>CM076580.1:105262746-106583378 GCA_034641835.2 Pinus albicaulis | reverse complement strand
TTTACCATCACAAAATGTAGAAATTTGAATAATAGCTGAATTATTCACCGAGATTATCCTGAGTACACACTATTTAAGCTTCATGCATAATACATAACCTCTTCTACAATTGATCATCAATTTGCGGAAATAGAAGCAGTCGCATGCGCACATTAAAACATAATCAAGCACACATATAACACAGTATGTAATGGGGAAAGCTTACAGCTGAAAACCCCCAACTATCTGTATATTATAATGATAAAGAACATGTAACAATACATAGCACAAACTCCTCACAAGCTCTCAGCACTATCTCCAATTGTTACACACTAACTAGCTCAGATATGAACAAGTCACAAGTTCAAATCTCCTCCACCTGTTAGCCTGCCTCTATTGCGCAATCCAAGATGAATAATGATGAGATCCAAGTTCGAATCCCACTGGCTTGTATTGCGCAATCCTCATTGGCAATCTCAATCAATGTGTGTGCAAATCTCATGCACAGCTATAGTCACAACTGATAGTAGACTCACCCTTTCACCCACCTCCAACACTGGTCTCCACTGAACTGTCCATGCACTGTAGTCAACTGATGTATTCTTTAGTTGATTTATGAGTTAATAATTAGTTAATTAATTAATAATTAATTCACACCACTCATCACTAGTGTATTTATCAGTTAGACTAAATACAACTTGTTCAACTAAGTTAAACCGAACACAACTCCACCAACTGTCTCATCAACTCCACCAAAATCCGCCACATGAGTTCTAACTGAAGTCAACCATGCAATAGCTCAACTAACCCCTAGGAATAGCATAATTCCTTCTGTCAGCTGCATGTGCCACATCCAAGCATCAAACTGAAGTGCTCCAAGAGGATAAGATAATGTTTATAGTCCAAATATTATTAAGGGCTAATAATATTCGAATGTTCTATTTTTAGACTGGCAGTCTAAAAATAGACTTCGCCCAATGTCTAAAAATAGAGGTCCATATATTTTTACCAACTTGACCAATCATCCATAAATAGCATCCTGCAACTCATAGACCATGATCTATATGTCTAAAAATAGACTTTGCGCCAAAAATAGCCTGCGGGCCCACTTAGTGAAGGCGACTTCTTTTCACTAAGCTCCATCATCTTGTTGCATTTTCAACACTCCCTCTCAACAAGATATGGATTATATGCAACCCCTATCCTGCCTCTGTGGTATTCGAATTTTCTCCTGGTGAGCGCCTTCGTCAAGATATCAGCATCCTGATCCTCCGTGGGAATATATGAAAGTAACATGATTCTCTGCTGCACACAATCTCTGATATGATGGTACCTGATGTCAATGTGTTTGGATCTATCATGAAATACTGGATTAGCCGAGAGTTTAATGCAACTCTGGTTATCACAATAAATCACAGTAGGCTCCAAGTGTGACCCGAACAACCCAGCCAAGATCTTCCTCATCCATATAGCCTCGCATGCAACGAGCTTGCTGCGTATCGCAGCCTGTGGGCCCAAGTGCCACGGATCTACGCTACTGATGTACGAAACCCATTTGTCGACCCGATCTTGAAAGTCCTCCGGATGTGATCTTTACGGCTCCATTGGGCTCCACTGCCCAATGCACGTCTGTGAAGCCACATAGCTTCACCTCATCCTCTTGTCTGTACCACAATCCATATCCCGATGTGCCTCTAAGATAACGCAATACATGCTTGCCTACCTTCCAGAAGAGCTTGGTTGGCTTAACCATAGCTTGTGAAAGCTGGTTAACAGCATAGCATATATCGGGTCGTGTATTGACCGGATACATAAGCGACCCCACCAACTGTCGATAAACAGTGGCATCCACTACCTCCGCTGAAGTAGCATCCTCCTTCCTCCAACCTCCAGGAAGAGGAGTATCAACAGGCTTGCAGCCATGCATGTTGAACTTCTCCAGTATCTTCCGGGCATACTTACCCTGAGAAACAAACAGTCCATCACTGCGCTGCCAAATTTCCAATCCCAGGAAATAATGAAGGAGGCCCAAGTCCTTCATCTCAAACTCCTTTGCAAGATCAGCCTTACATGAGTGTATCAACAGTTAATCACCTGTCAAAATCAAATTATCTACATAAAGTACAATGATCAGAAACTTACCCTCCACCATAATCTGGTATAGGTTAGGATCTGCCTCACTCTTGGAGAATCCAAGTCCGGTGAAATAACTATCTATCCATGTGTACCAAGCACGAGGTGCTTGTTTCAACCCATACATCGCTCTCTTGAGCCTGCACACATGCGACTCACTGCTGAAGATCTCGAAACCTTCGGGCTTCTCTATGTACACCTCCTCCTCAATGACTCCGTTGAGGAACGCAGTCTTCACATCCATCTGATGAATGTGCCACCCCATCTGCGCTGAGAGAGCAAGAATCGTCCGTATGGAAGAATACCTTGCAACAGGTGCAAAGGTCTCCTCATAATCGATCCCCTCAATCTGTGAAAAGCCTCGGGCAACAAATCTTGCCTTGTACTTCTCCACACTCCCGTCAGCTGCCTACTTCACTTTGTAGATCCATCTCGAACCCACCACTGATTTCCCTTCCGGCCTTGGGACAATCTCCCATGCACTGTTGCTGACAATCGAATCATACTCTTCCACCATGGCATCTACCCATGCGGGGTCCTCCACAGCTTCCTCGAAAGAGGATGGCTCTGTCACGACACATTTTCTCACAAGAGCCATGTATCCAGTGTACCGGTCCGGTGACTGTCTCTGTCTGCACTATGCTGTAGGTAGTCCTACAACCTTCTCTGCATCTTGAGCCAGTCGCTCAGCTTCTGTAGTGCGCTTCCACCCTCTGATGGTTGGCGCTGCATGAGTGGTCTCTCCCACTCCATGAACTTCCTCTTGTGGCTGATCCACATCCTGAAGCTCATCCTTAGGAACTAATAGCTCCTCATCTGCATGCAAGTGTGGCTCCCTCTCAAGCGAACACTTCATGGCTTTCTCCTCCTGAAATTTGATATCCCGTCGCACAACAGTCTTGCGACTGTCTGGAAAATACACACGATAGTTGTGGGTCATATCAGTGTACCCCACAAATATCCCAACCTCTGTGGTCAACTCCAGCTTCTTCCTGGCATCCTTTGTCACATGAATGTAAACAGGTGAACCAAAAATCCTCAAATGGGAAATATCAGGCCTCTTACCAGAAAACGCCTCCTCGGGTGTAATCATGCCAAGTATCTTGTGAGGACAATGGTTCTGCACATATACTGTAGTATTGCATGCCTCCGCCCATAAGTGAATGGGTAGGCCCTGATCATGCAACATCGCCCATGCAGCACCCACGATCGTTCTGTTCTTCCGCTCAGCAACCCCGTTCTACTTTGGGTTATGAGGTGCTATGAGCTCTCTTCGAATTCCTTCTGCGCTGCAAAAGTCCTTGAATTTTCCAGAGATGAATTCACCACCATTTTCGCTCCTAATAGCCTTCACCTGCTTCCCCGATTCCTTCTCAACCAGTGCCTTGAACTCACAGAACTTTGAGTATGTCTCGCTCTTCTTCTGCGTGAAGAAGATCCAGCACTTTCGAGAATAATCGTCAACAAAGATCACATAGTACCTGTGCTTTGCTGTCGAAGCTACTGAGAAAGGTCCACACACGTCTGTGTGAATTCTCTCAAGGATCATCGTGGCACAACTATCCTTCTCGTGAAAGGTGTCTTTCACAAATTTTCCCAAGGTACACCCCTTGCACTGATCTGACTACGCAAGAGTGCCCTTAGGAAGCCCAGTAGAAATCTGTTGCAGTATCTTCAAAGCTCCATGGTGAAGGTGGCCCAATCTCTGGTGCCACAGCTCACCATCATCCCGGCTCACCACTCCTTCTGCCTTGCATCTGCATTTACGCACGACCATCGCAGAAGTTGATAAAGGTTCTTGACTCGAACTATCTTAGGGTTTTCTCTAGTTGTCTTCTTGCGCGGGAAAGCCTTTCCTTTGCTGAAGACAACATCATATCCCTTGTCTTCCAACATCGCCATAGAGATAAGATTCTTCTTCAATCCTGGAACATGCATCACTTCCTTCAATACGAAGGGTTTACCGGACTCCCTCTCAAAGGAAATGGTACCGATACCGGTCGCACTATATCTACCATCATCGCCCATCTCGATGTGCACTCCAAGATCTTTCTCATCCAGATCAGTAAACAAATATTTGTCTCCGGTCATATGAAAAGATGCACCACTGTCAAGAAACCACACTGAACCCATCACACTTGAGACCAAGCATGCGATCAGCGAAAAATCCAGCTCAAACTACGAGGCTAAGGCCTCTCCAGCTGCAGATCCAGCAGCCTGCTTATTTTTCTTCTTCTACGGACAATTTGTGGCATAATGTCCGTGTTGGTGACAGTGAAAGCACTTCACCTTGGACATGTCCTGCTTCTTGCCTTTCGCACCGGAATGAGAAGCTTTCTTGCTCTTCCCCTTCTTTGCTTTGGCAGCCAAAGCGCAATTTTCTTCATCAGATGCCTTTGATGAAGGTTCGTCCCTGGTACTCCGCCTTATCTCCTCTTGCATAAGATCCGACCAAAGTCGCTCCCATCCTGGAAATTTATCCCAACCATTGACAGAGTCCTGATAGGAATGCCAACTCTTCGGAAGACCAAGGAGAGCCAAGTCCACCTAGTCATCTTCATCTACAGTCACCCCCACACTTCCCAGCTCATCCCTGCATTGGGTGAACTTCGTGAGGTACTTGGGTATACTGTCGCCTTTCTCCATCTTTATGTTTCTGAGTTTATCCTTGAGCGCCAAATTCCTCTGGTCGCTTTTGCTTTGGAATAAATCTGTCAACGCTTTCCACATCAAGTATGGAGAAATTTTACCATGCAGGCTGGATACAATGTGATCCTTCACGCCCTCCAACAGAATCCTTCGACATTTGGATGTCTTCTTTTGGCAAGCCTCAACTTGAGCAGCATCAGTAGGCTTTGGGACTTCAGCATCTATGAACTCCTTCAGCCCATTTTCATCTAACACCGCCTCCATCCTGTCCTTCCATGCAACATAATTAGAGCTGCCCTCAAGGGCATACTCCAATCGCAATCCGTTGAAAGACATTTTGACTTCGACACCAAGAAAACACTGCTGCAAATTCGAATTCCACCAGCTCAAAACTCAACCGCTTATGATCTGTGAGAACAAAGTATTTCTAGCACAAATATTGACTGTAAGGGGAATTTACTGGATATATCACCTTTCAAAGAAAGGATGGATCCAGAGGCTACCTGTCCCACTTACAGACTTTGTCTACCAAAATAAATTGTAATCACTGTAATAGATCCAATGATCAATTTCGCTCTGATACCATGTAGAAATTTGAATAATAGCTGAATTATTCACTGAGATTATCCTGATTACAAACTATTTAAGCTTCATGCATAATACATAACCTCTTCTACAATTGATCATCAATTTGCGGAAATAGAAGCAGTCGCATGCGCACATTAAAACATAATCAAGCACACATATAACACAGTATGTAATGGGGAAAGCTTACAGCTGAAAACCACCAACTATTTGTATATTATAATGATAGAGAACATGTAACAATACATAGCACAAAGCTCCTCACAGCTCTCCGCACTATCTCACATGCTACACACAAACTAGCTCAGATATGAACAAGTCACAAGTTCAAATCTCTTCCACCTGTCTGCCTTCCTCTACTACGCAATCCAAGATGAATAATGATGAGATCCAAGTTCGAATCCCACTTTCTTGTACTACGCAATCCTCATTGGAAATCTCAATCAATGTGTGTGCAAATCTCATGCACAGCCATAGTCACAACTAATAGTAGACTCACCCTTTCACCCACCTCTAACACTGGTCTCCACTGAACTGTCCATGCATTGCAGTTAACTGATGTATTCTTTAGTTGATTTATGAGTTAATAATTAGTGAATTAATTAATAATTAATTCACACCACTCGTCACTAGTGTATTTATCAATTAAACTAAATAAAACTAGTTCAACTAAGTTAAACCGAACACAACTCCACCAAACTCTGCCACATGAGTTCTAACTGAAGTCAACCATGCAATAGCTCAACTAACCCCTAGGAATAGCGTAATTCCTTCTGTCAGCTGCATGTGCCACATCCAAGCATCAAATTGAAGTGCTCCAAGAGGATAAGATAATGTTTATAGTCCAAATATTATTAAGGGCTAATAATATTCGGCTGTTCTATTTTTAGACTGGCAGTCTAAAAATAGACTTCGCCTAATGTCTAAAAATAGAGGTCCATCTATTTTTACCAACTTGACCAATCATCCATAAATAGCATCCTGCAACTCATAGACCATGATCTATATGTCTAAAAATAGGCATAGTCTAAAAATAGACTTTGCGCCAAAAATAGCCTGCGGGCCCACTTAGTGAAGGTGACTTCTTTTCACTAAGCTCCATCATCTTGTTGCATTTTCAACACACAAATCTTCCTCTACAAATGAAACCTTGACTGTAGCCATAACAGCTCAAAATTCAGAAAAAGGACTTGATAAACTCCTTGTAATCGAACATGATAATTGCAGTCCAAATACACCAGAGTTACTTGAATTGGCTAAAATCCTGTCATCCCATCAAAGACTTAAAACTGCTAGAATTGGAAATCTCATGCAGAATACTGCATCATACAGAGAAAACAATGAAAAAAACTATGCCATTACCATTACTCCAAGAAACAACTTCGACAAAAGAAAGTACAAAAGTCTGAAACAATCAGTAATGATCAAAGATAAAATAGTTGGTCATAAGGTCTGTTTTGATTTTAGAAACACTAATGCACATCCCTATAACATAAATTTTGTTCTTACTACTCAAGACCATGATATACCGATGATAAGTGCTTTTAATCACATGCCTTTGCAAGATGATGTTTCAGGTTATAGCCAAATGATTCCCTTGCAAAGTAGACAGCTCAAAGATTTTTTCCAATATGCTAGAAGTAATTCCAGTTTCAGACTCAAAATTGAAAAACCACCAGATATCAAAAATAAGCTCATGAAAGCCATGTTTCTAGTCCTGAATTTCTGCATTTTAACATACCTTGATGATGTCATTATTTATTTCAAAAATGACCAAGAGTATATGCATTACTTAAGGAAGATGTACAGTAAAGGAAGGAGTGGAAATCAGAGGTATAAAGAGGTAAAACGGGAAGATACGAGTTTGCTCAGAGATTCTTGCATGAATCCCTATGTCATGCTGGAAAGAGAGAATTTTTCAAATTTCTCTTTTCAGGAGTTGAATGGTCCAAGAATGGTAGGAGATCCTTACGAGGATAAGATTCTTAAGTTTCGCCATTTCCAAGATTTTTGATTTTAAAAAATTTTCAATCATTGTACATACCACTGTTTGAAAAATAGATAAAACAGAAAAGTCAAAAACAATAGAAGAATAGAAAAGAGGGCAGTTGAAAAATAGAAAAAGGTCCCATGTTCCCAAAAAATAGTCATTCAAAAAGCGCGCAAGTCTAAATGCCGCTACTAGCACTCAAATGTCTTTTTCAGTTATCCAGCCTAATCATAGCTGAACATGTTTAAATTTATTTGCTGATAAGTTAGTGAGTGAAAAATATGGTCAACATTGTGTAAGCTTGACTTATCAAAGAGAGTAGATTAGGAAAAGATACTGGTTCCACACGCCCAAAACAGAACCAAAGAGGGAAGCGGGGATGAAAACCAAATTGTGCATCTTAGCCTTGTTTTTCCTAGTTTCCATTTTATGCAAAATAATATTTGTGTGCATCTTGTCTTTCATGCCGCAAATACATGACAAATCAGACTGTCTAATTCTGATTTGATCATCTTTTCAATTTCGCGTTTTAGATTAGAGAACAAAATCCTGTCAAACAGCTTAATCTTGACAGTTGATCTAGTATAGGTAGAGTAATGAAGGAGTTCATCAGTTTAATCTAAACTCTCGGCAAATATAAGCGTAGAATTATATAGGTTCATTTTTCAAAAAAGAAAAAAATATGTATTGTCAAAACGCTGCTAGTCCAAATGCACCAAAAAGAAGAAAAAATGTTAGGAAAGATAGTGGGGTAGGTAGAAATATTGTTGATTCTAATCATTGCTGTCATTTTCCAGAAGTAGCATCAAAGAAGAATGAATTTGCACTAATGGGTAAGGCACTGGTCTTCATAAGCCAAAGATCTAAAATTCTAGACACCTCCTGAAAAGGAGCTGCCCTCCCCAAATGGAGCCACTGTTAGTCATCAATATTTTTCACTTGTTGGTGATGACTAGTTGTAACAGCCAAGTTTTCTAGCAGATGATCTAAAAATTTGTCAAATTTGCTAGCTGGAAAACACCCATAAACTTTTTTTTCCTTCCTGCCTTTCAGTCCACCCATGACGAGATGAAACCTTATTATCAAATCCTATCTAAGCCTCAACCATACTAGTTTTCCCATCAGCTCCAAAGAAACAATCCAAATCTATCCAAAAAGTCTCCCCTAAGTTAGGTAGTGGCGCTTTAGGCATTTCTCCCTTGAAAAACCACTCTAAAGCCAAAAAACCTCTACCTACTACAAACCAGTCATAACAGACCTTCCCATTCTGCAAATAAAGTTGGTTATAGCCCTAGGTCGTGCCACTAATACACCCTCAAGTCTCAGCAATACATGGACCATAAGTCAAACTGATTCTAGGTGTTTTTACAATGTTTTAAATGGATCTTTCAAAAACAGAAGGCATACCAGCATCCCAGAAGAAAATATTTGGCTCCACATGAGAAGACAACTGCTTCTCAATGTGATCTTGAGCCTGGGATGTAGCTACAAAGCGAAGAGTTTTTCATCAAGCTCTTGCGACCACATTCAAAACCTGAAAGGACAGTAAAAGGAAAAATAGCACTGTCACAGGACTGATGATGCAACATGACTGAAAAACCTCCTTCATCTATAAGCAGAGGGTTTGAAGACTGAAGCGCCTCCTTCATCTATAAGCAGAGGGCCAAAGGTAAAGTCTGTTTTTAAGTATTTCACTAACTGTGAAGACAAACTTTGAAGTATAGTGAGACAACAAATAAAGGTCTCTGCATAAAAATGATGATTAAAAGCAGAGAGGTTGAAAGAACATCAAGCATTTTGTCAAGACAGGCCTCCTACATTCATGAGCAGAGGGCTAGAGCAGCCATTGATTCTAGGGTTTTCACTGATTGAGAGACAAATTGTAAACACAATAGGAGATAGTTGAAACAGAGAAATGATGTAAAAGACAAAGAAGGAAAGCAGGGGTACCACTGTAATCCAAGAGGTTAAACTTGTCTCTTATCAAGGTTTGCTTTCAAAAATAGTTTGGAGCCCAATTAAAAACAACTTTGCTGGAGATTAAGGGGTAGGTCATGACACAGGCCAGTGATGGTAAATATTTGTCAAAGGGTACTCATCTTCCTGTTCATGAGAGAATGTTTTTCAAATTACTCATCATAGTAGACAAAGGAAACTTGAGTTTAGTTTTTCCCCAAAAAGGCATTGCAAATAGGTATACAGGGTCATAAAAGTGCAAGAAAGATCATGACATGTGTTTCAGGTCCTGGAACCCAATGAAGCAATATATGCATGCCACTGTTACAAAGGAAGGCAGTCCCTTATGAAAAAGGGTCAAAGGCACCTCACTGTTGCATTCCAAGTGAAAGGAGAGTCTTAAAAGAAATCTTCTTTTAATGGACAGAGGATGGGAAAGCATGAGTAAGTGCAGCTGATTTTTGCACCCACAGTCAGAAGAGGAACTTAAAGGACACCTGACAGTCAAATCATTTTCACAGTAGGGCATCATTACCTCCAAAGCATCCAGAGCAGACACTATTAGTTTAAGGTTCAAAAGGGTAAATCTACCTCCTTACAAAATGGCAAAGGATGCTTCATCAAACATTGGTATATTGTTGAGTGGATTCTCTAGGATTGAAAATACCACTAAAGGGTAAAGCAGTGGCAGAGGTTACTTTTCAAATATGTAATCACGGTGAACAGAGTTGAACCTTGGAATGATTTTATTATAAGAAGAAAGAGTCGTTAGCTATTGCAACTGTTAAATTAGTATGCACTGAACTTTTACCAACACTTTTCAAATATGGGCCCTTTATAAACACGTTCAAAATAATTTTGTTTCAAAATGAACGGAGGCAGTGGTTTTAATGACATGAGTTTTCAAAAACATTCACATTTCAAACTCAAGGGGTTTTGACTTATTCGCATTCAAAGGGACAAATGGAAACGTTGCAAGCCCTTTTAAATTTCTCAAAACACAAGGCAACATTACCCTCTGCTGTTCACAAGATCAAAGAAGGAATTTTTGAGTGAAATTACACAGAGTTTTCAAGTTTTGAACTGTGTGGTGCGCCTGTGACACTGTGCGGCGTGTTCAGGCTGAATTTTTCTACAGTACTACACTACCGCGCAACGCGCCTGAAGCCTCCGGTCACAACGGCCCAATGGTGACCCGACAACCTCCTATTGCGCGACGCTTTCCCTACTGAGCATGCCGCGCATGTCTTAAACGCTCAAGGCACCTCCAAATGGTCCTGAGGTTGGTCAAATCCTCAACCAAAGGGCTGCCATCGAATTTTCAAGGTATTCTATGAGCCTCCTTAGTATTGTAAAATTTCTAAAGGGTGAAAAATGATGCGTTTTCCCAAGACTGAATGATGGTAAAAAATTGAATTTTTTGATGTAAATCGAGGTGTGTCGGTGTAAAAAAGGTCTGAGGGCTGTTGTTACAGTTTGCTAAAGGAAGGTGATCATTCTTGTCCCAAAAAACTTAAAGCTGCCCTCAAAACTGAGATGAAAAAAATAACCTCTGTCAGCCTTATGCAGTGAAGAAAGCGGTGCTTGGGAGGGTTGATAGTTTTGTTTAAAACTAAAGATTTGTTGTGTTTTGTTTACTAGAGGTGAAATAGTAAGGTGTTGAGTTTTATTAATGTGAAAAGCTCATTAAACTGCCCTCAAGAAATGATAAAGGATGGAGGCACTGTTTTATAGGGAGAAACACAGTATTTGGAAAAGTAAAACAATGACCTGTTTTCAAATAGCAGTGATCATTGTATGAGCATTTTTGTCCTTTCAAAAGTCTCCTCTTTGTGTTAAAAAGGGAAAAAACAATGTTTACTTTTTCATTCCATGAAGCAGAGTTAGTGAGTGAAGCTACCATTGGATTTGAAGGTGCTTGTCAATTTCTGTGTGAGGAATAGTGAAGACAAGCAGTGTGTTGATTATGAGGAGTTTTTGCTGTTGGACTGCTACAGGGCTGTTTGTGATCACACCAAAACACAAGGAACTGGATGACCTTATCCAAGCTCAGAAAATCATTCGACTGTGTATTACATTTGGATTGACTTTATGCTTATCATTAAAACTATTTGTTAAGTGGCATGCATAAGGAAAAAACAGTGTTTTGGAAAAGCAGAGAATTTTGTGTTAAAAAGGTCATCTCACTCAGCATTTGAAACCAATTTTACCCTAATCAAACAATGATTGACAGAGGAGGCAGAGTTTTGTTTGAAGAAGACATTTCAAGAAATTTTGAGGCAATTTGGTTTCAGAAGTGCATCTAGAACAAGATGCCTCCCAGTCAGGATAGTGGGAGTGGATTGCACAAGAGGTATGAGCCTATTTCCACTGAAGAAGTGAATGCCCACCCATCACCGACGCAAGTTGAAGGCTGCTCAAGACAAGCTCAAGGAGGTTAAAGGGAAGCGCCCGACACAGAAAGTGAGAAAGGACACATCAGGACTTCAGATTTTGGCCTCTACTTCACAGCATGTTGCTAAGAACCCTTGAGGGTCATACTCACCAATTTTGGGCGGTTTTTGACATGTTTTGGTTTTTTGGCATTTTTGGGTTTTTTTCCCAAAACTCATGGGCTTCACCATTTTAGTTTGGGGAATCTTAAATGGAGGAGAATGGTATCATTGGATGCCATAATTTCAGGAGCACACACTCAATGATTTTCAGTACATTTGAAGATCATTCACTCCTCTGAAATGGCGAAAAATGCCCACTTTTTCCACACTCTGCCCAGTCTATCAGCAAACTTTATTTTCTGGTTTTTTACACATAGGCCTATTTTTGGAGGACTTCTACACATCAGATTGGGAAAATTCAAGTTGTCCCAGAAATTAGACACTTAGAGCTTTCCAACGAGCTATCATGAGCCTCGTTACGACATCGGGAAGGCTGCCAAATGTTGCCGGCAAGTCAAGGGACCTTTCGCTGATGTATTTTTTGAGTATTTTTGTAAAAATTGAACCTTTAAAAATTGATCTTTCCTCATGTGCGTTTAGCTATTTTTGCACATGAGAAGTTATGAAAAGTCAATTTAATTCCCTCTTTTAGCATTTTTTAGATATTTTATGAGATATTTTGTGCCTTAGGCTTTGCAAAGCCTCAAGGACAAGTTTAGATATTTATTTTGAACCAATGGCTAGCTAGTTGCCTTGGTTGGTTTTCCTCCTCTTTGGCCTATATATTCCAAGAGGATTCATTGTAATAGAAGGCTGAACTTGATGATAGAAGCAATATATGGTCATATAAGCTTTGGAAGAAATACTTGTCTCATGCTCTTGGATAGTCTCTTGGATGTTCTTGGATGATGAAACAGGATTGTTGTTGGATTCCATGACTTGGTAGAATGGTATAGTGTCTCTTTCTTTGTTTTGTTTTCTAGTTTTCATTCATGAATCCATGTTTCTTGCTTGCTATAGATCAGTAGAGAACAAATTTGAGACATGCCCTTGGAGGCACCTCAAATTTCCTTTTTCTTCATAGCTTCCATGTTTTCTTCTTCCTTAGTCACATTAAAGAATTCTTGATTTCTCTTTAATAACTTAAGGATATTGTTGCTTATTTCATTTACGGTTCTATGCATGTTAAGTATGATTTACGGTACGCCCTGCTTACCAATGGCTAGCCATAGCTCCATCCATGAAATTTCTCTTTGACTGATTAGATTGTCATTTGTTGAACCAAGGAGGTCTTGTTTCGATCTTGCCCTTTTCCTAAGACTATGCAATCTTGTTTTCAAAGTGCCCGATAACTTGAAGTACTGTGTTTAGGCGTTCTGGCATAGTGGTTTGAGTTGTTTGTCTCTTTTAACTGTTTTTCTTCAAATTCTGATAGTCATTTCCCAAAGTTAGAGAGTTATATATCTCTATGCATGGCTTGAATGTTTATTTCTATGTATTGATTAGCTTATAGTTACATTTCTCATGATTAATGGTTTTCCCTACCATGTTTATGTCAGCTATTAAACTAGTTATGCTGGAAATCCTTTGTTGTTCCCAAACTTGATGTCCATTTTATTCCATTTTTCTCAAAGATCCTTTCTACCTCGAATCAAATCAGCCCTTCAACAGCCTTGTATCACTGTCTGATAGCTTTCTAGACCTTTTCGACCCCATAGCCCAGTTGATTTGACATATTTTTACCTATCTTATATCTTTGATCAGTTTTATCCCTCACAACCTTAAAAAACCAAAACCAAAAAACCTACTTCATAACTAGCCTAAAATCAGAACACAACAAGCAAATGCACAGATTTCCCTTACACAAATAGAGAGAGCCCTCTCTGAGTCCAAGAAGGCTAGGTCCTTGGGCTCCAAAGATTGGTTTGATGTTACACTGTCATTTGGCTTGCCAATTAGCCAAATCACGGGACCCTAACATCCTCTTCAGCTCCTCACCGGTCTGAACCATCCATTCATTTAAATCTAAAGCATCAAAACAATTTCTTTCCTTTCCCTAATCAAAACTTTGTAAAACTAGGCCTTATCCCCACACCCAAAACTGCCTTTCCCTTTGATCCAACAAAAACCCCCAAAATCAAACTCAAAATCCTTTACTTATATACATAGCCTAAAATTAGCTTTTATTTCAAGTCATCTCAAGCCCTATTGATTATTTTTGCTGAGATTGACCCGGAGAGAGCCCTCTCCTGATCTGGGAGGGCTAGCTACCAGACTGAGTGTGGTTTGATGTTACCCTGAACTATGCCTTCCTTCAGCCTGAGGTAGATTTAGGCAATAACAACATCTACCCATGTGGGCTCCTGCACAGCTTCCTGTAAAGACGATGGATCTGTCACGATACATTTGCTCATGAGAGCCATGTATCTAGTGAATCGTCTAGGAGACTATCTCTCCTGCACTGTGAAGTAGGGGCTCCTACATTCTATGCCGCATCAAGCTTTAGCCTCTCAGCTTCTGTGGTACGCCTTCTACTAGTTCTGATGTTTTCCTCTGCATGAGTGGACTCCTCCACTCCATGATCCTCCTCCTGTGGCTGATCCACATCTAGAGGCTTGGCTTTGGGAACAAGCAGTTCCTCCTCTACATGCAAGTGTAGCTCCCTCTTAAGAATAACTCGTGTAGCACCCACGATCATTCTATTCTTCCTCTCCGCAACCCCATTCTATTGTGGGTTATGAGGCACTATGAGTTCTCTTCAAATTCCTTATTTGATACAAAAGTATTTGATTTCATTCGAGATATATTCACCACCATTATCGCTCTGCAGAGCCTTCACTTGCTTCCCCGACTCCTTCTCCACCAATGCTTTAAACTTACAGAACTTTGAGAATGTTTGAACCTTCTTCTGCATGAAGAATATCCAACATCTACAAGAATAGTCATCAACAAAAATAACATAATACCTATTTTTTTCTGTTGAAGCAACCGAGAATGGTCCACACATGTCTGTGTGAACTCTCTCCAGGATCACCGAAGCACGGTTCTCATTTTCATGAAAGGTAGTATTCACAAACTTACCCATAGTACATCCCTTGCATTGATATATTTGTGCAAGTGTACCCTTGGGAAGTCTAGTAGAAATCTACTACAAAATCTTCAGGGCGCCATGGTGAAGATGGCCCAATCTCCTATGCCATAATTTGCCCTCATCCCAGCTCACCACTTCTTCTTCTTTTCCCACCATTGCGGCGCAACCATCTACCTCCAGCTTGTAGAGATTCTTGACTCGAATCCCTATCCTCTTGGTTTGACCCGTTGTTTTATGTCGCAGGAAATATTTTCCATCGCTGAAAACAACGTCATAACCTCTGTCCTCCAACATTGCGACCGAGACCAAGTTCTTCTTTAGACCTAGAACATGCATAACATCTTTCAACATAAATGGTTTACCTGACTCCCTCTCAAAGGTAATGGTGCGAATGCCGGTCGCACTGTATCGTCCATCGTCGCACATCTCTATATGCATTTGGTGATATTTCTCCTCCAAGTTGCTGAAAAACTCCTTATCTCCTGTCATGTGGAAGGAAGCACCACTATCAAGATACCACACCGATCCCATTGCACTTGAAACCAAGCATGCGATCAAGGAGAAATCAAGTTCAAATTGTGAGGCAAGGGCCTCACCAGCTGCAGCTCCAACAACCCTCTTGTTCTTCTTTTTCTGTGAGCAGTTAGTGGTGAGATGCCCATGTTCGTGACTGTGAAAACACTTCACCTTGGACAAATCTAGCTTCTTGCCTCTAGCCTTGGATTTTGAATGGGATTTCTTCCCCTTCCCTTTCCTCACTTTGGTAGCCAAAGCACAATCCTCTTCATCATCATGCTTTGATGAAGAGAAATCCCTGGTACTCTGCCTTATCTCCTCCTACACTAGATCTGACCAAAGTCACTCCCAATTTGACAGTTTCTCCCGCCCATTGATGGAGCCTTGATAATTGTGCCAAATATTTGTAAGTCAAAGGAGAGCTAAGCTCACCAAGTCATCATCAACAACTGTAATTCCCACACTCCCCAGCTTATCCCTACATTGGACAAAATTCGTGAGATACTTTAGAATACTGTCGCCCATCTCCATTTTGATTTTTCTGAGTTTATCTTTCAGCGCCAACTTCCTATGGTCACTGCTGCTTTTGAAAAGATTTTTCAAAGCCTTCCACATTGTAAATGGAGTGGATTTCCCATGAAGGCTTCAAACAATATAGTATTTCAAATCTTCCAACAAAATTCTTCTCATCTTTGCTACTTTCTTTTTCCATGCGTCAGGTAATGCAACATCCATCGAAGTGGGCTTAAGAACACCACTATCGATGAACTCCTTCAAGCCATTATCTTCAAGCACTGCCTCCATCCTATCCTTACAAGATATGTAGTTTTGGCTACCCTCGAGTGCATACTCCAACCACAACCCATTGAAATCCATTTCAATGTTTACTCAACTGTCGCACCAAGAAATTCTTGCAACAAATTCAAATTGTTCCACCAACACAACTCAGCACTGCTTCAATATTGCAATATTTAGTGATTAACAATGCTCTGATACCATGTATAATTTTAATACACTATGCATGTAGATTACCAGACTCCCCTGATCTAACAATTAAATCCACTGTTAAATACAAAATCCTTCTACTCAATTCTTTGCGGAAATTAAATAGCCAATTGCAAACACATGAAGAAAAATTAATCGCACATAACAAGATGTTTTATTGGGAAAGCTTAAAGCTAAAAACCCCAGCTATCATATATTTTTTATATCATGGAATCATGAAACAATATCATACAAAGCTCAGCTCATGCAACTCTCAGTACAATATACAATCGTCTCACACTGTCATACAAAAATTGTTTCACACATGCACCAATTTACTGCCTCCTGACAGCCTGCCTCCACTGCGAAATCCCTACTGAAGAAGATCCCTAAATGAATTCGATCTTGCCTTGCCTTGACTGCGCAATCCTCATTGGCAACTACAATGTGTGTGTAGATGCATTGAATGCTTCACTATAGTCACAACTGATAGTCAAACACACCCTTTCACCTATCTCTCCACTGGGTCTCCACTGGATCTGACATGCAAGTAGTTAACTGTTGTATTTCTTCAGTTGCAAGTAAGACACTACTTGTGAATGAATTAAATAATTAATTCACTCATCTTTCACTAGTTTATCTTTAGTTACAACTAGCACAACTGAGTTTAACTCACTTAACTGAGTTAAACTAAATAACAACTCCCATAACTACTGTTCCAACTCTGTTACAACTGTGTCACACTCAATTACAACAAAGTCCATCATGCATGAGTCACCAACCAACCTTGGAATGCATAATTCCTTCAGCTAACTTTTTTCCACATCAATTAACTGAAATCAAGTGCTCCAAGAGAATAAGTTATTATTTATTGTCTGATTATAATTAAGGGTTAATAATAATCGACATGCATTTTATTTTTAGATATGCGATCTATAAATAGACTTCGCCCATCTTCTAAAAATATAAACTCATCTAAATATATAATTTTCTCAACCATCTAGAATCATCATCCTACCAATTTTAGAATATGCTCACCATTCTAAAAATATACATACACCTAAAAATAGCTTGCGAGCCCCACCTAGTGAAGGTGCTTAATTTTCACTAGGATCATCATCTTGTTGAATCTCAACAAGCATGAGGTATCAGTACCAGATCAACAAGCACATAATGATTAGCATGTATCTGAGCTTGTCGAGGTTGCACCATTGACTAAGTAGACCTCGACTAGTACTGCTATTGATGATGTACCACTAGCTGATATATGAAATTTATATACAGTTGTATATTTTTTACATTATTCGGTTATATATATATATATATATATATATATATATATATGTTCATGTTGAAGTTGTACTTAATTTACATGTTGGTGATCATCATGATGTGCATATTGTTAGGTCATGTTAGATATGTTCATTTAATGTGCAGCTAGCAGATAGATGTGTATGTGATAGAAGTTATTTCACATGAGATGTATATTTGATGTTTGTTTTGTGATGATGTTATACAATGCTTATTGTGTTTTGTTAGATGAACATGATCATGATGATGTTAGTGAATTTGAATGTGTTTTCTAGTCAAATATGATGTTTGTATGATGGTTATCATGATCATGATTTTTATTAATTAATTTAATATTAAATTATCATGATATTGTAAAATTGTAATTCTAATTCTAATTCTATGTAAAACTCTAAAATAGTAATTGTAATTTTAATTGTAATTGTATATATGTAAAATTGTAAAATTCTAATTCTAATTCTAATTCTATGTAAAATTCTAAAATTGTAATTGTAATGGTATATATGTAAATTTGTAAAATTGTAATTGTAATTGTAAATTTTATGTAAACCTCTAAAATTGTAATTGTAATTGTAAATTTTATGTAAAATTCTAAAATTTTAATTCTAATTCTAATTGTAATTTTAATTGTAACTGTATGTAAAATATTTATAAAATTTTAATTGTATTAATGTGAAATTATTTTATTAAAATTTGTAAATTTGTAAAATTTTAAATAATTGTAAAATAATAAATCTAGAATAATATGAATTTTTGTAACATAACAAAGTTTAGAAAATAATGCAAATAAATTCATGTACTTTAGAATTATCATTATTTTATTATAATCTTACATACAAAAAAGGAACTTTATATAGCATGATATTGTTTTTGAGATCAACATAATTATAAATTATCAAGTGAAATATTGATTTTAACGTTAACACAATGCAAATTACCAATTAATTCAAAATACATATTAATATAATGTTTCAAAAACCCATATTAAAAAGTATTAATATTGATGAAATAACACATGTACCATATCACTCTTGGTTCTCATGATCACCCTCGTTATCTTCCAACTTGCATGGCATGATAACACTATTGTTCTCAAAAATATGTTTTGATCTAGGGTCATGTCTCAATACGAACCACCAATCCCTATCCAACACATCCAGGTAAAAAAACACTTGGTTGCAGTGTTTGGGAAAACATAGGGCTCCTTAGCTTCATCACACATCTTTCTAGAGTTGATACTTATCAACCTACTATTGCGGTCTTCCTTTACATTATTCCGATCAAAGGCGTCCCACCACTTGCACCTAAAAATAACACATAGGAAAGAAGAGAAATCTACTTCAATGATCTCTTGTATCTTTCCGACATAACCTAACGTCCCTCGTACTAGGTTTTTATCACGGTGGCTAGATCAACTAGATTGATCAAACTCGACTTCCACTCCATAGTCTTGTGTGGTGTTTCTAACATCGACATTTTCTGTGTGAAAATGGTTTCCATATGCCCACATAGATGGGAAGAAATGCACCTATTATAAAAAAAATTAAAAAATCACATTCTCATGTGTCTTATAATAACCCAATAGTTAAAATATGAAATATAGATGTAATTACATTTGAAAGGTGCATTATTAAGTTTCAAATGTACATATAAATTAAATATATTATTGCCGAGTTGTTGCACCCAATCCCTACACCATTAGCGCATCCTCTTCAGCACGTGGGTAACAACCGGTTGCACCATATTTCTCTCTGACTTGGTCAGCAACCCAACTGTTGGGGCATATTTTTGGAATATTTTCTTTTAAATGATCGAGATAAGGCACACTTCTACCATTCAACCGTTTGAATGATTTCCTGTCACTATCCCATTTAATCCTCTTTTGTTCATACAATGCGACCCATGGTTGTGTCGCTTTGGAATTGTAAAGAACAAATTTATTGATTGCTTCACTTTATGCATTCACCAATGAAATCAAACTGACATTATATCGTACACAGAGACAAAACTATACATTACATCCAAGTTCAACATGAATATTTACTTTGTGTAAATTTGATATATTATAAGTCGCTTACTCTTTATCAAGCGCTTTTTCCACTCGTTTGGAGCAACTCCCCTTCTCTTTTGTCTTCATCCCTTTCATTATCCCAAATCACCACACCTGGTCTGTTGTCGATCTGCTTGATGTATTCACTGGCATAATAGAAAGACTCATACGATATGTACCCCTCTGCCATAGACCCCTCGGGTTTTGCCCTTTTTCAAACAAAACCTTTCAATTTCTTCATGTACCTCTCTAAGAAGAACATCCAATGACAAGAAACTACCCCAACTAATTCAACCTCATCTACTAGGTGGATTAGAAGATGAACCTGCAAGTCCATGAAACTCATCGGCAGTTCTCTCTCAAACAATTGTTCAACGTCTGAATATGAAAACATTATATTATTTAACATTTTGTTTATATAAATATGATTTATTTCGATATAATGAGTATTACATTATTGGATAATGTTTTTTTTTGTTTGTTGGAAAACATGCTTATACATCAAAAAATTTACATTACACTTATACATGAAAACTTGCACATTTTGGTATATTATTCCAAAGGCTAGGACATGCTTGGGATATTTTAAATCCTTGATTACAACTTGGTGAGATGAAAACTCTACTATTCTACCTTTACTTGAATGAGTGATTTGATATTTTAATTGAAGGTTGCAACAAAGACTCGGAACACATAATACATTATTGAAATGTATGTTATATTCCTTAATTTTTATAGACCCTACATCACCAACAACAGAAAAAAAAATTGGTGGTACAATCATTACAAGAAATAAAATTGCATTTATGCTTAACCATATAATAATATGCTCTAGAATAAATAAGCCACTCATTGGAATAAGAAGTAGAGGATGCATTGAAATAGAAACCAAAAGCAAAAGTGTATTTCCAAAAGAGCTAAGCCTGGGTGAAATATTTTGTGGAAACAAAAACATGAGACGCATATTTTCGGGCGGCTCGTTTGTCGTTTTCTCCCATGTGGCATCGTTCAGTCGGGCGCACCGTGTCGCGCCATGTGAGGTCACCCAACCAGGCACGTTCGGGTCGGGTTGTTTCGTTCAAGCGTGCCCGTATCAGTTTTGCTAAGTTGTGACCGCCCGGGTGCCTTGTGCACATTCGAGCAGCCCATTTTCCGTTTGCTCCGTTGTGGCATTGTTCGATCAGGCGCGTCGTGTCGCACCGTGTGAGGTCACCCAACCGGGCCTGTTTGGGTCAAACCGTTTCGTTCAAGGGCACCCATATCAATTTTTCTAAGTTGTGACCACCCAGGTGCCTTGTGCACATTCGGGTGGCCCGTTTACCGTTTTCTCCCTTGTGGCATCGTTTGGTCGGGCGCGCCGTGTCGCACCATGTGAGTTCGCCCAACCGGGTGCATTCGGGTCGGGTTGAGCCGTTTCATTCGAGGGTGCTCATATCAGTTTTGCTAAGTTGTGACCACCCGGGTGCCTTGTGCACGTTTGGGCAGCTTGTTTGCCATTTTCTCCCTTGTGGCATCGTTCGGTCGGGCGCGTCGTGTCGCGCCGTGTGAGGTCGCCTGACTGGGTGTGTTCGGGTCGGGGTGGGCCATTTTGTTCAAGGGAACCCATATCAGTTTTGCTAAGTTGTGACCACCTGGGTGCCTTGTGCACGTTCAGGCGGCCTGTTTGCCATTTTCTCCCTTATGGCATCGTTCGGTCGGGCATGCTGTGTCGCGCCGTGTGAGGTCGCCTGACCGGGCACGTTCAGGTCGGGTCGGGCCGTTTTGTTCGAGGGCGCCCGTATCAGTTTTACTAAGTTGTGACCGCCTGGGTGCCTTGTGCATGTTCGGGTGGCCTGTTTTCCATTTTCTCCCTTGAGGCATCGTTCGGTCAGGCGCGCCATGTGAGGGCACCCGACCAGGTGCGTTCTAGTCGAGTCGATTCGTTCGAGGGCGCCCATATTATTTTTGCTAATTTGTGACCACTCGAGTGCCTTGTGCATGTTCAGGCGGCCCATTTGCCATTTTCTCCCTTGTGGCATCGTTCGTTCGGGCGCGCCGTGTCGCGCTGTGTGAGGTCGCCCGACTGTGTGCGTTCGAGTTGGGCCATTTTGTTCGAGGGCACCCGTATCAGGTTTGTTAAGTTATGACCACCCGAGTGCCTTGTGCATGTTCGGGAGGCCTATTTTCCATTTTCTCCCTTGTGGCATCGTTCAGTTGGACGCATTGTGTCGCATTGTGTGAGGTCACCTGACCGGGCGCGGTCGGGTCGGGTCATTTTGTTCGCATTAGGGGAATTTTGAGGTCTAAAATGGGCCTCCTAAGGAAAATGTACAATCAAAATTCACTTTATGAGAACCAATCACCTTTTAGGAGAAGACATCATCCCTAATGGTTGAGGTGGCATTGATTGAGTTAAAGGTACTTACTTGTCACATTCTCAATGGTGGATAAAAAGTCATGGTTAACCATGGTAGTGCTCTAAGTACTTTTAAAGTCAAAGTAAAGTACTCATGATAAATGTCATTTCACACTTTTTGAATAAAAATATATTATTGTCATTTCATATTTCTTGAAATAAACAACGCAAATCCCTATACATTTATTGTATTATATTATTTTTATATAGTATATTAATTACATGTTATTATACAATTTAAATAATATAAATTTTAATTAATAGCATATAATGATTAAGAATTTATAAATTTATATTTATATTTTATCTAAGTTATTTTAGTACAAAGGACAAATGCATTAGTTGTTCAATGATAATGACTTTTTCTTGAAAAACTCATTCTTATTTATAGTCACATCAATACAATTTTTTTATTAATTTTATTTTGGTACAACTTTTGAATTGAATTTAACTATGGTTACATGGATTGTGGTGCAAAAAGTGAATATTATTTTATTGGTTTAGCTATTATTTTATTATTTCCTTAGGAGGCCCATTTTAGACCTCAAAATTCCCCTAATGAGGGCGCCTGCATCAGTTTTGCTGGGTTGTGATTGCCCAGGTACCTTGTGCACGTTTGAGCGGTCTGTTTGCCGTTTGCTCCCTTGTGGCATCGTTCGGTTGGGCGCACCGTGTCGCGCTGTGTGAGGTCACCCGACCGGGCGCATTCGAGTCAGGTCGGGCCGTTTCGTTCGAGGGCGCCCGTATCAGTTTTGCTAAGTTGTGACTGCCCGGGTGCCTTGTGCATGTTTGGGCAGCCTGTTTTCCATTTTCTCCCTTATGGCATCGTTCGGTCGGGCACGCCGTGTCGCACTGTGTGAGGTCGCCTGATTGGGCGCGTTCGGGTCGGGTCGGGCCGTTTCGTTTGAGGGTGTCTATATTAGTTTTGCTAAGTTGTGACTGCCTAGGTCCCTTGTGCACGTTCGAGCGGCCCGTTTGCCATTTTATCCCTTGTGGCATCATTCGGTCAGGCGCGCTATGTCGTGCTGTGTGAGGTCGCCCGACCTGGTGCGTTCGGGTCGGGTCGAGTCGTTTCATTTGAGGGCGCCCGTATCAGTTTTGCAAGTTGTGACCACCCGGGTGCCTTGTGCACCCCTAAACCCCTTAACCCCTTGATTTGCTAGGGGCCAGTTACCTTGATATTAACGGTGTTGTATTCATACTCCTTCTGAATAACCAATAAAGGGTCAAGGAGATTGACCAATATGTTGTCAAGTTTTATCTTATCCATCTCTGGGGTAAGATGCTTTTCGGCTAACTCCACTGCTTTGGATCTCAATTTTTCCAATTGCTTCCTTCTCTCATATGATACCCGAGCCTTTTCCTTTCTCTTCCCTTGTAATTCCATAATAGTGTCATAGTGATGCCAGCCAACTTCTTTAGAAAGCCTTCCTAGCAGACAATACTTGTGACCTGGATGAAGCCTCAACACTTTCAGAGCATCTGGAATGACCTCTCTCTTCTCCAATCTCTCTCTCTCTCTCTCTCTCTCTCTCTCTCTCTCTCTCTCTACCCTCCAATCCTCTCACAGCTATATCCCTCCTTCTATCCTTCTTTCTGCCCCCCTTCCATCTTTGTGTCACTATCTCCCTCTCTTACCCTTCTCTACCTCTCTCACTCCTCTCCCTCTCTCTCTCATATGACCCATTCCTTCTCTCCCATATCCTTTAGTTTATCTCCATCTCTCCCTTGTTACTCCCCTTGTCTCGCCACCTCTATCAATCTATGTCTTTATAATTATTCCTTCTCATATATATATAGAGTTAATATATATCATGACATATTGGGACCTACGATTGGGTTAATTCCACCTTGTTAGCAAGGTTAGAATGGTTAATCTTCGATAGAAAAAATGTAGATAAAATATTTCATCAAAAAGAGGGAACCATACCCTATATTCTTCCAGGCTATGCCTATCAGTCGCTTGGCCTCTTCTTGCTCTCGCAAGAATGTAGTCTTTCTTGACTGGTATAGAAGAAGGTTTCACATTATCAACTATTTGTTTGGGACAACTTTTAGTTGTTTCAACACTGCAACAGTATAATTCAAGCTTATCCTTTAAACCATCTTAGTATTTTGTACTCTCTTCAACTTTGTAGTGCTTTCCATTCCTTTCAGTCACATATGTTTCCTTGGTCTGTTAAGGGACAAGGTCGACAACATTAGGATGTTTTTACAATAAACAAGGGTATTTCCAGGACACAGTTAGGTGGAGCAAGAGTATAAGAGCCAAATTTCTCATGATTGTGGGACACTCGAACTTAAGATTTGCTGGAGTAGTCATGAGGTGCAGTCTGGTTATTAAGACTTCATTAGATGGCCATTCTCTGGACTTAAATTGTGTGACAACACTGTGGCTGAGTTTGAAACTGGAGATTGAACATACATTTGGTTTGATTGCAATATACATTTTCATCAATAAATGTAAAGCAATGGCTAACAAATACTATAAATTAATAAATAAAGAAGGCATGGCAACAAGCAAAAATACTTACAAAATTGTTACATTGAGACGCAAAGAATAAGCAACTAATTTAACCCCTAACCCGTTTAACCCCTAAAACATAAACCTCTAAACGTCCCTTAACCCCTAACTCCTAAACCCTTAACCCCTAACCCATTTAACCCCCTAAACCCCTAGTAAACCCCTAACCCATTTAACCCCCTAAACCTAAACCTATAAACCCTTAACCCCTAACCCCTTAAACCCTAAACCATTAAACCCTTAACCCTAACCCCTTAAACCCTAATTCTTGACCCCTAACCCATCTAACCCCCTAAAACCTAACCTCATTAGCCCCTAACTTCTAACCCCTAAAATCCTTAACTTCTAAATCCCCTAACCCCCTAAACCCCTAACCCATTTAACCCCCTAAACCCCAAACCTATAACCCCTTAACCCCTAACCCATTAAACCCTAATTCCCAACCCCTAACCCATTTAACCCCATAAAGCATAAACCTCTAAACCCCTAACCCATTTAAACCCTAAACCATAAACCTCTAAACCCTTAACCACTAAGCCTTAAACCCTTAACCCCTAACCCATTTAACCCCCTAACCCCCTAAACCCCTAACCCATTTAACCCCCTAAACCCTCAACCTCTAAACCCTTAACCCCTAACCCCTTAAAACCTATTTCTCAACCAGCCTAACCCATTTAACCCCCTATATACATAATACATAAATTATAAAGAAAAAATATATAAATAAAAAAAGAGATTAAAACTCCAAATATTTAAAATACAACATAATTTAATAGTGTAAAGTTTAAAACTCCGTTTAATAAAGCATGATGATTTAGTAGGGTAGAAGGATTACTATATGCAAAAATCAGTCCATTATTTACTCATATAACTTTAATTGCTTCTCAAAAAGATATGTTTTATTTTTTTTATTGTAAATATTTTTAAACAATCAAAATAAGTAAACATTTAATTATTTAGAAATTATTTTAATTATTTAAAATGATTATAATTATTAAAAAATATTTATTTTTAAATTAATTTGAGTGGCCTTAAAAAAACACACGTGTTTCATTTCAAAATGTCAAAAAATTTCAAATATCAAAAGTTTTAATTTCCCTTGTTCATTTCCCTTAGGTTGCATGGTTTGTCAAGGGAAGGAGGGAGGATCTGATCCAAATCTGAGTTGGGTCGATAGAAAAAATGCCAGAAATCCTTCACATTCAGGGGGACCAATGTGGCAACCAGATCGGCTCCAAGTTTTGGGAAGTGGTCTGTGAAGAACACAGGATGGATCCTACTGAGAGATATCAGGGCACTTCAGATCTACAGCTTGAAAGGGTTATGGACAGGTCTTTAGACCTGATAAATTCTTTTTTGGCCAATCTGGGTTTGGAAACAACTGGGCCAAGGGGCATTACATGGAAGGAGCCGAGCTCATTGATTCTGTGCTTGATGTCGTTAGGAAGGAGACTGAGAACTGTGATTGCCTGCAAGGTATGTGTCTTTTTCAGATTCAAATCCTTGACCTTGTGTTTTTGAAATGTAGGATTTCATTTGTTAAAATGATGTGGGTTTTTGTTGTGTACAGGGTTTCTTAAAAAGTCCCAATCTGAAGCCACAGTATCCGTGTCTCTGCAAGTCCCAATCTCAAGCCGCAGAGGTATGATCTCATTCATGCTTTATGTTTTATTTTAATGCATGAAGTAAACTGTTGATGTGATTCTCTGTGATACCAAATTTGATGACGAATCTAATGAATATAATACTTGAAGTGAAATGAGGCATTTGTCTGAGAGGTTACAAGTCTTATTATTGCTAGCCATTGTATGGTGAAAACAACTTGTTTTTCACTGACGATCGAGTTTTACCCTTTTATGTATTTTTCGTTAAATGGGTGCCTTTGGTATGAAAAACAATGCAATTGTGCCCATCATCATGTTCTAGTGGGGTTTAGATTGTCCCGTACTTCTTAGAAAAATTAAATATCAACATCGTGAAGAACGATTCACTAGAAGGCTTGAAGCCACAATCATGGATTGACTAGCTCTTGCAAGATCTTTAGGTAGAAATAGCCAAGGAAATAAAAAGACGGTGAATCGTTGTTTTAAAAATAGTACTAAATCCAGGTGCACATATGCCCCTGGCTAAAAAAGGCTTGAAAAATTCATGAAATTAGGAAGTTTGAACATGCCACGGATAAGTGTGAGTAATTTAGTAAACACATGGTTTTAGGGCAAGTTGATGGTATGAAAATTGAGTTATAATTCCAACCAATAACCATGAGCATTGAAGGTGATACTAGCAACAAAACAACCAAGATATTTTGATGCCTGCTACATGTGCATGCACAACACATAAGCCACATTTCATACCAGCAATTGAGTCAAACGGTAATTGGGCAGTAGGAAGCCACCAGTGATGTAACTAAAGTGAAATATTAGAATCTATGACAAATATGTTGTAGTATGTGGTTACCTAGAAAAATAACGTCACACAGATTCAATTAAAGGAGAAGGTGGGAATTGCTGAGCTAATACCCATAGTCTAAAACTGAGTGACTCCAACATGCTCTAGTCAACTAGCAATTCAACACATCAATAATAGTGTTGTTACTGGTGAATTACACAGAACACAAGCTGCTGTAGTTTCACACCAGTGAACAGGCAACCATTTTTAGTGTGTAAGGAATCCATTGGGAAGGTGGGAAGTGCTGAGCTAATACCCATAGTATAAAACTGAGTGACTCCAACACGCTCTAGTCAACCAGCGATTCAACACATTAATACTAGTGCTTTTACTGGTGAATTACATAGTGCACAAGCTATAATTTCATACCAGTGAATAGGAAACCAATTTTAGTGTGTAAGGAATCCATTGGGAAATTGGGATCACTGTTGTTATTCAATGTCCCATTGAATTAATAAACACAAGAATGTGATACAGGCTCGCAGTTTCTAATAGTCAGCATTTCAATTAAGCCAACAATTAAACAAGTGATTCAATAAGCCAATAGTTAAATTGCTCAGCCAATTAATTAAACCAATGACCACACCGAAAGGAAATTGATTCAAATACGGTGGAGAATCAATTTTAATGCAGTGAGCATTAGGAGTAATTACCAACATAATCATTCAAGCATGAAGAGAACTCAATCACACATCATAAACAAAAAAATTTACCCTGGAAAAACAACAATTTATGGCTTCTGTTTATGATCTGGAATTGTTGCAAACTAGAGCTATTCACTCTCAATCAAATAATTCATGTATTCTTATTCCTTGGCCGTACTTTGTAGATTGTGTTGGCTCCAAGACAATCTTCATTCTCCATGGACAAGACAAAAATCCTCTTTATCCTCCAATCTATGAACAGATTGGTTCATTCCCAAGTATTCAGCTTTCTACTGTGGTGCCCTTCTTCCAAGCTTCATTGCTTTCAATCTTTTCAGTTGTTTTTCCATCAGGAAAGCATCCTCTATATAATGTTGCCTTGTAATTCCAACCGACAAGTGGTTCATTCCGTCTTCTTGTCACCCAAATGAGGCCTTTGGCCTTTGATGTTCAATTTTATTGTTGACGGACCATTCACTCCAAAATTTGCCAATAATTTTCCCTTCTACAAATTTAGAGGAGGGTTTCTTTTAGTTCCATTTTGGATCACAAATTCAAAGAAGCGACTATGAAATTTTCAATTATCTTTATATATAGCTTATAAAAGGGAGTGATACCACTATTATATTTATGCTTAATTGCAATGTACACTGTATTGCATTGCAAGCAACAAATAAATGCAATGTTTCTGCTTGAATTCTAATGATTTGAAAGTTTGAAATAAAACAAACAATTGAACAACCTTATTCCATAAACATTAATTGTTTTAATGTTCTAGATGGATGCAACCCAGAAGACTACTACTTAATGAAGTGTAGGTGAGATTTGTATAATTTTGAAATATAATATAGGGACTATGCCCTTACAACATGCATGGAATTTTGGAAACCTCATGATGAGTACCATACAACTATGCAAATGCACAATATGCGTTGAATCACTAGCAGACATTCTAAAAGTGTTATGTTCAAACTGTCTAGATGGGACACGTAACATTAGCCAATCTACTTGAAACAATATATGCCCATGAAAAGGAATTCAAACGTTCTAATAGATGAACAAGGTAGAAGCATTTTACTAAATATAGCTTGAAATATGGTTTACACTAATGTATCAACGTAATAGTGACAGTGCCCCCACAATTCATTCGCTTGGCACTTCAACATTTGGTGAACATTTGAGGGACAACTTGCATGACAGTAATCATTTTTCTCTTGAAAAATTTGGAAAATCAATGTTAGTTCATGTGAGGTAGGGGTACAATCATAGTGCTTAGGTTTCACTGTTCATACTCTAATTTTCTCTTAAATTTTATCAGTAAATATTTTAATGTGTTAACCCAAACTCCATATTTTAATGTGTTAAACCATACTCCTCTTAGTTATGATATTTGCCTTAGAATTGAACGATTTGTCTAGCTCATACTTCCCCCCTTGATCACTAGGTCTGGATGATACTTCCCCTCTTGATTCAGTAGAAGGCTTGAAGCCACAATCATGGATTGACCAGCTCTTGAAAGATATTTAGGTAGAAATAGCCAAGGAAATAAAAAGCTGGTGAATCATTGTTTAAAAAATAGTACTAAAGCCAGGTGCACATATGCCCCTGACTAAAAAAGTTTCGTTATTCTCGATGTTAGGTTTTCTTAGCCTGTAACTGTTTTTCAAGCTGTTTTCCTGGAATTTTTAATATCGGACTCCACCATATCAGGACATAATTATTATGCTACATTAGAAGTTGAGCTATTTTGCAGAAATTGGAAATGTTAAAAATATGAGAACAAAATGTAATTTTATGTTTATTCAAGGAAATGTTTACGAGGTTATTCAGTTTTAAAAACGAAAATATAGTTACCAAAACTATTGTAAAGGAGCCTCCTTCATATGTGTAATGGAGCCTCCTTCATATGGGTTGTTCCCAGCGATGAGGAGGTTGTATAGTAAACCATAATGTAATAATTTTCTTGAAAAATATAAATCTAATCGCTTTTCTCGTGCATATTTCTTTCACAAGTTGTCAGGGTTTTACAATGTAAATCCTATGTATTTGAATACCATTTTATTGTGAATGATTTAATTGAAAGAGAATCGAATAACACCCTTCCATACTTGTTTTGATTTTGATGTTGGTTTTGTAATTAGAAAGAGAATAGGATAACGCTATTTAAGGGTTGATGTGCTTTACCCTGCAAATGAGCAGTATGTATGATGCTTGTCGGTTACCCTACAAACGAGCAGTATGTGCTTTACCCTGCAAACAAGCAGTATAGAAAAATTAAATATCAACATTGTGAAGAACGATTCACCAGAAGGCTTGAAGCCACAATCATGGATTGACCAGCTCTTGTAAGATATTTAGGTAGAAATAGCCAAGGAAATAAAAAACTAGTGGCATTGCAGACTTATTTCCATTATGCCTGTACATAAGCCTAAATATAAGAATTGGACAGGTATTGGCAAGGAAACTTCCAGACTTTAATTATCAACCACTTACCCACTTGTAATTGACCAAGTTGTCCACTTTGTATTTAAGCAATGCATCCCAACATTCCTTGCTGCTTCCTCATACAAGGCATCAGTATACTGATTACAGTCTTGCATTTGTAGCTATTATCCAATATTCATCTGGTTAATTCCCACAGAACTGTACCATTCATTATGAATATATGGGCTACAGAGAATCAAGATTGATCCCATCCAAACATTATATGCAGGTGAGATATATTTCCTGTTGGTTTTAGTTCTTCATGTTATAATTTAAGAGCATGATTATTGTTTCGTTCACTCACAATGCATACCTAAGGCACTATTATGGATGAAATTAAATTTATATCAATAAAACTAGAAATTGTTACAGAAAAGTAAACCATTAAATATTAATTGAACCAACAAGCTCAAGGATGGCTTAGGCAAAAGAAAAGGGTCACTCTTAGAATTCTTCATTTGTAAACACTGTTAGTTGCTCACTTGCCAAGCTTGTAAAAATGTACAATAAATGTGAGTACAAAGATCTCGGGTTCAAATCCCCGATTGTTTATTCGTGAACACCTGCGTTCATGATGGATATAGGGGAGTGATTATTTTGGGGAAAAAACCCATAACTGACATTCTGTTGATCTGTGTGTCCATGCAGTTGGTGACTTGAACCACCTGATCTCTACAACCATGAGGTCTATGGTCTATAAATAAGGGTTTAGGGTCAGCTGTTCCTGAGGTGGAAGGAGTTGGGTATGGGTATTTGGCATGATGGCCCAAGTTCTAGAAGCCAAAATTCTTACCTAGCCATAGAAGAAGCAAAATCCAAAACAGACCTATCCTTTACGAATGAAAAATCCATTGTTAGAGTTTCTATGGTAGTTTAACACCTCATTAGGTGCAAGCCATGATTTTCATGTCTTTGAATATCCAGGTGATGGGCAACAATTCAAAAAAATTAGGCCTAAAGAGACTTGTGGAAGCCCACAACCAAGAAATTGTTTAATTTAGGAATATATGATTGAAGGCTCCAGACTCCAAAGTATCTGGGCAATTAGGCAAGCATTCTGTAACGTTAATATATAAAATTAATATTAATGACTATATATAATTAATGAATTGAGGAAGTATAGTTCAAGTTTTGTATATGCTGAGGAAGTTTTTCTTTTATGTCTTCCGGATCAGAGACTTAAGTGTGAGAATGTTTATTGGATATGGTTTGAATGTTCAAATCGTGGGTGAGGTGTTTTTCTTTTTTTTGGAAATCATAACCGTATGTTGGTGAAACCTGGTAACAACTCATCACAAAATTTAAAGTTTTATATGTTGGTGAGACCTATATTAATTCGGTTGATTTTATAATCGACACAAGCCAATCATTGTTATCATAGATACAACTATAATTGTTTTAAATGGCATGGTTTTAGTTATTGTTATGGTTGAAGCTTGGTGATTCTAGGAACACCCTATTTTTTATTCATTTCCATTGGTTGGAGAAACCACGTAAGTGAAGACCAGACAGGTGGGTCATGTTGATAGGCCACGGGAGTGAAGACCAGAGTATATATTAATTCATTTTTTTTTTAAATTTTAACTTATCATTGGTATTGCGGCGCTTCCTAAGCGTCGATCTTCCGACACTTTCAATCTACGAAATTTTTAACTTATTGTCGATATTGCGACACTTCCTAAGCGTCGGTCTTTCGACGCTTTCAACCTATGAAATTTTTTCCTTTTGTCGCTCTTGCGACGCTTCTTAAGCGTCGGTCTTCTGACACATTCAACCTACCAAAATGTTTGCCTTCCATTTCTCTTGCGATGCTTCCTAAGCGTTGGTCTTCCGACGCTTTCAACCTACGAAATTTTTTTCCTTTCATCGGTATTGCGACACTTTATGAAGAGCGACGTTCTAAACATCAGACAACATATCGTCAGAATTGCGACAGTTGAGCAAGCGTCGGTATTACGACACTTTGAAAGCGTCGGAATAGCGACACTTTGCAAAATGTTGAAAAAAGTGTCGGTATTGCGACACTTTGGAAAAGCGTTGGAATTGCGATGTAATGGCTAACTACGTTTTTTCTGGCCTCAAACTGTCGCTCTTGCGACGATTATGTGTTGGAATAGCGATGAAGTGGCCGTCGGAAATTGGGCCAAATTTTCTAATGAACCAATGTGTCACTTTGTTTTGATGATATGTGCCTCCATAAAGAAGATGAAACATTTTTAAATATATGCATGGGATATAATAAGTGGGTAATCTTATGATGCTCCCAGTATGGGAGGTTATAAAATATAGATTTCATTTTCATCCCAATGGGCAATTTCTCAAAATAGGTGTTGAATAATTTTGGATCATCGAACATAGGCTCCCCATTTGAATCGAACATTTCCATGAACTCCTTCTCCTTCTCTCTCTCATATGCTCTAATCCATTCAGCTAGTGTCGTTACTGGAGGCCTTTGGGTTCTCTCTTGTTTACCATTGAAAGCAGATGCTGCTCTTTTGTAAGGGTGTTCTTCTGGGAGGAATACCTCGGAGCAATCATACATTGGATTTCATAGGTCCTTCGACCATCTAGATTTCAGAGAAGGTCCACAACATTTACATACGAAATACCCTTTTGTTACAAGACCTACGAGATTATTGTATACACATCGCACGTTAAATAATATCATGAAGATCAGAACAATTACAACGAATTAAATAAATAATATGCTAAAGAATATTGTTACGTATATAAACAAATAAATAAATTAAACATGTAATTTACCAGAGTAAACTCCTAAGCCTAGATAATCATATGTCGTGTAAGCACGTATGCCATACAACGTAAAAATCCTCTCTACTACGATGGGTCTTGATACATCGTATACATTTACCCCATTACATAATTCCTTCAATTCATATACCAGTGGTTGTAATTAGACATCCATATTCTTCACTTGTCTTCTACCAGGGACTATGAGAGCCAACATAAGATGTTCATTCTTCATGGACAACCATGGGGGGATATTATTATTGATCACTACCACAGGCCAAACAAAATAGTTGATGTTTTGGAGGGAATATGGGTTGAAGCCATCCATGGCTATGCTAGGTCGTAGACTTCATACTTCATCCTTGATTTTTTGGGCCATGTATCCTCTATATGGTTCATGACTATTGAATCAGTTGGGATTCACATAACTCCCAGCTCATTTCTATGTGAGGCATGCCATCCCTACAACATAGCTAATTCTTTGCAACGAAAGAGCCTTTGAATCCTTGGGATTATAGGCATGTGCCTCAATATCTTAAAAGGAGGACCACGTGATTTACCCTTCTTTTGTTCATATATCATACCTGTCATGCCCACATTTTGGACATATCTCTTTGTTTGCTTATTCTCCTCTATATATAATACAATCATTTGGACATGCATGATATGATATGTACTCAACACCCAACATTTTCAAAAATTGTTTTTCCTCTTCGCAGCTACCGGGCAAGACATTATCACTCGCAAGAACCTTATCTTTGCATAACCTATAGTTGGTGATCATGGAATTTTTTTATAAATGTACATTAATGTCGATATAATTATTAATGTTCATAAAATTGACCATTTGTAATGTTCATTGTGTACTGATTATATTTCTCAAATTTTTATAAGGGAGGACTTTATGGTAACTTACCTCAAAATTTCCGAGAAATATGCATTCGCCAAAATTTTCTTTCAAGTTTTATAGTAACATCGTTGTCCCCAACTGGGTAGAATTTGACTGGCCGCCAGGTCCAAAGAGAGGGGTGGTGGAAGAAAATTTAAGGCTTTCGAAAAAGGTGTCAGTGATATGAGTATCATCTCCTAGTTGATCATCGTTTTGGAATGCATCTAACAACATTGTATCCATGGTAGTCATATCCCTTAAGTAATCATCCATACCAGCTTCTACTTGATTACCTCCATTGCCAGCTTTTGAAGAACTACTATTGTTGTAATCATTCCTAATTGGTGAATCTGGACGTAGTGGGAATTGAATTGGTGGTTGATTCAACCATTCTTGGTATCGTTCCCCTCCGATTTTTTCTCTTAATTCAATCTTTTCTTGATTTTACATTTTCGTGGGGTGCAACAAAAGATGGTAGGTAGGTCACTGATCATCACTATGATCCTAATAATTTAAAAAAAATATTTGAACATGATTAGTACAAAATATATGATATCAATTAGTAAGCACGTTGAAAAAATTGCATGATTAATTGGTTTGACGTTGAAATAATTACATTAATAAATATACCAAACAATTATAATTATTACCATCATTGTCCTAGGATTGTGGCTAGAAGATGCAATATTGTTACAATTGGCAGGGCAAAGCGATTGTCCATTTTCATCTACCAAATGCGCCTTGCGGTATGTTGCTCCTAATAAGAGCTTCCGACATTTTGGAGATGTTTGAATATTTTGTGCATCTGAACTCGATTATGAATCTGCATCAACCTACAAATTTGTATACATTATAAATTTAATTAAGATGTGCATGATTGACATTGATAAAAAACATAAATTAAATTAGATAATGAAAATATAAATAAAATAGGAAGTAAGTATTACGTCTCGAGATGGATAGGGAGAACTCCGCAATAGACTTTGAGAAATATTATGGAACGATTTGGATTTTGAAGAATTTTCCATTCGATATAATTATGATATTTACCCCTTGCATTTGAGAAAAATCAACAATAAATTTTGGTGTACACACCTAAAAGTGATTTCGGTGCCTTAAAAATGGACTTCTTGTTATCGGTGCTAATGTACAGATAACCGCACTGGTGCATTTTAGTTAATGCGCACTAGTGTTGTGTTATCAACAGACGCACTGGTGTGGTGCTATTAAGTGACACACCGATGACAAATAACCGCAAATAAAAAAGTGCAACTGTATTTTTTTTAAGTGAAAAAAGAGCGGTAAATTGATAAATGGGCGGAAAAATATTTTTGAAAATATAATTTCTTAAAACAATTCTTTAAATACTAAACACTTTTCACTATGTCACTATTTTCGAAAAAAAATTTAGCCAGAGATTTGCAGGAGACATACCTTGAGCAAGAGAGCACGAGAGCACTGTGGAGCAGTGAAATACGTTCAAACAAAAGTATTCAGATCGTCAGAATTCCAAACCTTTGGTGATTCAAACCGTGTAGCATAGAATTTCAAACAATCTCGTGATTAAATTTTATTGTTTTTTTTACTTTTTCTGCAGTTTTTTTTACTCAGTAAATAAAAAATTTCAATTTTTTGTTCATTTTTAGAAACAAAAAAAAATTATCCATTTTTACCCTAAACCCTTCATTCTTTTTGTTTCTGTCCTTTTTTCTCCCTATTTCTATGATTTCAGAATTAAGGCTTTTCATTTTAGATTTATAAGGTTTGTATTGCTATAAATTGGCCTATGACATCCAACATATCGGATGACTTGCATAGTTGGATCCCAATCCATGTCGGCCCTTGCGTGAATTAAAAAAAACAGAATTTTTTTAATCAGTACACCTGATGTAACTTAGCACATTGGTGCACTATATTATCTCAGTGCACCATAAATGTACTGTTTAATAATAAAAAAATTAAAAACAATTTTTTTTAATCCATGCGCCATATGTAAAATAGGGCACCGATGTGCTATTTCATTATGGCGCACCGCGAACGTACTGTTTCGCAAAAAAAAAAATTTATTGTGTTAATCGGTGCACCATGTAACATATAACACACTGCACTAGGTTTCCTAGTTGATGGAGAGCACCGTACGGTGGTCCCTTGTTTTTGCGGGATGTTTATAAGAATAGGCCACACCGCCCCCTCCACGACACCATATGTTACAAAAACTAACACTAGACTATTTTTATTATTTTGTCTGTGTTAATCAATGCGGTGGTTGACATGTAACACAATGGTGCTCCTTGTTGCAATGGAGCACCTTGTGGTCTTTTATACTGTTTGGTCGGTCCGTTTATAATACCACCACGCACTGATGTCGATGCGTACACCATGAAAAACGCACCAGTTTCTTGATATATTTTTTTAAACCTGAAAAGTTGACAATTTATTTATAAAATATATTAATGAATGATATGGTATAGGTTTTATATTGATAAAGAAATGGCTGACAAAAGATCAAGTAACAAAAATACTAATAACACATCAAGAAAAACAAAAAAGGCAAGTTCTTTGTAAATTCTTTACAAAAAATATTATTTTTGAACTATACGTAAGTTTAAATAATATGTATTGTTTACTATGTATCATGCAAAGCCACAAAATTACGAAGCTCGATAAGGTTATTTCTAATCTAGGACTAGAAAAGAGTAAAAGTTTGATGGAAAAATTGCAAAAAGATGAATCAGGTGAATGAAAAAATACTATCGACCCAACATGATTTTCTTTTTTTAATTTTCATTAATAATAAACTTAAAATTATTACAAAACATGTTTCCAACAATCTATTAATTCACATCTGTTTAATGTTCTACAGGGACCAACAACTCAGAAAAGGAATGTTGCTCCAAGAAAAGAAAAAAAAATAGAACATATAAATGAAAATGAATTTCTCCTTAGCTCATCTGGAGTGGTGCTGAAGGTTAACGAAAGGGGGAACAAATTTTACAAAATTTTGAGGGATCTAGTGGAATGAATGTATAGACGTTCTTTCTACATACAATATAAAAATCAATCCAATAATTCCAAGAACCAAATTTTATATAAACTACAGGAAGAGTTTCCAGAGAATTGGTCAATGAGACATGTAATACTTTTAATAGCAAAAACATACAACAATAAAAAAGAAGGAATGAAAAAGTAATATTCCTTTAAATGTTTTTATAGAATTATTTATAAATATCACTTTTGTTATATTTACTTTTCATATATCAATATAAAAATTAAATAGTTTATTGTCATGTTACATTTTTAGGAAGATTATGAAAATCTCAAAAGATGGACGAGTTGATATTAGAAATATGCCAGTAGGAATGTCCAAAAAGGTGTACAAGAAGATGGTCAAAGAAATGGACAAAATTGCATCGTAGGAGGAGCCATCTCAATAATAACATGCTTCAAATGTAATATGTAATCATTGAATTTTTCGATCATTAGGTACAATAAATAAACAATTTAGCATTAAATATTAATGTTCAAGTATCTTCTTGTAGAAAAGAAAAGAAAATGGAGCCCATTCAGCATATAAAACAGGACGACAAGGAAGAAAATTGTTGATATCTAAGTTCGTGAGTAATTGTTGCTTCCTTATAACAACTTAACTATATTTCATTTTTGTATATTTTAAGTTGTTTTACAAAAATCATCATTGAATGTCTTCAAACAGGTGCTAACATACAAAGAAGAACCATCAAACGAATTGATTGACATTGGGTTAAATATGGGTTATGAGTATATGTTGGCATATAAGAAATTAATTGTGGAATTTGTAAGCATCTACCGATCTTGTTCGACTTAGCTCCATCTATAATTAATATAATAGAAAAATATTTTATATTAAATATATGATTTGTTATGGGGTATAAAACTTGCAAGACACAAAGTATGGAACTATGCCAACAGACGAAATCTTGAAAGATAGCATACTACATGGTTTTGAAAGAATGTGTGTAGTTCATGAGTCAATTGTTCCTATGGTACGTCATTTCTTTTCGATTTACATTGATTTATATTATTTAATATTGCAATTTTCATTATTCTCACCAATGTATATACACTCATTACAATTTATTTTTATGTTTGTAGATGGAAGGTGAAGAAGAAGAAAACAATCAACACCGTGAACAAAAAATTCCTGGAAATAACCCAAGTCATGGAAGTAGCTCGAGCGTGAGAGCGAAGAATGATGATCATTATGTTTGGATATCAAAGCAAGGCGTTGTATTATTTGAAATATTTGTCTGTGAAATCAGACTTTTTGTTTAATGTAATGGGCATAGTGTCCCAATTGAAAGGTAAAGGGATACCAATAAATGTCCCATTTTGTATGACAAATATTGTCTTATATATATATATATATATATATATATATATAATAAAATATGTTTTAATTTATTCTATTGTGTTCTCTATTGTCGCTGTAAAATGTAACACCAATGATTAAATTTATGGATGATTAAATATTATAATGAAGAGATGTGAAATTTGATGATATGATATAACAAATTAATCCAAACATTACATTCAAATGCACTAATAAAAATTTAATTGATATGAATACTGTTATAAGATATGTGTTGTCTTTTGATGAATAATGAATTTTAAAAAATCACAATAATTATGATATGATATAACAAATTAATCCAAATGTCACATTCAAATGCATTAATAAAAATTTAATTAATATGAATACTGTTATAATATGTGTCGACTTTTAATGAATAATGAATTTTTAAAAATCACAATAATTGCACCATCACAGGTCGATATTTCTAAAAAATACAAAAGGAACACCAGTGTGTGTCAATTACTGTGCACTAGTGTGTTTGTATGATATAGCACACTGGTGCATTTCTACGACCTATGGGCACCGCAAAAATACCAAGACCAATTATGAATCTTGGTGCGTTTGTGTGATACTGTACACCAGTGCGTTTATGTGAGACTACGCATCAGTGCATTTGTATGAACTATGGGCACCGCACAAATACTGATACCAATTATAAATCTTGGTGCATTTTTTCGATATTGTGCACCAGTGTGTTTATCTGAGACTATGCACTAGTGCATTTGTATGACCTATGGGCACCACACAAATACCAATACGTATTAGAAAATTGGTGCGTTTGTCTGATATTGCGCACCAATGCGATTCTATAGGACTACGTACTGGTGCGTTGATATGACCTATGGGTACCGCATAAATCCCAAGGCCAATTAGAACGACCCCGTGCATTGTATCACCAACACTATGCCCGGTGTGATTTTAGACCTTGACAGCCCAGTGCATGCACCTTCGACCGCCTCGGGCCATCATATATATGACACGCACTAGTGCATTGACACCTTAGTAGTGCACTGATGAAAAAAAGCATCCGTAATAACCTATGGACGCCCAATTTTTTTAGTTGTGTTGAAATTCCTTTAAAAGCTCCACCAAAACCCCCGTAACCATAAACGGATGTTGTAGAAAATGTTGTTTTGACAATTTTGGCCAATTTTAAAACACTAAAAACCTCCTTTATATCCTCTACTAGAGGGTCTTTTCCTTGTAGTGAGATAAAAATTAATCTTATCAAGCTTCGTCATTTTGTGGCTCTGCATGATACACAGTAAAAAATACAAATTAGTTAAACTTATTATTTCAAAAATAATATTTTTTTAAAAGAATTTACAAATAACTTGCTTTTTTTTCTTTTTTTGATGTGTTAGCAGTATTTTTATTACTTGATCTCTTTTCATCCATTTCTTTATCAATATGAAACCTGTACCATACCATTCATTAATATATGTTATAAAAAATCATAATTTTTTCAGGTAAAAAAAATAATAATCAAGAAAACGGTGCACCTTTAATAATGTACGCACCGACGTCGGTGCAACGTGTTCTTATAAACGCACTGCCAAAAAAGTAGAAACATCGTACAATTCTCTCTATCAACAAGGAGAACTCGTGCGTTATATGTTAATCAGCACACCGATTAACACAAACAAATTAATAAAAATCCTCTAGTGTTAGTTTTAGTAGCATATGATGTCGTGGAGGGGGCGGTGCGGCATATTCTTATAAACACACCGCGAAAACAACAGACCACCATACAGTGCTCTTTTTCAACAAGGAGACTTGGTGCATTATATGTTAAATGGTACACCGATTAACACAAACATAGAATAAAAAATTATTTTTGTCAAACAGTATGTGTGCGGTGCGCTATAACGAAATAGAAAATCGGTGCTCTATTTTACATATTGTGCATGGATTAAAAAATATATATATGTTTTTAAATTATTTTATCAAATAGTACGTGCATGGTGTGCTGTGATATAACAATGCACTGGTGCACTATTTTACACATGGCGCACCTATTAAAAAAATTATGTTTTTTTTTTAAATTCACGCAAGGGCCGAAATGGATTGGGATCTGACTCTGCAAGTCATCCCGTGGGTTACATGTCATATGCCTATATATATAGCAATACAAACCCTATAAATCTAAAATGAAAAGCCCTAATTCTGAAGTCACAGAAACTAGAAGAATCAAGGACAGAAACAAAAAGAATCAAGGGTTTAGCGTTAGACGTAAGAATGGTTTTTTTTTTTTTTTGAAAATGAAGAGTAAAACATAAATTTTTTATTTATCATGTATTAAATGAAACAAAAAATGTTAAAAAGCGATTATTGCAATAAAATTTAATTACCAGATGGTTTGAAATTCTTTACTATAGGATTTGAATCACCAGAGGTTTGGAATTATAATTGTCCGAATAGTTCTGTTCAAAAGTATCTTGCTGCTCCACAGTGTTCTCATGCTCTCTTGCTCCAGGTATGTCTCTCGTGCAAATATCTCCTTGAAAATTTTTGCAAAAATAATGAAATAAAGAAAAGTTTTTACTATTTAAAGAATTGTTTTATGCAATTAGACTTTCGAAAATAAATTTTCCGCCCATTTTTCAATTTACCGTTTTTTTTTTTTAACTTTAAAAAAATAAAGTTGTGCTTTTTTTATTTGTGCCTATTTGGCACTGGTGCGTCGATTACTAACACAACACCGGTGCACTGTAACTAAAACACACCGGTACGGTTAACTATACATTAGCAGCGATAACAATAATTCCATTTTTAAGGCACCGAAATTACTTTTAGGTGTGTACACCAAAATGTATTGTTGATTTTGCTCGAATGCAAGGAGAAAATATCATAATTATATTGAATGGACAATTTTTCAAAATGTAGCTTGTTCCATAATATTTCTCAAAGTCCATTTCAGAGTTCTCTATATCCATTTCAAGACGTTATATTTACTTTATATTTTAGTTATATTTTCATTATCTAATTGAATTTATGTTTTTTTATCCATGTCAATAAGCTTGATAAAATTTATAATGTATACAAATTTCCAAGTTCATGCAGATTCATAATCGAGTTCAGATGCACAAAATATTCAAACAGCTCCAAAACATCAGAAGCTCTTATCAGGAACAACATACTGCAAGGCACATTTGGTAGATGAAAATGGATAGCCGCTTCACCTTGCCAATTGTAAAAATATTGCATCTTCTAGCAGCAATATTGGGACAATGATGGTAATAATAATTGTTTGGTATATTAATGTAATTATTTCAACGTCAAACGAATTAATCATTCATCGTCGACGTGCTTACTAATTGATATCATTGATTTTGTACTAATAATGTTCAAATATAAATTTTGATATTATTAGGATTCTAGTGATGATGAGCGACCTACCTACCATCTTCCCTTACACCCCATGACAATGTCAAATTGAGAGAAGGCTGAATTAAGAGAAAAAATCAGAGAGGAGTGATACCAAGAATGGTTGAGTCAACCACCTATTCAATTCCCACTATGTCCATATTCACCAATTAGGAATGACTACAACAATAGTAGTTCTTCACAAGCTAGAAATGGAGGCAATCAAATAGAGGTTGGTATGTGTTGGGTACTAAAAGGTGTCTTTTAAAACTCCTATTTGCCTCACATTAATTATCAACCTGGGTAAGTCTTTTTGTTTCAAGAGTGTACATAATATGTGCAAGCTATAAACTTAGAGAGTAATGATTTAAGATAATATATTAAATTCAATACAAGAGTAAGTAGATGCAATCATAAATCTCAATCTTTAAAGAAATTAATTCATCTATGAATTATAATCCAAAACTATGATTAATTCTTTAATTTAAATAATTCAATCAACCGAGAGCACTGAAGCATTAACCGAGCTCTTTCAGCTGGATATAAACCATTGAATAGAAGGAAAGTAATAGAAATAACAGTATATACTTTAAATAATCAAAACCAATTCTTTTAACAAACAACTAATAAATTGGAAATGCGTACACAAAGGAATAAATGCAGAAATATAAATCATCAAAAGCAATTCACTGTAAAGTAGAAAAGCATAGTATACTTGCAGTAAATGGAAAGGTATACACAAAGAATAGCAATGAAATTCACCAGATACTGGACCCTTAGCCGCCAGCGAATAATGCTTAGTTACTCTAGAACAATCGAATAAGCAGCAACGCAAACTATGTATTAATCATCGCAACAATTACAATACGAATCTGTCTTTCAGAACTACGTTCTGTTCATTACAGATGATGCGTAAATGAAAGATACACGACACAATACATGACACAGTTTGATTTACATTCTCCGCTTTCTTCTATGTCCTCCTATCATCTCCAATCTAATAATCCTCTAATAATTCCATTCTAATCCCATTCTAATTCCATTCTTTGATCTCTATTTTTCATTTAAATACACAAAGAACAGAGAGAAGTTACAACAAAAATGATTACAAAATGATTCCCATAACAAAATTGGATTGTTCACAACAAATTGATTAGCAATATCATATCTGAAATATCTTTCCATCAACTTTCAATAGGAACAGGTCGAATTTGGTATTGCAACTGAGATAATTTGGAAAATGGCTGCAACTGCGAATTTGAGAAAATCGTCTTTAGAGAACCTTTCGTTTCTCTTAATACAGACCAAATTTTGGAAAACTACTTGTTTTGAAGTTAATTCGATCCGTTTTGGACAAAACCCATGTTTCAGATTTTCTAGATTCTTCTCCATTTTCCCAAAATGTCCAATGCAAAATTGTCACTTCTTATTCCAACAAATTTCTGAGTTGGAATATTTAATCATGAGTTGGAGATCAAATCTGCAATCTGGAAAATATCTTGGAGGCTAAAATGGTGAGTGATGTTACAACAAATTTATTAATAAACCATCATTGGTAAAATCATGCACAATAATCATCAATTTATTAAAAATAAAGGAGAATAAATAATATTTATCCATAAGAGCATAAATAATTATAAAATGGAATTATATGATAAACCATGCTAAATGATGTGATAAAGAATGGTAGAAATGGATGAAATAGGTGTTAAAAGTGATAATAATAATAATGACAAACTAGCGGCCCAACATACCCCCAAACTGAATATATTGCATGTCCTCATGCAACCCAAAGCCTCTTTATTAACCAAGAAATAATACAAAATTTGTTCATCCCAACACATGAAATGGATGGAACAAATAAATTCTTCCTCAAATAATGAGTATTCAATTTTAGCAATCTTGATGAAGGTGTAGCAATTTTTACATTTGACGTTCAACTATAAGTATATGAAGTTGTAGCAAAATATGATATAAGTAACAACAAACTTCATTAACCATTTTCTCAAAAACTAGATTTCTACTATATTAATGCTTCTATGATCCAAAAATTAGATCGTTTTGATGCACGGATCATGAGATATAAACAAAATGGCTGTAAGTGATAGTGCATCACTTTCTAAATTTGATGAACTAATTTAGCGTGAAATTATTAATGATTCCTCTTTGTTATCCAGAAATCACAAGAATTCAGTTCATAGTTTTAAAGATATATGCAAATCAATTTCTGCACAGTATAAAAATGAAATTGTATGTCTTAAATGAAAAATAAAGTAGAAAACATCCATCATTTGTAGCAATGCATCCCCCAAACTAAAGAATTAGCATGCCCTCATGCAATGCTATAAAACGACTAAAGGTGTTGCTACAATCTGTTGAAATCTATGCTTGGTGTAAAACAACATGGAAGAAGGGAGGTGTTGAGAATGAATAAGATGGTCATAATAAATAAATAAATGAAAGGAACACTCCCCCAAACTGAAAGATTTTTTTTTTGAAGAATGGGAAGTGGTAAAGATGTGGAATGAATGATGATAAAGAATGCTCAATGGATTTTGCATGAAATTCTCCTAAATTCGTAATAAATCAGAAAAGTATGTTATTTTACCTCAAGTTTTACCTCCGAAAAAAATGTGGAATGACATGTATGGATTGGCATTTGTTGAAGCTGATGTAGGTTGAGCGGATACTAAAAGTGATGCAAAATGTGGAAGCCATGCAAGCACGTTATGTCTGAACAATTGTGCGCGTTCATGAGTTGCGTGAGCCTCTGTTGTTAGGGGAAATAGTGTGGCCTTGCCGCGAATAGAATTCCCCCCATACTTGTTGTTCTCCTGTAACAAGTCAGCAAATTTCTTGAATCCACAGTTTTAGTTTTGAATAGCAACATATAAGATGCATGAAAAAATTTTAATCAGAAAAACTTTTGTATAAATGCAGTACTAATATTTTGTCAAATCATCAAATTATGGCAGAGTTCAGTAATTATATTGCATGTTATCCCATAATGCATACATTTCCCCCTCCAATTGGAAAAGGGATTCCATGACCATAAAGAATATGAAAGGTGTTGTGCTGACGGCAAGGTAAGGGAATGATAAATACGACAGTAAATGAAGAAGAGTACACATATCAATGATAGGACGACAAGAGGTATGGTTATAATGAGAGCAGAGTGTGTAAAGATAGTTATGAATAAGAAATGGGATGCTTTGGATTGATAATAAGTTATACGAAAAAGAAAAGGACAACAATATGCCAAAAAGATGCTTTTCTGACAGTATTCTAGCCGAAAGTGATGTGATTGATCGGAAAACAATTTCTCATGCGTAAAGGTTCAAAATAGGGAAAAATTAAGGAAATAAATTCTCCGGTAAAAAAAAGAATAAAAAGGGCATTATAGTAATAATTGACAATAAGATATAACTTCAAGACCATAAGCAAAGCCTCTGCTGCCAGTAGGTGTCCATAGCCTCGGCAGGGTTTATTTTTAACTTGTATGAGCCAGGATCCTCAATTTATAAATAGAGAGTTCTAGTGTTGTTCTACAGAAGAGATCAGTGTGCTGGCGTGGTAACCAGATAACCACATTGCCATTCACTGGGATGTAGCAAAAGTGATCAAGTCGGCTCATGATGAGACCTCCTGTTCCAAGGATATTTTGGCTATCCAATGGATCATAACCCTGGTGTGGTGGCCATAATGGGAATGTCACTTTGTTACAGCCTTATGAACATGGTAGGCTGGCTCGTAATGAGACCCCCTATCCTCCATCTGCAAACAAAATTTTGATGTGATTACACAGTTTTATGATAAAAAGAGGGAGGCTCAGTACTCCTTAAGAGTAGGGATGGTGGAAGAAGTTGAACATGTCAATAGAAAAGAAATATACCCATAATCTCATTTATTACAGACATAGAAGATTATAACCAGGAAGGGTGGAACCAGCATGGTATTAAGATGATCAATCAGTATCATGTACAACAAAAAATGATGCAGTAAAGTAGTATATAAATAACTATGTCCATTTTCTTAAAAATAATCTCTCATCCAGAAGATGTCCTATTAAAGATCATAATGTTAATGATATTCACTTGCTTCAATAGAATCCATAATTCTTGTCCTCATAGAAGTATTTTACTTCATGTCATAAAAGAAATCAAAATAAATGAGGCTGAAATGAGCTAGGAATAAGTCCATAAGAGGAAGGAAGTGCTATTCACAAAACACAAAAATTAGAAGAAGCAAAAAATGTTGTTTCAAAGATTGTTTTAAAGATGGAACAACAAGACATGCTAAGAGAAAAAGGCGTTGTTCAAAAGTTGGAACAGTATACAAAAAAAAGTGTTGTTCCAAAGTTAGAACAGTAAACACACAAAAGTGTTGTTCCCGAAAGGGAAAAGCAAAAATGCAGAAAAGTGTTGTTCCCAAAAGGGAACAACAAAAATGCAAAAAGTGTTGTTCAAAAATTGGAAAAAAAGAAAAAAAATAATTTTGTTCCAAAGATGGAACAGCAACATCAAAAACTGTTGTTCCGAAGATGGAACAACAAAACAAAAAAGTGTTGTTCCGACGATGGAACAACAAAACCAAAAAGTGTTGTTCCGAAGATGGAACAACAAAATAAAAAAGTGTTGTTCCGAAGATGGAATAGCAAAACCAAAAAGTGTTGTTCCGAAGATGGAACAACAAAACCAAAAACTAATATTGCGAAGATGGAACAACAAAACCAAAACTGTGGTTCCAAAGATGGAACAGCAAAATCAAAAAGTCTTATTCCGAATATGGAACAACAAACACACAAAAATGTTGTCCCCAAAAGGGAACAACAAAAACGCAGAAAAGTGTTGTTCCCGGAAGGGAAAAACAAAAATGCAAAAAGTGTTGTTCCCAAAAGGGAACAACAAAAACATAGAAAAGTGTTGTTCCCAAAAGGGAACAACAAAAATGCAAAAAGTGTTGTTCCCAAAAGAGAACAACGAAAACGCAGAAAAGTGTTGTTCCCTTTTGGGAACAACAAAAATGCAAAAAGTTATGTTCCCAAAAGGGAACAACAAAAATACAAAAAGTGCTATTCCCAAAAGGGAACAACAAAAACTCTCAAAACATGTTGTTTCCTATATGGAATAGCAAGGAAAAATCACACGAAAAAGTGTTGTTCCCTATATGGAACAACAAGATAAAACACAGAGAGAGAAAAAAACAATCATCTCTCCTGCTCTAAACAACAAAAGAGCGATGATACAGAAAGAAGAACAATAGAAAAAATAGAGAAAAATGATTGTATGTATAGATATAAAGAAAAAGTAGCTTTTTACAGAATTGGTGCTGCTGAAGAATTGCCTTCTGCAACTGAAACTTGCATGGTGGGGTCCTCATTGTTCAATCGCCAATGGAGCGGAAACTACAATTTGAAGGAAGAAACACCTGAAACACAAAAACATAAGAGAAATAAAAAAAAAACAACACTTTATTTAAAAACAAGATATAAATGAATTAAGTTACAACAGATATGATGTTATTTCCTAAGGGAATATCAATCTGTCAATGGAAAAAGAAATGATCTCTTGGAAAATGTTTTGGGAGCAGTGACATGAATCTTCGAATGAGAATCAATTCTCCATTTTTTCTGTTATGAATCCATTAGGTAATGAATTGGATGAAATGCCCTTGTTTCATTAAAATGTCTTTCAAAAATTGCTCGTCCATAAATTGACCTTCTTTATTCTCCTAAGACCTGCAAAAAAACGAGTGTCTACTTCCAATAAAACATTAAATCATGGAGAAAAAGAGGTGATCAGGCTCCACTAATACAATAACTATGCAAAAAAACTAACAAGTAGTTACTCTATAAAACAAATCCATGGACAAAATTAATTTATTACCTACGGGAGAGCAATGGGCAATCATGCTAACTTGCAGTGTTTTAATCATAACTTCTTTGTTTTTCGTCCAATTTGAGTAATTCAAAAGCCAAATGAGAGCTACTTCAAAGATATATTACCAATAGAAATAGGTTTTTTTTTTAAATTCAATGATATGATATGTCAATTTTACTTAGAACAACTTGCATAACGGAGTCATTTTCGATTACCCATCTTAGACCAACAATGGATATCTTAAGAATACCTTTTTCATTTGATGATGGATTAAGCAGATTCAAGTTGGAAATGAAAGTATATTCATTTATTTATCTTCAATAGAAACATGCTTTGAATAGAAGAATAATTGATGGGTCAAATACTTTAATGAACAGCTGGAAAAACAGAGTTTTAAGAGTGCTGATTTAGGATAGACAATCGGTATTTGGGTCATATATTTCTCATACGATATCAAAATCGAGTGATTAAAATTTCCTTGTAAACTATATTCATAGAGGAATATATCATAAAAAAGGGTTTTAAAAATACAGTTATTTAGGCCTCCAAAAACTCACTGTCACAACTCTGTTCCTGAGCTGCCTACTAGACGCCCTGTCAATGTTCTAGTTATAACGTTTTCTTTTCAAATCCAAATGGAGTGATTCAAATTGGGCTTGAAATTATACATCAGGGGCTACTTAGGATAGAAACATGTTTTTAAAATATTCACTTTTTGTCCCTCAAAACATGAATGTCCCGACTCTGTTTTCAGAAATTTCATCAAGCCCGCAAGCCAAAAAAATATGATATTCAAGCAATTTTTCCATATTGGTGATAAAAATGAATATGAGTGTTTTTAGAACTGTTATTTTCAATATAATACATCTACATACACAAATAAATTAAAATATTTATCACCGATGTTGATTTCCACAACGTGTTGCAACAAAAACAATTATTTTTACATAATAATAAAAATGTATTTATTTATGTCCTTATTTATTTATTTTCTACACTAACTTACTCTTCTTTGAAAATTGAATATGCTTACGTATAATATTACTTCCAGTGGAGCCATTTTCAAAATAAGGCCTCTAGTATGTACATACCCAAATTTGAAAAATGCATGTTAATAAATAGTAGGCTATGAGAAGCCAACTTCCCTTGAAAAGATGGTGCCAAAAATTGTTGAAGTATGGAGTGATGCTGCAAACAAATGGAGTGAAACCAATCTTCAATGTATCCCTTACTTTCTTGATTTCCCATAGCTGTCATATCATGAAGTTCTTGAGTGTTTAAAATGGCTTGTTGATGTAGGCTAGAAGAAACCTCATTTTCTTTCATAACCTCTACAATTTTTGGATTTGATACATTCTGAATCTCAATATAAGTTTTCTCCAATGGTGCATGTGAGATAGAATGGGTGGGAAGGATGGGTAAATTTTTCAGTTCAACACTGTAAGCATGTTGTACTGGTTTATTATGGTGAGGGTGTGGAATGAGTTGAGCAAGAAATTCTGTAGGGAATGGAGCATTTTGATGATGTAGTTGATTGGGTTGAGTGGATGATTTTGATAGGCAAGAAAGATGTTGTGGAAGAGCTGGTGGAGAATATGGAGGATGTGTTTGTGCTACAAGATGAGGGAGAGTAGTCATGCAATCATAAGATGAACCATGCCGAACTTGTAGACAAGATTGGTGGGGGTTATATTGAGATTGACATTGCTGTCCTAACACATGAGTATTCCATAATGGATTATACAAGTAAAAAAATGGAGGGGAATTGTTTTGAACCATACATGTAGGCCACAATTTCCATGGTTATGACATTGTTGCAACTTCCCCATCTTTTTGATATGCTACTTCCATCCTATATAAGGAAGAGTGAGTATCTATGGGATGCTCCTTTTGACAATGAGGGAAAAACACTTCTTCAATTTCTTGATTTTCCTGAACCTGTAAAACATCCAATTGTGAATTTAGAGAGCTAATAAAGTCATATTTAAAATTTTCAAATAAAACATTGATTTCAGCTCTTATGTCTCCTCTTTTTGTAGTAGATTTGGAAAAGAAATAAGAAGCTTCTCTAGAATTCTTACCAGCCTTGGAGATTCCTCTTGAATACCTTATGCATAATTCAAAAACATCATCATATGATAACTGAAAAACATCGCCTTTTCCTATCAGATTTAAGAGTTCTAAAAATTCATCTTTGATTCCTTTGAGTAGGAGTGTTTTTAAGATCTCTTTTTCCAAATACTTATGCTTTGATTTTTTAAGGTTGTATCGAAATCGCTCCACATAGTCCTCCAAGCTTTCATCTTCCCCTTGTATCATATTGAAAATATCTTCATCGGACTTGCAATAGTCTTGGTACTTCTTCAAGAATATGTTCTTCATGTCCTCCCAAGTTTGGATGCAATTCCCACTAAGGTTCATGAACCATCGGAGAGCTGCTCCTTTTAGAGTAAGAGGAAACAATTTCAACCTTCTATCATTAGTACAATAATCATATCCTCTATAAAGTATTTCAAACTCAAATAAGAATGTATCTGGATTTTCATTTGTCAAACCATGAAAATTTGATAGAGATGATGGGGTAATTATGTGCATATGTGTCAATCCTCCTATATCTTTGATAGGGATTTCAAAAGTTGCAATGTGAGCCATTTCTTACCATAATAGAAGATGTTCTTCATGTGTCTTTGAGGATATTCCTTCAAATGCTCCTGTCAATTGGTTAGTGAAATGGGTGGTGCTTACATCACCACTTGAGTGGAATTACAAGATTTTTTTCAAAAATTCTACCTCTAAAATTCCTACTTCAATTCCTATGCAATTCTACTGAAATGTAGGCGGAGGAGCAAGTGCTTTACTTTCCTGTTACGCAAGTTCTCACCTTCCGTTTTTAATACCCAATTCTTTCACAGCAGACAAACATCAAACACCTACTTCAACTTCTATGCAATTGTGCTGAAAAGCGGGCAAAGGAGTAAGCACTTTACTTGCTCGTTACGTAGGTTCTTACCTTCCGTTTTTAATACCCAATTATTTCCCAGCAACAAATATCAAACATACATTACACTCTGTAAAGTGGTTAAACTCTCCTCGACAATGGCACCAAAATGTTGGGTGCTAAAAGGTGTCTTTTAAAACTCCTAATTTCCTCACATTAATTATCAACCTGGGTAAGTCTTTTTGTTTCAAGAGTGTACACAATATGTACAAGTTATAAACCTAGAGAGTAATGATTTAAGATAATCTATTAAATTCAATACAAGAGTAAGTGGATGCAATCATAAATCTAAAGCTTTAAAGAAAGTAATTCATCTATAAATTATAATTCATTATTTAATTCAAATAATTCAATCAACCGATAGCACTGAAGCATTAACCGAGCTCTTTCAGCTGGATATAAACCATTGAATAGAAGGAAAGTAATAGAAATAACAGTCTATACTTTAAATAATCAAAACCAATTCTTTTAACAAATAACTAATAAATTGGAAATTTGCACACAGAGGAATAAATGCAGAAATCTAAATCATCAAAAGAAATTCACTGTAAATCATAAAAGCATAGTATAATTGCAGTAAATGGAAAGGTATAGCACAAATAATAGCAGCGAAATTCACCAAAGACCGAGCCCTTAGCCGCCAGCGAATACTGCTTAGTTACTTTAGAACAATCAAATGAACAACAACACAAACTATGTATTAATCATCACAGCAATTACAATACGAATCTATCTTTCATAACTACGTTCTATTCATTAAAAATGACGCGTAAATGAAAGATACACGACACAATACATGATACAGTCTGATTTACATTCTCTACTTTCTACTATGTCCTCCTATCGTCTCCAATCTAATAATCCTTTAATAATTCCATTCTAATCCCATTCTAATTCCATTCTTTGATCTTTGTTTTTCATTTATATACACAGAGAGCAGAGAGAAGTTACAACAGAAATGACTAAAAAATGATTCCCATAAAAAAATTGGATTGTTCACAACAAATTGATTAGCAAGATCATATCTGAAATATCTTTCCATCAACTTTCAACAGGGACATGTTGAATTTGGTATTGCAACTGAGATAATTTGGAAAATGGCTGCAACAACGAATATGAGAAAATCATCTTTAGAGAAATTTCTGTTTCTCTTAATACAGACCGAATTTTGGAAAACTACTCATTTTGAAGTTAATTCGGTCCGTTCTAGACAAAACCCATGTTTCAGATTTTCCAGATTCTTCTCCATTTTCCCAAAACGTCCAATGAAAAATTGTCACTTCTTATTCCAGTAAATTTCTGAGTTGGAATATTTAATGATGAGCTGGAGATCAAATCTGCAATTTGGAAAATATTTTGGTGGCTAAAATGGTGAGTGATGTTACAAAGAAATTATTAATAAACCATCATTGGTAAAATCATGCATAATAATCATTAATTTATTAAAAATAAAGGAGAAGAAATAATATTTATCCATAAGAGCATAAATAATTATAAAATGGAATTATATGATAAACCATGATAAATGACGTGATAAAGTGATGAAGAGCGAACCCCACTACAGGCACGTTCACCTTTCTTTTATGAAACTGCAAGTTGCAAATTATGATTCAAACTGTAGATTCATAATCCAAATTCCGATCCTGGAACCTGTGGATTATGGCCCACTCTACTTCCGCTGAGCTACTTCATGCTTCCTATTCGGAAGCATCAAAACCAATCAATCAAGAAACCTCACATGTTTCTCATCGGAAGCAAATAAACACAATTCATAACCGAGCCTCTTTTTCTATAATCCTTGGAATAAATACCCAACCTTTAGGGCTTTACACCAAATTTAATAATTGCAAATGGGTTCAATTAACAATTAAAGCTCCACTGGTATTCTCCACAAAACCGTTCAATCAAAACGTCCACTTTTGAACGTACTGAAGCCGGAGACTTTCAACACGGAGATTCCTCTGCACCGTGAAACTAAATCGCATCCTTTACAAACCGTCTCCTCCACTTCAATACTATGAATCGATTTCACTGCAATCGATTCAAACAACTGAATTTCAATGTCAGACTTAATACGTTCAATGATCAATTCCTGATAATGGTTGCACCCTTCATGAAAAGAGTCAAATTTCCATTTAATTTACTATGTGGGATCCTAATGCTAGGATTGGTATCGATCCCCAATTCAATTCAATTAACAGTGGTTCAATAAAGAACATGCCCAATCATTCGATGCATACATCGTTGGATTACCCATTCATAAGAATAAAACACATTGAATTTATACACAGGACTCAATTACAATAAATATGCCATACTCTGCATCCATTATCACTTGCTGAAACAATACAATATCACAGCCAATTGCAGATTAGACTCTGACTGTATTAAATCAGACTCTACAAAATAACCAGAGATTTAATACTAGTGCTCCCTTCATAAATGAACTTGCAGATAACCATATTTACTCACATGCATCAAATTAACTACACAATATAATTACAATTAACTCAACGCACATATACAGACACACATAAATTCACAATTCAATAGTATATACAAAATATCTCTTAACATCTAAGGCATTTCAGCCTTAGCTAGAATCCTCACACTATCACATTGAGCTCACTCGCTCCCCTCACACATTACGGATTCACTATTATATATAAATTACAAATAATCGGTTGAGATCGCTCAAAGAAACTCTCCCAAGCTTCTCAAATGCACACATGGCAGATCAGTTACATAAAATTCAGCATCAGTTTTCACAAATTTCTCCCCAATTTTGTGTGACTATTCGCACAACCACCTTTTCAGCTTTTGCTCCGAACTGGAATTCGAATCAGCTCAGGTTCTCCTGCATCAGACTCTCGAGGCACAAAAATTTATGACCTCCTGGTCATATGTCTTCTCTAACTATCAGCAATTCTACCCACGTCATCTGTGGGACTACTCTTTGTGATCTTCCTGTAACAGCATGCTTGAACAATTCTCACCCGCATCCTCTACGGAATTGTCCTGTGTGAGCCGCAAAAAAACCTCTGTAATAGCAAGTCCTCCCTGTTACCAGATACCTCACCAAGCTTCTCTCCTGAGCTCTGGCTTTTGGCATCTCTATGGTTTTCTCCTGTGGAACCATTTGAGCACTCTTGCTCTAGGTTGCTGCAATCGTCTCACCTTCCTCTACTGCTACCTTTACAAAACATGAAAATCACAAGCTTCACAAAACTTCACAAAAGTGTACCTCTTATTCCTCTGTATGAAAACTCCTTCTCCATAGGAAATCACTTTCCTGCTCTGATACCACTTGATGAAGAGCGAACCCCAGTACAGGCATGTTCGCCTTTCTTTTACGAACCTGCAAGTTGCAAATTCTGATTCAAACTGTAGATTCATAATCCGAAATTCCGATCCTGGAACCTGTGGATTATGGCCCACTCTACTTCCGCTGCACTACTTCATGCTTCCATATATTCAGGAGCATCAAAACCAATCAATCGAGAAACCTCACATGTTTCTCATCAGAAGCAAATAAACACAATTCATAACTGAGCCTCTTTTTCTATAATCCTTGAAATTAATACCCAACCTTCAGGACTTTACACCAAATGTAATAATTGCAAATGGGTTCAATTAACAATTAAAGCTCTGTCGGTATTCTCCACAAAACCGCTCAATCAAAATGTCCACTTCTGAACGTATTGAAGCCGGAGACTTTCAACGCGGAGATTCCTCTGCACCGTGAAACTAAATCGCATCCTTTACAAACCGTCTCCTCCACTTCAATACTGTGAATTGATTTCACTGCAATCGATTCAAACAACCGAATTTTGATGTCAGACTTAATACGTTCAATGATCAATTCCTGATAATGGTTGTGCCCTTCATGAAAAGAATCATATTTCCATTGAATTTACTGTGTGGGATCCTAACGCTAGGATTGGTATCGATTCCCAATTCAATTCAATTAACAGTGGTCCAATACAGAACATGCCCAATCATTCGATGCATACATCACTGGATTACCCATTCACAAGGATAAAACGCATTCAATTTATACACAGGACTCAATTACAATAAATCCGCCATACTCTGCATCCATTATCACTTGCTGAAACAATACAATATCACACCCAATTGAAAATTAGACTCTGACTGTATTAAATCGGACTCTACAAAATAACCAGAGATTTAATACTAGTGCGCCCTTCATAAATGAACTTGCAGATAACCATATTTACTCACATGCATCAAATTAACTACACAATCTAATTACAATTAACTCAACGCGCATATAAAGACACAAAGAAATTCACAATTCAATACTATATACAAAATATCTCTTAACATCTAAGGCATTTAAGCCTTAGCCAAAATCCTCACACTATCACATTATGCTCGCTCGCTCCCCTCACACATTACAGATTCGCTATTATATAGAAATTACAAAGAATCGGTTGATATCGCTCAAAGAAACTCTCCCGAGCTTCTCAAACGCACACATTGCAGATCAGTTACATAAAATTCGGCATCGGTTTTCACAAATTTCTCCCCAATTTTGTGTGACTGTTCGCATAGCCACCTTTTCAGCTTTAGATTCAAACTCGAATTCGAATCGGCTCAGATGCTCCTGCATCATAAAGAATGGTAGAAATGGATGAAATAGGTGTTAAAAAGTGATAATAATAATGAAAAACTAGCGGCCCAACAGTATGGATGATTACTTAAGGGATACGACTGCCATGGAGACAATGTTGTTATATGCATTCCAGAAGGAAGATCAGCTAAAGGATGATGCTCATATTGCTGAAACCTTTTTCGAAAGCCTTAAATTTGCTTCCACCACCCCTCTCTTTGGACCTGGTGGTTTGTCAAAATCTACCAAGTTGGGGACAATGATGTTACTGTACAACTTGAAAGAAAAGTTTGGATTGTCGAATGCATGTTTCTTAGAAATTTTGAGGTAAGTTACCATAAATTCATCCCTTATATTTTGAGAAATATAATCACACAATGAACATTAAAAATGGTCAATTTTATTAACGTTAATAATTATATTGGAATTAATGTACATTTAATATTGTCCATGATCACCAACTACGGGTTATTCAAAGATAAGGTTCTTCCGAGTGATAATGTCTTTCCCGGTAGCTGCGAAGAGGCAAAGAAATTATTGAAAAGGTTGGGTGTTGAGTACATATCATATCATGCATTTCCAAATGATTGTATTCTATATAGAGAAGAATATTGAGACAAAGAGATATGTTTGAAATGTGGGCATGATAGGTATGATAAATAAAAAAAGAAGGGTAAAACATGTGGTCCTCCTTTTAAGATATTGAGGAACATGCCTATAATCCCAAGGATTCAAAGGCTCTTTCGTTGCAAAGAATTAGCTATGTTGTAGGGATGGCATGCCTCACATAGAATTGAGTTGGGAGTTATGTGAATCCCAATAGATTAAATAGCCATGAAGCATATAGAGGATACATAGCCTGAAAATTCAAGGATGAAGTACCAATTCTACGACTCAGCATAGCCATGGATGACGTCAACCCATATTCCCTCGAGAACATTGACTATTCTGTTTGGCCTGTAGTAGTGATCAATAACAATACTCCCCCACCATGATTTTCTGTGAAGAATGAACATCTTATGTTGGCCCTCATAGTCCCTAGGAGAAGGAAAGTGAAGGATATGGATGTCTACTTACAACCACTGGTATATGAATTGAAGGAATTATGGGATGGGATAAATATATACGATGTATCAATACCCATCGTAACAGAGAGGAGTTTTACATTGTATGGCATATTTTCTTACATGAAACATGATTATCTAGGCTTAGGAGTTTTCTCTAGTGAATTACATGTTTATTGATTTGTTTATATACGCAACAATATTCTTTTACATATTGGTTATTTAATTCATTGTAATTGTTCTGATCTTCATGATATTCTTTAATGTGCCATGCATATATATTTTATATGATAATCTCGCAGGTCTGGTAGAAAAAGGTTATTTTGGATGTAAATGTTGTGGACCTTCTATGAAAGCTAGATGGTCCAACGACCTACGAAAGCCAGTGTATGAATACTACAGGGTATTCCTCCTAGAAGAACACCCTTACAGAAGAGAAACATCCATTTTCAATGGTAAACTATAATATTCCCAATTTTCGACTAGATAATTGGAACATTAGAGTTCTTAATTTTTCTAATTAAGTAAATAGGAGGGTTGAGGGACCCATAAACACCATATATGAATAAAATCTAATTTTGGTGTGTGTATGTGGGTTATTAGATAATATATATACATTATGGAGTAGTGGAGTAGCTTATTCATGAAGGAAGAGTGGAGATCATGCATCATTAATGAGGAAGATCATGGAGATAGTGGAGGAGTCAAAGTAAGATCATGGAGGAATAAAAGTAAGATCATAGAGAATTAATGATCAGATGATGGAGGAAGTGGTTCATTAAATGCACACATGATGGAGAGAGTGGAAACTAGATGCAGAGATGATGGAGGTCATGGAGAGACAACACAGTTTTCATTGAGGCCAGTGGCCACATGTGCAATGCAGTTATGAGGTGGGCCAAGGCTAGGGGAGGCTCACAAAGCATAAAAGGAAGATGAAGGTAGCCATAGAACTCACATTTCAGAATTGGATTTTAGATCTAGATTTTTCATTTGACATTTCTTGTACGCTTCAGTTGTTTAGCTAAGTTTGTAGTGTTGTTTATCATCTGGGTGTTTCCAAATGGAAAGACCACCCTTACCCATGGGGGACTTCGAGTGTGAAGGTTTCTTTGAGAAATCATTCATCATCAAAAATTGGTGCCACATTCATCCCCTCTCTACAACACATTCAGTCTCAGGAATTATGCATTCCTGCTTGAGGGTTTGAGAGGAGGAGGTTGTTTCTAGCATTTCAGCTAGTAAACCGGTGGAGGGTTCATCCTTTCACCTTTTTCTTCAAGATCAGTCTTCTAGGAGAAACATTTTGATATCCGACATCAGGCCATCAGTTTATACCTCCATGCAACATCAGTTACCCCAGGAATTGTGCATTCAAGTCATGTAGATCTATTGGAGGAAGGAAGTTTCCATTATTTTAGTTGGAAATATTATGAGGGATCATCCCCTCACCTTGTTGAGCTTATATCCATCATTATTGAGATTTCCAGTTGTTGAGCTTCAACCTCCTTGAAAGTGCAATTATTTCCAGTTGTTGTGTATTTACCAGTTGCATTTAGTGGAGGAGGAAGGAGGAGAGAGATCTCAAGCTTCTATCTTGGAGATCTGAAGAAGGGATCAAACCTTCATGCATTGAGAAAATTGTATCTTATTTCAGCCATCTCAACTTAGTTCATGCTTTAGATATGCATACCCAGCGGTCATATAGTGCAAGCCCTAGGAGGGTGATTTTCCAAGATTGTTAGATCTAAGAATCCTTTTTGGGTTATTTTGGGTTTTCATCATAGAGCCCAGATCTAAAATCTCGACATCATCTGAGCTCTGTAACAACCAGATCTACGCATTACATTTCAGCTAGCAGCTGTAGTTACACCATTTGTAGAAGGGACAACGCAGTATAGCCTCGAGTAGTCTAATAGTTATGTAGTGCCTTTGATGAGAGGACTTCAGGGTCATTCTAGCCTACTTGTTTGGCTTGAGTGCTTATATTTTTTAGCATTGTTGTACCTATATATTCACCTCCTAATAATAAAATGGCTCAAATATTCTGTATATTTTTATGGTGTGTTTATTTTACTTGTTCAATGCTGCAGTTTTCAGCTATTGTGTTTCTATATTCCTTTCTTTCCCATTTTGGGATATTAAAGTGGTATCAGAGCATGATCTTTGGCTCAACTGGTGGGCACTACATCTTATGAAATCAGAAGAAGAAGCATAAAGTAGAGATCTATAATGGTGAAAGGATTAAGTTTTACCTAATCAGGGATCAATATTTTAGCTAAAAATTCAAAGTGCTCAGAAATGCTTTACACCTAAATAACCAGATAGAGTTTGTCACCAGGATTCCAGCGTAACTTGTTTCATCAAAATCTGAGTTCGTGTGAGTGAGTTATGGTCTGTTGTTCACTTTCCAAAACAGGTAAAAAATGGGCAGAATAGGTACAGTTGATGACTTGGCAGTCCATTCAGTACCTCAAGAATATTCTCCAGATTTCAACCAGTGACACCATGAAAGTGTTGTCTATAGATTCGCCAAATGGTTTGTGAAGGGAAAAATTTCCCAATGACGTCCAATGTCTTCCTAAGTTAGAATTTGAATTTCTTTTTAGGTTGGAGCACAACCCAACCAGAGGTTGCCATGTGTCCCCTCTGGTGGGCCCTCTCCAACCCTTGGTTCGAATTCATTATTTTAATAACCAAGCTGGATGGTCGAGTTGGTGATTTTCTCTAAGGATTTGATTCATTATACATTGGGAGCATATCAAATTTTATGACAAGGTTCAAACTATGGGGTTATGCACACACACACACACACACACACTATATATATATATTAACCAAAGTTTGGAAACTTTACAACTGGCGGGTTAAACCAAATTTGGAGGACTTCTAACCATGGTGGCAGAGGCTCTTATTTTATGGACAGTCTATTTATTCAGTGGAGATCTCTATGTTTAGCGGAGAAAAATGTATGGTCGGGGTCGGGGGTAGAACACTCGACCTACCCCACACCACACCACTGCTCTACCGCTCCGTCCACACTACAGGTCTTAACAACCATAGGTTTCCTCACATATTTAAATTTGTAATGTGCCAAAAGTCGAGGTCCAGAGGGGGCCAGCCCCACGGGCCACCCCCCTCCCCATACGCCCAAGTTCCCAGAACCAGGAACTAAATAGTAAATTCGGTGGAACATTAATGAAATTAATTAGCCACTAAATCGTACTTAAACCACATTAATTTGTCATTAGCGCTAAATGTGCTTATATGTAATAAGCTTATCTAATTGTTTAATTCGCGCTTATCTTAGTGTCAAGAAAAATTTAGTCTGGTGGAAGTTTAGGGGAGCATGCAAAGCTTGGTCGAATGCCTATTTTATAAGTTTAACTGGCAATCTTCTAGAAATAGTGGAGAAATGGGGGGAAATACAGTTTTTTCCATAACGGAGGCAATTTTTTCCCAAACAGAGCTCAAAAAGAGGCATTCTTGGCTAATTGACATGCTAGGAACTCAATGAAGCAGGTTCCAGAGGCAGAATATGTCATCTATAGGTATTTTTTTGCATTTGAATATTTTTGAAGCCTAGGTCTACTAGGTGTTGGAGGCATTGCCAGAGCATCCAGAATCCAAATTGAGCAAACAAACAATAATTTATGGTAGATTTTGATGTTTTAAACTCATTGGAATAGGTTCCAATAGCATTTGAATCTTGTAACAACAATGTGAGCACACTTGAAGCTAATACAAAGGCCCACACTATGAATTTGGACCAAGGAGATGTAGCCCAAGAGGGGTGAACTCCTTCAACAAAATTCTGTGTATTGAGCTTTGTTATGTGTGTTTGCTGTGTTTATATATTTTTTTGTTCAGTCATTTAAAATTATGCTTTTAAGTTTATGAAAAACACTAAATTTCACCAAGTAAATTGAATTGACAATCACATGCTCATGGAAAAACCCTTGATGAATAAGAAAACCAAAGCAAAGGGAATTTTATATCTGTAAATGATACTAGAACAACAATAACTAGCAATCATTTTCAGATCATTGCCACACTTCTCTTCAGATCTATGCAAGATCTCTCCAAGGAGGCCAAAAAATGAGAAGGGAGAGGAAAAAATAGACCTCAAGAAGGTTTCAGAATGAGGAAGATCCAAGCACTTCCTATCAACAGCAAAAGAAACTGACAATGCAAAGAGCTCCATAGCAATCTAATATGTCCTCTTTATTTGAAGAGGAAGGTGAATGGCATGGAGATGGAGGAAACTTGGAGTAGGAGACTCTAAGTAAATATTTTTCAAAGTACAAATCACAGTCTAGAGCATTCAAGGAGAATCTAACTCTCCACAATTTTACAGCTCAAAGAAGAAAGAAGATCCCGCAGGAGCAATAGAATAAAGAGGCACAGATTCTTCTTGCCTACATTTGATGGATCATCCACAAGCACAACAAAGGCTTGGAGGAATGAGTTAGATGCATTCTTTCAGCTACATCCACTAGCAGAAAGAGAGGTCATTGAGATTGCAGCATTGCACCTTGAGGGTGAAGCAAAGGATTGGTGGTTCAGTCACATGAAACATGGAAGAGTGACTACTTATGCAGACTTCACTAAACGATTGAAGAATAAGTTTGGTAGAAGAAAACCGAAGACGTTGTCCATAGAGACACTTCCCAGCATTGATGAGATAGTACATGAGGAGCCAAAGGAATATGTCAGCATTATCACACCGGAAAAGGAGCAACTACCACCACCACTAGCTGCAGAAGTACTTGCATCTTTGAAAGATGGTCTTGATCTCTTGACATTGGGAGTCCCATGCATGATTTAGGAGATGCATGAGGAGGAGGCAGATACCATCGCTGGTACAGTAGAAGAGGAGCAACCATCACCATTACCAGTAGTTGGAGAAGCCATTGCACTGGTTGGAGGAACTATTGTAGCTGTTCAAGATTTTCCCGAGATTCAACTGATACAAGGTTTGAAAAAATTCTCATCCCATCTTATTTCAGCACCTCAACTTGAGATTTGTGGGGATATTCCATCAGGGAAATTGCATAACCAAGGATTAGGGAACCTTCCTGATTTAGAGCAGAAAATTATCACTGCGCAGAGAACCCTTGACTTGGTCAAGGAGGAGATGTATAGCCATCCTGGTGTTTCATTGTTGAGCTAAAAGAAACACTTTGTGTTGGAGTGTAGATTTTTGTAGGATAGGATGAGCATAGTCCTAATCAATCCAATGCAAAATTATGTGTTCAACGTTGTGTATGGCCATGAGACAGCAGATGCAACATCATGGAGATCAACAGCACTGTCACTGAGCAACAGTGATGAGATGAGGGCCCCATTATTCTTGGAGCATTCCAAGGACAACTTCACTCATGAAGCACTAGAGGGAAATATGATAGATCACAGACATATAATGATGGATAGCCTTTTCCATTATCAAGATGGAGTCTTCTTGATAAGCATGTCACAACACAAAGATAAGTTTCTACCTACAACATATTCGGAACCTTATGGGATCTATTGGGCCTGTTGTACCTTAAGAGACAATCCCTTAGCCATGATAAGGAATTAGTGCTTAAGAAATTTATATTATTATGTCACAGAAATATTGTCTTTGCTTAATGACCCTCAAGAATTTATCATTAAACCCTCAAATATCAAATATAATGAATTTCTCACAATGCTATCATTTTCTGATGTTGAATGAAATGACTAGATGAAATGAAAGAAAGAAGCCCAAAATGATATGTTTTTACACAAAATATATCACCTCAAACTCCAAAAGAATTATATGAAGGAAATAGTTAAAACAAAGGAGTGCCAATTAAGGGTTTTAACTCTTGCTTACACAAGTAAAAAGGGACCTGCAACTCACTACTTCATATTATTCAAGGATAGAAACCACAAAATGTAAACATGAATACATATCAACATAAACAGATGCTAGAAACTTGTTTCTCATTCAATAATTATTTGAAATCTCTGAGTACAAAAATAGCAGTCTTGAAGGTCCAAAACTCGAAACCTTTCTCTTCCATAACCATTACATTAAATACAATAAAATACAGTTGGGAACTGCTACAACTGATCCTAACTATCCCAACTTCTTAGGACTACGTAGGATTTCTACAACAGACCATCAAAACATCTTATTACAATTACATCATTTTGGGAAGTGTAAAATTACATAAATATTAACACCCTAATCTATATGTTGAATGTGAATTGAAGGCGAAGCTGCTACATTTCCTGGATCAGCTGATTTGTCTTTCTTTGAAGTCAAAGATTCTTTTGGAAAATCTATTGTCCAAGATCTGCACTTCTTCCATATCTCTAATTTTGTCCTGGGTGAATGTACCAGGTTGTGATACTCCAACCTGAAAGCATTAATTTGGTTGAAAGATGGCCTTTTTGCAAATAAATTTTTTACCAACCACAGCGGCTGAAAATGTCTCTGAAGAAAGTTGATCACCGTTGCTCCCTTAAGCACCTGAGTATTTTAATGTGTATTATCAACCTATTTTTCTTAATACTAGTAAATTCTCATAATAATGCCATGACAACAGACTTCCTCCAAGTCCCCAACATGAAGGAAGGCCTGCCCTTGTTATTTTTTCAGATAACTTATCAAACTGACTTAATGCTTCTTTAATTTCCATCAACTTCTTTTTTGTAGCCTTTCTGTAATCATTCTTGACAATCATTTTATTGATCTCCACTGCATATAGGATTCTATCTTTAATCTCATTTTCTTCTAACTCTTGGTCTGTTTTAGAGTTAATAAAGTCAATGAATATTTTTTCCCAAATAGCCCTATTGATTGTCTTTTGTTTATCTTCCATGATTTGTTCTTCAAATTCCTTGATGAGACTTTTCTCTTCTGAAACCAACATCAAAGAGCTCCAAATTGATTTTGTTTCTGAAATGATATCATTCCAAATGATATCTTTAGCCTGTATTAAAGATATGTTTCCTTTCAGTTTTTACTTGAGACTTTTAATCTCAGCATTAGCATTCTGACTGTCTATTTTGTATTTACTGGCTTCATTTTCTGCAGCTTGAATAATATTTGATGCAGTCTCCAAATATGCTTGAGCCTTCTTCTAATCTCTTTCTGCCATCTGCAACTCAGTAGTCAACTAAGAAATTTGTGCTAGTGGTTCTTAATTACCTGTTGGAAAAACAAAAGTACAAGATTGATTGTCAATATGATTTTGCAGTGACAGTGCAGTTTGCTTTAACTTAGATATTTCTTCCTCCTTTTGCATGAGTTGCTGTAGAAGCTTTTATTTCTCGTTCTCCACTTCTGCAACCTCTACAGCCATTGAATGCTCTCCTGTAGGTAATTTTAACTTTTCTTCAATGTAGATATCTCCGCTTTAGCACTTTGCCGAAGTTTCTACACAACAGTCCTATCATTAGGATCCACTCCAATCTTTACTATGATTTTCTTCAGCTCCTCATTCTGAATTGTTAAAGCCCTAGAGTTAGCTTTCTCTAATTTTAATTTCTTAATTACCTTCCCAAGCATATTCTCTGCCTTCATTTCCATTACATTGGTCTTTTTTAGGTCATTTATAATCAACTGACCTGTCTACATATGTAGGTTCACCTTATCCAGCAATGGGATTTTCTTCACATATACAGTCACATTTACATTATTGAAATTGTTAGAAGAACCAATTGACATATCTAAAGGATGTGATAGGGCAATTCTGAATTGATATTTCTCAAGATCCATAGCAGTGAAAAGTCTTGTTTGATCTGTAGAAATTTGATATTCAACTTTGGCCTCCATGCTGGCCTTCATCTTCTAGTTCCTCTCTGCAATTTAGGCAGACATTTGTTTGATCAAAGGCACTTGTTCATGAGTTCTCTCATGTCTCCTAGGTGAAGTAGGAACATTCTGTTCCTCTCCCAACTATAAGGAAAAACTAGGTTGACTATATGTAGGTTCTTCATTTAAATTTTCTCTCTTCTCAGCTCCCTGTTCCTCATCTTCTAAATCAACCACTGCTTCTTTGCTTCTTTTACTTGATTTTTTTGAAATGATAGGAGTCTGAATATTTGAACCTGTTGAACTCATAACACCTTTACTTGCCATATTCTCTAAATCTAGCCTGCATTCATGAATAAAAGTTGAATACCCATTATCAATTATTCTATTAGAATGGGTCATAAGCCCACTTTTTCCCTAATAGTAAATGCATCTCTTCTAGAATTTTAGCAACTTCTTCAAATGCTTGTCTCATATTAACTATGAAAGGGCCTACAGTCATGGGCAGTTTGAACATATGTCCCTTTTTCATGGGCACAAAGTGAATTTAATCAACATTTATACTTTGTCTAACCAACTCCAAAGCAAATAGCCTCATAGGTACAAACACTGGAATCCTATAAGGCTCAAAACTAGCTCCATAAAGTCTAATTTTGGAATAATCCTAAAAAACAAACCAATCTCCAAATTTACAGTTTACCCCTAAATGCAAAAACTCATGAGCTTTGGGTAACAAACAAGGGGGAGGAATTCCATTCAACACTTTATATGGAATTGACATGAAATAATTGGCAAAATCAAACAAACCAGCCTCATTTTGTTCTCTTCTCACTATATGAGTGCAGAATACTACTAATTCCCTCTTCTTATTAAAATCCATGATATTCAGACCCAAATGCATGAATTCCTCTACGATATAAGAATAAGTAAGTAATTAATGAAGGAAACCTGAAAGAACCTGTTAAAGATAAGATCATGAGTTGCAAATTGACAACTTATTGCTAATAGGATGGAATATCTAGCACCATTCCTGGCTTCATCATCATGGAAAACATCCCCAATATTGATTTATCCAATGTGTTGTCATCATCTTTGCCCAGAATATTTGCAATACTGCTCAGTACTGGATTAACCTTGGTATCAAAAATTTCCATAGGAAACTCTTTACTATCAGGCTGAAATTGTTGCATGTTTGGCTTTAGAAAATGAATAAACCGATTAAAATCTTGACCTGCAAGGCTGTCATAATACGCTACCAAAGACTCACCAGAGAATTGAACATATGGCTCTGACTCAGGGTAATAAAGGGCTTGGCGAATTAGCTGGGCAGACACTTGCAAAACATTCTCCCCCTGACAATCCATCACAAAACACTTCCCAGGATACATAACCGACACCAGCCAATATATGAATTTAGGAAAAATATGGGTTTTAGGGATACATGTAGACAACACACTAGAATTCGCCATGGCAGTATAAATCGGGGAAGCTTTATCTTTCAAGAGAACCTGCTGGTAAAATGGAAGGTGGACCAAGGAACAATTGGTCTCTTGGATATCCCTCTCGGTATCCATGAGAGGGATATGACTAGAAGAACCTAATAGGGACGAGCGTTTAGCCATGATTCAAAATTATGACAATAGACAACTTACAGGGTGGCCAATTCTCGATAGGGTGATAGAAAACTGAATAGGACGTAGAACAAATGAAATTCAAACATCAACTTAATCACAAATGACTTCGGAAAGAATGATAATTTAATTTAAATAGGTGGAATGGCTTTGAACTTAAATGCTGACAAGATGCTCCAACAGACCGTTAAGCAATCCTGATGTGGAAGACAACTGTAACCAACTCAGCACCTTACGTCAATGTGGGGGTCTTGGAGTATGGAGAATTATTTTGGCTTGTGACCTCGCAATCAATCTCCACCACTCATCTGTGTTACTTCCGCGGTCAACATAGTCAACTGCGGAGGCACCTTCCATATTAATTCATGCACTAAGAGTGCTCGCGGGTTGAGTCTTTTGTTCAGAGCTCAAGACATTATCGCATCTCGCTCAATAACATAATCGACATTTAAAATTTTAAGTTGGGACCCACTTTCATAAAGGAAAAAGTATTTAAACTTATAATTCTAATACAACGAACCGAAATATTTTTATGTTTAAGTATAAGAACTTTAATACTTTAACAAATTTTAACAATTTTCTATATATATGTTTTTTTATATTTTCAAAATTGAAAATAAAAGGACATTGCAAATGATCCACAACATCTGGCTCCACCTAGGGATGGTGTTTTTTGCCACGAAACACTAAGAACCTGCAGATCAGTGCCTTCACTTCGGGCATGGAGTCAAATAGTGTTTGATGAAAAATATACAATGAGGAAAACTGAATATGTACAATGATGAACCAATTATTTTTAGTGTTGGAAATAATGTTTCAGATACTGCCCATTCACAGACAGTTCTATTGCTTCTCCATCAAGATTTTCCAGCATAAAAGTGTTATTGGATCTAGCTTCAGTGGTTTTGTAAGGGCCATACCATAGAGGATCAAACTTACCATGCTTCCCCTTTTCCTCTCTTCTGGTATTCCATCTTAATACTAGATCTCCAGTTTGGAACATAATTTCCTTTGCCTTCCTATAAAAAATGGACTTCATTTTCTCCTAATATGAGACCAAATTGTCCTTGACTTTATTCCTAATTTCACTCAATTCTATTACCTTATTTAGCCTTCTTATCAATGCATTAAGTTCCTCTTGCGCTTCTTGAAGAAAAGAAATTACTGGTCTTGCTAATTGAGTGGGAAACAAAGCTTGAGTACCATATACTAACTCATAAGGGGACTTACCAGTAGATCTTCTAGTTGTCATTCTTACTGCCCAGAGAGCAAATATCAGCTTTGAGTCCCAATTCTTCTGGTTCTCATTAATTTTTTTCTTCAAGATCTTTACTAATGTCTTGTTAGATGATTCTGCTAATCCATTTCCTTGAGGATGACATGCTGTAGAATGAGACAAGATCACATTATAAGTTTGACAAAAATTTATGAATCTGACTGAGTTGAATACCTGAGCATTGTCTGTTATAATTTTCTAGAAACTTCGTTACTACCAAATCATTTTCTTTTCTGGTCAGAATTGCCTCCACCCATTTTGTAAAATAATCAGTGGCAGTCAGAATCCACTTAAAATGCCCACTTGATGGTAGATTAATTTCTCCAATAAAATCCAACCCCCATTTTCTGAAGGTTTCTTCAATAAAATAGGGAGAAGAGGAAAAGGAGCTAACCTTTTCTTTTTTGAAAACAACTAGCACTTCTGACAACTTCTAACAACTCTATACACATCAGAAAATAAAGAAGGCTAGTAAAAACCTAATTTAAGAATCTTATGAGCAGTTACTTTCCAACTGTAACGACCTCCACACAAACATTCATGGTACTCTAACTTCCATTGATTCTCCTTCTGTCAAACATAATAACAAGACACCAACAAGATCCTTCCAATATAATTTAGCATCAATTATAACATAAGTTTGAGCTTTAAGTTTTAGAGCTCTGTACTTTGTTCTATTGATTGAGGGAGGGCAAGAGAAAAAACACAAATAGTGAATAATATATTTATACCAATCTGAGCAAGGAAATTTGTATTTGATTGCTGACTTTGTTGTAATCTGATTTGTCTCCTCAACCACTTCATCTAGCAGTGCAATAAAATTAATTCCAAGAGTTTAGAAATTAGACTCTGTCAGCAATTTATCTAGTCCTTGTCCCTTAATTAAATTGGTTGGCTTAATGTCTAAATCATACTCTTGGATTTTGGCGATCCATTTACCTCTTTTCCCCTCCACATCACTCTGAATCAGTACATCTTTCACAGCAGAATTAGGTGCATGTGCTACTATTTTAGAATGAAGTACATATGTCCTGAAAGCTTTTAATGATTTAAATAAAGCATATACCTACTTCTTCAAGATATTATATTTGAGTTCTGCATCTCTGGGGACCTTACTGAAAAATGCTACAGGTTGCTCTTTCCCTTATTCATTCTTCTATAACAACATAGCAACAATAGTGGAAGGTGATGCAAATGAAAAAATTTGGAAAGGTTTTAGATAATCTGACTAATCGAAACTGGAGATTCTTTAAGAGCCTCTTTAATTCTAGCAAAGGATTCTCTTGAATCTTTGTCCCATTTTACTTTAACATTATTTTTTAACATATCTGTTATTCTTCTAACAATGTCAGCACAATTTGGAACAAATCTTCTCAGAAAATTAATTTTCCCTAGAAATATTTGGATATCTTTTTTACTTCGAGGCAATGGAATTCTTTGTATAGCCTCATACATGAATTTTCACCAGGGTGTGGTGAAGGTTGTTTTCTTCTTATCTTCCTTCTCAACATCTACTTTGTTGTACCCAGAGAAACCATCCACCATGGATAACCTATAAGCCCCAGTAACTTTCTGTAGGACATAATCCATCTTTGGCAAAGGATAATTATCCTTCAAAGAAGCTTTGTTCAAGTTACTAAAATCTACACACAATCTTATCTCTCCATTTTTCTTCCTGACTGGAACTAGATTTGAAACCCACTCTAAGTATCTGAGTGGGACTATGATTTTTTCTTGTAAAATTTTCTTTACCTCTTGTTCAATTGGGGCAAGTAACAATGGATTAATCTATCTGAGCTTTTGATTGTGTGGCTTAACCCCTTATTTTAGTGGTATTTTATGCTGAATAATATTTAAATCATAAGTCTCCAAATCTTCATATGACAATGCAAACACATCCATGAAATTTTTAAAAAGCTCTACATACCTTTCCTTATAATCCTTAGGAACTCCTCTAAATAACTTGACCATTTTGGGCTCCTACTGAGTTCTAAATTTCAGTCCTCCATTTCTCCATCCTGAGATACTTTCTTCTGGTTCACTGCTACATCATTCAAATCAAACAATATTTCAAGAGGAACCAAGCCCCTGGGCAATATATTATCCTTCAACTGAATTATCTTCTAATCACCAATTTTCTGCTTCAGGTTTCTAGGCACATTATTTTAATCATTTTGTTCACTTTCTAAATCAATTTCACAGTCTTCAAAATTTCCAATCATTGTTAAGAATTGATTGATATGCTCATCATCCTCGAAAACCTGCCAATGCTTTACATTATTAGGGATTGAAGGCCTATGTCTCAACTCAATTTCATATCTGAGTCTTGGATTAATTGGGGGCTTAAATGTGTTGGCTGCAATTTCCAGTGAATCTTCCATTCTATTTTCTTCTCTTGGAATAAACTGAAGATTAAAGGCTTCAAAATAATTTTCAATTAGGTCCCACACCTCATTTCTATAAGATCTCAATCTTGGATGCTTGGTCTGACACCAATTCTTAATCTTTCTTATTACCAATTCAGAATCACTAAAAATGGAAATAGATTTAATTCCCATTTTTTTAGCAGTTTGAAGCCTCAAAATTAATGCTTCATACTCAGCTACATTATTGGTTGACTCAAATTCAAGTTTGAAATAAAAAATGTAAAATATTACCTTCAGGAGATATGAATATGAACCCAGCTCTTGTGCCCTCTTTAGAATATGCACCATCAAAATAACACCTCCAAATTTTATCTGAATACAAATCCTTATTTACACTTACTGAAGAGAGTTGATTCTATGAGTCTTCAGCAAATTCTGCATCTTCATGCAGCATAAAACAAGAGATCTTCCTTTTCTTGACCATAAATAGGGGAATTACCTGCATCTTTCTTGGTGGTAGTTTTATTGAATCTGGTTTCTCTGTACAACCTTCTCTCTTCCCCATTGAAAACATGAATGATGGCATATGTGAAATCTAATTTTAGGACACCTCCAAGCTTTTCTCCCCAAGATCTTGACAACAGCATACCAAATCTGGTTGGAATATCTACAACTACTACATCCATCATGATACTCTTGGCTAGAATTTGGGCCAAGGAAACAACCATGTCTTTGATAAGACCAACACACTTCACCCTTTTGGAATCAAAACAATAGAGGTCTCTATATGGCTTAGTGATTTGTAAATTTAACTCTTTCATCACAGATAATGGCATAAGATTATGAGATGCACCAGAATCTAGCATACGATTATGTAGAATGGAATCATGTAAAAGTATTGATATATAAAATGGTGGAACAGAATAATCTACCTCTTTAACATGAGGACCGAAAGTAACCACAGGTTTTATTCCTGCTAATTCATAATGTCACCCACCTCATCAGACTGAGATAAATTAATAAATTCTGCAATCTCTTTCTTATACCCAGGTATTTTAGCCAACTCAAGAAGGGGCACTTGAATTTTAACTTTTTCTAACTCTATGGATAAACTGAAAGTCTGGTTTTGTTTAGTAAACTTTTTAGATTCTTCTTGGTTTTTGTTAAGATTTACATGTTGCTCAAGAACAGTAACAACCTTCTCCAAAATATTAGAATTATTAGACTTATTTTGAGAAGCCTCAACTTGTTGCTTCTCTTTTTCTTTAACTGGATTCATGGGCTGCTTCCCTTGTCTGATTTCTTTACTAAATTTTTCTTTTGTGGAGTCGCAATTGGAGAAGGGACTAACTTTGAGTCTCTCTCTTCATCATCCTGAGTCCTCAACCTCTTCTTTGATCTCAAGTCATACTTTTTATGCAATTCTGCTTGCATAAAATCAGTGAATTGTTTGCAGTAATCATCCATCTCTTCCTGATCAAATGAAATATCAACTTCTTTACGTTCTTCTTCAAATTCTCTTTTAGATTCCTCTTCTGCACCATCCTCCATATATATGGTAGAAATTTTATCTTTAGCTTCTTTTTTATCATCATCAGCAGAATGTGAAGGTGTTGCCTCTATATATAAGGGTGCTTGAACTTGATCCTGATCTCTTCTTTCCCTCTGCAAAATATATAGGGGTTGTTTCCTGAATTGGGGATTAAAAACCCCTTTGTTTTGCTGTGTATATTTCTTGCTATCCAATTCCATTTTCACTAATTTGTTTGACAAATTTTTAATGACTTTAGTCATGTCATCAATCCTTTGATCTTGTAATGTCTCTTCCTTAGCTCTACCTCTATCGTGAACTGACTGCTTTTCTTGAGCTTTCCCAGCAGCAATCATATTTCCTTCAATCTCAAAAGCATCAGTTTGGATTTGTTTAAGGGTAGGGGACCTTCTTTCTCTCAAATTAAAACTAAAATATGATACAAATTCCCCAGCAAAAACAACTCTTTCTCCAATAGGAGGAGGTTTCATTTTTGCAGGCAAAATATTGTACAATTTATTGAATCTTTTGATGAAATCACTCATACTTTCATCTATATTTTTCTTAATAGCATTAAATTCTGTCAAAGAATAGCCATGGTCTCTCTTTTCACCCCATAGTTGGATGAATTACCTTTCTAACTCATCCCAATCTTTAATTGAGCCATTTGGTAATCCTTTAAACCATTTTCTTGCCTCTCCATTTAGAGACTACACAAAAAGTCTCATTACTACATCAATATGTTCAACATTAAAATTTTCAGCAAAAGTGAAAAACAAAGGCAAGTGTTTTTCTGCATTTATTTCATCTTCACCAGTAAATCTAGGAAGCAACTTAAGATACTCTTGAGGCATTGCATTCATTGGTTGAGGAAGATTTAATGGTGCATATACGTTCATCAAGAAAGAAGGGGTAGCCATGTTTATGCCTTGATTGACTACTCCTTGAGCAGGGGGAATTTGAGTACCAGTTGTAGGTGTGGATGAATAGGGTGAAATAACTGATCAGGGAAGGGGTTGATAAACTAAAGTAGAAGAACTAGCAACTGTATTAGGCTGAGTTTCTGTAAATGTGAATGATACAGACTCAAAAGACTGTTCTTCTAACCTTGGTTCATGGAAATGAATGGATGGATACAAGGATTCTTGTTCCAAGAAAGTGAGCTTCTGGGAAATATCCTTGGATGAAAGGGTCTGAGAACTCCTCTCAGGTGCAGGCAGTGTGGCATCAGTTGTAGAAAGCATTTTTGATTTTTGGCCTTTTTTAGAAACCAACTTCTCTGGATTTGAAAGGGTAGGAGCTTTCTGCTGAGAGGTATCTGACCTTGTATATGGCCTCTTATAAGCCAGAATTAAAAAATGAAGACACATCTTTTAATATTTCATCCTCTCTAAACAACCAAAGGAAATATAAACAAAACCCAGGGAAAAACTTTGACTCTTCATCCCCGGTAATGACACCAAAAAATGTTGTACCTTAAGAGACAATCCCTTAGCTGTGATAAGGAATCAGTGCTTAAGACATTTATATTATTATGTCACAGAAATATTTGTCTTTGCTTAATCACCCTCAAATATCAAATATAATGAATGTCTCACAATGCTATCATTTGCTGATGTTGAATGAAATGACCAGAAGAAAATGAAAGAAAGAAGCCTAAACTAATAGACTGTTTATACACATAATATATTACCTCAAACTCTAATAGAATTATATGAAGGAAATAGTTAAAACAAAGGAGCGCCAATTAAGGGTTTTACCTTTTTCTTACACAAGTAAAAAGAGACTTGCAGCTCATTATTTCATCTTATTCAAAGATAGAAAACACAAAATGTAAACTTGAATACATATCAACATAAATAGATGCCAGAAACTTGTTTCTCATTCATTAATTATTTGAAATCTCTGAGTACAAAAATAACAGTCTTGAAGGTCCAAAACTCAGAACATTTCTCTTCCTTAACCATTACATTAAATACAATAAAAAGCAGTTGGGAACTGCTATAACTGATCCTAACTATCCCAACTTCTCAGGACTATGGAGGCTTTCTACAACATACCATCAAAACATCTTATTACAATTACATCATCTTGGGAAGAGTAAAATTACATAAATATTAACACCCTAATCTATATGTTGAATGTGAATTGAAGTCGAAGTTGCTACATTTCTTGGATTAGCTGAATTGTCTTTCTTTGAAGTCAAAGGTTCTTTTGGTAAATCTTTTTTCCAAGCCCTGCACTTCTTCCATATCTCTACTTTTGTCCTAGGTGACTGTACCAGGTTGTGATACTCCAACCTGAAAATAGTAATTCGGTTGAAATATAGTCTTTCTGCAATAATTTTTTTACCAACCACAGCAGCTGAAAATGTCTCTAAACAAAGTTGATCACCGTTGCTCCCTTAAGCACCTGAGTCTTTTCATGTGTATTATCAGCTTTACTTTTTGTTAATACTAGTAAATTTTCATAAGAATCCCATGACAACAGAATTCCTCCAAGTCCCCAACATGAAGGCAGGCCTGCTCTTGTTATTTTTTCAAATAACTTATCAAATTGACTTATTGCTTCTTTAATTTCCATGAACTTCTTTTCTATAGCCTTTATGTAATCATTCTTGACAATATTTTTATTGATATCCACTGCATATAGAATTCTATCTTTAATCTCATTTTCTTCTAACTCTTGATCTATTTTAGAGTTCATAAAGTCAATGAATCTTTTTGCCCAAATAGCCCTATTGATTGTCTTTTGTTTATCTGCCATGAATTGTTCTTCAAATTCCTTGATGAGACTTTTCTCTTCTGCAACCACCATCAAAAAGCTCCAAATTGATTTTATTTCTGAAATGATACCATTCCAAATGATATATTTAGCCTGTATTAAAGATATGTTTCCTTTCAGTTTTTCCTTGAGACTTTTAATCTCAACATTAGCATTTTGACTGTCTATTTTGTATTTACTGGCATCATTTTCTGCAGCTTGAATAATCTTTGATGCAGTCTCCAAATATGCTTGAGCCTTCTTCCGATCTCTTTCTGCCATTTGTAACTCAGTAGTCAACTGAGAAATCTGTGCTAGTGGGTCTTCATTACCTATTGGAAAAGCAAAAGTACAAGAATGATTGTCAATATGATTTTGCAGTGACAGTGCAGTTTTCTTTAACTTAGAGATTTGTTCCTCCTTTTGCATGAGTTGTTGTCGAAGATTTTCTTTCTCGTTCTCCACTTCTACAACCTCTGTAGCCATTGAATGCTCTCTTGTAGGTAATTTTAATTTTTTCTTCAATGTTTATATCTTTTCTTCAGCACTTTGCTGAAGTTTCTGCACAACAGTCCTATCATTAGGATCCACTCCAATCTTTACTATGATTTTCTTCAGCTCCTCATTCTGAATTGTTAAATCCCTAGAGTTGGATTTCTCTAATTTTAATTGCTTAATTACTTTCCCAAGCATATTCTCTGCCTTCATTTCCATTGCATTGATATTTGTCAGGTCATTTACAATCAACTGACTTGTCTCCATATGTAGGTTCACCTTATCTAGCAATGGGATTTTCTTCACATCTATAGTCACATTTACAGTATTGAAATTGTTAGAAGAACCAATTGACACATCTGAAGGATGTGATAGAGAAATTTTGAATTGATCTTTCTCAAGATCCATAGCAGTTAAAATTATTGTTTGATCTGGAGCGATTTGATATTCAGCTTGGGCCTCCATGCTAGCCTTCATCTTCTAGTTCCTCTCTGCAATTTGGGAAAACATTTGTTTGATCAAAGGCACTTGTTCATGAGTGCTCTCATGTCTCCTGGGTGAAGCAGGAACATTCTGTTCCTTTCCCAACTATAAGGAAAAACCAAGTTGACTATATGTAGGTTCTTCATTAAATTTTGCTCTCTTCTCAGCTCCCTGTTCCTCATCTTCTAAATCAACCACTGTTTCTTTGCTTCTTTTACTTGATTTTTTATGAAATGATAGGAGTCTGAATATTTGAACCTGTTGAACTCATAACATATTTACTTGCCATATTCTCTAAATTGGCCTGCTTTCATGAATAAAAGCTGAATACCCATTATCAATTCTTCTATTAGAAATAACACTGTGAGGGTCATAAGCCCACTTTTCCCCTAATAGAAAATGCATCTCATCTAGTATTTTAGTAACTTCTTCAAATGCCTGTCTCCTATTAACTATTAAAGGGCCTACAATCATGGGCAGTTTGAACATATGTCCCTTTTTCATGGGCACAAAGTGAATTTGATCAACATTTATACTTTTTCTAACAAACTCCAAAGCAAATAGCCTCATAGGTACAAACACTGGAAGCCTATAAGGCTCAACACTGGCTCCATAAACCCCGATTTTGGAATAATCCTAAAAAAAAACCAATCTCCAAATTTACATTTTACCCCTAAATGCAAAAACTCCTGAGCTTTGGGTAAGAAACAAGGGCGAGGAATTCCATTCAGCACTTTATATGCAATTGACATGAAATAACTGGAAAAATCAAATAGACCAGCTTCATTTTGTTCTCTTCTCACTATATCAGTCCAGAATACTACTAATTGCCTCTTCTTATTCATATCCATGATATTCAGACCCATATGCATGAATTCCATATAAGAATAAGTAAATAATTAATGAAGGAAACCTTAAAGAACCTATTAAAGATAAGCTCATTAGTTGTGAATTGACAGCTTCTTGCCAATAGGATGGAGTATCTAGCACCATTCCTGGCTTCATCATCATGGCAAACATCCCCAAGATTGATTTATCCACTTTTCTGTTACCATCTTTGCCCCTAATTTTTTCAATACTGCTCAGTAATGGCTTAACCTCGGTATCAAAAATTTCCATCGGAAACACTTTACTGTCAGGCTGAAATTGCTGCGTGTTTGGCTTTAGAAAATGAATAAACTGATTAAAATACTGACCTGCAAGGCTGTCATAATATGCTACCAAAGACTCATCAAATAATTGAACATATGACTCTGAATCAGGGTAACAAAGGGCTTGGTGAATTAGCTGGGTAGACACTTGCAAAACATTCTCCTCCTGACAATCCATCAAAAAACACTTCCCAAGATACATAACCGACACCAACCAATATATGAATTCAGGAAAAAGATGGTTTTAGGGATACATGTAGACAACACACCAGACTTCGCCATGGCAGTATAAATCAGGGAAGCTTTATCATTCCAGAGAACCTACTGGTAAAATGGAAGGTGGACCAAGGAACAATTGGTGTCTTGGATATCCCTCTTGGTATCCATGAGAGGGATATGACTAGCAGAACCTAACAGGGATGAGCGTTTAGCCATGATTCAAAATTATGACAATGGACAACTTACAGGGTGGCCAATTCTCGATATGGTGACAAAAAACTGAATAGGACGCAGCACAAACGAAATTCAAACATCAACTTAATCGCAAATGAAGAATGAGAATTGCATTTAAATAGGTGGTGTGGCTTTGAAATTAAGTGCTGACAAGACACGCCAACAAACCGTTAAGCAATCCTGATGTGGAAGACAACTGTAACCAACTTAGAACCTTACGTCACTGTGAGGGGTCTCGAAGTACAGAGAATTATTTTGGCTTGTGCCCCCGTAATCAATCTCCACTGCTAATCTGTGTTACTTCCGCAGTCAACATAGTCAACTGCAGAGGCACCTTCCATATTAATTCGTGCACTAATAGTGCCTGCGGGCAGAGATAATTTTAAGGATGGAAAATTATCTTGAAGTTTAAAAAATTGGCGAATCTCACTAATCCCTAATATGCAAAATATAAAATTTGTATTGATGTATTTGTAAAATTATTCAAATTTATAACGATATTATATATATTGTCTATATAATGTTGGAGATTTTTAACGTAAAATAATTTTATATTGTAAAATTTGGGCGAATCATTTTTATAAAAAAATCGAAATTGGCGAATCTTTTTTTTTGGAAAAACCATGGAAAATTAGCCCACCTGCGAATATTAGCCCCTAAAATTTTCCATGCGTGCGGGTTGAGTCTTTTGTTCAGAGCTCAAGACATTATCACATCTTTATCGATAACATAATCGACATTTAAACTTTTAAGTCAGGACCCACTTTCATAATGTCAAAAGTATTTAAACTTCTAACTCTAATACAACGAACCGAAATATTTTTATGCTAAAGTATAAGAACTTTAATACTTTAACAAATTTTAACAATTTTCTATATATATATATATATTTTTATATTTTCAAATTTTAAAATAAAAGGACATTGCAAATGATCCACAGCAGGGCCATTGATGAGAGGATCTCATGGAGAGACTTCAAAGAGGGTCGACTTCAACATATCATGGAGTGCAAAAATTATCATCCGATTAAGGAGAATGGTATTCTACCTTGGGTGGATACCAATTTGGAGCATGATGTGATTCATCACCCACAGTGGGATGGATGAATGAGGAGGATGAGAAAATGGTTGAAAACCCACTTGCAGATCTATGATAAGGGCAAATAAGAAGCATGGTTGTGCTGGTTGCTTTTGGGTGAGTATTGTTACTACCCAAAATTTCACATTTGTATGATACATGCTTCCATAGCACTGGTGTGATGTAGCAGAAGGAGGCATCCTTAGGGGAATTTTGAGGTCTAAAATGGGCCTCCTAAGGAAATAATAAAATAAGATTTGATTACATCATCAAATTTTAGAGGGAAAAAATAAAAAACTATTTTTTCAACTCATATTTTCAACTTATCTCCCAAAGTGTTTACTCAAATTTCGAGCCGGAGTACTCATTGGATGAAAGATTTAATTCCTCATCCAAGGAGTACCCATGTTGCATACTTTCGATGGACCCTGCTACCCGAAAAATGAGAAATACATGAAAAGCGTGATTGTAATCACATTTTTTCATGTATTTCTCATTTTCGTGTAGCAAGGTCCATTGAAAGTAAGCAACATGGGTACTCCTTGGACAAGGAATTAAATTTTTCATCAAAAAAAGTATCCCTACTCGAAATTTGAGTAAAAAATTTGAGAGATAAGTTGAAAATATGAGTTGAAAAAGTAGTTTTATTATTTTATTATTTTTTAATCTTTTTACCCTTTTACTTAAAAAATGGTGAATTATCCCCCATGGTTGACATCATCATCTTTAATCCTATTGGTTCTGATAAAGTTTATTTTGGTTGTACATTTTTCTTAGGAGACCCATTTTAGACCTCAAAAATCCCCTAATGGGTTGCGTTGGTTCTTGTTGAGAGAGTTTGGCCATTTCATGACATATCCTATGTCAATGGGGGGAGTATTGTTTGGGACATTATATGGCACTCACATGATGTGGCAGTAGGGAGCTTGGTTGTATTGTTCTGATGTGACATTCTACATGTCAATCAGTATGTTTTTGCTCCATGATTTGCATCATGATGATGTGAGGTGGTAGCAAGAATCCTTGTTGCTTTGGTTACTATTGGGAGAGTATGGGCTGACATTCTCCCATACCTTGCATGATGATGATGGAGTATGGCAACAAGAGTCCTTACTACGTTAGCTTCTTTTAGGAGAGTATGGTCATCATACTTGGTATAATGATTAGGTGGTGTGCTAGCAAGAGGCATTGTTGTAGTGGCTTCTCTTGAGAGAGTATGACTACTACACTTGGTATGATGATGTTGTGATGTGGCAATAAGAGGCATTGTTGTGGTGGTTACTATTGGGAGAGTATGGTTTGACACTTTACATGTCCATCCATATGTATCTACTTCTTAGTTTGCACAGTGTTGATATGATGCTTGGAGCAAGAAAGGCCAATAGGGCCAATGATAAGAGCATGGAGAGATGCAATCTACTCTATGTAGCATGGGTTGTAGAGATAGTTCATGAGTTAGTACTTTCCACTTTGGGAAGAAACCACTTCACTTCGTATATCTCATGCATAGAGGAGACTCTTGAACAATAGATGATTTCCACTTGGAGATTCATTGATTAGGAGAGGCATCTAACTTCACAGTTGGAATCCATTCTAGACATTCTAGAGAGGCAATTATGGAGCTGGGAATTCATAACACATTGGGTCATATGGGGATACCTTCCATATGAGGATGCCATTTGGAGGGAAATGGATTGTTGTAGCATCTACTTTTGCAGTTGCTTGGTAAACGTCTAATGATGGATAGCCTTTTCGATTATCAAGATGGAGTCTTCTTGATAAGCATGTCACAACTCAATGTTAAGTTTCTACCTACAACATATTCAGAACCTTATGGGTTCTATTGGGCCATTAATGAGAGGATGTCATGGAGAGACCTCAAGGAGGGTCCACTTCAACATATCATGGAGTGAAAAAATTATCATCAGATTGAGGAGAATGGTATTCTACCTTGGGTGGATACCAAGTTGAAGCATGATGCGATTCATCACCCACAGCGGGATGGATGGATGAGGAGGATGAGCAATAGGTTGACAACCCACTTGCATATCTATGATAAGGGGAAAACATAAGCATGGTTGTGCTGGTTGCTTTTGGGTGAGTATGGTTACTACCCAACATTTCACATTTGTATGATACATGCCTCCATAGTACTGGTGTGATGTAGTAGAAGGAGGCATCATTAGAGGAATTTTGAGGTCTAAAATGGGCCTCCTAAGGAAATAATAAAATAAGATTTGACTAAATCATCAAATTTTAGAGGGAAAAAATAAAAAAATACTTTTTCAACTTGTATTGTCAACTTATCTCCCAAAGCTTACTCAGATTTTGAGTGGGAATAATAATTGGACGAAAAATTTAATTCCTCATTCAAGGAGTACCCATGTTGCATACTTTCAATGGACCCTGCTACACGAAATATGAGAAATACATGAAAAGAATGATTGCAATCACGTTTTTTCATGTATTTCTCATTTTTGTGTAGCAAGGTCCATTGAAATTATGCAACATGGGTACTCCTTGGATGATGAATTAAATTTCGCATCCAAAAAAGTATTCCAGCTCGAAATTTGAGTAAAACATTTGGGAGATAAGTTGAAAATATGAGTTGAAAAAGTAGTTTTATTATTTTATTATTTTTTAATCTTTTTACCCTTTTACATAAAAAATGGTGAATTATCCCCCATGGTTTACATCATCATCTTGAATCCTATTGGTTCTTATAAAGTTTATTTTGGTTGTACATTTTTCTTGGGAGGTCCATTTTAGACCTCAAAAATCCCCTAATGGGCTGCGCTGGTTCTTGTTGAGAGAGTTTGGCCATCTCATGACATATCCTATGTCAATGGAGGGAGTATTGTTTGGGAAATTATATGGCACTCACATGATGTGGCAGAAGGGAGATTGGTTGTATTGTTCTGATGTGACATTCTACATGTCAATCAGTATTATTTTGCTCTATGATTTGCATCATGATGATATGAGGTGGCAGCAAGAATCATTGTTTCTTTGGTTACTCTTAGGAGAGTATGGGATGACATTCTCCCATACCTTGCATGATGATGATGGAGTATGGAAACGAGATTCCTTACTGCATTAGCTTCTGTTAGGAGAGTATGGTCATCATACTTGGTATAATGATCAGGTGGTGTGGCAGCAAGAGGCATTGTTGCAGTGGCTTCTCTTGAGAGAGTATGACTACTACACTTGGTATGATGATGTTGTGATGTGGCAATAAGAGCCATTTATGTGGTGGTTACTATTGGGAGAGTATGGTTTGAAACTTTACATGTCCATCCATATGTCTCTACTTCTTATTTTTCACAGTGTTGATATGATGCTTAGAGCAAGAAGGCCAACAGGGCCAATGATAAGAAACCACTTCACTTCGTATATCTCATGCATAGAGGAGACTCTTGAAAAATAGATGATTTCCACTTGGAGATTCATTGATTAGGAGAGGCATCTAACTTCACAGTTGGAATCCATTCTAGACATTCTAGAGAGGCAATTATGGAGCTGGGAATTCATAACACATTGGATCATATGGGGATACCTTCCATATGAGGATGCCATTTGGAGGGAGATGGATTGTTGTAGCATATAATTTTTCAGTTGCTTGAGGACAAGCAACATTTTGGTGGGGAGGACTGTAATATTCCCAATTTTCCACTAGATAATTGGAATATTAGAGTTCTTAATTTTTCTAATTAATGAAGTAAATAAGAGGGTGGAGGGACCCATAAACCCCATAGATGAATAAAATCCACTTTTGGTGTGTGTATGTGGGTTATTAGATAGTAGATATGCATTATGGAGTAGTGGAGAAACTTATTAATGAAGGGAGGGTGGATATCATGCATCATTAATGAGGAAGATCATGGAGATAATGGAGAAGTCAAAGTAAGATCACGGAGGAATAAAAGTAAGATCATAGGGAATTAATGATCATATCATGGAGGAAGTGGTGTATTAAATGCACACGTGATGGAGAGAGTGGAAACTAAATTCAAAGATGATGGAGATCATGGAGAGACAACACAGTCTTCATGGAGGCTAGTGGCCACATGTGCAGCATAGTTATGACGTGGGCGAAGGCTAGGGGAGGCTCACAAAGTGTAAAATGAAGATGAAGGTTGCCATAGAATTTGGATTTCAAAATTTTATCTTAGATATAGATTTTTCGTTTGAAATTTCTTGCACGCTTTAGCTTTTTAGCTAAGTCAGTAGTGTTGTTTAGCACACGGGTGTTTCCGAGAAAAAATCACACCCTTACCCATGGGGGACTTCGAGTGCCAACTATGGGAAGGTTTCTTTGAGAATCCATTCATTATCAAGCATTGGTTCCACATTCAAACCCTCCCAATAGCACATTCAGTCTCAGGAATTACGCATTCCCGCTTGAGGGTTTGAGAGGAGGAGGTTGTTTCTAGCATTTCAGCTAGGAAACCAATGGAGGGTTCATCCTTTCACCTTGTGCTTCAATATCAGTCTTCCAAGAGTATCATTTTAATATATGAATTCAATCCATCAATTTATATCTCCATGCAGCAGCAGTTCCCCCAATAATTGCGCAGCCTAGTCCTGTAGATATATTAGAGAAAGGAAGTTTCCAGTATTTCAGCTGGAAATCATATGAGGGATCATCCCCTCACCTTTTTGAGCTTATATCCATCATTCTTGATCTTTATTGTAGCATCTAGCATTAGGTTGTAGCTTCAGCCTCCTTAACAGTGAAATTATTTCCAGTTGTTGTGTATTCAACAACTGCATCTAGTGGAGGAGGAAGGAGGAGAGAGATCTCGCTTGGAGATATAAAGAAGGGATCAACCCTTCATGAATTGAGATGATTGTATCTTATTTAAGCCATATTATACTCAGTTCATGCTTCAGATATACATACCCATCAGTCATATAGTGCAAGCCCTAGGAGGGTGATTTTCGAGGGTTGTTAGATTTGGAAATCCTTTCTGGGCTATTTTTGGTTTTCACCATAGAGTCCGGATCTGAAATCCTGACATCATATGAGCTCTGGAACAACCAGATATACACATTCCCTTTTAGACAGAAGTTATAGTTACACCATTTGTGAAGGGACAACGCAGTATAGCCTCCAGCAATCTGGTAGTTACGCAGTGCCTTTGATGAGAGGACTTTAGGGTCATTCTAGCCTACTTATTTCACTTGAGTGCTTCTATTTTTTAGCATTGTTGTACCTGTATATTCAACTCCTAATAATAAAATGGCTCAACTATTTTGTATATTTATGGTGTGTTTATTTTACTTGTTCATTGCTGCAGTTTTCAACTATTGTGTTTCTATATTCCTGTCTTTCCCATTTTGGGATATTACATAAACGAGAGAGAACCCAAAGGCCTCCAATAACGACATCAGTTGAATGGCTTAGAGCATATGAGAGAGATAAGGAGAAGGAGTTCATATAAATTTTCGATTCAAATGGGAAGCCTATGTTCGATGATCCAAAATTCTTCGACACCTATGTTGAGAAATTTCCCATTGGGATGAAAAGGAAATCTATCTTTTATAACCTCCCATATTGGGAGCATCTTAAGATTACCCACTTATTAGATCCCATTCATATATTTAAAAATATTTCATAATCTTTATGGAGGCGCATATCTCAAAACAAAGTGACACATTGGTTGTTAGGAAATATGTTATTACTTAAAAAACTAAAAGAAACATTGGCCAAGATGATTAGAAAGTATAGGATCAGAGGCAGGCACTGGCCCCTCTAATTCATGGTATTTCAAAGAAGGTGATCTCCCATGTATTTTAAAAATATATGATCTTTCTTTGGAAAAGGAATTTATAATGGGTGTGAGGGTTCCATCTTGATACGGGCATTCACTATGGCATGAATTCACCGTGGATGACCATTTTTCGGGGTTGAAATCGGATGACCATTTGAATCTTCTAAGAGTACGTATAATTTCAAAAGCATGATTTTATTATTTTTTATATTAATAAATTTTATCCCATACAAGGATCATAAAACATAACTAATTTTGTATATTATTACACGTGTTTATAACTTTGCAGTCTCATTATCTTTTTTTCATGCATGGGTGTGTGAAACATGAATTCCCCCAAGACCTAGGACGTGCCATATATAAATTATCTTCATTTGTACGGTGGATCACGCAAAAGGAGATTCATGTGGCTAGCATTCCACGGTGGTGTCAAGAGATAGTTTGGATTTTTTGTATGTTTGAGAAGGAACTATCGATGAGTTTCATGGACTTGCAGGTTCATCTTCTAATCCACCTAGTAGATGAGGTTGAATTAGTTGGGGTGGTTACTTATCATTGGATGTTCCTCTTAGAGAGGTACATGAATAAATTGAAAGTTTTTGTTTGAAAAAGGGAAAAAGCCGAGGGGTCTATGGTAGAGGGGTACATATCGGATGAGTCTTTCTATTATGCCAGTGAGTACATCAAGTAGATCGACAACAAACCAGGTGTGCTTATTTGGGATGATGAAAGGGATGAAGACAAAAGAGAAAGGGAGCTGCTCCAAATGAATGGGAAAAGGTGCTTGATAAAGAGTAAGTGACTTATAATTTTTCAAATTTACAAGAATTAAATATTCATGGATACTTCAATATAATGTATATTTTGATCTCATATGTACTATATGTCGTTTTTATTTCATCAGCGAATGCAGAAATTGAAGCAATCAATAAATTTTTTCTTTACAATTCCGAAGCGACACAATCGTGGGTCGCATTGTATGAGCAAAAGAGGATGAAATGGGATAGTGATAGGAAATAATTTAGACAGTTGAATGGTAGAATTCTACCTTATCCCAATCATTTAAAAGAAAATATGCCAAAAATATGCCCCAATAGTTTGGTTGTTGACCAAGTCAGAGAGAAATACGGTGCAACCAGTCGTTCCTGCGTGCTGAAGAGGATGTACTAAACGAAGGTATTGGGTGCACCCACTTGGTAATAATATATTTATGTACATTTTAAACTTAATAATGCACCTTTAAATGTAATTACATCTATATTTCATATTTTAACTGTTGGGTTATTATAAGACACATGACAATATGCTTTTTTAACTTTTTTGTAGGTTCATTTGTTCCCATGTATGTGGGCATATGGACACCATTTTCACACAGAAAATGTCGATGATGGACACATGACACAAGACTATGGAGTGGAAGTTGAGTTTGATCAATCTAGTCGACCTAGCCACCATGATCAAAACCTAGTACCAGGGATGTTAAGTTACGTTGGAAAGATACAAGAGATCATTAAAGTGGATTTCTCTTCTTTCCAATGTGTATTTTTTAGGTGCAAGTAGAGGGACACCTTTGATTTGAATAATGTGAAGGAATATTGCAATAGTAGGCTTATATGTATCAACTCTACAAAGATGTGGGATGAATCTAAGGTGCCCTATGTTTTCCCCAAACACGACAACCGGGTGTTTTTGTACCTAGATGTGTTGGATAGGGATTTGTGGTTCGTATTAAGAAATGACCCTAGATCAAAACATATTTTTGAGAACAATAGTGTTATCATGCCAAGCGAGCTGGAGGAGAATGAGGGTGATCATGAGAACAAAGAGTGATATGGTACATGTGTTATTTCATCATTTATAATTTTTAAGATGGGTTTTTATAAAGAAGAGGACTTAATTACCTTATAAGTAAGACTCTTTTTTTTTAAACATTATAATATGTATTTTGAATTAACTGGTAATTTTCATTGTGTTAATGTTAAAATCATTTCACTTGATAATTTTCAATTATGTTGATCTCGAAAACAATGGCGTAATGTATAAAGTTCTTTTTTTTGGTATGTAAGATCATAATAAAATAATGATAATTCTAAAGTACGTGAATTTATTTGCATTATTTTCTAAACTTTATTATGTTACAAAAATTCATATTAGTCTAGATTTATTATTTTACAATTATTTATATTAATACAATTTTACAATTTTACAATTATGGTAATTTAACAATATTTACGGTATACATTTTACTTATGGTAGTTATTGTTCAAAATTGACAATTAATTTACAATTTTACAAATTTAAAAATTTTAATAAAATTGAATGATGAAAATACATACAATTACAATTACAATTTTACAATTTCACAATACAATTACAATAATGTTGTAACATTTTTGGGTTTTGATAAGTTAGCATGTTAGTTTAAAAAAATAAAAATAAAATGCTAAGTTAGGATATGGATGAAAAAGAAAATAAAAAAATATTAGGATAAATTTTGTATTTTATACATCCATGTCAAAGAAAATGTTAGACTACAGAATGAAGGCAAAGAAAATAAAATGTTAGGGAAGAAAATAAAAAATATATATGCTTTAGTCTTCAAAATAAAATTCATGGACGCTTGTTTAAATGCGCCAATTACCAAAAATATTAAGTGTTGAGTAAATGGTGATTAAATTCCTTTACAAGAGTTTATATTTTCATTTAAATAAAAAAATAATATAGCACCTAATTTATTTTTATCCTAAGTCACAAAATGACAAAGGGTCAAATCGTGCTCATAAAAAGGCAGCAAGTTTCAACGGTCAGTGTTTCTCCCATTCGATATCAACGATGGAGGTTCACTTCGCAATCCCCCCAACCATTTCTCATTAACACGAGGTTTGGGAGTTCGAAAAGCGGTATTAATGGTCATCTCCCATTGCATACGTCATTACATTACTTCATACCCCCTTTGCCCAAAACCATAGACACCGAGAGGTACCCCCCACTGAAATCCACTAGAGGTATATTCTTCCAATGGATCTTTTCCTCCCACACCTCAACCCAATGGTGTTTCCTCCCGCGCCCTTACCATTGTTCATACAACTAATCACATTTCACCACATCACTCAACCGTTCTCCATCTAAGCCTCCTCTCCCTAACTATTTTCCTTTCTCCACCTATACATTAATTCCATAACCGTTTGTATTCTTTTTGCTCATTAAAAACCCACTCCTAAACTGTTAAGCCGCTACAGTCACTATCCAAGTTTTTAAACACAATCAACAATTATAAAATAGTTTGCAACCTGCCTTTTATCACTTTTACTTTCTTTTTGATTGATTACAAGTTTCCATCTCTGTGCTCTGTCCCTTATCAGCAAAAATTTGATTGTCATGATTTCTATGGTTGCCCAACCTTCATACTCTTACATCTCATTCTATTTTCCTATTTAAAATTCCCCTGAAATCCAAATCTAAAAAGTAGGTGACCCTGAATGGAAAAGCTAAGAAACAGGCTGTCAAAGAGTCACATATCACTAACATAGTTGCAGAGGAAAGCTCTGCCCCTACACCTCAGCTCAACCTAGACCTGATCCTCTTGCGGATTCTTTCTTCAAGATCACAGATTCCACTGTGAATTTGATTTTCACGAATTACATTTATGGCTTAGACTGAAACACACTGATAAACAAGACCTCATTAGGTTCTGAGAATCAATGTTTCCCCTCTTTGATTTTCCACATACCCATCCTTTTCCTAACCTCATTTCCTGGTGCCAAGCTCATTATGATCCTATAAATAGGGCAGTGGTGGCTCAAAATGGAAACATTCTGATCACCATCTCTCTAGAAACCATAAACCAAATGCTTCTTATCCTTCAATATGATTCTTTGACCCATTTTTCACTAGCTTCTCTTATGGGCCTCTACCATAAGTTTAACTTTTGACAAAGAGCCCAAATTTTCGAAATATTCTTACCTGAGGATGTAGAAATTCCTAAGAATTACCCACCATACTCATCCTCCATTTTTCCTGAAGCCTCTAAACACTGTATATCACTTCTCTCAGACCTGTTAGGATACCCTGATGACCAGACAGTTGATGAACCTATCATGGGCTTCCTATATATTTTCATTAAATATCAAGCACCATTGTTCATGTATAATTATAGCCAATTCTTGGGTGAAAATATACATGAGAAATTATACACATGCTTCTTTTTCAATAGGGAGAGATGATTCCTATTAATATCAACAAACAGGATGATCAAGGGTTGAATCAATCAGTGATTCACTGTACAGAACTAATCAGGGCTACATCAACAAAAACTACATTTTCTGAGTTCATTGATTCCTTCATACACCCAGTAAGGCAGCTGCTTACCAGTCAGACAAAACCCAGAATTGGAGAAGAGATCAAAAAGATCTTACATTTGAGTGAGCAAGCCAAAACAGGGGATTAGTATTTATACCAAAATTACACATAAATTAGAGTATATGGCTATGAACTCCCACAATATAAGCTCCCCAGATATGTTCCCGTGAGAGTCTTTTCCCTAGAGTACACTCGACAGATGATAAATATGGATGACCTCCATTTTGTTTTAGGGAAAAGGAAATCTCAGTTCAATCTCAAGGCAAGCATTGGATCTTCATTTGTAAGACCAAATCAGTTGGTGCTGAAGCGGATGCATTGTTAAAGAAAATTTGATTCCAACCATGTTTCACATGGTCTTATGACCCATATGGAATTATTTTTACTCTGAGAGTTGAACTAAAAACAACTTCATATAATCATACCTCCAGAGCAGAAATAGAAAAACATATGAATCAAGATCAATGGGTTGAAGGCACTCTTCAAGAGGCAGATGAAAAATTTCTTTCAACTTCTAATGTGTAGAACCCAGTCCCTAAAAACAAAGAGCATAAAAGGGTCAAAGAAGAGTTTCCACCTGCTAAAAAAATCATGAAGGAGTTTATCTTGCAACAAAAGAACCCAAAAATTGGCTTAGTTTTACTTTTAGAAGGAGCACAAATAGAGATAATTGATTTGGGAGAGACTGAAGTTTCTACATCAACACATTTTCCTATGACTCCTCCATCATCATCACCTTCTAGAGAACTTCTGGAGATCATTCAGCACTCAGAAGCCAGTTCTTCTGAAGAACATAATATATTCTCTATATTCTTAGACATTAAGCAGAAGAATGAAGCATTAAAATCTAAAGTATATAGTCAATTTTGGAAACAAACATCAACTTCTTAACACAGGATTATCACTGCCTTTTATAGTGAGAAAGGAAGGATTCAAATGATATTTTTGTAGGCAATAGTTTCTTTTCCTAAATCTCGTTCAGAATATAAAAAGATTGTGTTTTCTTTTGATGGAAGTCAGATCCATCCTATTGATCATATGGACATGCAAAGACAATATGGAGAAACACTCTTTTCAACAATGACAACTCCAACTATGTCACTCTACATACTATAGACTGCATTGTCAAATGTTCAATCTCAACTCAAGATTGAGAAGCTCTCTTCCTTGGCCAAAGATAACAGACTTAAATATTTGGAGGACTTTTTAGTCAAGGTTGGATATGATCCAAAATACTGCAAAGTAGTTGAAGAAATTATTAAGAAGAAGAATGCAGACATCTCTGATCTATGAAAAAAACTCAAATTGCCTTCAACTGAATATCCACAGACAAAAGAAATTGAAGGAAATGAATACACTAAGGACGAAATGCTCAGATTGATCATTGAGCAAAACATACAAATAAGAAAAATGGAGGACCTAAATGAAGAGTTTTTAAAGGAGAAACAAGCAACAAAGGTGGCTATTTATCCAAATACAATAGTTCAAACATATTATGCAGGTACAGAGCCTTCATCATCATTGACAAAAACTGATACAACAAAGTTAACATAGGATTTGGCTATTCAGAAGTAGGAACACGAGAGGTTGCAACAAATGTTTCAGATTCTAGAATAACAAAATATCATAAATGATACTTTATATATGGAAGAAATACAAAAGTCACATAAGTTGGGACTCAAGGTTAAAGAGTTGGAAAGTGAATCTTTAATGGCAAGGAAATTGGCTGAAGCCAAGCAGAACATTTGGGAAGACATCAACAAATCTATGACAGAGTTATGGCCATCCATACAGATAATTTTTGAACAGCAAGAGCTCATCACCAAGTGCAAAGTAGCCATAGAAGAACAAAAAGAAAATCTCAAGAAAAATCCAAGTGAAGCTACTGAAATTATCAAAGTTTTGAACTCAAAGAACAAAGAAGAAATAGAGAGATAAACATAGTGGACATAACTGCAACAATATTAGAAATCAAGAAAGTCTTACAGTAGAGGAATTTAATCAACCAACTTCAAACAAAATGTGAAGCTTTCAATACTGTTGTTCAACATTTTCATACAAAGTTTAATGTTTTGAATCATAAAGGACTGTCAGGACTGGTAGGTCTAGATGATAAGTTGATTAAATTATAGGATTACTGTAAGAATTTATATACTATTTTAATGGGTAATTATAAATTTGCAGGTATTAAAGGACATATTACAGAGAAAGAATTTTTAGAGGCTTTGTAGTTTGATTTGACCATTCAATATCAAATCAAACATTTGTTCATTCAGAAGCCTACTTTCAAGATATATATAGAGGTGGATGAAATATTTAGAAATATTATGAGTGTAGAAATCCCAAGTGAAGAAAAATGGGATAAATTTTGTGAGACCATTGAGTAAAATTATGATATTTACAACATGCCAGCACAATAGGTTTTCAGGGGTCTAGTCATCAAGAGCTTCCATGAGAACAGAGAAATATCATCTATATATTTATATTCTACTCTTTTCTATTCTTGTAATCAGTTTAAGATATTTCTTAGTTTTATAAATTAGTATAAATAACTCTCATTATGAGTTATTAAGGGTTACACCCTTGGATAAGAAAATTTTTGTAAGAAAAATCATACAAGTTTTTTTATCATCAATAATAAAAGAAGGAATCTAAATTTGTCTCATACAACTTTGTTCCTTTTGTGATTTTTTCCCGTTTTCATTACATTTAATCTCTACATATGTTTAATATAATCAGTTGAGATTAACTATGTTTTAGTTATCTTACAATTCCTCCTGGAGTTATTATTAATATAAAGAATGATTTACTAAACAGTTTGTTGATGTAAGTCCCTTTCATTTATAAATTGTCAGCATCTTGATAATGTTAAATGTATTATGTTGAACTTTAAGACATTGTTTAAAGGTTTTCAAACTTATTATTAATTAAATCAATTAGTCTGAATATTTGGTTATCATATCTTCTTACATAAGTCTACTTAACCATTTACAAAATCCTAAATCACTATGTGAGACAAACAAGTAGCCCTTAGTATTATTTTCTAATATTGTCTGAAATATTTAATTAAAACTATTTGAAAAAATTATTTTATACATTGGTCATCCAAAATTCCAAAACAAAAAAAAAACATTATAGATTCTTTGGGATAATTATTGACCCCAATTATCTCAAAAGAAAACATCAATTTGGCATTGTTGTTGGGCACTCGAATTTGATTTTTTTCCCTGGGACAATGATAAAACCCTATTCCTTTAATGGTGATTAAATGTTCAGTTAGGTTAAAATATTACACCTGACGACTTCACTGAAACCAAGTTGTCTCCTTCAAAGCATACCAGATCTCATTCTGACTCTAAAATTGTCTTACCTTTATCAGATCCAGAGAGACTGGTAATATAGGATTCTTCCAAAAGAAGACATCAAACCCCTTTTTCTACCCCCCAGCAGGAGACCACAATAGTTCCAGATCCCTTCAGATATGGACATATTCCTCTAGAATCAGAAGATATACCTCTTAGAGTACAAGAATTAGTATCCAAAGAAGTGGATTTTCAATTAGCCTTGTTAGTTCATTCTCTAGAATCCTATAAATTACCTAAAGAACTTTCTGAATCTCCTATATCAAAATAGGATTTGGATCTAAATTTACCTGGATTCAAACCTATTGATTTCATTTCCCCTGTCACATACTCTGCACCATCTACTTCACACCAACTAGAATATCTATTTTCTCTTTATTCCAATCCTTTATTTGAGCACAAAAAAGGAGAAGAAGAGGTTCAAAATTTGTTCATTCGAAATCCTTTAAGATCCCGAAGAAGGTATTCCATCCTATTTCATTCTCCACCTCGTTCTCCACCTCATTCATTACCTCCTTCTTCCCCATCTTCACCTTCAAACTCTACTTATTCTTCTACAACCACCAATACTCAGTCTTCTACATCTACATCCTAAAGTATGGATGGTTTTAGAATAATTGTACAAGCAAGATATGATGCCCTATTACTCCCTAATCTACTCAATGATTTTCCTACTAGATATCTAAAACATCTCCATAGATTTAATGGAGAAACTGGTTTGTCAGCTGAAGACCATTTAGCAGCATTTCTAGATTTTGCTAATAACATGAACATAGAACATGAAAATGTTTATATGAGAATTTTTGTGCGATCTCTAGAAGGAAATGTTAAGATTTGGTTTGGAAAACTACCATCTCATTCTATTAGATCCTCGGAGGAATTGATCAATATATTTAAAAATCAATGGGGAGTGAAAAAGGAACTTGTTTATTTCTTAACAGAATTTGAAGAACTTAAAAGAAATTATTGTGAACCAATAGCTGATTTCATCAAAATATTTAATAAACTTTATCACAAGATGCCTTCTAATTGTAAACCTCCTGTAGGAGTAGCTAAGGTTAGATTTTCAAAAGCCTTTGAAGATGACTTTGATGTCATGTTAAGAGAGAGAATAGCCTAAACCTTAGAGGATATGAAAAAAAAAATGCTATAGAGGTTGAAGAAAATAGGTCTGCCTTAGCTAAGATAAATTCCAAAGCTAAAAAAGCTCAAAGAAAATTAAAATCAAATCAGGATGCTTCTTCTTCCTCTAAATATAAAAATGAAGATGCAAAAATAGATGAAATGGCATCTCTTCTTAGAAACCTTTCAAATAGGATTTCTAAGATTGAAACACAACCTAGAAGAGTTCAACAAACTATTTCTAGACCCCAAACACATATTGAAGGTCAGTTCAAAAAGGCTCCTCCATTACAAATTCTTCAGAGAACAGACAATGATCAACAAGTACCTACACCGTTGTTGATTGATGACCAAAAATATGATGATAATACTTTATCAATCACTGAACATAGTAATAACATGGATAATACATCTATTTAGACTGGCATTGTTCTTGTCCCTCAAAGTCCAATCCCTCAAGAAGACCAAGAGACTTCTCAGGTCTCTAAATATCAAGCCTTTTCTGAGTTTTTAATTGTAGAACTCAATAGAAGGTATGACTTAAGACCTAGATCTGGTCCTGGTAGACCTCCAAAAAACCTTGTCATAATTGAGCCTCAAGTAAAAACTTTTGAAACTCAAACTACTTCTATTCAACCTCTAAATCAGTCAAGTGATTCTACTCAAATTGATAAAACTATATTAACTGCTTTTAATGTTCAAGTTGCAAAATGGATCCAAAAATATAGTGTCGATGCTAAAGGGGATATAATTAGTCTACAAAATGAAAGACCCACCATAGATTTTGGTCCTAGTTCTGACATGATTGATGAATCCATACCACCTTTCTATGTGACTTTGAAAGTGAATGACTCCTTATTATACAATTGTATGTTGGATTCTAGAGCTTCACACAATCTAATGCGAAAGGTTATTATGGAACAACTTAATTTGGAAATCACTCGAACTTATCATTACTTATATACCTTTGACTCCAAAAGAGTGCAATGTTTAGGACTTATAAAAGACCTAGTGGTAACCTTACACTAAATACTAGTCAAAAGTGTTGCATTAGACATATTAGTCATTGATATTCCCCCTAATTTTGGAATTCTTTTATCAATATCATGTTGTTCCAAACTAGGAGGGAGTCTCCAAATTGATATGTATTTTTCCACTATTCCTGTATACGGGGGAGAAAACCTTAGGTTATACATGGAAGTCAGATTCTTAAACATTGTCTGCAAAGTAGATCAAGCTAGAAACCATCCCATTTATGCAATTGAACAAGACTTTAGTTGCTTCAACTATCTTCAATGACTTCACAAAATTCTCAACTCAAAATTGAGGATGTAGTTGAAACTCCCAAATATTCTGTTCAAACTAACATTTGGAAACTTTTCTTTGATGGATATTGCACTAAAGATGGAGCTATAGCATGTATTGTTTTAATTTCACCTGAGAAAGAAAATATCATTCAATCTTGCAAGTTAGATTTTGAGGTCATAAATAATGTTGCTAAATATGAAGCTTTTATTCTAGGATTACAGTTTTCTAAAAGTTTAAAGGTGAAAATTTTAAGTGTCTTCAATAATTCAGAACTTATAGTAAGATATGTCAGGAATATTTTTCAAACAAAGCATCCTAGGCTTAGGTCTTACAGAAATGAAGTTTGGGATACAATTGAAAACTCCTTTAATGCTTTTAATATAACTTTCATTCCTAGAAATGAAAACATTCATTTGATTCCTTAGCTATTTATGTCAGTTCTTTTAAGATACCTGACCAATACAATACCAAATTCAAGTCAAATATAGGCCATCCATTCTAGATAATCTAAATTATTGGAAAATATTTGAAAATGATGAACAACTGAAATCCTTTCTTCAAGTTATTGATGAATTTGTTGTCTTACAAATTGAAGAAGATAATTCATACATGAATGAAGCTACTAAAGAAAATGAAAACTCATATTTAAGTACAAAAGTAGTTTATCATGATATTATACAACTATAAAATAATTTTATTCCCAAGGGACTTTCTCCCTTATAAAAGCTATTTGATCAAAATGATGGTCCTAGAAATCCACTTTGTATTTCTCCAGAAGATGATATTGAAGCAACTAACATTAGCACTGATGAAGAGATTAAAAATATTAAACTTTGTGCATATTTAACTCCTGAAATTAAAACTGAATACATTAAACTTCTTAAGAATTAAAAATATGTTTTTTCTTGGTCTTATGCTGATTTGAAAACTTATGACACATCTTTGATTGAGCATAACATCCCATTAAAACCTGAAGTAAAACCCTATAAAAAAAACTAAGAAGAATGAATCCAGTTCTGCTTCCTACCACAAAAAAAAGAACTTAAGAAGCTTTTAGATGCCCAGATAATTGTCCCTTTAAGATACTCTAATTGGGTAGCCAATTTAGTTCCTATCAGAAAAAGGATGGTGAAATTAGACTCTGTTTGGACTTCAGAAACCTTAATAGATCATCTCTAAAATATGATTATCCACTCCCAAAGATGGATCAGTTACTCCAGAGGGTTTCAGGTGCTAATAGACTCTCCATGCTTGATGGCTTCTCTGGTTATAATAAGATATTGGTAAATCTAGAAGACAAAGAGAAGACGGCCTTTACCAGACCCTGGGGTACATTTATGTATGTCAGGATGCCTTTTGGCCTATCATATGCATGAGAATGGACTTAACCTTTGTTGGGAAGGTAAATAAATTTTTTGTTATTTATCTTGATGATTTAATTTGTTAGTATGAATATTAATTCCAAGTGTACAAAAAAATCCCACTTTAGCTGCGCATAACAAACAACCCTAACAGCAGAAATGACTGCTAATATCTTCAGATCTGCAGTTAGGTGATCAAGATAAATGATGCAAAAATCTAGATCTATGCATTAGAAGACATTAAACAGTAGAAAAAACAAGATTTACTCCATGTATCCAATAGACAAGACAAGAATATATCAAATGAATTTTGTATTAATGGCACCTGGGAGGAAAACACAAGAGGGTGTTCTCAGTTTTCCTCAATGGGATGGGTTCTTGTAAGTCCTCAGCACTTCAGATTTAGAATTCCTCTCTCTTGATGGTGTAGAAAACCCAGAAAAAAATGGAAAAGTATGGCTATGATGGTGGATCAATAGCCAGACCAAGAGTTGAGATCCAGAGTGATCTTTAGGTGACAAAAGGTGACAAATGAATGGGAAAACCCTTCTATATATAAAAAAAATATTGAGTTAGTCTAGATATTGGTGCATAATTAAGATATTATTAACCAAATCAAGATCCAACCTTTATGGAATATTTTATTATATTTGTTGGAGGGAAAAGGAATTTGACTTGAGTCAAATCCCCTTATTTGTAAATAATAAATAAATAAATGATTTATTTATCATTTTAAGGATGTGATTAAGTAATAATAAATAAATAAATGATTTATTTATCATTTTAAGGATGCGGTTAAATAATAATAAATAAATAAATGATTTATTTATCATTTTAAGGATATGGTTGAGTAATAATCAAAGAAATAATGATTTATTTAATTATTTAAGGGAGATTTAGTCATATTTAACAAAGAATATGTAATGTTCCCAATTTTGCAACAAGAAAATTGGAACATTAGATTTTTCTACTTTCACCTAGGAGAGGAATAAATGGGTAAGAAAGCCCATGAAAAATAGAATATGAGTAATTTCCACCTTAATAAGGAAGGGGATCACTTCAGGAGCTGAAATTTACACTTATGAGTGTGAACAGGGGCAAAATAGATGAGGACATAGTCAAGTTTGACTAAGTCAACATGCATTCTTAAGGAGGAAGAGATCACCTAAGTAAACTAGTTCAATGTCAACAAGGATCAACCTAAGACATACATATGTAAACTATATTGAAGATACCTAGTGTGAAAGAGGCATTGGAGGTGGATTAGCTGACCCAATCAACAACACAACCACAAGAGGAGGGAAGCAAGCTAGGGCAGCGCAATTTTGAAAGAGGAAGCTTCATGAAGAAGTCACCTCAACATTGTGTGGGGTCCGGGGTGAGGAGGCTCACCAGAGATAAAAGGAAGGCATAGCATCAAAGGATATTCATTCATGTATTCAGCTATTTTTGTCTTGAGACCACTTGCATGCTTCAACTATTTAGCCAGAGTTGCTACACTTCTTAGTGCAAGGAATTCCTATGCGGGAATTCCATCCTCTCTTTAGATCAACTTACTTAAGGGATCAAAGGGGAGTGATTTGAGCTTCATTTCTGTATTTGGCTTGAGGCCATTCATATACTTTCATCTACGATGCAGTCTCCTTCAATAAACTGCATCTTTTATGCAAGACCAGCAGCAGTAGAGCTGCATCCTTTGATTGTATGCTTATCTTTGAGGAGGAGGTGCTTATTTCCCTCCGAGAGCTCCAATAAGAAGGCCTAAGGCCATTGTCTGTATTTTTCAGCATTTATATGTCATATTTATTCATGTTTAATACAATTTTGCAGTGAACTACGTTATTTTCTGCTGTGCTACTTTGTACATGCATTTTGCCGGAAACCTTGCCGGGTGTCTTGTTTTTACTATATAAGTGATTAAACCTCCATTTCTTTGTTATATTACTAATATAAACTTCTGATAATACTTATTCCATAATTTTCTGTAGAAACCCTCATGAAAATTACACTCTCACAGTATTCAAAAATTTTTGTTTAGCAAAGTCATGGGAAATCAATGTTTTCTAGCCTAGTCGGGAGAGGAGGAGTTTTTTAACATAGCTAGAAGCATTATTTTGAGATGAAATTCGGAGAATAGGTCCCTCATGACCTAATATATCATATCCAGCCATTTCCCTTGCTTATTTTTACGCTCATTTCTTAAAACAACCTTTTTAGGGCATAAAATCCCATTTTTCCCCACTTTCCGGATCATGAAATGAAGTATAAGTTGCTGCTGTAGCTATAAATGATTTATATGTGTTTCTTATGTACATTTTAAGCTTATTAATCATAATAGGACCATTATACATCTTATTCATTGCTAAGTTCCAGATTTGGAACATTACAGTGGTATCAAAGCTGCCATCTTGGCTCAGCCTGTGGATTTCAGATCCAATCAAAAGATAAGAAGAAGAGGAGAAAAAAAATATGGAGAGGATGAGCTTACTCTCAACCATTTTCAGATCCAAGAATAAAGAAGAGGAGAAATGCATTGAAACTCCAAGAGGGTTTCAAGGAGGAAAGAGTTGGAGAGAGACCTCTATAAGGTTTCAAGAAGCAGAAGCAGATGCATGAAATTCCTGTTCTTGTAGAGGAAGTGAAGAGCAAGGAGACCACTTAGAGCATGAAATTCTAAGTGGGTATTTGGCAGAATACAAGTGCCAACCTAGGGCTTTCAAAGAGACCCTAGATTTTCCTCAGTTTATTCAACTGAGAGAAGAAAGAAGACCTTGCAGCAAAGAAGAGATCAAAGGCAATAGATTCCTATTGTCTAAAATTTATGGGTCAACTACAACAAGAGATTGAGAAATAAATCTTGAGGCATTCTTCATACTTCATCCAGTGGAAGAAAGGAAGGCAGCAGAAGTTGCAGCGCTACACCTGGAGGGTGAAGCCAATGCTTGGTGGTGCAGTCACTTGAACCACACAAGGGTGACTTATTTTTCTGAGTTCACTCAAGAGTTGATCAGAACTTTTGATGAAGAGAAATCAAAGGAGAGAGGGTCCACACCACCATGGGAAGAGACAAGTACCAGCGCTGTCACAGCCTTGGAAGAGCAGCTTTCTGCATCAGCAATTGGGGCAGCCATTACATTAGAGGGAGGAGCCTTTGCAGCTCTACAAGAGGTTCCCACATATCACCAAGGTATGGGAAGATTTCCACTTTTACTTGGTGCAACAAATCCTTCTAAAAGTTGTGGAAATATGTATTCATATGGCCCAGGATCAAACATTGTTGCTGGGATAGAGTAGCAATATTGCACTGCGCTATGCAGACTTGAATGGTTCAAGAAATAAATGAACCTTCATTCTCTTGGACCCTTGTTGAGTTGCACTCAACCCTTGAGGTTGAAGTGTGACCCTTTGGAGGGAGTCATGAGCCTTGAGATGGAGTATGAGGTAGCAACTATACCATGGGAGAAGCTATCAACGCTGTCAAACAATAGCAGTGAGAGGGCTTTGCCTCTATCACCTTTGGGTCTTGATGGATTCAAGATGGCCATAAACATGAGATCTTCTCTAAGAGATCTCCAAGGAGTTGCATTTCAGCATCCCATGAAATGCAAGGAGAAAAATCTACTATGGGAGGATGGTAGTCTCCTTTGGAGGAGTACCAAGATGGAGAATGATAGGAGGCATCCATCAGTGGATGAGAGGATGTGGATAGAGAGCAAGGAGCTAGAGAGCTACTTGCAAATCTATGATAAGAAGTAGCAAGAGGAAAAACTGCGTTGGCTACTCTTGAGAGAGTTTGGCCATCATGAGGCATATCCTTCTTCTAAGGGTATGAGGGAGGAGAAAACTTGGCAAAGGAATTGCATCACGGGGCAGCAGGGAGTGTGCATGCATTATGATAACATAATCATTATGTTTTCACCACATGAGTTATGTGATGGAGGTATGTCGGAGAAGCAAAGACATTTGTTGCTGTGGAGGATTGAGAGAGAGCAAGGGCAGAGTTGCTCTCACATTTTGCATGATGTTGCAATGGGAGGAGATTGAAACATTATGGGAGGAGTCTTTGACATAGAACATGTCAGAGAATGTATTCATGAGTTGGCAGGAGCCTATTTGCATAGGCCAGCAACGTTGTCACTTTGGGGCATGAGCCTGTTGATAAGGTGTTTCCAGGATCACTTCATATTTGATGCACTTGGTGGGCATAGAGGAGGTGGAATTGAGAGAGTGGTAGATGGAATCACTGGTTACTATGGTATGTTCTCCTTTACTTGGACTTCCAAGCATAAGAAGGAGGATTTTCATGCAGCACGTGGTTCATTTCTCTTCATATGGGTATGTCATGCCACTATGGGGGACTCCTCTATGGATCTTATCACCATCTTGTTTCCATTACATGGTAAGGATTCTATTTTTGCATTTATTGATTGTACCACACAATATTTGCATGCTCTTACCATTTCTTTGCAGTGCATTGCTCTTCAAGGGGGAAAATTTCTCTTTCGGCTCCATGGTCTTTTCTTAGCTAGCTATTATGATGGAGACAACCATCTAATGTATGATCTGGGGTAAGTATATGGTTGCTTCTTGTGTGCTCAATTGACATATCCAATCATATAATATTTACTAGTGGGTGTGATCACTTATACAGCAAGAAATTTGTCAAGAAAAAACTTGCCATGCCATTTTCTAAAGCTGCAATGGGGAAGACTGCGCTGTGACCACTTGGGAGACTTTTGGTACACTCCAACACTACATAGAACCTTCAGTATTTCTATTATTATGATTTTGATCATGATCCTATGTGCTGATGTTATTCCTGCCTATATGAGGAGCATGATTGGAGGAACACATGGAGTGGGCGTGTTCTTGGGGGAGGAGCATCCCCACACTTTCTGCATTACATGCTCTAAGGGGAGCATGGGAAGATACATGGCCTCTACAGCAAAATATTTGTCTTTTTATGAGGAGGACCATGAGATGTATGGAGTGCCATATGATGATGGTTTCTTATCCATCATGAATGAGATGGTTGGGGCCAGCTTGATGCACAACGCTGGTAGAAGGACCTTTGGAGGTCTAGCTTCCTTCTTGCCGTTTAAGGGAAACATGATGGCAGCCTAAGATCAGTAAATCCTTTACACTTTTCTTAAGTGGAGAGGAAAGAAGCATGGGGTAAACTGCTATGTCTACCATGTCCAAAATTTCAGCCCACCTACTTTGCCGGAGCTTCAAGTGGAGGATGATTTGCATGGGTTACCATTTTGGAGGGTGGCTCATTTTGCTTGGTTGATACCTTGGGGAGGAGAGATTCAAATGGTGATGATGAATCCCAATCTATATCAGCCTTCATGCCCCAAGAGGACCTTCAAACAGCCCATTGTTTCTTCCATGGATGTTCTACTGTCACATAATGTCATCTATTTAGATAGCTCACACACTTGGGAGAGGCAACTTGGAGATATATTGATGATGCAACACCTTGATCCTTGGAGGACTTTATCTTATGAGGTTGCTACAGGGAGTAAGGGATGCTCTTCAGTCTTATCCTTGCAGTTGCTTGAGGACAAGCAACATTTGGGAGGGGAGGACTGTAATGTTCCCAATTTTGCAACAAGCAAATTGGAACATTAGATTTTGCTACTTTCACCTAGGAGAGGAATAAATGGGTAAGAAAGCCCATGAAAAATAGAATATGAATAATTTCCACCTTAATAAGGAATGGGATTACTTCAGGAGCTGAAATTTACACTTACAAGTGTGAACAGGGGCAAAATAGATGAGGACATAGTCAAGTTTGACTAAGTCAACATGCATTCTTGAGGAGGAAGAGATCACTTAAGTAAACCAGTTCAATGTGAACAAGGATCAGCCTAAGACACACATATGTACACTAGATTGAAGATCCCTAGTGTGAAAGAGGCATTGGAGGTGGATTAGTTGACCAAGTCAACAACGCAACCACAAGAGGAGGGAAGCAAGCTAGGGCAGCACAATTTTGAAAGAGGAAGCTTCATGAAGAAGTCACCTCAACATTGTGTGGTGTTCGGAGTGAGGAGGCTCACCAAAGATAAAATGAAGGAATAGCATCAAAGGACATTCATTCATGTATTCAACTATTTTGGTCTTGAGACCACTTGCATGCTTGAGCTGTTTAGCCGGAGTTGCTGCACTGCTTAGTGCAAGGAATTCCTATGCGGGAATTCCATCCTCTCTTTAGATCAACTTGCTTAAGGGGTAAAAGGGGAGTGATTTAAGCTTCATTTATGTATTTGGATTGAGGCCATTCATCTACTTTCAGCCACAACACAGTCTCCTTCAGTAAACTGTGTCTTTTATGCAAGAGCAACAGCAGTAGAGCTACATCCTTTGATTGTATGCTTATCTTTGAGGAGGAGGTGCTTATTTCCCTCCGGGAGCTCAAATAAGAAGGCATAAGGCCATTATCTATATTATTCAGCATTTATATGTCATATTCAGTCACGTTTAATATATAATTTTAGTGAACTGCGTTATTTTCTGCAGTGCTACTTTGTACATGCATTTTGCCGGAAACCTTGCCGGGTGTCTTGTTTTTACTGTATAAGTGATTAAACCTCCATTTATTTTCTTTATTAATAATATAAAATTCTGATCAGAATTATTCCATTATTTTCTATAGAAACCCTCATTAAAATTACGCTCTCACAATATTCATAAATTTCTGTTTAGCAAAGTCATGGGAAATCAATGTTTTCTAGCCTAGTCGGGAGAGGAGGAGTTGCTTAACATATCTAGAAGCATTAATTTGAGCTGAAATTCAGAGCATAGGTCCCTCATGACCTAAGATATCATATCCAGCCGTTTCCCCTACTTATTTGCATGCTCATTTCTGAAAACAACCATTTTAGGACATAAAATCCCATTTTTCCCCACTTTTCGGATCATGAAATGAAGTATAAGTTGCTTTTGTAGCTAGAAATGATGTCTATGTGTTTCTTATGTATATTTTAAGCTTATTCATCATAACAGGACTATTATACAACTTATTCATTGCTAAGTTCCAGATTTGGAACATTACAGAATATTATTTAAGTAATGTTTAAATAATTATTCTTAGAAAATAATAAGATAAATAATGATTTATCTAATTAATTTCCTTGTTTTGGGTTAAATATAACAAGGAATATTAATTAAACTGTTGTTTAACTAATTATTCCTTGAGTAAAATCAAACAAATATGGATTTATTTAATGTTTCCCCGTGGGGTTTCTTGTTTAGACCATAAATAGCTTAATAAAGGTGGTTTTAATAAGTTATTTTCATAGTGGATGCAATTTTACTTGGGGTAAAATTTTTCTTACATGGTGTACTTGGGTCCATCTAATACCAATGGGTTAGATGACCAAAAAATGGTGTAACAGATTTCCCCCCAGCGTGCGAGCATTAGGAGCTAATCGTATGACCGAAGTACGTTGTAAGAAATCAATCACTAGACATCGAAGGGAAATTCAAAGAGAGAGGAGTATAAGGTAGACCAAAGTGCTAAAAGAACTAGACCCTGAGGAGGCGAGACTTACAGGTGCGACAAGTCTCTGTGATGAGTGAGCACCTGCTATAGGCAGCAGGGGAGGCATACCTATGCCCGCTGAGGCAATATACAAACAATGAGGTGTCTGAAAAATCATGGGACAAAATAATAAGGCATATACTGGCATAAACATGAGCCAGATGAATAACATAATAATGAATCCCACATACATATTGTGCCTGGGATAATAGCCATGACTTTGTACAATAATATCTGAGTACATGAGATATGAAAACAACCCAGATGCCCCTGTAAACAGGAAAGGGCTCAGAAAATTTGACTGATATATGCAATCAGGAAGGTGCTGCAAGTGACTATGGTCGATATCATCAAGTTTATGGAGCTGCATCGAAGGCTGAAGTGAAGAAGTCATCCAAGTATGTGAGGGGCTACCTATAGGGCCACCCCCTCATGAGGGTTGAGACATCTCACACACACCTGGGAATCATCAATATCAGCTGCTGCATCACTGAACCATCAAGTATACGGATCTTGATCATGCTGAAGGGAGCTGCAGCTGAGAACCAATCAAGTCAAAGGGAAATAAGGAGTCCCTTTGCCTGATCCGGGGCACCGAGCAAGAGTGGAAGTTGGAACCAAGGTACACCACCCTCTAGACCTGTCTTCTGGAATGAATGAGTTGATGTCAACAGAAGGAGGTCTGCCATAGGTGAGGAAATAAAGGATCCTCAACTAAGGCATGAGAGACAATAGTAGAGTGACTAACAGACTGACACCAATGATGATATTGAAATGGGGGGGGACTGAGTAGCGAACGGATGACTTCCCTTATTAGAGCATAAAGGGCATGAATGACATGACAGTGACAGACACATCATCATGAGGGATAGGAGACGGTGGGACTGAAGGCCATAATGTGCGACATGAGAGAGGGACCAAGAAATGAGGGATGGAGGACTATAGTGAGATGCGAAGGGACTCGAGATAGACTCCATGAAAGCAACGATGACTCAACTCGGATGCTCTAAACAAGGGTGACTCGATGGTGCTGCCACATATGTAAAGGGTCCAATGGGGACCATAAAAGCATGAGTACAAAATGGTAACTCACGACGAAAGTCGACACGAGCGTGGAAAAGTATGGAGGCAACGTGGTGCCCCCAATAAGAGTGTTGCAAGTGAAGAAATTTGATTTTGAAGAAGGGTGAAGTGGCGCTTCCTGGACAAAATGTATCCTGGTGAAGTATCAAATCACAAAAAGCTAATAGATACCTATTTGAGAGCTTGGTGAGATCTTTCCAATGGTATAGACGGTTCGTCAAACTGAGCTATGGTTTGGTCATAGTAAGCGAAAGAAAAATTGGGGGTTTTCTTTTAATAAGGCATTTTCCTTCTAGATTCACTCATTTTCCAGTGGAGCTGTGGTGAATTTTGTGAGGAGAGGAGGCGTTAAATCTTGCAGCAGTTGTAGCAGATAAAATAACCATTGGAATTTAAGATCCGACAGTTGTAGGTAAGATTCATAATCCTACTCTTTCAGTTTAGTGGGTTGAAAGTTTAGCTTAGGTACCCAGAGCTCATGAACAGGTTAGGTCGCACTTTCTTGGGGTCTGTTCTGCAACCTGGGTAGTAGGTACTGGGCAGAAAACTGCTACCTGTCCCCGGGAATGACTTGGAAAGTGTGACCCATCAGAGAAAGGGGGTTTCAGTGCTGTGATGGGCTCAGATCTAGGATTTTATGGTTGAGGTGTATGGGTGCCCCCAAGCATGTAATGGACATGCCAAAATGTATTTAGAAAAAGGGAAATCTAAACACATTTTAATGATGTGGTGTGCCACTTGTTTTCGGTATGGTTATGCAGTTTGAGAAAGGAAATAGATGATTACCAATCTCTTTTGGTACTGCATATATGAATCAAATGGAATTTAAGTTTATGGGTTGGAATACATGGTGTTACTATCCCAAAGATAGGATTTGGGGATAATGAACTTATTTTCTCCAAGAAAACCCATAGGTTGGTCAACCACAATGTCTACGAGACTGGGTTGCTGAAGAAATATGAAGGAATGATGAGGGGTATCATCCCTAGAGCGATCTTAAAGTGATATGGGACTCTATAGGTTATTCTAAATGTGGAAGAATAATGGGACTAGAGTTGAAATGACTAGATTCACTAGGGGAGTGGTGGACAATTGTTTCTCCTAGTCTCTCAAATATGGGTGCCCGCTTACCCAAACATTGGGTGTCAATGTAATGGCCGCAAGGTGCATATGGTTCGAATGCATGAGTTCGATGTAAGGGGGGATAGATAAAGTCAGGAGTGGTGGCTACTTCCATAATTTCATCATCGTAATAGAAGATGGGGTGACTGATGGAAGAAATACCCCTTGGCGCGGCGAAGCTACCTTACTCCTCATCATGAGAGGAGAGGTTCGCATGCGCATCGTCGCAAGGGGTGACAGAAGAGTAAGCAAACAGAGGATCAACCGATGTTGAGACTAGGGAGGGTGTTGAAGGGAGGTCAGGTGAAACATCAGGGGAGGTCTCATTGGGGACATCCAACCAAGGCCCCGTTATCTCGACATCATAAGGGGGAATGTCAATGGGAGCATTAGTGTCGTCTGGTGTTGCCAAAGCAAGATGCGAAAATAAGGGAGCGGTTGACTCATTGTGCTCGGCCTCGAATTGGCGTAAGGCTCCTAAAGAGGAGCGATACTATTTGAGGCGAGGACAAAGGTGAGTGTATTGGCCATGGAAATCACACAAAGCACAGGGGTGATTTGTGTGCAATGGTTTGAGTTTCGGGATTGAATCGGGTATAGTGACATATACCTCTGGGATATTAGATTCCAAAAACATCTCATTGACCATGGACTTGAGGTGAGGCAACTCCAAACAGGTGTGGGTGGCATGACCAAAAAAATCACACAAAACACACTGAATGGTATGCTTTGGAGGCCGAGAAGAGGCAGGGTTTGTCGGGGTAGCCTTGTCCTTTGATGCCCCCTTGTGAGCTTTGCCCTTCTTACCCGAAGCGATCGCAACAGGAGGTGGTTCCTATTGAGGTGAATGAGGCATTGTTGTAGCGGGAGAAGTCATAGGGACTGGTTGAACTGAGGTCAAAGAAAAATAAGGTTTAGGTTGACTAGGTGGGGTAGCGCCTGGAGGATCGAGGTACCAGACGGGAATCCCAAGGGTCAGGTTAGGAAGAGACATGATGGCCATAATAGGTACCATGTACACTCCTGGTGGGGGAGCTAGGAACGGTATCTGACCAGAGGGGTAATGACCAGGCGAGACAGATCCAAGATGGTTAAGGCCTGGAGGAACCGTTCCAGAAGGATAAAGGTGCTCATGAGTCCCAACTCAAAGTAAAGGGCCAGGAGAAGAAGGTTTAGAAGGCTGATCAGAAGACATCATGAAAATCTAGTAATCGGGGGAACCAGATGGAAGAGGTTGAGTGGCCACCTATCCTTCAGGTGGTTGGGTAGCCACAAATCCCTGTTGAGGGAAAGGATCAGTAAGCACAACTGGTTGACTAGGTGTAGGACTGGGAGGAACGGAAGGGATGGCTTGTTTCCCTCTCAATGTTGCTTGAGACTCCCATAGCTGTCTCATCTGTGGCAGAAGAGGACAATCATGCATATAATGACCATAAACACCACAACAAGAACATGGCTTGTTCGTACTAAGAGGCCTATCCTGCTTGGGCTGAGTGCCTTGTTGTTGGTTTGTAGTGTTAGGAGAATTAAATTGATTAGGTCCAATATTACCAGAGGTAGCTTGATTTGAGTGCCTTTCCTCTTCCTTTTTGAGGGAGGAAAATTAGTCGCGCCCTGTTGTGCATACACCTGTCCCTAATGGGGTGGTAGTTGCTGTTGTGGGGGTTGAGAAGGCAAGGGAGGAGGAGGTGCTAATGCTGGAGGAGCTAAAGCACCAGGCTATGGATACAGATAAAAAGGAGGTTGGGTAGCAGTGTGCTAAACAGGAGGTTTGGCAAAAAGGGTAGGCATGCCATATCCTAGATATGTGCTACTGGGAGGGGGGAAATTGTAGGAGGTGTTGGCCCCTCCCTGAGGAAAACCATAGCCCATGGGAGGTTGAGCATACGTATTAAAGAGAGCTCCAACGATACCGTTGGAGGTGTGAGATGCCCTCGGTGCGTTGGCACCATCAGGTCTAGGAAGATAAGGTAGAACGGTATAAACATAACTGAACTGAGCATAGATCAGGTCATATTTTAACGCAATTTGGAGAGCGGGTTCTTCAGTTTGAGGAAAGTGAGATGCGACATATTTCCTAATAGGCGACAAGAGAGTCCTAAGGAACTAGTCCATGTAGACATGGTCTTTGAAGGTAGGGGCTCGACAGAGGCTCCTTCTTCTCTACCATTCTTGAACATGGTCGGATATGCGGGTCGCAGACGATTGATGGAAAGAGGTCAAGAGCTCGGTACCAGTGTCATAACGAAGGGGAAGCTGGAAATAAGGCAAAAAGTCCTAGGCAAGGGTCACAAAGGTGGTATGAGAGGAAGGGGACTGATCAACATACCACTTATAAGCTTCACCAGTAAGCATTCGTTGGAACAACCGAAAACGGATAGAGTCATCGGTAATGGAATTAGATGAACACCACATGTGGAAATATCGAACATGATTTGAAGGATATTGTCTAGCAAGACCTTCAAACTTTGGGATGTCTGAAGGGAGCTTTTTTGGCATAGCAAGCCAACTAGCGTCATGGTGTATAGGGTCGTTTATCAACTAGTCAAGGTCGAGGAGGCTGAGGCCTACCATGAAAGGGAGCAAGGGTGCAGCCGAGGTAGTGTCCGTTGCGGTCCCACTAGTGGTATTCTCGGTGGGAGGGCCGGGGTTACCACCAGTATTAGGTCTTGCACCAGACATAATGAAGGTGTCAGGGGGAGAACCGAAGGTGGAACAATAAGGAGAACCCAAAGGACCAGAAGAAGAGTCAGTGTGCGGATTCGGTGAAGGACTAACTCGAATCCTACGCGGAGGAGTGAGTTGTCCTACCAGAAACTGAGGACGAAGACTAAGAAGTCTCTGGGATAAACGCCTTGGTGGCATAATGGTGTCGACACAAACATAGCACAAAGGAAAAAGAGACCGACAAGGGCAGGGAGGCGCAGGATCAACTGATTACAATATCGAAACAAGGGTAGAGAGGTGCAGCATCAATTGATTTCAATGTTTTAGAGTCTTTGCTTGGCGGTGTTAACCAAGCCCTTTTTTTCTTAGGGTGTGTGTGTAAAAGTGTGTAAATTTTAATTTTTAAACCCAAACATTTGTAGAGAAAAATAAAAAGTGCTGTTGTATAGTTGTAAATAAACCTGCAAATGAAAATATATAGGCCTGCAAAAATAGAAAATAAACAGCTAATAATGCAATAATATAAACCCAAGGAGGTGGGTCTCTCAACAACTAGTCTATAGGTGAGTAGAAAACTAATCAAAACACACTAAAAAGGCTAATAGATCTAAGGTCAAGAGGGACAGGGATCTAAAAGACAAAATCTGCTGGAAAGTGGTGCAGAAAACAACAACAAAACAGAGGAAAAATTGTTGTAAAAAAGGTGGCAAAAGGATATCTCCTGGAGGGAAATGGAATGAACCCTAGAGGAAAACCCAAACAAAGCTAGATGAGGTGATTTGGATGGATAAAAATCCAATCTGAAGTGGATCTAAAGGTGAGGTATCAGATCTTAAAAAATGGTTGAAGACTCTAAATTTCAGACAACCTGCAATAGCAAAAACTCTTCCACAAAAAATGGAGGGTACTGAAGCCCTAGGGGGCTATGTTCCCACTTAGTTGAGTGAAACAGAAAAATTACAGGTCCAAAATGGGTGGAGACAGAGGTCAGACAACCCTGAACAGAGCCTAAGACAAACCCAGAAAACTTTCAGAAAAATCCCTGCAAAAAGTCCAGGTCGCAGTTTCTGACCTGTTTTCAGCAGAGGTCACACTTTTTGGGTTGTAAAGTGCGCCCTGGAGGTCCAAGTCATAGGTTTTGGGCTGAAAAGTGCAACCTACACTTCCTACACTCTCGACAGCAGATTTCAAAAAATTTGCGGTCTCAGCTGCGGCTGATGTCTGTCACCTGCGCAATAGGTCCGAAAACACACGGAAGTCAGAATTTTTATCATTTTAGGGTTTTATAGGTTAAAAACAACATCAAAAAAAGAAAAAACAAGGTGCTGAAGAGAAATCCTAGGGTTTGAAGTAGCTGGATATGCAAGGATCAAAAAAACGACAGCGGTGGTAATCATAAACCCATGTGGAGTCACCAGTTGTTAGTATGAATCTTAATTCCAAGTGTACGAAAAAAGACCACTTTATCTGTGCATAAAAAATAGCCCTAACAGCATAAATGACTGCTAATATATTTAGATATGCAGTTAGGTGATCAAGATAAATGCTGCAAAAATCTAGATCTATGCATTTGAAGACATTAAACAGTAGAAAAAACAAGATTTACTCCATGTATCCAATAGACAAGACAAGAATATATCAAATGAATTTTGTATTAATGGCACCTGGGAGGAAAACACAAGAGGGTGTTTGTAGGTTTTAACCCTGAACATAAATTATCTACACACGAATCTTATAATAGAAAATAAAAAATAGCGAGAGCATAAAACATAAAACAGATAAACACAGAGATTTTCCCTTGAATCCCAAATTGGGACGACCAGCTTGATTTTTCATTATTTCTTTTTAGTGTTACAACACATATATATACATTTTGAAGCATACATAAACCCCAATCCATTAACCCTAGATTAGAACATAACCATAGTTCCATTGACCGGATCTACAAAATACCAGGCGCTGAAAACCATCGTACCCCAAAACCATGTGCAAAATCATGCACAAAATATGGGTGGGTCCACCTATGAGTGGGTCTACACACCAAACAAATTTTCGTTGGGGCACTGCCCCAGACCCCAACAGTGGGGGCTGCCTCCCCCCTTGTGACCCCCCTGCTGCACCCAGTGCAACGTACAGCGCGTGGGGCTAGTCGTGGAAAGAATATAACACATACCCAACATTCTCCCACTTGTTGTTTTCTTTCCATAGGGGGCCATAGGAGAGCTTAGTCATTGGGCCAATTCTTCAACACCCATTGTTTCTCTACACCAAGAGAACTTCTGAGTGCTCACAAACTTCATCAATGCATCTGCAACATTCTTCAAAGTGTCCACCTTTACCAGCAACACCCTTTTAGCCTCAACCATATCTCTAAAAAAGTGATATTGAACATCAATGTGCTTTGTCTTTGAATGGTAAGCAGGGTTCTTAGCCAAGAAAATTGCACTTTGGTTATCACAGTCTATCCTTATAGCTTGCTGTACCAACCCCATACTTGAACACAATCTCTGCAACCAAACTGCTTCCTTGCTTGCATGAGTGGCCGCTATGTATTCTGCCTCTGTAGTTGAAAGCGCCACTATAGACTGTCTTTTACTCATCCAACTGACTGCACCTCCAAATAGGCTAAACACATACCCACTTGTAGATCTTCTTTGGTCCAGATCTCCAGCCCAGTCTGCATCCACAAAACCATGAATGTCCAACATTCTTTCCAATCCTGGTCTTCCCTGGTAGCACAAGCCATAATCACTAGTGCCACGTAAATATCTGAAAACCCGCTTCACTGTTGTCCAATGTTCCTTCCCCGGGTTTGACATAAACCTGCTCAATACTCCCACTGCATGTGCAATGTCTGGTCTAGTACAGACCATTGCATACATCAGGCTACCCACTGCACTTGCATATGGAACACGTGACATATACTCCTCTTCTTCTTGTGTCTTGGGACACTGTTCAGCAGACAGCTTTACACCTACAGGAATAGGAACATTCACCGGTTTACTATCCTGCATATTGAACCTCTGCAATATAGTCTCGACATACTTCCTCTGGTTTAACCAGAGCTTCCTCTTTGCCCGATCTCTCTTAATTTCCATCCCCAAAATATAGTTTGCAGCACCAAGATCCTTCATGTCGAATTTGGAGAACAGTTGGGTCTTCAAATCTTGGATAATTTCTTTGTCATTTCCAATCAACAACATACCATCCACATACAAGACCAAATAAATAACACGGTCACCAATTAATTTAAAATAAACACAGTGATCCTCCTTGCTTCTGGTGAAGCCAAGTCCCCGTATATAGGTATCAAATTTCTGATACCACATCCTTGGTGACCGTTTTAACCCATACAGAGACTTCTTCAACCTGCATACCAGTTCTTTCTTACCCTTCACCATAAAGCCTTCAGGTTGCTTCATGTAGATCTCCTCTTCTAGATCCCCGTGAAGAAATGTTGTCTTCACATCCATCTATTCTATCTCAAAATCAAATGCAGCAGCAACAGATAAAAGTAATATAATAGAAGTAACTTTGGCAACAGGAGAAAAAATATCACCAAAATCAATTCCCGGCACCTGGGAATAACCTTTTGCTACCAACCGAGCTTTGTATTTCTCCACCTTGCCTTCTACATTCATCTTCTTCTTAAACACCCATTTGCTCCCGATGGGCTTCCTTCCCGCTGGAAACTCTACCAGATCCCATGCCTCATTTTTGTGCAAGGATGCCATCTCATCAACCATGGCCTCCTTCCAGAGTTTTCCATCATCTGAATCTACTGCGTCCCTGACAATTCTGGGATCATCATTAGTTATAGTTAAGGCAAAACCTAAACAAAAATTAGATGGAATATACCTTTCTGGTTGCCTTCTTTCCCGATTTGATCTTCTCACAGCTGGAGTTTGTGGCTCTTCCTCTTCTGAGTCTTCTTCTGTTGTAGAGTCTGATTCATCCTCCTTTAGCTCAAACTCTATCTTCTCAAGTTCCTTTGGTAGGACTTCATGTGTAACAACATCTTTCACCTCTCTAAACACCACATCTCGACTATACACAACCTTCCTTGTTTCTGGGTTCCAAAGCTTGTAACCCTTTAAACCATCCTTATACCCAATAAAGATGCACCTTTCAGATTTATTATCCAACTTGGTCCTTTTCTCCTTTGGAACGTTTACATATGCATCACATCCAAATACCCTCAGATGTGAAAGAGAGGGTTTCTTACCAGTCCATACCTCATGTGGAGTCTTATCCTCCAACGCCGATGAAGGTGATTTGTTAACCAAGTAACATGCAGTCTCCACTGCCTCTACCCAGAATTCTTCTCCTAACTTGGTACCACTGAGCATGCTTCTTGCCTTTTCCATCAGCGTTCTGTTCATTCTTACTGCAAATCTATTTTGCTGAGGGGTGTATGGAGTAGTATTCTGCCATGCTATACCACACTTCTTATAGAACTCTTCAAATTCCTTCTTGCAGAACTCCCCACCATTATCTGTCCTCAACACCTTTATCTTCTTCTCTGTCTAGTTTTCCACCAGAGCCTTAAATTCTTTAAATCTATCAAAGACTTCAGATTTATTCCTCAAGAAATATATCCATGTATTCCTTGAGAAGTCATCTATGAATGAAACATAGTACACAGACTTTCCCAGTGATGGAACTGACACAGGTCCAAACACATCACTATGCACAAGTTCTAATATCTTGCTCGCCCTCTTAGCACCAGAAGGAAAACTCACCCGATTCTGCTTCCCATATACACAATGTTCACAGAAATCGAAATCCAGAGAGCAATTAGACATACCTTCTACCATACCATTTCTATGCAATATCCAAAGGCCCTTCTCTCCAATATGTCCAAGCCTTTGATGCCATAGCATGGTCTTTTCTCCAGAGACAACTAGGCTTTCCGCTCCACTTTCAGGAACCATAGAACTGTTACACCCATCAATAACAGTGCTACCTTGTAGCTTGTACAGAGTTCCAGTCTGAACTCCCCGCATTAATACCAGTGCTCCCCAAACCATCTTGCAGACATCTTTCTCGAACACTTTTTTTACACCTACATCATCCATCTTGCTTACAGAAATCAGATTTCTGGCCAATGCAGGAATAGCAGAACACCAGGAAGTGTTCTAATCCTTCCACCTTGTAGCTTCAGCTTGAGCTTTCCACGTCCGATGATTCTGGTCTTCCTATCATCCCCTAGGAAGACATCACCACCATCATATTTCTCATACTTGCAGAACCACTCCCGATGGGGAGTGAAGTGAAAGGATGCACCTGAGTCAATAAACCATGACTCATGATCTACATGTGTATTTGAAGAAGAAGCCAAATACACATCCCCACCTTCATCCGAGGTGGTTTTTGCCTCTGCAGAAGGAGCATCGTCAGATCCCTTTCCTTTCTCAGGAGCTTTAGATCTGCAGTCCTTTTTGTAGTGCCCTTCCTTTCCGCATTTCCAACATACCTTTACAAAATTTCCGGGAGATTTAGATCTTCCTCTAGATTTGGATCTCCCACTCGAAACCTTATTCTTTTTTCTGTTTTGGGACCTTCCTCGTACATATAAGGCATCTCCATTCTGGCCCTCCATATTTCTCCGTCTCATTTCCTCCGACAACAAGGCTGAGACAATGTCATCAAAATTCAAGGTAGTTGTATTGCTACCTATTGCAATAACCAGACTGTCCCACGAATCTGGTAGAGAACACAACAAACTGATGCACTTATCTTTATCTGATATTTTAATATCAACAGATGACAGCTGACTTACCACAGTATTGAAGGCATTCAGATGCTCTGTCACTGAGTCTCCATCCTTCATCCTCAGGTTATACAGCTTTTTCTGCCGGAACAACTTATTCACCAGAGACTTAGATTGGTACAAAGTCGCAAGTTTTTCCCACAAATTCTTCACCGTAGCTTCCCCAGATACATTCAACAATACTGAATCTGAGACACACAACCGTATTGTGCTCTTAGCATTCCGATCCAGTTTCTTCCAGTCTTCATCTGAAATTGCCGTTGGTTTAGTACCTGGATCTACTGTGATCCAGTGATCTTTATCCACTAGCATATCCTCCATCTTGAGCTTCCATAAATCAAAACTCTAACCATTAAATTTCTCAATCTCTATCTTCCCGCCGCTCGCCATCTTCTTTCACCGCAAGAATCGATCCCGCAGATCTCCCACTGAACAGGGTCTACCTCAAGCTCGAGCAAAAAACCCTCAGCAGCAAAGGTGTCCCCTTGAAGCCGAAACAACTCTGATACCAAATGTACGTTTTAACCCTGAACAGAAATTATCTACACACAAATCTTATAACAGAAAATAAATAATAGCGAGAGCATAAAACATAAAATACACAAACACAAAGATTTTCCCCTGAATCCCAAATTGAGATGACTAGCTTAAATTTTCATTATTTCTTTTTAGTGTTACAACACATATATATACATGCCGAAGCATACATAAACCCCAATCCATTAACCCTGGATTAGAACATAACCATAGTTCCCTTGACCAGATCTACAAAATACCAGGGGCCGAAAACCATCGTACCCCAAAACCATGTGCAAAATCATGCACAAAACATGGGTGGGTCCGCACACCAAACAATTTTTTGTCTGGGCGCTGCCCCGGACCCCAACAGTGGGGGCTGCCTCCCCCGTTGCGACCCCCCTGCTGCACCCAGCGCAACGTACAGTGCGTGGGGCTAGTCGTGGAAAGAATATAACACATACCCAACAGTGTTCCCAGTTCTCCTCAATGGGATGGGTTCTTGTAAGTCCTCAGCACTTCAGATTTAGAATTCCTCTCTCTTGATGGTGTAGAAAACCCAGAAAAAAAAAATGAAAAAGTATGGCTATGATGGTGGATCAATAGCCAGACCAAGAGTTGAGAGCCAGTGTGATCTTTAGGCAATAAAAGGTGACAAATGAATGGGAAAACCCTTCTATTTATAACAAAATATTGAGTTAGTCTAGATATTGGTGCATAGTTAAAATATTATTAACCAAATCAAGATCCAAATTTTGTGGAATATTTTATTATATTTGTTGGAGGGAAAAGGAATTTGACTTGAGTCAAATCCCCTTATTTGTAAATAATAAATAAATAAATGATTTATTTATCATTTTAAGGATGTGGTTAAATAATAATAAATAAATAAAAGATTTATTTATCATTTTAAGGATATGGTTGGGTAATAATCAAATAAATAATGATTTATTTAATTATTTAAGGGAGATTTAGTCATATTTAACAAAGAATATTATTTAAGTAATGTTTAAATAATTATTCTTAGAAAATAATAAGATAAATAATGATTTATCTAATTAATTTCCTTGTTTTGGGTTAAATATTGTTAGGTCCCTATATTACTAGTATAGTCCCTTATTGTTGTTAGTGTAACCCCCTTATTGTTATTATTGTACCCTTGTAACCCCCATATTGTTATTATTGTGCCCTAAAATTATTATTGTTAGGTCGGCTAGGATTACATTGTGGCCCCACTAAGATTACATTGTGGCCCCATGGACTCCTATATATAGAAAGGAGGTTTTGTAATTTGTATCATCCAAGAATTGTTCATTTATGTAATGTGTTGGAGGTTTCCTCTAATTGGCTTATTTATAAGGCGTTGATATCTTTTTTCTTCTATTTTTGGAGCTGGTTACACAACATTTGGTATCAGAGCTTTGGATTCTAGGGTTTCGCTGCTCTAAACAGGTCATCATGGAATTTTAGCTATAACTTTGTTTCTATGAAGGTTCAGAATCTGAAATTTTTAGGGTGCAAAGCCGAAATCCTGAGGAAACTTGAAAAAAAAATTTAGATCTTGGTTCGCAACATTTTCGGAGATATGATCTGTGGAAGGTAGTGCTTTTTCAGGCTCCCGAATTTCATCTCAAAGAGGTGATCGTGGGAAAAGATTCATAACTCTCTCTCTGAGCATCAGATTGGAGTGCCGTAAAAAGTGGTTGCAAGTACACAGACTGTAGTTTCTTGGCTATCAATTTCAGAGCTAAAGGACGAAAAAGTGACATGTGGAAAGTCGTACAAGTTTGCTCTACTGAACTAGTCCATAATTAGGTCATTGTGGGAGATTGGACACAACTTTGTCTTGGAGAATCAAAATCAGGTTAGACCTAGGGAATTTGAAAGAGAATTTAGAAGGCTACATTAGTACCAGAATTCAAATATTTAAGTGTTGTAATCACATAGATAATCCAATTTCAATATCGAGCTCCTGAAAAGCAAGAAAAAGGTGTGTATTTTTTTTCCCAAATTGCATAAGTCTTGTTTGAAGAATCAATTTGAATTGATTCCAAAGGCATATTGTAGAATAGATATCAGTATTGGGTTCAAAAAGATGCCCCGTAAAAATAATTCAACACCCATTAAGCCTTCAGAAGGCTCTACTATGACTCATGAAGATGAAGAATTGCAACATGATCTATCAAAATTACAAGAGCAAGTGCACCAAATTTCGCTCTCGCAAAGAGCAACAAAAATGAAATGGAAGTAACTTTGAAGAAAGGCATGGAAGCTAAGATGGATGGCATGGAAGCTGGCATGGAAGTTAAGATGGATGACATGAAAGACAACATGGAAAACATGCAGAATGATCTAAAAGCAGACATGGAAGGTTTGACAAAGTTGATACAAGAAATGTTTCATAATGGTGAAAAGATAGTAGAAGAAACTCATGATGAGAACAAAATAAATGTTAATCGTGATTTCATAAACTCTAATGTTGGTGGAAAGAACCACCATATTCTGAAAATGGAGATGAGGAATTTTGATGGAAAGGATCCTGTAACATGGATACTATAGATGGAGCAATATTTTGATCTCCATAACATGAAAAACACACAAAAGGTACGCATTGCAACTTTACATTTAGAACAAAATACATTTGTATGGTATCGATGGCTTTTCTCATGTAAAAAAATTGTCACTTGGTCAATTTTTACGGAGGAAATGATAGCACATTATGAGGATACAAAGAGCAACACCTTCTTTAGCCAATTGGTAAATCTCAAACAAACGGGCTTAGTGGGGGAGCACATTGAGGACTTCCAAAAATTGAATATAAGGGTAACTGATATTCCAGAGGAACACAGGATTGATCTCTTCATAGGCACTTTAAAGGATAACATCCAACATGAAGTTCGCATTTTGGAACGTGATTCATTGGAGAAGGCATTCAGGTTGGAAAGAAAAATTGGATGTAAAATTATAGCGACAAGGAAGCCTACCACTCACTTCTATAAAGAAGGAAGTGTTGCTACGCCTAGATTTCCACAACCTACAAGGTTGACACCACAACAATTGGAAGAAAAAAGAGCAAAAGGGCTTTGCTACAGTTGTGATAGCAAATACACTAAAGGTCATAAGTGTTCTGAGAAGAAATTATTTTACATAGATTGTGAAGAGGAAGAAGAAAATGAACAAGAAGAGGATATACACCAGGAACCAACCATAGAAGGGGAAGAAATGAATCTGACCATATCGTGTAATGCACTGGCAGGAATTACCACTCCTCAAACTCTCGAGATAGAAGGACATATCAAGAAGAAAAAGGTAATAGTGTTGATTGATTCAGGTAGCACCCATAATTTTATTCATTGTAAGGTAGCCAAGGAATTAAATTTTTTCCTATACCCAGCACCAGAATGTCAAGTGATGGTTGCAAACGAAGGAACTATAAATTTCTCTGGAAAATGCCATAATATTAAGCTAACCATGGGGGGATATGTATTTACTAGTCCAATTCTTTCCATTCCTATAGGATGTGCTGATGTTGTACTAGGAGTACAATGGTTACAATCTTTGGGGACGGTAGCTTTTAATTTTCAAGAACTTTTCTTGAATTTTTTTTTAGAAAGAAAGGAAGTCGAATTACGGGGTATTGCGGGGAAGTTGGGAAAGATAATAAACTCTAATGTCATGAAAAAGCTTCTAAAGAAAGAACAAAGAGGCGTAATTGCACAATTATGCTCACTAGAAGTTCCAACATCAAAATCATCTATTTCTGCAGATCTCCAACAAGTCTTGGACAATCATTCCAAGGTGTTTGAAACTCCCAAAGGACTCCCACCTGTTTTTGATCATGATCATGCTATTCATTCGATTCCAGGAACTCCAAACATCAGGCCTTACAGATATCCTTATGTCTAAAAGAGCGAAATTGAACGTATGATTGCAGAAATGTTAGAGGCTGGTATAATTGAACCTAGTCAAAGTTCTTTTTGTGCTCCACTAGTATTGGTGCACAAGAAGGATGGATCATGGTGCATGTGTCCGGATTATAGGGAGCTCAATAAGTTCAATATTAAAGATAAATTCCCATTCCTGTGATTGATGAATTATTGGATGAATTACATGGAACAATTTATTTTTCCAAGTTGGATCTTCATTCAGGATATCATCAAATTAGAATGAAGACTGAAGATATTCCAAAAACAACATTTCAAACTCAAGAGGGTCATTATGAATATTTGGTCATGCCTTTGGCCTTACTAATGCACCTTCTACATTTCAAGGGTCAGATGAATTCCATTTTCAAACCCTTAGAAAATTTGTGCTAGTATTTTTTGATGATATACTAATCTACAGTAGGTCTTGGAAGGATCATGTTCAACATGTTGACATGGTGCTCAAACTATTGGAGGAGAAACAATTATATGAAAAAACATCCAAATTTTTCTTTGGAGTACAAGAGATGGAATATCTGGGTCATATTTTATCTCATGAGGGTGTTAAGGTAGACCTAACAAAATTAAAGCCATTAAGGAATGGAAAGTCCTCACAACCATAAAGCAGTTGCGTGGATTTCTCGGGTTAACAGGGTATTATCGAAAGTTTGTTAAGAATTATGGGAGAATAGTAGCACCTCTAACAACATTATTGAAGAAAGATGCATTTTCATGGAATCCTGGAGCAACTAAGGCCTTTGAACATCTTAAAGAGGCAATGTGCCTAGCACCAGTCTTAGCTACGCTAGACTTCACAAAAACCTTTATTGTGGAATGTGATGCCTCAGGAAATGGACTTGGTGTTGTTTTAATGTAGGAAGGAAGACCCATTGCTTTTGAAAGTCGTCCAATCAAAGGAAATTATTTAAAGAAACCTATTTATGAGAAGGAAATGTTAGCAATACTGCATGCACTAAATAAATGTAGAACTTACCTAATGGGAAGACACTTCAAGGTAAAAACTGATCATGATAGTCTTAAACACTTTTTGGAACAAAGACTATCTTCAGAAGAGCAGCAAAAATGGGTCACAAAGATTTTGGGTTATGACTTTGAAACAATCTAAAAAAAAGGAAAGCTTAATGTTGTTGCAGATGCACTTTCAAGAAAGAATGAAGAGGTAGAAGCATTGCTTTGTGCCATTTCTATTATCCAACCAGATTGGATAACCGAAGCAAGATATGAATGGAAGAAGGAAAAAGATGTATGGACCCTCATTCAAAAGTTGCAGCAAGATCCTAGTACATCCGATACATTTAGTTGGAAAAATGATTCCTTATGGTACAAAGATCGCTTATATCTTTGTAAGAATTCCAAACTAAAACAAAAGATTCTTCTGGAATTGCACACTTCTCCTTTAGGAGGACACTCAGGATTTTTCAAAACTTACCACAGGTGAAGAAAGAATATTTTTGGGATGGCCTTAAATCTGATATTCAAAAGTTTGTGGTAGAATGTTTGGGTTGCCAGCAGAATAAAGTTGAGACAATTAAGACCCCAGGAATTCTACAACCTTTATCCATTCCAAGTCAACGTTGGGAGGATCTTTCAATGGATTTTATCACAGGTTTACCTAAGTCCGAAGGAAAGAGTGTCATCATGGTGGTAGTTGATAGACTTACCAAGTATGCACACTTTTGTGCATTATCTCATCCATTTAAAGCAAGTACAGTTGCTAGTAAATTTATGGACACAATTTAAAAGCTACATGGAAACCCAAGGGTTATTGTGAGTGACAGAGATCCCATTTTTAATGGAAATTTTTGGACAAAGTTATTTTCTTGTTTGGGTACTCAATTAGCTCATATCTCATCTTATCATCCTAAATCTGATGGTCAAACTGAGATAGTAAATAAATGTTTGGAAGGATATCTTCCTTGTTTTGTATCTGATAAACAAACACAATGGGTCAAGTGGTTACCTCTCGTTGAATGGTGGTATAACACTTCCTTCCATACTACAACAAAAATGACCCCATTTATGGCACTTTATGGATATCATACACCATCCATCACATCATCTTTAAGGGAAAATTCAAAGGTTCAAGCAGTGGAAGATCACATTGAGCATCAGCAAGAAGTTCTCCAACTCTTAAAGGATAACTTGAATTTGGCACAAAATCGAATGAAACAACAAAGCATCTACATCGCAAAGAAGAGAAGTCTAGATATAGGAGATTGGGTATTTTTATAGCTACAACCATACAAACAAATGTCCTCAAGCAAGCTAAGAAGGATAATAAATTATCGCCAAAGTACTATGGTCCTTACAAGATGCTGCAAAAGATCGGGTACTATGGCATACAAATTGAGCTTCCCGCTTCTTCGCGAGTGCATCCAAACTTCTTTCCATGTTTCATGCTTAAATATATTATAGTAAAAATCTCTATTCAACAATAATAGCAACTTAGATGATGAGGGAAAATCATGCTGGAACCTCGGCTACTACTTTAAACAAGAACTCGACAGCTATGAAATCAATCAGTTTCAGAGTATCTAATCAAGTCGAAGAACTTACCCATTGAAGATTCCACATGGGAGGATGAGAATGTTATACATAAGTATCCATAACTACTCAAGCATTGAGAAAAATACCTTTTTTAAGGAGAGGGGCATGTTAGGGACCTATATTACTAGTGTAGTCCCTTATTTTTGTTAGTGTAGCCCCCTGATTGTTATTTTTGTACCACTGTAGTCCCCATATTGTTGTTGTTATCAGGCCCTTAAATTATTATTGTTAGGCCTATTAGATTGCTATCAGGCCCCACTAGGATTACATTATGGCCCTATGGACTCCTATATATAGAAAGGAGGTTTTGTAAATTGTATCATTGAAGAATTTTTCATTTATGTAATGTATTGGAGGTTTCCCCCTCGAAGTGGCTTATTTCTAAGGCGTTGATATCTCTTTTCTTCTATTTCTGGAGCTGGTTACACAAAAAATATAACTAGGAATATTAATTAAATTGTTGTTTAACTAATTATTCCTTGAGGAAAATCAAACAAATATGGATTTATTTAATGTTTCCCCATGGGGTTTCTTGTTTAGACCATAAATAGCTTAATAAAGGTGGTTTTACTAAGTTCTTTTCATAGTGAATGCAATTGTACTTGGGGTAAAATTGGTCTTATATGGTGTACTTGGGTCCATCTAATACCAATGGGTTAGATGACCAAAAAATGGTGTAACATAATTGTTTTTTCTAAATCTGATCAGAAACATTTAAAATGCTTGATGAAATTTTTTGACTGGTGCAGAAAATTCGGAATATCTCTCAATCCTAAGAAGTCCTTGTTTTCCAAAAAAAAGGAAAGTTACTAGGCCATATAATTTCAAAGGATGGAGTAGTAATAGATCCCAAAAATGTCTCTGTTATTCAATCATTATCATTACCTAGAAATAAGAAATAAATTCAAACCTTTTTAGGAAATATTAACTTCTTGAGAAGATTCATCCCTAACTATGTTGAAATAGTTAAAGACATTAAATATATGCTCAAAAAGAATCATGAAGTTAAATGGACCATTCCTACTAGATATGCTTTTGATCAAATAAAAAAGTCCATCCTTGAAGCTATTACCTTATCTAGTCCAAACTACTTCGAGCCTTTCAATATATTCTCCTTTGCTTCTGAAACCACCCTTGATGCTATCCTTTTGAAGAAACGTGAAGATTATCATGATCATCCCATAGCATTTTTTAGCAAATTCATGTGAGATGTTGAGCTAAAATATGATATTATTGAAAAACAATCCTATGCCTTAGTTCAATCCCTGAAATCTTTCAGAATGTATCTCCTCTATTCTACCATTATTTCTTATGTTCCTAACAATGGTGTAAAAATTGTTCTTACACAACTAGACATTGATTGAAGAAGGGAAAGGTCGATCACTCAAATTCTTGAGTTTCACCTCACTATCAAAACCACAAAGTTACTAAAAGGACAAGGTTTAGCTAAGCTATTAGTTGAATCCAATTGCAAAGTGTTAGGCATAAACTCTATTTTTGAAGTCTCTGAGAAGCATCCACAAGAACCTTCTTAAAATTTAGAAAGGGATAATCCACAAGAACCTTCCTTAAAATCAGAAGGGGAGAACCCACAAGTGTAGGAATTTACAGGGTAAGTTTAGTAGATCAAGAACCAAAGGTCACTGCTCACAAACAGATCACAAATCAGTACACCAGTATTATCACATGGTTAAAATCCTCAAAGAGGGAAACAATGCATGACCTGAGCCAATGCAGCCACTTCAAGAAATTTATTAATATAAAAAGAAAAGTTACATATGTTTCTCTCATAAACGGTTACCAAACAAATGACCCTCAATGCTCTTTAAATAGATATCATGGACCAATCAGGTGTTAAGCCACGAATAAAGTGTCGTTAATACCGAGGAGAGAGTGAACCGTCAGATCACTACAAATTGTGACCGTTGGATTATAAGTTACAAATGTACATAGTAAAGAAACAAACTTTACCTAACTCTACACTAGACTAAATTATTCTTAACTATTTCCTATGTGTCAAAATATTCTAACATCCCTCCTTAAGAACAACTTGGGATAGGATTGAGAAATTTACAAAGGTGACACAAAAGGATCCTATTTCCTATGTGTCGAAATATCCTAACATCCCCCCTTAGGAACAAATTGGGATAGGATTGAAGGATTTACAAAAGTGACACAATAGGATAAGGAAGGATGTATTAGAGCCTATCCCTACTTAATGAAAATTTTCTTGAACTCCAATCATGGATCGAATTTTGGTAAACTTTGATTCTATGAGAGCCTTTGTAAAGATATCGACTACTTGATCATTGGTTGGACAGTACTACACTTCACAAACACGATCATGAATAAGCTTTGTGATGAAGTGTATGTGGAGTTCAATGTGTTTCATACGTTGATGCTGAACTGGATTTTTACATAGCTGAATGGCACTCTGATTATCACACCAAAGTGTAGTTGGATGTTGCTGATGAAGACAAAATCCAAACAGGATCTGACGAAGCCACATGGATTCCTTGCTGGTTTCAACTGCGCTGCGATACTATACTTCGGACAAAGAAAGAGAGATGGAACTTTGTTTCTTACAAGACCATGTAATGGTCCTGAACCAAGAGTGAATACATATCCTGCAGTAGACTTCCAAACATCAGGGTCACCAGCCCAATTAGAATCAGTGAAACCAATCAACAATGGAGATGCTCCTGCACAGTAATGAATCCCGAACTGAACTATACCTCGAATATATTGAAGTATTCTTTTAGCATATTTCCAGTGACTTTCATGAGGTTGGTGCATAAACCGAGTGACAAGACCAATGACAAAGGAAAGGTCAGGACGGGTATGGGTTAGATACAAAATTTTACCAACAAGTTGATGGTATAAGATAGCATCAACTTCAGGGATAGTAAAAGTGACTGAAAGCTTGACTCCAGACTGAAAGGGGGAAGGGGTTGGCTTACAGTCTTCCATGTGAAAGTGGTGAAGAAGATCACAGGCATACTTGGACTGAGAGAGGGTAATGCCTTCCATGGATTGCAAGACTTGAAGACCAAGGAAATAATGCAATTGTCCTAAGTATGTCATTTCAAACTTCTTTTTGAGGCTAGACTTCACATGGTTTATATGGTTTGGATCACTACTAGTAAGGATAAGATCATCAACATAAAGAACAAGTATGGTGAAGGACTTACCCACTTTCTTGTTATAGACAGTGTTGTCAGAATGACACCTGGAAAAGCCATTATCTAATAGAAATCTATCCATTTTGGCATACCAAGCCTGAGGAGCTTGTTTGAGACCATAGAGAGACTTCCTAAGGCGACAAAAAAGGCTAGAGTCATTTTGGATAAATCCAAGGGGTTGTTCCATGTAGATTTCTTCATGCAAATCTCCATGTAAGAAGGCATATTTAACATCCATCTGATGAACTTCCCATTTAAAGGAGGAAGCAAGGGAAAGAACAATGTAGATAGAATTCATTTTGGCAACAAGGGAGAAGGTTTCAGTATAGTCAAGGCCTTCAGCTTGTGAAAAGCCTTTAGCGACAAGACGAGCTTTATGTCTATCCACATTTCCATCTAGTCCAAACTTTGTTTTGTAAACCCATCTACATCTAACAAGTTTTCTTCTTTTTGGAAGAGGAACAAGATCCCAAGTATCATTTTCCAATAAGGAATGATATTCTTCATTCATAGCTTCATCCCAATATGGATGACCAGAGGCTTCTTCAAAGGTTTCTAGATCAGGATTTTCTAGAAATTGAGCCAATAAGGAAGAGGCTCTTTCAAATTGAGAACGAGTACGTCGTCGAACTGCAGGGTCACCTACAAGAGAACCTGCTGCATCCTGAGTAGATCAGACCCATATTGGAAGCTATGGAGTAAAAGGAATAATTTAAAGAGGTGGAGGATTGTCATCCTTGCTGTCATCATCTGAACGAGAAGGAATGCTATTAAAAATAGAATAGAGAGAGAGAGGTGGCACATATGTCGAATCAGGCTCGCAGGCCAAAGGTGGCACACCCACCGAACTGGGCTCACAGAATGATATATTTTCATCAAATTTTACATCTCTTCTAATGATTATATTTTTGGATTTTGGTTGAAGAAGTCTATAACCTTTTCCATCTTCAAAATATCCAACAAAAATGCTTTTTTCACTCTTATTTTCTAAGGCTTTATGTTTCGCATCTAGAATATGGGCCCAAGCATCACTTCCAAAAAAACAAAAGTGACTTACATTTTGTTTGATTGAGCTCCAAACTTCTTTTGGAGTTATATTCTTTAAAACCTTAGTAGGAGTGTGATTTACTAAGTAGTTTGCACAATTAATTTCTTTTGCCCAAAAATTGAGACTAAGTCCTTTAGATTGAAGCATACAATTAGCCATTACTTTTAAGGTGTGATTCTTCCTTTCAGCTACACCATTTTGTTGTGGAGTATATGGAACGATATGTTGCAATTGAATGCCATGCTCAATGCTGAAGTTGTTAAATTTGTTGTTGACATATTCTCCTCCATTGTATGATCTTAACTTAAGAATTTGATGTCCATATTGTTTCTCAACAAAGGCCTTAAATGCCAAGAACATGTTAAAAAATTCACTCTTGAGTTTTAAGAAGTATACCCAAGTGCTTCTGGAAAAATCATCAATGAAAGTTAAGAATTACTTGAAACCAAAGAAAGAAGCATTAGGGAGTGGACCACATAAATCACTCTGCACAAGTTGCAAAGGGGCTGAAGCATGCCAAGAGGCACATTTTTCAAAACTATCCTGATGATGTTTTCCGAGTACACATCCGGAGAAAACACCATCTCAACAAGATACCATAGGAATACCTATCACCATATTTTCTTTACATAGAGTTTGAAGAGAGAGATAGTTTAAGTGACCAAATTGCTCATGCCAAATTTTTCTCACTTCATCATTATGAGCAACAAAAATGGAGGGAAGACATGACGACCCAAAGTTGTCAAACTTATACAACCTTGTGGAATCATCAGCAATGCCAGTAGCTACAATATGTCTAGGATCTTTGAGGTCCTTGATTACAATAGCATGAGGTGAGAATTCTACTATTTTCCCTTCACATGAATGAGTTATCTAATAAACAGAGAGAAGGTTGCATGACAAGGTAGGAACACATAGTACATCATTAAACTGACCATTATCTAGATGAATGGTTCTAGATCCTACAACACTAAGAGATCTATCATCACCAACATAAATATGTTTGGTGTTACAATCATTTAAAGAAGAAAACATGGCTTTAATTTTTTCCATGTGGTAAGAAGCTCCAGAATCAGTGATCCACTCATGAGAATGAGAAGAGGAAGATACATTTAATGCATAACCAGATCTTGATGCTTGACAACCACAAGCATAAAGTGCCATTCTAGAAGATGAAGGTGAAGAGTGCTCCAAATTGATGTTGTGCTTCTTCATTGCTGCTTCTAAGGCTTCCATATTCTTAAAACATTTGGACTCTATATGGCCATCACGATTGAAAAAGTTGCAATGTTTATCTGTCTTCTTCCCTATGTTTTTATTTGCCTTATCATTTTAGTGAGTTTCTTTTTCAGTTTGCGGCTGAAATTGCTTAGGACCCTTGTTTGGTTTTGGACCATATTTTTTAGGATACTGCTTCTTGGGATTCTTTTGATATGATTGCTATTGGGATGCTAAGGCTTTCTTATATATGTTTCCAAGAGTGATAAGACCAAGGTGTAAGAGTTGTTTTTGTTCCCTTATCAAAGAATCGCAAAAGGCATCAAAAGAGGGGTTCTTGAAGAAATTATGGCTTCTCTAGTGGAATGGAAGGCAGATTCAAATATAGAGTAAACAGGGCCAAGATTAGAAGGAATGCAATAGATGAGGCTACCATCTTCCTCTTTGACCTTACAACCTTCTAAAGGAAGTCTAAGGGTTTTGAATTTGGACAAAAAATCTTCAATAGAGGAGAAATAATTGGGGTCCAGGGTAAGCAACTCATTTTCAAGCTGGTGGGCCCTGATTTTATTTTGAATGCCAAAGACAGTATTTAGCTTGTCCAGGGCTTCATGAGGGGTGTCAATGTCAAGGATATGAAATCGAAGATCTTGAGCAATGGACATTCCTATCAACCCTCGTGCTTGATCTTGTTTGTTTTCCAATTTAGTGACTTTATCATCATCAGAAGATTTATTTTCTTGTCTTGTGGCTATTCTATAAAGCCCTTTACTTCTAAGTATATCTACCGTGTGAGGTAGCCATTAGAAATAATTGGTGTTGTTAAGAATAATCGGTGTGCGTGCCTTTTTCTACACAAAAAAACACAAAAATCCGAGGAAAAAAAAACGAAATGCAAGCCTTATGGTGGAATGTTAGATTTTCGATTAGCCTTACCGGCAACTATCTATTTTTTCACTATTTATGATTTCCCAAGATCGCAAAAAGACGCGGGGAAAGAGCATATGTAGCAAAAAAAATCCCTTCCTCCTATTTCTGATTTACCGAGATTGCACACAGCGCAGAGCAAAGAGCATACATAGAGAAGAGGGTATAGATCTGGCAAACACATAAAACCTAAAACTGAAATAAACAGAGGGAACCGAAATAAGCAGAACTATTAACAAATATATCTGCAAAACATATACTTCATACCTCCAGATCTAAACTGACATAACTTGGGAAACCGGAAACCTTTTCGCATGAAACGAAAGGAGTTCCTCACTATAACAGATGCTCCAGACAAAACAGAGCAGTTATCCAAGCCCGAAAATGTTCATAAATAGTAGATCTAGAAAACAGTAGTCACATGCAATCAAACCGACTTCGGATTTTGATCAACAACAGATGTGGCCCTCAAAATAGCTCTGATACCATGTAGGAATTTACAAGGTAAGTTTCATAGATCAAGAACCAAAGGTCACTGCTCACAAACAAATCACAAATCAGTACACCAGTATTATCACATGGTTAAAACCCTCGAACAGGGAAACAATCCATGGCCTCAACCAACGCGGCCACTTCAAGAAATTTATTAATATAAAAGAAAAGCTACATATGTTTCTCTCATAAATGGTTACCAAATAAATTACCCTCCATTTTCTTTAAATAGAGATCATGGACCAATCGGGTGCTAACCCATGGATGAAGTTTCGTTAATACCGAGGAGAGAGTGAACCGTCGGATCACTACAAATCGTGACCGTTAGATTATAAGTTACAAATGTACATAGTAAAGAAAAACACTTTACCTAACTCTACACTAGACTAAGTTATTCTTAACTATTTCTTATGTGTCAGACTATCCTAACAACAAGAACCTTCCCAAGATTCTCAAGGAAATAACCCACAAGGAACTTCTCCTTCAAATCAAATAGTTCGTGATCACATTGATGAAAAGTTTGTACTATCATATTGGTATGTAGATATTGTACATTTTTTAATCCATTTTGAGTGTCCTACCGAGTTTTCAAAAATTCAGTGCAAAAAACTTAAATTGAAATCTATCAAATACTATATCATCAATGCCAACTTGTAGTGGAAATATCCCCATAACATTCTATTACTCTGCTTGACAAAATCAGAGGCTAAAGGAATCATTGATTAGTTTCAAGTAGGAATATGTGGGGGGCATTATGCTTGGTGAGAAACAACATACAAAATACTAAGGGGAGGATTCTATTGGCTCACTCTATTTTCACAAGTGGGATCAAAGGTTAGATTCTATTTTCCATGTCACATATTTATTGGTAAGCAAAAACTAGCAGCCCATCCACTAGTTCCAGTGGTTGTCTCAACACCATTCCTTCAATGGGGACTAGATTTTATAGGAGAAATTCACCTAGCTTCAAGTAATCATCATTGATGGATTTTAATTGCCACAGACTATTTCACCAAGTGGGTAGAGGCCATCCCAGTCATAAATGCCATAAATTCAGTAGTAATCAAATTTATTGAAGAATAAAATCTCTCTAGATTTGGTTGCCCTCAACAAATAGTGACAGAAAATACCACAACATTTAGTAGTATAAAGATGATTGAATTTTGACAAAAGTATCAGATTTTATTGCATCATTCAACCCCTTATTATCCTTAAGGGAATGGTCTTGTTGAATCATCTAACAAGAGCCTAGTTAAGGTGATCAATAAAACTTTAGAAGATCATAAGAAAAATTTGGACAGTCATCTTATATATGCAGTTTGGGAAAACATGATTTCTCCCTAAATATCAACAGGTAAATATCCTTTTCAACTGTTTTATGGAAAAGATGCCATTTTCCCCACAAATTTAGCTTTTCCTATGCTTAAGTTTTTACAAGAATCTACTGAAGAACCTAATGATTTCTCTAGAATAATAAATCAGATTATTGAATGAAATGAAAATAGAGATGAGATTCAATACAAATTAACAAAGTATCAGAATAAGATGAAGAGCATTTTTGACAAAAAGGCTAGGGAAAGAGATTTTCGGGAAGGATATTTAGTTTTGAGATGGGATGCTAGGAGAGAAGACAAAGGAGAACATGAAAAATTTGACGATCTCTGGTTTGGACCACTCAAAATTGCAGAGGTAAAGGGGAACAACACATTTTTTATACAAAATTTGGAAGGAAAGTTCACAACACTGCCTATCAATGGCATATTTCTGAAACATTATATACAGTACTGAAGGAGATCGCAGATCATCATTGTAAATTAACACTTTTCCTTATCATTTGAAGTTTGTTTTTTTTTCCACAGCAAAGACTCCATAGCTTGAGGAGAAGGTAGATGGAACTTCTTCTTCTCTGCATCGAATAGGGGGAAGCAGTCCCCAACTGGAGTTAACGTTGCAATATTTTTGGGTTTTGATAAGTTAGCATATTAGTTTAAAAAAACAAAAAATAAAATTCTAAGTTAGGATATGGATGAAAAATAAAATAAAAAAAGGTTAGGATAAATTATGTATTTTATACATCCATGTCAAATAAAATGCTAGAGTTAGTTTCCCTAAAGAAAGAAGGAAAAGAAAATAAAATGTTAGGGAAGCAAATAAAAAATATATATACTTTAGTCTTCAAAATAAAATTCATCGTCACCTGTTTAAATGCTCCAATTACCAAAAAGATTAAGTTTTGATTAAATGGTGATCAAATTCCTTTAAAAGAGTTTATATTTTCATTTAAATGACAAAATAATATAGCACCTAATTTAGTTTTGTCCTAAGTCACAAAATGGCAAAGGTTCAAATCACGCCCATAAAAAGGCCGCAAGCTTCAATGGTCAATATCTCTCCTACTCGAGATCAACGGCAGAGGTTCACTTCGCGACCCCTCCGACCATTTATCGTTAACACGAGGGGGGAGGGCATCTAAAAAGCGGTATTAATGGCCACCTCCCATTTCTTACGTGTCATCATTACATTACTTCACACCCCCTCTGCCAAAAACCAGAAACCGAGAGGTACCCCCCCGCAAAATCCACTGGCGGTATATTATTTCTGTTAGTTCCCAAATCCACCTTAGGCTAAAATAAGGCAAAAGAAGGACAACACCAAACCACGCTCAGCCTCGTAGCTAGCCCTACGAGGACAGGAGAGGGCTCTCTCCGGGTCAATCTCAATGTAAAATGTTCAAAGAGGTTTGAGATGACTGAAACAACAACTGATCTTAGGCTAGATAAACAAGTAGGAGGGTTTGATTTTGATTTTTAAGGGTTTTTGTTGGAAAAAGGGAAAAACAATTTCGGGCTTGGGGATGAGGCCAGATCTTACAAAGTTCAAGTTGGGGCAGGGTAGGCAAAGGCTTTGATGCCTTAGATCGAGTGAATGGATGGAAAAGACTGCTGAGAAGCTGAAGAGGGCAAGAGAGTGCAAGGATCCTCTCCAAACTGATGAAAACATAAAAAACTAAACAAAAGTCTAAGGTAGAGCACCAGCAAATCAATGAATTCTACCTCAATTACTCATTCGTTTAATTCAGAAGCATAGAGAAGGGAATGGCATACATAACATTAATGAAACTTACAATAACATGAGAATAACATCATCAAAACTCAGAATCCACAAGGATCCCAACAAGTGCTGCAAAACTCTGGTCTTTCCTTTGCCAAAATCTGAAAATGAATGTACAATGAGGTGCCAAACTTTTCCCAAGAGTCCAACCCTGAAAATGTCTCAGAAAATACAATAAATAGACAATTCAAACCCCTTACCATGCCTCTAGGGGTCTAGCTCATGCTTCTAGGAGCAGTTTGAACCAATTCTAAACAAAGAGCTAAAATCTAGGCAGCCAAACAACTTGCCTCTATAAGCTAGGAAACTGATCCATTCACTTGATTTTCACTTTTTTGTGAATGAATCAACTAGAATAAGTAAATACATGCCAAAATTACATCATGGTTACCAAATTACATCAAGCTAAATCAAAAATTACATCAAGAGGTGAAACTAGTCAAAACTAGCCGAATTCCTGAGCTGGAAGGTGAAAAATAGGCTGAATTCCTCTATGCGCCGCGCTCCAAAGCTCTATGCACCGCGCTACTTTGGACCTACTTTTGGAGCACTTCCTGAAGTCCAAATTCAACTCATGATAGCTCATTGGAAAGCCCTGGATATGTTCTATCCAACCCAAGTGGAATTGTTCAATTTCGAGCTCATTTTCCCCTCCAAAACTTAAATCTCCCAAAAGTACTTCCTGCTGGTGCAAAAGGTGGCAGAAAGGTGATTTTCATGGTGTTTTTGGCCCTTAAGACCACCCAAAACTTGATGAAATCTCTCAACCATTCCTGAGCATGCATAACTTACCATAAAAAATCCAAAAATGTCAAGTTTTCCTCCAGAAGGCGTCCCAATCATAAGCGCGCGTCGGGTGGCGCGACGCGTCGGGCGGAAAAACCTGTTTGGCAACCAAAATTTTCAAAATGACAAATTCTTCTCCAAATTTACTGAAATTTGGAATGAAGGTCTCTCATCATGTCTCGTGCTCAGCCAAGGAATCTTCGGCCAAGATTCGACGTGGATCCGACCTCTTCCGACGTTTCAGTGCCTTGCTAAGCCTTGCCTTCAAGATCTTCATTTTTGCTCTGCAAACTTGTGTGCGGGCCCAATAGTGATTCTTCATATGTTTGAGCATGTCTTTGTCCCTGTTGGCCTTTGCCAAGAGCTTCTCCAAATTAATGTTAACATGGGTGAGGCAGGTCTCTCGCTCAACCGGTGTCATGTCACCTGGTCTCTTCCGGGACAATGCACGGTCTTCCCGAATTTGCCGCAACTCTACAAGTGTATGTTGATCCTCCAGTTGTTTATTGCGCTGCTCAAAATAATGTATAACCCACTGAGATCTCTGCAACTTCATGGTCAAAGTATCAATCTCAGCCTTTTGCTCCTGGATGATCTCTTTGAGCTTTGAGCTAGGAGAGCTCGCATCAACATCGATGAGTATAAAATTAGTGTCTTGGCCTCCTGAGGGGCCCTCATCATGCATAGGCCTCTTGCCTCTGTCCTGAACCTGTACCTGTGCTGATTTCGAAGGCGAGACCCCTTCCACACTATGTGGAGATAGTACTCGCGCTGCTGATGAAGTCAACGAGACCCCTTCCACCCCGGGTGGAGATAGTACTCGTCGAGATGCTGCAAATAAGGCTCGATGGCCTCTCTGATATGTCACACATGCTGGAGCACTGATAGGCTCAAACTCAGGGACACCAAACTGGTGTGAAGGCTCTCCCTCATCATGAACAACCTCGAGAGGTTGTGGCGCTGCAAAGAAGTCACGGGAAATGAACTCATCCCATGCGATGCCCTGCTGTGCGAGCTGATATACCACCATGATATTGATGAGCGTGTAATGGTAAATGCTGTTATGCTGCTGCGCTGGGGTCTTGTTCTATACAAGGAATTTCATCCGCTCTATGTTACGGTACATGAAGTATGGAATGCTCATCAACTGCACTCTCGTGAAATGCATCAAGAGCCGGATATGATACGCATAAAAGCATGAAAAGCGCCCTTCACAACTGAAGTACCTAATGATAATTTTCATCAATGGTGCGTACTCATCCTTCAGAAACCGAAAAGGAAATGCCCTGCTCAGCTGCCTCAGATATCCGGGTCTGATGTAAGGCTCATAATATGCCCTATCCAACTGCTGCCGCTTATTCCACTCTTCACCGATGTTTGGTATCCCGGTCGCCTCAGAAATAGTCTCTAGTGACAAAGTGAAATTCACTCCAACGAGGTTTACACGACCATTATGCAAATTTAGGAAAAATAGGCGAGCTAAATCATGATGATGCTGAGTTCGGGCAATCATCTCACAATACTGGAAACATGACTGTCGCTGAAAACAATCCATTGCAAGCGGGCAAGCCTGCAGTTGTGTCAAAGAAGTGGGTTCTTCCCTGACATGCCTGCCACTTTTGTGAGATCTCCTTGGCACATTAAGTTCTGCTATAGAGTCACTGTCCTGCTCGTACCCCTGCTCATATGGAGAATCCGTCTCTGACATGATGCTGAAATGTGTTTGTCAACTGTATGCTTGGTTGTTTAGAAAATGAGAAAATTGGTGTATTTGTTTCAATGCCCAAATGTGTCACATAAAATGGAGAGGCTGCAAGGAAGTGTCAAAGTGAACACAATGAACTATCAAGTGACTTTGGAAAGGACAAACATTTACTCACTGCTTTGGAAAATGTTTGAGATTACACACCTTTACAAATGGTATGGGAATGGGTGATAGTGATGGGACTTGTAATGTGATAAAAACAAGAGTTATTCAAATGGAAAAAGTACAGTCAAAGACATGAAAACAGCCATTGAAATTTGTGGAAATTTAAATTTTATTCAATGAAGGGAAGGAGGTAACAAGTGATAGGGTTCGGGATTTCACATGGGGATCAAAGGGTATAGGGATATGGGATAGAGGAATAATGGGACTGTGCTATAACAACAATGATAATAGCAGTGAGACAATGATATGATAATAACAGTGACAGCAGTGATGGAATAGGAGAGAGACTATGAGACTGTGGTGTATAATGTGACAAAACTAGCAGTGACACCCATGACAGTAAATGGCAAGAGCATACATATTAATGAAATGAGAATTGAAGCATCAAATTTCATGTTTTGAAACACCTCGCTTTAACCCTTGGAGTGAATTTGGATGTGGATATAGGGTTAAATCTTTCACCATTCAAACCCTAATCACTTTGCTCCTAAACCACAGCACCATAGCTTAAAATCGTTGAACAAACTTGGACAAACTTACTTGGAGCGGAAAAAATTGTTTGATTTTGAAAAATTGCAGAGTTTGGACGGATTTCGGGCTTGATGGCTCAATGCGCCGCGTGCACACCCAGTGCGCCACGTCTGTACAAAAATACACTGCCAACTTTCGCCTAGTGCGCCGCGCCTCCTTTGTATGTGCCGCGTGCAATGATAACACACAATCACGACCCTTCTAAAATGCCAATTTTCTCTTCAACCTCAAATTTCAACTTTGCTATGAAGATTTATGAATGTTTCTTGATGAAAATGGTTTATAGGACTTTGAGAAATATCTTGCAAGTGATGGCTTTCATTTTTGCTTCCTCCAAAAACCCACTTTGTAATGTTTTTCTATTTTGGCACTTTGTCATTTAATGAAACCTCTATCTTCTGCTTTTTCACTGAATTTCTAAGTTTGGATTCATGAAATTATGTGATTTTTGCAGGGATATTGGCGTTGATATTTGGCAAAGGAAAACCAGAGCCTGCTTTGAAAACTTCAAGATGAAAAAATACATGATTATTACAAACAATGAATTCGACAATTTCTGATTCAAAATATAGTTTTGAACAAGAAATGTCTTCGAATATGTTTGATGATAAAATATGGAATGAGAACTTCTTTGAAAACCATCCTCATGGCCTATGGGCATTTATTAAACATGTCAAAATACTGACCTCTAGACTCAAAAACTAGAAGACTCTTTTTGACCAAAATAATCATTTATGACTGTAAATGACATGAACTGAACTCTGATATATTTTGAGGAGTTTTAACCAACCCAGCAGGTACAAGCATGAGGGAAAACAAGAGAACCAAACCCTTCCGTCAGTCAGTGGCATGCTCCTAACGGAATGCAGATGAAAAAACAGAATGAGACACCTAAATAATGAAATGCAAATAGAGAAATGATCTCTGACGAAGGGCTGCAAAGTCCGACTCTAACATTGGCTCCAATGGGGATGGTAGCTCCTCGGAGGTGCCAAGAACGGCCGATCTTTGGGAGAGAAAACCAGTGCCTTTGTCCATTGGGCTATGGAATCCATTATTGACAACACAACTCAAAAATATTGACTAAATTTATTTGACTGAAATTTTAATTTAAATTGACTCAACTCTTGAAACAGAAATGACTGAAACAAACAGACTCAAACGACTGAAACAAAACTGAAATCCCTCTTCAGGATTATAGCCTTCGCTTCGGGCCCCATACTGAAGAAAAGACTATAGTGCACACTTAAAATGAATTTGAAAAACATGATATGTACAATGACAATGATCAGCAGAAAACATCTTAGAAATGGTAGTGCTTGAGCAGCCGGCCATTGACCGGCCCTCCTGGACAGTCTTCACCGTTCATCTCCTTCAACAAAAAGGCGTTCTGACCTCGATACGCTGCAATCTTGAATGGAACTTTCCAAAGGTTTTCAAACTTACTGTGTTTACCTTTATCTTCATTCCTAGTGTCCCACTTCAGTACCACTTCCTCCAACTGGAATTTATCTACCTTCGCTTTCCTGTCATAGATCTTTTTGATTCTTTCAAGCAACTTGAATGTGTTCTGGAAGACCTCTTCTCTTGTTTGTTGCAAATGAATCATCTGATTTATCCTTCTCTGCATATGGCTTTCTTCACTATCATCCTCCTGAAGAAGCTTGACTACCGGAACAGCAAGTGAAGTTGGAAAAACTGTATCTACTCCATAAACCAACTCGAAAGGAGACATACCAATTGACTTCTTTTGACTTACCCGATCAGCCCATAACGCATTCACCAGCTTCTTATTGATGTCCAGCAACTTCTTGATGATATTGGATAGAGACTTATTGGAAGATTCTGCCAAACCATTACCTTGCGGATGATAGGTGGTTGAATGCCCCAAAATGATTTTATACTTCGCACAAAACTCAATCATCTTTCTTGACTTAAAAGCCGCTGCATTATCTGTAATCAATTTACTCGGGCAACCAAAACGGGACAAAATTTTTTTCTCAAGGAAAGAAATAATTACCGAATCGGTGGCTTGTCATGTGGGCACTGCTTCGATCCATTTTGTAAAGTAATCGGTGGCTGTTAGAATCCATCTATGATGTCCTGAAGAAGGAGGATGGATTTCCCCGATGAAATCCAAACCCCATTGCTGGAAAGGGGCACTTACCTCAACAGGCTTGAGTGGCAATGGTTGTAATTTCTGTCTTCCTTCGAAAATCTAGCACTCATGGCAGCCTTTGACTGTTTTATAGATATCAGCAAACAATGTGGCCCAATAGTACCCAGCTCTCAAAATATTATTGGCAGTTTTCTTCCAAAAATGGTGACTGCCGCAATCTCCTTTGTGGAAATCTTCCATTACCTTCTCCGCTTCTTCCTCCACCAAACAATTCAATAACACACCACCTGGATCTTTCCAATAAAGTGCAAAATTCAAAACACAAAATTTTGCAGCCTTCAGTTTCAAAGTCCTACCTTTGTTTCGAGTCATGCCAGGCGGTGATGACAAATTTTGAAGAACATAGATGATATATGAATACCATGGGGAATCAACAAACATTTCCGTTACCTGAAGTGGTGCATTCTCCTCATCTTCATCGGACATAGCAGCAATCAAATTTATGTCTAATGCGTGCAAATTGGATTCAGCCATAAGTTTCGCCAGCTGTTTGGTCAATTTAGTGTGTCCTAAATTGCTACATTAATTTATCAATCCGGGATTCGTAAGCTGATGAAGTGTGGCGCACTATATGTGCAAGATAACCTATTTCTTGTCTTTTTGTCATTTTTGGTTTTCTAATGTGAGATGGAAATTCTAAAATAAAAACAAGTATGGTTATGATTGTTCAAGGAAATGATATCCTTTATAATGATTTACCAACTTCAAACTTCAAAAGGAATTTGAAACATACAATGACAAAACTTGAAAGGAAATGAAAGTGTGCTGCTAGCCTAATAAATCAAACAGTGAACTATTGAGCATGAAAACCAAACTATCATTGCTGCTGTCTAAACACAAAAGAAACTATGCTTAAAGACATCCAAGAATTGCAACAAAGTAAATCTAAATCAAATTACATCAACTTATATTCTGATCCCTCGCCATTAGTCCAGCTATGGCTTTTGGAGGTAAACATAAACAACTTGAGCAATCTGATATCTAATTTCAAAAAAAGAAACTAATATCAAACTACACACTCATACTTCAATCCCTCACCATCAGTCCAGCTATGGCTTTCGGAGGTAACTGAAAATGACATGAGCAATTTAATATTTCTAATTTGCAGAAAGTAAACTAATATCAAACTACACATACATACTTCAATCCCTCACCATCAGTCCAGCTGTGGCTTTCGAGGTAACTGAAAATGACATGAGAAATTTAATATATCTAACTTGTAGAAAGTAAACTAATATCAAACTACACATTCATACTTCAATCCCTCACCATCAGTCCAGCTGTGGCTTTCGGAGGTAACTGAAAATGACATGAGCAATTTAATATATCTAAATATAACTACTGAAACAAATGTGCAAGACTGAAATAAAAAAAGCAGTGCTGGAATTAAACAAAAAGTAAATTAGCAACAGAACAATATTGATTCCATGTCATTAGTCAAAAGATATGCAAATGCCCGGGCTTCCTATTTGAAATCTGAAATAAGAACACTGATCAGTTAACATAAAACATGAAAGATTATGGACAGAAGTAAGATGTAAAGCATGAAAGATTATAAACAGAGATGAAGCATAAATACCATGAAAGATGTAATGTATAAACACATAAATGACTTATGGCACAATGAGCTTAAAAAAATAAAACAAGAACTATACAATAATGCACAAAACCTCAGCGTGTGCAAGGGCCCTCTGCACCAGCCTTGGCAACAGCCTTCAAATACGAATTACGCTTGGAAACAGAGTCTTCTTATATATTAAAATGCAGTCATAACAGAGAGGTGATATTACGGCACAGTGGCAACGTAATTACATTACAGAGCTATCTGGAGGCTAATGGAGACTAATCTAATATGTGTATGCAAACGCGTTATTTATAACAAAGGTAATATAACTAATTCCCTAAAGTTTATGCTGATGGAGACACGTAAATCATCACGTCCAGGGATCCAGCATCATGGCCGCAGTGAGGAGTAAATCTATGAGGAGTGGATGTTGGATTCGGCTTATGGAGCCGCGTATAGGTGTTGATGTGTCTCCCGTAAGTTAGAAACGGTCATGCAAATCCTCACGTGATGAGAAACAGAGTCCTGTCACCGTGGGACTCTACGGTTGACTTCCACTTGGCCACCTTTGACTGCAGCCTCCTTAGGTGAATTTGCTCGAGCCAATAGGACACGATCCATGTCCACATCATTTCTGACTTGCCCATGTGGCTCGTTTTTCCTGAAGACACCTGTAACATATACTTTCACAAAATGGCTGCGGAAAGTTGCAGCAGCTGCGGAAAGTGGCAAGATTCCGCAGCTAAATGAGAAAAAATCTAAATCAAACAGCAGACACAAAACATAGTTAAAAACCATTTTAGATGCTCTTTTACAATTAATATGCAATGATATTGATGACTTAGAAGGTTCATGTGAATGAAAAAGGTCTAGAAAGGTGTATAGGAAAGATGTAGATTTGAGACTCAACATACCCCCACTGTGAAGGTGTTGCATGTCCTCATGCAACCAAAATTTTGATAATCCTTCTTCAGTTCATATGCCTTGACACTTCAGCCAATACATCCAATCCTCTCCTCTTCTTCCTTGGTGCTGCTAACATCCCGGGCTTCTTCATTAAGCATCTAAATTTGATATTAACCAGTGCTCTGCTTAACTTCTGGCATTTCTTTTTCAATTTCTTGTTCTTCTTCTGCCATATTCCCAGATGTAGCATGGTATTATCTTGAATGATTTTGTCCAATTTGCTTTGTTCCTTCAATGCCTCATTTTCATTTTTAATGTGTTTATTTAAAAGCTATAGCTCAAAGACTTCCTGTTTCAGTGATTGGACTAGATCATTTTGTACTGTGTGAGGCTAAATGGACGAAGTACTGGGACCTGTAGCCGATTTTTCTAAAGATTCTATATAATCATATACTTCTTGCTGCTTGGGGTCTATATCAGGTGTCATTTTTATTGGGCTGTCCCCAAAATGCCGTGAAGGAGAGTTGTCTTCAAAATATGGCTGAGAAGGGCTCACATTAACATCTGGCTGAGAATGGGATGGACTATGTTCAATGTCTGACTGAGAGTGAGATGGACTATGGTCAGCTGGGGACTGTTCAGATTTTTCTTCTCCCAAATCGATAAAATGAGGTCCCTTCATTTGCGTTTTCCTTAACTTCCCCTTAAGCCTGGAACTTCTTCTCACACGCTGTGGACCACTGTATTTTTGCTTTTGTTTTCCTTTCTCTTTCTTCTTGGCTATAGATAACTGTTCTTGAAGATGAAACAATCTCTTAGATAACACTTGATGATCTTCTTCTTTGGAAGAAGGGGTTTGATGTATAGCCTCAATACTTTTTCTCTCTTTTGATGTTATTGGCTTTTTACCCTTGGTTTCTTTCTTATTCCTTTTTGACAGTCTCTCTTCCCTACTAGTTCTTTCAATTGTAGTAGTAGGAGTACTTTGAGTTTCATCATTTGTTCTTTTTCTCCTACTCCTTCTTGATGTGCTACCTTCAAGAATTTCTTGAGGTTCCTCAAAGAAATTTCTGATCAAAAATTGTTCCCATGTGTCCTTCTTCTCCTTTAACTCTTTTTCAATCAAAATTTTTACAAGACCATGGTGATATAGATGTGGTTGTACATCTCCTAAATGTTTCTGAACAGTCACAGACATCTTCTTCAAACTATTTATCAGAAAATATGGAAGATTGAGAGTTTGATTATCTAGAAAATTCATCTGCAATCTGGTATGGTACATATACATGGACCCAAAACGGCCTTCACAGGTGATGAATTTTTGAAAAACTAGCAGCAAAGTAGCCCATTCCTCTTTCAAAGCATGAACATGAATTCCTCTTTTAAAAATAGTTATGTCCATACCTGGGTTATGTAGAATTACTCTCCAAGCTTCATCACTAATGCTTTTGTTCTTAAACCATCGTTCACCCTCTTGAAGAAGTTCTGTGGCAGATGCTATAGATGCCTCATTCACCGTGAACTTAAGGTCTCCAATCTCTACCTCCAGGCCATTGAAAGACCTTGCAAATGCTTTTGTCACCTCTTTATGGTAGCCTCTAAACTTTTGGATAAACCGCAGCCACTTTTCCTTCTTCAATATATCCCTGACTTGCGGATATCCTTCCATGAATTTAGGTCCTTCTGGTTCTGCTCTCAACAATTTACCCATCCTTCTTTCTGCTTTTTAAAAACTTGCCTGCGTGAGGAGGGTTCAATGGAAGTAGGACGGCTGAATGAACAGAAATGAGCACGATGACTGTAGGTAGATATCAGAGAGTGGGTATACAGACTGTAGCGTAATAGAGAATGAAGCGGAACAGAGAAGGGTTTCGTGAGCACGGCAGAGATACGGCTGTGAGATTAATAGAACAATAGGAAGAGTATAACACATCCGACAGTGTTTGAAATTTGGTGGCTGCAAAATAAATGTAAGCATGTTTAAACAACGGCTATGGATTTTATGTGGCTGAAAGAAGCCGTAGTCAAATCAACTACGTCTCATTGTCATAGGTGGAATATCGGAGTATGAGTGAAGATCGGAGGTTTAATTATGGGACCGTTTGAGAATGAATGCGAGAAGATCATATGGAGATCGTGAAAGGGTTACGGAGTTTGTAAATATAATCATTGCACATAATGGAGCTTATGGTTCATAACTATATAAAAATGTGTTTTCAATGCTATTTGAAATAAATTTTACTCATACCTTGGAATTCTTGCCTTTTTCCTTGGTCTTCAATTAGTTTCTCCTCATTGATATCTTGAATGCTCCATGTCTTCATAATTGGTCCTCATACCTGCATTTTATTTCATGATTATGGAAATAACATCTGGCTGTACATTCTTTTGAAAAACAGAGTGGTAGCAGTGGAATCTGCTCCTGGCTGCGGAAACTGGTGTCAGCTGCGGAAACAGATGTCAGCTGCGGAAACTGACACAGCTATTATTTGGGTGAATAGAAATGAACGGATGACAAATGACTAGATGGAAATGGTCATGAAAAAGAATTTTATTGGTAAAATGGAATGAAACAGATAAAATGAAGTGGAATGGAGTGAAATGAAGTGAAATGAAGTGGAATGAAGTGGAATGGAATGGAGTGGGTGGTCACAAAACTTGTGAAATGAAAGAGAGATTTTTTTTTATTTTTTATTTTTTTGGAAAATATAGGGTGTCAGGTGTTCCTGATTTTCACCCAATATTTTTTGTATAAGACTGCCAATCAGTGATTGGTTTTTAGGCTTATACAATATTTTTATTTTTATTTTTATTTTTTTTTTAACTGAAAACAACAAAAGCTAGGCTGGTGGAGAAGAAGAATTCTTCTGTACCAGCCTGATTGTAGAATTTTCTTGAAACATTTTGACAAATTCATCTTTTGAGAGTGGCTTATGATAAACTTTCAATCTGTGGCCATTCACAATAAGAGGAGTTTGAAACTCATCAATGGTCTTGATTCTTACCGCTCCATTGCTAAAGATCTTGTCAATCTCATATGGCCCAAGCCAATGAGTCTGAAATTTTCCTTGAAAATCTTTAAACTTGGAATCAAATAACAATGCCCAATCTCCTTCTTGAAACTTATTTTCTTTGATGTACTTGTCATGCCATTTAGCTCTTTGATATTGAACTAGATCAGTTCTTAGAATTGCCTCTTGTCTGATCTCATCTAGCTCGTTCAACTGCTCCATTATATGCTTTTGGGCTTCTGATAAGTCCATCCCCAACTGAACTGCTATCTTGAAGGTCTTGACTTGGAACTCAATGGGGAGAAGGACTTCTTTCCCATAAACAAGTTCATAGGGAGAATGTCCTGTTGTATTTCTCCATGTAGTTCTGTAGGCCCACAAGGCTTCAGGAAGCCTTTCTGCCCAATCTCTTCTATGTAGATGAATAGTTTTGGTGATGATACTTTCAAGAACTTTGTTTGTGGACTCCACTTGACCATTTGCTTGTGGATGGTAAGGAGTAGATTTTCTGTGCTTGATTTTGTATTCTTCCATCAACTACTCCACCAAATTTGATGTGAATTGGCTCCCCTGATCTGTTACAATTTCTCTTGGAACACCAAAGCGAGTAAAAATATCCTCATAAAGAAAATGAACAACTGAATTTTCAGTAGCGGATACTAATGCTTTAGCTTCTACCCATTTAGTAACATAATCAGTGCAAACCAATATATACTTCTTTTGCTTAGATGGTGGATTAATAGGTCCAATGAAATCTAAATCCCATTTTTCAAAGGGTTCAATGAGTACCTGTGTTTGCAATGGCATTTCATTTGAAAGGGTAGGTTTCCCTACTCTTTGGCAGTTGTCACACCTTTTGACATATTGTTTTGCATCTTTGAAGAGGGAAGGCCAGTAATATCCTAAAGAGAGGATTTTATAGGCTGTCCTTTTATCTGCAAAGTGTTCGCCGCATGGTTCATCATGACATGCCTTAAGAATATCAGGCATTTCATCCTCCCTAACACATCTTATGATCACAAGATCTGGCCCTGTTTTAAACAATTCATTAGAAATCCATGAATATTTTGGACTCTCCTGAATAATTTTTCGTTTTTCACTTGGAAATAAATGTGAAGGCAGTTTCCTTGTAACCAAATAGTTAGCAATATCTGCATACCAAGGAGTTTTAATAGTTACTGCAAACAAGTATTCATCAGGAAACTTATCCTCTACAGGAGAATCTTCTTTAGTATTCTGAATCCTAGATAAGAAATCAACTACTGTATTTTGTTTTCCTGGTCTATCCAACACAGTAATATTGAATTCTTGCAAAAGTAAGAGCCATCTTGTCACTCTGCCATTAGTAACAGGTTTGTTCATTAAATATCTAATTACAGAATGGTCAGTATGAATAAAATTTTCATAGCCTGTTATGTAATGTCTAAACTTATTAATTGCATGAACAACAGCTAAAAACTCTTTTTCAGTCACAGTATAGTTCAACTCTGTGGGAGTCAAATTTTTACTGGTATAATAAATGGCATAAGGAACTAAATATTTTTGACCCAACACAGCTCCTAGAGCTGTATCTGAAGTATCCGTAGAAATATGGAAAGGGAGTTTCCAATTTGGTCCTCTCAAGATAGGTGCTTCAGATATTCTTGTTTTCAAAGTTTCAAAGGCTGATTGACAATCGGGATCCCATTTAAATTCACAGTCTTTTGTAAGCAATTTGAAGAGTGGAGATGCTATTTTAGTGAAGTTTTCTATAAATCTTCTATAGTAACGAGTAAATCCTAGAAAACTTCTAACATCTCTTTGACAATTTGGAATAGGCAACTTGGAGATGACTTCAACTTTTGATCTATCAACCTTAATCCCATCTCCTGAAATATGATGTCCTAAAACAATCCCTTCAGTAAACGTCATAAAGCATTTTTCATGGCTTAATGAAAGGTTTGTTTCTTTACATCTTATAAGAACTTTTTCCAAATTTTCTAATGCCTCTTCAAATGAATTACCATAAACTGTAAAATCATCCATATAAACCTCTACACAATCATGGATTAGATCAGAAAAAATTCCTAGTATTGCTCTTTGGAATGTTGCAGGTGCATTACATAACCCAAAAGGAAGCACTCGATAGGCAAAAGTTCCCCATGGACAAGTAAATGTGGTCTTATCTTGATCTTCAGGTGCTACCTGAATTTGATTATAACCACTGAAACCATCCAAAAATGAAAAGTACTTTTTACCTGCTAATGTATCTAATACCTGATCGATAAAAGGCAAAGGAAAGTGATCCTTCAAAGTTGCTTTGTTCAATTCCCTGTAATCAATGCATACCCTCCATTTACCATTCTTTTTAGGTACTATAACCAAAGGAGAAACCCATCGGCTATCTGAAAGTGGATAAATGAAGTTTACATTGAGAAGTTTTTGGAGCTCTTCTTTCACTATCTCCCTAAGATTTGGATTCATCCTTCTTTGAGGTTGTCTAATTGGTCTACTGTTTTCCTCAATATAGATATGATGGATGCAAGTCTTAGGATCAATACCTTTCATGTCAGTATACACCCATGCAAATGCAGTAGAATGTTTTTGCAAGATTTTGGTTAGTTCTTCTTGTTGTGACTTTTCCAAATGTTTGTTGATATTCAATGTTTTTCCTGGAAAAATCTCAATAGTAGAACTACCAAACTCTTCCATAGAGTAAAGAGAAATTTTTCTTGATGATAAATATTCTATGTCAGATTCCAACTGAAATTGTGTGGGGTCATATTCTGAAGATGTCTCAAAATTTTCTAATGTGTTCAGAATTTGACTATCCTCACTGATTTCAGAAATGGTAAAAACAGGTTGTATAATGTCCTCATCATCGACCCATTAATTGTCTCCTACTTCTGTAATTGCTTTTTCTGGAGGATACAAATTGAATTTCTTTGTCGAATTACCATTATAAATGTACATATCCCCAGATCTACAACTAATAAAAGCATCAGCTGTGGCTAGCCAAGGTCTTCCTAAGATAAGTGGGTGCCCTCCTAGATTACTCTTGGGAGTCAAAATCATAAAATCTACCGGATATTCCCAACAATCTAAGGAGACTGAAATATCTTCTAATACACCATCTGGTTTAATAATTGATCGATCTGCAAGTTGCAGTAAAGTAGGTGTAAAAAGAAGGTTAGGAAGTTTTAGCTGTTCCATAGTTTGTCTACTCATAATGTTGATAGCAGCCCCTAAGTCAATCAGTGTGTTTGGAATTTCTATCCCATTTATATGTGTCTTGACAATTGGACTTCCTGGATCTACATACTTCTGCATGGTAATTTTTCCCATCATGATATCTGCAATTTTTCCTACCAGGTGGATTCTTCTTGTGTCTTTTAGTTTCCTTCTTGGTCTTTTGAAACTCAACTCCTTTATTGTTTTTGCTAGAATATGAATCTCTCGAATGGCTTGTAGCAAGGGAATCTTGATACAAACATTCTTCAATTCATCTAGAAAATCATAGTTAGGCAACAAGATTTGTTTTTCCACTCCCTTGTCAATTTGTAGTCTTTCAGGAAAAGGAGGTGTAGATGAAGATGCAGGTTGCTCAACTATAGGAGTTGTGGGTGTTAACTTTTCTTTTTCTTTTTGAATATTTGAGTTTTGAAGAGATGCTTCCTCAGAACCCTCATTGACTTTAAGAGAGTCCTCCTTAGAGGTATCTTGCTCTTGAATATCTATAGAAGGTTTTTCTAAAACTCTACCAGATCTGAGTTGTACATCATTGAGAGGAACAATCATATAGGTAGGAAATTGTTGTCCTTCTATCATGTAAGTATTCTGAGGATTTTTCTTGTTAGGATTTGGCAATGGCTGAGCTGGAAGTTGATTTGTCTTTTGTTGGTATGGAAGCATGAGTTGAGGATTTGGATTTTGTTGAGAAGGTTGTTGTGGAAATGGCAATGAAAGTTGTGGATTTGAGTTTGGAAGTTGTGGAGCTTGTTGATTTTGAAAAGATGGAGGATATTGATAAAATTGAGCAAATCTCCCATAAGGATTTTGCATCCCTTGTACCCATGGCTGATATGGATTTTGATGTTGGGGCCAAGGTTGTTGCCAAGGATTACAATTTGGTGGGGTTTGAAGATTCATAGGGTTGTTAAACCCTTGAGTTTGTTGTCCCTGCCAAGGTCTTCTTGCAACAAAACAGAGAGATTCTACTGAATTTGGGTCTTCTTGAAAAACAGCTTTGAGTCTAGGAATTGAAGGACAATCCTTGATCTCATGATTTTCTGAGCAAATCATACATGTTTCTACAACTTTTGCATCCAAGGGACATTCCCTTAAAGCATGTTTCTTCCTACATTTCGGACAAAAGATGGCTAAAGCATCTATTTCTTCTTTCTGCTTGTTTTGGATTTTAAGGGTGTCTAGTTGTTCACTAAGGCTCCCTAAGATATCAGTTTTGAATTCATCAAGCATATTACCAATCTCTGCCCTACTTACTGATCCAGTTGCAGATTTGTTTGCCCTGATAAGAGAAGGATCTCTAGGCCCTTTTCCCGTTTTAGATTTTCCCCTTGAGAGATGGACACATAGTTCTGCTATGTCACGAAGTGGAAGTTGAGAAATGTCTCCTTTCCCCATCATGTTTAAAATATCTATCCATTCATCTCTGATGGCTTTTAATATAAGGGATTTCAAAGTTTCATCATCTAAGTTGCTCATCTTTGCTCTTTTTAAGTTGTATTGAAATATTTCAAGTAAATCTTCCAAATTTTCATCTTCTTTTTGCATCATTTTGAATACCTCATCCTTGTGATTGGTGGGCATAAAATAGTCCAAGTATCTATCCAAAAATGTTTGTTTCATATCATTCCAAGTCCTAATAGATTGAGTGGCTAATCCCATGAACCATTTCAAAGCAGCTCCCTTCAATGTTGAAGGAAACAGTTTGAGTTTTTGAGAGTCTTCCATATAATCATAGGTTCGGCACACAACTTCAAACTCAAACAAAAATGTTTCAGGATCCTCACTTCGCAATCCATAAAAGTTAGGGAGGACAGATGGTGAGATATTTTTCATTGTTGTATGAGTTTCCTCATCAACTATAGGGAATCCAAACAAGTTGTCTCCTTCCCTATTTCTTCCATTATTATCTTCACCATTGTTGTCTCCATTGTTTCCTCCTCCTCTACCTCTACCTATACCTCCAAATCCATCTATTATTTCCTCTACCATGATAGTTTCTTTAGAGTCCTTAAATTCCTCTGGTTCTTCTATCAAGGGAGGATGAGAGGGAGTCTCTTCCTTTTCTAAATGAGATTTAGTAGGTGTATAGGAGAATCCTATAATTCAGATGCTCCTTGAATTCCAAAAATCTTAAGGCTAGGGGTAGATGGTGGTGAATCTTGTCTATGCCTTGAAGAAGATGGAGTTGTGAAAATCGAACTCTTGGCTTTAGCTATAAACCTTCCCCTAGAATCTCTTGCTCTATGCATGTCATTTTTTATTTTTATTTTTTAAGTAGGGATAATAATTCTCTTTCTGATCTTCCAGGTCACACTAGGTGCAAGAAGAGAGCATAATTAAGAAATTACTAAACCAATAATTCTCTTTTCTGATCCTCCAGATCACACTAGGTGCAAGAGGAGAGCATACTTCAAGAAGTTATCAAGTTTTCCCTTCTTTTATTATTTTGTTTTTGTGTTTTTTTTTTTAAGAAATTGGCTACCTAGTTACACTTCCCCGGCAACGGCGCCAAAATGTTTGGTCAATTTAGTGTGTCCTAAATTGCTACATTAATTTATCAATCTGGGATTCGTAAGCTGATGAAGTGTGGCACACTATATGTGCAAGATAACCTATTTCTTACCTTTTTGTCGTTTTTGGTTTTCTAATGTGAGATGGAAATTCTAAAATAAAAACAAGTATGGTTATGATTTTTCAAGGCAATGATATCCTTTATAATGATTTACCAACTTCAAACTTCAAAAGGAATTTGAAACATACAATGACAAAACTTGAAAGGAAATGAAAGTGTGTTGCTAGCCTAATAAATCAAACAGTGAACTATTGAGCATGAAAACCAAACTATCCTTGCTGCTGTCTAAACACAAAAGAAACTATGCTTAAAGAAATCCAAGAATTGTAACAAAGTAAATCTAAATCAAATTACATCAACTTATATTCTGATCCCTCGCCATTAGTCTAGCTATGGCTTTCGGAGGTAACCATAAACAACTTGAGCAATCTGATATCTAATTTGCAGAAAGTAAACTAATATCAAACTACACACTCATACTTCAATCCCTCACCATCAGTCCAGCTGTGGCTTTCGGAGGTAACTGAAAATGACATGAGCAATTTAATATATCTAACTTGCAGAAAGAAAACTAATATCAAACTACACACTCATACTTCAATCCCTCACCATCAGTCCAGCTGTGGCTTTCGGAGGTAACTGAAAATGACATGAAAAATTTAATATATCTAACTTGCAGAAAGTAAACTAATATCAAACTACACACTCATACTTCAATCCCTCACCATCAGTCCAGCTGTGGCTTTCGAAGGTAACTGAAAATGACATGAGAAATTTAATATATCTAAATCTAACTACTGAAACAAATGTGCAAGACTGAAATAAACAAAGCAGTACTGGAATTAAACAAAAACTAAGAAAAATAAATTAGCAGCAGAAAAATATTGATTCCATGTCATTAGTCAAAAGATATGCAAATGCCCGGGCTTCCTATTTGTAATCTGAAACAAGAACACTGATCAGTTAACATAAAACATGAAAGATTATGGACAGAAGTAAGATGTAAAGCATGAAAGATTATAAACGGAGATGAAGCATATAAAAGATGCAATATATAAACACATGAATGACTTATGGCACAATGAGCTTAAAGAAATAAAACAAGAACTATACAATAATGCACAAAACCTCAGCGTGTGCAGGGGCCCTCTGCACCAGCCTTGGCAACAGCCTTCAAATACGAATTACGCTTGGAAATAGAGTCTTCTTATATATTAAAATGTAGTCATAACAGAGAGGTGATATTACGGCACAGTGGCAACGTAATTACATTACAGAGCTATCTGGAGGCTAATGGAGACTAATCTAATATGTGTATGCAAACGCGTTATTTATAACAAAGGTAATATAACTAATTCCCTAAAGTTTATGCTGATGGAGACACGTAAATCATCACGTCCAGGGATCCAGCATCATGGCCGTAGTGAGGAGTAAATATATGAGGAGTGGATGTTGGATTCGGCTTATGGAGCCGTGTACAGGTGTTGATGTGTCTCCCGTAAGTTAGAAACGGTCATGCAAATCCTCACGTGATGAGAAATAGAGTCCTGTCACCGTGGGACTCTACGGTTGACTTCCACTTGGCCACCTTTGACCACGGCCTCCTTAAGTGAATTTGCTCAAGCCAATAGGACACGATCCATGTCCACATCATTTCTAACTTGCCCATGTGGCTCGTTTTAGCTGAAGACACCTGCAACATAGACTTTCATAAAATGGCTGCGGAAAGTTGCAGCAGCTGCGAAAAGTGGCAAGATTCCGCAGCTAAATGAGCAAAAATCTAAATCAAACAGTAGACACAAAATATAGTTAAAAACCATTTTAGATGCTCTTTTGCAATTAATATACAATGATATTGACAACTTGGAAGGTTCAGGTGAATGAAAAAGGTCTAGGAAGATGTATAAGAAAGATGCAGATTTGAGACTCAACACCAGCCCCTGTCCCTTGATCAGCTTCGTGGGCCTTGTTTCCACATCATATTCTAGCAAAGCTACGATCCACTTACCACGTCTTCCTTCCGGATCAGTCTGTACTAAAACATCTTTCACAGCAGCGTTAGGAACATAAGCTAAAATATGGGAATGCAAAATGTATACCCGGAAATCCTTCAATGCCTTTACCAGTGCCAGAGCCTGTTTCTCGATGATTTTTTATTTTAGGGCTGCGTCTCTAATATTTCGACTGAAAAATGCTATGGGCTTCTCATGTCCATCTCTCTTCTGCATTAACACAACTGCCATGGTATGTTCTGAAGCAAAGGAAAACAAAATGAAATCTTGGGTGTAATCCAGGCTGATTAACACCGGGGCTGAAGATAGTGCCAACTTCACCAAATCAAAGGACTTTACCACATCTTCCATCCACTTCACTTGGCTGTCCTTTTTCAACATATTTGCTATTTCTCTAAAATGCTCAGCAAGGTTAGGGACAAAACGACGCAAAAAGTTCATCTTACCGTTAAAAGACTGAATGTCTTTCTTGTTCCTAGGAGGGTCAATTTGCTGGATTGCTTCAACACGTGCCGGATCAATACGAATGCCATCTTTGGAAATAATGTGACCAAGTAACTTACCTTCATCCATGGCGAATAAGCTCTTTTTAGGATTAAGCGAGACACCATATTTTCTGCACTTCTGAAAAACAACTTTCAAGTGATGCATATGCTCTTCATCTGAATTTGAGAAGACAGTCAAATCATCAAGGTATATAATAAGGAAAATATCTTTTTCATTCGCAAAAGCCATGTCCATCGCCCGCTGGAAAGTTGCACCAGCATTCTTCAAACCAAATGGCATCTTGGCATAGTGAAATGTCCCCCACGGAGTAGTGAAGGCTGTTTTGTCATGGTCATCCTCATGAACCAAGATTTGGTTATATCCAGAATAACTGTCAAGTAGTGACATCCGAGATGCACCCACTACTCGCTGCAATATATGATCCATCTTAGGCAATGGATAATTGTCCTTCAACGACACCTTGTTGAAATTTCTGAAATCAATACACAACCGGATCTCACCTGTCTTTTTCCGCACTGGCACTAAGTTGGAAACCCAATCAGAAAATCTGATAGGAACAATTATTACTGCTTTGTACAGCCTATTTACCTCCTTCTCAATCGATGGCAACAATTTCGGATTGATTGTTCTTAGATTTTGTCTGAAAATTTTCTGATTAGGCTTAATTGGGATAGTATGCTAGATGATATTAGTGTCATACCTCTTTAAATCTGAGTAATCCCAAGCGAAAGCATCAACAAATGAAGACAACAAACTCACATATTCAACCCTTACCTCCGGTGACAATGACTTGGATAACTTTACCATTTTGGGATTTTCAGCTGTCCCAATATTTACATCCTCCACTCCTTTTTCAGTCGGTCGTAAAGTTGGTTTCTTGGCCACATCATCCTGATCGAAGAGTTCTTCTAAAGGTATAAAACCTTTAGGAATAATGTTATCTTTCAGTTGTAACACTTCCATTTGGTTAACTTGAACATCATCACCATCATCAAATTCTACATCAATTGAGGTATCTTTGAACTTACCTTTACTCTGCAGAAAATCATTAATCTCATCATCATCTTGGAAAACTTGTCGACATCTTTGATTATCCGGTACGGTAGGACGGTGCTTCACATGAATTTCGAATTTATTGCTTGAATTCATTGGGATTTTCAAGTTACTAGCTGCCTTGGCAAGCGCATCAGCAATTCCATTTTGAATGCGAGGAATACAAGTCAAGGTATAATCTGAAAACTGCTTCAAAATATCAAGGACAGCGTTTCGGTAAGCCCGCATCCGGGGATGTTTCATTTGATACTCACCCTTTACCTGCTTAATCACCAATTCGGAGTCGCCATAGACCGCAATTCTTTTAGCATTCAGCTTTCTAAGAATTTTTAAGCCAGCAATCAGAGCTTCATACTCTGCCTCATTGTTCGAACAATCAAATGCCAAATTGTAAGAACATACCCGTACATTTCTCGGTACCTTATTAGGAGCTGAACAAGGGCTGCGTACCCAAATACAAATCCCAGCACCATCATTTCCCACTGCACCATCGAAATCCATGGTCCATAGACCCTCTTCATCATCCTCTAAGTGCTGAAATTGTGATAGCTCTGTTTTTTCTACTTGTTGTCCACTATCTTTAGCTAATTGCTCAACTGTGCTTTCCGGTAGCTGCCTTTCTTTTTGCAAAACTTCTCTAAAATTCTCGGTAATCTCTCGGATATCTTCTGCTTGAACCAACTGACTATCTACATCATTAAAAATATCGGCAAACAAAAAAAAAGACTCTAGATCTGTATGTACATAATTAAGTGGATGATTAACTGGTTTCTCCTTAGTGGTAATCATATACTTCATTTTTTGTTCCCGGTACAACTTTCTCATTTGGCCAAACATGGGAATCGTCACATAGGAGAAATCTAACTATAGTGTCCCTTTCAATTTTTCTCCCCAAGATCTGGAAAGCAACATACCAAATCTCGGAGGAATGTCTGCTACAACAACATCCATCAAAACATTCTTTGTAGGAATCTGATCCAAACTTACAACCAAGTCTTTAATGAGCCCAATACATCTCACTCTGCTAGAATCAAATGAATAAAGATCGTGGTACTTCCTGGTAATGTCTAGACCCAACTTCTCCATGATTGCTTTCGGCATAAGGTTATGGGAAGCACCGAAATCGAACATGGCGTTATGCAACACAAATTCATGCAACCGAAGACTGATATAAAAAGGAGGTACTTCGCTGTCCGGAGACTCACCATCTAAAGCTGGTCCAAATATTAGTTCCGGTTGATCATCTTAAATATTCACCATGTCAAACATGGGATCGAAATTCAAAATTCTAGAAACCTGACCTTTATAACTATTGTTCTTCATTAGTTCAGTCAAGGGAATAGATACCTTCAATTTCTAGATTTCATTCTCCAAACTAAAAGCTGAAGTCTTTTCGATCTCTTTGGCTGGAACCTCTTTCTTTTCAACCTTCTCTTTCGACGCGATTGGCTGATTTGATTTTTCTGCTAATGATGACTTATTGGCAGTAGGATCAACTACCTCTTTTGCTTTCTTTTGTGCAACAGGTGAATCATTTTTTGGCGCTGAAACTTCCTTCCTCTTTTGAATTGGATTGACTGGCACATCTCTATTTCTAAGAGAATATTGCTTCTGCTGGGCTAAAAATGCATTCATGTATCCTCTCTGATACTCATCTGACTCTTCCTCAAGGGCTGCATCATTAGCTAGGATAAAATCCTCATCTCTTTGTACCACTGAACTTTCTGCATATTCATCATCTTCGGTGATATAAATGGGCAAATCATCAGGAGTAAAGAAATGATTTTTCTCTCCTACTACATCATCTTCATCGTCTGAATCTTGACCAACAAAATTCTGCTAAAGAGGTGTCTTTACTTGCTGCTGGACTGCTGGTTCTTGTGCTCGATGTTCTCATTGCTTAATCCTGAATTGGGGTTGTTGCTGACCACAGAAGTTAGGATTCCGAACTTGTGGTTTGGGCTTATCAATAGTGAGCCTTTCGAACATCTTTCCCATTTCGCGAAGTATCTTATCTTTGGATGCAGAAGCTTCTTCTTTTATCACAACTTTCTTCTCTTCTTTGAGTCTAGCTCTCTTATCATTCAAGTTTGCCTCAACACTCACGGAAATCTTCTGCATGTCCTCTAAAGTAGGTGGATCTCTATCTCGTAATGAATAGGCCATCTCCGGATCAAAACCATCCGGGAATTTTAACAAGGCTGATTTCTTAGAAGGCCTCAAGTCATCAGGAATTGCATTATAAACCGCATTAAATCTGATAATATAATCTTGGACGGACTCACTAGGATTACGCTTGATGCTAGTATACTCAGAAGTGATTTGCAGCAGATCTCTCTTGATTTCCCACCGATCTAGAAACTGCCTCTGAAGCTCGGCTAGTGTAGCAATACTCCTGGGCTGCAAAGCTCTGAACCATTTACGTACCTCTCCTCCAAAAGTTTGGACGAACAATCTCATGGTGACATTATCTTCATCAATTTCATGGAGCTCAAAAAAGTCTGCCATTCTATCAATATGCTACTGAGCAGGAACACTCTGAGGAGTTCCATCAAACAACAGTATTTTACTCTGATAATCAGCGGGCATAGCATCCAAGTTTCCCAGCAAGGCAAGAGGTGCGAATCTAGCAGCCATTGCTCTTGGTGGATTTATGATCTGTCTTGGAGAAACAGGTGGAACAGGAGCAATAGGTGTGCGAGGTGTACGTGGTGGAGATGAAGGAGGAACTACTACTGATTGCTGATCAGATATTTATGGTTGCACTGGAATGGTAGGAATAAAATAAGGCTCAGCGTGAACTTGTGAATCAGATGTAACTACTGATGGACCAAGAGTTTCAGAAGTGGATTCAATAAACTCAGGAATATTCGTTGCGAAAATAGAGCTCTGAAGGTTCAGAATGTAATTATCAATGGATCGATTAGCTTGTTCAACCTCAAGATACTTAATGAACTCAGGATTTATGACGGTAGAACTAGTAGCACTTTCAGATTTGGTTTCAAACAAGGACAACTCGAACTGATCATCAAACTCAATATCTTCGATGTATTCAAATACAGTAGGGTATGAATGAGATCTGACCAAAGGAATTACGGGAGCTTCTCGACAGAAAATTCTTGGAATCAGGTTGGGATTCTCATACACTAGAGGCGGATTTGGATCAAGATTTGATCTAGTATGTCTTCTGGAAGCCAGTGTGTTGATCTATTCAAAAATCAAAAAACAAAATGATCTATTCAGCCTGTCAAATTCTAGACTCAATCATCCAAAATTCCAGAACGATATAATGTACTGGGGTAACTCACAATATAAATGTCACGTTCACAAGCTAAACCGGAGATCGACTGAAGCAGTGTTTATCTACTTCAGCTTATGCATAGCAAAAGCGTTTCGAAAGCTACCTGGCATGACTTCAGACTCCGTCTATAAATTATGAAGCAAATAACATCAACGAGAAAACCATTCTCCCCAGTATGGTCGCCACTATGTTAGTTCCCAAATCCACCTTAGGCTAAAATAAGGCAGAAGAAGGACAACACCAAACCACGCTCAGCCTCGTAGCTAGCCCTACGAGGACAGGAGAGGGCTCTCTCCGGGTCAATCTCAATGTAAAATGTTAAAAAAGGTTTGAGATGACTGAAAAAAAAACTGATCTTAGGCTAGATAAACAAGTAGGAGGGTTTGATTTTGATATTTAAGGGTTTTTGTTGGAAAAAGGGAAAAACAATTTCGGGCTTGGGGATGAGGCCAGATCTTACAGAGTTCAAGTTGGGGCAAGGTAGGCAACGACTTTGATGTCTTAGATCGAGTGAATGGATGGAAAAGACTGCTAAGGAGCTGAAGAGGGCAAAAGAGTGCAAGGATCCTCTCCAAACTAATGAAAACATAAAAAACTAAACAAAATTCTAAGGTAGAGCACCAACAAATCAATGAATTCTACCTCAATTACTCATTCGTTTAATTCAGAAGCATAGAGAAGGGAATGGCATACATAAAATTAATAAAACTTAAAATAACATGAGAATAACATCATCAAAACTCAGAATCCAAAAGGATCCCAACAAGTGCTGCAAAACTCTGGTCTTTCCTTTGCCAAAATCTGAAAATGAATGTACAATGAGATGCCAAACTTTTCCCAAGAGTCCAACCCTGAAAATGTCTCAGAAAATACAATAAATAGACAAGTCTAACCCATTCCCATGCCTCTAGGGGTCGAGCTCATGCTTCTAGGAGCAGTTTGAACCAATTCTAAACAAAGAGCTAAAATCTAGGCAGCCAAACAACTTGCCTCTATAAGCTAGGAAACTAATCCATTCACTTGATTTTCACTTTTTTGTGAGTGAATAATCTAGAATAAGTAAATACATGCCAAAATTACATCATGGTTACCAAATTACATCAAACCAAATCAAAAATTACATCAAGAGGTGAAACTAGTCAAAACTGGCCGAATTCCTGAGCTGGAAGGTGAAAAATAAGCTGAATTCCTCTATGCGCCGCGCTCCAAAGCTCTATGCGCCGCGCTACTTTGGACCTACTTTTGGAGAACTTCCTGAAGTCCAAATTGAGCTCATGATAGCTAGTTGGAAATCCCTGGATGTCTTCTATCCAACCCAAGTGGAATGTTTCAATTTGGAGATCATTTACCCCTCCAAAACTTCAATCTCCCAAAAGTACTTCCTGCTGGTGCAAAAGGTGGCAGAAAGGTGATTTTCATGGTGTTTTTGGCCCTTAAGACCACCCAGAACTTGATGAAATCTCTCAACAATTCTTGAGCATGCATAAATTACCATGAAAAATCCAAAAATGTCAAGTTTTCCTCCAAAAGGTGTCCCAATCATAAGCGCGCGTCGGGTGGCGTGACGCGTCGGGCGAAAAAACCTGTTTGGCAACCAAAATTTTCAAAATGACAAAATATTCTCCAAATTTGCTGAAATTTGGAGTGAAGGTCTCCCATCATGTCTCGTGCTCATCCAAGGAAGCTTCGGCCAAGATTCAAAGTGGATCCGACCTCTTTCGACGTTTCAGTGCCTTGCTCAGCCTTGCCTTCAGGATCTTCATTTTTGCTCTGCAAACGTGCGTGCGGGCCCAATAGTGATTCCTCATATGTTTGAGCATGTCTTTTTCCCTGTTGGCCTTCGCCAAGAGCTTCTCCAAATGAATTTTAACATGCGTGAGGAAGGTCTCTCGCTCAACCGGTGTCATGTCACCTGGTCTCTTCCGGGCCAATGCACGGTCTTCCCGGATTTGCCGCAACTCTACAAGTGTATGTTGATCCTCCAGTTGTTTATTGCACTGCTCCAAATAATGTATAACCCACTGAGAGCTCTGCAACTTCACTGTCAAAGTATCAATCTCAGCCTTTTTCTCCTGGATGATCTCTTTGAGCTTTGAGCTAGGAGAGCTTGCATCAACATCGAGGAGTATAAAATCAGTGTCTTGGCCTCCTAAAGGGCCCTCATCATGCATAGGCCTCTTGCCTCTATCCTGAACCTGTACCTATGCTGATGTCGAAGGCGAGAGCCCTTCCACACCATGTGGAGATAGTACTCGCGCTATTGATGAAGTCAACGAGACCCCTTCCACCCTGGGTGGAGATAGTACTCGTTGAGATGCTGCAAATAAGGCTCGATGGCCTCTCTGATATGTCACACACGCCGGAGCACTGATAGGCTCAAACTCGGGGACACCAAACTCGTGTGAAGGCTCTCCCTCATCATGAACAACCTCAGGAGGCTGTGGCACTGCAAAGAAGTCACGGGAAATGAACTCATCCCATGCGATGCCCTGCTGTGCGAGCTGATGTACCACCATGATCTTGATGAGCGCGTAATGGTAAATGTTGTTATGCTGCTGCGCTGGGGTCTTGTTCTATACAAGGAATGTCATCCGCTCTATTTTACGGTACATGAAGTATGGAATGCTCATCAACCGCACTCTCGTGAAATGCATCAACAACCGGATATGATACGCATACAAGCGTGAAAAGCGCCCTTCACAACTGAAGTACCTAATGATAAGTTTCATCAATGGTGCGTACTCATCCTTCAGAAACCGGAAAGGAAATACCCTGCTCAGCTGCCTCAGATATCTGGGTCTGATGTAAGGCTCATAATATGCCCTATCCAACTGTTGTCGCTTATTCCACTCTTCACCGATGTTTGGTATCCCGGTCGCCTTAGAAATAGTCTCTGGTGACAAAGTGAAATTCACTCCAGCGAGGTTTACACAACCATTATGCAAATGTAGTACAAATAGGCGAGCTAACTCATGATGATGCTGAGTTCGGGCAATCATCTCACAATACTGGAAACATGACTGACGCTGAAAACAATCCATTGCAAGCGGGCTAGCCTGCAGTTGTGTCAAAGAAGTGGGTTCTTCCCTGACATTCCTGCCACTTTTGTGAGATCTCCTTGGCACATTAAGTTCTGCTGTAGAGTCACTGTCCTGCTCGTACCCCTGCTCATATGGAGAATCCGTCTCTGACATGATGCTGAAATGTGTTTGTCAACTGTATGCTTGGTTGTTTAGAAAATGAGCAAATTGGTGTATTTGTTTCAATGCTCAAATGTGTCACATAAAATGGAGAGGCTGCAAGGAAGTGTCAAAGTGAACACAATGAACTGTCAAGTGACTTTGGAAAGGACAAACATTTACTCACTGCTTTGGAAAATGTTTGAGATTACACACCTTTACAAATGGTATGGGAATGGGTGATAGTGATGGGACTTGTAATGTGATAAAAAAAAGAGTTATTCAAATGGAAAAAGTACAGTCAAAGACATGAAAACAACCATTGAAATTTGTGGAAATTTAAATTTTAATCAATGAAGGGAAGGAGGTAACAAGTGATAGGGTTCGGGATTTCACATGGGGATCAAAGGGTATAGGGATATGGGATAGAGGAATAACAATGGGACTGTGCTATAACAATAATGATAATAGCAGTGAGACAATGACATGATAATAACAGTGACATCAGTGATGAAATAGGAGAGAGACTGTGAGACTGTGGTGTATAATGTGACAAAACTAGCAGTGACACCCATGACAGTAAATGGCAAGAGCATACATATTAATGAAATGAGAATTGAAGCATCAAATTTCACGTTTTGAAACACCTCCCTTTAACCCTTGGAGCTAATTTGGATGTGGATATAGGGTTAAATCTTTCACCATTCAAACCCTAATCACTTTGCTCCTAAACCACAGCACCATAGCTTAAAATCGTTGAACAAACTTGGACAAACTTACTTGGAGCGGAAAAAGTTTTTTGATTTTGAAAAATTGCAGAGTTTGGACGGATTTCGGGCTTGATGGCTCAATGCGCCGCGCGCACACCCAGTGCGCCGCGTCTGTACAAAAATACACTGCCAACTTTCACCCAGTGCGCCGCGCACATTCTATGCGCCGCGCCTCCTTTGTATGCGCCGCGCGCAATGATAACACACAGTCACGACCCTTCTAAAATGCCAGTTTGCTCTTCAACCTCAAATTTAAACTTTGCTATGAAGATTTATGAATGTTTCTTGATGAAAATGGTTTATAGGACTTTGAGAAATATCTTGCAAGTGATGGCTTTCATTTTTGCTTCCTCCAAAAACCCACTTTGTAATGTTTTTCTATTTTGGCACTTTGTCATTTAATGAAACCTCTGTCTTCTGCTTTTTCACTGAATTTCTGAGTTTGGACTGATGAAATTATGTGATTTTTGCAGGGATATTGGTGTTGATATTTGGCAAAGGAAAACCAAAGCCTGCTTTGAAAACTTCAAGACGAAAAAATACATGATTATTACAAACAATGAATTCGACAATTTCTGATTCAAAACAGAGTTTTGAACAAGAAATGTCTTTGAATATGTTTGATGATAAAATCTGGAATGAGAACTTCTTTGAAAACCATCCTCATGGCCTGCGGGCACTTATTAAACATGTCAAAATACTGACCCCTAGACTCAAAAACTAGAAGACTCTTTTTGACCAAAATAATCATTTATGACTGTAAATGACATGAACTGAACTCTGATGGATTTTGAGGAGTTTTAACCAACCCAGCAGGTACAAGCATGAGGGAAAACAAGAGAACCAAACCCTTCCGTCAGTCAGTGGCATGCTCCTAACGGAATGCAGATGAAAAAATGGAATGAGACACCTAAACAATGAAATGAAAATAGAGAAATGATCTATGACGGAGGGCTGCAAAGTCCGACTCTAACACTTTCAACGGATCTTCTCCTCCCATGCCTCAACCTAACGGTCCTTCCTTTCTCTCCCTTACCGTTACTCACACAACCAATCAAATTTCACCACATCATTCAACCATTCTCCATCTAAGCCTTTGCTCCCTAACCGTTTTCCCTTCTCCACCTATATGTTAATTCCATAATCATTTGTATTTTTGTTTCTCATTAAAAATTTGCTCCTGAACTGTTAAGCCACTATGGTCCCTATCCAAGTTGTTAAACAAAATCATCACTTATAAAATATTTTGAAACCTGAATTTTATCACTTTTTACTTTCTTGTTGATTGATTACAGGTTGTCATCTCTACGCTTCATCCCCTGTCAGCGAAAATTTGATTGTCACCATTTATGTGATCGCCCAACCTTCATACTCTTACATCTCATTCTTTTTTCCTATTTAAAATGGCCGCGAAAGACAAATCTAAAAAGCAGGTGACCCCAAAGGGAAAAGCTAAGAAACAAGTCTTCAAAGAGCCACATATCACCAACCTAGTTGTAGAGGAAAGCTTTTCCCCTACACCTCATCTCAACCTAGACCTAATCCCTCTTACGGATGCGTTATTCGAGATCACAGATGCCCACTGTGAAATTGATTTTCACAAATTACATTTATGGCTTAGACAAAAACACATTGATAAATAGGACCTCATTAGGTTCTGGGAATCAATGTTTCCACTCTTTTCTTTTCGACAGACCCATCCATTTCCTAGTGCCAAGCTTAGTATGATCCTATAAAGAGGGCAGTGGTGGCTCAGAATGGAAACATTCTGATCACCATCTCTCTAGAAACCATAAACCAAATGCTTCTTATCCCTCAATCTGATTCTCTAACTCATTTTTCACCAGCTTCTCTTATGGACCTCTACCATAAGTTGACCTTCCAATAGAGAGCCCAAATTTTCAAAATATTCTTACCTGAGGATGCAGAAATTCCTAAGAAAAACCCACCATACTCATCCTTCATTTTAAATGAAGCCTCTAAACATTATATCTCACTTCTCTCATGCCTGTTAGGATACCCTGATGACCAGACAGTTGATGAACCTATCATGGTGTTCCTATCTATTTTCAGAAAATATCAAGCACCATTGTTCATGTATAATTACAACCAATTCTTGGCTGAAAATATACATGAGAAGTTCATGAATTTCACAACTCAAGGTGTGTTTAATTACACTTCTGTAATTATACACATGTTTATTTTTCAATAGGGAGAGATGTTGCCTATTAAGATCATAAAATAAGATTATCAAGGGCTAAATCAATCAATTATTCACCGGATAGAATGAATCAGGGCTAGATCAACAAAAAACTACATCTTCAAAGTTCATTGATTCCTTCATGCACCTAGGAAAGAAGTTGCTTACCAGTCAGACAAAACCTAGAATTGGAAAAGAGATCAAAAGGATATTACAATTGAGTGAGCAAGCCAAAATAGGGGATTGGTATTTATACCAAAATTACACAAAAATTAGAGTACATGGCTATGAACCCCCACCATATAAGCTCCCCAGATATGTTCCCATGAGAGTCTTTTCGCTAGAGTACATTCAACGGATGATAAATATGGATGACCTCCATTTTGTTTCAAGGAAAAGGAAAGCTTAGTTTAAGCTCAAGGCAAACATTGGATCTTTTATTTGTAATACCAGATCGGCTGGTGTTGAAGCTGATGCATCATTAAATAAAATGGGATTCCAACCAAGTTTCACATTGTCTTATGACCCACATGGCATTATTTCTTCTCTGAGAGTTGAACTGAAAATAACTTCATATAATCATACCTCCAAACCAGAAATAGAAAAATATATGAATCAGGATCAATGGGTTGAAGGAACTCTTCAAGAGGCAGATGACAAGTTCTTTCAACTTCTAATGTGAAGACCCCAATCCCTGAAAGTAAACAGAAGAAAAGGGTCCGAGAAGAGTTTCCACCTGCTAAAGAAATCATGTAGGAGTTCATCTTGCAACAAAAGAACCCAAAAATTGGCTCATCTTTACTTTTAGAAGGAGCACAACCATAGATAATTGATTTGGGAGAGACCGAAGTTTCTACATCAACAAATTTTCCTATGACTCCTCCATCATCATCACCTACTAGAGAACCTCTGGAGATCATCCAGAACTCAGAATCTAGTTCTTCTGAAGAATGAAATATTTTCTCTAGATTCTTTGACATTAAGCATAATAATGAAGCATTAAAATATAATGTATATACTTAGTTCAGGAGAAAAACATCAAATTCTCAGCATAAGCTTCTCGATGCATTTGACAGTGAGAAAGGAAGGATGAAAATGGAATTTTTGCTGGCAACAATCCCTTTTCCTAAATCTCATTCAAAATATAAAAAGACCATGTTTTATTTTGATGCAATTCAAATCCATCATATTAATCAGATAGACACGTAGAGAAAATATGGAGAAATACTCTTTTTAAGAATGACAACTACAGCTATGTCACTCTCCAAACTAAAGACTGCATTGTCAAATGTTCAATCTCAACTCAAGATTTAGAAGCTCTCTTCCTTGTCCAAAGATATCAGCTTAAATATTTGGAGGACTTTGTAGTCAAGGTTGGATATGATTCAAAAAATTGCAAAGAAGTTGAAGAAATTATTAAGAATAAGAATGCAAACATCTCTGCTCTACAACTGAAGATCCAGAGACAAAATAAATTGCAGAAAATGAATACAACAAGGAGGAAATGCTCAGATTAATCATTGAGAAAAAAAAAATCAAATAAGAAAAATAGATGAATAGATTGAAGAGTTGCTAAATGAAAAACAAGAAGCACAGGTGGATACTGATCCAAATACAACAGTTCAAACATCTTCTATAGGTACAGATCCTTCAACATCATTGACAACAAGTGATACAAAAAATTTAACACAGGATTTGGCTATTCAGAAGCAGGAACATGAGAAGTTGTAGCAAATGTTTCAGATTCTAGAATCACAGAAGATCATAAATGATACTTTATATATGGAAGAAATGAAAAAGTCACATAATTTGGAACTCAAGGTTAAAGAACTTGAAAGTGAATCTTTAATGGCAGGGACATTGGATGAAGCCAAGTAGAACATTTGGGAAGACATCATAAAATCTATGATAGAGTTATGGCCATCCATACAGATAATTTTTTAACAGCAAGAGCTCATCGCCAAGTGCAAAGCAAACATAGAAGAACAAAAAGAAAATATCAAGAAAAAGCCAAGTGAAACTACTGACATGATCAAAATTTTCAACTCAAAGAATAAAGAAGAATTATAAGAGATAAACATATTGGACAAAACTGCAACAATATTAGAAATCAAGAAAGTCTTACAGTAGAGGAATTTAATCAACCAACTTCAAACAAAATTTGAAGCTTTGAATACTGTTGTTCAACATTTTCATACAAATTTTAATGTTTTGAATCATAAAGGACTACCAGGATTGGCAGGTCTAGATGATAACTTGATTAAATTAGAGGATTATTGTAAGAATTTATATATTGTTGCAGTGGATAAGTCTAAATTTGCAGGTATTAAAGGACAGATTACAAGGAAAGCATTTTTAAAGGCTTTGCAGTTTGATTTTACCATTCAATTTCAAATCAAATATTTGTTCATTTAGAAGCCTACTTTCGAGAGATATATACAGGTGGATGAAATCTTTAGAAATATGATGAGTGTAGAAATCCCAAGTGAAGAAAAATGGGATAAATTTTGTGAGACCATTGAGTAAAACTATGATATTTACAACATGCCATCACAACATATTTTCAAGGGTCCAGTCATCAACAACTTCCATGAGAACAGAGACATATCAACTATCTGTTTCCTTCTTCTATTCTACTCTATTATATTATTGTAATCAATTTAAGATATTTCTAAGTTTTAGAAATTAGTATAAATAACTCTCATTACGAGTTATTAAGGGTTGCACCCTTGGATAAGAAATTTTTTATAAGCATAATTGTTCGAGTTTTTTTATCATCAATAATAGAAGAAGGATTCTGAATTTGTCTCATATAGCTTTGTTCCTTTTGTGATTTTTCCCTGTTTTCATTACATTTTATCTCTACATATGTTTAATTGTTATCAAGATAATTAGGAGAGATTAACTGTGTTTCAGTTATCTTACAATTCCTCCTGAAGTTATTATTAATATAAAGAATGATTTATTAAACAATTTGTTGATGGAAGTCCCTTTCATTTATAAATTGTCAGTGTCTTGATAATTTTAAATGTATTCTGTTGAACTTTTAGACATTTTTTAAAGGTTTTCAAACATATGATTAATTAAATCATTCAATCTAAATATTTAATTATCATATCTTCTTACATAAGTCTACTTAACCATTTACAAAATCTTAAATCACAATGTCAGATAAACAAGCAGCCCTTAGTATTATTTTCTGATATGATCTAAAAGATTTAAGTAAAACTATTTGCAAAAGTTATTTTATACATTGGTCATCCAAAATTCAAAAACAAAACAAAACATTATACATGCTTTGGCATAATGATTGACCCCAATTATCTCAAAGGACAACAAATTACAATTTTAGAATTTTACATACAATTACATTAAAATCATTTCACATTAATACAATTAAAATTTTACAAATATTTTACATATAATTGTAATTACAATTACTATTACAATTTTACAGTCACATACAATGACAATTACAATTACAATTTTAGAATTTTACATACAATTACAATTACAATTACATTTAGAATTTTACATACAATTACAATTTTACAACTTTACATATATACAATTACAATTACAATCATTTCACATTAATACAATTAAAATTTTACATACAATTACAATTACAATTTTACAATTTCACATACAATTACAATCATTTCACATTAATACAATTAAAATTTTACAAATATTTCACACACATTTACAATTAGAATTACAATTACAATTTTACAATTTCACATACAATTACAATTAAAATTACAATTACAATTTTAGAATTTTACATACAATTACAATTTACATATACACAATTACAATTAGAATTAAAATGACAATTATTTCACATTAATGCAATTAAAATTTTACAAATATTTTACATACAATTACAATTAAATTACAATTACAATTACAATTTTACAATTACAATAATTTCACATTAATACAATTATAATTTTACAAATATCTCACATACAATTACAATTTTACATACAATCAAAATTAAAATTTCAATTACAATTACAACATAATATTTGATAAATATCATGATTTAATATTAAAAATAAACATCGCAATCATGATAACCATCATTCAAACAACATATTCGACTAAAAAGCACATTAAAATTTGCTAACATCATCTAATCATCGTGATCATGATCATCTAACAAAACACAAGCATTGTATAACATCATCACAACACAAACATCAAATATACATCTCATGTCAAATAACTTCTATCACATACACATCTATCTGCAAGATGCACATTAAATAAAAATATCTAACATGACCTAACAATATACACATCATGATGAACACCAACATGTAAATTAAGTACAAGTGCAACATGAACATAAAATAAATGGACTATATATATATCTATATATATATATATAATGTCAAAAATATACAACTGTAATATAACTGCATATAAATGTCAAATATTGGATGGTGGTACATCAATAGTAGTACTAGTCGAGGCCTGCTCATTCGATGGTGCAACCTCAACATGCTCAGATAGATGTCGATCATCATGTGCTTGCTGATTTGGATGTGCATCATGCTAATAAGGATCAGCTACCTGCTCATGATGACTCGATGTGGATGGTCTAGCTTTTTGATCTATGGATGGTGTGGCAGCCTGCTCAGTCGATGGACCTGCCTCCTCAGATGGATTTGCACCCTCTTCAGGATCATGTGCCTACTCATGATCATGAATGTTGGATGCTACAGGCTACTCATCTCCGACGCGATGTAGAGGAGGAGGTGGAGTACTAGTTGAACGATGATCACTCTCCTTATCGTGATCATTAGATGATGTGTTGCTCGACTCTCGACGTACTGCATCTCCACCACGCCTACGTCGACTAGCCCTCCTCGTCTACGTTAGTAATCTGGTAGCTCTAACGACAAACTGCATCAGGGTCAACATATCACGTGGCATGCCTCTCCATATCGTTGCAACCTATCATTATCTTGTGTCTCTCTGATAGTGACTGGCCTGACTCTCTCCTCCACTAGGAGTCGACAGAGTTGGTTACCCAACTCCATCCTAGATCTAGTGTCAGGCCTACACCTCACACCTATCGGTACCTACACATGATCATGAGTACCAGGTCTGTCACCAGCCTGATCCTCCGCATCTTCCATGTCCTGATCATCAGCAGGATCTACACCTAGATCATTTGGTGGCGGTGGCATCTCATCGCCAACAAATGACCCAATATCTACAAAATATATATAAGTACACAAAAATAATTAGAAAAATTCATTAGGTAATTTAATAAAAACAAGTTAAAGAACGGGTTAGAATAAATTTAAATAAAACACTAATATTATCTCTCTCATCCGGCGGCTCATCAACTGTGAAGAGGATGTTGGCACACCCTCACCAATCCAAACCAACATACGGACATGGCACTAGAATGAAGGTGTGATCATCAACATTGGATAGCAACTCCAGTGCATCATGAGATATCCTTGCGGAAAAGTCAGACTCACCCCTCTTGGGCATCATCCGGCCCCACATCTCCATCCGTATGTGCAACATCGGCCTATGAGGCTACCGAAAAAAAAGTAGGCCTTGTCTCTGGAAAACTCTCAAAAAATAAAAAAATAGCTCTGAAGAAAAAGGGAAGTTCACCCTCCCTTATGCATGATAATGACATCTATCTAAATTTTTACATCACTACCGCAAAAAAATCACAAAACACCTCAGAAGTCGTGGCACATGTAATAAAGAATCAACATAAAATAAAAGTGGGAAAATAATGCGTTGCCCGTCACTAGTATGGTGCGCAATGGTCGACAACAGTAGTGAGAGGCACCTCACCTCCTCTGCACCAAACGAAGTGATACATCACTGACCACCGAAGCCCTAAAAATCTGCAGGAGACAGTATATTGGCGCTAATGTATCTCTGGGAGTCCACCAACTAACTCCCTACTGCATAGCCGACGGGGACCTCTAGGAACAAGGGAAAATCATGCCCTCTCCTAGATAGGCGAGTAATAAAATACATTTCCTCCTCAGTGGCCACGTACCACTGGTTAGGACCAACCAAGAAATCCCTTCGGTGGAAATTCCACTTGAATATAAGCTGTCGCAATAACCCATTATGGCCTTTTAGGGATGTAGCCTCCCCAGAACTTGAATAGGCCTACCTCCCTTAGGATAACCTGAGTGGCTGCCATAAAAGGGTAAGGGTACATAAGTCTCTCCCTTTCTCGTGCCTCCCACAGGTGAACCACATTATACTGGTCCGCCATATGTTCTTATTGTTCCCTCTCTTCTCCCCTTTGACATCGCTGAATGATTCACATATTAAATACAATTTTTTTATTAAATGAGACATGTATTTAAAATATATATATATATTGGAAAAAAAGCAATCGTTGCGCCAAATAAATAGTCATGCACCAGTATCGGTGCATCTGTTTTTATCGTGCACCATCTCTGGTGCACCTGGAAATTTGCAGTGCACTGCACAACATGAAATTTAATTTCTCCTACAATTCATTAACGAAACTATCCATCCCAGTGTGAATAATTATGTCAACGCATCGCCAAACATTACTTAATGGTCAACGATACGGTCGTTTAACCGATCACACCATTGACTATTTAGAAGTTCGGCAGGGTAGTGTGCTGACCAAACTACTCGCCCTGGGGCGGATAGTTTCGTTAGTGCACTGCCCTCCTGGCATCATTACACAGTCAACGGTTTGGTGGTTTAACTGACCACATTGTTGACTATGTACTAGTATCCAGGGGGCGGTGTGCTAACCAAAATATGCACCCCGGGGCGTATAGTTTAGTCAGCGCATTTCCCTCCTGACATCAATACATGGTCAATGGTGTGGTTGTTAAATGAACACACCGTTGAATATGTATTGGCACTCAAAGGGCAGTGCGCTAACTAAAATATCTACCCCGGGGCACTTAGTTTGGTCAATGCACCTCCCTCCCGAACTTGGACATAGTCAATGGTGCAGTCGGTTAACCAACCGCACCACCATTTATGTATTTAAAACAAAACATGGTGTGCCTTTTTGGTACTGCACCAGAACTAACACGGTTTCTGTTAGGACTAGTTGTGGCGTGCCCTGTAAATTTACAGGCAGCACTGCGAACTGGCACTACAAGAAAAAAGGTCATTGGTGAGGGTAAAAAAATGTCACTATAAGCTTGTTGGTGACGGTCAAAAGAGCCTCTGTCATTAAAAATTGAACGTCACCAAAGGTGGCGTCACCAAAAGTGTAGGTGTTGTGGTGACATTCAAGGTCCATTACCAATAATGATTTATAGTGACGGATAGTGACTGTCACCATTTCATATAAGAAATGGTGGTGAACCTTAGCCTCTATCACCAAAAAAATTAACGTCACCAAAGGTGGCGTCGCCAAAAGTGTAAATGTTGTGGCGACATTCAAGTTCTGTCACCAATAATGATTTATAGTGACGGATAGTGACTGTCACCATTTCATATGAGCAATGGTAATGAACCTTAGCCTCTGCCACCAAAAAAACAGAATGTCACCAAAGTTAGCGTCACCAAAAGTATAATTTTTGTGGTGACATTTAAGGTCCATCATGAATAATGATTATAATGATGGATAGTGACCATCACCATTTCATATGAACAACAAACATTTATTGTGATGGACCTTTCATTGTTGTCACTATATATATATATATATATATATATATATATATATATATATATATATATATATATAGTGACATTTGTTTACCATCACCATTTCCTATTTTGGTGAGGGTGGAAAAATATCATCGTAAGCTCATTGGTGATGGTCGAAACATCAGCTGTCACCAAAAAATTATCGTCACCATTCCATATGAATATTAGGGCACGATGGAATCGGACCACCAACCTCCTGCTTGTAAAGCAAGTGCTTTTCCATTGAGCTAGCACCCTTTAAAGAATTAGACTTTAAAAATTTAGACATTGATACTTTATAAATTGTAAATTCTACAATTGGAGATAAATTATAAAACTTTGCAAAGTATTGGAAAATATTTTAATAAACAATCAAAATAACATCAAAGTTGCAAGTTCCTACCTATTGGTTATGGAAGTTATGAAAAATGGTTGGTGGGAAGAATAATTATGTATAAGATACTCAATATGTTTGGTTGAATTCTCAATTAGAAGTGGAACTTTGAAGACAATTACAACCTATAAATGACCTATAATTATAAAACCTAAAATCTGCAATTACACTAAAGATTTATTTCTCACCTTGTGAATCTTATAAATTTGTTGTGACAACATAAGCCTCTAAAAAGATGATTTTCATGCCCAAAAGTAAAAAATAGTGAGTATATATGACACAATTATGAATAATGGAAAATATGATGATCTCATTCATAAGCTTCATAAAGAAGAAGATGTATTATATTTTTTAGCTTTGAAATATCAACAACATGTCTTCCAACTTTCCCGTCACTAATAATGGCCTCTTGCAACAAACCCAATTTGAATTTGATAGATTGCATCAAAAGAATGAAGAAATATATGAAGAAATGATTTCCAACTAAGCAATTTATATAAACAAATATGGAAATTTTCATTAAGAAGAAAGATTATTCTAGCATAATATCATGTTATACAACCTAAATTATACTCAATATCCTTTATATACATCTATAATATCACCTCAAATTCAACTATCTCTTTATTCAACAATCATTCAAGCTATGCAATTTGCCTCCTTGATTCAATAACCTTAATACCAAAATAAAAGGATCTAGATGTGGGGATTTTCTGTCCTATCTAACAGAGAAAAGTAAAAACCTCTCTAAAAAACATTTCCACTTTATCTGCAACCTGTACATTTGCATCAAAATGCACATTAGTTTGGACATGGCGGGTCTTATGCCATAGGTATGATATGAATATAAATTAATTAGCAAAAAACTACCCATATGTAGTACAATTTGTATCATAAAGTACCTCTGCAACTTCCTGTCTGATCCAATCTTTTTGATTTGGATCATGGAATTCTAATTTTGAAGGTGGAAAATGCACAGAAAAAACACTTATGGATGAATATCAGAAACATGAAATCATACTTCCAAACCTATCAAATTGAATTTGGGAACGACGTAGGTCTAATATATTAGTATGGAATATCCATTAACTATCACAAAATTATGGGTATTCCAGAAAAATCATGAGCTACATAAATTATGTAAGATATCACAAGGTCAAAATTAAAAAAATAATATGAAAACTGCTTGCAAAATATAAAGTAGTTGAATTCAGTGGAATCCCCATAAAATTTAAGGCAAACTCAATGTAATGAATGACCACAACTGACAACTCTACTTGCTACAACATCATTAGAATAACTAAGCTTTAGGATTTTTCCAAAGGATAAACCACATGCAGCATCAAACATGAATACTCATCGGGCTGCTTCTGGAAATCCATCTTTCCATGCACATTTTAAGCACCTATGCCACATCCATATCTTTCCTTCATGCTCACCAGGTAATGTCAACAATAAAGGTAACTATCTTACCAATATCGTGAGGCTACCCTGACGGTGTGTGTAGCAAAGAACATGTGCTTCTAAGGGTTCATTAAAGAAATGAAAGCCAAAATTATGCATCATTTTGGTATTTTGGTACATCAAAATTTTCCAATTATTACTGTGTAAATGCAAATTCTACAAGATAACAAGAGAAAAGTATGTAAGAATAAAAAGACATGAAGAATTGGGTATCATAGAAATAGATCTATCTAAATTCAATTGTTTGTGTGGTAATTCAACAATTATTGGTGATTTCAATGGAAGTTCAAGCAAGGTGGCACCTTCATTTGCAAGGAAATAGTTCTCAAGGGCTAAATGGTAAGCTGCAAACATGGCATACTGAAAAACATGTTAACATTCTTCAACTGATCATGACTTGCACCCATAAGCAGAACCTGTAAACACAAGAGAATAGAAAGTCCCGTAAATTCTGACTTCAAGAAAACATCATATCACATAAGATCAAGATGTCACCTAGTTTAGAGACAATTAACCACATGAGATACTTTCAAGAATGCAATTCTGAGAACCTCTTTACTTTGTTGGAAATATTTCATAGAGAATATTAGATTGATTTCTAGGCTTCAACCTCCATCTATGAATTATATTATCATAGCATACATAATATAATTACCATTTCTACTAGACAGATTAGGTTTTCAAGGCATATGAAGCACAAATATAATAATTATTTTACAAAAAATGAAATATTAAAAATACACAATGAATCCTAGACAGTTTTCCACCCTTGGAATCACCATCCTAGGTTCATAAATGAGTTTCCATTTTGTATTAGAAACACATATTTATTGATTCACATTATAATCTCTAGGATAGCACATTGATCATCATGAGAAACATTTCCTGCATAAAATAAAAAATAAAGACGTAAATGATCTGAAAGGAGTGCATTAGTTTTGTTGTGCTAAGGGTCCTTTCAGTAATATAAACATGTAAAATTTGTCTCCATTTGTTTGCTTAAGGAATGAGTGTTTTAACCATGAAACATAGATGAATTAGTGAACTTTAAGAATGAAAATAAGCCTTAAAAACACTGAAAAAAAGTGTATAATAGAGAAATACAATCACACATAAGTTTTACACAGTAGACATGATGAAGCAGTCCAGCCCTCCTGGGCTACATCTACTGGTCCAGCTCCCAATGGCATGTCCCTCTTTGTAATTATGCTGAAAATTGTAAATTACATGTGTTTACAGGCCTTTAATGGATGTTTTCACTGCACCAATGGCACCAGAATGCTCAAATTAGTCTAGGTAGACCCTTGTTTCACCAAAATTGGTCGAAAATTGACCTCCCAATGCATTTTTCCCAATGGCAACTAGAAAATCTCCACTAAAAGTGGAGACTAGCACTTAATTGGAGTTAAATGTAATAAAAACCCTAAAATTAGGGCACGCTACAACTTCTGCCATATTTATCGTTAACATTTAAGTCAAGGTTTGGGTGGGGTGGTCACATGTCAACCCCCCGCCATCCGCGTTGAAACCATTGGGATAACTCCGCATTGAACCGTTTGATTTAAGGTTTAAGTGGCTTAGAACCCAGAGTGTTGGTTCCACAAACCTTGGCATTACATGCCATATCTCTGCCATGTGTCAGGTGCAAACCTTCCACTGGAGTTTACGTTGAATACAACTGTTGCATTATATGCCAACTGATCGCGACATGTGAACACGCCTTTACTATCGGTGTTAATATTTAATACAACTACCGGTTAACACTTTGGGGTCTCGGTTATAGCCGCCGGGTGTATGGTGGTCGGGGCTAGCCCTTCAGGGCTGGCCCCTTTTTTTATCTACCCATACCTTTGTTAAACCATAAATTGATGTGGGTGACTATATAGGTTAAGTCATATGTGGTAGGAGAAATGGTAGAGGCTAGCCGTGCACGCTGGAGGTCGTAGGGCCGACCCCACCCTGACTCCACAATAATTTTACCACTGCATCATGAGGACATGTTGTGGCCTCCTTGCTTGCCACGTGTCACTCATCTGATGGTTCAAACAAAAACCCATAACGGTCAGAAATGATTCTCGTACCACAAAAATCAATGGCCAACAACATGACACATGGCGTGATTTGGTTGGCGGGAATATTCCCTAGAATATGCATGTTGACTGTACCTTCATGCTGACTGGGCATCCAGTCACAAATTTTTTTTTATTTGGGAAAAAATACAGAACGAGATATCTTCCTCATACGACATCGGTTTTTAGAACTGTTCATGGCACCGAAATCGCAACGACGAGACCTTTCCGGTCGCTCAGGTTCAGTCCTGTTTCAAGAACTTTAAATATTGAGCATAACACATGATCTCCTGATCATACCTCCCCATTGCAAAGATTTTGGACCCCAAAAGACTTTAATCACCTGTTCAGAATATGAGGGTACAACTCCCTCACCTTTTCCACTTTCATCCATATTGCCTTACTTGGTTTGCTGCCCTTGAGCCCAATTCAAAGATAATCAACACTTCCCCTTTTAGAAGTGTGTGTCCTCTTGTCAAGGATGAAATCCTCCTTGAGCTCGTCCAGAAATTCTGGTGAGAAATATTCTATTGATGGCAGTTGAATATCACTCCCTTGATCATCAATCAAAGGAGGCTCATACAAACGTAAATTATCCACATTGACAAAGGAATACATTTGCCTATATGAAGGCAAGTCAAGTTGAAATGCATTATTACCAAATTTTTTAATGATCTTGAATAGACCATAACAAATCGGCTTCAGATTTTTACCTTCTCCTTGCATCCTTTCTTTTCTTATGTGCAACCATACTTCATCTCCTTCTTGAAACTTGTGATCAACTCTATGTTTGTCATGCCTCTCCTTGTACTTTCTTTGAATCTTCTCAAGTTGTTCTTGAACTTGTTAATGAATACTTTGAATTTTCCCAATGATCTTTTGAGCCTTGTCAATATCATTATGCCCATCAATTGCAACATCCTTCCAATAGATGAAGTTTAATGGTGATTTCGGAAAATACCCAAAGCAGGCTTCAAAAGGTGAAGTATTTGTAGTAGAGTGCTTGGCCCATTTGTAAGCATGCTAAATGTAATGAAGTTGTTCATCCAACAACTTGGGATGTTTTCTGAAATATCCTCTCAATAAATTCACAACGGTTCAGTTCACCACCTCGGTTTGGCCATTAGTTTGCAGATGAAAAGAAGTATTCTTTTTCAACTTTGTGTCCATTATCTTCCAAATATTGGACCAAAAATTCCCAACAAACCTGGAATCCTTGTCACGTACAATAGAAGTTGACAAACCATAATGAACCCATACATGTTGAAAATAATTTTCAGCAGTAATAGTTTTTTTACATGACATAAGTATACACATTTTACTAAATCTATCCACAACTACATAAAGATAATCATGTTGTCTTCTTGGCATAGGTAGACCTCCAAAAAAGTGCATGGAGACACTCTCCCATGGCCTTGATGGTACTGGTAGTGGCGTGTACAACCCAAGCTTCCTATTGCTAGGCTTACTTATTTCACACATAGAACATCCTCTTATAAAATGTGACACACTATCTATCATGCGAGGCCAATAGAAATACCTCTGTAGATGCTCCACTGTTTTGCTTACCCCAAATTGTCCAACGATAAGAGACGAATGAGCCTCTCCCATGAGACTAAGTCTCTTTCCTTGTGGTATACACATCTTGCTCAAATGAAACAACAAATTTTTATGCATGTGATAATCATTTTCCTCAACTTGATTCCCTTCACTCACACTAGCATACACATTTTTAAAATCAGCATCAGATGCATATTGTTCTATGTAACTTTCATGTACAGTAGAATCATTTTTAAGCAAAGTAGAAGCACTTATAATTGGCCTTGAAATCATATCAATAACTTTATTGAAAATACCTTTCTTGGAACTTATAACCAAGTGAAACTGTTGAAGAAATCCCATCCACCTGAAATGTCGTGATTGTTGCAATTTTGTTTGCGACTGCAAGTACTGTAATGGTTGGTGATTGGTATGTATAATCATCTCTTTACCCATAAAGTAGTGTTTCCACTTCTTGACGCTTTGTACCAACACATACAACTCTTTTTCATATGTTGGATAATTAACTACAACACCATTGAATGTTTCAGAATGAAAATCAATAGGCTTACCATGTTGCAAAAGTATTACACCCATGGCATAATCACTAGCATCAGTTTGTATCTCGAATGGTTGTCTAAAATCCGGTAATGCAAGGACCGGAGCTAAACTGATCTTGTCTTTTAAAGCTTCAAAATCTTGTTGTTGTTTTCCTCCCCATTGGAAGCCTTTCTTCACACTTGTCACTGCATGCATAGGAGCTGCTATGGCAGGGAAGTTAGCAATAAAATTTCTCCAATACTGAGTTGTGCCTAAGAAACTTCTTACCTCAGTTACTGATTTGGGAGTGAGCCAATTCACAATGCCTTCCACTTTAGAAGGATCAATTCTCAATGCATCTCCTCCTACAATGTGTCCCAAATAAACCAGAGAAGTCTTTCCGAATTTTCACTTAGACATCTTAAGATATAATTTGTCTTTCTTCAAAACATCAAGTGCCCTTTTAACATGCAAGACATGTTATTCTCTTATTTTGTTGAAAATGAGTATATCATCTAAATACATAATCACAAAGTCATCAAGAAATGGACACAAAAAATTATTGATAACACGCATGAAAGTTTCTAGTGCATTACACAAACCAAATGGCATAACCAACCACTCAAAGAGTCCTTGTTTGGTTTAGAATGCAGTCTTCCATATGTCACTTTCTGCAATTCTTACTTGATGATATCCACTTCATAAATCTAACTTAGTGAAAAACTTTTCTTCTTTCAGCTGATCTAGTAAATCATCTATCCTTGGGAGTGGGTAACGATTCTTTACCGTTATCTTGTTCAAATATCTGAAGTCAACACACATGTGCCAAGTCCCATATTTCTTCAAAATCAAGACTATGGGTGAACTGCATGGTGAAGTGCTTGGCCTTATGAGTCCCTTGTCCAACAAATCTTTGATTTGCCTCTTTATTTCAACATTCTCCATTATGTACATGTGATACATGCCAATGTTTGGAAGATGACAATCTTGTTGAAACTGAATCTCATGTTGAATCTCCCTTTTAGGAGACAATCTTGTTGGCTCCTGAAACATCTCATGATGTACATCAAATACATCATATAAATTTGATTTCAACTTAGGATCACAATATTCAAATGACTCATGATTATCATCAAATTTAGGCTTAATCATTAGAAGAAAAAAATTATTACTTGAATTCACCAGCCTTTTTAACTATCCAACATTTACCATTACAATATTTGTCTTCTTGCGATGTGCTCTAACAATGTACTCATTGCCATCTTTGAATAAATGGTATTTGTTCTCATGGTGATGGAAGATATATTTCCTGTCATACAAGTAAGGACTTCCCAACACAACACATGTAATATCAAGCAGAACCAAATCTAATTCAACTGTGTCAACAAAATGTGTAGTTATTGTAAAGCGCAATATGCACTTCTTTGAAACCTATAAATTTGCATCCTTACCAATCCAACCAAGTGGATATGGTTTTGTATGTGGAATGGTCTCAAGATTAATTTTCTTGACCAAGTCTTCAGAGATTAAGTTCGCTTGTGACCCACTGTCAAACAGTGTATTAGCCTTGGTATGTTTGGATATGACCCTCACATGAAACAGTTTAATTCTCTCTTCTTCATTTGGAGCTTCTATGTGACAGTTTGAAGTACTAGTATTGGGTTTTGTTTCAATTTATTTACCCTTCATGTTATTCAATCCCATGGCTGTAGCTTTAGTTTCATCACCTGAATCCTCTCTTAAGTCATGTTGAGTTGAAGCTGCAGTTTTCTGCTTCCCTTTGTTATTGTTAAACTTGGGTCTCTTTTCAGGATGTAATTTCCAACAATTTTTCTCTTCGCGGCCTTCTCTTGGACAATTTTCACAAACCACTTTCTCTCCCTCTTTCTTGACATATGAATTATTTTTTCCTTTTCCTTTTGAGGTCTTCTCTTTGTTTTTCCCCTTAAATTGTTTGTTTCTACCCTCTTAACAAATATTTTTCCCTCTAGCTTCTAGATGTGTAGCTTGAACACATATCTCATCTAGCCTTGTAGGATTAAACATGAGGATAGTATGTCTAAGGTAGATATGTAAGCCCCCTATGTACTTGAGAAAATTATCTTGACTCTGCAAATCTACCCGTAATAAGAGAGCTCTTCTCGTAAACTCTTGGGTGTAGTCTTGTACATTTTTTCCTTTCAATTGTCTAAAATTTTGCCAGTTCATTATGGATTTTTGCATGTGAACTAATGGATAAAATTTTTGTTTTATTGCAGTAATGAAATCATTCCATGATAGAATAATATTACCATGTTTTTTAATCTCCTCCTTTGTCTTGACTTCCCACCAAACAAGAGTTGCACCTTCCATCCTCAATGAAGCTAGTTGGATTTTGGTGTCATCATCATGAAGGTTCTAAACTCTCAAATAAACCTCCAATTTCCTAATCCAATTATCAAGCTTTTCTGCATTGAATTCACCAAAAATTGACAATTCAAACTTAACATCAAGTTTTAGAAAGGGACTTTTACCAGTGTTCTTTGACTTGTGTGACTAGTGTACTGAAGATGAAGTAGAGGATGATGATGATGAGGGTGAGGATGGTGACTTTCCACTGCCTCCATTTCCTTCATTTCCCTTATTTGATTTATCTTCATCATTGTGGCCTCCCGATGATCCCTAACCTTCCTTGTGAAGTTTGGATCCTTCTCCTTCTAGCCTTTCATTCCTTTCTTGATAAAGGACTCTCACCATTTTAGTCATGTCAAGGAATGCTTTCCTAAACAATCTTTCTTCTTCTTTGGGAACCACCTCTTCATGGGCTTCTTCTTCTCCTTGAGGCATGATTATTGCTTCTTTTTCTTATCTTGGAGGTGAAATAGGTGGTGGAGAATGTGGCAATCTTGCCCTCGTTTGCTGTGGCTCACTTTGAGAACCCCTTGTTTCCACCAATTTTCCTTATCCTCTCTTAAGCTTGAGCCTAGTAAGCATGAAAAACCCTTGAAAACAGTTAACAAATATTTGCACATAAAAACACCAGACATTAAATTCTAGCTCTAATACCAACTTGATATAAAAGGAGTGTATTAGTTTTGTTGTGATAAGTGTCCTTTCAGTAATATAAACATGTATAATTTGTCTCCATTTGTTTGCTTAAGGCATGAGTGTTTTAACCATGAAACATAGATGAATTAGTGAACTTTAAGTATGAAAATAAGCCCTAAAAGCACTAAACAACAGTGTATAACAAAGAAATACAATCAGACATAAGTTTTAAACAGTAGACATTATGAAGCAGTTCACCCCTCCTGGGCTACATCTACTAGTCTAGCTCCCAATGGCATGTCCCTCTTTGTCATTTTGCTCAAAATTGTAAATTACATGTGTTTACAGGTCTCTAATGGCTGTTTTCACTGCACCAATGGCTTCAGAATTCTCAAATTAGTCTAGGTAGACTCTTTTTCCACCAAAATTTGTCGAAAATTGACCTCCCAATGCATTTTTCCCAATGACAGCTAGAAAAGCTCCACTAAAAGTGGAGACAGGCACTTAACTAGAGTTAAATTTAATAAAAACCCTAAAATTAGAGCGGGCTATAGTTTCCGCCATATTTACCGTTAACATTTAAGTCAAGATTTGGGCAGGGTGGTCACACGCCGACCCCCCGTCGTATGCATTGAAACCATTGGGATAACTCCGCATTGAACTGTTTGATTAAAGTTTAATTGGCTTGGAACCTAGAGTGTTGGTTCCGCAAACCTTGGCATTACATGCCATATCTCCGCCATGTGACAGGTGCAAACCTTGTGTTGGAGTTTATGTTGAATACAACCTTTGTATTATATGCCAACTGATCGTGACATGTGAACACACCTTTACCGCCATTGTTAAGGTTTAATACAACCATCGGTTAACACTTTTGGGTCTCGGTCATAGCTGCCAGGTGTATGGTGGTCGGGGTTGGCCCCTTTTTTTAATCCACCCATACCTTTGTTAAACCATAAATTGATGCGGGTGACTATATAGGTTAAGTCATATGCGATAGGCAGAATGGTCGGAGGCTAGGCATGCAGGCTGGATGTCGCGGGGTTGACCCCCCCGACTCCACAATAATTTTACCACTGCATCATGAGGACACGTCTCGGCCTCTGGACTTGCCATGTGTCGCTCATCTGACAGTTCAATCAAAAACCCATCAACGGTCAGAAATTATTCACGTACCACAAAAATCAATAGACCACAACATGCCACATGGCGCGATCTGGTTGGTGGAGAGAAAATGGAATATTCCCTAGAATATGCCTGCTCACTGTACTTGCATGCTGACTGGGCATCCAGTCACAAAATTTTTGTTGTTTGGGAAAATGGACAGAACGTGATATCTTCCTCATACGACATCAGTTTTTCAAACCATTCACGATGCCAAAATCACAATGATGAGACATTTCCGGTCGCTTAGGTTCGGTCCTGTTTCAAGAAATTTCAATTTTGAGCATAACACATGATCTCCTGATCAGTAAAATACCTTGCTAATTTTGGAGGGAACATGTGGAGTGGTCCACATGGCCTCCCACACCAACTGGCATTTGAAGAGGGTTGGACTCCCTATTTATCAAATTCCCCCCCCTGGCTCTCTACAAAAGTACTTTATACCCCAATTCATCTCATTTTTTAGTTTCATACTTTGGAGAGAAAATTTGTACAACATAAATTAGAACAACTTAGGGTGGACAAATTTGGTAGAACAACATTGAAAAACAACTTTGGCAAGAAGATTTGAAAGGAGGAACTCATAACAAAGTTTTTTCCAACATAACAACACCCAAAACTCTTATTTGTTCTTTTTTTTCTTACTCTCATATATTCTTTGGATGGAATCTCATGCATCATCTCAAGGAGGGTATGATCATAGAAATCATGGTGGAAAAAGTTGTGAAGGGAGAGGAGACAGGGAAAAAAATAACAAACAATTCCTAGTGATTCCCCTTTGTGGAAGTGGGTCATAGAAAGAGAAAAAGGAGAAAAATAAGGTGGAAACTACTTATGGAATCACATAAGTGCGAGGAAAATTTTTGATTCATACTCAAGGGGTAAAGCCCTTTTTTTTGGATTCCTAACAATGGGGTTAAGTTTTGTAATTTATCACCCTAAAAATTGAGGCACAGTTTTAAAAGGAGCATGACGACGCACAATTAGTCAGGGAAGAAAGGAGGGGCCACAAGCATGTTCTTGTAGGTTAAAAAAAGGGGCAATAATTTCCTTAAAAAATTGAGGAAGCATGGAAGAGATTGAACACCAAACTCTTTGAAATAATGTTTGATTGTGGAAAGAGGGAAGAAGCAGATAACAGAGTTTCCCCTGTCATGCATGCATGTGGTATTCCATTTATAGAGTATTTTTTCTCTATATTTCCAAGTCATGTTTAGAGTGGTGAATGAAGCACCCATTGGTTACAAGAGACAAATTTTGAAAAAGTATGCACCACCGTTCTACAGAAGGAGAACTTGTTGTTGACTAATACAACAAACCATCCATCAATAAATTTGATAGTATGTCTCCTTCAGGCCCATACTCTTGAGAGAAATAAATGCTTCAAATGGGGAGAAAAGCATTGAATTCATTGTTGAGACTTACAAAAGTAATTGAGATTTAAAATCATGGATACAATAAATCAATATGGATACTGATACTATACAACAAAAAAGTGTACCTAAAAAAATCCCATACAACCAGATGTAGGTGTCAACATATCACAAAATTAAAAACATGTGAATTTTCCAAAATGCTAGAAAATTTTAAAAATAAGTAGACAAAATTAAATATGTGCTATAAACTTATAAAAATTTTATGCTATAGACCCATATTAAATCAACATTTTTGAGGACTTTTTTTAAATAGTGATTTTAGGGGAGATTTTCCCTGAATTTGTATACGGCATATTTTTGGTTGTACCTTTCAATAAGGATACAGATACATTACAATCAATCGTATGTTGACCATATTGTATATGTACAATACAAAAAATGTACAAAAAAATACATACCCCTAGCCCAAACAAGGTTGTATGGTGACTATGCTTCAAACGTCATGCAAGTTATCACAGACAATGCAAGGTCATGCAAAGAAATTGATGCAATCATTGAGTAGGTATGACCATATGTTTGGGACACAATTTTCAGTTCATAGTTTGAATATTTTATTACAAAGGACCAACATGCATAAAAATTTTGTAGGCAATTTACCAAGCTCCAAATTCTTAAGATTGGAGAAAATAGATTTGCATCACACCATGTCTTGATTCACTTATGCGGCATTGGGGTTGCTTTGTCTTTTATGGTAGTTTGTCCCATGTGGCAAACATGGATATCACCTAACATTGAAAAAGAAATGCACATCAAAACCATCATTATTGATAATGCTTGTGGGGTTATATTGAGTTGTTTCTTTCCATATCGAAACCATATTTGATTTGTTATAAACTTTGTGATATGGATATTCCTATGTTTGGAGACATTTATGAGCACATTGATTTTATTTTGGAAAGTATTCAGCAAATTCTTGAAGAGTGGGACCCTGTTTTGTATGGAACCCATGAAGGGTATAATTATCAATAGATGGGACATATAAAATGCCCATTTTCATTATTTATCCTATTCATTGAATCCAAAGTACACAACAAGGCTTACTTGGCTAAATTTTGAAATGAAAGGAAAGCTCCAAACAAAAACAAGAACAAGCATGCACACTTGCATCTCTCTTCTAATCACAACTGTTGATGAGCTCTTGAAAATAAAAACTCGACCAAGCAGAAGAAATTAGGATCACAAAAGTGCACTGGTGTGGAAAAGTGTGTTTAGGGACACTACAGAGTTTTTCTACCTAAGTGTTATGGTGTGATACGGAAACCCAAAACATACAAGAAAAACAAGCGGACAACAGGACCAAAAGAGACAATGCAGATTAAGACAGAGATAGGCTTATATGTACATTTATTTTGGATACGAAAGAATGAGCTACAAGAATGCAGGAATTAAAGCAATATGAGAAATCATAGTAAATCTTAATTGCCAAAATAATTGCAACAGAGTTCAATCCTATGACCCAATCAATACAAAATTGTGTAGCTATAGTGTAACATTGTATGATGAACACTACGATTGTTAATTACTTACAAATGGAGTGTAAATATTATTGGATGTCAAACCTCCATAACAAGCTATGTATCTATTTAGTTCTTGGACAAATATGTTGGACATGCAATAATATCAGACCTGAGAATGAATGTTGGTGTAATTATTTGGATATATGCTTATTATAGGTCAATTTGGGCATCATTCCCAATGACCTGGTTAAATAGACATCATCTCCAAGACCAATGTATAGGTTCTATCATCCCCTAACATTTCAATTGTTACATGCACTAAGACAAAGAACAAGAAAAATCAATCAAAGAATTTCATCTGCAAAGGTTTCCAAAGTTTGAAGTTTATAATATATCATATGAGAGCTCACCAATGCTACCTCTAAAGGGACTAAGTGTGTTGCATATGTAGGTAGCCCTATGCAAGGCTGCTCTGCAAAGCACTTCCCGACATTCATGGGTGTGTTGGTCACATTGGGAACGAAATTCTCATTGTTCCGGAATCTCCACTTGGCTAGTGCCTTCTAGAAGAGTTCACATGCGTCAAAATTTGAATCCATGTGTCCATTTGACATCTAAAATATTGGGAACATGTCGTTCCTATTATTGGAAAGTCATTGATTGTGAAACTACCTTAGCTTTTCTATAAATTGAGCACAGATCTTAGTGTTTGATAAGGAAGAATTTGTGTAGAGAAATGCTAGTGGAATTTCAATTGAGGAGATTGATTTGAGAGACATATTGCTGGAGATATCTACATTGTGATGAGGCTGGGATGCTGCTGGAGATGGTGACACTAAATCAATCACTGGGTTGCAACCTCCCCTTCTACCATCAATAAAGATTATTGCGTATTTTTCCCTATATGCATCTGTATAAGCTTTGATTTTCAATATCATGATTTCTTAGTTGATGTATATGGTTTATGCTTTATTGATTTAGCTAAATAAATTGAATAGACATATGTATTATTGCTATCTCTTTCTTTTTAGTGTTCATTCTTGCAGGAAATAATTTGCACAGTTGGTTGGAATTTGAAGCTACAGCAAAAGCGACAAAAGGAGACTTCGGAAGCGCTTGGATCCCAAGTAGCTTCCTTATTTCATTATGTATGTTTGTTTACAGTTAGGAAAGATAGTTGTAAAGTCTATGACATGTTGTTATAGATTAGCACCTATCTAGGGAAGAATGATTTATCCGTAATTCATAATTCCGCATAAAAAATTGGTGACTCTGTTGGGGAGATTACTCTTTATCCTAGGTGTTTTAGCCTCTGATTTTCTCCGTTTATTCACCCAGTAGTTGTTACTCACAAATATTAGGCTTTTAAGATCCAAATTTGCAAAATAAGTGTGTTAAACAGCTGTGTTTTTCTTTATACACTGTGCCCAATGCACTCTTCGACAAGACACAGTGCTTTGCATAGCACTGTCTCCCTTTCAGGCCTATATTGCAAAGCACTGTCTCTCTTTAGAGACTGCGTTGCCTCCTAAAATCATCCAAATTCCCTCGAATTTGACTTTACAGTTTGTTTTCTGCTATGTTTTGAAAATTCTGAGCCTCATATTGACCAGTGAATTCATCTACCTCTTCCTTATTTGAAAGAAAAATTGTTCAATGTTTGTTTAAAGCATTTTTCTTTATCATTGGCAAGTTAATTTCAAAGTATTTCTATTTTCGCATTAGATCCATTTGATTTTGAAAAATGAAATTGTTGTAAAATCTTCATTTCCTGATAGGAGAAATTTTTGTTTCATTCCTCATTTTTCCTTCAAAAGAGAAATTGTTGTTTGTATTCCTCATTTCTCAAAAGTAAAAGGCATTTGATTTTGTTGATTTGGTGCACTTAGTTTATTTTCTGCATTCATAACATTAAAGGAATTGAAAATAAAAAATTTCATTTTCATGTAGTGTTTTGTGTGTTTTGCAAAAGGAACAATTAGGAAATTTGCATTTAGTTTGTGTTCTTTGATTTTTTTTCTCACAAATTGATTGCTCTTTCCCTCTACTAGCTAGGATTTTCATTGAAAAACTAAAAGTGAAAGATTGCTTATCATTCTTAGTTTCACTTTAGGAATTTTCCAATACATCATCGCGGTGAACCTTTGAAAGGAAAATTGTGAAGCAAGATCAACATAAAATTAATCTCAATTTTCCTAACAAAGCATTAGAACCATAACGATAACACTTAGAAGGTTTAGGCTAGAGACATGTTCCAGCATCGTAAAACATAGTAGCTATCATTAACTTGTCTGTGATATATTCTGAGTGTGATACCTCACTCCACATACATAATTATATCATAGCTCGTCCACGTAATTTCGGGTATATCGGACGGTGTTACAGTAAGATAAGTATAAAGGGGTGCTCTCACTGTGCGGTTTCACATCAGACAGCGCTAATACGGACTTGGGACTCCATGTACTTTTGGGTATATTTGGGAAGAAAAATTTTAGGTGCTATCCATCCATAGTGAACCGAGTCAGCCGCCTTGTAAATTGTGATACACCAAACATAGAATTCGGGGAGATTTCCTACTCGTACTTCTTGGTTCCCCAGGAGGTATTCTGCAGTTCACAGTTTCTTGTAAACCCTTTTTGCCTAGCATTACCCTTTTATTTTGTTTATGTATTTTTGGTTAAAATAAATCAGTAATCGTGGAAGAACAAAATCCCTTTCCCCGTCGTTTGTGTAGACTAGCGTTAAAACCACCTTTACCACCAGAAGTCACTTCTGGTAGGCTAAGGTGATCACGATCTGTCGAATCAAGTACAATTCGTACCTCTAGTGAAACATCATCTTTCCATAAACTAGAGTTAGCTCAAGTTTTTTCTACACATCCCAGTTCATCTACTGTTGTCGAAACAAAGTATTCACAGCTACCCATGGTCATGATCCATCCAATCAGTGAGACCATACCTCTTGGATGCGAAGTTTTTCAACTAGAAATTGATCCAGATCCTATCTCTTCTTTTCCAGAACATCTGAATCCTGAAGTCGTACAACCGGAAGTTGTTGCTACCTTAGTCATACCAAAAATTTATGTAGATATTGAATCTCCCATATCACACAATCAACCAGCTGAAATATAATTTGGGCCTGACGGTGAAATACTTCCCCCTGCTTTAATTGTGATAGAAGAAATCCTACAAGACGAGACACCTTTAACTCCAAACCATTTTGGGGAGGACCTTTACTTGTATGAGTCTTTTCCTCAATCGACACCATCTACTTTTTTTGATCATGTTCCTTTTCAAACTCCCGTCAATTCAAAAGGGTATACATTTGGTCAAGTAACCATGCCTGAGCCAACATCTTCGGTTAGGCCATTTGTTCCAATTATGTCAGCTCCTACCCTAGCTACCCCATCAATATTTACAACTTCACCAGAGTCATATTTTCATGGTGGCCCTTTGGTCCCAACAGGTTACAAATCATTATCTAGCATTTTCTCTGGTGCATCTTCAAATCCATGGACTTTACCAATGTCATCATCTGGCATTTTAACTAGTAATCCTATAGTGAGTACTAAACGACTTGATTATTTATACACATCTTCAGGGAAATATCAAGCCAATCCTTCTGGGTTTATTCCTTCAAGTACCATATCAATTGGACTCCCAACATTTGGAGAGAAATTTTTCCATCTTATTATCCTCCTCATGCTGGGGGGAAACCTTTGGTCACCCAATATGACAGTACTCCATCACTTTTTGGTCAACTTAATGTTGAAATGAATGTTTTTCAATGGAAACCCACTCTGCCTATCCAACCACAAACGGTTGTACACTCGTATCAACTAGTTCAACCTGTTACACCCACATCATTTCCACTTGTCAATACATCTTTACGCCTATTACAAAATCAAAATGTTGTACAACCTTAACAAACGGGTCCTTCAACTCAATATCATCAAATTTTGAGTCCACAGACTCTAAATCCTTCGGTTAATTTGCAACAACCTGTATCCAAAATCATTTATTCACAAGCTGGTTTACCATTTTATGGGATGTCACAACCGCAACCTGGTTATACCTATCAACCAAATCCAAGTTATCCTAATTTGGGTTATAACATTGGTGGACATACCCCTTGGCAGCCACAAGAACAAATTCCTTAAACTTCATTTCAACAAGTATCATATCCAGGTTTTGGTCAACAGAATCCTCAAGTGTTTATTTTTCAAAACAAACCCTATCTGGGTTACTAGTAGAAAATTCCCTATGCTAGTGCTCAAAGGCCTGTTGCTCAAGAAATTCCATCTTACCCTGGCTATGCTCAACCTGACCTTAATCAACAGTTTCCCTTTGTTGCAACTTTAGACTTACCAGATTTAAATCGGCTAACTAATGATCCAATTAACTATGCTCCTTGGTGGCTGATGATACCTCATAAATTACCCTAGGATATTTCTAAGTTCAATGGAAACCCTAGAGAAGATCCGTCGACTCATGTTATGACTTATCATTTATGGTGTTCATCGAACTCCCTGAATGATGATTTTGTTTGAGTATGTCTTTTCCAGTGTACGCTCACAGGTTCGGCTGCAAAATGGTACATTGAATTACCTAGAGCTTCTTTTGATAATTTCACTGCCCTAGCTACTGTATTTTCGACTCATTTCCAGTTATCCATTGATATGAAATTGGAATGGAACTCTTGACCAATTTCAAACAGACTAGTGCTGCTCACATCTCCAATCATATTCATGAGTGGCGTCATCATCGTAGAATGGTTAATACATTTGTTCCGGATCATCTCCTTGCTGAATGGTTCATTAATTCCCTGTTACCATCTATAACTGAGGATGTGGCTAAAGGTGGCGTCATCACAGAAGAGAAAGTTATCACTCATGCCCAATATTTAGACTTGATTTACACTTAGTCTGGCACGCTCTATGAAAAAATTCCTAATGCACCGAGATCTAATTTTACCGTTCCTCCTTAATTAAAGGACTCTCATGTCAGAGATGGCTTGATGGGAACTACAAGCACACATCACACTATAGCATCTAATCCTTCTCCTGCTTCCGAAATTAATGTCGTGTCATTTGACAAAGGAAAAAATGACAAGCAACCTAGAAGTAAGAAAAAGGGGAAATCTAAGAAAAAGCAAACTTCTAACACGCAGGAAAGATCATCTGATCAATTGTCTGAACCTAGCAAACCTCGTTATCCATGCATAATATGTCATGAGGAACACTTTGTTAGGGATTTTCCTCACCACGCTGAAGTCTCAAAAATCATCAATATTTCCTATGCGTCAGCTATATTGAAGACCCATTTCCAAATCCGGACACAAACATGGTTGCTATGGATCTAGATCCTAGTTCCCAAGTGTTAATGTTATCTATCACAAAACCTTCAATAGATGTTTTGGTGTCAACGCATAATAAATATTATAGTAGTCAGGCCTCTAATCAACTACTACCTCGACAATGAATCCATTTACAGAATCAGTACCGCCTATTGCTCTTCCTGAATTGACAATCAAGCAACCAAAGGGAGTAATTCACAAATCGACATATAATCCTTGAGAAAGAGCTCCACAAAATTATAATATAGTTGAAGATTTTCCTCAATCCCCTTCAGCTATGTCTTCTCTTGAGGTATTACAAAATTTTCCCTCCCAAAAATAGGCTTTATTGTCGGCTATTGGTGGAATTGATCCGACTAATTCTAATCTTGTCGTCTTTAATCATATGTGCTATGTGCTACACCTACCAGCAGAATTAGCATTATCCATACAAGTAAATGTTCTTAATCATCATGTTCATCGCACTATTATTGATGAGGGAGCATCTACATGCATTATGCTTCTAAACGGTTGGAAGTCACTTGGCTTGCCGCACTTATCACAATCATCAACGACATTGAAGGCATTTTATGGACGTACATATAAAACTTGTGGTATTATTAATAACCTGCATGTTGAACTAGGGGGAAAAACAATGAATATTGATGTTGATGTTGTTGACGGACCCCTTGACTATAATATTTTACTTGGAAGGCCATGGGTATATGCAATGACTGCAATTTTTTCTATATATTTTAGAATGATTGGCTTTCCACATGAAGGTACTATCACAGTTATTAATCAGCTATCTTTCTTTGCCTCTGCTTCGCAGGTGACTGGAAGAATTCCGTTTGCTCACATACCCCAACTAAAACTTCATAACATTGGTGTAGGACTCTTAAAGGATTCCACTTTAATGGGAACCTTTTCATTACCGCCGCTTGCGACGTCGGCAGAAATTGCAAGTATAGAGACCTGCTACATGATCTCTTTCACTCTATCTGGCTTAAGGAAGAGTACGGGTGATTCTAAAATTACTACGTTGAATGATTTTTTGCCACCCAGCCCTATTGAGCTGGCATGGCAATCAATATATTTGACTTGGGCGGCAAATCCAAAATTAGTGTCACCAAGTGTTTGGGTTGATCGTTCCTTAGATTTTGGTACTCCCTCTGATCCTTTTTCCTCAATGTTCTTGATAGATGAGAATATTTTGGAAGCCATGATGTCAGAAGGAGAACCATGAGAATATTATCATCATCATTCCCATCTTCCTGATTATGAAGAAAATTATCTTAGTGAACTATATCACCCATCCATCAAAAATTTATTTTCGAATTCTTTACCAATTAATGAAATCGATTCCGAGCGAAATCTGTCAAATATTGAAGAAACAATTTCTATCGATATTTCGACCAAACCTGGCATTGTAGAAAATATTCATGTCGGTGTATCTTGTTCTCCATTAGAACTCGAATCATATCACTCTCTATTTCATGAATTTCGTGATGTATTTGCTTGGTGGTCTTACAGGGAAATTCCAAGCATAGATAATAGTATTGTTGAACACACTATTAATATGGTTCCTGATGTCAAACTGGTGCGTCAACGGCTTCGTCTTGTTCATCCAAAGAAAGCCATTACCATCAAATCAGAAGTTGAAATACTTATGTGTGTTGGTTTCATATACCCTATTTTATCCAATTTTGGATTTTCAAATTTGTATCGAAATTAAAAAATGACCAAGATGGTCATTTTGAAATAAGTAATTATGGATTATGTAATAAAACAGGTATTTCGACCAAGATGGTCATATGTACAAAAGAATCATCGTCTCAAGTTTAAAGGCTTCGACCTTAGTATCAAAGACTTCAACATCAACATCGATGTTTTTCCAAATTCAAAGCTATCGTCAAAGAAGGACGTCATTATGTCAACCTGCGACATAAAAACACATCAAGTTATGATTGTAACGACTTAAGGAAAAACAATATCCTAAGTCTAAAGTGTTGAAGTAGATGAAATTTTCAAATGGCTAAGGTATTAGAAAGTCCAAGTTGTAAACCTTAAGGGAAAAGAAAATCCTAAGGTAAAGGACTAATTTCTAAAGTCCTAGGTCTAAAGATCAATTAAAAGTCCTAAGGTGAAGTCGAGTGCTAAGATATTAAATACATGATGCAAATAAACCTAGGCTATGGTACAAAAACCTATACCCCTAAACCTAAGTCTTAAACCTTTTGGGCGCAAAGCATATAAATATGTTGTAAAAACCTTTATGTTAAGGTTTAAAAGTATTCGGGGTCATGAAATGGGTTGAACCATATGTCAAAAACCTTTTGGCATAAAGCACATATGAATTATATATGTGTAAAAGGTTAAGGGTAGCGGAGTATTAAAGTTCGAGTTTATGTTATAAGACTTTATATTAAAGTTTTAAACCCACACAATGTTATCTTGACCGAGCGGTTATGAAACCGCGTTGGGGCTGTGGAAAAGCCATGTGAACAAACTATTGTAAACTGCAGCGGAAAATGTCAGTTAGCGAAACCTACTGTCAAAGTTCCAAACCATGTCGGGTTTGGTTTCAACATGTGACTGGTGTTACATATGAACAGGTTAATGCAACTATAGCAATCAAACCCCAGAGTTAGTGAAGACTGCGTCGGGGAAAGGGTATCCATGTGAACAAAGAAATGTTATACAACGAAGATCGTTTTATGCATCGATAGTTATAAACGACACAGAGACCGCATGGATAATCCATGTGAACACAACATATCAGAACCACTTGGGGTTAAGGTTGTGACCACTGGAGATAACCCCTATCCACTGTTTCTATCTCTGACAGCCTGCCCGATCACACGCAACAGTTATCATTTCTGCCCGGTTAGCCAAACCATCGGGCTAAATATTATATTATATGGTCTAAATATGGGTTTTTTACGATTCAAAGGCGCGATATTAATCCAGCACCATGCTCCTAGGTAAGAGGTGTCATTAAACCTGAGAAGCAAATATGATGGGAATCCTTAAATGATTAAAAAGGAAAAGAACCATTAAATTCGATGGTTAAGCATAGAAATGAAAACCTCTTCGAAGATATGTAGAGATATTTTTTCCATATTTGTATGCACTCCTATTATAAAATAGAGAAGATGTTTCTTTGTAAGGAGAGGAATATGAGAGAAAGAGAGTAAATTCTTTCAGCTTCAAGAAGAAGGAGAAATTACTCTGATTGAAGATCATCTCAAAGACGTGGTGGAGAGTGTTTTATTTGTAGGATCAAAGAAGGAGGAGGATCTCATCCTTTCTTGCAAAGCTTTGGTATTGAAGTATGTTGTTGTCAATGTGATCAAATTCAACACTCCAAACTTTTTTAGCCACCATATTGTCCAAGGTCCTTAAAGCTTCAAATTCTCAGCTTAAGTGTGCATTTTCTCCTTATCTGTATTCAGTTAGCCTCTTCAAGAGATAATCATTTTTCTACAAATATCAATAGTGTTTTCTTCACACTCTTCAACTGATGATTCCTTGTAGACATATTCTCTTGGCTTAAGAAATACAGCAGACACACCTTTCTGAGGTGGACCCAGAGACGAATTCCAGGAGGGACGAACTCCGTCACAAAGCTTTATTTGTTTTATGGTATCATTTATGTGCATCTTAGGTATTTTTTAAAGCCATAACGTAAACAGATTTATACTTTAAGGGAAATTATGCTAACATTTAATTCTATATTAAAATAATTGTTCATTAAAATACTTGCCATTCACATATTGTATAAGAGCTAGAAAAGATCTTGATAATTCCGCATTTCAGATCAAGTGGTATTAGAGCAGTCTAGATCTTTTCAGGTACAATATGGGAAAAAACGTATGACTGCAGCTAAGGCTGAAAGAACTCGAGGATTTCAATCAGCAATATAAGCAGGAGAATTCTGCTTTGCGGAGGATGGTGCAAGCACTAGAGAGTGACAAGCACATCCTGCAATCTGAATGCGAAGTTCTAAAGAAGAATAAAAGAGGAAACAATCCTCTCATTGAAGACACAACTTCTAATGCAAAGAATCCCACACTTTCTCTTCAACAGGAAGATAAAAGTACTTCTTCCCTTTCATCCTCACCGAAGTCATCAAGGGAAGCCATTGGATATTTTTCCAAGTCACCTAGTGAGGAAAGTTTGATTCAATGATATCACCGAAAATTGATTCAAAATCTGATGAAGCTTCTAGTCAGAAACCAAGTGCGGTTCCTGAAAGAAAAGGATTATCCATGATGAAAGCCATGGGATACCAAGAAGGTGAAGGCTTGGGAAAATATGGACAAGGGAGGCTTCTACCCATCACAGTACAAGAAATACCTAAGAATCTAGGTCTAGGATATGATTATCATTTGATGAAGTGTGACTACTACAGAAAGTTTGGCCACATCTCTGACTGATGTTGGTCTATGCATCCTGAAATTATACCAAATAAGCTTCAGGGTAAGAAACAACAAATCTCTAGTAGTAATGATTCTGATAGTGACTTATTTTATCAGAATTGGATAGTAGAGACTATTAATATAATCTATACATTTACATTTTGTAGTATTCCTTTGCATTTTGTAGAGAAATTTTGGAAACATAAGGCCTACGGCAAGAAAATTGGAGCTACAAAATGTAGTATTCCAAATCTGGAAAAAATTCATGAATCATGCATTAAAATGCATTTCCAGCAAAAAATGAAATAAAATAGTAAAATGGACTCTTGGATTCCATATATTAGTCAATATACAACCTAAATCCAAGAATATAGCTGAAGCAAAGAAAAATAGGTGGGTTAAACAGATCTCCCACACCTAAGATGGCCAAAAATGTGTTAAAACCCCAAACTGCAAAATATCGAAGTTGCTGCATAAAAGGACTGCGCAGTCTAAGAGAGGTTTTACACATAAAAATGATAGAGACAAATATATCTGCAATTATATTAGACAATATGCTCAGAAAATGAGATCTAGTCTCCTTTATACAAAATGCAAGATAAGCCGGCAAGGGTTTCTTCTCAAACACTCTGCATACAAGATGTGATATTCAGAAAATCACTGAATCATCACTGCAACACTAAAGCACATGAGTGTACAAGGCTTAAATATTTCTGATCTGATGTATATCCCTCAAGGGCTTCCTCCCATGAAAGGATGAACCTCTCAATCACAAGGAAACTCAACAACGGAGCCACCAAACCATGCAATGAACACTGCCTCCAAAATAACGCACTCCCTAGCAGAAACAACACTGGGAGGGTATGGGAAATGTGTGGTATGATACCACAGATCTGAAATAAGTCCTGGATCTCTCCAAACAGATCTCTCAAGTGAAGGAAAGCTTCCTCCAATGAGAAGCTAGCTCAGAGGCTGGGATGTCAATCCCTTCCACTACTGCACCCAGCAACACTGCAAAATCTCTGACAAAGCTATGCTGATGAAGATGGCTGAAGCTTGGCCTGAAAACCTGATGTGTAATGATGAATACAATCTCTCCCAATGAAGCTCCTCAAGGAGAGAGGTGGGATTCCCGCTTGGGAACACCTAGTGCTAAACAACACTGCAACTTTGCTAAGCAGCAAGGCAGCAATAATTCTTGGCAGACAATAATAATAACCTACAACATGATGAATAATGCTGCCATCCTCTTCCTTATATAATACATGAGTTTTCTTGCCCTTGGCCCCACTCAATTAGGTTACTTCTAACCCAAGTTACATCTCCCTCCAAAATTGCGTTATTCATCCTTGGATTCCTCCTCCACTAAAACTGTGTTGTTGACTTAGTCAAAGTAGCTTGAATTTAACCCTGTTCCCACATGGATGTGTCTTATTGAGCTAGAAAGAGTGTCCCCTTTCACATTGGGAGTATTTTATTCCTCCTTAGGAGACTTATGGGCTTTTCTTCCCATTTATTCACCGATTAGAGCTGCTACTAACTCTAATGTTCCATTTAGCTTGGAGGCTAAAATTTTGGAACATTACAGTCCTCCCCTCCAAAATATTTTATTGTCCTCAAGAAAATGCATAAGGAGAATTAAATCTCTCCCCTCTTCCTCATGTGGCCTCCATCAATAGCCTCCATCACTGCATCGAGAGAATCTGCAAATATATTGTCATCCAATGCTTCCTCCCAAGTGTGCAAAACCAGAGTGTCTGCATCAATCAAAGGTGGAAAGTGTGAATGGAAACCTTCTTGTTGTCTCATGGCCTCCACAAAGTAGGAGTGATGATCAACATGGTGAATGAGTGCCTCCCTCACCCATGCTATCATCCAAATGAAGTGAGTCACCCTCCAACATGGTAACTCATGAAAAGTATCCTCCACCTGTGGCTCCTAAAATGTAGGTGGGCTGAATACGTGAACATGATAGGCAAGAGGGCTATCCCATGCTTTCCTTCCCTCCACTTATGACAAGTGTAGAAGGTATGTTGATCTTGGGCTGAAACATGATTTCCCTCCAATGGCAAGAAGAATATTGAGCCTCTAAGGACTCTTCCTCCAAAATCATGAGACATGCCAACCCAAACCATTCCATTCAAGATGAATGGAACATCATCACCACATGGCATCCAAATCAGAAAATGGCTGAAGGTTATGTGCATGTTTGGATGATACATATGGTCTCTCTGGTGGTTTCACCGCAATCCTCCCAACTGCTAATTCAAAATATCAAGTGGAAAGTTGTCCTCCATGGAATTTCTAGCTATGCATGTTAGCTCCTATACTATAAGGTAGTAAGCAGCAATATATATCAACAATATACAATCAATACAATACAATACTTTCCCCAAGTCATGTAGATATGGGTTATCAATAATACAAGATTTGGCCCCAAAGTGACCATGAAACCCATAAATAATCTTGCTCTCTTTTGGAGCAATGCACTGTTTACACATGGTGAGAAAATAAAAATACTCAATAGAGTAATCACTAAGCACATAAATGTTTTTCTTCCCATACATCATGTGTGAGCTGAAAGTGAGGTCCATGTATAAGTTCCCCCATGAGGATTCCCTCATAAAAATCTGCAAGAAGAAGGGATACACATACGCTTTGGAACACTCCGTCAATAAGAACACACTCCCATTTGACAGCGTTGTAGGCCTTAAGAATAAGGCTCCATGACTTCTCCCTTTGACATTCCACATGCCAAAGCCATCCACCATCATGCTACTATGTGAGAATATCATCCTCCGACATGGAAGTCTCTTATGATCCTCCAATACTAAAGGGTAGCCTCTTTTCACCATGAATGTGCCTTTCTTCTCTTCAGAAATATCATGAAAAGTATGGGAAGGATTTTTCCCATACTCTCCCAAGTGCAACCATAGCAACAACAACTTTTGTTGCTGCCTCATCTCTCCCTCATACAAGCCATAGAGTAAGATCATGAAGGTTAACTTGTATGATGTCCCATACCAACAAGTCTTCTGCTACTCTATCATATGGGTGTCATGCCATCCAATTGGTTCTTCTCTCCATACAAATATTCCCTTGAACAAAAACACATCAACAATACATGGAAGCAAGATACAATAAAAACAAGTTGCCAATTAACAACCGGAGAGTGAATCATGGTCCCTCTCATAGAACCAGCGCAGTGCATCCTTTGCCTACATCATAATAATAAATAACAAGTGCTTTTCCAACCACTTGTTTGCTGCCATAGTCATCTCATAAGATGAAAACATGAAGTTACAATATGGTGTCATTGGTGCACACCAAGAGACATATGGCTTCCTCCACAGCTCATCAAAAAGATAGCTGTGATCAATGCTACAAGTAGCTGCAAGTACATCATCATACAATATGCAAGAAGAATTATTTCTTCTTGTTACATCATATTGCTCAAATAAGGAAAAGAAGTACAATACAAAATGTGAAATTATACCTCCTCCATCATGTACTTGAGGTCTTGAGCTGACATGGCTCAACTGGAAATTCTCCCTTACTCCCAATGAGTAGGAAGGTGGCTGTGACATCCTCTCTATCACCATCTGGGCTATGCATCTCTCCATATGTTGATATATGTCATGCTGGATGCCCTCCCAAGTGAACTTCTCTGCCAAGGAAGGATATGCATCAAAATGCATGGAAGAGAAATCCTCATGTGCTGCATGTAGCAATTTCTCCTTGAGACTAGAAGCTCTAGTCAAGAAGACTCTTCCATATAAATAGATGACCACATCATCCACCATGTATCTGTCATCTCCATCCAGGTCATCAAGAATCATGCATGCACTAATATCCTTGGAGTACTCTACCAAGAGCTGAGATCTCCAGTAAGGATCAATCCTCCTCAGTGACAGCGTTGGTGATCTGGCATGTGAAGCTCTCCTCATGTTGTTGCCTGCTACTTTGGCATCCCCCATGCCAAAGTCTTCCTTAAAACTCTTCAACACTCCAAAATCCAAGAGTGGTGAACCCATAGACAAGATATCTCTCATCAACAATAGATCTGGTGGCCTCCCAGGTGGAATGCCTCCATATAGTGAGACATCAGTGTCAAGAGTCGATTGCTCATATGGTTGGGAAACCTTGCCCCTGCTCTCACAGCACAATACAGTTTGACTCTTCTTTGCATTGGCTCTCTGAAATAGAGAAGGGTGTGTACCTCTCATCAAATGATGCTGCTCTTCTTCCCTTCCTCCTCCTTCCAGCTATAATACTGCAGAATCATGCTACTCACTGATTGTGCTTGGACCTCTATTTATGAGATCCTGGGGAACTTCTTGCAAAGGCACAAGAATCCCTCTTGTTGGAGCATGTTCTCCTCCTCCCTTTTCATAAGGAACTAGATGTGCTCTAGATGTGACAACTTTGTTGCCCTCATCTTCATCAATGTGTATGGGAAACATCTCAATAGTTGCATCCCTTTGTGAAAAAGTGATCCCCATGCCCTCCTGTTCAAGAATATGAATAGGAGGTTTTGCTTCCAGCAATGTGTAATGCAAGACATCAGCTCCTCCCATGGTTTTCTGAAATGGAGTTTCCTCCATCACATCCAAGGGTTTTGTTTTCTCAATTTTTCCTTGCTCATGTGTCTTAGGAAGTTTTTCACCAAACCTCTCCATCAATTTTTTTATAAATCTTGCATAAGAGAAAGTGTTGGCATTCTTTAAGGAATAAGATTAAAAAACCCACCATGCATGAGCCTTACCTCTGAAATGCAGCCCTGCAACTCTGATGGCTTCATCTTCAGAAATATGGTGCAGCTGCAAATAGAAATCTAGCTCCTTCACCCAAGCTCCAGCTGAACATGTAGGTGATCCGAAAAAAGTAGATAGAAGAAATCTATCTGCATCCTGCTGCTTGCTCTTCTCCATATGGATCTTGCAGCAAATCACTAAGAGTTCTCCTTTTAGGCATTTTTCCTCCTCTCGTCCATCTCAAGATAGCTATGGGCACTTTACTACATTGTGAATTATGGTGTGTAGCTGCATGCTCACCTTCACAATATGCAAATCTAGTTTCAGCTCTAGATTCAACCTCCTTTGGAGCTCCCATCTCCAATATCATCTTCTTCAACTCTCCTTGAAAGATCTTCATAGATTTTCGAAGAAGCTTTGTAAGCTTGTCTTCCTTTCTTCCTGCACATACTGAAGCTTTCTAGCTTTTTTCCATCTTTCCTTCTTCTGATAGCTGGATCTCACAGGCTGAGCCAAAGATCATGCTCTGATACCATTGTAGTATTCCAAATCTGGAACAGCTCATGAATCATGCATTAAAATGAATTTCCAGCAAAAACTGAAATAAAACAGTAAAATGGACTCTTGGATCCCATATATTAGTCAATATACAACCTAAATCCAATAATAGATCTGAAATAAAGCAAACTAGGTGGGTTAAACAGATCTCCCACACCTAGGATGGCCAAAAATGTGTTAAAACCCCAAACTGCAAAATACCAAAGTTGCTGTATAAAAGGACTGCGCAGTCTAAGAGAGGGTTTACACATAAAAATGGCAGAGAAAAATACATCTACAATTATATTAGACAATATGCTCATAAAATGATATCTAGTCTCCTTTATACAAAATGCAAGATAACCCGGCAAGGGTTTCTTTTCAAACACTCTACATACAAGATGTGATATTCAGAAAATCACTGAATCATCATTGCAACACTGAATCACATGAGTGCACAAGGCTGAAAGATGTCTGATCTGATGTATATCCCTCAAGGGATTCCTCCCATGAAAGGATGAACCTCTCAATCACAAGGAAACTCGGCAACGGAGCCACCAAACCATGCAATGAACACTGCCTCCAAAATAATGCACTCCCTAGCAGAAAAAATGTTGGGATGGTATGGGAAATGTGTGGTTTGATACCACAGATCTGAAATAAGTCTTGGATCTCTCCAAACAGATCTCTCAAGTGAAGGAAATCTTCCTCCAATGAGAAACTAGCTCAGAGGCTGGGATGTCAATCCCTTCCACTCCTGCACCCAGCAACACTGCACAATCTCTGGCAAAGCTATGCTGATGAAGATGGCTGAATCTTGGCCTAAAAACCTGATGTGGAATGATGAATACAAACTCTCCCAATGAAGCTCCTCAAGGAGAGAGGTGGGATTCCCGCTCGGGAACACCTAGTGCTAAACAACACTGTAACTTTGCTAAGCAGCAAGGCAACAACAATTCTTGGCAGACAAGAATAATAATCTACAACATGATGAATAATGCTACCATCCTTTTCCTTATATAATACATGATTTTTCTTGCCCTTGGCCCCACTCAATTAGGTTACTTCTAACCCAAGTTACATCTCCCTCCAAAATTGCGTTATTCATCCTTGGATTCCTCCACTAAAACTGTGTTGTTGACTTAGTCAAAGAAGCTTGAATTTAACCATGTTCACACATGGAGGTGTCTTATTGAGCTAGAAAGAGTGTCCCTTTTCACATTTGGAGTATTTTATTCCTCCTTAGGAGACTTATGGGCTTTTCTTCCCATTTATTCACCGATTAGAGCTACTGCTAACTCTAATGTTCCATTTAGCTTGGAGGCTAAGATTTTGGAACATTACAAAAAAATTCAGTCGTCAGAAGATGACAAGACACTTTAGATAAAGAAGTGATCAAAATAAATTTTGCTTCAATCTGTTAAAGAAGAACACACCTCAGAAAACTCGACAAGTACAAAGGAAAAAAAAAATCGACACTACAAATTGTTGGGGCATGCCAAAGACAACTGTTCGATCCTTCCAAGAGAAACAACATTGACACCAGCAGCCCAAGTTGTATCCAAGTCACCTGCTGGAGAACAATCAAATGCCAAGTGGAATTGGGCAGATTTTATGCCATATAAGAATTTGTAAAAGTTGTCTAGATCTAGATAAATTGTAGCTAGGTTCTAGAGATAAAAAAAAATTCAAAAAGCATTGTAATAAAACTTTTGGAGAACCAAAAGTTCTTTTAGTTGGGAGGTGTGATCCAATTTTGGATTTTCAAATTTTGTATCTAAATTACAAAATGACCAAGATGGTCATTTTGAAATAATTAATTATCAATTATGTAATAAAACATATGTTTCGACCAAGATGGTCATATGTACAAAAGAATCATCGACTCAATTTTAAATGCTTCAACGTCAGTATCAAAGACTTCGCCATCAGCATCGATGTTTTTCCAAAGTCAAAGCTGTCGTTAAAGCAGGATGTCATTATTTCAACCTACGACATAAAAACACATCAAGTTATGATTGTAATGACTTAAGGAAAAACAATATCCTAAGTCTAAAGTGTTGAAGTAGACGAAATTTTGAAATGGCTAAGGTTTTAGAAAGTCCAAGCTGTAAACCTTAAATGAAAAGAAAATCCTAAGGTAAAGGACTAATTTCTAAAGTCCTAGGTCTAAAGATCAATCAAAATTCCTAAGGTGAAGTTGAGCGCTAAGATATTAAATACAAGGTGCAAATACACATAGGCTATGGTACAAAAACCTATACCCCTAAACCTAAGTCTTAAACCTTTTGGCTGCAAAGCATATAAATATGTTGTAAAAACCTTTATGTTAAGGTGTAAAAGTATTCAGGGTCATGAAATGGGTTGAACCATATATCAAAAACCTTTTGGCATAAAGCACATATGAATTATATATGTGTAAAAGGTTAAGGGTAGCAGAGTATTAAAGTTTGGGTTTATGTTATAAAACTTTATATTAAATTTGTAAACCCACACAGTGTTATCCTGACCGAGCAGTTATGAAACCGGGTCGGGGCTGTGGAAAAGCCGTGTGAACAAACTATTGTAAACTGCAGTGGAAAATGTCAGTTAGTGGAACCTGGTGTCAAAGTTCCAAACCGCGTTGGGTTTGGTTTCAACATGTGACTGGTGTTACATATGAACAGGTTTTTTCAACTGCAGCAATCAAACCATAGAGTTAGTGAAGACCATGTCGAGGAAAGGCTCTCCATGTGAACAAAGAAATGTTATATGGCGGAGACCATTGTATGGATCGACAGTTATAAACGGAGCAGAGACCGCATGGTTAATCCATGTGAATGCAGCATATCAGAACCACCCAAGGTTAAGACTATGACCGCTGGAGATAACCCCTATCCGTCTTTGCTATCTCTAACCACCCACCTGATCACACGCAATAGTTCACTTCTGCCCGGTTAGCCAAACTGTCGGGCTAAATATTATATTATATGGTCTAAATATGGGTTTTGCAGGATTTAAAGGTGCGATATTAATCCAGCACCATGCTCCTAGGTAAGAGGTTTCATTAAACCCGAGAAGAAAATATGATGGGAATCCTTAAATGCTTAAAAATGAAAAGAACCATTAAATGCAATGGTTAAGAATAGAAATAAAAACCTCTTCGAAGATATGAAGAGATATTTTTTCCATATTTGTATACACTCCTATTATAAAAGAGAGAAGATGTTTCTTTGTAAGGAGAGGAATATGAGAGAAAGAGAGTAAATTCTTTCAGCTTCAAGAAGAAGGAGAGATTACTCTCATTGAAGATCATCTCAAAGACATGGTGGAGAGTGTTTTATTTGCAGGATCAAAGAAGGAGGAGGATCTAATCCTTTCTTCCAAAGCTTTGGTATTGAATCATGTTGTTGTCAATGTGATCAACTTCAACACTCGAAACTGTTTCAGCCACCATATTTTCCAAGGTCCTTAAAGCTTCAGATTCTCAGCTTAAGTGTGCATTTTCTCCTCATCTATATTCAGTTAGCCTCTTCATGAGATAATAATTTTTCTACAAACATCAGTATTGTTTTCTTCACACTCTTCAACTGATGATTCCTTGTAGACATATCCTCTTGGCTTAAGAAATACAGTGGACGCACCTTTTTGAGGTGAACCCGGAGATGTAGTCCAAGAGGGACGAACTCTGCCACAAAAATTTATCTATTTTATGGTATCATTTATGTGCATCTTAGGTATTTTTTAAAGCCATAACATAAACAGATTTATAATTTAAGACAACTTATGCTAAAAGTTAATTCTATATTAAAATAACTGTTCATTCAAATACTTTCCATTCACATATTGTATGAGAGCTAGAAAATATCATGGTAATTCCACATTTCATATCATTGTTCCACTAAATAAGTGGGTTTCCAATATCGTTCCTGTCATGAAAAAGCAAGGAACCATTAGAATGTGCGTTGATTATCGGGATGTCAATCTTGCTTGTCCAAAAGACAACTATCCTACTCCCTTTATCGACCAGATTATTGACGATTGTGCTGGATGTGAAATATTTTTGTTCATGGATAGATTTTCCGGCTACAATCAAATCAATATCTGCCTAGAGGATCAACATAAGACAACATTCATTTGTCCCTAGGGCACATTCGCTTATAGGAAACTACCGTTTGGTTTAAAGAACGCTGGGGCAACTTTTCAGAAAGAAATGGATTATGCTTTCAATGAAATCAAGCACATTGTTCAACCGTATCTAGATGATTTACCAGCGCATTCACGAAATCAGAATGATCACCTGATGCATTTGAGAGCCATTTTCTTACGCTGCCGACATTAAAAAATATGCCTCAATCCACATAAATGTGTGTTTTGTGTTGGTTTTGGTCGTTTGCTTGGATTCATAGTCTCAAAAGAAGGAATTTAAGTTGACCCATTAAAGGTTTAGGCCATTCTTGATTTGCCTGTGCCATCAAAATTACTTCAGATATAGAAACTTTAAGGAAAGGCTAACTTCCTAAGAAGGTTCATTCCAAACTACGCCGAAATGGCTAAAGGATTTACTTGACTATTGAAAAAAGGGGTTCCCTTCCATTGGGACCAAGTTGCACAAGATTCTTTTGATGTTTTCAAGGACACTCTTGTCCAAGCATCATTAATGTAACCCCCTAATTATCAAAATTATTATTTCCTATATATTGTTGCGGCCAAAACAACCATTGCTATGGTATTGGTCCAAGTAGAAAATGGAATTGAACATATGATCTATTATTTGAGTCGTAATCTCAATGATACAGAAGTTAAGTATTCATACGTAGAAAAGCTTGCCTTGGCAGCTGTTCAAGCTTTCCAAAGATTCCGCCATTATATCCTGCTCCGAAAAATTACTATCATTTAGGATTTCAACCCCATGACTTATATCTTATCACGTCAATTTCTGGGGGGAAATATTCAAAATGGATTTTCATTTTGCAAGAATTTGATTTGGAATTCATCAAATCCAAGACAAAGAAGTCTTTAGTTTTTGCTGAGCTTCTCTGTGACCTTCCCTCTGATAGTACTGTAACTATGTCAGAACCATCAATTCCTGACGAGTCTTTTTTTTTTATCGTATCATCTAATCCTTGGTATGGGGATTTCATCATTTATCTCCAAACTCAAACTTTTCAACCTGATACCTCTCACTCTGAACATCGACATATTAGATACCAAGCCAAAGATTGTCTGATCTTCGGTGATACACTTTATCGTTGTGGCGTCAATACCATTTTAACGAGGTGCCTCACTCATGAAGAGGTTTAAAAAGTGTTAAATGATTTTCATGTTGGGGCTTGTGGTGGAAATTTATCTGGTTATGCTACCACGCAAAAGATACTCCACGCCGGTTACTTTTGGCCTAGTATTTTTCAAGATTGCATCCTCGTGGTCGAAGGCTTTATGTGTGCCAAATTTTTTATCATAAAATCCACAAACCGCCAGTGACAATACATCTTATTGTCTCTGTGGGACCATTTTTGAAATGGGGTATTGACTTCATGACCTGTAACCCTCGTTCATCTGGGGGGCACAGTTATATTGTTGTCGTAGTCAACTATTTTACCAAATGGGCCAAAGCGATGCCTACATTCAACAACACAGGACAGACAGTTGCATTGTTTTTCTTTAATCATGTTATCGCATGGTTTGGGGTCCCACAGGCTATAGTTATAGATCATGGGAAGCATTTTCCCAATCACATGTTGGCTTAATTGACTGCCAAGTTAGGATTGTCACATGATAATTCTACTCCTTATTATCCACAATCAAATGGACAAGTTGAAGCTATCAACAAAATTCTTAAATGTATGCTTCAATGAATGATATGAGTTCGTAAAATAAATTGGCATTTGATCCTATACTCCGCTTTTGGGCGTATCAAACCTCGATGAGAAACGCAACTGAATTTACTGCTTTTCAATTAGTGTATGGTCTAGAAGCTATCTTACCAATCCAATGTGAAATATTGTCGTTAAAACTCGTAATTGACTTGTTACCTAACACCTCAGAAGAAGAAGCGCATCTCCTTAACCTCATCCATCTTGATGAAATGCATCGTGAAGCCCAATTGGACAATGAAGCGCATAAGAGATGTATAAATGCGCATTACGAAAAGAATGTCTAGCCTCGCATTTTCTCAGAGGGCAACTTGGTCCTTCTTTACGATCAAGAAGATAATGTAATAGGTACAGGAAAGTTTGAGCCATTATGGCATGGCCCCTATATTTTCAAAAGAGTTCTTGCTAAGGGCACCTATGAGTTGGTTGATTACGATGGAATTCCGTTGGCGCAGCCTAGAAATGGGTTGTATTTGAAATGTTACTATGCTTAATCACGAGCGTAGTAATTTTTTTGTATTATATTGTATATATATGTCGTTGATTTGCATTCACTATCTTAATTTTTTTTTAGAGTTTTCTTGATGTTAGTAATCTGCATTACATTTCATCACAGATTTATAAATCTTCGAAACCCTTTGTTGGATATGCTGATGGTGCTAGTCATAGTATGCAGAATCTATCCTCTGCAGCGTGGGCCATTTTCACTCCTACGGTGAGTTAGTGAGTTTTCAAGGGATTTGTATTGGTATATCAACGAACAATATCGCTGAGTATAGCGCATTGATCAAACTTCTCTCTGATGCCATTTCATTTGGTATTAACCATATCATCATAAGGTTAGACTCACAACTTGTGATATTACAACTTACTAGTGTTTATACTGTTAGAAATCCAACACTGCTTAAATTTTTCCTAAGAGTTTGACTTTTGGAAAGACACTTTGATTTTATTCAATATCAACACATTTCCAAAAATTTCAACACATTGACTGATTCTTTAGCTAATCAAGTTTTATACAGTCATTTGCAACATATGTAAATAAAACATTCACATCATTGAATAGGATTGCACAATAAACATAGGAAAACACTTAAATCATATAGATAGATAGTTATAAGTTCTTACAAAAAATTGTGCCCAAGACACACTGGTCATCTGACCTCAAAATGTATGCAAAATGTCACAAGTAAACTAGTGGTGCTCGTGGCAACATGCTATAGATCTAGCTATCCTATGAAGTAACCACATCCAATGGTTAGAAACCCCAATAGTGTGTCGTTGTAGTCGCATAGGTAGCTCTTCGATCTAGCAATGTTGAAGCTCAGTCAGAGTCTCAGCCATATCAAGATCCTGAAGGGCTGCTCTCTTGACATCCTCTCTGCTTGCACATCTGCTTCGTGCCCCGTTTCCACTACTGGTTGAACACGACCTACATCTGCATTACATCAAACATTTAGTTTAGTCTTTGGAAAACATTAAAATACAAAAAAAAATTATAAACCTTAGGAAAATAAAAAACATGGTCAAAAAATTCTTACCTATTTCACCCCACTGAGTGCCTTCTGGTAATGCTAAATCTGGATCTCCTCGGAAATCAATGCCTACATATGCATACGCATCGATGGTGACAATATGTCACTGGAACCAGGAAAAGAATGCAGTCAAGAACATAATGGTATATTGGCCTGCATGCCTACCCATGAGTTCCACCCATCTCTGCATCCGTGGATCTCTAGGATTAGACACATCCAGTGTCACATGTTGTGGCTGCATCAATGGAATCCGTTCCAAGGCAAAGGATATAAGGATAGAACCATAACTAAAGTTCTTCTTCCTTCCTCCCTTAGCTTTATTTAGTTGTTCCTTTATCTGAGAAAGAACAACTTTAGACCAGTTGAAGACTGTTGGCTCCATACACTCTAGCGCGTACTACATATATGATCTATTCCCTACATGTAGTGTAGCAGTGCCGGAAATGTTTGCGATCGTGAAAAGGATAGTTCTTAATGGAAAATATCTAACATCTAGGATGTTTATCTTTCCATCTTTGCTTGGCTCTGCCCCTGGATAAAAATGTTGCAAAACATAATCTCTCATTGTCTCTCCTCCAACGATAGACCCTGAAAGCGAAATGGGAAAGCCTCTCCTCGAAAAACCTTTAAGAAGGTACACATCATAGACTATTATGGGAACCACTTGGTTCTTAATATGAAATGCCTTGATAGCTGGATCCCATGCTCGAACTAAGAACTCTAGTAGTTCTATTTGTTGCCTCATCCCAGACAATTTGAAGTACTTAAGAATTCCATAATCTCTTAGGGCTCTTACTGTACCCGGATCATTTAAGGCAATCATATCTTGTTCTTCATGTTATCTTTCCCTCCATGTAATCATCATTTTAATCTGATGGAAACCTGAAATACAACCATAAGATCCATTAGATTCCATTCATTGTAAAAAATTACGCAAAATTTGGGCATAATGTGAGAAACAAAAATCTAGATTGCACCTAACACACTCCCTAACGAGAGGCAGTGCATTTTGTATGCCAGTAACCTTCACTACACTTGCTATGCAATGTAGGTTTTGACATTCAGGGGCGCGTTGCCCTCTTTCTGGGCATAATTTACCCTAGGGGCCTTAAAACCCTGAAAATCTGCAGAAATTGGAAATGAAATGAATACTAAAGGAAAGAGGAGGTTTATATCACTAACCTAGATCAAATGGAAACAAAAATCGTCCACAAAAATGATCATAATCAGCAGCTGAAGTTCGGGGGCAAAATCAGGTTCAGAGCTCCAAAAATGCAAATGGTAACTATGGAATGGTAAAAATGAATAGTGAAACTACTTTTAATAGTCATTTAATTATTTCCAAATTGAATTTATTGATATGACTATAGTTTTATTATTTTTTTAATCATGAAACATGTATTTTTAATCCATTTGATGTTGTTCTGAATAGGTCTTACAACTGATGAACAGATTAGTTGTGCAAATTTATTTCAAGAATGATTTGACAACAAAGCATACTTTTTCTCCTTATTTTTCTAGCTTTATTAAAAACGAAAAATGATTTGAAGTGCACTTTTATCTCTTTTTCGAGCTTCGATAACAACAAAAAAGGAACCCCTAGAGTCTTCTTTCAACTCTTTTTAGACTTCGATAATCTGAAAATATTTCCCAGCACTTGTCTTTTCGAGCTCGTAAAAGTAAATGAATTGATACCTACTCAATATAAGTTTAACCCTTTTCCGAACTGAGATAGATTATTTATGAAAAAGGAATACCTTGGTTAAACATGACCAAAGAGGTTCTCTTAGATATTATTTTACACTTTTTCAAATCTGAGTCACAAATTTATGAAAAAGTACTTATGGAGTTTTCTTTCATCCTCTTCTTAAAACTCTCTAAATATGAAAAAAGGACCGGGCTATCACTGTCGTTAAGCTCGTTAAAACATAAAATAGTGACGGGCTTGTCAATCATGGCAAGAATCAAGTTTCATTCATCGCTAGACTCATTAAATTATTAAATAGTGATACTTTATTTGCCCGAAGGGTTGAATTATAGATCAAGAAAATGTTATCCTCCTCAAGCTTGTTAAAAAATAAAGAGGTACTGGTCGACAAATGACCGAGGAAAATTTGGGAAAAGTGAGCAGAATTCTTTATGGTAGCAAGTCGCTCTTGAACATGACACTTCCTTCATTCCATGTCTATGATTGTTTGGGTTGGGTAATGATCTTGACGGTTCATTCAAACCTATGGTTCATCGTACCTTCACTTTGGTTTTGGGTCAATGCTACCAACTCATCATAGTGTCACCAATATGTTCAAGAGAAGTCATCCAATGAATAACTCATCCTTCTGCAATAGTCCTAAACCTTCATTCTCATGATCTTCGTCCCTGAAAATTGCTATATCAAGTCATAACCTTGCCTCCGAAATCAGTAACTCCCATTTCATAATAAGGTGGCTTCCTGTCGAAAACAAATCATTATCCAAGAAGTTCACTTAGAAACATCATATTCGAGTACCATGAGGCTTGTTACAGTGTCGACAAGATCCTTGCTTCTGGACTTTTGACCGAAATATTTTGTTTGGCGTTTGACATCAAATCATCTATTCACACCTTACGAAATGTACTGCATTACCTTGAGGGCCATTGACATTAATGGTGCTTCTCTCATGTTTGTTAAAAACTCACATCATCGGCTCGTAATAAAATGATGTCTTTCCATGTTCGATGAAAAATCATATATTCGCATGGCTAGACTTGTACCCGAATGATCGAGTGAATGAGATAAGAAGACCCTGGATCTAGTTTCAGCCATCCGATCTGCGATTTCAGGATTTTTTTACACATCATCTGTACGGTGACCTTACATACATATCGTCATCCGAACATCAGCCTATATCTGTAGGCATGTCTATATTGGGAAACATTCCAATGTAGACGACTTTATGAATTATGTACATGTTATTAGATTGTTTATGTGTTGAACACGGGAATGCCTACCCTCAAAAATTATGATCAAGAGGATATATCATGATGTAATGTATTGTAAGATTGATGTAGGTCGCCACTCCACTTCATCTCTAGCCCATCACAGTGTAGAGCATATGAGTCTATTCAAGATGTAGGTCTATTAAAGCGAATGTAGAAGGGTCTGAGCCCTAGTGCTACAGATTGGAGGGAGACGTAAGGCTATATATTGGTTTAGAACAACTGTTGAATTGGAGGTTTAGACCGAAGTCTATTTGATGGACTATTGCATTAAGATGGGCTGTTGAAATCAAGTTTATGAAGGATTTGATTTGGTCATAGGCCAACTATTAGATCCATAGAAGGGAAGACTATAGCAGGGCAAGGAAGGTCTTAGTAGAAAGGAGGATTTTTGAACCTGTTGTGGTAGACAACTATGATCTACAGTTTCCCTAACCAGAAAAACTTTCTTTGGTTGTACAATTTTACATTTGTGGACAAAGTGCCTGAACTACAGTATTGATTGGGCCTAAGAGTTGTGATTCTGGATCTTCTTAATGGAAATTCTTTTGACTCTAAATTATTGTACTCTATCTCTTCTGAACATTTGATATTCATAATTAGAAGATTAGATCAAGGATTTTTCCCTTTCTTGAGCCATATTCTCGTGTTTCTTTGTCTTGGCTTGTCTTCAACACTTATTGTTCATGTTCTTTCGTTAGTTAAATTTTGGTGTGACTACTAATGATTTAATGGGCACACGGTTGAATTAAATAACCTAAGAAAAGAAAATGTTAATCCAAAATTAACATGGTATCAGAGCTTAGGTGAGGAAAAAGCCCAAGCAAGAGGGTAAGAAAAATAAATGACCAAGTGAAATTTTGAAGATAAATCTCCATGGTCTCCTCCATCTGCAAATCTAGGCACATCTATTAGCTCTCTTCTCTGTAATAAGACCATAGTATCTCTTAGGAAAATTAAGAGCTTAAGAACTCTGTTTTCTCTAAATTTTCCTTGAAGACCAAGCTGCAGTTCTAAGGCAGAAAACTAGGAGGCTTAAGGGCAGTTTATGACAGATTTGGCACAGATCTCTTGCAGAGGTAAGTAAGGGTGTTTTGTGTATATTCTGATATAAATTGAACCTCTGTTCAGGGCTACTGGAAAAGTTCTTTGAATGACATAATTTGGTCTGTAACTCTTCATGATGTGATATGAAAATATTCACATGGCTACAGTACAGGACCCTTGCTCTAGTTCTACACTCTCGCAATGACTATAGGACAAAACCTTTTTTATATTAGGACCTTCATATGGTCACGCTCATGATCTCGTTCTCCGTATGATGGAATATGACCCTGCTCTTGATGAAAAAATATCTCATCTATGGTATCTATCATTGTATTGATATGATTTCTTGGCTTTGCATCACTGTTACGTATATTGCTATAGGTTAATATGCTTGGCTGGTGGTTATTGGGTATCCCTCTCAAGGCTTTCCTATGCCCGAGGCAGACTGTCAGATTAGCTGTAAAGTTCCAAACATGATGTGTGCATGTTCATGCTAATATATATAATTGAAAAAACGAGATGGAAAATATTACCTCTTTGTGGATAGCATATCCTATGGAGAATACCAAGCAGCGAAGTAGAAATCCTTCTTCACTGGCTCCAAGTCTAGATCCTGCAACCAATCAAAGCACCCACGTAATATCTACAACAATATAACTTTCTATCAATTAAACTAGCATATAAGAAGCATAAAACAATGCAGATCTAAACCATTCATATCATGCTACATAGACGATTGAAGAACAATTGTGACACTAATGCATCGAATGGACAAAATAGATACAGTTCTATTGATTTATGAAAAGGAGGATTACAACCATCAGTTGCACCAAACCCTCCTCAATCTCCCAATTCCTTTCTCTCTTTCTCTATCTCCGAGTGTGATGATGATCAAGGCAGAAAGCTCTTAATGAACTTCGCCGATCTTCAAGCCTCACACTACAACAACGAAATTCTGCTCCACATATAATCAAACCTTCGACCTTAGACCAAGAGCCCACAACTCCAATTTATAGGAGATGGAGAGGACAAACCTTGCCAACTATTTCAACCTGTTCAAATCGGGAAAGATCTAGATGTGTCCTCACTTTTCCTTGCCTTTTCCCTCCATAGGAGTTCAGTTATGTTTGGAAATGCCTAATAAAAGGTTTGTTCCATTTAGTTTCTATTTGAACTGATTCATTTTGAGAAAAAGGTGGAAATTTCAGTAAGTTTTCCACAAGATATTTCCGTTTTCACACTCAAACATGAATAACACTGCCCCTTGGGCAAGATAGAGCATTACCCTAGGCATTAACGCTACCTTTGCATGGCTCAGGTGCATTATAACTCTGTCTAGTTGTTTCTGGGGTGTGTTACCTTGGAAAAAATGGGTCTTGTCTAGGTCATTTTCTTCCTTCCATGTTACCTTCTCCTCTGAGCAGATGAGGAGGTAATTTGTCCTGTAACAGGTGCCCCCTAAAGTGCGAGGTCAGAGAAAAAGATGATGGCTGAAATAATTTATAATAAGTGTAGTAGAATGAGAGGAATTAGAGGACTAAGGAAAACCTAAAACAACAACATATGTCATAAAATATAGTATCTGTCCTGAGTTGGGCATTCCCATGCTTAGTAGCTAATCAAAATGATTTCTCTAGAATAGAGATATGAACAGTGTGTCCACCGATAAGCATAACGTGGAAGTGTCTGTCATAACAGGATCAAACTGATAAGCTGTCTCCAAAAAACAATATCGCAACTTGGGAGAGGAAACAAAATTGTAATAGTGTAAGCCTCAACCCAAGGTCTTGCTCGTCGCTTCACTAAACTGCATATTTCTGCACATGTGAATGAATGAGTTGTAGTCGAACATGCAGGAAATTGTCTAATTTCCAGTAAATAACAAAAACTATTAACAGACACGAGGGTGGCCACCGATAATAATGATGGTCCCCAATATGCATAGTACAATATAGCGAGTGTGAATGAAAGGATTTGATGTCAAACGCTCGTAGAATCATTCGATCGGGATCCAATAATGAGAACCCCCAACCAAACACAATTTGACCTGCCATTAATGTCTGCAAGTATCTGGGTACTGACGTGTTTCTGGATCAACTTCCTAGATAAGATGTTGAAGTTGATAGGAAGAGATTTTTCAAAAGGTAGGCACTAAGGCGTTCTACATTAGTCGACACGAAACGGGAAAATATGATTTTGTTTATGGAAATAATCAAAAGAAAATGGGAATAACTGATGACAAAAAAATTTTGGTATATGATGCCTTTGGTTGATACAAGGAGCAGTAGATAGCGAGATCCTCTTGAACAATAGAAGGAACTCTAACAGGGTACCAGGTAGCTTAGGCTTAATGAACACCAAAGAATATCAGGATTCACCAATGCAGGGACATTGGTATACAAAGGCTAAACTCTTATATGGTAGGGTTCAGCTAAATGCTAGAGGGTTTTCTAGGAAATTCCATGTTCAAGATTTTGTGCTGCCAAATCGACCTTTAAAATGTAACAGAAGAATTATCCATTTTGTCCAATTTTTTTCCCTGTCTGATTAAGTTTAACGAGTCCAGACGGGTAAACTCGGTGATTTTTTCATATTTAGAGAATCTAAAAAACATTGTAAAAGACAACTCTAGGGGGTACCTTTGTCATGTTTGATAACTGGGCACGACGAAGGGAGAATAGTAAGCCCGAAATGATTCATTTTCCGTGAGTTAGTCCATTGAATCTGGAAAAGTGAGAAACCTATGTTCGGTGGACATCTGCCTCATTTTGTTTATGAGTACGAGGAGACAAAGTAAACTCAATGTTCTTTGTGAATTTTTAACGAGTCCAATGAAGAAAAACTTGATGCTCTCCATGAATTTTTAACGAGTCCCACAGAGAAAAACTTGGTGCTCTCCGTGAATTTTTAACGAGTCCCACAGAGAAAAAATCAATTACTTTTTCTATTTAAAGAGCTTTGAAAAATATGAAAAAAGAATGGCTCTTATTTCTTTGTCGTAGTAGTTTAATGAGCCCGACGAAGGCAACTCGGGGTTTTTTCAGTTTTTCGAGCTAGAAAAAGTCCCTAAAAAGAAAGCTCGGTTACTTTTTATGTTTAAAGAGCTTTGAAAAATACGGAAAAATAATGGCTCTTTTTTTTTTGTCGTAAGACCAAGCAAACACATCGTGGAATTCCTTAAAAAGGGATGTGAAGCGTGCAATTTCCTCGAGATTGCAGTCGGCTCCAATCTCAATGTTTTCCATGATACCTTTTTTGACTGAGATATCGATGAGCATAGTCTTAGAAATATTGCCCATGTTCCCTTCCGAATCGATAGTTTGAACAATCATGTAAATGGAGGGAATGATCTCAGGTGGGTCAAAATATGGGATTTGAGTAGTTATCGTGTCTGAATCGAACAACGAAGTGCGATGATGGAACTCTCCCCAAGCTCGTTCTTCTAGAGACATGACCTCTCGAATAGCTTCATCCGTAGGCAAGACTTCATCGAGGAGATCTTTAGAAAGAACAGTGATGGGTGAGAGGTTGGCACCATTGGTCGAAACCAAAGAAGTGGAGGGTTCAAATGTGATTTGGATGGCTTGATAAGCCAACTCTGTCGATGATAGCAACATCTGATCTCCGTAGGAATCAATGTCTGAAGGCGTCGGTAGGATCCATGGATCGATAGAGCCATCCAAAATGGTGGATATCATTGCAATCGTATTTGGAACCTCAGGCGGCGGGAGAGGAAAGCAACCCATCAAGGAAGATGCCTTCAGAAGACCAGTACCGATATTGACATACGAGTCAGGAATGCCTCCTACTAGGTGTACAATGCTACTTGGTAATGTGGAATACTTGAGGGTGCAAAAGGATAACTCATCCAATGTGACTATTTTCCCATCCAATGGAAAGAGGATGAGTCAGAAGACCGAAGAGACAATGGTAGTCATTTCGTAAGACCAATTGAGACCCAACAAAAGATTATAGTCAAGATGATGATTTATGACTTCTATGTCCATCGTTATCATTTTCCCACTAAGTGAAATGGGAAAGCTAGCAAGGTAGCATTTTGGGAGGAAAGTGTGGCCATCGAAAGCTTTAAGGGAATTCGATGGTAGAGACAAAGTAGGAGAACCCAAAGTGAGCCAACAAGTAGTTGACATAACACAGGTCGAAGCACCTTCGTCTATGACAGTGTGATGGATTGGTCTCCATTTCGACATAACTTGTACCTGGAATGCAAGTTGGTGTGATAGGCGAGATTTAGATTTCTCCATGTCGAAGATGGCTAGTGTAGAATCATGGGGGTCGATTCCACCAATGGCCAAAAGCAGAGCTTTCCTTTTCACAGGAAAATTTTGCAATACTTTGAGTGAAGACATAGCTGACGGTGCTTGCGCCAAATCTTCTACAATATTGTAGTTTTTGGCAGCACATGCAAAGGTGTTATGATTCATGCATCGAAGTGTCCCTTTGGGGGGATGAATCGCAGGCTCAGTAGCAGGCCTTTCTATATGTAAATCGTTGGGCAGCAGTGGATTCGAACTGGTACCAGGTTCCTAAGCATCAATGACAGGATTTCCATATATTTTGGCTCGTGTTTGGAGTTCAACACTTTCAAATCCATAAATGGTGGACGATCCTTCACCGAAAGGATGTGTACCACCATTTCCCCTTTACGGGGTTTGTGGTGGGTTCGCAACCATGTGTTGTTGTTGCTACTAAGGATTAGGGAAGGGATTATGAAGAACGGAAGGTGTCCTCCAAGAGTCCTTGTTTGCAATAAAATTTGTGCATTCCTGCAGCTGAGGACATTTGTATGTCAAGTGGTCCTCTGCATATATTCTACAAGGAAATTTCATGGGTTTCTCCTTTCCTTTTTTGTTCTTAGCAACATTTTTCTAATTGGGATTATTCTGAGTATCCGACTGCTCTTTCAAAGAAGAGGACTTTTTCTTGTTCTTCTTGTTCTTGCCATTAGGCTTTTGTGAAAATTGCACAGAATTTACCTCAGTGGTATGAAGAGTAGTTGATTGGTTAGGGGCAGTGGCAGCCGAAGATGGCTGGGAGGTTTTCCCACTAGGCTGTTTTATGGCTATGCTAGAGATTGCACCAATAAGGCCGTCGACATGTGCTCTAGGTTTTTGAGTAGTGGGAGGATTTGGATTACCGAGGGCATGGGGGAGAAATCATATTTCGTGCCAGATTGCGAATAGATCAGATCTAAATGATGTGCACGACGAATGGATTGATCTTCTGTGACTACACCAGACAGACAAATTTCCTAGGCTAGGGTTGGTAAGAGTGACTTACAAAACTAGTTGGATAAGAGATGATCTAGGATTGGCACTTTGACCAGCCTCCTCCTACATCTCCATTCATGAATGTGATCAGAGATATGGGTGGCAGTGTATTGGTGCAACGAGGTTAAGAGTTTCATGTCGGTTTCATATCTAATAGGTAATTGGAAGTTCTTAAGAAATTCCATAGATAAGGCACCAAAAGTGTTGATGGCACCATATGGTAACTCAATGTACCATTTGGAAGCATTTCCTATGAGAATGCGGGGGAAAATTCGAAGCCAGATACTATCATCCACCATGGAATTAGAAACAGACCATAGATGAAAGGTGGTGACATGTGTAGCCGGATCTTCCCCTTGTTTCCCATCGAATTTAGGGATGTCATATGGAATATTGTGTGGTACTGGAGGCCAAAGTGGGTTGTGGTTGATGGGTTCATTGGTCAGTTTGTAGATGTCGGGGATGTCTAGAGTTACCAAAAATGGAAATTGTGTGTTTTCCTCCGGATCTAGCCAAGGAAGTATTGGCTAATTGTTCAGACTGTAGGGTCCGCCCATCAATGTGTTACCAATGGGATAAGTAGGACTTTGTTGATAAAAGTTCCCTGTGGGTGGGGGTGTAGGGGTGTATGGTTGCTGTCTGTAGGGTATGTTGTACTGGGGGGAAAATTGTTGGCTTCCCCCATTATAAAAGTTACCCCCTTGCCCAAATTGATTTTGGGGTTGGTTCGCCCATATGGATGCAATATAGCTAGGCAAGGGCATACTGCTATTCACTTAGTTAAGCAATGGTATAGACCATACACTGGAAGTTTGACCACTCAAAGGAACATCGTTAACAATAGGTTGTCTTGTTTCTCCTAATGACTGCAGGGGTACTGAAGTGCCCCCCATCATATGTGTGTTGGTGACACTGCCCCTTCACATGGTGGTTAAGGGGTTTGAACTTAGCAAAGGGTTCCAACCGAAAGGGTTGGTAAAAGGAACCGAAGTAGCCCCGCTAGCAGGAGTGGAAACCTGCGTCCCAGTGCAGTCACAGTAGGAGCAGATCTCAAAGGGTTCAGAGGTCCACTAGTAGTTGTGGTGACCAGAGTGTTGGGACCAGGTATAGCCTGGATACTGGGGTTGCTAATCATTGGCATAGAACTGACTACCAGTGAGGAAGATAGTGGTGAACCAGAGTTGGTTACCATTGGCATCGACCCGATGGGTGCCGGTTGTGAAATGGATGTTGGTGCAACCGAAGATATATCTTGGCTTGGTGTAACCTGAAATAACACTGGCACTGATGGGTCAGTGAGAGGAGGATTGCAAGGAGGTACGACTCCTTCCATAAAATGATCCTCTGGAAACTCCATGTGATATGGGGCTATGTGAAAATCAGGGGTTGTCACCGGAGACTTCTCTTATGAAGAAGGCACAGGCTCACCGAGACTCGACTCCTCCTCCAGTGTTAATGGAGGGAGACCGTGATGTCGTCAAGACAAACGACGAGGGTCGAAGGATGCCACGGTGACCTGTTTATTTTTAGAAAATTTTAATTATTTGTGATGTATTATAAAGTCTCAGTGACAGTAACCACACACCTAAAAAAAATAAAATAAAAAGGACTTTCTAAAATCAATCAACAAATAGCTAGAATAGGGTGGCCTTGTTTGAGTACTACCGTTTGTTGGAGATGAAACCCAGAATCACAATAGCACACAGAGAGGGTTAGTCGTAAACACAGTTACGGTTACTCTAGAGCTTCGCCCGTACCTCGGACAATAGGTGTAAGCACTCTCGTGAAGATGAGTACCCTCCCAAAGACTGAAGACAGAGTAGGTCCATTTGTTTTAGGTACTAGGACAGCTCGTCCCAGTCACCTTGTGTAAGTCCCTAAAACATTTTGCAACTAAAGATACCTCAAATCACATACATCATCAGGGGGGTCATGGTCATAGACAACATGCTATATGGGCAGAACACCTAGATCCCCGATCTAGTTTCAACATCCCCGAAGGGAACCCCAATATATAGCATGCCCACTGAATGCACTCGAAGGTGGGATACTTTCTCGTGCACCCTGGTGTTGTCTCGCACTTAACTCTGCTAGTAGTGGTGTGGTCCTGATAATATGAGTGTAGTAGGATTTCATTTTTTAATGACTCTAGTTTCAAGTTTTGAGATCTTGGGTGATTTTCTCACTTCTCCTACCCCAAGATCCTAGCCTGAACTACTGTTGGTGTGAGCTTAGAAAAATTTATATGATTAATTTTATTATCGCTTGATTCTTAGTGTACTTGATTATTAGTCTTGTGGGGAGGGGGAGTGGACGTATGAAATGTGATGAGACTCTGACTCAAAAACCATGCAGAAACATACTCTAAATATTAAATTCAATGAAGATTTTATTCTACAAGGAGAGATTCTTTCAACTTCTGTGCACCAAACATTAAAATAACACAGTTCAACTTTAAAGATTCAGACATCTATCTATCTTCTCTTAACAGCTTTTTAACAAAAAAAAATTCAGAAGTAATTTAGCTAAGTTCAGAAAACTAAAAGAAAAAAAAAATCTTCTTCAAAAAGCAGATGCGACTAACATTAACTTTTTAAACAAGAACTAAAAGACAAAAATGCTAACTGGTAAACAAGCACAGGGATCCAGCAAGAGAAGCTAGTCTGATGGCCAATAACTCCACAGCGAAAGGGGAAACACAACAAAGGTGTAAACAACAGATTTTGGCTGGGTAACGCTGGCAAGAAGAGGCTACAAAATATTGAGACTAACACACTGTATCTAATAATAAGCAGTGTTATAACGTACTAAAACACTTAAAGAGGAAGCGTTACTCACAGTAAAGTTGCACAGATAGCTAAGCAGGGTCTAATGTGGACTTTGTGAGCTTTTGAAATGATTACTAAGCATATAAACTAGTTGGAAGGATATGTGAACAGAAGTAAAGAGGCAAAGTCATAGGAACAACCCAGAAACTTGGGGTTTACTCCCCAGCAGAGTCATTATTTACGCTATAAGGTAATTGTTGGGAAAAATACTGAGAGGGGGGGGGTGAATCAGTATTTACTGCATACTCAAAACTTTTCACTTTTTCATTCCTTAAAACCCATACGCTACTTTCCTTTAGTAAACTCGCGTATACACGCGGATATCTTTCATGCAACTAGCGTATACACAGAGATCTAGTTATGTCATTAGTTCTTTGCTTATATCATTCCATCATTCATTCATCAGATGTTCAATAAACAGTAAACATGTGCAGTAAGAATAGAATAAGCCATCACACAAAGCATCACACATGAACACCAGGATTTTTAGGTGGAAACCCAAGTCGGGAGAAAACCACCGCTGCAGTTGCTCAGCCTCCAATATTTTATTATAGAGAAAACATATTACAACATATGTGCTGGCGCAGACTTGACCAGCACGCAGGCACCCACCTGCGCTCGTTTACCAGCCTCTCCTGGAAGGGAGCTCCAACCCCCTGACTCGTTTACCAGCCTCTCCTGGAAGGGAGCTACGACCCCCTGCTCTCGTTTACCAGCCTCACCTAGAAGGGAGCTACGACCCCCTGACTGAAGGCTACAACCCTCAGCACCTCTATGGACCACGTTTCATCAATTTTCACACTGGATCCAACAACTTCAATAGAATACAACTTGCAGGCCACATTTCATCATATTTTCATACTGGACCCTTTCCATACTTTTAAGTACAGTCAACCATGAAACAGATACATATAACTCACTGAAAGATATCAGAAAACCAACAGACCAGATCAGACATTTCTTACCACAGACTTCAGCAAACCCTAGTTTTCATACGCGCTTTCCTTTCACTGATGTCGCGTATATACGCGCTTCCGTCCACATCAACCAGCGTATACTTCAGTACTTATTATGGGGCAAATTTGATTGCGCATACGCGCTTTTTCTTCATCGAAGCCGCGTATATACGCGCTTCTTCTGCGGCAAAGTAGCGTATAGATCTTCAACCATTACAGAGCTGCATACTTCTTCAGATCAGACATTCAGTTCAGATTCAACCCTTTACTTCAGACAGATGTTCGCCTCATCTCAGATCTAAGCTTTCTATAAACAGATCTAGCAGATAAAAAATACATTTCAGATCTAGATATCCAACTTCATCATTTCTTCATAGGTGCATCATAGATTCAGATTTATCTTCAAGTGTAACCCTTTCCATTCAGATCTACTTCAGAGAGAAGTATTCATTCAAGCTCAAACATCTTGCACCCACACTTGTGATATGCACAATGAATTTCTTCTCCTTATATAGGTTTATCCTTTTTCAATACCACGGGCCCATTTTTCAATACCATGAGCCAAAACAATACCATGAGCCTTCAATACCACGAGCCTTCAATACCACGGGCCCCTGGTTTTGCACTTTTTGAGCGCTTTTACCCATACGCGACATGGAAAGTTCTTTTTCGCGTGCATACGCGACTTCCCTTAGACAGATCCGCGTATTCATAGAGACATACTCTTTTCATCATACTTTGAGCACATTCTGAATTCCTTTCTTCATTGCCTTCTGTACACACTGTAGATACATCATAATTTCTTCATCAAGAACATATTCTAGCAAGCACAACTTCATCAAGTAAGTTGCCATCATCTTTATCAAGAGGGTTGCCTTTCAGGGACAACACTCAACATCATAATATCAACAAGCATCATATCACATCAGATTTACATCATTTACCAAGCCCATCAAGTCAATAATAACTTCATCAGATGTATTTCCATCAAGGACAACACATGCCAACAATCTCATGTCTTCATCTTCATTCAGTGGGTTGCCATCAAGGACAACACTCTGCATCATATTTCCAACAATCTCCCCCTTTGGACTTGATGGCAACCACGATGGTGTTTGATCATCACAACAGATAGGTACATTAAGAATACAATGACACCATGTCACATTCTCCATTGACACCATTAGCTTCATTCAAACACCATGTCACTCTCCCCCTTTGACATCAAGGGCAAAGGGTGAACCAAAAACCAACATACTCTCCCCCTTTCTCCTCATGTGGAAGAAGCGTTCTGCAGATCTGATATATACTGAAGTGACCAAGCTCCCCCTGAGTTCATGCTAAAACTTCAAACATATTTTCTAATGGAGTGCATGACTCTATGAATTTCCTATCACCAATGACTCATACTTACAACAAATATCCAACCAAGTGGATTTACATATGAGACTCAAGTACCCAACCAAGTGGGTTTACACATTTCAACTCATCTACCCAACCAAGTGGGTTTACAAAATTTGACTCAGCTACCCAACCAAGTGGGTTTACAATTTGACAAGTCCTTTACATGACTGAATATTACAATTTTACATCATGGGTCTCAAAAAGACCTTTTCATCAAACTATAAATATAACTTTAAGACCAACACCAGAAAGACTTTAAGGAACATATATCATAATCATCATAATGCCAACAATGCATTATACTCAGCAAAGCTAATGCTCCCCCTGAATCTTTGCATCCAAGCATCCTTTCCATATGACTAAGGCTCCCCCTTAGTTTATGCATCCTGAACACTTTCACCAACAAATCATCAAGGCTTCTTCATCAAATCATTAGAACAAGAATTATGAGAACTAGAACACTACCAGAGATACCAAACAGTATCAGATATACCAAACAGCACTGCAGCTGTGCTGAAAAGAGCTGACTCCAAAAAGAAAAATGTCAGCAATCAGACATACGCGGTTTTCTGTGTAGGAACTCGCGTATATACGCGACTGTTTTTCAGGAAACCCGCATATCTACTACCATCTTCTAAAATTTATGCAGATTTGTTCTTTTGACTGGCAGAGAACACTCCCAGCTTCTGTCTTAGATACTCGAACGCTTCCCTGGGCAGAGGTTTGGTAAAGATATCAGCAACTTGTTCTTTGGAGGGAACATACTCCAACTTCACTTTTTGCTCAAGCACTTGTTCACGTAGGAAATGATATTTGATGGGAATGTGCTTGGTCTTCGAATGCATAATAGGATTCTTTGAGATACTGATGGCACTTGTATTATCACACATAATGGAGATAGGAGTTGCACATTTGATTTGAAAATCTTGCAAGGTTTGCATCATCCATAGGATTTGAGTGCAACAAGATGCGGCAGCTACATACTCTGCTTCAGCTGTTGATAAGGCAATAGAATTTTTCTTCTTGCTGAACCAAGATACTAACCGGGGTCCCATATAGAATGCACCACCACTAGTGCTTTTCCGATCATCAACACTTCCAGCCCAATCTGCACCAGTGTAAGCATGAAGAGTAAGATTAGCATTCTTCGGATACCATAGACCAAAATCTTGAGTTCCTTGTAGATATTTGAAAATTCTTTTGACAGCCTGAAGATGAGACTCTTTTGGATTAGCTTGGAATCTTCCTACAATCCCAACTGCATGCATAATGTCTGGTCTAGTCCCAGTGAGATAAAGCAGGCTTCCTATCATTGATCTGTATTCTGGTTGATTTACCATGGGAGAATCATCATGAGAACTGAGATTACATCCGGTTATCATTGGCGTACTTAGAGGTTTTCATTCTTCCATGCCATACTTCTTCAAAATTTGCTTGAGATATTTTGCTTGTGATAAGAATATACCGTCTGCAGTTTTATGCACTTGTAAGCCAAGAAAGAATGTTAGTTCTCCAAGTAAGGACATTTCAAATTCTTGCTGCATAACAGAGGCAAATTTTTGACTCATAGATTCTTCGTTACTCCCAAAAATGATGTCATCAACATATACAACCACAATCAATAGTTTGTCATTTTCAACTTTTGTGTATAAGTTGCTATTAGCAGACCCCTTTGAAAATCCTTGTTGATGAAGATATTTGTCAAGACGATAATACCATGCCCTTGGAGCTTGTTTGAGACCATATAGAGCCTTTTTAAGTCTACAAACAAGATTTTCATCATTTCCCAAAATGAATCCTTCTGGTTGTTCTATATATACTTCTTCTTCTAGATCACCATTAAGAAATGCAGATTTAACATCCATTTGATAAACTTTGATTTGTTGATAACTTGAAAAAGAAAGAAACATTCTTATGGCTTCAAGTCTAGCTACAGGAGCAAAAGTTTCTTCAAAGTCTATACCTTCTTGTTGAGTATACCCTTTGCAAACCAGTCTAGCTTTGTTTCTTACAACATCCCCATTCTCATTTAACTTGTTCTTGAAGATCCATTTAGTTCCAATGACATTTTTATTATGTGGTCTTGGTACCAAATCCCAAGTGTCATTCTTTTCAATTTGATCAATCTCTTCATTCATGGCTTGGTTCCAACATTCATCTTTGCTAGCTTGATTGACATTGAGTGGTTCAATTGTGGATAGAAGTGCCTGATGACTAGAAGATCCCACAAAAGTTCTCCTTGTTCGTACACCTGATTCCTTATCTCCCAAAATATGAGATTCAGGATGATTCTTTTGAACGTATCTGGATGGAGCCTTTTCAGATAGATCATTTTCAGGTTCTTCATTGGATCCACTGTCTATATCATTTCCATCTGATGTAGAAGGCCATATGTCGCTATCATCTTCTTTTGTGGTTTGTTTTTCTTCTTTAGGAGCTACAGGAGACTCATCAATAACAACATCAATACATTCAACAACCTTTTGAAGCCTCTTATTGTAACATGTGAATGCTTTGCTTGAAGATGAGTAACCAAGAAATATCCCTTCATCTGATCTAGGTTCAAACTTGCCAAGCTTTTCATCATTATTTTTGATAAAGCATCTACTTCCAAAAACTTTAAAATGCTTCACAGTGGGAGAATTACCATACCAGAATTCATATGAAGTTTTGTCACTATTTACCCGAACATGAGCCTTGTTAAGAATGTTAACTGATGTATGTGCTGCTTCACTCCAGAACATGTCAGGAACATTAGAGTCAGCAAGCATAGCTCTAGCCATTTGAACAATTGTTCTATTCATTCTTTCTGCTACACCATTTTGTTGTGGAGTGCCTGCTACAGAGAACTGTCTTTTAATCCCATGTTGTTCACAAAATTCAAAGAATTCATTTGATGAATATTCTCCTCCTCGATCAGATCTAAGACACTTGATTTTTAAATCCAATTCATTTTCTACCAGTGCTTTGAAATTCTGAAATTTTTCAAAAGCTTCATCTTTGTGTTTAATAAACCCGATCTGACACATTCTGGAGTAATCATCAATAAATAGGATATAGTATTCTTCCCCACGTAATGACTTTTTCCTCATAGGTCCACAGATGTCAGTATGAATGAGTTCAAGAGGCTTACTTGATGATCCTTCTTTGGCATTAAATCGTACTCTGGTCTGCTTACCAAATTGACAAGATTTGCATATGGTACTTTCCGGAATATTGACCTTGGGAAGATCACGAACAGCTTGAAGTCTGCTTGCTTTGTTGATTTGAGAGAAACTCAGATGCCCCAGCCTTCTATGCCATAGCCAATTTTCTGAAGACTTGCTTAAGTAACATTGATCTATGCCGTTTAGTACATATAGGTTGCTTGGATTTCTTTTTCCTTTTATAATGATTTTACCTGTATCAAGATCACGAACCACACATTCTTTGGAACTAAAGACCACTTCTGCTCCTTGATCACACATTTGACTAACACTTAAAAGGTTATGCCTTAATCCATCCACATACATGACATCTTTAGCCTTCACCTTTTCTTTTAGAAATACTGCCCCTTTTCCTTTAATTACAGTAGGAGTATCATTTCCAAATGTAACTTTCTTTTCCTTTTCCAGAGCATTATAAGTATGAAGTTTGCTTTTGTCACCTGTCATGTGTCTTGAGCACCCACTATCAATGTACCATTGATTTTCTTCACCTTCCGCAAATAACGCTATCCCACAATTTTCAACCGGTATTTCTTTCTCTTTCCATACTTTAGAGCTTGAGGGAACATGTTCTTTTGGCTGGACCTTGCTCCTGCATTCAGATTCTTCATTACCAAAGTTATTGCAATAAGTACATTCAACTTCGTTTTGAAGAGGAGAGAAGTTGTTATAGGTGTCCTTCTTTGGTTCGACATTCATCCTTATCTTTCTTGCTTCTCTTGTCGTGATGGTTTTATATGCAACACATTGAACAACTTTATGACCAAAATTGTGACATGAGAAACATTGTCCATTGAAGTAGAAATTTCTGTGATCATGAAATCTTCTATTAGAATTTACCTGTTGGTTGTAGCCATTTTGAAAGATCTCCCTGTTAATGTTTCTTGAATTGAGGTGATCATGCTTTACCTATAAAGATCCTTTGTTCCCCTGCTGAGTGGCTGAATGTAGAGAACCAGCTGTGGCTACTTTTAGAAAATTTGGTGCTGATGTCTGGGAAGATTCCCCAGTATATCCAAGACCTGTTTTTATAAGAGGAGACCGTTGTACCTTGATAATCTCATCCAAGGTTTCTGAACTTTTAGCAAATCTGAGATTGAGAGAATTCACTTTCTCATTATCCTTCCTTAGACTTACTACTTCACATTCTAATTCCTCCATGCGTTTTTCTCTTGCTTCATGCTGATTTTTAAGAGTCTCTATGATTATGTTCTTTTCTTCTAGGCTTACTTTGAGTTGAATGTTTTCTTCAAGAAGATTATTGTATTCTAGAGAATCCACAAAAGTACCCTTTTCTTTTTCACATTCTTTCACGAATGCCCATACTTTGCACCAAAATTCAACAAAGCTTTTGTATGTATACTTCCCATTGTGACGGATCTCCTTCAAGAGATCAGCTTATAACGAGAAGGACACCTTTCTGATACCGTTGTTGGGAAAAATGCGAGAGAGATAAGATGGGTGTTACGCAAACTCAAAACTTTCCTTTTGTTCACTTAAAACCCGCCCGCTACTTTCAGCACAATGGCCCTCGCGTATACACGCACGGATATCTGCGCTGGCGTATACAGAGGGTGGTTATGTCATTAGTTCTTTGCTTATATCATTCCATTATTCATTCATCATATGTTCAATAAACAGTAAACATGTGCAGTAAGAGCAGAATAAACCATCACACAAAGCATCACACATGAACACCAGGATTTTTAGGTGGAAACCCAAGTCGGGAGAAAACCACCGCTGCAGTTGCTCAGCCTTCAATATTTTATTATAGAGAAAACATCTTACAACATATGTCTTTGGTCTTTGGAACTCCCTGCCGATGCAGGCACCCTGGCTGGTTGCAGCCTCTCTGCGGAAGGAGCCCGACCCGACCTGCGTTTACACGACCTCTCGGAAGGAGCCTGAGCCCCACAGAGTCTGGTTACCAGCCTCACCAGAAGGAAACTCATTCTTCTGACCAGAAGAGCTACAACCCTCGACACCCACTCTGGACCACGTTTCATCAATTTTCACACTGGATCCAAAGCTTCCTTTAGGACACCACTTGCAGGCCACGTTTCATCATATTTTCAGACTGGACCCTTTCCATACTTTTAAGCACAGTCAACCATGAAACATATACATATAACTCATGAGATGTCGACTTGACCCGAGCAGTTGGACCTTACGGACTTGAGCATTCCCCTGGACTTCATCAGCACTGCTGTGATGTTCGCATATATCGCTTCCATCACATCAACGAGCGTAACGCGGTGCTTATTTATGAGAGGGTCGGTGCCGCGTACGCTTTCTTCGACAAAGTCGCGTGTCTCCGCCTTACTGTGAGCGAGCGCCTGGGTCTTCGCCATTACGAATGCCGCCTTCTTCAGATCAGACATTCGGTTCAGATTCAACCCTTTACTTCAGACAGATGTTCGCCTCATCACAGATCCAATCACTCCATAAACAGATCTAGCAAATACAAGTACATTTCAGATCTAGATATCCCGCTTCATCATTTCTTCATAGGTGCATCATAGATTCAGATCTATCATCAAACCTTTACCCTTTCCATACAGATATACTTCACAGAGAAGTATTCATTCAAGCTCAGACATCTTGCTCCACACTCATAATTTGCACAATGAATTTCTTCTCCTTATATAGGTTTACCCTTTTTCAATACCATGAGCAAAAACAATACCATGAGCCTTCAATACAAGCCTTCAATACCCCACGGGCCCCTGGTTTGCACTTTTAGAGAAGCCTTTTACCCATCATAAAACTTGGAACGTTCTTTTCACGTGCATCTGTGACCGCCAAACAGGATCGTGGCTCACAAAGACATACTCTTTTCATCATACTTTGAGCACATTCTGAATTCCTTTCTTCATTTCCTTCTGTACACACTGTAGATATATCATAATTTCTTCATCAAGAACATATTCTAGCCAGCACAACTTCATCAAGTAAGTTGCCATCATCTTTATCAAGTGGGTTGCCTTTCAGGGACAACACTCAACATCATAATATCAACAAGCATCATATCACATCAGATTTACATCATTTACCAAGCCCATCAAGTCAAGAATAACTTCATCAGATGTATTGCCATCAAGGACAACACATGCCAACAATCTCATGTCTTCATCTTCATTCAGTGGGTTGCCATCAAGGACAACACTCTGCATCATATTTCCAACAGTAATATGCTTGGGTGGGGGTTATTGGGTATCCCTCTCAGGGCTTTCCAGTGCCCGAGGCAGACTGTCAGATTAGCTGTAAATTTCCAAAGATGTTGTGTGCATGTTCATGCTAATATATATAATTGACAAAGCGAGATGGAAAATATTACCTCTTTGTGGACAACAGATCCTATGGAGAACAATAAGCAATGAAGTAGAAATCCTTCTTCACCAACTCCAAGTCCAAATCCTACAAACAATCAAAGCACCCGCGTAATCTCTACAATAGTATAGCTTTCTATCAATTAAACTAGCATATAAGAAACATAAAACAATGCAGATCTAAGCCATTCATATCATCCTACATATATAATTGAACAAAAATTGTGACACTGATGCATCAAATGGAAAAAATAAATACAGTTATATTGATTTATGAAAATGAGTATTACAATCGTTAGTTTCACCAAGCCCTCCTCAATCTCCCAATTCCTCTCTCTATTTCTATATCTCCGAGTGTGATGATGCTCAAGGCAGAAAGCTCTCAATTAAATTCACTGATCTTCAAGCCTCACACTACAACAATGAAATTATGCTCCACATACAATCAAACCTTCGACTTTAGACCAAGAGCCCACAACTCCAATTTATAGGAGATGGAGAGGACAAACCTTGCCAACTCTTTCAACTTGTTCAAATTGGGAAAGATCTAGATGTGTCCTTGCTTTTCCTTGCTTTTTCCTTCCATAGGAGTTCAACTATGTTTGGAAATGTCTAATAAAAGTTTTGTGCCATTTAGTTTCTATTTTGAATTGATTCTTTTTAAGAAGAAGCTGGAAATGCCAGTCAGTTTCCGCAAGATATTTCCCTTTTCACATTCAAACACGGATAGTGTTGCCCCTTGGGAAAGACAAAGCATAACCTAGGCATTAACTCTCCCTTTGCATGGCTCAGGTGCATTATAACTCTGCCTAGCTATTTTTGGGATGTGTTACCTTGGAAAAAATGGGTTTTCTAGGTCATTTTCTTCCTTCCATGTTACCTTCTCCTCTGAGTTGATGAGGAGGTCATTTGTCCAATAACATATATATTGGATTTTCATTCATAGAGGTTTTAATATTTTAAAGGAGTTGAAGTTCTATTCATTAATGAGGACAAGTTAGCTTCTCTATGGGTCGTGATCTTCTCCTATTCACTATTGATTGAGTACACTCCATTAAGGGAAGAGATATTGTTGTGAGGGATGTATTGTCTTAATCAGAGAACAATTTATTACTTAGAGCTTGAGAAGATGGGTATCATTTGTTGGTTCCGTAATACTCTAGAGAAACAGACATTTCTTTTTTTTAGTTATGATTGAGCTATATTAACCAAGCAGTTGAAATATGAACAACACAACTAAATGATGGAATACACTAGTATAAGTAATGCTATAGAGTTATATTGGCTCGATTACATTTCTAGCTATTCCTTATGTGATATAAGTAGCTTAATTATGGTCAATATTATAGGTAAAGTATGACCCTTTAATGACCAATATGGGATAAGTATTGGCATAATGTATCAGGTAGAGTGGAATGCTTAGTAATAAGAAAGGATGTGATTCTCTATGCATGTATTTCCAGAACAACACGAGTTCATTTTGGACAAAAGACCAAACATCCTTTGCGAATCCAGGAGGTGAACTTATATGTTGAAAGGATCGTGACCAAACTACTATTGGAAGTCAAAATTTCCAATCTAATTTATCATTACTGAAGGTTGGAGATGCATAACTTCCCACCACTAAGCAGAGATGTTGATGATATAGCATTATGAGAGTTGTGAGACTCCTGATGGCAAGTACTGCAATAATGTTTCGAGTTCTAATTCACCTTCAGTAAATATCTTGAAGCTACAATAAAGGGTAACCCTTCGGAACTCCTGAAGAAACAAATTTGAAGTCTCAGACCTCACAGTTGGAACAACAAAAAAAAAATTATTTCTAGAATTGAAAAATTAAGCCTATGTGATAGACCTTAATGTATCTGAAGCAAGATATACATTTCAATACTGTGTGACCTTGCTAAATTTTAGGAGTATATCTTCTATATGGAAGTGTTAATTACAAGAAACATCTTATATATGAAATATAATCACTCACATGCAATAATTGTATAGAATTGACCTTGAATGAAAGACAATCACACTAGTAGTATCTCTTGACAATAATAGGGTGATAGTCTCACCTTAATCAACAGTAAACCTTTCTTGGCATTAATATCTTTTCAAATATGGGTTCTTGGTCTAAGTAACTTTGGTATCTGTGCATCAGACAATAATGCATATGTCAATCTATCCTTTGATACATGTGTAGACAAAATCTTGGTATGTAAGTAACATTTAGACAACATGTTTGTGACAATTTGACAAGAAATGTACACAATAGATATGATTAGACAAAAGTGGAACAGTGGTATGATGAAGGAAGAATGGAAGTAAGAGAAGTAGTGGAAGTGGATGTTGAAATATGATAGTATTAGCAGAAACAATGGATTTCAGAAATCCACTAGTAGCAACGATATGATTTGGAATGCAATCCTATGACATATGGCATGAAACGGAACAACAACACATATACCTTGTCAGTTATATATGGCATTAATTCTAATGGATTCTCAACATATTCAATTTGTTTTTTGTCTTGCATTATGTATAAGATCATTAAAGTACAGTAGCAATATGTTGTAGCCTCAGTAAATTGATGTTTACATAGAGCTTTTTTCACAAACGAAGTTGTGAAGAAGACAAATCTAACCTTTGGATAGATTATCCAGTATGAAGAAGCTACAAATATCTTCTAGTAAAAGAAATTATAGGGTGTAGCACACTTGAAGCTTTCATGCTTGAATAACTCCGAGAAGAAGAAGAACATGACCCTTTGGATCAGTTTTTTATAATAACCCTTGTTAGCATGAAACAGGTACCATGAAGAAAGTGCATGAAAAATTCTTTGTCTTGACAAGAAGAAATCCTTGACTCTGACATCTTGGTTGCATTGAGCCAAGATCTCATGAATAATGGTTTTATAGATGTGGATGCTCAAATAATAAAGTCTCCTCATGGATTGGATGGTTTTATGCATAGCAAGGCTTCAAAGGGAGCTATAAAATGCCTGATGGCTTTTCTTGCCCAATATTTTGTTATGAAAACTGAGTATGATGGCTCATATCCGTGTTACCTTAGAGGCTACAAATAAATTAGAAGTTAAAGATTTGAAGACATAGCCCTGATGCACTTAAAGATATGATGATATGGAGAAGTTGTTGATCCCTGGTGCTCTTGATAAACACCTATCATATGTCTCTGTGTGGATCTATACATAGGTGATAGCTTCTTGTTGAGATATCTCTATGATGGTATTACTTATGGTCAGAAATTCACTTTTGGGATATAAGATTCCATGGATATTCTAATACTAGCTCAGTTGGCATTATGATGAATGCACATCTAGTGCTATATTACTTGTTTCTGTTACCCTGGGAGCACTATTGAATCTGAATACATGCCTTATTATTGTGAAGACTATTTGTTGTTGTAGATATTTGAGCACGTGTTGGTGTAGTAGAGGGTTTGTTACCATCATCATCAAACTGCTATACATCCACATGAACAATATCATCTCAAAGTTGGGCATCACTACATTTTTGAAGGAGAAGCATTGCTAGGTTGTACACCTCAGAGAAGCATTGCTAGGTTATACACCTCAAGATGAAGTACCAACAATGATGACATCATCTAGTAAGGGGAGTATGGAAGAAACATCCAAAGGATAGGATGTACTAGATGATGAAGTAATCCCTTTATTCCTGACTCCCCATAAACTATTCAATAACTACAAAGGATGAACTCAGACGAGTTTGACATTTGTATATGTAATGTTCCTAAATTAGCTTCAACTAATTGGAACATTAATTTTTTCCTTATTTATTTTGTATTTCATGATTAATGAATAAATTGTGAAGGAGGACATGTAAAACTCCTGAAAACTAAGAATAAATAAATTCCTATTTGAACAGAGACATATTTGGTCTATTTATATTATATCTTGTAGGTGTGAAAGGGTCTAAATCACAAGAGGGGATCCTATTTGACCAAGTCAAACAGCGCAGTCTAGATGCATTGAACCTCTTTGAGGGACAGCGCAGTTCTAGAAGGAGGTTGTAATGTGAAAGGGGCTAAGTGATTCAAGGTGGTTTAGGGTTTGGAAAGACTCCTATCTTATAAAAGGAAGAGGAGGGTAGCAAAGGAAAACGTTGTTGAAGAGATTATTTCTGAAGGTATGTCTGCTTAGACATCCCTTGTTGGGCATTCCTGTTCAGCAAACCCACCTCCTTCCTTGAGCAGATCTTGGAGGAGAATTGTGCTAAACTTCTCCACTATCAGGCTTGGGCCAAGTTTCAACTTACATTACAGCACTGCTCATGCTTGACGGTTAAGTTGTCTTGTGAGTTGCAGCAAGTGGAGATCTAGATTTGCTCAGATCTAGATGATAGCAGTGGCTCTTTTTAGTGAGAGTGTCATTTAACCTCCTGAAAGTGTTAATTTTCTGATTATACTTCAGATCCAAATCTTGGAATCAGGCCAAATCATCTTCAGAAGCTACAGTGTTTTATCTCTCCCGAAGACAGCATTATTTGCAGATCTACAATTGTAGGGTGCTTTGTTTGCTTTTTGGAGGAGAGATCTCCGGTGTTGGGTTTCTTCCTTCACTGTGGTGATCCATAGATTGGCCAACCAATATATGTTCTGTTTCAGATCTGATATGTTATGTACTTGCATTATTTATAATTTCTAAATCATTCTGCAGGTCTGAAGTTTTAGATCTCAGATCTACTTCTGGTGCTTCATGTTTTGAGCAAATCCCCAAGGGGAATGTATAGATCAGCCTTTCTTGTACATGGATCTATATTGGATCTATATTTTTATGTACTTATCTGATCTAGATCTGAAGAATCAATAAAATTCTGCTTCAGCCCTAAAAATAACGCTGTCACTGTTATGCAGTCTTTTTACATGGTTGCAACCCCTCTTTCTTGAGGATTTCTTTTGTATTATTTCATTCTTCTCCTGTAAATTGTATGATTTATGCCCCTGAGATTATTTCTGAATTTTAAAACCTTATTTCAGTCATACCCTTCAGAAAACCACGCTCACATGCTTCAGTAAATTTCTGCATAAATCTAGTCTTGGGAAATCAAGGTTTTCTAGCCTAGTTAGAAAAGGAGGAATTGTTTAACTTAGTAAAACTTGTTTTTTTTTTCTTAAATTCTACATGGGGGTCCCTAATAACCATAGATATCATATCCAACTGCTTTCCCATCTTATTTTTACGCAAATCTCTTAATACACACGTTTTAGGGCCAAAATCATCACTTTTCCCCGCCTTTTGCCTTGTAAAACGTTGTATAACTTTTCTGCTGTGTATTTTACTGAATTTTAAGCATTTTTATACCTTTATGAGGTATATGGCTGAAGCTCCACATTGGTAATAACTCATATTATTCCCAATCTATAGTTGTTCCTGAAAAAGGGACATTACAGTGGTATCAGAGCAAGATCTTTGGCTCGGCCTGTGGCTTCAATACAAAGCACTGAATACCTAAAGGAGGAGTATTTAAATCTCTATAGATAGAGTCTGTAGATGTCCAGGTAGCCTCTGGATCTCATCCTTTGTTCAAAGGTGACATATCTAGTAAATGCCCCTGCAGTCAATCTCTGGAATAGAATTTTGATATTCCTGAAAAGGGACATTTGCAGTGATATTCCAGAAAGGAGAAAGGTCATAATGATGAAGAACCTCTCCAAGGATTTTTACCAAGAAGAAGAAAGAAGAAGCAGTGAAACTGCTAAAGAGTTTCAAGAGCAGGAAGATATTCCAATCAGATCTACAAGATCTATACATGAGGAACATTCTAAATCCTCATCTCATGGATATGTGCACTCAGCCATATCACCAAATATTCAGCATTTTTTCAGTGATTTCTTCATGAAGAGGAATAAAGGAGGTGTACCCAAAAAGGAGACTCTTAGAGAGTATTTGCAAGAGTATGAAGATCAATCCAAGGAGTTCAAAGATAACTTGAACTTCCAAGGGTTCTGCAAGTTCAAGGAGAAAAAAAGCACAAAGGAAGATCAGCATGGTAAGGGTAGATTCTATCTATCTATCTTCGATGGATCACCTAAATGTCCATTGAGGGTTTGGGTGGAGGAACTAGACAAATTTCTGCAACAACATCAAGTTTTAGAGATTGAAGCCATCAAAGCAGCAATGCTGCACTTTGAAGCTAAATCATATGCTTGGTGGCTGTTTGAGTATTTTTCCTTGAAGAATGCAAATACACCTACTTATGCAAGATTTATTGCAATATTGATAAAAAGGTTTGATGAAACTCCATGTGTAACATCTTTTGTTGACACTAGCAAACCACATCAGACAAATCTTTTGCATGAGTTGGAAGGGTCTATGAATCCAACTCCATTTCTGAAAACCATGGAAGAAGGTGTAAGTTTGTTTGATGCATTTCCAAGGGCAACATCTCCATTGGATGAAGAATCTTCTTCTCAAGAGGAAAGCATGAAGGTTTCTCCTTCAATAGATGACCAATATCTAAGGTCTCTTATTGATGATGAGACAATTTTAGTTATTGAAGAGGAGGAGGAGAAGACAGGAGATAATAACGCAATCACAATAAAGGCACTTCAAGCACATCATGGAGAGGAGGATGGAGCACTTGCTCCAAGGGAAGAAACTCTTGCACTCTCACAAGGGGATCCTCAATGTCTCACACATAGAGCTCTTGGCATAACACATGAGTAGCATGTACCATCATTGTCAAATGATGAGATCTTGAAGATAGAAGGAAGAGAAGAGGAGGAAGGGCCCCACAAGATAGAGAGCATATACCCTTCTCTGTTTCAAGGGTTGGAAGAACAAATAAAGCAATATGATCCATGCAGCAATGGTAGGGGAAAATATGTCCACCTACATTCATATTCTTCTCTATGCCTTGCTGCCTCTTTGCAAGGAGGCATTCCACCAGGAATACCTCCTGATTGGAAGAAAACTAAAGTGTTCTCTCAACTATGGGCAGAAATTTCATACTTGGCTAAGGAAGGAGCCTTGGGAGAAGAAAGCACAGTGCAGAGGGCCTCTCATGAATTCAGAAAGGAGGTAAGCAATTTTCTAAATAGGACATTGTTATCCTCCATTCATATATCTGCGCTGAGAGATGAAAGATTAGAAACCTATGATGGTATGGATTTGTTGACACATGGAAAAACCATATCTTTGGGGCAGCCCATGGTATTCTCATTTAAAAAAGAGGTTTCTGAACATGACAAGATAATCTTGATACTCTTGCATGCATGGGCCAAATTGAGGAAGCATTGGAAGACAAAAACTTTCCAAGGGGAAGTTGATTTCCACATGCTTCAATCTTGTCTTGAGCAAGATCAGTTGCAAAGGAGGTAGAAAAAGAAAGTTTATGGGACTCCTACATGTGACCTTGGCATCAAGTATGTCAAAGAGGAGAGTCATGATATGATAGGGGCTGCATTTTAGAACTTTATAGCACTATCATTTTTGGGAAGTCTAGATCCTTATTGGGACTTCCAACTTATGATGGAATACTACAAGGACCCTTTCACATGTGAGGTTCTTGATGGGAAGGTAATGGATGGGAGGTATAAGGTAGTTGGAGGGGTCATCTACTTCCATGATCAGATTTATTTGGTTAAAGGCTCCAAGCTCAAGGAGAAACTACTGAATGAAACCTATGAGATCCTTCTTTCCAAACCCACTGGTTTCATCAGAGCATATCATACTATCTTGGATGGATTCATGTGGGAGAATTTCAAAGAGGAGGTGCACTCTCATATGAAGAAGTGCATGACCCATTTTTTATATGAGGAGGAACATAGCTCTTGGGAAGAATTAACATCTACACCTCCTTATTCATTGAGTGTGAGAGGAGGCTCGTCCATGAGCAACCTTGCTGATTTTAAATAAGTGTATGACAAATATTATATTGCTGAATCTCATGATGTATACTTGTATTTTTCTAACACTCATTTGCAGGGCTTTTCTCCAAGAGGGAGCACTATTTATGATGGGCTTCATGGGCCACTTGAGGCCATGAAATTTATTGATGTTGATCATTTTTTGGAGGATCTTGGAGGGGAGATACACTTTCCATGGTGTGACTCCTTTACACCAATCACAAAGCACCTTCTCCAATCATGCAAGAAGGATGGGGCAGCAAACAAGTGTTGGAGGAAACACTTTTCATCTTCTATTCCATGGCAGTTGAGGATAAAACTGCATTGGTTGCACATGAGGAGGCATCTTCCTTCTCCTTGATCATATATGGCAGCTAGCATGATCTTAATCATGATTCCACATGTTGAATATGTTCTTATTCTTGGGAACATGGTTGGAGGAGAGACACATTTGTGGAATGTGTCCTTGGGGAAAGGATTTTCCCACATTATTTGCACTACATGTTCTAGGGGGAGCATGGGAGACCATATGGCCACTATAGCACATTACTTGTCTCTTTATGATGTGGACCATATGATTGTTTCTAGCACTTGGAGCATGCCTCTCATGGGCATTTGGGAGGAGCTTCACTATGAGTTACCACGCTGGAAGGTAATTCATTTCATTTGGATGATAGCATGGAGGTGGAAGACCTTCATTGATGGTGGAATTCCCCATTATGACCATCACTTCTATCTTGATGAGGCCATGGATCAGCAAGAAGGTTTCCATATAGACCTTCCTTTACTTCATGATGAGAGCTATTTGGTTTATATACCAAAGGCCACTTTGCACACTTGGGAGGAACCATTGGGTGATGGAATTATTGCAGAAAATTTGAAGCAATGGTGGAGACTGTTGAAGGAGGAGGCCACAAGAAGAAGGGGGGAGATTTTGCGGCACCCTTGCAGTTGCTTGAGGACAAGCAACATTTTGGAGGGGGAGACTGTAATGTTCCTAAATTAGCTTCAGCTAATTGGAACATTATTTTTTTCCTTATTTATTTTTTATTTCATGATTAATGAATAAATTGTGAAGGAGGACATGGAAAACTCTTGAAAACTAAGAATAAATCAATGCCTATGTGAACAGAGACATATCTGGGCTATTTATATTATATCTTGCAGGTGTGAAAGGTTCTAAATCACAAGAGGGGATCCTATTTGACCAAGTCAAACAGTGCAGTCTAGATGCATTGAACCTCTTTGAGGGACATCATAGTTCCAGAAGGAGGTTGTAATGTGAAAGGGGCTAAGTGATTCAAGGTGGTTTAGGGTTTGGAAAGACTCCTATCTTATAAAAGGAAGAGGAGGGAAGCAAGGAAAAGGTTGTTGAAGAGATTATTTTTGAATTTTTGTCTGCTTAGACATCCCTTGTTGGGCATTCCTGTTCAGGAATCCCACCTCCTTCCTTGAGCAGCTCTTGGAGGAGAATTGTGCTAAAATTCTCCACTATCAGGCTTGGGCCAAGTTTCACCTTACATTATAGCACTTCTCATGATTGAGGGTTAAGCTGTCTTGTGAGTTGCAACAAGTGGAGATCTAGATCTGCTCAGATCTAGATGATAGCAGTGGCTCTTTTCAGTGAGAGAGTCATTTAACCTCCTGAAAGTGTTCATTTCCTGATTATACTTCAAATCCATATCTTGGCATCAGGCCAAATCATATTCATAAGCTACAACGTTGTCTCTCTCCCTAAGACAACATTATTTGCAGATCTACAACTATAGGGTTCTTAGCTTGCTTTTTGGAGGAGAGATCTCCGGTGTTGGGTTTCTTCCTTCACTGTGGTGATCCATAGATTGTCCAACCAATATATGTTCTATTTCAGATATGATATTTTATCTACTTGAATTATTCATAATTTCTGAATCATTCTACACATCTAAATTTTTAGATCTCAGATCTACTTCCGGTGCTTCATGTTTTGAGCAAATCCCCAAGGGGAATATATAGATCAACCTTTCTTGTACATGGATCTATATTGGATCTATATTTTTATGTACTGATCTGATCTAGATCTGAAGAATCAATAAAATTCTGCTTCAGCCCTAAAAATAACGCTATCACTGTTATGCAGTCTTTTTACATGGTTGCAGCCCCTCTTTCTTGAGGATTTCTTCTGTATTCGTTCATTATTCTCCTGTAAAGTGTATGAGTTATGTCCCTAAGTGTATTTTTGAATTTTCAGACCTTAATTCATTCATACCCTTCAGAAAACCACGCTCACATGCTTCAGTAAATTTCTGCATAAATCTAGTCTTGGGAAATGAGGGTTTTCTACCCTAGTTAGGAAAGGAGGAACTGTTTAACTTAGTAAAAATTCTTTTTTTTTTTCTGAAATTCGACATGGGAGTCCCTCATAACCCTATATATCATATCCAACCACTTTCCCATCTTAAGTTTACGTAAATATCTTAATAGTCACGTTTTAGGGCCAAAATCATCACTTTTCCCCACCTTTTGCCTTGTAAAACGTTGTATAACTTTTCTGTTGTGTATTTTACTGAATTTTAAGTGTTTTTATACCTTTATGAGGTATATGGCTGAAGCTACACATTTTTAATAACTCATATTATTCCCAATCTGTAGTTGTTCCTGAAAAAGGGACATTACAGTATAGGTGGACCAACACAAGATGGAGATGTGGAAAGGTTCACTCCAACCAGCTGAAAGTAATCAAAAAGAAACCCAACAAGAGAAGAAGAGGTATGTTCCATGGATACATGCTGACTGTCTGTAATATTCCGAATTAGCCATGACCTAGTTGGAATATTAATTTCTGCTTTTACTTCGTAATTTGCTGAATAAGAGGGTATGTGTTGGAACAGGGTCCCCTAAAGCTACGAATTTTGTACAATTTTTTATATTTTTGGTATTATTTAGTCTAACGCATGGGTTTTGGGGTGGGTCAAAGCCCCGAATGCATTGTAATGGGTCAAGGGTAGACCAAGAGTCTCCAAACCATGGTTTGCGGACCATTGGAAGCATAAGCTAAGTCGATATAAATAGATGAACATTTTGAGTCTTAAGGTAGAGAAGAATTAAGTCTAATGCTAAGTTAGAATTGTTAGATCTATTGTTGGGTTTTTTGGTTAAGGACTCTTGCTGGTTGTGTGCGCGGAGATCCTTAGTCCTGTTGTGTGCGGACCCTGTTGGCTATGTGCGTAGGCTGTGTTGGATTGTACTGGATTTTGGATGCTAATATATGCGGATATAGTATCTTTGCGTTATCTGATCTAACGTGTTATTGTTGATGCGAACCTTTGGAATCTGTTAGAGCTACGAATATAGTTGTGTTCTCTGTTTATGCTGTGAATATGTCTCTGCTATGGTATATCTGTAATTGGTTAATTATGCGTTATGATATTGCATACTGATTATTTCTGATACGCACGTGGATGTGAAGGTATTGACTAGATCTGTGCATGGTAATAGCTTTGTTATACTATGATTTGTACTGTAATAAACCTGTGATCGGACCTGTCTTATGTGAATCTGATAGGCTACGAATGTGGATCTGCTTGACTTACCTACTCTTTCTCAGGGTGCAGAAACCTGGTTCCAGCACCCTCCCATACTGCTTCAGGTGAGACTTTAGCCTACGCAAGCAGGTCACTGCTGAAAGGGCCAATATTATAGGGGTTTGTTGGAAAACCTTAACCTCTGAACCTGGGTCTGGACCCCTCGAGCCAAAAAATGGTTCCGTTGTCGGGACTGGGAGGATTTTGAGAGAGGGATCGGGTAATGCCAAGAGAACATTGGAGACCTGAGAAGAAAGAAATCGAAGAGTGGTTTGAAAAACAGGTTCAGGAATTTGCAATGAAAGAGAATCACAGCACAAGGCTGAAGACAGAGAAGTGGAAGAATAAGTACATTTTCACTGAAGTCTACGAAATATTCTTTGTAACATTTGCAAACGAGCTTCAGGAGTGGCTGGCAAGGCTCGTAGAGTTCCAGACGTGCCGGAAGGATGAGCGGGTCACGCAGTGGACTCTAGAGTTGATTCAGCAATTAGAAAGGACTGATAATACCATCACTCGTATGGTAGATCACTGGGTGGATAGTGTATTGGGAGGATTTGTGACAGAATTTGCGATCGATCAATTTGTTTCCTATTCTAAGGCAGAACTAATCAAGAAGGAGATAGATCTGTCTACAGCCCAGTAAGGGATTCGGCTGTGCAGAACCCTCCAACTACACCACCTTCAATCCAACATAGGGGTAAGAACTCACCCATACCTCCACCTCCATCAGAATACAAAATGGCCTCACACATGAAACTACCTACCTTCAAGGGCGTAGGGGATGAAGATATGGATCAGTTCTGGTTTGTCACGGAGTCAGTATTGTGCAAAATGTGGCCAACGATGCTGTGAAAAGTGTGCAATTGTCCCTTTCCTTTTAAGGAAGATCCCTGGGCTGGTATATGGGATACATAGCTCAGCATGCGAATGCGACCATTCTAGAGCTTAAGAATGCCCTAAAACAGTAGTTTTGAAAACCTATATCCTACTCTCAGATAGTGAATGACCTAAAAGATTTTAAACAAGGGCCCTCTAAGTCTATATGGGAGGCTGATCAGTGGCTAAAGAAGGTAATCAGGGAAGGGGAGTTTATGTATGATGACAAAAAACACAAGGAACGGTTCATTGCTATGCTACTTCAGCACCTGCGTGTACCCATGGGTCAGCAGGTGATTGAACCACAGGAAAAATCCCTAGAGATTGCTATGAAGTTGGAGGTTGCGCCAAGGGATAATACCCAGTTGGGAGTATAACAAATCCAAGGCCAACTGGAGGCGATGCACATGGATATCTATAACCTGTGAAAGGATCGAGGAAAGGAGGCTAGCCCAGACGTATGGTGTATATGATGTAGGGTATCTGGCCATACTAAGGATCAGTGCCCACTGATGGTAGACTCCCTGTAGGTGGGGGGACCTAGTCCATTGCACCCGAGACCAAGTGGACCAACATTATTGTGTGATTATTATCGCGTAGCTGACCTGCATGATACTAACCACTGCCCCCATCTGGGCACGTATGTCCAAGAACTAAAGCAGCAATGGTGTAGATTTTGTCGATCAATAGGACATGATGAGAAGAAATACTGAACTTATGATCTAATGATAGACTGAGGAAACCTATATAGGGTACAATCGGATCCTTCCTCACCAAGATCCCCCTCAGGCATAGGCGGCTCCACAACTGGGGGCAGGGGAGGGGGTCGAGGTGGAAGCACAAGTAGGGGAACAGGAAAAATGATCTGCTATAACTCTGGAGAGGTAGGGTACTCTGCGAGGGATTTCATGAACCCTGTAAGACAATCCTACAGATACTGTAGACAGCTGGACCATGTGATTGAAGATTGCCCAATTCTGATATCCAAAATGTAGGAAAAGAAATAGACACCTACGCAGAATGTATAGAGGGTTAAGGCAGAACCTTGAGACAAAGAACCAAGCATTAATTTCATAACACGCAGCAGCATGGCCACGGGGGGAGATGAGGAAAAAGTTGTGTCTGAGCCTCTTATCCAGAAAGCAGCCATTAAACAAGAGGGTTTGGACCTGCAGAAGGAAAAGGAAACCTTTGTCTCAGCTCGAAAAGACTTTGCTAAGGCTGAGGCATCTACTTCTCAAGCCCCTACAAGCCTCAAAGCAGAGGATGAGGTCAAACCATTCTTGCAGGCATGTATGAAGTTGTTGCACAACCAATGGACCATAGAAAACCTCCAAGCGCTAATAGACAGCTGTGCAAAAAGAAATAATCCACCCCTGGATGTTAAGGATGTGCACAAACTATAAAAACATAAGAAATGCACTGGTAGGGAAATGCAGCTAACAGTGCAGATTGGTGATTATGAAATGGATTAGGTTATTTTGGACATGGGATTAGATGCGAACGTATTTCCCAAGAAAACCTGGCAGCGATTGGGCGAACGTAAGTTGGAGTGGTCCACTATCCAGCTGCACATGGACAATTAGCAAAAGATCATACCATTGGGGAGATTGTCAAAGATCATGGTAGACATCGCACGAGTTAAGGTCTGGGCTGACTTTGAGGCCATTAAGATTGTATAAGATGCAGCCCCCTATCCTACACTCCTAGGATTGGACTGGGCCATAGATATGGGAGGTATTATCAATCTGAAGAAAAGAGGCAAGGTGTTTGAAAATGAAGGTACGCGGGTAATAGTACCACTATACCCTGAGGAAGGAGAATGGTACACGGATCCAGTGTGCGAAGAGGAGGATGTGGATCATATTTATAAGTTAACTGTGCAGGACAAAGACTTTGAATCAATCCCACGGCCGATGGAGTACTTTGTTAGGAAATGGATAGCGAATGTTTCTCTAAATCCGACAGGAAGATGGAAAATTCACAGAACCGGTTACACGATGTATCTGCGTTGCAATATCTTAGGATCACAAAGGACTTCCAATGCATCTCCTCGGAGGTAAGAGAACTTCCCTAATTTGATGGTTATAGTAATATTAAGGAGTTTTTGTGAAAATTTGAAGCTGAGGTTCTGAGAGAGCGAAGGCTATGGGCCCTTCACCTAGCCATGTGTACAACACCTACAAGGTGTAGGGACACGCATAAGGGGGCATTCCAGGATTGGGAAGAGTGTTCAGATATGATGATCTTGCGATTTGAACCTCTAGCCCACTTGCGCTAAAAGACATTCCTTGGCCCAGGAGACCCGCATGAGAATTTGTTCGCTTGGATGGAAAAATAGTGTGATCAGACTACAGAAGAATGGGTTCACTTATTTATTCATGTCTTGGAACCAATTCCCACTACCTGGTACTTAGATGTGGAGCTACACTAGTGCACCTGCCACTGGGAAACATTAAAGGATGAATTTGTAGGGACATTTGGGTTAACAGGGAGCACAGAGGTGCTTGATGACGCTTTGCAAGATATATACACCTTCGTATTTAATGAATCGCACCCTTACGCAACATTTGGTGCACCAACATGGGAAATGCAGATGCAGGATATTGTCAACTACCAAAATATAGCAATAGAAGAATGCGATGAAGATTCGTGCAATGTCTCCATCCCGGAATCAGAAGGGGAGTGCGCAGTTACTGGACCCGCGCTACGAACTGTCGATGTTACGAAACCTCTAAAGCTGTGAGAAGTCAACATTGGCACAAAAGAGCAGCTTAAGTTGGCTAAAATTGGGGATTACTGGGATGATGATACAGTAGGAAAAGTTGCAGAACTGCTCACAAAATATTAGGACTTATTCTTGACAAAGTTTTCGGAGCTTAAGGGGATCACAGGGGACCTTGGGGTCATGCGCATCATGTTAGAACTGGATGCGTGCTCGGTGAAGCAGCGCCCTTATCGGCTGAATCCTAAGTATAAGCAAAAGGTTAAGGAAGAAATCGATAAAATGCTCACCGCAGATATTATCGAACCAGTCGAATAGTCGGACTAGGTAAGTCCGATGGTGGTTTAGGAGAAAAAGATGAAGGGGGACATATGAATCTGTGTGGACTTGTGCAAATTGAATGATGCCTGCGTGCATGATCCCTTTCGCACATTGTTCTCAGATGAAATCCTTGATAGCGTAAGAGGGCAGGAATCATACTCATTTACTGACAGGTTCTCAGGCTACCATCAGATCAGAATTGAAACTGAAGATCGCAGCAAGACTACGTTTGCCACTAAATGGGTATCCTTCCAGTATACGATCATGCCATTTGGACTTAAGAATGCCCCTGCCATCTTTTCACGAGGAGTAGTCGCAGTGTTCAAGGAGTTCATACACAAATTTTTGAAGGTTTATTTTGATGATTAGACTGTCTTCATCTTAGTCAAGAAGCACGTTTCGAACCTGTGCATGATGTTGGATGCCTGTATAAAACACCAGATTTCCCTAAATATCAAGAAGTGCATATTTTGCGTACCCTTCGGGATCTTGCTCGGACATATAGTTTGCCGACAGGGGTTGATGGTTGACCCTGCAAAAGTCGTAGTTATCATAAAATATGGTACTACCTACAACCAAGAAATATTTGCATTCGATCCTCGGACATACAGGCTACTACAGGAATTTTATTCAAGGGTACGCGCTGATCACAGCACCTATGGAAAAGCTACTTAAGAAAGAAGTTTCATTTTTTTGGGATGACGAATGTCAGAAGAGCTTCGAGCTACTCAAGGAAAAGCTGGTCTCTGCACCTATTCTCATCTTTCCTGGTTAGACAAAGGTATTCCATGTTCACATAGACGCATCAAGAATCGCCCTGGGAGCGGTCCTCACACACCCTGGAAATGGAGACATTGATCACCTGGTTGCATTTTCTAGTAGGAAACTATTTGGTGCAGAGCACAACTACTCCACCACGGAGAGGGAGGGAATTGCCATGGTCTATGCATTACAGAAGTATCGGCACTATTTGTTAGGAGGACACTTCAAAATGTTTACAGATCATTCGGCTTTGAAATACCTGGTCAATAAGCTTGTGTTGGGGGGGGGAATCTGCCGATGGCTTCTGTTGTTTCAGAAATATGACTTTGAGATGATTGTCAAGCCGAGGAAGTTGAATTTTGGGCTAGATCACTTGTCCCGAATTGAGAGTGGCAAGGAACTAACCAACCTGGAAGAAGGGTTTCCTGATGCGCAGTTGTTTGCTATGAAGGTAGTTGATGCGTAGTTCGCCGACATCATGCAGTTCCTGACTACAGGCATGGCACCGCAGAGTATTCGGTACAACAGAAGAGAGAGTTGGTAACCCACGCTGTAGATTTTACCATCTTCGCAGGTCATCTATATAAGATGGGAGCTGATGAAGTGTTGTGAAGGTACGTTTTGGAGCATGAAAGGCATGCTATCTTGGTAGAAGCCCACAACGGGGTAGCCGGAGGTCACTTCGCAGGGAAAGAAACGACGCAAAATATCTTGAGAGCTGGACTATTGTGACCTACCATGCATAATGAATCTCACGACTATTGTAAAACCTACAATACATGCCAACAAACAGGCAGGCCATCACGCAGAGATGAAATGCCCCTTAAATCGCAAATTTCCCTAAAATAATTTGACAAATGGGCCATCAATTTCGTAGGACCTATCAACCCACCCAGAAAGAAGACAGGTGCGCGTTACATTATCACTGACATTGATTATCAAAATAGATGGACTGAAGCATAAGCAGTGAAGGATTTCACTGCAGATACCACTGCGCACTTCATCTTTGAGCAGATTCTGACCATATTTGGATGTTCAAAAATCTTGATGAGCGATAAAGGTACGCATTTTGTTAATGAGACAATATAGGCCTTGACGGAAGAATTTCACATCCATAATGCAAAAAGCACTCTGTATCATCCCCAAGAAAACAGAGTGGTTGAAGCTTTTAATAAATTCTTGGAGCACACATTGACTAAGGTATGCAACACTGATCGCAATGACTAGGACATGCGCATCCCATCTGTCATTTGGGCCTACCAAACCACTATAAGAAATTGATAGGGAAAACACCATTTAGGATGGTCTATGGCAAGGAGGCCATTATGCCTATGGAATATATTGTTCCTAACCTGTGCATCGCAGCCTTTACGAATATGGTAGAGCCTGATATCATGGAGGAGCATCTAGCGCAGCTTGTGGCTTTGGAGGAAGATCGTTTCATTGCTAATTTCCATCAACAGGTTCAAAAGGCTCAAGATAAGGCATGGCATGATCGACATATTCGACAAAATACCTTTACGGAGGGAAAATTAGTCCTATTATATGATAGCCAGTTTGAAAAACACCCAGAGAAGTTCCGATAACACTGGCTCGGGCCCTATACAGTTAAAGAAATCATGGATGGAGGAGTTGTTCGGTTAGCCACCCTGCACGACGATATGCTACCCAGCTATATCAATGGCAGCCAGCTCAAACCATATCAGATAAAATGACTATATGGCCGGAGTAGCTGTATGAAGTGGGGTAGGCCCACCAAGGAAGGCAAGCACAGAAGGTACCATGGTATGCGCAGGAAGTGGCCATAGAATTGGAAGCTCGGAGGGGTGCGCCGAAAGCGCAGGCATATGTTCAGAACGTAGTAGGTGTGCTGGTTGCACAGAGGTATATTGGGCACACAGGAGGTGCAAAAACTAGCCTTGGAATAGCAAAATCGAATAAAAGGAAAAAGTTACCCTTGAAAGGAGTGGGCAGCCGAAATTTAATGAGGTGATTTTGGCAAATTTTTTACCGTTTACTTGATGGTAAGTCCCGGATAAGGTTTACCCAACCATTTTCAGATTGCAAATGCTATAAAAGGAGCAGGATAGATCGGACAAGGGTTCTGTATCGCTTGAATAGTTTGTACTTGGAGTGTTTGTCCTTGCCAAGTTTGTGCTGTAAAATTTTATGTGCCTATTGTGTCCCTCTCATGTCTGAGCAGCCTACACCCTCTAATAGTAGCAACCCGGAGTTCATCTTCCACACCAGGATGACGACCACTAATCTTGTTGAAGCCTCGGAACTGGTGACCTCGGTGGAACAAGAATGAAGAATCCAAGGAAGTAGTAGAAATTGAGCCAGAAGCTGAGGAAGTCATATCTACACCGAGTCAAGCAAAGAAGAAGGGGAAAGAAAAAATCATAGGGGCCAGAGAAATGCACAAAATGGGTGGGGGTGAAGCCCCATACTTCCCCACAAAATGTAAAGTCCCCACAGACAGTGCCCTAAGCACACTCACCCAACCTAGCAAGACGACCCCAGTCTGCTCAGGAAGAGGCCCAAGTAGCCGAACCAATCAATTGGCTACCACCCTTTGTTCGGCCCCGCAGGCCCTCCACATGCACGAAAAATATTCTTCATGGCCTGCGCACCTACCTACAGATGCCGCTGACCCCGGGGGAGGTCCTCGTGATTGGCGAACCCTTTGGAAGGCTCCATGAGGTGAAATTTGATGATCATGATTTGGCCAATTTGGAGGCATTCCCTAAGTCGGCACCTGAATTATATCTTGACTAAACATAAGAAGACGATGGGATAAAAATTGTCCCCATCCACTGGGTACACAGATTGGCAGGGTCCGGGCTCTTGAACCTGCTCTTGATGCTGAACTTTGGCCACTACAATATCACGTACCGTCTGGCACGTCAGTTTCTTACCCTGGTCCATGATGGCTACTTATGGATCCAGGATCGAATCCCCAATGATGTTGCACTCATTCATCGCATTACTGGTCTTCCCATGGAAGGGTTTGACCCTCTGGAGCGCATTAGTAAGAAGTATGAGGGGGAGATTGTTAAACACATGCGCAAAACCTACCATGTGGAGCGGAACACTCGAAGCTTCATCATCAAATCCATTAGGGACCCTAGTACGCAGTTGAGTACCCTATTATTCGCATGCAAAATGATGTGAAAATGATAGGTGGTGTTCGTCCCTGCATATGTAATTCAGTTGGCAAGCCAGTGCAAGAAAGGGGTCTACTTCAATTGTTCACAGTACTTGTGCAATGAGTTCTTGGCCAATGTCCATGAATCCCAGGAGAAGAGACGAACTTTTTGTTATTCCTGGTTGCTGCTTCTCATTATGTTGGTCGCCTGGGAAGCACCTGAGGATGAGTCCTCCCTGAGCTCACCCCAGACATGTGCGAATTGGCTCGATATACGAACTTATGGGACTCTAAGGATGTGCAGTGCATCGAGGATAACCAAGTATTCTGGGTATTGTTTCAGAGTGGGCTCGCAGCAGCTATCAACTCTCGGCCATGTTTGTCGCCAGCCATCTATGATAAATATAAAAGCATTGTTGCTTTCCAGGTGACTATGCATAACCTCCAAATTTGAGGCCAAAAGGATCCTTCGTGGGTTTCGCTCCCCTATATGGCTGTCGATGAAGAGATTGATCATTTAGTTGTGCAATGGCCTCCTCACTAGAAGCTTGGCTTCAAAACAGGTGCGAAGGGCACTAAGACAACAAGCATCACGAAAGTTACCCTGCCTTCCATCACCAAGGACACTGGAGGAATGAGAAAGAGCATGGGGAAGGGCATTGAAGCTGCATCAAAAAAGGGTTTGCAGCCCGGTAAGAGTACGAGGAAGGGCGTGGGAGCAGTAGCGCAGACGGATGCACAAAAGGACCTTGCTACTGAAGGTCAGGAGGCGGGAGGTGTTGACTCCCCTTGGGGAACAAAGCGAATGGGTGACCCTGCGAAGGGGCCACGAAAGAAGAAGTGCTCCCAATGACTAGAACGTGATGAAGCGGTTACACTGACCGAAGGGGACCTCGAGCAAATCGCGAATGTGGTTACGTTGGCTGAAGAAGAAAAATTGTTGGCTCTAGAAGAGCAGCAGAGAGCCGTGGTCAACACACTTCAGGCCGAGATCCGAGCTCTGTAGCTAAAGATAGACACACTGCAAAAAAACATGATTCAAGTACGAATGGCCTCAGAAACTAGCAGCGCAGCACTTGTTACAGCGGAAAGTCGCCTTTGTTCCCTGCCAAGCGCAACCCTCGCGATAATTCCACCCAACTTAGGAGCGCAGGTCTAGGCTTGTGTAGAGGTGCAGTTGGATCTAGCCAGGTTTCCTTATGAAACATTGTAGGTTCTCCACACCTCCTTGTTTGAATAAATTCAACTTCGGGACCATTGAGTACACCAGCAGCTCAGTGTAGCTAAACAGACAATTGAGGAAAAAAATGTTGAAGTTTCCTAGGTACAGGCCACCGCGCAGCAGACGAAGCTGGAACACCTCATTAGTAGGCTTTGTGTGGATTTCTTCGAAGGTATCCCAGCATATTTCACCCCCAGGCCAAGATTGAGGGGTTGGTCGCAGCATTACGATCCTCAAGGACCGAAATCCAGGCGGTCAAAACAGAGATGGAGCAACAGATCGTAAACTTGCAGGCCAAGTTGCAACCAAAGACACCACTGGAGGTACAATCCAAGTGAGTTTCACTGGTTACAACATCCATGAATGTGATTACATGAAAAATTTTGTAAGGTACCCAATTATTGGACACAACTATGCAGTTATGGACCAAGGTGCAGTGCGACCCTCTCCTACGAGAGATCAACCAAGACCTGCGATAGAAGGAAGAAACATTCGAGCAGCTGGAAGCCACCATGCCCACTCTGATTCTGGCTCAATGATTGGCACGACTGCAAACCAGCCATGCCCTTTAGGATGATATTGACGAACTATGCCAGAAGAAGAAAACCCTCAGCGACATCCTTAAGCCTTGGGCTGATGAAGCCCTCTAGCTCTCTCAGGATATTGATGTCGTTATTAAACTACTGAACCAGACTCTAGAGAGTTTCATAGGTGCAACAGAGGGACCAACCTCAAAAAAATTCGTAGATATTGATCAGAACGTTGTTGCTCAAAGTGAAGGAGTGCTACCCCCACTGGTTGAGGCAATCAAGCTGCTGCAAGTGCAGGTGGAGACCCCGCAGCTACAGTGACTCGGGATGAGTCACAAGATTGTATTGGGGGACTATTGGAACAGGGTCCCCTAAAGCTGTGAATTTTGTACATTTTTTTATATTTTTGGTATTATTTAATCTAATGTAGGGGTTTTGGGGTGGGTCAAAGCCTCGAATTCATTATAATGGGTTAAGGGTAGACAAAGAGTCTGCAAACCATGGTTTGTGGACCATTGGAAGCGTAGGCTAAGTCGATATAAGCAGATGAACATTTTGAGTCTTAAGGTAGAGAAGAATTAAGTCTGATGCTAAGTGTGAATTGTTAAATCTGTTGTTGGGTTGTTTAGGTAAGGACTCCTGCGGCTGTGTTTGCGGAGATCCTTAGTCTTGTTGTGTGCGGAACCTGCTAGCTGTGTATGCAGGTTGTGTTGGATTGTATTGGGTTTTGGATGCTAATATATGCAGATACATTATCTCTGTGTTATCTGATCTAACGTGTTATTGTTAATTCAAACCTTTGGAATCTGTTAGAGCTACGAATACAGTTGCGTTATCTGTTTATGCTGTGAAACTGTCTATGTTATGGTATATTTGTAATCAGTTAATGATGTCTTATGATATTTCATATTGATAATTGCTTATATGCACATGGATGCAAAGGTATTGACTAGATCTGTGCATGGTAATAGCTCTGCTATATTGTGATTTGTACTGTAATAAACCTACAATCGGACCTGTCTTATGTGAATCCGATAGGATTCGAACGTGGATCTGCTTGAGTTACCTACTCTCTCATAGGGTGCGGAAACCTGATTCCAACACCCTCCCATACTACTCCGGGTGAGGCTTTGGCCTACCCAAGCAGGTCATTGCTGAAAGGGCTAGTAGTATAGGGGTTTGTTGGAAAACCTTAACCTTCGAACCTAGGTCAGGACCCCTCGAGCCAACAGTATGGAGAACCATAAATCTCCTTAGTAGGAATAAAATCGCTACTAATGTGAAAGGAGATCGCTTTAATGGCTTGATAAAGCACCCTTATGTGTGAAAAGGGGCCGGAGCATGTAGACTTGGTCAACTTTGACCAAATCAATAGCATTGTCATGGAGGAGTGGCATTCATTATGGGACATTGCAATTTTGGAGGGAGACTCTATGCATGGAAGTAGTGGCTTTAATGAGTGGGGCCAAGGGTGAGGAAGCTCACCCCTTATATAAGGAAGGGGATGGCAGCCATAGATGTAATGTTGTATATTATTATTTTTATATGGTCTGTTATGACTTGTTTCCTCTCTTTAGTTGTTTAGCTAAACTAGAGTGTTTTTTAGCACAGGGTGTTCCCAAGCGGGAATCCCACCTTCATCCTTAGGGGCCTTTGAGTTCCTACTCAGGAGAAGTGATTGCACTACATTTCCACATTCTGGCATTAGGCCAAGCTCCATCTTTCATCTACAACGCAATTTCTGCAGAGGGTTGTGCTGTGTTGCAAGTTGCAGCAGTGGAGGACACATATGTGTGATTTTTGTTCTAGATTTTCATTAGAGGAAGGTTTCCTTCCATTGGGAGGCTAGTAAGGAAAGCCCTTGAGCCTTATTGTAGTATTTGGAATCAGGCCACACTATTATTTTCCCCTTCAGTGCAGTTTCAGTCCAGATCTGCATTATTTTAGGGAGGAGTTGCACGGGTGGTTTCAGTACACCATCTGGGGAGGAGGTTTTCTAGTGAAGGGATAAACCTTTCATCTAGAGAGTCTATTGGAGGAGGATATATTTCTTGCTACATCAGTTCAGCCACATCTTTCCAATTATATTTTTGCAGTGGATATTTAGCCCTAGGGCTTTGGTTCATTTCTTGTATATTGGTGTATTTTTGAAAACCCTCTTGGGTTCTTTGTTGGAGGTTGTATAGAGCCTAGATATTCATTTTATGTATCGTTTCAGGCATATATTAGTCATTCATATTTTTTATGTTCATTTGCTGTAAAATTTCACCTATGACTGCGTTGTAGCAATCTTCCGGCATTTTGATATAGTAGTAGCACCTCATTCCTGAGGGATTTACTCATTGGAGGCTTATTGATTCATGTTGTATGGTTTATGCCTCATTATTTGTACTATTTTATTGTTGTTATGATTAATTTAAAGGCTGCATATTGGTCTCATATCTTGATGTGATGTTTTACACTGTTATTTCAAGCATTTTGTTCTATATTCCTACTTTTCCCATTTGAGAATCTTACAGTGGTATCAGAGCATAATCTTGGCTCAGCCTATGCATCTTAAGCAAATATTTCATCAAAAGAAGGATATCCTCTCACAGACAGAGAGAGGAGGTATCTCAGAAGAAACTGGAAGTATGACTATATAGATGATAAAGAAGACAAGGGTAAAACCCCTTTATCTGGAAAAGATGAGGAGATAGAGCTCTTAAGCTTCTTCTTCAAACTATGCAAGATATTTCTAGAGAAATAAATGAGATGAGGATGGATATACACAAAGAATCCCCTAAATGGTTTCTACATGGTGAAGGCTATGACATTTCTCATCACTAGAGCAATCAACTAGTGAAGCAGCATGTTTCCCAATGCTCTACAATTCCTACGTTCTTGGCAGTGGGAAATGGAGGGTTTTAGGAATAAGAAAATCTTGAAGACTATTTCATGGAGTATGAGTCTCAATCTCATAGATTCAAGGATCATTTGAGTTTTCAATAATTTTTTCAGATCAAGGACAACAGGAGACCCCGGCATCACAATAGAGTTGGAAGATTCATATAGAATCATGATCTACACAGGACTATGGGCATATTTTTCTTACTCAACTTTGATGGGTCATCTAAATGCACTTCCAAATCATGGGTAGAGAATCTAAGACATCTACTTCCAGCTAAACCAAGTACTAGAGATGGAGGCCATCAAGATAGCAGCACTACACCTTGAGGGTGAGACATATGATTGGTGGTTTCATGGTCTTTCTACATTGGGTCATGGTAATGTGACTGCATATTCAGAGTTCACAAGGAGGTTGGTGGAGAGGTTTGATCGAAGAGATCTGGAGGCACCTTTCATGGGGCTAACAAAGTTTAAACAATTAGGTAATCCAGAAACTTATATTTCTGAATTTCTGAAACTTTCTGTTATGGTTCTTGATTTATCTATAGCAAGAAGGGTCTATATGTTTATTGATGGGCCAATAGAACCTCTTCATGGGTTGGTTAAATCTACCAAACCCACTACACTTCAAGATGCCATTGAGAGGGCTAGAGATCTACAAGATGCCTTGCCAAACGCAAAGGCAACATTTCAACAAAATCCCACTTTTCCATCAAAGGGAAAATATGAGAAGGCTCCTTTTCGAAGGAGAGCCAAAAAAAAGTACCTCTTAGTGATGATGTCTAAAGAGATTTGAGGAGGATAGGAAGCTTTTCTTCACATGCCAAGAATCATGGGCACCCGGAGATAGATGTGAAGCGAGAAAGGAACACTATATAGAGGTCTTCTCAGATGATGAGGAGGAAGGAGAAGAAGAACCAGAAGGAGGTCACAATGTTGGAATAGTAGGAGATGATCCACCACCATCAGGAGGTGGTAATGGAGCATTTTCTCCAATTGGAGGGGCTCTTGCATCATTGAGAGGAGTACCCAAGTACTTGACCTTCAGGGTTCATGGTTCCATCTTGGATCAGAGGGTTTCAGTTTTTATTGATAGCGGGGATACCCACAACTTTATTGATGCCCAACTAGTTCAGGGGAGGGCAATACCCAATGACGATTTAGAGGGATTTTATGTTTTGGTCGCAAGAACTAGAACTATGTAGTGCATGTATTATGTTCCATCTTTATCTGTCACCATGGGGACATATACATTGACTGATCACTTCTTTGTGGTTGACATACCTGACACCAATGTGATATTGGGTGTACAGTGGTTGATTACATTGGGGAAGGTCACCACAGATTGGGAGACTTTTCAGATGGAATGGGTGGATAGAAAGAATGGAAAAAGTCATATGATTAGAGACATGCACACATATCCCTCACAAACAACTTCCACACAAAAAACAAAGATGGATTTGCGCAGTGGAAGCAAGGACCTAACAATCCCATCTATTATGCACATGAATTTGGCCCATGAGACATTAATGTTTTGTGGCAAACCACCTGGGAGGCCACCTGATCAGGAGTTGGTGAGAAATGTCTCACAACATTTTGCACCACTCATAGATCCAGGAGGAGTGGGGGTAATGGGAGTTCATGGTACAATGCTAAGAGTCTTGGGTAGACTCAAGGAGGAGGGAGACATTCTCCCAAAATCATCATTACCCACTCTCACCTCAGATCTTGCGTTGGGAAAGGAGCAGAGGAGGGGGCATAGCAGCCTTCCAGTATGTGAATTTGGCATAGGAGATGTCAAAGAAGGGAGCAACCACATGACAGATTCTTTATATGATAGATCATCAGCGCTGTCACTTTGGAGGACAGATCCATATTGGAAATCCCAGCTGTTGGTGGATTATTCCAAGGATATTTGTACTTTCATGGTACTTGATGACTAGCTACAATAGGAGGGATATTCAGTCAGAGATGAGGTCATATACTTTTTGATATTCAACAAGATGATGATCCTAGTGAAAATTAAGCACCTACATTAGGTGGGGCCCGCAGGCTATTTTTAGGTGTATATCTATTTTTAGAATGTTGAGAAAATTCTATTTATAGTAGGAGTCTATTTATAGATGGTTGAGAAAATTATATTTATAGATGATTTTATCTTTTAGATGCATCGGTGAAGTCTATTTATAGGTCACATGTCTAAAAATAGAATGCATGTTGGTTATTATTATCTCTTAATAATAATTGGACAATAAATAATAATCTATTCTCTTGAAGCACTTGATTTTAGTTAATTGATGTGGCAAACCAATTGACTGAAGGAATTATGAGTTATAAGGTTGGTTGGTGGGACATGTAAGTGGACTTAGTTGTAACTGAGTTGGATGTGTAGTTAACTCAGTTAAGTGAGTTAAACTCAGTTGTGCTAGCTGTAACTAGCTGTAACTAAAGATACATTAGTGAGAGATCAGGGAATTAAATATTAAATTAATTCACATGGAGTGATCTCACATGCAACTGAATATTTACTATTGTTAACTACATGCATGTTAGATCCAGTGGAGACCCAGTTGAGAGATAGGTGAAAGGGATAGTTTGACTATCTCTTGTGACATTAGTGGGTGCACTCATGCAACCACACACACAATGGAGATGCCAATGAGGATTGCACAGTCAAGTCAAGGAAGTATCTCATTCATTCAGGGATTTTGATCAGCAGGGATTATGCAGTGGAGGTAGGTTGTCAGGAGGCAGTAAATTGGTGCAGCATTTGCCAATTTTTGTATGACAATGTGAGATGATTGTATATTGTACTGAGAGATCTTGGATTAGAGTTTTGTACGAGACTGTTTCATGATCCATGATATATACATAATATATGATAGTGGTTTTTTTAGCTTTATGATTTCCCGGTAAAAACATATGTGTTATGTGTGATTGATATTTCTTCATGTCTTTGCAATTGGTGATTAAATTTCTGCAAATATTTAAGTATAAGGATTTTCTATTTAACAGTGGCATACAATTTTTAGATCAGAAGAATCCAGGAAATACATAATTATATTAAAATTTATACATGGTATCGGAGCAAAGAAGATTGCAATATTGAAGCAGTCGCTGAGTTTGTTGGTGGAAACAATTCGAATTTGCCGCAAGAATTTCTTGCTGCGACAGTTGAGTAAAAATCAAAATGGCTTTCAATGGTTTGCGGCTAGAGTATGCACTCGAGGGAAGCTCGAACTACATTGCATGGAAGGACAAGATGGAGGCGGTGCTTCAAGATAATGGTTTGAAGGAATTCATTGACAGTGATGTTCCTAAGACCACTTCTATGGATGTTGCACTACTTGATGCATGGCAAAAGAAAGTAGCGAAGACGAGAAGGATTATGTTGGAAGGTGTGTGAGACCATATTGTCTCAAGCCTTCATGGGAAAGCCACTCCATATTCTATATGGAAGGCTTTGATGGATCTTTTCCAAAGCAGCAGGGACCATAGGAAATTGGCATTGAAGGATAAACTCAGAAAGATCAAGATGGATAACGGCGACAATATTCCTAAGTATCTCACAAATTTTGTCCAATGTCGGGATGAACTAGGGAGTGTGGGAATCACAATTGCCGATGATGATTTGGTGAGCTTGGCTCTCTTGGTACTTCCTAAGATTTGGCATAGTTATCAAAACTCTGTCAACGAACGAGAAAAACTGTCGGATTAGGAATGACTGTGGTCGGATCTAGTGCAGGAGGAGTTTAGGCGGAACACTAGAGATGGCTCTTCATCAAAGCATGATGATGAAGAGGATTTTGCTTTGGCTGCCAAGGAAATGAAAGGGAAGGGGAAGAAATTCCACTCAAAATCCGAGGCTAAAGGCAAGAAGTTGGATTTTTCCAAGGTGAAGTGTTTTCACTGTCACGAACATGGGCATCTCACCACTAACTGCCCACAGAAAAAGAAGAACAAGAAGGCTAATGGAGCTATAGCTGATGAGGTCCTTGCCTCACAATTTGAACTTGATTTTTCTTTCATCGCATGCTTTGTATCAAGCATAATGGGATCGTTGTGGTATCTTGATAGTGGTGCTTCCTTCCACATGACTGGAGATAAGAACATTTTCAGTTACTTGGAGGTAAAAGATCTCAAGATGCATATAGAGATGGGCAACGATGGACGATACAGTGCGACTGACATTGGTACCATTATCTTTGATAGGGAGTTAGGTAAACCATTTCTATTGAAAGTTGTTATGCATGTTCCAGGTCTGAAGAAAAACTTGGTCTCAGTCACGATGTTGGAGGACAGAGGCTATGAAGTTTTTTTTCAGCGATGGAAAATATTTCCTACGACATAAAAAAATGGTTCAAGCTAAGAGGATAGGGATTCGAGTCAAGAATATCTACAAGCTAGAGGCAGAAGGTTGCACTGCCATGATGGGCAAGGCGGAAAAAGTGGTGAGATAGGATGAGGGAAAATTGTGGCACATGCGATTGGGCCATCTTCATCATGGAGCCTTGAAAGTCATGCAACAAATATCTACTGGACTTCCAATGGGAACACTTTCTCAGTTAGATCAGTGCAAGGGCTGCACCACGGGGAAGTATGTAAATTCCACCTTTCATGAAAAGGAGAATCGTGCTTCAATGATCCTGGAGAGAGTTCACACAGACGTGTGTGGACCATTCTCGATTGCTTCAATAGCAAAACGCAAGTATTATGTTATTGTTGTTGATGACGTTTCTCATAAATGTTGGATCTTCTTCATGCAGAAGAAGGATCAAACATTCTCAAATTTCTATGAGTTTAAGGCATTGGTTGAGAAAGAGTCGAGAAAGCAAGTGAAGGCTCTGCGGAGCGATAATGGTGGAGAATACATCTCGAATGAATTCAAAGACTTCCATAGAAAATAAGGAATTTGAAGAGAACTCATAGCACCTCATAACCCATAGAAAAATTGGGTCGCGAAGAGGAAGAAGATAATGATCATGGGTGTTGCATGAGCGATGCTGCATGATCAGAGCCTACCAATGCACTTGTGGGCGGAAGCATGCAACACTGTGGTTTATGTGCAAAACCATTGTCCTCATAGAGTACTTGGCACGAGTACACCGGAAGAAGCTTTTACTGGTAAGAAACCAAATTTTTCTCACTTTAAGATTTTTGGCTCATCTTTTTATGTGCATGTGACCAAGAACGCCAGGAAGAAGCTGGAGCCGACTGTCGAAGTTGGGATATTTGTGGTGTACACATAAACACCCCATAATTATCGTGTGTATTTTCCAAACAGTTGAATGACTGTGGTGTGACGGGATATAAAATTTAATGGGGAGAAATCCATGAGGTTGTCGTTTTAGAGGTAGCTAGAATTACATGCAGAGGAAAAACTTTTGGTTCCCAAAGATGAGTCTCTATATGTGGATCAACCACAGGAGGAGGTTCATGGAGTGGAGGAGTCCACTCATGTAGAGCCAAACATCAGAACTGGCAGAAGGCGTACCACAAAAGCTGAGAGACTGAAGCTTGATGCGGCACAGAATGTAGGAGTCCCTAATTAACAGCGCAGACAGAGACAATCTCCTGACCGATTCACTGGATACATGGCTCTCATGAGCAAATGTATTGTGACTGAGCCATCTTCCTTTTAGGAAGCAATGCAGGAGTCCACATGGGTAGCTGCAATGGTGGAGGAGTATGACTCCATTGTCAGAAACAATGCTTGGGAAATTGTTACAAGGCCATTTGATAAATATGTGGTAGGTTAAAGATGGATCTAAAAGGTAAAGCAAGATGCTGATGGGAGTGTTGAGAAATACAAGTCTAGATTTGTGGCCCGGGGCTTCTCATAGATCTAGGGGATTTATTATGAAGAAACCTTTGCACCTGTCGCATGGTATTGTTCCATAAGGACCATCCTTGCTCTCTCAACACAGATGGGTTGGCACATTCATCAGATGGATTTGAAGATTGTGTTTCTTAATGGGATCATTGAGGAAGAAGTGTACATTGAGCAGCCTGAAGGATTTGAGATCTTTAGCAGCAAGTCGCATGTGTGTAGACTCAAAATAGTGTTGTATGGGATAAAGCAAGCATGATGTGCTTGGTACACTCAGATCGATAGCCATTTCACCGGACTTCGCTTCACCAAGAGTGAGGCGGATGCAAACCTATACCAAAATGTGGTGGAGGGTAAGCTTTTAATCATTGTTCTTTATCTTGATGATTTAATACTGACTGGTGATGAGCAACAGATACACTCATTCAAGGAGGACCTTGCAAAGAAGTTTTAGATGAAGGATATGGGCCTCCTTCACTATTTCCTTAGATTGTAAATATGGCAGTGAGATGGCAAAATTTTTGTGTCTCAAGACAAGTATGAAAGGGAGATACTGGGTAAGTTTCACATGGAGGGTTGCAAACCCATGGATACTCCTCTTCTAGGAAACTGGAGGAAATAGGACGCTGCATATGGAGAGGTAGTGGATGCTACTGTCTATCAAAATTTGGTGGGTTTGCTAATGTATTTGGTAAATACAAAACCGGACATATGCTATGTGGTGTACCAACTTAGTCAAGTGATGGTTAAGAATACCAAGCTCTTTTGGAAGGCGGGCAAGCATGTCCTGAGATATCTCAGGGGCACATCTGAGTATGTCTTATGGTACAGATAGATGGATGAACTGAAGTTGCATTTCTTCACAGATGCAAATTGGGCGGGAATCCCAACAGATAGAAAGATCACATTAGGAGGGGTCTTCAGTATTTGATCTACAGTTGTTTCTTGGTACAGCAGGAAACAAATATTTGTGGCACTCAGTTAAGCAAAAGCGGAATACATGGTAGAAATTCAAGCTACACATGAGGCTATCTAGATGAGAAAGATCATGTTTGTTTTGTTTGGTTCTCATTTAAATCCTACAATGATTCATTGTGATAATCAGATTTGCATTAAAATCTCAATTAATCTTGTGTTTCATGATAGATCTAAGCATATAGATATATGGTATCATCATATCAGAGATTGTGTGCAGCGGAAGATCATGTTGCTTTAGTACATTCCTACGGAGGATTAGGATGTAGATATTCTGACGAAGGCACTCACTGGGAGAAAATTCAAATACCATAGAGAAAAGAATGGGGTGAAGGATAATCCCTTTCTTGTTGAGACGGAGTGTTGAGATTCAACAAGATGATGATCCTAGTGAAAATTAAGCACCTACGCTAGGTGGATCCCACAGGCTATTGTTAGGTGTATGTATATTTTTATAATGTTGGGAAAATTCTATTTATAGCGGGTGTCTATTTATAGATGGTTGAGAAAATTCTATTTATAGATGAGTTTCTATTTTTAGATGCATGGGCGAAGTCTATTTATAGATCGCATGTCTAAAAATAGAATGCATGTAAGTTATTATTATCTCTTAATAATAATTGGACAATAAATAATAATCTATATTCTCTTGAACCACTTGATTTTAGTTAATTGATGTGGAAAACCATTTGATTGAAGGAATTACGAGTTCTAAGGTTGGTTGGTGGGACATGCAAGTGGGTTTATTTGTAACCGAGTGGTTCGAAGTTGTAACGGATTTGGATGTGTATTTATGTGAGTTGTAAAGTAGTTTAACTCAATTAAGTGAGTTAAACTCATTTGTGCTAGTTGTAACTAGTTGTAACTAAAGATACATTAGTGAGAGATTAGTGAATTAAATATTAAATTAATTCACATGGAGTGATCTCACATGAAACAGAATATTTACTACTATTAACTACATGCATGTTAGATCCAGTGGAGACCTAGTTGAGAGATAGGTGAAAGGGACAGTTTGACTATCTGTTGTGACATTAGTGGGTGCACTCATGCAACCACACACACATTGGAGATGCCAATGAGGATTGTGCAATCAAGGCAAGGCAGTATCTCATTCATTCATGGATTGTGATCAGAAGGGATTGCGGAGTGGAGGCAGGCTGTCAGGAGGCAGTAAATTGGTGCATGTGTTTGCCAATTTTTGTATGGCAGTGTGAGACGATTGTATATTGTACTAAGAGCTCTTGGATTAGAGTTTTGTATGAGATTGTTTCATGATCCATGATATATACATAATATATGATAGTGGGGTTTTTAGCTTTATGATTTCCTGATGAAAACATTTGTGTTATGTGTGATTGATATTTATTCATGTGTTTTCAATTGGCGATTAAATTTCCGCAAAGATTTAAGTAGAAGGATTCTATATTTAACAATGAAATATAATTGTTAGATCAGGAGAATCAAGGAAATAAATAATTGTATTAAAATTTCTACACTACTATCATTGTAGGATCTTCTTATCTAAAGCATCCAAGCTCAAGGAGAAGTTACTACAAGCAACACATGAGGATTTTCTCTTCAGCTACACTTATTCCATGAGAGCTTACCATACCATCATGGACGGATACACTTGGGAAGGCTTTGAAGAGGAAGTATATCAGCATTTGAGGAGATGCATGGATCATGTAGAGATGGGGAAGATACATTTATATTTGATGGAGTTATCGCAACCACATATTTCCTCTATGGGAATGAGAGGGAATCTATCTATGAGCCACTCCATTGGTATGAGCAAGGTTTATGGTAAGGATCATGTTTATATGCATAATGATTTATTTGATTATTATTTGCATTCCTTTACCATACATGTCCAGGATTTCTCCAAGTGGGAGCATTCTTCCTTATAAACTTCATGGTCAACTATGGGCCATAAATAGTGTTGAGCATGGCCACTCCCTAGGAGGATATAGGGAGATGATATATCATTCAAGGTGCACTCCAAAGGCATCAAACATCACTCACCTTCTCAAAACATGTGAGAAGAATATGGAAGCAAGTAAGTGGTGGGGAAACCACTTACCATATCATTATCTAAGGCAGTTCGAAGATATAATGTGCTCGTTCCACATGTGGGACTATGATCCACATCCATTATTGCATATGGCAGCCTATGTGTACTTCGTTTTGGTCCCATACATTGATGATGTTCTTATTCTTATTATAGGAATGAATGGAGGGAGGATGGGAGGATTGAGCATGCCCATTGGGAGAGGAAATCTCCATGTTTCTTATGCTACATGTTTCAGGGAGAACATTGGGTAAACCATGATTGCTTCATTGGGTATTTTGGTTCCTTGTGGGATGAGTCATTTGCATCTCATCAGAAATTGGGAGGATCATTTCATGGAGGGATTGATTGGAAGACACTTGCTATATGAGGAGAGCTTATCACATGGAGGTGTCACCAAGGAAGGAGGATAAGTGTTGCAGAACTCACCTTTACAGTCACTTGAGGACAAGCCACATTTGGGAGGGGAGGAATGTAATATTCCAAATTAGCCATGAGCTAGTTGGAATGTTAATTTTTTCTTTTACATCTTAATTTTTTGAATAAGAGGGTATGGAGACCCATAAATCTCCTTAGTAGGAATAAAATCACTGCTAATGTGAAAGGATATCACTTTAATGGCTTGATAAAACACCCTTATGTGTGAAAAGGTGTTGGAGCATGTAGACTAGGTCAACTTTGACCAAATCAACAGCATTGTCATGGAGGAGTGGCATTCATCATGGGACAACATAGTTTTGGAGGGATACTCCATGCATGGAAGTAGTGGCTTTAATGAGTGGGGCCAAGGGTGAGGAAGCTCACCCCTTATATAAGGAAGGGGATGGAAGCCATAGATGTTATGTTGTATATTATTATTTTTGTATGGTCTGTTAAGACTTGTTTTCTCTCTTCAGTTGTTTAGCTAAGACTGGAGTGTTGTTTAGCACAGGGTGTTCCCGAGTGGGAATCCCACCTTCAACCTCGGGGGACTTCGACTGCCTACTCAGGAGAAGTTATTGCACTACATTTACACATTCTAGCTTCAGGCCAAGCTCCATCTTTCATCTACAATGTAGTTTCTGCAGAGGGTTGTGCTGTGTTTCAGGTTGCAACAGTGGAGGACACATCTGGGTGATTTTTTATCTAGATTTTAATTGGAGGAAGGTTTCCTTCCATTGGGAGACTAGTAAGGAAGGCCCTTGAGCCTTATGGCTACATTTGGCATCAGGCCACAAGATTATTTCCCCCTACAGCGCAGTTTCAATCCAGATCTACTTTATTTTAGGGAGGAGTTGCAGGGGTGGTTTCAATACACCATCTGGGGAGGAGGTTTTCTACTGAAGGGATCAGCCTTTCATCTAGAGATTCTATTGGAGGAGGCTATATTTCTTACTACATCAGATCAACCACATCTTTCCAGTTATATTGTTGCAGTGGATCTTTAGCCCTAGGGCTTTGGTTCATTTCTTGTATATTGGTGTATTTCTGAAAACCCTCTTTTGTTCTTTGTTGGAGTTTGTATAGAGCCTAGATCTTCATTTTCCATACCTTTCGAGGCATATCTCAACCATTCATCTTTTTTATGTTCATTTTTTGTATCAGTGCACCTATGACTACGTTGTAGTAGTCTTCCGATATTTTTCTATAGTAGCAGCACCTCATTCTTGAGGGATTTACTCATTGGAGGCTTATTGATTCATGTTGTATGGTTTATGCCTCATTATTTGTACTATTTGGATGTTGCTATGATTAACGGAAAGGCTCCATATTGGTCTCATATCTTGATGTTATGTTTTAAACTGCTATTTCAAGCATTTTGTTATATATTCCTTCTTTTCCCATTTGGGAATATTACAGAGTCATCACCAGAAAGGAGCTATAGAAGATATCCTAGCAGTCACCATGAAAAGGCTAATCAAAGATAGCATCATGATGGTTAGTCACTTGGTGAGAGAGAGAGTCATAGAGATGATACCCCTCAAAAGTTTCATAGTAGCACACCAAATTCCTATGAGGAGTCTAATGGAAAGGTGATATATGATGTCTTTCATGACACAAGTGGGTCCATCTAAAGAACCTAAAATGTGATATAGAGGACTTCCACCCATGCAAATAATAAGTTTCTGACCTTAATTTTGCATCAAGGAAGAATTTTGGGTTGTCATGGAGACAATATTATATACAAAATATTTAACATTGTAGATCATCACACCATTTTAATTACCATGGGGAGAGCACTGTTATTTCTGATATAGTGAGATACAAATTTACTATTTAGATATTTGATGTCTCAAACAATTATAGGAACAAATGATTTTACTTTTTGGTTTAATATAGTTGTTGGTAATCCAAATATTTTAATGAGATATTTAACTTAGGTGTTGGTCAAAAATCCTATTTCACTGATTTGAAATACTAGGATGTTAATTGGGTCTACTGTGGAGGAGGTCAAGGAATATATCAGTGCTATCCTAAGGATAAGATCACACTCTGAAATTCAGATGGAAAATTACAGTCAATAGTTCGATTATCATTTCAGGAAGAGGATCGGATAAGGGTACACAAAATCTTGGTGTAATTGTAGAGATTACAATGCATACTAGAGCAGAGAACTTAGGAAAATTTTTGGTGATGCCACAGTGACATTACCTCACTGTCTTAGTACTATATCACAGTAAAGATATCGGAGTAATTCAGTGCCACCATAGTTCATTAATATCACATTTTGGTGACTATCTCAGTCATGATGATTCTATAGTCTTGGTACCATGTTTCTCATAGATCTTGATTCTATCCAAGTCATGGTGTTTCTGCAATCTCAGTGTTATCCCAAGGATAAGATCTCAATGCTATCTCAGTGCTATCCCAAGGATAAGATCTCAGTGCTATATCAGTTCTATCCCAGGGATAATATCTCAGTGCTATCTGAAGGATATCCAAAGTGATGCCTCAAACAATCATAGGAACTGATGATTTTAATTTTGTTTTAATATGGTTATTGGTAATCCAAATATTTTAATGAGATATTGAACTTAGGTGTTGGTAAAAAATCCTATTTCACTGATCTCAAATACTAGGTTGTCAATTAAGTCTAATGTGGAGGAGGTGAAGGAAGATGAGATTGTTCATCATCATCAGCATGATGTGGAAATATTGGTTGTAGATCATATGCCTACGGGAATTTTAGAAAGGTTTGAACTTAGTGGTTATGATAGATTGTTATCATTGAGCAGTGATAAGGGGTTTTACAGGTGTTATCTAGTGGCTTTATAATGGAACATGATCATCCTAGGAAATTCCCATTTTGTGAGACCATTAACATTAACAGAGCTTAAGGATTCAAAAAGATTTCATCCCTAATAATAGGAATTAATTTTTTTCTAATACTGATCGGATGCATTCCTAGGAATTATCGTTTCTAGAAGAAGTTAAAAACATTGAGTATGGCTTCATTTTGACCTCATACTATGGAGTATGTCAAGGAAGATTAGATTATTCATCATAAACAACAAGATGTGGAAATGTTGGTTGTAGATCAGATACCTAAGGGGATTTTTGAAAGGGGTGAAATTAGTGGTTATGATAGATTGTTATCATTGAGGAGTGATAAGGGATTTTACAGGTGTTATTTAGTGCTTTATAATGGACCATGGTCATCTTAGGAAATACCCATTATGTGAGACCATTAACATTCACAAAGATCTAAGGAAGCAAGAAGATTTCATCCCTAATAATACGAATTAAATTTTCTCTAATATTGATAGGCTGCATTCCCAGGAATTATCATTTATGGAAGAAGCTAGAAACACTGAGTATGTCTTTATTTTGAGAACTTTACAATCAAAAGAGACAAATTGAGTGTGTTTCTTTCCAAAAAATGGTTGAGAGTCTAGTAAAAAATCCTACCTACAGCTGTCATACCTTTGAGTTTCTAACTTTATACAAGTAGTAGCTATCCAAAATCCTTTACAAAGGATTGTTTTTTTTCATAAGCTAGTAAACTCCAAATTTGGACAATTTTCAAGATGTCTTTTTGAACAGTTACTTTATTTTTGTATTATTATGCTGACTAGTGAAATTGCAACAACTTTATAATATAAAATATTGTTGTTTTTGTTAAAACAGAAAACACAACAATCCAAATAAGATAATATTCAAACAACAAATAAATTCATAAAAGAACTATAATTTATAGTGTGCTTTCCCTCTGTGAGATCCAACAATCTGGCATTTAATTCCAATGGTGGATTGTTTTTATTTAGGTTGTCTCAGGGCTAATGTACAAGTGTAGCAACACATTTCTATTTAAACATATAAAAATATTTGATCATAGAAAACTCACGAGGTACTTCATAAAGCATTAAGTTGAGTAAAAGGCTTCATACGAATCTCTTGTGCATGGTGAACATCCCTAAGAAATATGCATTCTCCTTAACCCCATGAATTCCAAAAGTGAGTGCATCAGCCCCCGATGCAATGGCTAGTTCGTCATATGCAACCTTAAAAATTCCAATGTTGTTGAGAGTTTGATACATTTTTATCCATGATAGCCTCACAGTAAACATGAATCCAAAACAAAATTTTCTTTGGAAAAAACTCTTATCTTGCTTATTTAAGCAATTAAATCTATATTCCAGTCCTACAAAGTGAGTTATTTGACAACTGATTCTCTAAAAAACACAATAAATAAGCCAAGGAAAGAAAAACATTCATATTCTTCACATATCAAGTCTGCAAGTAAAAGTGGAGGAGAAAGCATAACCTCAAAAATAGCTCTTTGGTGCCCTGTGCTCCAACATCATGCTTGCATTTTGGAATCTGGATGTCTTTTGAAGACTATTAAAAAGTATCATCTTTAAGAGTTAACCTATTATTTTCATTTCACATATTTTAATGCAAGTGGGTCAAATCATACACATTACATTGGAGGTCTAATAAGAATTGATTTGAATCAAGCTTTAGTGGAAACAATTCATGTACCTGTCTGGGCTCTGGTTCATATTCCCATGTATATGGGCAGAATAGATAAAGGAAATAAGATCAAAGTAACATTTTGTAGAAGAGTTGTAAGTATGATAGGAATTCCATTTTTAATCCCCGGACTTACAATTTAAACAATATTTTGTTATATATTAACAATGCAAATGTTGTGTTTTTGTTGTTTCTTTTAGAGTACTTTAGCTTGCTTGGCTTGTCCTTTTTGTTGCCAACATGGTACTTTTGTTACTATGCATTCATCAACATCATATGTTGGTGCACTAAATGCTAGTATGCACATCCTTTAAATATTTCTTTCTTCAATTTTATCATAAAAGTACACCTACATGAGGTTGTTGACAAACCATCTTGCTTGGGTTGCAATGAAATATAATCACATAACTACAACAGGGATCACATTTTGTAATCGCATACTTAATTATTACTTACTAGACCCAACTATCTATCTATTTATATCATCATAGCCTTTGCTATCCTGTGGTCCACAAACTGTGGTTTGTGGACCCTAGATCTATCCTTTGACCCATTACAAAACATTAGAGCTTTGAATCGCCCCAAAACCCCTATGCAAGACCAACTATTGCAAAATTATATAAAAATGTAGCTTAGGGAACCCCATTCCAACAGGTCTCCCTACCCACTTATTCCTCTATCTAAATGAAAAAAAAAATTAATATTCCAGTTAGCTGCATGCTAATTTAGGAATATTATAGCCCTCCCCTCCCAAATGTTGCTTGTCCTCAAGCAACTGCAAGGAGAGAACTGAAGAGCCTTCTCTCCTCCTCCTATAGCAAGCTCATATGATAAGCTCCTGCAATGAACAAGATTATGTCTCATCAATAGGTCTCGAAGTTGCTCCTCCCAAGTGTGCAAGTTAGCTTTTGGCGACAAATCCAAATAGCTATCATCATAAAGAAGTGGAATATCCATGGAGGAAAAAATATGTGGTCTAGAGGCCTTCTTGAGACATGGAATCTAAATTATATTGGGAATCATCATTCCCATGTGAAGCTCCCATCCCCAAGCTATCATCCACACAAAATGAGTCACCCTCCAAAATGGTAACTCATGGAAAAACTCCTCCACCTTTGGCTCTTGCAATGTGGGTGGGTTGCATATATAAACATGATAGACCAAATGGCCTACCCCATGCTGTCTTTCTCTCCACTTATGGAAAGTGTAGAGATGCTACTGAATTTGAGCTGCAATAGTGTTTCCCTCAAGAAACAAAGGGACAGTTGGATCTTCAAAGACCCATTCTCTAGTATCATGAACCTTGCTAGCCCAAGCCATTTCACACTAAGTGAATAGCACATCATCACCATATGGCATCCAATTCATAAATATGATGAATGTTATGTGTAATGCTGGAAGGTACCAATGGTTTCTTCAGTGGATACAACGTATTTTTTCTAACTGTTGTTTCAAAACATCATGTGGCAAGTTGTCCTCCATCAATTTTCTAGTTGTGCATGTTTTCTCATCTACTAAGAAGTATTAAATGGCATTATATATCAGCTGAGCATAACAATAATAACACAACACATGCTCAAAGCCATCCAAGGAAGGGCTTCCTCCATCACTGATATTGGTCTTAGAAAGACAATGTAGCAAAAATAGAAACTTGCCCTCTTGTGGAGAAATGCACTGTACATATATGGCAAGAGAATGAAAATATTTTTTTAGATGAACCATAAGTACAAACATACCATTCTTACCATGCATTTTGAGTAGGAAAAATATGAGGTTCATGTATGAGCCTTCCCATGAGAATCTCTTCATAATGGTCTGAAATGTAAAGTGATACATACTCCCACCGGAACACTCCATCAATAGATGCATACTCCCAAGTGACAGTGTTGTTGGCCTTAGTAATAAGGTTATTGTCACTCCATTACTCCATTATTTGACATGCCACATGCCAAATTCATCCACCTTGATGCTGATATAAGTGGGAGATTCCTCCTTATGTGGGGGCACCTCCTGATTTTTCAAGACTAAGGAGTAGCCCCTTTGCACCATGATTGTGCCCCCATTTACTCTTGTAATAGCATGCAAAGTATGGGAGAAAATCAACCCATAATTTCCCAAGAGCAACCAAAGAAACAATAGCTCTTGCTACCTCCCCACATCTCCATTATATAGACCATGGAGTGCAAACATGATGATTGACAAAAAAATTGTCACATCACCCCAATGCAACCAAACTCCTTGCTGCCATATAATGCAAATGTCATGCCAAGTCCCAACTACTAACACACCCTCAAAGATATGATATGTTACATGATGGCCAAACTCTTTCAAGAGTAGCCAGCACAGCCATGCCTCCTGCTTCCCTGTGTCATAGATATGCAAGTGGCTCACCAACCTCATGCTCCCCATTCACACCCCCTCATCCAAATTTGGGTGCCTCCTTCCATGCTCAACATTGGCATCCCTCCAATGGAGAATACCATCCTCCCAAATCAAATCAATATCTCCACACTTCATGGGATGTTGAAGTGCAGCCTCCTAGAGATCTCCATATGAAGACCAATCATCAATGACCATGTTGAATCCATAAGGATCCAAGTATACTAAAGGCACAATCTTCTCATTGAGTTGTGAAGTGCTCATCAAGAAGGATCCATCATAATAATGGGAGATAATATGTCTCTCATAAACCATCTGCCTATCCCCTACTACACATGTAGAATGGTCATTGGAATGCTCCAATAATGGTTGGCCCCCAAACTCATCACTACTGCTCAATGACAACACTGTTGATCTCCATAATGGTGCATCTTCTGTCTCGTGATCATGTTCAATGTTGAACACATAGTTCTGCATTGGATTGTTTAGGACAATACTCATTCTATCCTCAAAAAACCTACACTCCAACCCCAAGAGTTGCGTGCAGCTCAACCATGACATACTAGGATGAATGTACACCTCCTCCTTGAACCTATCAAAGGTCCTCTGCGCAGTGATAATATGTTGCTCCAAATCAATAGTGTGTTTTAGCCCTAGGTCATGCAATGGCATGTCCCCATAATTTTCCATAAGATGTGCTGAAATAATAGAAAGTGGAAACATTTTCATACCGTGGTTTTTCTTGGGAACATCTTATACTGCTACAAGTTTTCCTTTCACTAGTGTGATGACTTCCCCAACTACTGGTGATGATGGTTGTTCCTCTATGGTTGCACCAGCATTGGTATAAGTCTCCTCCTCCTCATGCATCTCCTGAATAATGCATGTAACTCTAAATTCGAAGAGATCAAGATCACTTTGCAAGGGTGCAAGTGTCCCTTCTCCTTATGCAAGTACTCCTGCAACAAGTGGTGGTGAAGGTCTCTTCTCCTCTGATCTCTTCTTGTCAAACTTCTTGATCAACCTTTGAGTAAAATCTGCATATGCAGCCACTCTTGCATGACTCAAATGGTTGAGCCACCAAATGTTTTCTTCACCCTCAAGGTGCAACGCTACAATATCAACAACTTATTTCTCTACCACTAGATGCATCAGGAAGAATGCATCCAACTTCATTCCCCAAGTCCTTGTTGTGCATGTGGATGATCCATCAAATGTAGATAATAGAAATATATTGTTGCAGAGTCTTCTTTCTTCCTTAATCTAGATGAACTATGGGAGAGTTAGATTCTCCTTGAAATCCCTTTCTTGAGATTTTTATTCTTCAAGATACTTGTGGTGCGAGCCGAACAGCTCGAGCGCATCACGCGGGAAAAAAATTGTTTTAAAAGGGTAAATTTTAAGTTTTTTTCGAAATCTAATCTGCTAAAAATTTTAATTATCGAGAAACAAGTAAAATACATGTACATTTGGGCATTGAGAGGAATATTTACTGAAGAATTTGCAAAACTAAATTTTCCCACCATTTTCCAAAATTCAAAACTGAGATGGTGGGCAATGGACGACAGCAGTGCTTAGAATGGGAGCACCGATGGCAGGGCATCTCATAGAAGGGAAATTCGCACCACTGCTTGAGAGATATGGAGCACTGAAGAAGTGAAAATGCATATATTTTGGCCTTAATTTTTTTTTATTTAACCATGTTTCGGTGCGTAGTTTTTTGAGGCACATCGAGCGGTTTCTTCCAAGTGCAATGGGCCTGTTTCAATTTAGCACAGGTTTTTATGACGCACTTGTGCCTGAATCTGTGTAGTGCACTAGTGTGATTTAGTAATGAGACACATCGAGAGGGTTTTTACAAAGAGAACGGTGCCTCGGTGTGCCAATTTGTAGTATGCACTGGTGCTTTTCTAGTTGAACACACCGGTGCGGTGTAGGATGAGAAATGCACCGGACAAAAAACATCCGCAAAAAACTCCACCCTCCAACCTCCTCTAGAAACCTCCGATACAAATGGATATATGGGCTATTATATAAGGGTTCCTCAAAAACATCCGCTAGAGGGTCTTTTCCTTCTAGTTCAAGGCACAATAAGACAAAATTTTCAAGCCTCGTGTCTTCTCGGAAGGATATCTTGTTCTTTTGTATGATCAAAAAATTTATAACTTAGGTTCAGGAAATTTCCAACCAATGTGGTTAGGCTCATATATTTTCAAGCGTGTCCTTGCAAAAGGGGCCTACGAGTTAGTTTATTTCAGTGGATTCCCTTTGGCACAACCTAGGAATGGGCTGTACCTCAACAAATACTATGCTTGATCTCATGCATAGTATAATGTGTACATATTGTTTATAAGTGTGTTGAGTGTGTTTGTAGTATGCCTCTTCAGATTTTCCTATGGTTTTTTTTTATCCTTTTACATTTGGTTTGTAGATGTTGGCATCCCTTGAACCATACATCGGTTATGTTGATGGCGCTAGTCATAGTACACCGAATCTATCCTCTGCAATGTGCGTTATCTTTTCTCCAAATGGCGAGTCAGTGAGTCTTCAAGAGATTTGTATTGGTCACTCTACCAACAACATCATTGATTATAACACACTGGTTGAGCTATTTTCTAATTATATCGCACATCGTATCCACCATTTAGTAATCATAATTGACTCACAGCTTGTGGTACTACAATTAGCCAATGTTTGTTCAGTCAGAAATCCCACCATCTTACACATGTTTCTAAGGTTTCTCCTTCTGGAAAGATATTTTTATTTCATCTTATATGAACATATTTCTAGAAATCTAAATACACTAGCGAATGTGCTAGCTAATCATGTTTTAGATAGACATTTGCAACGAATGTGAAAAAATTTCAATACAATTACATCAATCGAAAACAACAATAGAAAAATAGAAACACTGAAGATATCTATATATATCTATATATTTATATATATAAAGTTTTGGTTTTAAAAAATTTATGTCTGGGACACAAATGACCACATGAACTACATCAAAAACTATATGCATACATGACTATGAACCTCAATAGACTAATAATGCTCATGATAATCTTCAATTACACGATCCATCTCATGTAGTAGCCGACCGATATGGCTAGGCACTCTAATAGTATATCATTGAAGTTGCATAGGGATTTTATCGACCACGTTCTCATCAATCATGTGTGTTAGCCCCTCCAAGTGGCACTCCACCTCTGCAAGGGTCTCTGCTACATCAAGATCCTACAGTGTATCATGTCCTACTGCAACTACTTGTGTTTGTACTGCAGCGTCGTACGGCTCTCCTGTGTGATGGATATATGAAGCTCCTGTAGGTCGAAAAGGTCACATCTCCATGAAACAAATCAATATTTTAGTCCCAAAAACATCACAAAACACCGAAAAAAAATTGTAAAACTTCTTAAAAAAAATTAAAATGGTTAAAATGTCTTACCCATACCACCCCACTTCTCTCCCTTGGGAAGTACAATCTCATGGTCATCACGGAAATATGCTCTTATGTATGGATAATCGTCAATCATAATCAACTGTTTACGCAACCATCTGAAGAAGGATGGTGTGAAAATGACCATTGATGAACCTACATGGCATTCCATAAGGTCTACCCACCTCCTCATCAATGGAAACCTCGTATCAATTGGCTCATGCATGATCTGCTGAGGCTGCAACAATGGAATCCTCTCCAAGACAAAAGAAATCAAAATTGAACCATATAAAAAAAAAATTAGTTTTCCTTCTTTTTCTTTAGTCAATTATTCCTTCATGTTGACCAATACCCCCTCGCTCCAGTTTAATATTATCGGCTCTAGACCATCTAGACCGTTTTGCATGTATGCTTTTCTAGTTGTAGGAATTTACAGGGCAATTTCGTTAGATCAAAACACCAAAGGTCGCCACTCACAAACAGATCATAGATCAATAAACCAGTATTTGACATTGTTAAAATCCTCAAAGAGGGAAACATTCCACGGCCTGAGCCAACGTGGCCACTTCAAGAAATTTATTAACGCAAAGAAAGAAAATTTACATAATATTCTCTCATAAACGGTCACCGGAAAATTGACCCTCCATGCTCCTTAAATAGAGATCATGGACCAATCAGGTGTAAAGCCACAGATCAAGTGTTGGTAATACCGAGGAGAGAATGAACCGTAGGATCACTACATATCGTGACTGTCAGATTATAAGTTACAAAAGTTCATACTAAGGAAACGCATTTTACCTAACTTTATGCTAGACCAAGTTATACTTAACTATTTCCTATGTGTCGGAATATCCTAACATCCCCCCTTAAGAACAACTTGGAATAGGATTGAAGGATTTACAAAGGTGACACAATAGGAGAAGGAAGGAGGAATTAGAGCCTATCCCCCATTAATGATAACTTTCCTGAACTCCAAGCATAGATCGAATTTTTGTAAACTTCGCTTCTATGAGAGCCTTTGTAAAGATATCAACGACTTAATCATTGGTTGAACAATAGTACACTTCAATAACATGACATGAATGAGATTTATGATGAAGTGTATGTGTAGCTCAATGTGTTTGTTGCATTGATGCTGAACTGGATCTTTGCATAGCTGAATGGTGCTCTAATTATCACACCAAAGTGTATTTGGATGCTACTAATGAAGGAAAAATTCGAACAAGATCTAACGAAGCCACATGGCTTCTTTTCTAGCTTCAATAGCACCACGATACTCTGCTTCTGCCGAAGAAAGAGATATGGCACTTGGTTTCTTACTAGACCATGTAATAGGTCCTAAACCAAGGCTAGATACATAACCTGCAATAGAATGTCGATCATCAGCGTCACCATCCCAATAAGAATCAGTGAAACCAACCAACAATCGAGATGCTCCTACATTGTAATGAATCCCAAACTGAATTGTACCTCGAACATATAGAATAATTCTTTTAGCTGCTTTCCAGTGACTTTCATGAGGTTTGTGCATAAACTGAGCAACAAGACCAAAGACAAAGGAAAGGTCAGGACGGGTATGGGTTAGATACAAAATTTTACCAAAAATTTGATGGTATAAGGTAGCATCAGCCTTAGGGGAAGTACAAGTGATTGAAATCTTGAATCCGGACTGAAAGGGAGAAGGGACTGGCTTACAATCTTCCATGTGAAGGTGGCATAGAATATCACATGCTTACTTGGACTGAGAAATGGTAATACCTTCTGTGTGTTGTCGTTCTGTAATTTTTGAGATTGTGAGAGTAAACATAAAATACAACATCAAAACTGCTTTGGAAGCTGGGATCTAACCCTGCCAGCTTCAGAGAGGGATCTCTCTATGAAATTTAGCTTTGTTTTATGTAAATTTTTAGGCTAGCTATGACTGTGCAATTGTTTGTTTGTTTGTGATTGATTGGATTGTTTTGATTGATTGAACTCTTATAATTCCATTGGGCTAGGAGTCTAAAGACTAGCTGGATCTACATCAAACTTTAAAGGAGTTTCACAGGGCAAGATAGGTTGCACTAGTTGGATATTTTAGAATTTAAATGATATGTAATAGAAGAATAGAAAGGTTTAATAGAAACTAAGGAGAAATTAAGAATTCCTAAATTTGACTTCAGAAAAAGAAAAAGAAAAAATAATAATAATAATAATAATAAATAAAATTTAAAAAAATAAAATAAAATAAATAAAAAATAAAAAATTACTTACAGCCAAAATAGGGTGCACATTTCAACAAATCCCGTTCGTCACCATTTATGTAATGTAATTAAGATTTTTAAGAGATAACAATGAAAGAAACAATGAATTAACAAATGAATGAAAGAAATACATCACCAATTCGTACACCACATGAATCCTGTGAATAATTTCCTTGTATTATTTATCAATCCATCAACCGAAAAATTACAATAGCTTTGAGAAAATTATATTCAACAATCAACCTAGAATACTTCAAAGTGTGAAGTATTTATACAATAATTACAAAACTCATATCTCAAACTAACTTGTGTATTTATCACTAATCTAAACAAATTATTTATTTGTGAAAACTAATAGGCTAGGTGGAAAACTGTGTGGAGAGGTGGCTCTGATTAGGAGGAATATGTTGGTGAGCTGGCCTGCTTTTGTTGTTGCACTGTTTGTTGTGTTGGCTGATCCCGTAACTGTATTCGAATTACCAATTAATCTAACAACTCACATAATCTGTCCCATATGTCTTCATCCGCAATTTTCAATTTGGTTACCTTCCAGTAAATATCATCTACCTCAGTGTATTTTACAAAAGTTGGTCTTACCACGAAGATGTGATTTACTTCATGATGAATGTAGAAATCGTTTCCCGTTACTTCCAGGAATAATCTACCTATAATACTACCTTTGATAATAGAAAATTTGGAACTATCTCTGACCACTTCAAATTTTTAATGTAATCTTCTTGAGTAATTAATTAATCATTAATTACAAATATACTACGTAACCATTTCAGATTCGATGCTTTTGTTCTGTTGAAAAACTTATTTACTGCTATTTCTAGACCTTGAAACTTTTCCTCCAACTAAGTAATAAACTCTTTTTAGTCAGAAACTTCTTGACTTCCAAGATGGTTTTAGTCCTATCATCAATTCCTAAGTCTTTTAGCTCATAATAATTCTTTGAATTTAGGAATTTGATGATATTGGCAGAGTTAGTGGGCATGTCACCCAATTGTTCTCTAATTTCTGTAATGGCTTTTATGGTTTTCTTTATCAAGTCCCTTTGCTAAAAAATTATCTATATACATGGCCAAATCTCATTCATATAATTTATAATTTCCATCCATGTGCTTTCCTTGGCTTGGGCCAAGGTCTGGCCAATAGTCGAATCTCTTTCTATCTTTTGTATTCTTTCTAACAACCTCTGAGATACATGTGCTTCAACGAGATGTGATGCTTCAATCCTGATTTTTTGATATTGCAGAGTTTTGTATTGCCCATTCAACTTCTGTATCTCCTTAGTCTTAATTGACATGTTTTCAACAACCTTTGTCAATTGTTCAGCAGCATCTACAAATTGAAAAAAAGTTGTATTTGATGTTGCAACTCTTGTGGTGGGGATTATTGTAACAGGTACAACATCTAGAGGAACCATGGATACATTTGAACTCTACTCTTTCTCCTTAATCATTTTCTCCATCTTTGTCTCCATTTGTCTAATTTGGGCATTTTTTTCCATGATTAATTTCATCGTGTCTCCTTTCTGTGTCTCGGATTCTTAAATGTCTTTAGTGAGAGGATCTTTAGTTGCTGGCAATTTCAGTTGTTTTCTTAATGTTGCAATGTCAAGATTATTTTTCTTAATTAACTTTTCTGCAACCTTCATATTTTCTGGATCATAGCCCATATTCACAACCAAATATTCCAAATATTTTATCTTGGTGTCCTTTGCTAGAGAAGAAACCTTCTCCATCTTCAGCTGAGACTAAATGTTGGAAAGTGAAACCTGTAATCTAGAGATAGTCATAGTTGCATTGGTTAGATTAGAACATGCCATCTCACCAATTTGTTTGTGCATATCCATTTGGTCAATGGGATGGATATATTTGGTGTCAAACTCAAATGTTGTCTTCTTATAATCTATTTTTTATTTGGGTTGTGGGATTTGAGCCTCAACGAAAGTCGTCTACATCCCTCCTTTCTCTCAATCAAAAGATGAAAGGAGTATACTCTGTGAGTTGGAATTCTACTTCCAAAACTGAGGTAAGTGTTATTCTTTAGAATTTCATTCTTAATCTTTATTTCTCTGTATTTATCAAATATATTTTTCTCCTTCCTTCCTTGAACAACCTTTGAAGTCTGAATTGTGTCTTGCTGACCTTTTGATACTGATGAAACTATTGGAGATGCGACAAATTTTCTGCCTGCTTGAGATGAAGGTGGTGTTTCCTTGAAAATCATAGCAGCTCCTTCTTCCATATTCTTATCTAAATCTACTTTAGGATTCAATCTATTCCTCTTTCTATACATAATCTTGGACTCTCTCCCTGTACTATCTGTCACTGAAGGTGAGTCTTCTTCTCTTTGCCTCTTGCCTTCTTTCTCTTGAGGAATAAGAGTTTGTGAAGTTGAAGTAGAAACAAGCTTCTCTTCAGCTTCCTGCAAGGTATTTTTTGTCCAATTCAGCTGGTTTACTTATCTTTCAATATCAAGCCTCTAAGTATGGGTATATGGAGTGGTTTTGTTTTCCACCCTCAATTTAGAAATTATACCCAGAGGATCATAGAACCATGTGAAACTTAAACTGAACTTCATCTCCTTGAGAAGCTTATCTTCTTCTTCTCATGTTGTTTTGTTGTGGCACACAAAAGAGCCAACCTGTATCTTAATTCTAAATTGTGATTTATTTTTAGCTAAAGAAAAGTGTATTTCATCTGAATTGATCATCTATCTTATATATTCTAGTGGAAATACTCTCATGGGGAGGTATTTTGGAAATTTGTATGATGCCAATTCACACCCATAAACTCCAATTTCAGTGTAGTTCTGGTACAGGTACCAGTTTCGAGTCTTTTCTTTCTCTCTCAGATGCAAAATCCTCTTTATTTCCTCACTGGTCCTTGGCTCTATTGAACTAGTTAACATACTCATTTTTAGATGTATGAACTTCCCAATGTAGTGCTTAAAACTGAATTCCTCTTGATCTTTCATTAGTAGGGAAGTCCAAAATATCATAAATTATTGATTCCATTCCTCATCTAACTTCTTCATTGCAAACGTGAATCTGTCTGCCTGATAATAGATAAACATATAAAACAAAATTTAAGTATACTTGAACGCTCCTTCAGTTGGTAACTTCAGTAATTGCTCATGAATACTATCAGTAGAAATTGACTGAAATTGAAAATGATGGAAGGATTATTATATGTAGAAAATATTGATAAGAAACCTAAGATGGGTTCATCTACTCATTGATCAAAATAATATCCTAAAATGTAGGATAACACATATATCATTTTCTTGGCTTGATATGGGAAAATAGAATAAGTGTAAGGAAGATTATTTCTAGGAAATTGGATGTTTCCAAGAAAGAAGAGGTCAAAAATCCATGCTCTTTTAGAAAAATATAGATTTTGATATAATCTGGTTAAGGCTTCTATTGAAAATGGGGTATTGGTTTCTAAGAATGGGTCCTGCATCATTTGATGAATGGTTTTGGCAGTAACGGTGAAGAGAACTTGACCACTAGGGGATATTATGGCTCTCTGGTTTGGGATATAACAGGCTTGGAATTTTCTGGAAAATTTAGGAGAGCGAAAGGTTTGGAGAAATATGTAATGGGGGATATTAGACTATCATAGTCCAATTTCATCAGTTTTGTCCACGAATTTATCCTCGAGCCTACAGTAGTGTTCGAAGAGATTGAACTCACACTTCATATCAAAGATCTTGTAGCCTCGTTCTACCAAGGGAAAGTGGTCTAGGTCTACAGGGGGATGGATCAGAGGGTTTAAATTTTCTTCCTGGTTTTTCTTCTTGGGAGGCATACTGTAAAATGGATAATTTATCAAAAATAGGGGAAAAATAATTGTTCACTAGAAGTATTACAGGTTCGTTTCATACTGGAGGTGGAATAGAGAATTTAGGTGCTCGATCGGGTGCTTGATCAATGGAGGAACGTTAATGTGCACTGGAAAACCTGAAAATTAGAGTGAATTGAGAGAATTTGCAGTGGAAAAGAAAAATGGCGACGTGTTCAGGGATTTTAAAGCTTTGGTGAATTTTTGTTGCAGGCGTGGATCCATTTGGCTTTCAAACAGTTACCCAGGAAAATTAAATGAATTAATGGTAATCCTCAGGAAGAACATTTATTGGTCAACGGATATAGCCACATGGCTTGCTGTGAGTGGAGGGTGGCGCATGGGCAGGGATAGTGGGAATGGAATGGTGGTCGGCAATTTTCGGAGGGGGGTGAGTGTGGTAAGGAGTATGATACGGGCCGGGGGGGGATGCGGAACACTGAGGGCACGCCACCTTACGTGTGACTGGCAGGAGGAAAACTGCCTTTTCGGACCCCCACCCCCCACATCAGTAAAGCCAGGATGGCAAGGGGCGGCAGAACAATGATATGGGTCATTGATTTGTCGCTATTGTTGATCGGGCGGAGAAAGATATGTCAATTTTTACCACAACCCGACAAATACCTTGGTTGTCTAGTGGCCTTCACTTTATGGAAAAAATTTGGTTAAAATGCAAATGTTTTCAAACATTAGGCCCAAAAGCGCATTCTAGATAATATTTTCAAACATTAGGCTAAAATTTCACAAATAACCTTTTTAAATGAAATTAATCACATTTATCCTTTGCATTCCAATTTTTCATCTAGTCCTAAAACTAATCTTTCTCTTCATTTCTAAGGGTGCATTTAGGCTTGCAGACCCTTATTTTACTTCTTATGAAAAAAAAAAACCTACTCTATCCTATCCACTTATTTCTCCATTGATTCATCTTAAATAATTGAATCAATATCATTTTTATATCTAACTAACATTAGCCAAGATTAAACAGTTTGGCTAATCTTATTCTCTTATCTAATTAATAGAAATTTAAACTTGTTTAACCGTCATTAAGATGTATGATCGAACAAATGACATGATTGTGGCATGTTGAATGAGTTGCACACAACCTTCATTTATTTAACATAATGAAACTATCTATCAAGTAGTGGCATATTAATTTCCAACACTTTCAGTATTATCATTTTTTTTGTTTTTCTTTTGTGGGGTTCTCATATTTATTTTTTATTCTTTTTCACTATTTTTATTTTCTTTTTCTTTTGTCTCTTTATTCTATTTTTTTTTAAATACTCTCTTTTCATTTTCTTTTATATATTTTTTGGAAATCATTTGCAAATTGAAATATAACTTACAACATTATATAACTGAGATAAAATATCTAATTACCTTGAGATCCTATAAATTATAGGACCCTAACAGTGGCTCCAACTAGGGATGTCACTCTCCATGTGAGGTGCCAAGAACCTTTGATTAGTAGCCTTGAATGTTCTATTTCAACAATGTCTGAATCTGATTTCTTTTTTTTGTTGTAGTAGTTATGGTAGCACATTAATTAGAAGCTTAGGTCCTTCTCTGCGGGCTTCAACTTCTATCAATAGGTCACCTAATCAAAATAGTAAATACAATGATATTTACAATGAAATTATCTGAGAAAAAATGCAGTATGACCTCCGAAGGCATAAATGATATATGGTCCTTTCCACATATTATCATACTTTACATGATTTCCTTTGTCTTATATTCTTGAATCCCACTTTAAAACACTGTCACCCAAATTAAAATCATTTGCCTTGGTTCTTTTTTCAAAAATGTGTTTGACATTCTCCTAGATAACATGTGTTTTGTTATAGAATTCTTTCCTGGATCGTTGCAGTTGAATGGTTTCGTTTATCCTTCTATGTGTATCATTTGGTTCAACCTTCAACTCTTGAATTATCCTCATAACTGGAACTCCTAAAGAGGATGGAAAAACAACGTCCATTCCATAAACCAATTTGTATGGTGCCATGCCAATTGATTTATTTGTGGTAAGCCTATCATCCCAAAGTGAATTTATCTTCTTGTTGTGCCATCACTGTTTGTTATCTTCTAGCATCTTTTTGATAATGATGACCAAAATTTTATTTGAATATTTAGACAAACCATTACCCTGAGGGTAATAAGAAATTTAATGTCCAAGAGTGATATGATAGTTGCTGCAGAAATCTACCATTTTCTTTAACTTGAAAGCACCTACATTATTTTTGATAAGCTTATTTGGACATCCAAATCTTGACAATATATTGGTTTCTAGGGATTTGATAATCACAGCATCAGTTGCTAGTCTTGAGGGTGTGGCTTCAATCCATTTGGTGAAATAGTCAGTGGTTGTGAGGATCCATTTATGTTCGGCTGAGGATGGTGGATGGATTTCTCCAATGAAATCCAAACCCCACTATTGGAAAGGGCTTTCAACAGATATAGTCTTCAAGGGTAGTGGCAGTAGTTTTATTTTTCCTTCTAAAATTTGGTAGTTGTGGAAGGAGGTAACTTTCTTATGGACATCAGTAAAAAGTTTAGGCTAGTAAAAACCATCTCTAAGGATCTTGTTAGGAGTGGTTTTCCAATACAAATGTCCACCGTAGTCTCCTTCATGAAATTCATGCATATTTCTTTCTGCATCATCCTTCAACAAAAATTTTAATAAAATTCCACCATCATCTTTCCAATATAAAATGCTATCTAGGATACAAAATTTCATAGCCTTTGTTTTATTCAGACCAGAAGGAGCTTGTAAATTGAATAACACAAAAATGAGGTCTGCATACTAGGGTGATATTATAAAAGCCTCATCTATTTGTGGAGTTGCCTGCTCCTCTTGATCATCTAATGCAGCTACAAAATTGATATCCAAGGCATGAAAATTAGACTCAGTCATCAATTTGGCTAGTCCATGTCCCTTAATGAGCTTGGTGGGTTTGATTTTTATGTCATATTCAAGAATAGTGGCAATCCACTTACCTCTTTTACCATCTGGTCCATTTTGAGTCAAAATATCCTTAACCACAGAATTTGGTACATAAGCAATTATGTGAGAATAGAGAATATATACTCTGGAATACTTAATTGTCTTTATTAGGGAAAATGCTTGTTTCTCAATTATTTTATATTTCAATGCAACATCTCTTAAATCCTTACAAAAAAATGCAATGGGTAGCTCATATTCCTCATTTTTTTTGTAAAAGAACTGTTGCAACAGTTTGTTCAGATGAAAATGAAAATATAATAAAATCTTTTGTAAAATCTAGACTGATCAGGACTGGTGATTTTGTCAAAGCTTGTTTCACTTGGTAAAATGGTTTTTTTGCTTCAATGTTCCATCTTATTTCTGAGTCTCTTTTTAGCATGTTTTTTATGTTTCTGAGGAGTTTTGCAAGGTTGGGGATGAATCTTCTTAGGAATTTTATTTTTCCAATAAATGACTGAAGTTACTTAATGTTTCTAGGATGATTGATTTTCAAGATGACTTCAATCCTACTAGGATCAATCCTAATACCTTCTTTCAAAATGATATGACCTAGAATTTTTCCTTCTTCAAGGCCAAATTTTTTTTTCTTGGGGTTAAGTGAAATTCCAAACTTCCTACATTTCTCAAAAACTCTTTTCAAGTGGAAAAAATTTTCTTCATCATTTTTGGAATAAGCAGTGATGTCATCTAGATATATAACAATAAATCTTATGTTTTCATCGACAAAATCAATATCCATTGCTCTATGAAATGTGGCTCCAGTAATAATTACCCCAAAAGGCATCTTCACATACATGAAGGCACCCCATGGAGTAGTAAAATTTATCTTATCCTGATCATCAAGGTGAACCAAAACCTATTTGTAACGTGGATCTAACAAATAAATCCTACTAGATCCAACTACTTTTTGTAAAATGTGGTCCATCTTAGGTTAAGGGTAGTTGTCTTTTAGTGACACTTTATTAAGGTTTCTAAAATATATACACAATTTGATTTCACATGTTTTCTTCCTTGTTGGTACTATGTTGGAAACCCACTTAGAGTACCTAAGAGGAACTATGATCGTAGCATCATACATTTTCTTGATTTCTTTCTCAATTGAAGGCATCAGTTCTGGAGTTATTCTTAGAATTTTTTGTTTAAAGGGTTTCTGATCCTCTTTAATGGGAATTTTATGTTGTATTATGCTAGTGTAATAAGCTTTTATATCTTCATAACTCCAGGAAAACAAATCAGTGATTTATTTGAACAAATCAATGTATTTTTTCTTTTCAGTAGGTGGTAATGACTTAGAATTTTATCATTTTTGGGTCTTTTCACTACCTATGTTGAATTCTTCTACATCTACCCCTATGGGCCCAATATTGGGTTTCTTGGCTACATCATTAAAATCAAACAACTCTTCTAATGGAACTAATCCTCTAGGAAAAACATTATCTTTTAATTGAAGTATTTCAAACTCTTCTTTTTCTTGATCTATTTCAAGAAATTCTACTTTATTTATAACTTTATTTACATGTTTGTTGTCTAACTATTTCTCTAAATCAGAATGTACAACTATATTATTTTTTAAATCACACTCTACATCTATACTATCTTCTTCAAACTCATCCTTAGATTGCAAAAAAAATTCAATTTGTTTATCATTAACAAAGTCTTGCGAATATCTAACATTATCTGGAATAGTTGGTATGTGTTTCACTTCAACTATGTATTGTCGATTGGGATGGGGCATCTTACAGTTACTGGCAGAAAAGGCAAGACTATTAGCAAGAATATTTTGATTTCTAGGGATTGCAGAAAGGTCATATTCCATAGAAATCTCCAGAAAATACAGCACATAATTTTTTTATGCTCTTACTCTAGGGTGTTTTGTAGAGTATTCTCCTTTTATTTGTTTTATTATTATCTCAGAATCCCCATAAATGGAAGTTATTTTAGCACCCAACTTTTTCAGTAATTGTAACCCTAGTGTTAATGCTTCATACTCAGCTATATTATTAGTGCATTGGAAATTAAGCTTGTATGAATATCCTTCAGCAGGATTATTTCCTAAGGTTGAAACCCACAATCCTGCTACAAACCCCTCTTTGCTACAAGCTCCATCAAAGTCCATGTTCCAAAGAGGTTCAAGTTGAGTGTCATGTTCCACAGTTTTCATATATTTCACAAATATCAATATCTGATTAAGCAACCTGAGTGTTTATGTCTCCATTATTATAGAGAGTGAATGAGTCCAGATCTGAATGGACATAGTAAAGAGTATACTTGTGTGTCTTATCTTGATTACTTACCATGAATTTCATCAAGGTCTCCCTATACAATCTCCTTTGTTTGCCAAAGACTAGTATGGTAGAAAAATTCATATCCATGTGTAGGGTTCCTTGCAACTTAGCTCCCCATGAGTGTGACAACAACATGCCATACTTAGGGGGTGTATATGTAACCACTATGTCCATCACCAAAATTTTGGCTGGCATTTGTGCCAAAGTAACACACAGATCTTTGATCAGACCTGAGCATATTACTTTGCTAGAATCAAAAGAACATAAATCCCTTTATGGTCTCATAATTTCAAGTCTTAATTTCTCCATGACAACCTTAGGCATTAATTTATGTGAAGCACCTAAATCTAGCATGGCATTATGCAGAATTTTATCATGAACGTTAAGGCTAACATAGAAGGGAGGCACACCTCTTTCTTGAGGTTTCCCATCTACTTCTAAGATCTAGTCCAAATAAAAGTTCAAGCTGGTCATCATTCAAATTGACAGTATCTGTATTTTCCCCTATATTAAGAGATTTCATCACCTGAGATATGTACACATTTTTATTCATAGACTCTGTTAGAGGAATAAGTATTTTTAGTTTTGCTAACCCATTCTCCATATTGAAGGATGTCTGAAATTTACTCATGTTTAATAAATTTGGTTTATTATCAGCATATTTTTGGATAGGCTCTTTTTGTTGATTAGTGGTTGGAATATTTGTTTGAGTTGTTTTTGAATCAATGTCAACTATATTTTTAGACGGAGTTTCTACTATCCTTTTACCTAAAGTTTCAACAATTTTGTTGGTAGGAGTATCTGTGATTTTCTTAAGAGTAGTATCAGAGGTCTTCTTAGCAGGAATATCAGCTGAAGTCTTATTTCTAGGGGTATCTAAGGTTTTATTACTCCTAAGGTTGTATTTTATATGAACTTCTGTGATAGCATACTCAAAACGTTGTTTACAATCATTTTATTCCTCATACTTAAGTTATGTTTGAGATAACTGAAAAAGTTCTTGTTCTTCTTGAGTAAGAAAAATTGTTTCATCATCATTCATTCCCATCATATTTATTTGATTTTCTTCTACCTCTTAAACTATTTCACCTTCATCATCAACATAATTCTCTTGGAAAGGAGGTATGATTTGTTGGTATGGTCACTTTTGTTCCCTTTGTTTAATTTGTGGTGGATCTCTCCTAACATTTTGGTTTCGGTTTTATGGACTGGGTTGATTTTCTCTTGGGGGAATTCTATCTATTAGACAAATTATTTTCATCATTCTCTCTACTGTTATAACCAGAGAATGTATCTTAGCATCAAAAAAGATGTTGATGGTTCCTCTTTCATTGTCACTCTTCTTTCTTTTCTCATCCTAGCTCTTTTTGTTAAGTAATTAGCTTCTACACTCACTGCATTATTTGAATTTATTATAAATTTGCAGAGTTTCTCTCTCTTAGCTGATAAGAAATATCTGCCTCAAATCCATCAGGTAATTTTATTAAGGCTAAACCTTATGGTGGTTTAATGTTTTCTGGAATTGCATTATAAACACTATTGAATCTGGTGCAATAATCCTAGACACTTTCCCTAGGTTCCCTACTAATACTCTGATATTCTAATAGAATCTGAAGAGGGTTCTTTTTAACTTCCCATCTATTAAGGAATGACTAATGAAATACAGGGAGATCATTAACGCTAGCACGTGGAAAGGCTTTGAGCTGTTTTATAACTTCTCTAGTAAGACTTTGAGAAAACAATCTCATTTTAACGTTTTCTTCATCCACTTATTGAAGATCAAAACTATCATTCATCGTATCAACATATTTTTAAGCAGTTATGGGTCCAGTACCACCAAATTGGGGTATTCTAGTTTGATAGTCTTGTGGAATGTTTGCGAAAGGATCCTGAAGGACAAGTGGATCATATCTTTCTGCCATGATGGATATATGAGGATGGATAATATGGAGATTGATTAAAGGTGGAGCTTGAATGAAAGGTGGAGGTTGAATTGAATTTTGAGGTTGTGTTGAATATGTAGGTTGAATTGAAGGTGAAGTTTGGGGTGAAGATGGATTTTGAGTTGCTTGGTGAGAAATTACAGGGCTGGTAGTGGAAACTATAGAAGGTGTGGTACTGGATGATCTTGGATGAACAGATTGAGATGAAGTGGATGAAACTGCCAAAGAAGTTAAGGCAGAGAGTTCAATAGATTGTTGGATATATGCCTCATGGATAGATAGGTCAAGGCCTGATACTAAATCCTGTAATTTATCAAAGTCTTGATTGATTTGAAGATCAAGACTAGGTTGCACAGAATGTCCTTCAAATGAACGACGTTGCAAGGTAGACTGATCTACCACAGTTTGGTCCACCCAATTTTTCAACTTAGTCATAAACAAAATATGCTCAAATGGAAAATAAAAATCAATATCTTATAAAGTGACAAAGTTCTTTGGAAGAGAATCTTCCCCAAGGGGAGGACTACTACTTCCTTGGCTCTCAGCTAAAATTCTTCTCCTCTACAATTTTTTAGGATCATCAACAATAGTTGTAGGCTTAGGATCAGGATAAGATCTAGTATAAGCTCTTTTTGGAGTGAGAAAAAAAATATAAAACACACACATACACACACACATACTATTATTTACAAAAGTAAAAGGTAAAAAATCTCTTGAAATATTCCTAAAATACACTTCTTTTAACCAGGGGAAATGAATTCGCAGAAAATTATAGTATTTTCAATTATCCCCAGTATAGTCACCACTATGTTATCTTTATGTAATTTTTGAGATTGTGAGAGAAAACACAAAAGGCAATATCAAAACCGCTTTGGACGATGGGATCTAGCCCTACTAGGTTCAAAGAGGGATCTCTCTGTGAAATTTAGCTTTGTTTTATGTAAATTTTTAGGCTAGTTATGACTGTGAAACTGTTTGTTTGTTTGTGATTGATTGGATTGTTTTGGTTGATTGAATTCTTATAATTCCATTGGGATATGGAGTCTAAAAACTAACTGGATCTACATCAAACTTTAAAGGAGTTTCTCAGGGAAAGATAGGATTCACTAGTTGGATCTTTTATAATTTAAATGATATGGAACGGAAGAATAAAAAGGTTCAGTAGAAATGAAGGAGAAATCAAGAATTCCTTAATTTGACTTCAAAAGAAAAAATAAAAATTACTTACAACCATAATAGGGTGCATATTTAAACAAATCCTATTCGTCACCACTTATGTAATGTAATACAGATTTTTAAGAAATAACAGTGAAAGAAACAATGAATTAACAAATCAACGAAAGAAACACATCACTAATTTGTACACCACATGAATCCTGTGAAGAATGTCCTTGTATTATTGATTAGGCCATCAACCGGAAAATTACAATAGCTTTAAGAAAATTATATTCAACAATAAAACTAGAATACTTCGAAGTGTGAAGCATTTATACAATAATTACAGAACTCCTATGTCAACCGACAGTGTATATTTAGCACTAATCTAAAAAAATTATCTATTTGTGTAGACTAATAGGCTAGGTGGAAAACTGCATGGAGAGATGGCTTTGATTTAGAGGAATATGTTGGTGAGCTGGCCTATTGTTATTGATGTGTTGTTTTTTGTACTGAATGATCCCGTAACTGTATCTGAATTACTAATTAATCTAATAACTCACATAATTTGTCCCATTTTTCTTCATCCGAAATGGTCAATTTGGTTACCTTCCAGTAAATATCATCTACCACAGTGTATTTTTCAAAAGTTGGTCTTACCACGAAGATGTGATTCACTTCATGCTGAATGTAGAAATCATTTCCCATTGCTTCCAGGAATGCTCTACCCGTCATACTTCCTTTTATGTTAGAAAATTTGGAACTATCTCTAACAACTTCCTTCAAATTTTAATGTAATCTTCTTGAGTAAATAATTTATCATTAATTGCAAATACACTCGGTAACTCTTTCTGATTCAATGCTATTCTGTTGAAAAACGTGTTTACTGTTATTTCTATACCTTGACACTTTTCCTCCAACTGAGTAATAAGATTATTTTTATTCAGAATCTTCTTTACTTCCAAGATGGTTTCCATCCTGTCATAAATTCCTAAGTCTTCTATCTCATACTTATTAATTGAATTTAGGAATTTGATGATGTTGGAAGCTTTAGTGGGGATGTCACCCAGTTGTTCTCTGATTTATGTAATGGATTTTGTGGATTTCTTTATCAAGTCCTTCTTCTCAAAAATGATCTAGATACATGGCCAAATCCCATTCATAGAATTCAAAATTTCCATTCATATGCTTTCCTTGGCTTGGGCCAAGGTCTGGCCAATAGCAGAATCTCTTTCTATATTTTGTCACTAAAAGGAAAAAACCCTTTAGCAGATGTTTTTGAGGAACCCCTTATAAAAATAGCCCAGATATCCATTTGTAGCAGAGGTCTCTAGAGAAGGTTGGCGGGTGGAGGTTTTTGCAAATGTTTTTTTCCGGTGCGTTTCTCATCATAAACCGCACCGATGTGTTTTCCTCAAAACGCACCAGTGCGTACTAAAAATTGGCACATCGAGACACCGTGCTCTCCGTACAAACCTGTCTGGTGCATCTAAGTACTATAGAACACTGGTGCTCTACATATAAATAGGCTCAGCGCGTCACAGTAATCCATGGCACCATAACGACATGTGGTACGCTATCTATAATACCGCCCAGTGCGTCTCAAAATCCCGCGCACCAATACAGGGTTAAATAAAAGGAAATTGAAGGCCATAAAAATGTCATTTTTACTTCTTCAATGCTCCAAACCTCTTAATCACTGGTGTGAATTTGCCTTGTGTGAGGCACCCTGCCATTGGTGCTCCCGTTACATGCATTGTTTCCGTCCATTTCCCACCTTTGGGAGTTTGAATTTTCGAAAACGATGGGAATTTTTGGTTTTTTCAATTCCTCATAAAATATGCCTCCTCGACGTGCAAATGTACAGGTATTTTACTTGTTTCTCAATAACTAAACGGATTAGCGGATTGGATTTTCAAAATATCTTAAAATTAACAATTTAAATATATATATATATATATTATGTGTGGTGCGCTCAAACTGTTCAGCTCACACCATTCATAGTGCTTCTTGTAAATTTACAAGCTGCACCGCGAACGGTGCTAACAAAAACTGCACCGGGATCCAGTGCAATACCGAAAAAATGTGCATCATGACTAATTTTAAATCTAACATGGTGGTGCAGTCATTTAAACGACTGCACCGTTGACTATGTACTAGTGTCGGGAGGGTAGTGAATTGACCAAAATATCTGCCCTGGGAGGATAGTAAGGTCAATACACTGCCCACATGACAACATTACATAGTCAACAGTGTGGTCATTTACATGACCCCACCGTTGACCTTGTACTGATTTTGGATGGTCCGTTGACCAATATATCTGCCCCGAGGCAAATATTTAGGTCACCACATCAGCCGCCCAACAATAGTACATGATCAACGGTGTGGTCGTTTACAGGACCGCACCATTGACCATGTCTTATTGTTGGGCGGTGTGTTGACCTAACTATCCACCCCGAGGCAGATAGTTTCATCAACGCACCACAGAAAATGTACTTTTTATATTTTGTGGTGTGTGAACAATCTCCATGCGCCCCGAGAGTAGTGCACGATAAAAAATTATGCACCGGTACCGATCCTTGATTTTTTTTTTGGTGCACCGATTTTTTTTTTCAAAAAACATTATGTGTGTGTGTGTGTGTGTGTGTGTGTGTGTGTGTGTGTCTCATTTAGTAAAAAAATGTATTTGTTATGTGAATCATTCAGTGACGTCAACAGAGTGAACAAAGGGAACAATAAGAATATATGGAGGACCAGTATAACGTGATTCACCTATGGGAGGCAAGAGAGAGGGAGAGACTTATGTACCCTTGCCCTATTACGATAGCCACCCAATTTCTCCTAAGGGAGGTAGGACTCCTCAAGTTCTATAAGAAGGCTACATCCCTAAAGGGCCAAAGTGGTTTATTGGGACAACTGATCTTTAGGAGGGATGCCCACCGAAAAGCTTTCCAATTCGGTCCGGGCCAGTGGTTCGTACCCACTGAGGAGGACATATATTTTATTATTGGCCTATCTAGGAGAGGGAAGGGTTTTCCCCATTTCCCAGATGTCCCCATCGACTATGCATCAAGGAGTCACTTAGCGTTATGAGATGGTCTGCAATTTTTTTGTGGCAGTTTTGTACAGCTTTAGATAGATGTCATTCTCAGGCATGTGGGAGGTTGACCTGTTAGGTCCCCGTAATTTGTTAAATTGGCAAGACCAAATGTACAAAGGTAATATCAAACCAGTCTTTGGAGTCCTATGACCTAGCCTTCCTGGACTCAGAGAGGGCTCTCTCTATACTTGTGTAATGGATGCAAATTGATAGATTTTAGGGTTTTGATTTTAGGCTAGTTATAAGGATTAGGGTTTGTTTGTTTGGTTGGTTGGTTGGGTAGGTTGTCAAGCAGATTAGATAGAGTGAGAGAGGTTTAAACCATTGGGCTATGGAGTCTACAAAAGGTCTTGAAAGTTACAACAATAGGTCAAGGGTATATCACAGGGCAAGTCTAACAAAGCCAAATGGATCTAAAAGCTTATGTGAATGAAGTGAACATTAAATTGTGAACATAGTAGGTGCAAATGGGTAGTTAAGAATCATTCAAAAAATACTTTAATAAGAATGGCCTTTAAGATTACTATGCATAAAGAAATAACCAAAGACAGGGCATACCAATAACTTCTTTGACCAAACCCTAGCAAGTAAGCACTAAGACAACAATCAGTGAATCATAGAAAGCAAGAAACTTGTAAGTCTTCTAGTGATTTCACCTTCAAGCAAAGAAAAACATCTAAGATAAACATATAGTAATAATCAAAGAAAGGGAACTCCTAAATTCCTTAATCATACTACAAAGACCTTCAAAGCAACCATTTAAGATGAACAAAAGGGCATGGTGAATCATAAACCTCTTCATCTAAACCTAATCAACAATACTTCAAAGCAAAGACCTTAAAAACAAGGTTTAAGTTACATCAAAGAGCAAGGCTAACCATGAACTACTTTGACATTGGCTCTATTAAATCATTCTTAAGATAAACAAGCATAAGTGGAAATAAAGAGCATTCAAGGATTCTCTAATCTGACCTAGCAAAGGAAAACATACAAGCAGTAGAGAGCAGACAGAGCTAAGGTGCCTCTAAACAACATTTCTTAGCCTAAAATTTATGTCCTACTGCATGAGAAAGATGAAAAAAAATGATAACATAAGAAAACAAGCCCTAAATAATAAACACATCACCATTAACTATGTTCATGAATCCTGCAAGTGAGCTTGCTCCATTTTCATGCACATCAAGACATCCACAAAAACCAAATCCAATTTCTCTCCAATCTTCAAGTGTATGATATTCTTCTCAAATAATCATCCAACATGTACAATGAGGCCTCCTTGCAGAATTTAACTAGAAAGGAGGACCAAAACCCTAACTAGAGTTTCCAAAATGTCATTAATACATCATAAATGTCATTTTTGTCCAAAGAGACCATGCAAGGCCCAAGGCACAAAATATCTAAGCTAAGAAATGCAAAATAACTTCAAACATAAATTTCGAGCTAACTAGGAGTGATTTGCCTCAAAATTCCTCAAAAATATATTTTTTCCAGAAATTTGTGTCTTTTTTTGACTTTGCAAGCAAGGGCGCAGCACTGAGGTCCAAGGGCATAGCGCCAGGCCAAGGGCGTAGTGCATACACTAGGGAACATTTCATGTTTTGAAGATGACATTTGGAGGCCTTCCCGGTGTCCAAATGAGCTCCATGATAGCTCATTGGAAAGCTTGTCAGTGCACGGGAGATGTTGCATGATCAGGGCCTACCCCTTCACTTGTGGGCTGAGGCATGCAATACAACAGTGTATGTGCAGAACCGTTGTCCTCACAAGGTTCTTGGCATGAGTGCACCAGAGGAGGCTTATTCTGGCAAGAGGCCTGATATTTCCCATTTGCGGATTTTCGGATCTCCTGTCTACATGCATGTGACGAAGGATGCAAGAAGGAAGCTGGATCCAACTGCTGAAGTTGGAATATTTGTGGGGTACACTGATACACCTCACAACTATCGGGTGTATTTTCCAGACAGTCGCAAGACTGTTGTGCGACGGGATATAAAATTTCAGGAGGAGAAAGCCATGCAGTGTTCGCTTGAGAGGGAGCTACACTTGCATGCAGATGAGGAGCTGCTAGTTCCTAAGGAGGAGCTTCCGGATGTGGATCAGCCACAAGAGGAGGTTCAAGAGGTGGAAGAAACCACCCAGGTAGTGCCAACCATCAGAGGGCGCATGCACACTACAGAAGTTGAGCGACTGGCTCGGGATGCAGAGAAGGTTGTAGGACCACCTACAGCACAGCGCAGACAGAGACAGTCACCGGATCGGTACACTGGATACATGGCTCCTGTGAGTCAATGTGTTGTGACGGAGCCATCCTCTTTTGAGGAAGCTGTGGAGGAACCCGCATGGGTTGATGCCATGATCGAAGAATATGATTCGATCATCAGAAACAGTGCATGGGAGATTGTCCCAAGACCGGTTGGGAAATCAGTTGTAGGTTCGCGATGGATCTACAAAGTGAAGCAGGCGGCTGACGGGAGTGTGGAGAAGTACAAGGCGAGATTTGTCGCCCGTGGCTTCTCACAGATCGAGGGGATTGACTACGAGGAGACTTTTGCACCTGTCGCAAGGTACTCTTCCATACGGACGATCCTTGCTCTCTCAGCGCAGATGGGGTGGCACATTCATCAGATGGATGTGAAGACTGCGTTCCTCAATGGAGTTATTGAGGAGGAGGTGTACATAGAGGAGCCTGAAGGTTTTGAGATCTTCAGCAGTGAGTCGCATGTGTGCCGACTCAAGAGAGCACTGTATGGGCTGAAGCAAGCACCTCGTGCTTGGTACACCTTGACAGACAACATTTAACGGCTGATTCCCTCAAGAGTGAGGCGATCCAAACTCCGTACCCGCGCATTGTGAGGGGAAGTCATGATCATCGTACCGTATGCAGATGATCTGATTTGATCAAGACGAAAGTAGCTGATACCTTCATGCAAGGATGATCTTGCACGAGAGTTTGAGATGAAGGACCTGGGCATCCTTCATTATTTCCTGGGATTGGAGATTTGGCAGCGCAGTGGAGGACTGTTTGTTTCTCAGGGCAAGTATGCCCGGGAGATTCTGGAGAGGTTCAACATGCAAGGTTGCAAGCCTGTTGACACTCCTCTTCCTGGTGGTTGGAGGAAGGAGGATGCTACTTCAGCGGAGGTAGTGGATGCCACTGTCTATCGACAGTTGGTGGGTCGCTTATGTATCTGGTCAATACACGACCCGATATATGCTATGCAGTTAACCAGCTTTCGCAAGCTATGGTTAAGCCTACCAAGCTCTTTTGGAAGGCAGGCAAGCATGTATTGCGCTATATTAGAGGCACATCGGGATATGGTTCATGGTACAGACAGAGGATGGAGGAAGCTGCTTCGACAGACAAGAGCTGGGCGGTGGAGCCCAACGGACCTAAGAGCACACTCGGAGGAAAGCCGCATCATCGGCTGTGCCAGCTTCTCGGTACAAACAGAAAGCGGCAGATCCGTGGCACTCGGGTCAAACAGAGGCCGAGCATACGGGCAAAGAAGTTTGGTCGCATGATGGGTTATTCTTGGATGAGGAAGATCCTAGTTTGTTCCTGTGTTGTATTTGGAGCCTATAGTGCTACAGTGATCTATCGTGATAACCAGAGGCTACATCAAGCCTTTGGCTAATCCAGTATTTCATGATAGGTCCAAACATATCGATATCAGGTACCATCATATCAGAGATTGTGTTCAGCGGAGAATCATGATGCTTTCATATGTTCCCACGGAGGATCAGGATGCCGACATCCTGACGAAGGCGCTCACCAGGAGCAAGTTCGAATTCCACAGAGGCAGGATAGGGGTTGCATATAATCCATATCTTGCTGAGAGGGAGTGTTGAGAATGCAGCAAGATGATGGAGCTTAGTGAAATGAAGTCGCATTCACTAAGTGGGCCCGCAGGCAAATTCTGGCGCAAAGTCTATTTTTAGACTATGTCTATTTTTAGACATATGGAGCATGGTTCGGGGATTCCAGTTTGAGATTCTTGGAGCATTGGTCATGTTGGTAAAAATAGATGAGACTCTATTTTATAATCTGTGCTATTTTTAGATCTATCTTAAATATGGAAGTCAAATATTACTACCTTTAATAATATTTGACTATAAACAACAGTTTACTCTCTTGGAGCACTTCAGTTTGAGTCATGGAGGTGGCTCATGCAACTGACAGAAGGAATCACGTGGTTCCTAGGGTTTGATGGCATCTTGCATGGTTGACTTCAGTTAGACTTTAGTGGCAGGAGTTTTTGAGGAGTTAACGGGACAGATAGTGGAGTTGTGTTCTGTTTGTTTTAGTTGAACTAGTTGGGATTAGTTAACTAGCTAATCAACTAGATATGAGTGGAGTGAATTAAATATTATTTAATTCACTAAATATTAACTCATTAGTCAACTCAGGACCACTTCAGTTCACTACAGTGCATGATCAGTTCAGTGGAGACCAGTGGAAGAGGTAGATGAAAGGGTGAGTAAAGCTATCAGTTGGAGGATCAGTTTTGCATGGGATTTGCATTACACTTGGAGGAATTGTCCATGACAATTGCGCAATCAAGCCAAGGGGATTCGAACCTTGGATCTCTTCATATACAGGCCATGATTGCGCAATAGAGGCAAGGCAGTCAGCAGTGAGTTTTGAACCCGAGACTTGTTCAAAACTGAGTTAGATTGTGTGTGACTGTATGAGAAAGTACTGAGTACTTGTGAGGAGTATTGTACTTTGTTGGTTACATGATTTCTCCATTATAATATACACAATAGCTGCGGGGTTTTCAGCTATAGGCTTTCCCCATACATACCGAGTTAATGTGTGATTGATTTGATGTGCGATCGCTTCTATTATTTCCGCATGTGACAATTAATTGTAGATGAGATTATGTGTTATGCATGCAATTCGAAATTGATGTGTAATCGGGTTAATCTCCATTGAATAAGTGATTTATTCAGCTAATTTTTACAGGAAAACCTTGAACCAATGAAAACACCCCTATTCTGACTGATACTCTTTATAAGCATATGAAGTAGTGGTAAAATGAGTGATTTCACGTCCAAGCCTAGGGTTTCTTCTTATGGTATCAACTTCTTTCCATTAAATGAAGACAAAATGCTTAAAAATGTGTTTAGCGCATTCACTTACCTCTATCAGAGCTTTAGAAAACCTTGGAGGAAACTTGAAAGGGCTCTGAAGTGTTCTGAGGGGTTAATTTGCTTAGGAAGCCCTCCTGGCCAAGGGTGCATCACTAGTGCCAAGGGTGCAGTGCTCAATCCAAGGCGCGCAACGCTCAATCCCAAGCACGTAGTGCCTTTTTGCAGAGGGCATTTGGAGGCCTTCCTGGTGTCCAAATTGGGCCCATGATAGCTTGCTATAAACCTTATCCTGTCTAATTTCCAAATCTACCTTTTTTTCTGGTTGGAGTTGATTTGACCTGTCAAAAGTTGATTCTCCCAAGACTGGTCAAAAAGTGTTGAATGATGGTGAAGAAATGCAGAGTGCTAATGTAGGAAACTTTTGGAAGCCTTCCCCAACTCCAAATTTAGCTCATGATAGCTCATGGGAAATATCTTCCAATCTAGTTGTCATTTGATCCATCAAGTAAGTCATTTGGACAATCTAGCTATGAGAAAACCTGATTTTCCCAAGGTCACTCCAGAAGTGCAGCAATTCTTCCATGACACCTGTATTTTTGACATTTCTCCCAAAACATGATACCTATGCAAAATCTGAAGGGGGTTTTTATTCCTGTACCTATGATGGACAAATATTTCTCTCACTTTTGTCAAATTCATTTCTATTTGGTTAGAAACACAATTTGAAGCGAAACTGGCCTTGAGTGCTTCCTCCATGTCATTTTCTGCAAGTGATCATTGTTTGGCACTCTACTTGGGCCATCAAGCTCAAAAACCATAGTTTCCTCAAGACCAAGTGGTTCTCTTTATTTTTCTGCAATTTTTCTTCATTTAGGACCAGATCATCTACCTTAAAAATTCCTTCAGCTGATGGACCTCTTAACACTCCTGCAGAATTGCTAAAATATTAAGATTTTCCTCATATGCAAACTCTGAAACTAAATGGATAGTCTTTCTTTGGAACTCTTTAGGTTTTTTTTGAGTAACTATGTGCTAACCTTCTATTACATCCGTGCCAGCTTCTTATCAAAGGAGAAGAGTGTTTGAAACACCAATGATGACCTTAAGACACATGAAACCCTAATTGACCTAATGGGGGGGTTTTGTTACCATGATCTTGACTGAAAATAGGCTTGGAGGCTTCAAGTTAAAATAGAGTATTTTTCAAAGTGTTGTATTGAAGATCCAAAATCCAATGTACTTGATTTATCTAAAGAGCCTACAGAGATAGTTTTGAGACCATCAATGCTTGAGGAACCTGGAGAATATGGGAACGAGTAGGCTATGAGAAACCCTAGAGGTAAAGTGGAGTTATGGGGAAGGGAAAAACAGAGTAATGAGGTCATAGGCAAGAAAAAAGGATGGAGATGAGTGCCACAAGCCCATAAGGAGTCTTTTTAGGAGTGGCAGGGTGACCATGAAATGGCAAGGTTGAAAGAATAGTGAAAAATTTTCTATAAGGATAATCAAGGCAGTGAGATTTCTAAAACTCACAATGTTCAAAGAATGTTGTTTTTTAGAAATCTAGAACCAATCTATAGTCATCTACAACTAGTGAAAAACACTGATGACTAACATGACCTTCCCTTTTTCTTCAGATTTATTTTGTCTATTTTTTTAGAGTTTTCTAGAGACGAGGCCTACTTCTTTTCGGCAGCCTCATACGACGATGTTGCATGTACGGATGTAGATGTGGGGCCAGATGATGCCCAAGAGGGGCCAGTCTGACTTTCCCACCAGGATATCTCCAGATGCACTAGAGTTGCTATCCAGTGTTGATGTTCACTCCTTCATTCTGGTGCCATGTCTGTATGCCAGTTTGGATTGGTGAGGGTGTAACAACATCCTCTTCACACAAGATGAGCCACCGGATGTGAGAGGTAATATTATTGTTTTCTTTAAATTAATATAGTTTCATTTAATTGTCTTAATTAGTTAATTATAATTATCAAATTAATTCTAACACGTTCTTTAACTTGTTTTATTAATTTTTTTAATGAAAATGTCTAATTATTGTTTTGTACTATATATTTTGTATATATGGGGACATTTGTTGGGGATGATATTCCACCCCCACCGAATGATCTGGGTGTATATGTTGATGAGGAGATGGTAGAGGCAGAGGATTAGGGTGACATACCTGGTACTAATCAAGTGCAGATACCCGTGGGGGTGAGGTGTATGTCGGACACCAGATTTAGGATGGAGTTGGGCGACCAACTCTGTCGACTCCTAATTGATGAGGGAGTATGCCCAGCTACGATCAGAGAGATCTAGGCTGATCATAGGTTCACACAACTCTAGAGAGGAATGCCCCATGATATTTTGACCCTCATGCATCATATCGTTGGAGCTTCCAGAGCACTGGTGCGGGTAAGAGGGATAGGCATCGTGGAGATGCATGACAGAGTAGTGCCTCATCTGATGATCATGATCATGAGGGGAGTGATTATCATTCTAGTACTCCACCTCCTCCTCCTTCACCTCATGGAAGAGATCATGATGAGTAGCCAACATCCAATCCTAATCAACAGGCATCGTCTGAGCAGTTTGCACCATCTCAGCATACACCTAGTTCTGAGCATGCACCTGATCCTGAGTAAACAGGTCCATCTAAGGAGGGAGGTCCATCTGAGCAGACTGCACCATCCATTGAGTAGGCTACTCCGTCGACGACTCATCAGCAAGAAGTTCCTAAGAAGACTACACCATCGATTGATCAGCAGGCACCTCCGAAGCAGACTCGCCATTTATCTGAGCATGAGGTTGCAGCATCGACTGAGCAGGCTTCAACTAGTAATAGTATTGATGTACCACTAGATATTTGACATTTATATCTAGTTATATTACAGTTGTATATTTTTTACATTATACAATTACAATCCATGTATCTTATGTTCATGTTGATGTACTTAATTTACATGTTGGTGTTCATCATGATGTGTATATTGTTAGGTCATGTTAGATATGTTCATTTAATGTGCTTGCAGATAGATGTGTATATGATAGCGGTTATTTGACTTAAGATGGATATTGGATGTTTGTGTTGTGATGTGTTATACAATGCTTGTGTTTTGTTAGATGATTATGATCACGATGATTAGATGATGTTAGCGAATTTGAATGGGTATTTTAGTCGAATATGATGTTTGTACGATGGTTATCATGATCGTGATATTTATTTTTTATATTAAATCAGGATATTTATTAAATATTATGTCATGATTGTAACTGAAATTTTAATTTTAATTGTATGTAAAATTGTATAGTTGTAATTGTATGTAAAATATTTGTAAAATTGTAATTGTAATTGTACGTAATAGTATTGTGAAACTGTAAATTTGTAATTGTAACTGTATGTATTCATGTCATTATTCAATTTTATTAAAATTGTAAAATTTGTAAATTTGTAAATTTGTAAAAATTTTAAAAATGTAATTGTAATTGTATGCATCGTGATTGTAATTGTACTTTTAATTGTAATTGTATGTGAAATTGTAAAATTGTAATTGTGATTGTAATTGTAATTATAATTGTAATTCTAATTGTAATTTTAATTGTAATTGTATGTAAAATATTTGTAAAATTTTAACTGTAATTGTAAATGTATTGTGAAATTATTGTAATTTTAATTTTAATTGTAATTGTATGTAAAATATTTGTAAAATTGTAATTGTAATTGTAATTGTATGTATTGTCATCATTCAATTTTATTAAAAATTTTAAATTTGTACATTTGTAAAATTATAAGTTAATTGTCAATTTTGAACCATAACCACCATAAGTAAAATGTATACCGTAAATATTGTTATATTACCATAATTGTAAAATAGTAAATCTATAAATTTGTATGAATATAAATAATTGTAAAATAATAAATCTAGAATAATATGAATTTTTGTAACATAATAAAGTTTAGAAAATAATGCAAATAAATTCATGTTTAGAATTATCATTATTTTATTATGATCTTACGTACCAAAAATAATAGCATACATTTTAAAATATCATTCACACACATTTAAAGCAATCAAGTAGTTGTATTATTTTAGTAATTGGCATTATATAAAAAAAAGAACTTTATATAGTGCACCATTGTTTTCGAGATCAACATAATTGAAAATTATCAAGTCAAATGATTTTAACATTAACACAATTCAAACCAATTAACTCAACATACATATTATAATTTTCAGAAAAAAGAGTCTTAGTTATAAGGTGATTAAGTCCTCTTCTTTATAAAAACCCATCTTAAAAAGTATAAATGACGAAATAACACATGTACCATATCACTCTGGTTTCTCATGATCACCCTCTTTATCTTCCAGCTCGCTTGGCATGATAACATTATTGTTCTCAAAAATATGTTTTGATCTAGGGTCATGTCTCAATACAAACAACTAATCTCTATCCAACACATTTGGGTGAAAAAACACCTGGTTGTAGTGTTTGGGGAAAACATAGAGCTCCTCAACTTTCTCCCACATCTTTCTAGAGTTGATACATATCAACCTACTATCATGATCTTCCTTTACATTATTCTAATCAAAGGTGTCCCACCACTTGCACCTAAAAGTAACACATTGGGAAGAAGAGAAATCCACTTCAATGATCTCTTGTATATTTCTGACATAACATAATGTCCCTCGTACTAATTTTTGATCATGGTGGCTAGCTTGACTAGATTAATCGAACTCGAATTCCACTCCACAGTCTTGTGTCATTTTTCCATCATCGACATTTTCTGTGCGAAAATGGTGTCCATATGCCCACATAAATGGGAACAAATTCACCTATAAAAAAGTTAAAAAATAATAGTTTCATGTGTGTTATAATAACGCAACTATTAAAATGTGAAATATAGATGTTACATTTCAAAGGTGAATTATTAAGTTTAAAATGTACATAAATATATTATTATCGAGTGGTTGCACACAATCCCTACGTTTAACGCATCCTCTTCAGCATGCAAGAACGACTGGTTGTACCGTATTTCTCTCTGACTTGGTCAACAACCCAACTGCTGGGGCATATAATTGGCATATTTTCATTTTAAATGCTCGGGATAAGGAACACTTCTACCATTCAACCATCTAAATTCTTTCCTGTCACTATCCCATTTCATCCTCTTTTGTTCGTACAATGCAACCTATGGTTGTGTCACTTCGTAATTATAAAGAACGAATTTATTGATTGCTTCAATTTTTGCATTCGTTGATGAAATAAAACCAACATATAGTACATATGAGATCAAAATATACATTATGTCGAAGTTCAAAATGAATATTTACTTTGTGTAAATTTGAGAACTTATAAGTTGCTTACACTTTATCAAGTGCCTTTTTTCATTCTTTTGGAGCAACTACCCTTCTCTTTTGTCTTCATCCTTTCATCATCCCAAATCACCGCGCCTGGTGTATTTTCGATTTGCTTAATGTACTCACTGGCATAATAAAAAGACTCATATGATATGTACCCCTCTTCCATAGACCCCTCGGCTTTTGCCCTTTGTCGAACAAAACCTTTCAACTTCTTCATGTACCTCTCTAAGAAGAACATCCAATGAAAAGAAACCACCCCAATTAATTCAACCTCATCTACTAGGTGGATTATAATATGAACCTACAAATCCATGAAACTCGTCGGCAGTTCCTTCTCAAACATACAAATAATCTCAACTATCTCTTGACGCCACCATGGAATGATAGCCACATGAATCTCCTTTGACGTGATCCAACATAAAAATGAAAATAATTTAGATATGGCATGTCCTAGGTATTGGGGGAATTCATGTTTCACACACCCACGCATGAACAAAGGATAATGACACTAAAAAGTTATAAACACATGAAATAATATACAAAATTAGTTATGTTTTATGATCCTTGCATGGGATAAAATTTACTAATATAAAAAATAATAAAATCATGCTTTTGACATTATATATGTACTCTTAGAAGATTCAAATGATCATGCAATTTCAACCCTGACAAATGGTCATCGATGGTGAAGCAGCGTCGTAGTGAAAACCCGTATGACGATGGCACCCTCACACCCATTATAGCTTCATTCTAAAGAAAGTTCATCCTTTTTTAAAATCCATGGGACATCACCTTCTTGAAATACCAATGAGAGGGACCAATGCTTGCCTCTGATCCTATACTTTCTAATAGTCTTGGCCAATGTCTCTTTTAGTTTTTGAAGTAATAAGATCTTTCCTAATAGCCAATGCGTCACTTTTTTTCGATGATATGTGCCTCCATAAAGAAGATGAAACATTTTTATATATATGCATGGGATTTAATAAGTGGGTAATCTTAAGATGCTATAAAATATAGATTTCCTTTTCATCCCGATGGGAAATTTCTCAATATATGTGTCGAAGAATTATGGATCATCGAGCATTGGCTCCCCATTTGAATCGAACATTTCTATGAAATCCTTCTCCTTCTCTCTCTCATATGCTCTAAGCCATTCAACTGGTGTCATTATTGGAGGCCTTTGGTTTCTCTCTCATTTACCATTGACAACGGATGTTGCTCCTCTGTAAGGGTGTTCTTCTGGGAGGAACGCCCTGAAGCAGTCATACACTAGATTTCGTAGGTTGTTGGACCATCTAGCTTTTAGAGAAGGTCCAAAATTTACATCCAAAATACCCTTTTGTTATAATACATGTGAAATTATTGCATACAATATCCATGGCACGTTAAAGAATATCATGAAGATCAGAACAATTACAACGAATTAAATAACTAACATGTGAAAGAATATTGTTACATATATAAACAAATCAATAAACATGTAATTTACCAAAGAAAACTCCTAAGTCTGGATAATAATGTGTTGTGTAAGCACATATGCCATACAACGTAAAACTCCTCTCTATTGCAATGGGTCTTGATATATCATATACATTTATCCCATCCCATAATTCCTTCAATTCATCTACCAGTGGTTGTAAGTAGACATACATATTCTTCACTTGTCTTCTACCAGGGACTATGAGAGCCAACATAAGATGTTCATTCTTCACGGACAACCATGGGGGGGATATTGTTATTGATCACTACTACAGACCAAAAAAAATAGTCTGTGTTCTAGAGGGAATATGGATTCACACCATCCATGGCTATGCTGAGTCGTAGACTTCGTACTTCATCCTTGATTTTTCGGGCCATGTATCTTCTATATTATTCATGGCTATTGAATATTTTGGGGTTCACATAAGTCCCAACTCACTTCTATGTGAGTTATGCCATCACTGCAACATAGCTAATTATCTGCACCAAAGAACCTTTGAATCATCGGGATTATAGGCATGTGCGTCAATATCTTAAAAGGAGGACCATATGATTTACCCTTCTTTTTTTATTTATCATACCTATCATGCCCACATTTTAGACATATCTCTTTGTGTGCATATCATCCTCTATATAGAATAAAATCATTTCGACGTGCATTATATGATATCTACTCAACACCCAACATTTTCAACAATTTCTTTGCCTCTTCATAGCTACCAGGAAAGACATTATCATTCAGAAGAACCTTATCTTTGAATAACCTATAGTTTGTCATGGAAAATATTAAATGTGCATTAATGCTGATATAATTATTAACATTCATAAAAGTGACCATTTGTAATGTTCATTGTGTGATTATATTTCTCAAAATATAAGGGAGGACTTGATGGTTAATTACCTCAAAATTTTTGAGAAACATGCATTAGACAAGCCAAAATTTTCTTTCAAGTTGTACATAACATTGTTTTCCCCAACTGGGTAGACTTTGACTGACCGTCGGGTCCAAAGAGAGGGGTGGTGGAAGCAAATTTAAAGCTTTCGAAAAATGTATTAGCGATATGAGAATCATCCCCTAATTGATCATCGTTCTGGAATGCATATAACAATAGTGTCTCTATGGCAATCATATCCCTTAAGTAATAATCCATACCAACCTCAATTTGATTTCCTCCATTTCCAACTTGTGAAGAATTGTTGTAATCATTTCTAATTGGTGAATCTGGACATAGTGGGAATTGAATAGGTTGTTGATTCAACCATTCTTGGTATCATTCCTCTCCAAGTTTTTCTCTTAATTCAGCCTTCTCTCAATTTGAAATTGTCGTGGGGTGCAATGGAAGATGGTAGGTAGGTCACCCATCATCACTATAATCCTAATAGTTTAAAAAAAAAAAAAATGAACATGATTAGTACAAAATTGATGATATCAATTAGTAAGCACGTCTACAATGCATGATTAATTGGTTTGAAGTTGAAATATTTACATTATTAATCTACCAAACAATTATTATTACCATCATTGCCCCAAGATTGTGGCTAGAATATGCAATGTTACAATTGGCAGGGTGAAGCGTGTAATATTCCCAAATGGGGAAATGCAGCAATACATGCACTAAAAACACATTTTTCATAGATATATGCAATAATAGTTAAATTCATCCCATGGATCCATTCATTCATACATTATAACAGCCATGTACAAAACGATATCTGAAACAAATCATGGTAGCTTAGTTAAAAAAGCCTCCCAAGCCATTATTGCTCAAAAATCCTACAAAAAGAGGGGCTGCACCCATGAAGAAAATTGGAAATACCCTAACAATGTTATTTTATTACTCCTGCAATAGCAGTAAGTTGTACATCAAATCTAGAGCTGATATGTGCATAAAAAGTCAGATCTATATTAAATCCATGCACTATACAAGCTCCTCTAATGAACCCCCCTGGGGTTTTCAGCAAAACAGCATGTACAATGTGTAGATCTGAGATCTAAGTCTGCAGATCTATCCAAATATTCAGATCTGGAAAGTGGATCTGATCTGATATGAACAGTAAAATAATCTCCTCCAAAATATCTCCAAAGAGAAGGGCATATCCCCAACACTTAGCAAATCAACTCTCCAAATGGTGCATTGAATCACCCTGCAACTGCTCCTTCAGAAATTACGTAGATATGGACTTCTTCTGCACTGTAGGGAACAAAATGTGTTTTTCCTGCAACCAAGATATGAAAATGAAGTTCAATACCTTCAATACTATCCCTCCAATGGATTAGAACCATCCTCCACTGAAAAAAAGCTTTGAAATGGACTAGATATGAAGATCTAGTTTCCACTTGCTACAGCTTACTTAAACAGAAAAACCCTCAACAGAATCTACACTGTCAAAGGGAGATGAAGCTTGGCCTTCATCCAAATAGTGGACAATATGGTGCAAGACTCCTCCAAGAGCTACTCAATGGAAGAGGTGGGATTCCCAATCAAGAACACCCTGTGCTAAACAACACTCTATCTCAGCTAAATAGCCAGAGAAACAAATATGTCTAAACAGAACATATATCTGTAATATTCCTAAATTAGTATGCAGTTAATAGGAATATTAATTTTACTTCTAAATCTAGATAGATGAATAAATGGGCAAGGACGCTCATAAGTTTCTTAAGTATGAATAAAAATCCCTCATAATGTGAAAATGGATCATGTAATAACTAGATCAAGCATCCACATGTGTGAACGGGGTCTAAAATGTGTGGAAAAAGTCAAGTTTGACCAATTCAACAAAATTTTTATATGAGGAGTGGATCCTAAATGAAGACAACTCAATGTGAATGAAGATCAATCTAGCTAGTCAAAATGAAGACACCTTGAGTGTGAAAGGAGACAAGGCATGAAGATCCAGTCAAGGTTGATCCAGTCAAAATTGATCCACTCAAGATTGACTAAATCAAACAAATTTTTAAAAACATGAGCAACGCACATAGAGATAGCGTAATTTTGGTGGAGGAGCCTTTGCATGAAAGCAACCTCATAATGGGGTGGGACCCTTGGTGAGGAAGCTCATCAACTATATAATGGAGGAAATGGCAACCATATGGGCATGATTGAAGATTATATTGTATGTGGTCTATTTAGACTTCTTTACATACTTTGGTTGTTTAGCTAAGTTTGTTGCACTGTTTAGTGCAAGGGTTTTCTCATGCGGGAATTCCCTACTCTTCCTTGGAGATCTTGTTTAAGAAATCTAAGAGGAGCTTTATGAGCTGAATTTTTCACTATTTGGTGTTAGACCAAGTAATTACCTTCAGTAACAATGTAGTCCTTTGCAGAAACTACGTTATTTCTTAAGGTGTGCAGTGGGAGGGGTTAAAACCCCACTTTTATGAGCTAGTTTCCCAGGAGGAGGATCAGCCTTTTTCCCGGAAAGTGAGTAGGAGAGTCTACAGTCATTTCTTTGCATGATAAGATATTTTTATGTAGATATTCAGCTATACAATGTGATTCAGCCATATATCTGCAGCATTTCTTTCTTGTATATCATTTATGTCAAGAAACCCTTGTCGAGTCATCTTGGATCCATGTAAAAAGAGACTAGATCTTTGTTTTTATGCCTCATTGAATAATATAATAGAAGATCTGATTTGTCTCTCTATTTTCTAAGTATAACCCTAAAATAACTGTGCAGTCTCTTTATGCAGTAATTTTTGTGTGTTGCAGTCTTAGGGTTTCATCACTTTTTAAGCTGTTTTGAGCATGGGAGGCCTGTTTAACTAGGAAAAGTCATTTGTTTCTGATTTCCTTTTAGATATACGTTCAATAATGTCAGATCTAATGGATTCATGGGCTGAATTTTTCTGTTGATGCTCATATTTCTGAAAAATGTGTTTTCTTTGCAAGTATTTCTGATTTTCCCATGCTGGGATATTAGAGTGGTATCAAATCCTTAATCTTGGCTTAGCCTGTGTTCTTCATCCATCATGGAGTCTTCTAATGGGGAGGAGAAGATCTGAAAGAGAGATCAAAGAAAACCCTTATTTTCTGGAGGAAAGAGGTTCTCAAAACTTCTCTTTCAAACTTTGCAGGGTAGAAGCAAAGACATCAAAGAAATGAGGAGGGAGAGACATAGAAGTCCCTCAAAAAGATCTGCAATATCTATACATGAGGAAAGCTCCAATTCCTCATCTTATGGGTGTGAGAATTCAGCCACATCATCAGATTTACAATGCTCTATCAGCCACTTTTTCATGACGAAGAAGAAGTAGAAAGGAGATGTGCCAAAGGAGGAGACTCTTGGTGATTATTTGCAAGAGTATGAAGCTCAATCTAAGGGGTTCAAAGATCACTTGAACTTCCAAGGGTTTTGTAAGATCAAGGAATAAGGAAGCACAAGGAGCAAGCAACATAGTGTGGGTAGATTATTTCTATCTACTTTTGATGGATCACCTAAATGTCCAGCTAGGGCTTGGGTGAAGGAGCTAGACACCTATGTGCAACAACATCAAGTCTCAGAAAATGAAGCCATCAAAGTAGCAGCACTGCATCTTGAGGGTAAGGCTTATGCTTGGTGGTTGTTTGAATCTTTTTCCTTAAAGAATGAAAATACATCTACCTATGTAAAGTTCATTAGAAGAGTAGTGGAAAGTTTTGATGAAAAATATTATGAAACACCTTCTATGGAATCTATCAAACCAAATCAAACAAAACTTTTGCATGGATTGGAAGAGTCCCTAAATTCAGCTCCATTTCAGAAAAAAATTGAAGGGGATGGAAACTTGTTTGACATGTTGCCAAAGGCAAAGTCCCCTTTGCATGAAGAGCTTCTTTCTCAAGAGGGAGACACGGAGATTCCTCTTTCAAAAGAAGACCAAGATTTAAGGTCTCTTATTGATGATGAGGCATTTTCAACAATTGAAGAGGAGGAAGAGAAGGCTGAAGGTGATAACGCAGTCATGACAAGAGCACATATAGGACCTCATGAAGAGGAAGATGGAATACTTACGCCAAGGAGAGAAACCATTGCAATGTTGCAAGGAGTTCCAAGGAATCTCACATATGAATATTGTGGCACAATCCATGTGCAGCATGTGCCATCATTATCAAATGGTGAGATCTTGAAGATAGAAGAAGGAAGAGAGGAGGGCAAGCACCACATGATGAGGAGAATACACCCCTTTTTATTTCAGAAGGCGGATGCACAAAGAAGGCAATATGATCTATGCAAGGAAGGCAAGGAAAAATCTGTCCACACACATACACATCCTGCTCTATGCCTTGATGTCTCTTTACATGGAGGCATTCCACTGGGAGACCTCCTGATGGGGGGAAAACTAAAGTGTTCTATCAACTATGGGAAGCATATACATACTTGGCTAAGGAAGGGCTAAGGAAGGAGCCTTGGGTGAAACTAGCACAGTGCAGAGAATCTTTCATGGATTCAAAAGAGAGGTAAGAAATTTTCTGAGTTGGACATTGCTATCTCCCACTCAGTTATTTGTGCTAAAAAAGGAGAATTTAGAAGTCTATGATGGCATGGACATGATGTCATATGGAAACTCCATATCTTTGGGGCATCCAATGATATTTTCATTCAAAAAAGATATTTTTAAACATGACAAGAGGATATCAACACTCTTGCATGCATGAGCCACATTGAGGAAGTTTTGGAAGACAAGGACTTTCAAAGGGGAGGTTGACTTCCATCTACTCCAATCTTGTATTGAGCAATATCAACTGCAAAGGAGGCAACAAAAGGAAGTTGATAGTACTCCAACATGTGACTTTGACATCAAGCATGTCAAAGAGGATAGCCATGCTATGACAGGGGTTGCATTTCAGATTTCTACAACATTGTCATTGTTGGGGAGCCTAGATCCTTATTGGGATTCCCAACTTTTGATGGAATACTCCAAGGACCTTTTCACATGTAAGGTTATTGATGGGCAAGTGATGGATGGGAGGTATAAAGTAGTTGAGGGAGTCATTTATTCCCAATATTAGATCTATTTGGCTAGATACTCAGGGAAAATGTTAGGGGCGAATTTTAGCCCAAAGGCAAATTTTAAGGGATTTTAAATTTTAATAGGGCGAATTTTTTATATAAAACCCATTTTCTATAGTTTAATAAAGTTAGCCCAATAATTATTTTAAAAATAATTAATTATTAAATATTAGCCCACCAAAAAAAAGGCTCATAAAACTGAAAAAATGAAATTCACCCCCAATTTTCTTTGGTTGGAGCATATTTCCATGGCATTCGCCTGGATTTACAAGGTCGGAGGGAGAAGTTAGAGTGATTTTCCCCATTTTTTTTTCACTGGTTCGCCGGAATTTAGGAGAGGTGGCTTGGGCTTTGTGCACAGGCTCGCTGATCTTCTTGTTGGCTGAGCGAGGGACTTGACCGACCCTCTCTGGTCCCTTAGGGCCCTCCCATAGTTCAAATTCGTTTATGACCTATGATTTTATTTGATCTTTTCACTATTCAGAAAATGGAAAAATCAATGATGACGCATGAGCGGCAGGGTGGTTGGATTCACCAAGGGATAGGCGCCTTGGGCTCAGATGTGGTGGATCTGCTCAGTTGCATGCATTGACGAGGGAAAATGGTTCCATAGTAGCTGGATTTAGAGTTTCAAGGTCCAAGATAGCCCATTTCCCCGGTGCCATGGAGCTAAACCCACGGGCAAAGAGGAGTCTAGGCAGTGCTATTTTCCCTTGGGTTGCAACCGTAATTATATTTTAGAACATACCTGCATCCCCTGTTCTGTTTGAATTTTGAAGCATTAATCTTCATTTTTTCTCTACATGCGGGTGCAGAACGCTGTAGCATTCCAAGTTTATGCCGTTTGAATTGCAGACCTTAGAAGAGAGATAGATGGCTATAATGAACATTGAGGTTGGGCAAATTAGGAAACCATCACCCAAATGATATTGCTTCTCATTGAGTATTTTGGAGATAATATTACTCTACCATGTTATTCTTGGAAGGCAATCAACAGTTGGACTCTTTCTACCTCCATTGGAGCACTAGAGAGGAAGGAGTCCCAAGGGAGTGTTGACTCTTGAGTAGAGAAGGGAAATACCTTCCCTTGTGTTATATATGGAAATGGAAGATAGTTTCAGATCTTCCCTTGTGTTGTATATAGAAATGGAAGAGAGTTTCAGACCTTCCCTTGTGTTGTATATGGAAATTGAAGAGAGTTTCATGGTTGATTGATAGCTAGATGAGGTACATGGAGTCTTTGTAATGAAGAGATTGGCCAAGCCATGAGAGCGATGGATTGGGTTGAGTGAGTTGTAAGATTGTAGTTGGATCTTCACCTTGGTGACCTCATATATCAATCTAGGGGTGGCATCTACATTGAATGCATGTGGTTGGGTGGTGAATCGCTCCTACACAGCTACTTTCTTGGGATATCTTCTGTTAAAAGATAAATGTTCAATCTTTATTCTCATTTTTGGAATTTAAATCTTTATACTCTGCTATGAAGATGAATTTATGCATAATGTGTATGTGAATTCATTTAATAATGAAATGGCCATGTGTTTTTCATGATTTCAATTTGTTGGGTTTTCATTGGAGACAAAATTTGGGTTTAAATGGTGAACTGTGTTTTTAATGGTCCATAACTTTTAATTGGGTTCAAGTGGTGTAATTGTTTGCTAGGAAAGCATTGATGGGGATGCCATATTATAATCAATGATCTGTGAAGGGAGGCAATGACATTGTAGGATGTCTTGTACCAACTACTTTGGGAGAAAAAGTTTGTGAGTCGATTTAAGCGGTAAATCTCATCACACAGGGGAAGGATATACCGATGCATGCTTTCACATAGATCTCTCCAAACTTATTACAAAAGTCCATTATTTCCCTATTATCGATAAAGTTAATCTTGTTGTGACAAAGATAGGCTTAGTGGACCAATTGATCTCTTTGTTGATAATTTTGGTATTGGGATTGCTTCAATAGAAAAAGCTTCTCTCACCCTTAATCTACTTTCTCCAGCATTATGGTCAATCCATGATGCAGACGGCTTGTTGTTTCGAGGGCGGGTTATCTAGACTTTGGGTATTGGTATATGTTCTTTGTGTATGATAAAAAACTGCAATTTTGGTTTCAATATCACTACTCTCAGCTGAGATTCACAATGGCTTCATCATCAACCTGAGTAGTGAATGGTTAGGAGTTCACAAGGCTGGCCTAGTGACAATTAGTGATCTTGTCTTGTGGAGGCCCCATCATCATCATCTCCTTATGGTGATGGCAGTTGTATAACTCTTGAGGGGACAACCTCCATTGGGGTTGGGAGTGTGTATGGATGCCTTTCTTGGAGGAAGTGAATCTCTCTTCTTGGAAAGCACTTTGACAATCCTCAAGTAGCGTTCGCTTGAAAGGTAGGACATAATCAAGTAAGGTAAAAGGAAGAAATTCTTCCCTATAGATTTATCTCCTTTGAGCTCCTACACAAGGGGTGCAAGATCATGGAGGAAGTGCTTGATGCATCCAGGGATTTTTTCTTCTCTCTCTCTCTCTCTCTCTCTCTCTCTCTATATATATATATATATATATATATATATATATATATATATCCCCAAGGGAAACCTTGTTGGATTCCCCCCTCTTCTTTGGAATATCTAGATGGAGGGCAACTTAACTGCTAGCTACAATAGTGGTTGGTGACCTTGAGAGACTGTATTTGGTTTGAACCTATGAGTATGGCCTCCCATTGGCAACATGCCTCGGGTGGAGCTTTCAATTGATTGAGTTAACCCTCAAGGGTTTAGAAGTATATATATGTATATGTGTTTGTGTATTTTGTTTTTCAAGGAAAATCTCATAGGGAAATCCAAGGAACGCTTCCCCACATTTATAGATGGCATCCCTAGTAAAGCCATTGGCATAGATTAGTGCACCTCAATCAGGGGGGATTTGAGCCATGTAACTGCTGGCATAGAACTAGTCAAATTTCTCCTAGCACCATTGGCAACAACCAGTTGAGATAACCCCTTGGGCTATATGTATATATATATATATAAACTCCTAGATTAATGAAACTATCCAGGACAATCACAACCATTTGAAATGATTTAAAATTTAAAATACATTCCACAGCCTTTGACAGACTATAAATTTAGCCTAGATCATGTTGTAGGTTAAGATGTTAGGGGTTATGGTTTTGTAAAGTTTTACATCAAGTTGTGAATAGGGTCTAGTCCTTAAACCAATACAATTTTCTATTATGTGGTGACTCGTGGATACAGTGAGGGAAAATGCAAAACTAAACTCTATTTTTCCAGGTCTGATAAAGTGTTAGTTATCCATGGATTGAGGAAGAATTATTATTAAGGTTGGAGATTAGAACTTATATACGTTTTCTTGTTCCTAAATTTGTTTCCCCTATATCTTATCAAGTCCCGTTTCACCTGTGTTTTATTGATTCAAATTGAAAATTAACTCAATAAATCTATAAAAATAAATATGAAAAATCAGAATCATATTGATCCATTTTTGTAGAATCTGGGTTTGGTGATTTCACTAAGTTTTTTGGTAGTTCAACTTAATTCCTCTTTTCTTATTCCAGACTTAATTTTCTGGGTGAACACTATGTTTTCCTGATAAAGGATGAAAATTTTAAGTCAGCACCTGTTTATAAATATAGAAAATTATCTTACTTTCATCTAGACTGGATGTACAAATTTAGGAGTGACAAGCTAGAATCCTTCCAAACAATTCATGGACTAATTGGTTTTATCTTTCATTTATATTGGATTCTCCATGCTGTTTAGGTTGACCTTTGAATTGACATAGTATGTTAAACTCCCATTGCTTGATATGCTAAACTGACATTTGATGTTGTTGTAATAGGTGATTCATTTGGTACATTATTACCCCATTTTTCTTTAACATAACAAGCCATAGAAAACACCTTTAGCCTTTAGGTGGTAGTTTAGACAGATTAAGCAGAGGGTCAGCCATTTTTTTATTTCTTATTCCTCTATGTTATATTCTTTTCTGACTAATGAATTCCACTGTTTCCTTTGAATATTTTGTTTACAAGTCATTTCCCAAACTCTTTGATTGCTAGTATTTGATATTTTTTTTTGTTATTTAATAAAGCCTAATGCAGTGAGGAAGTTCCTCTGCTTTCTAAACTGTTAATAGGTGCATTTTTTGCCTGAAATTTCCTCCGTGTCATTTTAAGTTTTATGTGCAATCATGCTTCTCATACTATGCAGGCACATTCATAGATCAAGGTGAAAGTCCACAATTCTACTTTGAGAAGTATCCAGAGGACAATCTTGCTTTCGGATTTCTCACATGGCGTTGGGTCTTGGGGCTCTGCTTATATCATGTTTACATAGCCCCTTATTTTCTTGCTCTATGCATCTTGTTGGCAGCTTCATTGATGGCTTTTACTACCACAACACAACTTCCAATGGTTAAAGTTTCTCGCAGGTTTGCTCTCTTTTTGAGTTGTATCATCATGCACCAGCCTCTCTGTTCTGGAAGATGATATTTGAATGTAAATTGCAACGGTTTTTGGTTCTTATACCTTGTCTAAAAAGTTCATTTACTTTGTTATTCTTACCTTCTTGTTGTGATAGATAAGACTGTGAAGCGTGGACCTCAGCCTAGTACAAGTTTTAAGTTGATATGGGAATATTTTTGGGATGCCCTCTTCATTTTCCACACCGTTATCATAATCTCTTTTGATGACTACTAGGTTCTTGAATTAGATTTGATTATCTTATTAAATTTGTATATATTGACCTCACCTATTCTCACATTCAGAAATTCACATAGACTCGATTTTCAGTTGTGAGTTTACTTTTATTCTTGAACTGAGAATCAAAGTATATTTGACTTGTCACTTGAAAAGAATTCTATTTAAATCTGGTCTTCTCTAATAGTGATAGATCATTTCATGTAGATGGTCATTCATGAAGTCTCGATCAACCATCCTAAGGCTTGATGTGGCAGATTCACTTCCCAGAGCTCGCATTTAGGATCTTGGTGTTCTCCTGATGGGTGTAGGATATGAGGTAAATTTTTAAAATAGTCATACCATTGGGGGAAATGAGGCCATCTCATGTATCCTGCATTTGATATGTGACTAGATTTCTTAATAATGCCGTGGATGATTTAATCTTGTTTGGTTTCTTAACATTCATGGATAGCAGGTCTTTTTGATTAATTCAACTCTGTATGGATTCAAAGGGCTTGCTGGTAGGCTTGCCCCTATTGGTGTCCATGGAGCTCTTTTGCTCATAATGGCAAGAGCAACCTTTAGTTCCACGGGGGCATATCGGGGTTCAGTTACAGTTCCTCAAGGCCTGAACTTTAGGATGGGAGAGGTGCTTAATCCAAATGGGATTTTATCAAGGCCAATATCTGCTTTTGCAACTAAAGTCCACGTTAACAAAATTTAACATTGATTACTATGAAAATGGAGAGGTATTTATCTTTCTCAATTGAGAAGCACACAGAGCTTGTGTTATTTCAACCCCTTTCCCCTCTTAAAAACCATGTACACAAAAAATTGTTAAAAGAAAAAGGAAAGGAAAGGCATGCTAGCTGGCACTATTAACACACTATTTCTCATCCTTTTATGTAACTTGACTTTTTGCTGTTGAGAATCTAAAATTTATGGGGTAATTTTTTTTTTTGAAACAACAATGTTGAAGCAGCTCTCTCTTTACGACATGGTTTGCAGGTATCCAATGGATTAAGATACTACTCTCCTTTGTTTGTATAGGTATCCCAATTTCACTCAGAACTTTCTCTACGGAATATGGATGGCAAGGAAGTTTTAAGGAAGACAATCAGTGTGAACCACCCTTTACGACTTGGAGGGGTAACTATATATCAAACTGATTGGGGTATTTCAGCTCTTCAAGTACACAAAGATGGTGCAGGGCCATTAAATCTTGCAATGTCTACCTTACAGAATGGGGATAAAAAGATTTTTGGTACATTCTTTCCACTAGAAGATGACAGTAGTTATACCAAACCTAAAGGAATGTGAGTTGACATTGCAAACCTCTTCCTGGCTTGTAATTTTCAAATTTACTCTTTACATGTGTAAAAAACTTTTAGAGTAATTAGCTACAAGTTTCTAACAGTATGTCTAAGCTGGTCAGTTTTCTATTAATATTTTTGGGCACTGCAGATCAATTTTGGATTGGAAGTATTGCAGTCAGCAAAAAGGAAGGATCATGAACATGCAAAGAGAACAGAGTGCATACATCTTCTCTATATGCAACAATCCATATCCAATTCATTTTTGTCGTTGAAGTTGCCCAGGTTATAAATGCATCAAATACTTAGAAAGTCTACATATGTAACCTTTGTCTAAATCTTTGGTGCATATTGAAGAACGGCTAAAATAGATTTGTGCTAAGTATATATATATTTACATAGATAAGCTAAATACATCGTGGTGGGGTATTGATCATTTTTTTAAGGGGTATATGTATAAAATTTGGGTGTTTCTCAAATATTGTGGAGTTCAAAGTAGTATTCCGAGCCTTGAAGTGATCTATGGTATTCCTGTTCTAATTATGCAATATTTCCTATTCACAGTTATGGTACACATTATCCAAGACATTGTCAAAGAGGGATGCATGGGCGCTGGCCATGGAGAAAGTTGTGTCAGAGTATTTCTAAGCAAATATATTAATCTCCAAAATTATTTAAGATGGGGGATTCAAGTCTTTGGAAAACATGTTGATAATCGCTCCTATGGTGCTTTTAGGAAATGGGATATCAATTGCATGACAAGTTATTTATGTTCAAATCACTGGCCAAATTCCTGCTCAAATCACTAAAGTAGCTAGTCTGTGGGCGTTGGAGATATCAAACAATCAATTTAGTGGAACTATTCCCTCTGGCATTGGACAACTGTGGAATCTCAGCAGCTTTCTAGCCAGTCAAAACAATATATTCGGGACTATTCCAGTGGAACTCACTAGTTTATCCTCACTATCAAGGCTTTCTCTTGATCACAGTATGTTGTATGGGGAGCTTCCTGAGACAATAATATCATGGAAAGGTCTTTCTCAGCTTAACCTTGCCAACAAATGCATCACCGGATCAATTCCTGCATCACTTGGGTTGTTGCCTGTTCTTCACAGCCTTGACCTCTCAAACAATTTGCTTTTAGGGAAAATACCTCCTGAGTTAGACAATCTCAAGTTGAGTTTTCTGAATGTGTCTGACAACCTTTTGTCTAGCTCTGTTCCTTTTGGTTACAATAATCTGGCCTATGATAAAAGTTTTCTTGACAATTCGAGCCTTTGTGGAGGCGGGCCATTAATCCTACCTTCATGTTTCCAGTAGAAGGGAAGATCTGAAAGCCATCTATATAGGGTATTAATTTCAGTTATTGTTTTGATAGTAGTAATTTTCTTGATTGGTATAGGTTTCTTTCTGAAACGCTACAAAAATTTTTCGGAGTTAAGTATCAAATGGAGATCCTTAGATCTCCACATGTTTTAAAGGGTAGAATTTGATGAGTCAGACATTCTGAAGAGATTGACAGAAGATAATGTTATTGGAAGTGGAGGTGCAGGCAAAGTGTACAAGGCAACACTGGGAAATGATAATATTGTTGTTGTGAAATAGATCTGGAACAACAGGAAACTGCAGACTGCCCAAGACAAGGGATTTCAAGCAGAGGTGGAGACTCTAGGGAATATTAGGCATGCCAACATTTGTCTGACTTCTGCATATCTGTTGATTCCTAATCTGCTGGTATGAACACAATGCAAATGGGCTTTGTATGAATAACTTTTATGTATTCTAGGGGAAACATTGGTTGGCCTACTTATTTAGAAGATTTATTTGGTCTTTGCTAAAGGCAATGCTACAGAATCATGGTTCCCACTCAATAGCCACAGGGATGTTCAATCTATGTAATATATTCATGGATTGAATTGAGTATATTGTTGATTTGGACCGCTAGAATTGTAGAAAAACTGGGTTGGGTAGATATAATACTAGGGGTTATTTGAACACGGATGTGCCCAGGGTAGAATTCCATTAATTATTGGCCATGTAAATATATATATATATATATATATAAATATGAAAATAAAATTTTATAGGCAGTTAATTGGTGGACATGTGTGCAGAGTATGCGTACACCCACAACGTGAATGAGAAAAGTGACATATACAACTTTGGTGTGGTCCTGCTAGAGCTCGTGACTGTCAAGAAGCCCAATGATGTAGAATTTGGAGATTACTCAGACATTGTTAGGTGGGTTCAGAATCATATTCACATCGATATCAATAACGTCCTGGATGCACAAGTAGCAAACTCATATAAAGAAGAAATGATGCTGGTGTTAAGGGTGGCTCTGTTATGCACTAGCACTCTGCCCATCAACAGGCCTTCCATGAGGGAAGTTGTGGAAATGCAGCTTTCCTACAGCACAGATGAATGAATTAGAAAGGCAACAACTACCACTTTGTCTCCCCATGTGAGATGGATACGGTGGATTTAGATGTGCTTTCCCTTATGCTGCTTTGCCCGTTGTGGGCAACCAAATGTTAGCTTAGACACATGACCTTCATAATTATAGCGATGTTAAAAGCAGCATTTAATTAATTCTATACCTTCTACAGAAGCAAAGATAATTGAAGGTCTGAAAGTACTGATCTCTGTCTTATGTTGCTGGCTTTATAGGTTTGTTTTCCCAATAGGAGATGCATAAATACGCAGAAACATTTTCACAATCCTTGCAAAGAAAGGTTCATGTCCCCAAATCTTTTAAAAGACAAAGTTAAGACAAATAATATAACCTTTGTTTGATTATTAATGAGAACATAGAAAGATCCACAGTAAGTTGATGACAAATTATAGCATTAAGTCTACTCTCTCGATAATGATATGTAATTTTAACATTCTATATTTGTAACCAAACAAAAACAGAAGTTGAGTTTAACATTCCCTTTAGTGTATATAATAGGGAATTTTTGCAGCACAAATGTGAAACATTATATGCAGGGTAGCCTGTTTTGAGATTGTTCTATCAAAGAGATGATGACAAAGGAATAGATGTAGAACAATGCGGTACATCATGGATGAATGATTGACAGTAACTTCGTTGAATCTCTTCTATCATTTAAAGTTAGTCATGAGGCTTTGCTGTCTAGTTATTGTACTGAGAATTGTAGTGTATTTTAACCTTTAATTAGGCATCTGCAGATGAAGAATTGTAACCACAAAAATTAGTAGCTATCAAAGGAGGATATACAAACAGCCTGCCAGAGTGTGAAGATACCTCCAAGAATTGTATGAAGTAGAATAATGTTGAGTAATTTTCATTTTGTCACTGAAGATTGTGTCTATATGGCATGTTTTATTACATGCTTCATCTTTAATGCAAGTCAGATATTAAATTGGATTCAATTGGTGTATTACTGTTAAAGTATACACAGACTTCCTACGAGAAAACACTTAACTTTAACCCTTATGCACTTTATTTTTGGCTATCTATCTAATAATTAGTTATGTTCTCTTACCACCAATTATGTTCTCTTTAAGGCAATCAAAAAATAAATTTACAACCCACTGATTAGTTAATTCACGCACAACTTAACCAAAATAGGTTTCCTTGTTGTGCAGGTGTTTATTACTGTTGTGAATTATGTGTGGCACTAAACTGGGATTTATTTTAATACAAAGTTCAATGCTTAGATTTTTTTATAATCCAGAGCCAATTCATCCCTTTATCTTGTCCATTCTGACCACATTTCATGATTGAAAGTAAGATTAGGTCAAGGTTCATCCAGAGTGAAAACTATTTCAGTCATAATTGACTTCATCACATCCACGAACAACTTGCCAGTAATTGATATTTGGCCAAATTTGTCATGCCTATAGAACAAAATGGTTCTTTGGGTTATATTTTATTTGGACTTATAAGTTATAACTACCAGATTTGAAAAGATGCATATACTGAAAATGTATCTCTCCTTGTACAAATTTAAAACAAGACATCATTTGTACAACAATACTAGGAGGGCATTGGCAAGTTCTAGAGTGGACCTCCTATCCAATCAATGGAGCTATCAGGTAAATACAGGGTGCCATTGCTACTACTAGTGGGATTATGCTACAAAGAGATTCATGGCATGGCATGGGCATGACATGGGGAATTCTAAATGGATTTTTTCTAATGGTTCTCTTCATGTTGATGGTTATAATTTTAACAGATTCAGTAGGGTGGCTGCAACTGGCACATATTCCTTTCAATATCCAGATTTTGAAGGCACAAGAAGAAATAATATTTTGAAGAAGTGAGAAGCAGTTCACCTTATTATAGTTACCATGCTAGGTCTTCCTTTAAGAGATTCCCAGCATCAAATCATTTCCATAAATATGGTTGTGTAAGAGTCGTGATGGTGTTGTAATGTAAATTATGTTTCCATAGTTGAACATCTAAAGTATTTTGCGATATTGTTATTGTACCATGGCACCTGGATCGGATCCAATGTTTATCAACACTTTTTTAATAGCATGTTTTCTTTTCTTCCTGTTGTTGTTCATTTCTCCTCAAACTCCTCTCCAACCTCAATATCAGTGCTAGTAGTAGCATGAGCAACAACACTACGCTTAGCAGAACTAGAAGAACGTGTTTTCCAAACTGCATGAGAACTACTTCCCTCATGAGTCACCATGTGCCATGCTTGGTCTCGATGGTTCTCTTCCTTCTCCTCTTGGTTCAACTACCATATCTTCATTGGAACCAACACCCTGAACTCCACTAGACAACGATTCACCATTTTGTAGTAGTGATTCGCCATTTGTACTGGTGATTCGCCATGATTTTACAAGATAATAAAATCTCATGAGAAATTCGCCAAAAAATTATATATACATATTATATTATTAATAAAATCGCCTTCCATTTTTCCTATGTATCATGGGGATTCACCCATTTATTATATATATAAATTTAGGGGGGTTCTTAAAATTTTCCCTGTAGATACTCCAAGCTCAAGGAGAAACTACTTAATGCAGCCTATGAGATCTTGCTTTCAAAACCCACTTGTTTCATTATAACATATCATACTATCTTAGATGGATTCATGTGGGAGAAATTCAAAGAGGAAAGGCACTCTCATATGAGTAAGTGCATGGGTCAATTGCTGGTTGAGGAGGAACATAGCTCTTTGGGAGAGTTATCATTACCACCTCCTTATTCATTGAGTGTGAGAAGGAGCTCATCCATGAGCTACATTGCTGATTTAAACCAAGTATATGATAAACATTGTATTGTTGAACATCATGATATATTTATTATGTACTTTTATTTTCTTAACACTCATGTGTAGGTCTTGGCTCCAAGAGGGGGCACTCTTTCTTATGGGTTTCATGAGCCACCTTGGGCCATGAACAATAGAGATGTTGACCATCCCCTAATAGATTTTGGGGAGATGTTGTATTTATCATGGTGTGATTCATTAGAACCAACTATCGTACACCTTCTCCAAGCATGCAAGAAGGATGGGACAGCAAACAAGTGTTGGGAAGAACACTTGTCATATCATATTATATGGTAGTTGAGGGTAAAACTGCGCTAGTTGCACATGAGAAACCATTATCCTTCTCCTTTATTCCATATGGAAACTAGCATGATTTCAATTATGATTCCATATGCTGAAGATGTTCGTATCTCTATTGGGGACATGATTGGAGGAGAGGCACATTGGTTGAATGTGTCCTTTGGGAAAGAAATTTCCCACACTTTTTGCACTATATGTTTCAAGGGGAGCATGGGAAAGGATATGGCTACCATAGTAGATCACTTGTTTCTTTATGAGGTAGGCCATATGATTGTTTGGAGCACTTGGGACATGCCTCTCATGAGCATTTTGGAGGAGCTTTACTAGGAATTACCAAGCTGGGAGGTGATTCATTTCATTTGGATGATAGCATGGAGGTGGGAGTCCTTCATTGACGATGAAATTCCCCATGATTGTCATCTCTTCTATCTTGAGGAGGCCCTTGATCAGTAAGAAGGTTTCCATGTAGACCTTCCTTTCTTCCATGATGAGAGCCATTTGGTTTATCCACCAAAGGCCAGCTTGCACACTTGGAAGGAGCCATTGGGATACAATTATTACAGAATATCTTAAGCAATGGTGGAAACTATTGGACATGACGGCCACAAGAAGAGGAGGGGAGATTTTGCAGCATCCTTGCAGTTGCTTGAGGACAAACAACATTTGGTAGGGGAAGATTGTAATACTCCTAAATTAGCATACAGCTAATAGGAATATTAATTTTTCTTTTAAATCTAGATAGATGAATAAATGGTCAAGGAGGCTCATAAGTTGCTTAAGTATGAATAAAAATTCCTCATAATGTGAAAAGGGATCATGTAATAACTAGATCAAGCATCCACATGTGTGAATAGGGTCTAAAATGTGTGGACAAAGTCAAGTTTGACCAATTCAACAACATTTTTATATGAGGATTGGATCCTAAATGAAGACAGCTCAATGTGAATGAAGATCAATCTAGCTAGTCAAAATGAAGACACCTTGAGTGTGAAAGGAGACAAGGCATGAAGATCTAGTCAAGGTTGATCCAGTCAAGATTGACTAAATCAATCATCATTATAAAAGGATGAGTAAGTCACATGGAGACAGCGTAATTTTGGTGGAGGAGCCTTTGCATGGAAGCAACCTCATAATGGGGTGGGACCCCTGGTGAGGAAGCTCATCAACTATATAATGGAGGAGATGGAAACCATATGGGCATGATTGAATACTATATTATATGTGGTATGTTTAGAATTATTTGCATACTTTGGCTATTTAGCTAAGTTTTTTGCATTGTTTAGTGCAAGGGTTTTCTCATGCGGGAATTCCCTACTCTTCCTTGGAGATCTTGTTTAAGAAATATAAGAGGAGCTTTCTGAGCTTCATTTTCCACTATCTAGTGTTAGGCCAAGCATTTAACTTTGGAAACAACACATTCCCTTGTATAAACTGCATTATTTCTTAAGGTGTGCAGTGGGAGGGGTTAAAACCCCACTTTTATGAGCCAGTTTCCCAAGAGGAGGATCAGCCTTTTTCCCGAAAAAATAGTAGGAGATTCTACAGCCATTTCTCTGCATGATCAGACATTTTTATGCAGATCTTTAGCTATACAGTGTGATCCATCCATATATCTACAGTAGTTCTTTCTTGTATATCATTTCTGTCAAGAAACCCTTGCCGGGCCATCTTAGATCTATGTAAAAAGAGACTAGATCTCTGTTTTTATGCCTCATTGAGTAATCTAATAGAATATATTATTTGTCTCTCTATTTTCTGAGTATAACCCTCAAATAACTGCGCAGTCTCTTTATGCAGTAATTTCTGTGTGTTGTAGTCTTGGGGTTTCATCACTTTTTAAGCTGTTTTGAGCATGGGAGGCCTGTTTAACTAGGAAAAAGTCATTTTTTTCTGATTTCCTTTTAGACTAAGTTCAATAATTTTAGATCTAATGGATTCATGGGCTGCATTTTTCTGTTGATGCTCATATTTCTGAAAAATGTGTTTCCTGTGCAAGTATTGCTGATTTTCCCATTTTGGGATATTACAATATCAGAAAATCATGATCATAAGCTAACTCCCATATGGCTGCCATCCTCTTCCTTATCAACAATGTGAGCCTTCTCACCTTGGGTCCCACTCATTAGGGTTTACATTTTCATGCAATGAATCTCCCTCCAAAATTTCATTGTCCCATCATCAATACCACACCTCCATAACAATGCTGATGGATTTGGTCAATATTGACTGGATCTCCATGCAATGTCTTCCTCCACACTCAAGGTGGCTTTATTCTAACTATATGAACAGATGCATATTCCCACAGAGTTAACTTCATTAATGTTCCACATCCTCCATACTAGCTTAGTTGACTTGGTTAAACTTGACTTTGTCCACACGCATTTAGCCCTTGTTCACACATGAAGGTGTTTTATCCAACTGTGAATATGATCACTTTCTCATTAAGAGGGTTTTTATTGCTACTAAAAATATTTATGGGTCTCCCTACCCATTTATTCATCTAACTATGTGTTTGGAGAAAAATTAATATTCCAATTAGCTGCATGCTAATTTGGGAATATTACAGTCCTCCCCTCCCAAATGTTGCTTGTCCTCAAGCAACTGCAAGGATAGAATTTAAGAGCCTCCCTTCTTCCTCCTATAGCATCCTCAAATGATAAGTTCCTCCAAAGAACAAGATGCATTTTCAACAATATGTCCTCAAGTTGTTCCTCCCATGTGTAAAAGTATGTCTTTGGTGAAAGATCCAAATGGCTCTCATCATGAAAAAGTGGGATATACATGGAAACAACTATATGTGTTCTAGAGGCCTTCTTGAGGCATGGAATCAAAAATATATTGGGAATCATCATCCCCATGTGAAACCTCCATCCCCAAGCTATCATCCACAAAAATTGAGTCACCCTCCAATATGGTAACTCCTGAAATATCTCCTCCACCTTAGGTTCCTGCAAAGAAGGTGGGCTGCATAGCTGAATTTGTGGGACTAAAATGTCCATCCCACGTTGTTTCTCTCTCCACTTATGATATGTATGGGGTTGCTGCTGATCTTGGGCTGAAATATTACGGTCTTCAAGAATGACCCAAGTCACTCCACCAATAAAAACATCCATGAAGTGCCTCTCCCAAGAACTCAAATTCTCCAAATGGATCCTCCCACATGAAGACAAGAGGTGTAGTGTGGCAATCATGGTTTGCCCATTGTTTCTCCTGAAACATGCAACATATGAAGCATGGAGAATCATACTCCCAATGGGCACCTCCAACTCTTGTGCCATCCTCCCAACAAATCTTCCCATAAGAACAAGAACATCATCAATATATGGGAGAAAAAACAAATAAAAACAAATTTCCACATGACAACCAGGAGGTGGATCATAGTTCCATATGTGGAACCAGTGCAGTGTGTCCCTTGCCTGCCTCAAAACAAAGTATAACAAGTGTCTTTTCAGCGAATTTTTTTTCTGCCACAATCATCCTACAAGATGGTATCATGAAAGTAAAACTTGGTGCCAATGGTGCACACCAAAAATCATGTGGCCTCCCCCACAAACCACAAATAAAATGGCCAACATCAATGTTGCAAATGGCCTCAAGTACATTATAATACAATATAAAATAAGGGATGATCCTCCTTGGTACAATATGCTGCTCACAAGAAGTAAAAGAGTACAAATCATAAGGCATGAATGTACATCCTCTACCATGTACCTTGCTCTTTGAGCTAAAATGGCTCAACTAAAAGTTCTCCCTCACTCTCAATGAGTAGGGAAGTGGTTGTGATTACCTCTCCATCATCATTTGGGCTATGCATCTCTCCATATGCTGATATACATCCTACTGGATGCCCTCCCAAGTGAACTCCCCCATCAAGGAATGATATGCATCAAAGTGTATAGAAATAAAGTCCACATGTGCTACATGTAATAGCTTCTCCTTGAGATTAGAAACTCTAGTCAAGAAGACTCTACCATCAGAATAGATGACCCCATCATCCACCATGTATATATCATCTCCTTCCATATCATCAAGAATCATGCAAGCACCAAGATCCTTGGAGTACTCTACCAAAAGTTGAGACCTCCAATATGGATCAATCCTCCTAAGAGACAGTGCTGAAGATCTGAAATGTGAGGCTCCCCACATGTTGTTGTCTTTTCCTTTGACATCCCCCATGCCAAAGTCATCAATAATAATGTTGTTATCTATGGGAGATTCCTTCCAAAGTGGAAGTACCTCTTGATCCTCCAAGATTAAGGAGTAGCCCCTTTGCACCATGTTAGTGCCATCTCCTACTCCTGCAACATCATGCAAAGTATGGGAAAAGATCAGCCCGCACTCTCTCAATAACAACCAAAGCAACAACAACTCTAGTTTCCTCCCCACACCATTATCATATAAATCATGGAGCAATATAATAATAGCCAATATGAAAGATATCACATCATTCCAGTACACCCAAACTCCTTGCTTCCATATGATGTAAGTGCCATGCCAAGTTCCATCCACCAACCAACTCTTTGAAATAGAATGTGTCATAGGATGACCAAACTCTTTCAAGAGTAACCAACATAGTCTTGCCTCCTGCTGCCCAGTATCATAAATTTGCAAGTGGCTTTCCATCCTCTTGCTTATCAATATCACCCTTCCACCCCATGGTGAGTGTCTATCATCATGTCCCAAAGTGGCATCCCTCCAGTTGAGAATACCATCCTCCCAAATCAGATTTCTATCTTTGCATTTTATGGGATGTTGAAATGCAATCTCCTGGAGATCTCCAAATGAATGCCACTCATTAATGATCAGGTTGACCCCATAAGGATCCAAATAGGTGGTAGGAAAAAACCTCCCATCATGATGTGAAAGATCCATCAAGAAATATCCATCACAACCATGAGAGATGTTATCCATCATAATATTTCCCCCAAAAACTATCTGCACATCCTTTGTCATACATATGGGAAGGTCATTGGAATCCTCCAATAATGGTTGGGCCCCCAACTCATCACTGTTTCTCAATGACAGCATTGTTGATCTCCATGATGGTGCATCTGCTTTCTTCAAATCATACTCTATGATGTACACATATTTCTACATGGCATGGTTCAAGACAATCCTCATCCTATCCTCCAAAAATCTACACTCCAACCCCAAGAGTTGTGTGCGACTCAACAATGATACACTAGGATGACTGTATATCTCTTCCTTGAACAAATCAAGGCTGCCCAGCGTAGTGAAAGTTTTCTGCTCCAAATCAGCAACATGTTTTGACCCTTGGTCATGCAATGACATATCCCCATAATCCTCCATATGATGTGCTAAAATAACAAGAAATGGAAACATGTACATACCTTGGTAAAACTTGGGAACATCTTGTATTGCTACAAGGGTTCCTTCCTCTGGTGTGATGGCTTCCCCAACTATTGACGATGATGGCTGCTGCTCTATGGCTTCATCAACGCTGGTACAAGTCTCCTCCTCCTCATGCATCTCCAGAATAGTGCATGGGACTCTAGATGTCAAGAGATCAAGACTACTTTACAATGGTGCAAGTATATTTTCTCCTGATGTAAGTGCTCCTGCAGTAAGTGGTGGTGAAGGCTTCTTCTCCTCTGATTTCTTATTGTCAAAATTTTTGACCAACCTTTGAGTAAATTCTATAAATGCAGTCACTCTTGCATGACTCAAATGGCTGAACCACAAAATTCATGCTTCGCCCTCAAGGGGCAATGCTGCAATCTCAACAGTTTTTTTTCTCTACTAGAGGATGTAGCAGGAAAAATGCATCCAATCTCTTTTCCCAAGCCCTTGTTGTGCATGAGGATGACCCATCAAAGGTAGAAAATAGAAATCTATTGCCCTTCTTCCTTCTATTGTTGCAAGGTCTCCTTTCTTCTTTGAGCTGAATGAACTGTGGGAGAGTTAGATTCTCTTTGAAAGCTCTAGGTTGAGACTTGTATTCTGCAATATACTCACTTAAAATCTCATGATCTAAGTGTTCTCCATCTCTCTGCCTCTTATCTACAAAAGGAAAGGCCACAGTATGTTTATTTGGAGCTCTATGCAATACTGGATCTTCCTTTTGTTGATAGGAAGTACATGGACCTTCCTCATCTTGAAACCCTAAAGTGGTTTCACTTCTTCTCTCCATTTTTCTTTGCTTGACCTCCTTGGTGAGGTCCTTCTTAGATCTAAAAAGAGATGAGATGAAACTCATTCCTCCCATCATTCTAACCTCTTTCTCCTTCTCTTCTTCTTCTTATAGCATATTGGATGAAAACTCACAGGCTGAGCCAAGATGATGCTCTGATACCACTGTAATATTCCCAAATGTGGAAATGCAATAATAAATGCACTAAAAACACATTTTTCAGATATATATGAAAAAATAGTTAAATTCATCAGATGTATCCATTCATTCATACATTATAACAGCCATGTACAACAGGAGATCTGAAAAAAATCATGGTAGCTTAGTTAAACAAGCCTCCCAAGCCATTATTGCTCAAAAATCATGCAAAAAGAGGGGCTGCAACCATGAAGAAAACTAGAAATACCCTAACAGCATTATTTATTACTCCTGCAATAGCAGTAAGTTGTACATCAGATCTAGAGCTGATATGTGCATAAAAAGTCAAATCTATATTAAATCCATGCACTATACAGGCTCCTCTAATGAACCCCCTTGGGGTTTTCAGCAAAACACCATGTACAAAGTGTAGATATGAGATCTAAGTCTGCAAATATATGGAAATATTTAGATCTAGAAATTGGATCTGATCTGATATGAACAGTAAAATAATCTCCTCCAAAAGATCTCCAAAGTGAAGGGCGGATCCCCAACACTTAGCAAATCAACTCTCCAAATGGTTCACTGAATCACCCTGCAACTGCTCCTTAAGAAATTACACAGATATGGACTTCTTATGTGCTGTAGGGAACAAAATGTGTTTATCCTGTAGCTAATATATGAAAATGAAGCTCAATACCTTCAATACTATCCCTCTAATGGGTTATAACCCTTCTCCACTGAAAATAAGCACTGAAATGGACTAGATTTGAAGATCTAGTTTCCACTTGTTGTAGCTTACTGAAAAAAACAAACCCTCAATAGGATCTACGTTTTCAAAGGAAGATGAAGCTTGGCCTTCAGCCAGATAGTGGACAATATGGTGCAAGACTCCTCCAAGAGCTACTCAATGGAAGAGGTGGGATTCCCGATCAGGAACACCCTGTGCTAAACAACGCTCTATCTCAGCTAAATAGTGAAAGAAATAAATATGTCTAAACAGAACATATATCAGAAAATCATAATCATAAGCTAACTCCCATATGGCTGCCATCCTCTTCCTTATAACAATGTGAGCCTTCTCACCTTGGGTCCCACTCATTAGAGTTTCCATCTTCATGCAATGAATCTCCCTCCAAAATTACAATGTCTCATCATCAATACCACACCTCCATAATAGTGCTGATGGATTTGGTCAATCTTGACTGGATCTCCATGCAATGTCTTCTTCCACACCCAAGGTAGCTTTATTCTAACTATCTTAACAGATCCATATTCCCACAGAGTTATCTTCATTAATGTTCCACATCCTCCATACTAACTTAGTTGACTTGGTCAAACTTGACTTTTTCCACATGCATTTAGCCCTTGTTCACACATGAAGGTGTTTTATCCAGCTGTGAATATGATCCCTTTCCCATTAAGAAGGTTTTTATTGCTGGTAAAAATATTTATGGGTCTCCCTACCCTTTTATTCATCTAACTCTGTGTTTGGAGCAAAATTAATATTCCAATTACTGCATGCTAATTTGGGAATATTACAAAGCGGTTGTCCATTTTCATCTACCAAATGTGCCTTGCGATATGTTGCTCCTGATAAGAGCTTCTGACAATTTGGAGTTGTTTGAATATTGTGCATCTAAACTTGATTCTGAATCTGCATGAACCTGTAAATTTGTATACATTAATTTTATTCAGCTGATTGACATGGATAAAATAAATAAATTCAATTAGATAATGAAAATATAAATAAAATCTAAACTAATATTACGTCTCAAGATGGATATGGAGAACTCTACAATGGAATTTGAGAAATATTATGGAACGAGATGGATTTTGAAGAATTGTCCATTTGATATAATTATGAGATTTTCTCCCTGTATTTGAGAAAAATCAACTATAAATTTTTGTGTACATACCTAAAAGAAATTTCGGTGCCTTAAAAATGGACTTATTCTTATCGGTGTGAATGTACTGTTAACCGCACCAGTGCATTTTAGTTATTGTGCATCGGTACAGTGTTATTAATTAAAGAACTGGTGCGGTTAGTTAAAAAAACACACCGAATATCCAGAAATTAAAAAAAAAAAGCGCAACTTTATTTTTTTAACTTAAAAACAAAATGGTAAATTGAAAAATGAGCGGAAAATTATTTTCAGAAATCTAATTTCGTAAAAAATTTCTTTAAATAGAAAAAACTATTCATTATTTCATTATTTTTGCAAAAAAAATCAGGGAGGGATTTGCACAAGAGATATACCTGGAGCAAGAGAGCACGAGAGCACTATTGAGCAGCAAAATACTTTCGAACAACAACATTATTCAGAGAATCAAAATTTGAAACATCTCCTGATTCGCACAAAAACCCTGTAGTATAGTAAAACTGTTAAAGTTTACCGTCATTGTTGTTTTTATTTACAAGTTCTGTTGGATTTAATACATGCATAGTAAAAAATTTAAATTTTACTAGACATTTTCAAAAAAAAAAAAAAAAAATCCATTCTTATGTTAAACCCTCGCTTCTTCTCGTTTCTGCCCTTTCTTCTTCTTGTTTCTTTTACTTCACAACTAGGGCTTTTCATTTTAGATTTATAGGTTTTGTATATATATATATATGACATCTAACCCGCGAGACCACTTGCAGAATCGGATTCCAATCCATGCCGACCCATGCATGATTTTTTTTAAAACATATTTTTTTTAATCAGTGTGCCCTGTTTAAAATAGCGCATTGGGCGCATACTGTTTGATAAAAATAGTTTTTTATTAATTTAATTTTGTGTTAATCGGTGCACCACACTAGGTCTCTTGTTGACAGAGAGCATCGTACGGTGTTTCTACTGTATTGGTGGTGCATTTATAAGAACATACCGCACTGCCTTCGATGCGTACTGTTTGAAAGGCGCACTGTTTTCTTGATTTTTTTATTTTTTTTACCTGAAAAGTATGTGATTTATTTATAAAATATATTAATTAATGTTGTTAGTATGAATCTTTCTTCGGAAAATATCACTTTAGCTACGCATAACAAAGAGCCCTAACATCGATATGGCTGCAAAATATCTTTAAGTTTGCTGCAAAAATTCAGATCTAAGCACAAAAGACATTAAGCAAATAAAATATAATATGGCTCCATGCATCCAATAGACAAGACAAGAATAATGTAAAAATAATTTTATATTATATTAAAGAATGGGGCACCTGAGAGGAAAACAAGAAAGGTGTTTTCCAGTTCTCCTCAGTGGGATGGGTTCTTGAAAGTCCTCAGTGTTTCAGATCTAACATTCCTCTCTCTTAGTGGTGTAGAAAAACAAACATAGAACTCAATGGGAGTTCACAAAGAAAAATGGAAAATGGTGACCAAGAGTAGATCCAGAGTGATCTAATGCAATGGAGGTGACTAATGAATGGGGAAAACCCCCCTATTTATAACAAAATATTGGGGCGGTCTAGAACTCGGTGCATGAATACAATATTATTAATCGAATTCTAGAAGCACCTTTTAGGAATATTTTATTATATTTGTTGGAGGGAAAAGGATTCTTGACTTGGGTCAATTCCTTTATTTATAAATAATAAATAAATAAATGATTTATTTATCATTTTAGGGGAATGATGGGAATATAATTAAATAAATAATGGTTTATTTAATTATTTATGGATGATTTAGTCAGATTTAACTAAGAATATTATTTAAATAATGATTTAAATAACTTGTTCTTAGGAAATAATTAAATAAATAAGGATTTATTTAATTAATTTCCTTGTTTTGGGTTAAATATGACCAAATAAATTATTTTATATGGTGAAAGCAATTTTACTTAGGGTAAAAATTGGTCTTACATGGTGTACTTGGGTTCATCTATTAATAATAGGTTAGATGACCAAAAAAATGGTGTAACAGATTGCCCCCCAACGTACGAGTGTTAGGAGCAAATCGTATGACCGAAGTACGTTGTAAGAACTCAATCACTAGATATCAAAAGGGAAGTGAGAGAGAGAAGTGTAATGTTGTCTGATGTGCTAAAGGACTAGACCCTGAGGAGATGAGACTTACAGGTGCAACAAGTCTCTAGTGTATGAAGTGGTACCTGTGCTAAAGGTGGCGGGGGAGGCATACCTATGCCCACCGAGACAAAGTACAAAGAATAAGGCACTCGGAAAACCACGGAACGCAATAATGAAGCATGTGCTAGCCTAAACATGAGCCAGATAAATAACATGATGAATCCCACATACATGTGATGCCTGGAATAATCATCAGGACTTATACAATAATATGGTAGTACATGAGATACAAATACACCCAAATGCCCCCTACACGCGGGGAAGGGCTCGCAAACTCTGACTGATACGTGCAAATCGAAGAGGCGCCGCAAGCGGTTGAGGCTGATATCATCAAATGGGAGGAGCTACATCAAGGGTGGAAATGAAGTCAGTCAGGCATGTGAGGGGCTACCTGCAGGGCCACCCCCTCATGAGGGTTGAGACATCTCACACATGCCCGGGAATCACCAATAGTTGTTGTTGTGTCACTAGACCATCAAGTGTATATATCACGATCATGCTAGGAAGAGCTCGAACCAAGGTACACTGCCCCCTAGACCTGACTCCGGGAGTAAATGAGCTGATGTCGACAGAAGTAGGTCTGCCATAGGTGAGGCAATAAGGGAGCCTCGACTAAGGCACGAGGGAAAATAGTATAGCGACGAACAAATAGACACTAATGATGATGAAGAAATGATGAAAGGTCCAAGGGGGACCCGAAAAACATGAGTACAAAATGGTATCTCATGACGGAAATCGACACAAACAAGAATAAATATGGAGGCCAAGCAGTGCCCCAAAGAAAAGTGTTGTAAGTGAGGAAATCTGATTTGGAGAAGAGGGAAAGAAAGACTTCATGGGAAACATGTGTCCTAGTGAAGTAGTGAATGAGAAAAACAAACCTATGCTGGCTATCTACAAGGAGATAAAACATGCATTTCGAGTGGGAAATGCTAAGGGTAATATCTCTTAAGATAGAGTGCATTGCGAGGATTAGAAAGGGGGTGGCCTTCAAAGTCCTCTAAAAGATATGCTCCCTTCCCAAGATGTTTACTAATGATGTAAGGACCTAGCCACAATGAATCGAACTTCCCATGACCAAGGGTATCGTGGGCCTGGTCGTATACTAGAACAAGGTCACCTTCATGAAAGGTGTGAAGGTGTACTTTTCGGTCATACTAGCCTTGGTGCGCTTTTTGGCCGCTTCGAGAGTTTGCAGTGCAACATGATGGTCTTCAGAGGCACGCTCAAGCATGATAAGTCGTTGTTCTAGAGGTTGAGTATCAGGGAGAAGTTCAACGGCCAAGTGAAGGGAAGGGATTTCACACTCAATTGGTAAGACGGCCTCCTCGCCAAAGACAAGGTGGAAAGGAGTGAAACCGGTGGCGGTTTTAACAGAAGTACGATAGGCCCACAAAGCAGGGAAGAGCATGAGATGCCAATTGGTTTTGTGCTTATTCACCGTGCATTGAAGCATGGTCTCAAGAATTTTGTTGACCGCCTCAACTTGACCATTACCTTAGGGGTAATAGGAAGATGAATATTGGTGTTCAAAACCCAATAGGGAGGAGAGCTCATGCCAAATATGATCTTTGAAATGTCAGCCATGGTCTGAGACTAACTGTTTTGGAACACCGAAGCGAGAAATGACATGGTTAAAGAAAAATAGGGCTGCAGTGGCTGCCGTATTGTTGAACGTAGGCATAGCTTCGGCCCATTTAGTGAAATAGTCAACCACCACGATGATATATTTGTGGTTACCAGTAGATGGAGGTCGACATTCCATAAAGTTGATGGCCCATTTGCAAAAAGGACCAACTGTGATGACAGGATGGAGAGGAGTGGGAGGAGCTTGCGCCTTGGGGGCGAAATGTTGGCAATTGGAACAATGTTTGACTGCTTCAATGCAATCACTGAAGAGAGAAGGCCAAAAATACCCAGCACGCATGATTTTTTGGGTGGTGGCGAGGCCGAAGAGGTGGCCGCCACAAGCGCCACTATGACAGGCATTTAGGACTTGCTCGGCTTCAGCATGGGTGAGGCAACGACGAAGGACAGTATCTACACCGCGACGATAAAGGTCATCGCTGATTAAAAGGTAGCGAGAGGCTTGGTGTCGGATACGTCGTCAAGCATCACGATCAAGGTGAAGGGCGAACTTTTGGGTTCGCAAGTAAGTAAGGATATCACTGTACCAAGGATCGTCAGTGGTGATGGAAAACAAATGTTCATCGGGAAGAGTGTCATTAATTGGAGTATATGGCATCCAGGTAGGCAAATCAGAAATGAGTTCAGCTAGGACTAAACCTTTCTTACTTTTTGGGGTGAAAAATTCAAGGTCGAATTCTTGGAGAATAACGACCCAACGGGCATACTTCCCATTGAGATGCGGCGACTCAATAGGAAAGCCATGGGGTTGGAATCAGTCACAACCTTGGTGGAACGCATGAGGATATAATGATGCAATTTTTGGACCGAGAACACAACAGCTAGTGCTAATTTTTCTTCATGCGAGTAGGACACAGGTGGATCGGCAAGGTTCTTACTGACATAATAGATCACATGTTCGACACCGTTATCATCCTCCTGGATAAGGACACCAGCAACCGAATAGGTGGAAGCGGAGATGTATAGAATGAAATCTCGGTCAAAGTCAGGCGGACGAATCAAGGGAGCGGATGTGAGAGCATGCTTGAGGGCATCAAAAGACTCTTGAGCATATGTATCCCAGACAAAAGGGGTGTGAGATCGAAGAATTCTAAGGAAGCCGTGTGCGGTAGTGGCATAGTCAGGAATGAATCGGCGAAGAAAATTAGCTTTGCCTTGGATACTTTGTAGCTGGCGTAAGATACGGGGCAGAGGATGTTCAAGAATGGCTTGAACCTTCAAAGGGTCAAGATTTATCCCATCTTTAGACACAATGAAGCCGAGGAGACGATTGGCGGTAACACAGAAGACACATTTCAAAGGATTAAGGCAAATGTTATACTTGCGGCATCGGAGAAAAAACGTACGCAGGTCATGAAGGTGTTGGACCCTATGTTTATAACATGCAGTAAGGTCGTCTAAATAGCCAAGAATAATATGGGCTAAGCATGGAAGCAATACGACATGGCTCGTTGAAAGGTGGCGCCGGCGTTTTTAAGGCCAAATGGCATGACTCGATATGCGAAAGTGCCCCACGGACTAATGAACGTGGTTTTAAGTTGATTAGCACGACAAATAACAATTTGGTTGTATCCGGAGAAGCCATCCATAAAGGAGAGAATCTCGTGCCCCACACACTCATCGATGATTTGGTCAATAAATGGTGTGGGGAAGTAGTCTTTTGGACAAGCTTTGTTCAAATCACAAAAGTCGGTGCAAACACGAATGGTGCCTTGTTTTTTGAGGATAGGAACTGGGTTAGACACCCAAGTGGTATATTCAATGGGGTAAATGAAACTAGCCTGCCAGAGCTTGTCGATTTCAGCTTTGATGGCTTCACGTCTAGAAGGATGGATGGGTCTCAACTTTTGACGAACTGGAACGGCATCAAGCCATGTGTCGATGTGATGTTCAACAATGGCAGGATCAAGTCCAGGCATTTTTTAGTATGACCAGGCGAAAACATCACGGAATTCTTTGAAGAGTTTCGTGTAGGCTTCAATTTCTTCTGAAGTGCATTGGGTGCCCATGGTGATATGTTCTTCAATACCTGGCTTGACAGAAATGTCGATTTTTATGGTGGGAGATATATTAGCGATATTTCCTTCTTCGAAAGCATCAGGTGCAGGGATGGGTTTTTGAACCAATCAACATTATCAGGAATGAAGTCTTTGGATTCGAGGGCATATTGGTCATGGGATTGATGTGGGAGGAAATATGCACGATGGTGCATATCGTCCCATGGAAAATCAGGGTTGGTCATGGCTTCCATGATGTCTTCATCGGACTGGAAGATGGGAAGAGAGGATGGAAGAGGTTGACCTGAGGAGGAAGAGGGATGAGACTCTTGATTGTGATGGGAAGGGCTCACAGGTACGATGTCATGGGAGGTGACAGAGTGAGTAGTTGAATGATGAGGCGAAGCGTCGGGGGGGAGGTACTAAGGGGTTGGTATCCGAGAATCGCAGTGATGAGGAAAGGTAGGAAATGGTAGCTGAAGTGTCAATCATTTCAGTATCAGGAGGAGAAATGGTAATCGTGGTAGACAGGTGGTCCAGAGTGAGGGAAGAAGGATTACGAGCGAGGGCGACTTCGAATTGGTGGTATGTGGCTAAAGAAGCATGATACTCGTCAAGGCGGGGGCAAAGGTGGGTATAGTGGCCATGGAAATTGCACAAAGAACAAGGGTGATTGGTGCGCAAGTTCTTAAGTTTTGGGATAGAATCTGGTATGGTGACATGGACTTCGGGGATGTCGGATTCTGGAAACGTTTCATTAACCATGGTCTTGAGAGGTGGTAATTCAGGACAGGTATGAGTGGCGTGACCAACAACATCACACAGAGCACACTGGATGGGATGCTTGGGAGGCTGAGGAGGGGCATGGTTGGGCAGGGTAGGTTTTTCCTTCGATGCCCCCCTGCGAGCTTTGCCATTTTTACTCGAAGCGGTTGCAACAGGAGGCGGTGCTTGTTGGGGTGACTGAGGTACCGGTGTAGCAAGAGAAGTCGTGGGGATTGGTTGAACCGGAGTCAAGGTAATATATGGTTTAGGTTGACCTGGCGGAGTGGGGGCTGGAGGGTCAAGATACCAGACGGGTATACCCAAGGTCAAGTTGGGGAGGGATAGGGTGGCCAAGGTAGGGACCAAATGAGCTCCGGGAGGGGGAGAGAGGAAAGGGATCTGACCAGCATGTAAATGGCCAGGATGAATAGTGCCAAGGGGGTTGATTTTAGGTGAAATCGACCCATGAGGAGTGGCGGTAGAAGAAGATTCAGAAGGAAGAAGGGTGGCTAACGAGGGCGAAGGGCTAGGAGCTGGTTGAGGTTGAGGTTGCTGACTAGCCAAAGTGGGCTCTGTAAGGTTATCCCAAGATGATTGCATCATGAAAACTTTCGCCAAGTTAGGATCAGAGACAGGAGGGGAGTCGAAAAAGGTGCCAAGAAAGGAGGAGTCTTTGTAGACGTCGAGGGAAACACTGATCAAAGAATCAACAGTTTGCTTGTTAGTGACAGTAGAGTTGGTGGACTCAAGGGAGGTCTGAGATTTTGGTTCATGGTAAGTCAACTGATCAATGGTGACAATCTTGCCGTTATGAGGGAAGAACATCTTGCAGTGGACTACGGATGGGATGGCAGACATGGCATAGGTGTAACTACGCCCCAAAAGGATGTTGTAGTCAAGAGGGGCGTCGATAACTTCAACGTCGACACAAACATTCTTGCTGGCAAGGGTGATAGGACAGTTACGGAATAGGCCAATGGGCTAGGAGGCATGGCCATCCCATGCACGAAGGGTGATGGTGGAAGGGGCCAGTTCAGGGGATCCGAGTTGTTTCCAAACCGAAGCGGACATTACGCAGGTAGATGCCCCCTCATCAATAATACACCGAGCAACATTGGCGTTTCAGATTTTGACTGGGATTTGGAAAGCAACCGAAGGAGTGAGAGGGGGATGGTCTGACTGACGGGCGTTGAAAACAATCAATTGGTCATCGGCAGGATCTACAGCGCCCACGGCAGATAGGAGAGCCCTCTTTTGAGAAGGACACGACTGGAGAAGTTCCAGTGTTGAAATGGCAGCAGGAGATTGGGTCAGATCATCTACTATGTTGTATGAATGGGCAGCCCGACCAGAGGCAGCATTTCGGCGTAATGGTCCCTTAGGAGTCTTGGGATGAACCTCAGCTTTGGGCGGAGGGAGTTGCAAGGGACCATTGGGTGTCGATAGAGGCTCTATAGGACCTGACAATGGAGACTCGGAGACAGACGGAACAGGAGGTGTGGAATACGGATGGGATCGAGTTTGAAGGTTGAGGTCAACGATGACAGATGGGTCAGAAGCCATCATAAGAATCTGGTAATCAGAGGAACCAGGAGGGGAAGTTTGGGTGTTTATCGGGGCATGAGGTGGTTGAGTGGCCACGAATCCTTGTTGAGGGAAAGGATCGGTAAACACAGCAGGTTGAGAAGTCACTGGGGCGGGGGGACAGTAGGGGAGGAGTGTTGTCCCTGTATGGTGGCCTGAGAATCCCACATCTGCCGCATTTGTGGTAATAAGGGACAATCGTGAGTGTAATTACCATAAAAACCGCGACACGAACAGGGCTTATTGGTGCGAAGTGGCTTGTTCGACTTGGGCTGAGAACCCTGTGGCGGGTTAGCAGTGTGAGGATCAATACTGGAAGGATTGGGTCCACGATTACCAAGGGCAGATTGATTGCCTTTCTTCTTTCTTGGAGAAGGAAGAAAATTAGGTGCCCCCTGCTGTGCAAAAACTTGCCCTGGAGGGGTTAATAAGTGCGGTTGCATGGGTGGAAAAGGAAAGGGAGTGGGACTTCCAAATGCTGGGGGAGATGGGACACCAGGTTGCAGATACGGATAAGTAGTAGTGAGGTAAGCAGGAGGGTGGGAAAAAGGAGGAGGCATGTCGTATCCTGAATGCATGCTACCAGGAGGGGAAAAAGTGCCGGAGGGGCTAGCCCCTGGAGGGAAACCATGGCCCGGAAGAGGTTGGGAAGAGGTATGTGACAGGGCTCCAACGATACCGTCGGCAGAGTGAGATGCCCCTGAGGCATGAGGGCCACTGGGCTTGGGAAGGTCAGGAAGGACGATATAAACATAACCAGATTGGGCGTAAATAAGGTCATATTTCAAAGCTATTTGGAGGGCGGCTTCTTAGGTTTGGGGAAAATGGGATGCGACATCCTTGCCAATGGGAGGTAAGAGAGAGCGAAGGAACCAGTCCATATAAACCCGATCTTCAAAGGGGGGAGCGTGACACAAGCTTCGTCTTTGCCGCCATTCTTGGACATGAGCAGACAGGCAGGTCGAAAAGGATTGGTGGAAAGAAGTTAAGAGTTCAGTGCCAGTGTCGTATCAGAGGGGGAACTGGAAATAGGATAAAAAGGCTTGGGAAATGGTCGCAAAGGTGGTATGGGAAGAGGTGGCTTGATCAACATACCATTTGGAAGCTTCGCCAGTAAGCGTGCATTGGAACAAATGAAGACGGATGGAGTCATCGGTGATGGAATTGGAGGAACACCACATGTGGAAAGATCGGATATGGTTAGAGAGATCTTCACTAGCAAGGCCTTCGAACTTGGGAATGTCGGAGGGGAGCTTGGTTGGCATAGCAGGCACACTAACATCGTGGCGAATAGGATCATTGATTAGCTGATTGAAGTCGGGGAGACTAAGGCCCACCATATAAGGGAGCAATGGGGCAGTCGAGGTAGGTCTCAAAATGGTTCCACTGGAAACAGACCCAGCAGTAGTACTGGGGTTGCTGCTGGTAGTAGGCCCTGAAGTAGACATGGTAAAAGTTACAGGGGGAGAACCAGGAGTAGGGGGAGAACCCGAACAATCAGAGGAAGAGTCGGAGTGCGGACTCGGGGGAGGACTTACTCGATGACGATGGGAAGGAGGAAGTCGACCAAGCGGAGACTGAGGGTGAAGGCCAAGAAGTCTCCGAGAAAGGCGCCTTGGGGGTGCAATGATGACGGGAAGAAGAAAAACCGACAAGGGCAGGGAGAGGCAAAATCAAGTGAGGTCAAGGGCAGAAAGGTGCAGTGACAATTGAAATTAAAGTCTTTGCCAGGCGGTGTTAACCAAGCGCTTCTTCAATTAGGGTTAGTGTGTGGCGTGCGTTAATTTTAATTGTTTAAACCCAGACGTTTTGAGAGTAAAAGAAAAAGTGTGCTATGTAACTGAAAATAAATATGCAGTAAATAAGACTAAAAGAACAGAAAATGAACAGCTACCAATGCATCAATCTAACCCCAGAAGGCAGGTCTCTCAAAACTAGTCTATAAGAGGGAAAAAACTAAGCAAAGCATGCTAAAAAGAGGCCAATAGATCAAATTTCGGGAGGGATTGGGATCTAAAGGAGAAATCTGCGGAAAAGTGGTGCAGAGAACAGCAAAGAGGCAGAGGCAAGGTTGCTGCTAAAAAGGAGGAGATCAGCTAAAACTAGAAGAGACAAGGCAGTGGCCTTAGCAATGAACCCAAACAAAATGATATGAGGTGATTTGAGAGGGAGAAGAGCTGATCTAAAAGGATCTGAAATGGACGTATCAGATCTGAGAAAAATAAGGTTGAAACTCTGAAAATTCAGACTGCTGAAACAACAAAGACTCTCTAATTACGTTCTCTAATGTTTTAATTTATTCTATTACGTTCTCCATTGTTGCTGTGAAATGTTACACCACTGATTAAATATATGGACGATCAAATATTATAATGAAGAGATGTGAAATCTAAAGATATGATATAACAAATTAATTCAAACATCACATTCAAATGCACTAATAAAAATTTAATTGATATGAATACTGTTATAAGATATGTGTCGACTTTTGATGAATAATGAATTTTTAAAAATCACAATAATTGCACTGTTTTAGGTTGATGTTTCTAAAAAATACAAAATGAACACCGGTGCGTGTTAGTTACTGCGCATTGGTGTGTTTCTACGACCTATCGGCATCACAAAAATACCGATACCAATTAGAACGGTCGGTGCACTTTATCGACGACTACCACTCGGACGGTTTGATATGTTGCATGTACTAGTGTAGTTTTCCTTTAATGCATTGATGCATTGTTATAACTTAACAGTCCGGTGCATTTTATCACCTAGAGGGCTCGGTGTGGTTTACACCATAATGGCCCGGTGCATGCACCTTCCATAGCCTTCGTTTGACTGGCTGACTGACACGCATCGAGTTGTTGATAAACGCCCTGGGGCGTCTAAAATTTGTTTTTCATCCTGGTCCTTGGTAGGTTTACAATACCGGTGCATTCATGGTACAATGCACTGGTGCGATGATACCTGATGCACGCACCAATGAGAAAAACATCCGTAACAATGTCCAGTCACCTAGTTCTTTTTAGTTGTGTTGAAATTCTGTTAGAAGCTTCGCCAAAACCTGCATTACAGAAAACAAATGTTGTAGCAAATGTTTTTTGACAATTTTGGACAATTTTATAACACTAAAAACCTCCTTTATAACCTCTGCTAGAGGGTCTTTTCCTTGTAGTGTGTATTCTTTCTAACAACCTCTCAGATTTCTTTGCTTCAACTAGATGTGAAGCTTCACTCCTAGTTTTTTGATCTTGTAGAGTTTTGACTTTCCCGTACAACTTCTTTATCTCCTTAGTCTGAATTGACATGTTTTCAACAGCCTTTATTAGTTTTTCAGCAACATCTACAAATTGGGCAGAAGGTGTAGTTGATGTTGCAGCTCTTGTGGTTGGGATTGTTGTAAGAGGTACAACATCCAGAGGAACCATGGCTACTTTTGAACTCTGCTCTTTCTCCTTAATCATTTTCTCCATCTTTGTCTCCATTTTTCTAATCCTCGCATTCTGTCCCATGATTAATTTCATCATGTCTCCTTTCTGTGTCTCGGATTCTTCAATGTATTTAGTGAGAGGATCTTCAGTTGCTGGCAATTTCAGCTATTTCCTCAATGATGCAATGTCAACATTCTTCTTTTAATCAACTCTTTTGTAGCCTTCATATTTTCTGGATCATAGTTGATCTTCACAACCAAATCTTCCAAATATTTGATCCTGGTGTCCTTTGCTAGAGAAGAAATCTTCTCCATCTTCAGTTGAGACTAAATGTTGGAAAGTGAAACCTGCAATCTAGAGACAATCATAGTTGTATTGGTTAGAGTAGAACAGATGATCTCACCAGTTTGTTTGTGCATCTCAATTTGTTCAATGGTTTGGATATCTTTGGTGTCAAACTCAAATTTTGTCTTCTTATAATCTGTTTGTTATAGGTCAATTTGGGCACCATTTCCAATGATCTGTTTAAACTGGACACCATCCCCAAAACCAATGAAATAGGGTATATCATCCCCTATAATTTCATTTTCTACATGCCCTAAGTAAAGAACAATAACAAATCATCTATGACTTCCATTGCAATGTTTCCAAGATTTGAAGTACATGTTATATCACCTATGAGCTCACAAACACAGCCTCTCAAAGGACTAAGTACTTTGCATATGCAGTTACCTCCATTCAAGGGTGCTCTACAAAGCACTTCCCGACATTCAATAGTGCATTGGTCAATTGGGATCGAAATTATCATTGTTCCATAATCTACACATGGCCAGTGCCTTCTAGAAGATTCCATATGTGTCAAACTTCGACTCCATGTGTCCATCTAACACCTCTTGTTAAACACCATGTTAAGGCACACACATGGTGTATGAGGAGAATAAACACACAAACACAAAGACTCAACACACAATCAAAGATAAGCGTGAGGCTTTCTTATTTTCCATTATACAAAGATGTACATTTATAGTACAATGGTGTGACTCTTGGTTTCACATTCCAAGGTCACTTGGACTCCATTGTGACTTTTCGCATTCCACACCTACCCATGTAGGATTAGGTGTTCCAACATCCCCCTTAATCCGAAGGGGTATGTGTGAGTCCAAGAAAAGAGTTGTAATACAAATCTGCAAAGTATACATGGCAGCACTTGGGCTGAATCAACTCTCTAAAATGTTGGAAAAAAGAGGTGGTTTTAGGATGACCACAAACACTGGAACGCAAAACTTGTTGCAGTTCCTGGAACTCTTCCAAAACTGGCAAGAAGCTGAAGGCTTCTGCTAGAGGAATTGTCCCTCATAAAAAGGGAGACCTTCAACCTAAAAGAAGGGAGGTCTACTACCTGTGATGGTTTTAGGATTACCAACAACTCTGGAATGCTTTGAAGCATTTCCTGGAACTCAACCAATGTTGGCAAGAAGATGAAGGCTTCTGCTAGAGGAAGTGTTCCTCATATATGAAAGGGAGACCTTCGACCTAAAAGAAGGGAGGTCTACTACCTGTGGTGGTTTTAGGTTGTCCACCAACCAAAGATGATGGTTTAAGGTTGTCCACCAACCGAAGACATGCTCATGGGCATCCGTGTCTCTGGCTACATCTCTGAATCTGGAATGACGAATTGTGGCTCAGGCTCGCTTGAACTTCTGGCTACAACTCTGAACATGGAATGAGAGATTGTGGCTCAGGCTCGCTTGATCTGTCGTCGCAGCTTGTACATGACCACCATTTCTCCCCCTGTCAGGGACAAGGTGAGATGATGGCGAAAACTCAATTGCAAGTTTGCTCAATATTTGTGAACAAGTTCTAACATGTGTCGTAAACATCTACTTGGCTGCTGATGCCCATTGCCAAGAAGCGATCCATCCAAGATGAATCTTTATTCTTGCAGGAGGCTTGTTTCTGAAGCATCTGTGTGAAGAATGAGTGTGTCGACCACAGTGCTTGCATGGATGAAGATCAAAACAGTGATCTTTCATATGGCCAACTCGATCACAGTGTTGGCATTTCATAATTTGATGTTGTTGTGGAGCAGGATCTGGAACAGCTGCAGGTGAACTATCATATAGGAATCCAGCACTCTGAAATATGATGGGCTTGGTGTAGTCTAGAATATGAAAGGACACATCCTTGTCATATCCAAGACCAGTTCGGTGCTTGTTGTGGACAAGCTCTTCCCAAGGTCTGATGATGGGCTTGAGAAGTGCAGGCTGAGCTGCTACATCTGCATGAAAATCTGCTCTTCTACAAGGAATTGAATGTGAATCAACTTGAACTTTATCTTATTTCTTCTGATGGGAGTCTTTCACAATCTTCCGAACAGAAACAGGTTCAGAATGGTGACTCTTTTCCTGAAGTTCATCTTGTTGGAGCTGAGATTCCAACTGCAAAAACTCAATATTTTCTTGTGCATCTAGCAAACAATTTTGAATGTTACAAAGAGCATTCTTTCTCATTCTTACCATATCATCAACATTGGAATGAATGAGGTTACTCAGCAACTCTAATGCCTCATTGATTTTAGCCATTTTCAACAACTTAGGCTCAAAAATAAAAGGGTGTTGGCTTCAACCGAAAATGCACCCGTTTACAATGTGATTCAATCAACAAATACAAATGACTCCAAATAATTTCCAACTATGGAAATCTCAAAGTACAAAGTGTGCTCCTCAAATGATGGAGGACAATCAACAATGACTTACATCAACAACTCAAATTCACTGATTCCAACTATGAATGAAGAGGAAAATTCCACTCAAAATACAATGTTAGCTCAATACATATCTCTGCAAAATATTTGTAAAGGTGTAGCTGAAAACATGTGCAAGAATCTTTTTATGGCAGCTGAATTTTCTTCTTGAAATAGTTGTTTTGTAATGATGGCAAACTTGTCTTCAAATGTCAATTTCTTCAAAAAATCACCTTTATATTAATGCCACAAATCACACAATGTCAAATCTTCAATTTTCTCTATGTATTCAGTCCATTTGCTTCATATGTGAATTCCTTCATTTCTGTTGTTCATATCTTTCTTTCCTCTCTCTCTCTCTCTGCTGTTTTTTTTTTTTTAATTAAAAATTAATTACAAAAAAATTAATGGGAATAATTAAAAATGGGGGGGATTTAGCTATAAGAAGAGATTAATTAAAAGAGAGGGAATTTTAAAAAGGGTGGGAAAGGGAGATATTAAAATGAGATTAAAAAAGGGAAATGAAACTATGGGAATTTAGTTGTTGTTGTTGTTTTTTTTTTTTTTTTTTTTTTTTTTTTTTGAAGTAAATTAATTGAAAATGAAAAGGGAGAGAGTTTTAAATGGGGGTGGAGAGGTATTGTATGTAAGTGGGGCGGATATTAAAAAAGGGATTTTCATTGTGAATTGAGGGAGAGGCCGTAAGTAGAGAAGGCGAGGGAGTTAAGGGGAGAGTGGTGGGCGGGATTAATTATATGAAGGGGCGGTATTAATTATGAGAGTGATTAATTATATGAAGGGGCGTGAGATGATGTCAAGAGGAATTGCAGAGCGAGGTGTGAGTGTTTTGTAGATGGGATAACGTAAGGAATCCACTGTGCGTAGTGCGAGGGAGGGCCAGTTAGCGCAGGAGGGCCGAGCAGATAGGTTGTAGAGAGAGTCTGTAGGCGTTAAGGCAGTGAGGAGAGCTGTTTGGAGGAGCGATGTGCGTAAAGTGAGGAAGGAGGCGGGTGAGTGCGTAGAGGGTAAGAATTAGAGCAGGTCGAGGGGAGCGTTGAGAAGGAAAGGCGTATGGAGTGTGGAGGGCAGGGTAGGCAGAAGGCGAAAGTGTATGGGAGAGTTCGATGGGGGAGCGCTGTAGCAGTGGAGGGTAGTGGCGTAGGAGAGTCGACTGGTGAGGGAGTATAGCAGGGGGAGAGCCGATAGGGGTTTTGGGGAGCGCGTGTGGAAAGATAGGGAGCGATGTAGTGAGGATAGGGAAAGCGTATGGGTGAGGGAGCGGTGTAGGCGGTGGGTTGGGTGTGGAGAGTAGTGTATGGTGAGGTCGAAGGTCCAAAATTTTTTTATTTATTTATTTATTTTTATTTATTTTTTATTTTTTTTAAATTTAAACCAGTAGAGAGTAGAGATAGGAAATCCACTTGAAAAACAGCAGTAGAAATTTTTTTTTTTTCCAAATATAGAGCAGAATTAATTCCAACAGCAGAAAATGCAGATATGAGGGCAACTTCAGAATTTTAGTCTTCAAAACAGCGGATTTTTTTCAAATATACAACAATCTACTCCATTGCAGAATTTAACAGTATTCAGAAACCCAGAAACTTGCAGAGATTTTTCAATGAAAAACTCAGAAATTTTCTCTCAGAAACCCTCTTTAAACAGTATTCCAACAGCTCTTGAAAATGGTGCAGAATTTAAAATGCATAGATTTTTCAATGGAAAAATAAGCAGTGAGAAAACCTTCAGATGCACAAGGTTGTGTCTCCAAACCAATTTCTGAATGCTGCCAAGGATTTTGAATGCTGCTCCTTCTCAAAACCAATGCTGCTCTTCTTCAAAACAAATGTTGTTCTTCTTCAAAACACCTTTCCGAATCCAGAAAAATGTCTGCTGTAAAAACTCTCTAAATGCTGCAAAAATGTCAAGAATTTTGCAAATATGCACAGGCCATAAACACAAATGGCTCACTCAATTTGGAGCAGGGCCAGCAATCGCCCGCTCTGATACCATGTTAAACACCATGTTAAGGCACACACATGGTGTATGAGGAGAATAAACACACAAACACAAAGACTCAACACACAATGAAAGATAAGCGTGAGGCTTTCTTATTTTCCATTATACAAAGATGTACATTTATAGTACAATGGTGTGACTCTTGGTTTCACATTCCAAGGTCACTTGGACTCCATTGTGACTTTTCGCATTCCACACCTACCCATGTAGGATTAGGTGTTCCAACACCTCTAAGCTTGGGAACATGTATTGCCTATTATTAGAAAGTCATTGATTGTGAAACTACATTTAGTTGTTCTATAAATTGAGCATAGATCCTAGTGCTTGAAAAAGGAATAAATTTGGTAAAGAAATGTTGTTGGTTTCTCAATTGAGTATTTATTTGAGTGATATGCTACTAGAGAGATGTTCATTGTGATGAGGTTGGGATGATGCTGGAGTTGGTGACATCAAATCAATCACTGGTTGTAACCTCCCCCTTCTATCTTTTAATAAAGATTGTTGCTCATTTTCCCACATATGTATCTGTATATGCTTCTATCTTTCATATCATGGATTCTTAGCTGATGTATATGTTTCATGTTTCATTGATTTAACTGATTAAGGTAAATAGCCATCTGTATATTGCAATCTCTTTTCAATTGAGTGTTTATACTTGCAGGGACTAGTTTGGCGATCAAAGTTAGATTGGAAGCTACAACAAGAACGAAAGAAGGAGAATAGGAAGCACTTGGAATCCAATTAAGTTTCTCCATCTTTCTGTGTGTCTATTTACTCTTAGAAAAAGTGTCTGCAAAGTCTTTGATTTGTTGTTCTAAATGCATAGGACCACATTTAGGGAATGTGTTTTTATGCATAATTCATAATTCTGCATAACAAATTGGCGACTCCATTGGGGAGTTTACCCTCATCCTTGGTGTGTTTTTGCATCTTCTTATCCACCCAGTAGCATCTACTCTCAATTATTAGGCTTTTGAAACAAATAATTGCATTATAAGTGTGTTTAGTAGCTTGAATTTTGTTTTCTATTGTGCCCAACGCAATGTTGGTCAAGGCACAGTGCTTTGCATAGCATTGTCTCCCACTCAAGGGTGCTTTGCAACGCACTTTCTCCCCTTACAGACTACATTTCCCCCTAATCCAACCAAATTCCCTTTGAATTTGTCATTTCCATCACTTTCAACCTTTTGTTTGATGTGTTTTCAACTGTTTGATGCCTCATAGAGACCACTGAATTTGCCTAAATCTTCCTCCTTTAAAAAGTTAGTTTGTTCAATGTCTCTTTAAGTTTTTTTATTTATCATTGACAAATCAAATTCAAATTATTTTTATTTCTGCATTAGATCCATTTGTTTTCATAAAGGAAATTATCGTTAAATTCTTCATTTCCTGTAGGAAAATTTGTGGTTCCATTCTTCATTTTTCCTAAAAGAGAAATTGTTGTTAAATGTATCATTTCTCAAAGAAGAATGCATTTGTTTTTTTTTTATTTGATGCATATAGTTTCTTATTTGCATTCACATTAAGGGGACTGAAAATAAAAACTTGCATTTGCATGTAGTGAATAGTGTGTTTTGCATAGGAAAAAATTAGGAAAGTTGCATATTAGTTTGTGCTATTTATTGTTTTCTCTCAAAACTGATTGCTATTTCCCTTTAGTAGCTAATATTTTCATTGAAAAAGCTAAAATTGAAAAGTTTTCTTATCATCTTAAGTTTGCATTCTAGGAATTTCCATCACATCATCATGGTGAACCTTGAAAGGTAAATTGATAAACAAGATCAAATTAAAATTTACATCAATGGTAGTTCTCTCGTGTTAACTAAGAGCTCACATCATTGGCTGGTAATCAAATGATGTCTTACCATGTTTGACTACAAATCATATATTTGCATGGCTAGACTTGTACCTGAACAATTGAGTGAACAAGATAAGAAGACCCTGGATCTAGTTTCAGCCATCCAGGCTGCGATTTCAGGATTGTTGTACACATCATCTGTACGATGACCTTACATACAGATTGTCATCCGAACATGGGCCTATATATGTAGGCATGTCTATATTGGGCAACATTCCAATGTAGACGAATTTCTGCACTATGTACATGTTATTAGATAGTTTATGTGCTGAGCATGGGAATGCCTTCCCTCAGCAATTCATGATCAAGAAGATATATCATGATGTAATGTATTGTAAGATTGATGTAGGTCTCCACTCCACTTTAGTTCCAACCCATCACAGTGTAAAGCGTCTCATTCAAAAAATATTGTTATTATTATTCTGATTTCATGCTTTAGGGGGAAATCTGTTATAGGTCAATTTGGGCACCGTTCCCAATGACCTATTTAAACTAGACATCATCCCCAGAACCAATGAAATAGGTTCTATCATCCCCTATCATTTCAGTTGCTACATGCCCTAAGTCAAGAACAAGAACAAATCATCTATGACTTCCATTGCAGGGTTTCCAAGATTTGAAGTACTTGTTATATCACCTATGAGCTCACCAACGCAGCCTCTCAAGGGACAAACTGCTTTGCATATGCAGTTACCTCCATTCAAGAGTGCTCTCCAAAGCACTTCCCGACATTCAAGAGTGCGTTGATCAATTGGGAGTGAAATTCTCATTGTTCTAGAATCTCCACATGGCCAATGCCTTCTAGAAGAGTCCATATGTGTTAAACTTTGAATCCATGTGTCCATCTAACACCTCTGAGCTTCGGAACATGTCTTGCCTATTATTATAAAGTCATTGATTATGAAACTACCTTCAATTGTTCTATAAATTGAGCACATATCCTAGTGCTTGAAAAATGAAGAAATTTGGTAAAGAAATGATGTTGGTTTCTCAATTGAGTATTTGATTTGAGTGATATGTTGCTGAAGATATTTTCATTGTGATGAGGCTAGGATGATGCTGGAGTTGGTGACATCAAATCAATCACTGGTTGTAACCTCCCCCTTCTATCCATTAATAAAGATTGTTGCTCATTTTCCCACATATATATCTGTATATGCTTCTATCTTTCATATCATGGATTCATAGCTGATGTATATGTTTCATGTTTCATTGATTTAACTGATTAAGGTAAATAGCCATCTGTATATTGCAATATCTTTTATGTTTAGTGTTTATACTTGCAGGGACTAGTCTGGCAATCAAAGTTAGATTGGAAGCTACAACAAGAGCGACAAAAGGAGAATAGGAAGCGCTTGGACTCCAAGTAAGTTTCTCCATCTTTCTGTGTCTCTAACTACTCTTAGGAAAAGTGTCTACAAAGTCCTTGATCTATTGCTCTAATGCATAGCACCACATTTAGGGAATGTTTTCTATCCGTAATTCATAATTCCTTATAACACTGTTGTTGATTTAGGTTGTGGGATTTGAGCCTCAAGGAAATTCATTTGCATCCTTCCTTTCTCTGAATCGAAAGTTGAAAGGAGTCTACTCTGTGAGCTAGAAGTCTACTTCCAAAACTAAGTGTAAGTGTTGTTCTTAAGAATGTCGTTCTTAAGCTTTATTTCTCTGTATCTATCAAAGATAATGTTTTCCTTCTCTCCTTGAACAACCTTTGAAGTCTGAATTGTGTCTTGTTGATCCTGTGATACTGATGACATTGATGGAGATGTAGCAAATGTTTTTCCTTATTTAGATGAAGATGGTGTTTCCTTGACAATCATAGTAGCTCCTTCTTCCATATTCTTCTCTAAATTTACTTTAGGATTCAATTTAGTCCTCTTTTTTTACATAATCTTGAAATCTTTCCCTATATTTTTTGTCACTAAAGGTGACTCTTCTTCTCTCTTCCTCTTCCCTACTTTCTCCTGAGGAATAGGAGTTTGTGAATTTGAATTAGAAACAAGCTTCTCTTCAGCTTCTTGCAAGGTATTTTCTATCTAAGTCAATTGGTTTACATATCTTTCATTCACAGGCCTCTGAGTATGGGTATAAGGAGTGGTTTTGTTTTCCACCATCAATTTAGAAATTATACCTAGAGGATCATAAGACCATGTGAAACTAGAAGGCATTGGCCATGTGGAGATTCTAGAACAATGAGAATTTCATCAAAAGACCAATCACCTTGAGATCCTATAAATTATAGGACCCTAACAATTTGGATTGCAAAACTTGAAGACTAAGGAAATAATGCAAGTGTCCTAAGTCTGTCATTTCAAAAAAAAAATTGAGGCTAGACTTCACATTGTTTATATGGTTTGGATCACTACTAGTAAGGATAAGATCATCAATGTAAAGAACAAGGATGATTAATGACTTACCCACTTTCTTGGTGTAGACAGTGTTGTCGAAATGACATCTAGAAAATCCATTATATAAGAGAAAGCTATCCATTTTGGCATACCAAGTCTGAGGTGATTGTTTGAGACCATAGAGAGACTTATTAAGGTGACAAACAAGACTAGAGTCTTTTTGGATAAAGCTAGGGGGTTGTTCCATGTAGATTTATTCATGCAAGTCCCCCTGTAAGAAGGTGAATTTAACATCCATCTGATGGACTTCCCATTTAAAGGAGGAAGCAAGGGAAAGAACAAGGAAGATAGAATTCATTTTGGCAACAGGGGAGAAGGTTTCAGTATAGCAATTCCTTCAACTTGTGAAAATCCTTTAGCAACAATACAAGCTTTATGTTTATTCACTTTTCCATCTTGTCCAAACTTTGCTCTATAAACCCAATTGCATCTAACAATTTTTCTTCCCTTTGGAAGAGGAACAAGATCCCAAGTATCGTTTTCCAATAAGGAACGATATTCTTCATTCATAGTTGCATCCCAATCTGGATGACCTGAATATTCTTCAAAGGTATCTAGATCATAATTTTATGGAACTTGAGCCAATAAAGAAGAGGTTTTGTCGAACTGAGAACGTGTACAACGTTGATCGGCAGGGTCACCTGTAAGAGAACCTGCTGTATCCCGAGTAGAGCAAACCCATTTTGGAAGTTTTGGATCTAAAGGAAGATCCTGAGGAGGTGGAGGAGGAATTTCATCCTCATTTTCATCATATTAAGTAGAATGAATTCTATCATAAGTATAAGAGATAAAGAGTGATGGCAGATATGTCAAATCAGGCTCGCAGGACAAAGTTTTGATACCTGTCGAACAAGACTCGCAAGCCAATATATTTTCATCAAATTTTACATCTCTTTTAATGATTACATTTTTGGATTTGGGTTGAAGAAGTATATATCCTTTGACATCTTCAGAATATCCAAAAAAAATGCATTTTTCACTCTTAGGCATTAAGGCTTAATGTTTCTCATCTCGAATATGGGCCCAAGCTTCATTTCCAAAAACATGAAAGTAACTTACTTCTGGTTTGATTGAGCTCCAAGATTCTTCTGGAGTGATATTCCTTAAAACCTTAGTGGGAATGTGATTTAGTATGTAATTTGCACAGTTAATTTCTTCTGCCCAAAAATTAAGACTAAGTCCTTTAGATTGAAGCATACAATTAGCCATTTCATTTAGAGTGTGATTCCTCCTTTTAGATACACTATTTTGTTGTGGAGTACACAGAAAAATATTTTGCAATTGAATGCCATGCTTAGTGCAAAAGTTGATAAATTTGTTGTTAACATATTCTCCTCCATTGTCATATCTTAACTTAAGAGTTTTATGTCCATATTGTTTCTCAACAAAGGAATTGAAGGCCAGGAACATGTTAAAAACTTCACTCTTGAGTTTTAAGAAGTATACCCAAGTGTGTCTAGAAAAATAATCAATGAAAGTTAAGAAGTATTTGTAGCCATAGAAAGAAACAACTGGAAGTGGACCACATAAATCACTGTGCACAAGCCGCAAAGGTATGAAGCGTGCCAAGAGGAACGTTTTTCAAAACTATCTCGATTATGTTTTTCGAGTACACAACCAGAACAAACACCATCTCGGCAAGATACCATAGGAAGCCCTGTCACCATATTTTCTTTACATAGAGTTTGAAGAGAGCGATAGTTTAAGTGACGAAATCGATCATTCCAAAGTTTTCTCACTTCATCATTATGAGAAACAAAAATGGAGGGAAGACTTGATGACCCAAAGTTGTCAAACTTATACAATTTTGGAATCATCAGCAATGTCAGTAGCTAAAATATGTCTAGGATCTCTTAGGTCCTTAATTACAACATCATGAGGTGAGAATTCTACGATTTTACCTTCACCTGAATGAGTTATCTGATAAACAGACAGAAGGTTGCAGGACAAGGAACACATAATACATCATTAAACTGTGATGGTGGGGCACCCCGCCAAACCCACATTCTCCTCTTTCAATGTTGCATATAAAATGCATTCAAATTCATGCCCCAATTAAATCCACAATTTGGGAAAACTCACAATATTTGGAAATTTCAAAAATATATCTGGAAGCTTTAATATCTCAAATCTGAGATTTGAGATATTAAACTAAAATCCTCTTATGGTTATAAAACCACTCAACCCAGATTACAATTCTTCTACATACGGAAGCTCTACTGTTCTTCTTCAAGTTTATGGTTAAAACCCATAAACATTTTCCATCACATGCAATCAAATAAATATCCAATTTCTATTTTAAAGCCAAAATAATAATGTTCCACAACCAACACACTTACCAGCTCCTTTATGTTGGGTCCACCACCATTAGTTGTCAATAAACATTAACATTATTCAAGCCATACTTTTCCCTTCATATGTATTCGGCTCACCTTATATAATTTCATGCTTTAATCAAATATCAATATGGATGCTCACCACAATCGCCGGTCAGAGTTCTAAACAAATCTTTGGTCAAGACATAAATACATATGCCAATACTTACCATTCAACGTCTAATTAAACAATGGTTAGTACCTAAGCATTAACACGATAAACTCGACCCACTCAACATTAAAACTTAATTGGAATATCCGTTCGGGCCCACAATATACACAATTTACCTTTGCATTATCGACCATGCAACTTCACAATGTGAATGCTGTCGATCGCTGATGGCTAGAAATCGGGCGGAAATCGCACTTTTTTTCCCACCAAGCTTTAACACTAAAAAATTATGCGAAATGGGCTGTAATTTAAAACCACCAATGCCACGTGTCAAAGCCTGGATGCTATCGCATTTTTTTCACAAAACAACTTACCACTTATAAATTATGCGAATACCATCAGTGGTTTCTTAAGATCATTTCATAGTTCTACTTCCTTCTTCATGGTTCCACCTGGGGTTTAAACTCTGCATTACGACACCTCTACAAATCAATTTCAGTTCGCTACGTCTTCAATTCATTTCTTCAACTCGTCTCTCCGTCCTGAAGGATCGATCGACCTTGATAGCAATTTAAATAGCAAGTTCAATTGCAAGTTTAAAGCTTTTGCATTGAAGTTGGAATTAAAATTGTATTCACCGGCATCGATTCACCCAACAACATTTGACCTCAACTGATATCGCTCTAAGCAACAGAACTTTCCACGCTACCAATCATCTGATACAGATACCGCTTACTTTTTCCATTCAAAAGGCTAAAATGCATTGATTTTATGGAGTTCTCCTCACAAAATAAATACGCTGGCATTTCATCACCAAAGGAATTGTATTCAAAGGCATTCAATCTATGGCAAGCATATAAATCATGACCCGTTCTGTTGTTCATAACCCAACAAACCACACATTGATTCAATCAATTTCAACAACAGAATTCGGATTCAATACTGTGGTCTTTTATATAGAGTTAAATATACACTTACTTGTTAACAGCCTTCACTACGCATACATTCCACATATCAAACCCTTAACACAGGATTTTACCCAACATAATTCAATCAATTGTTGCGTATATAATTCCAAAATAGGTTCTTTCATATGAATGAAATTACTTACAGAAACCTCTGTTTCTGGCTTGGTCTACAATTCGGTGGCCCTTCTACCTCACTACTCTGTCTCCGCAGATCTCCAGCCCTAATCTTTTCTAAGGCCCTTTAGGCTTACATTTATAAAGAATATCAATGAATTAGTTCAGCTTCCTCAACGCTCAACAAAACTCTTGAATTTCTCAAAGTCCCTAAATCCCTATAATTGTTGAAACTGATTATCTCTTCATATTCCTAGCTAATCGACTTCCCCTCATGTTCTCCAATGATTTGAGAACATGTACAATTCCTCACTATATTTAATTAAAATCACTCAATTATTAATAATTACATAAGAAAGAAAAAACATGAGACCCCCCTATGTCTATTAAAATACAAAGTATTTTCTTGGGCCTAATGCCCCTGCATCAGACTCCCAAGGTTAAAATGATTCATGATCTCCTGATCATTTGCTTTCAATCCTTTCCTTCCTGGATCCCACACTTTGTTCTACAATTCATCATCTGTTTCAATATTCTTCTTCTGCACTTCTCCAGGCTTCCATATCTTATTCTGCATCTTCCCGCTTGCTAAGCTTTCACAGTCTGTGACTGTCTTCTTCTTGTTGCTGCTACTTCTTTGTCTTCTTGCTACTGTCTTCTCCTTAGACACTTTCACCATCAGCCTTCTTATCAATTCAATTTCCTGATCTAATTTATCTTTTGACTGCTGGATACTGCTCCATCTTGATTGCTGGACCCCACTTATGTTTGCTTACTCCCTCTTGTTGAAATCTTGTGCTTGCTTGTTGAGCTTTTACTTGCTAAGTCCTTACTCTAGCTCTAACTTTAGCTTGCTGAAATCTTGTGGTTGCTCTTACTGCCAGCCTATCATCCATACCCTCTTATTTTCTGCAATAGAAAAACTCTTCCTAATTTTCACTCATGACAATTTCTTCATTCTCTGACTTCAGCAATTCTCTGGACTGGTATTTAAATTTCCAGTCACTGTCATCATCTCTTTTCTTCTTCTCCTGGACCAAACATCCTTTAGTCCTTCCATCAATACCTGCAATCATAAAAAAAACACCAAAATTATAAATTATTTGTGTCTCTTCCTCCTCGGACAACACATCAGTATGTTGTTCTGAGTTTCCTTCCAATTCCTCTGTCAGCACATCAGTATGCTGATTTTCATCCTCCATGAGACTGTCAGCTAGTCTCTCCTTCTTTCCATCATCTGCTTCATGAACACTATTAATGAAAACCTTCCTGCCATGCTTCCTCAGCAAATTATCCTGTGCATAGGTCCTCTATTTCTCCATAAGAGGATTTTAGTTTAATATCTCAAATCTCAGATTTGATATATTAAAGCTTCCAGATATATTTTTGAAATTTCCAAATACTGTGAGTTTTCCCAGATTGTGGATTTAATTGCGGCATGAATTTGAATGCATTTTATATGCAGCATTGAAAGAGGAGAATGTGGGTTTGGCAGGGTGCCCTGCCATCAAGTGGTATCAGATCTTTCCATGCTACCAATCATCTGATACATACACTGCTTAGTTTGTCCATTCAAAAGGCTAAAACGCATTGATTTTATGGAGTTCTCCTCACAAAATAAATACGTTGGCATTTCATCACCAAAGGTCTTGTATTCAAAGGCATTCAATCTATGGCAAGCATGTAAATCATGACTCGTTCTATTGTTCATAACCCAACAAACCACACATTCATTCAATCGATTTCAACAACGAAATTTAGATTCAATATTGTGGTCTTTTATACAGAGTTAAATATACACTTACTTGTTAACAGCCTTCACTACGCATACATTCCACATATCAAACCCTTAACACAAGATTTTACCCAACATAATTCAATCAATTGATGCGCATACAATTCCAAAAAAGGTTCTTTCATATGAATGAAATTACTTACAGAAACCTCTGTTTCTGTCCTGGTCTTCAATTCAGTGGCCCTTCTACCTCACTACTCTGTCTCTCCAAATCTCCAGCCCTAATCTTTTCTAAGGCCCTTGAGGCTTACATTTATACAGAATATCAATGAATTGGTTCAGCTTCCTCAACGCTCAACAAAACTCTTGAATTTATCAAAGTCCCTAAATCCCTATAATTGTTGAAACTGATTATCTCTTCATATTCCTAGCTAATTGACTTCCCCTCATGTTCTCCAAGTATTCATGAGATAGGTTGGAAGTTGACGATGAAGTTTTTGTTTTCCCTTTCCAAACTTAATATAGTAAGCTCACCTTTTTTCTTTTTTAAATACTAGTTTAAGTGACCCATTTTTATAACTAAGTACAAGTCATTTTTTACAATGTTAATTTATGAACTAATGACCAAGTAGACTGTAACTTAAATAAAAAATAAAGTGACATTAGAATGTAAGTGACTCACTTTTTATAATGGGTGAGAAAATCTATTACATAAAGTAACTTTAAAACATAAGTTACATTTTTTTTTTAAATTAATTTGACAAAAAGCCTTTTTTTTTAAGTAACTTGACAAAAAACTTTTTAGAAAAAGTAACTTGACAAAAAACCTTTTAGAAAAAGTAACTTGACAAAAAGTTTTTTAGAAAAACTAACTTGACAAAAAGACTTGAACCCAATACCTTTATTCTCATAAAGTAACTTTATACCAAGTGAGCTAGTTAAAATATTTATAAGTAAATATTGGAAAGGAGAAAGGTTTTTTTTTTTACCTCTTTGGGGTGTGTGTTCTTTTTCGTGCAAAAAACAACCATGCAAACAACAAAAAAACTATGCAAGCCTTGCTGCTTAATGTTATATATATGGTTAGTCCACCCGGAAACTAAATATTTTTCTCGCTATTTCTGATTTCCCGTGATCGCACAAAGTTGCGAGGAAAGAGCATACGTAGGAGAAAAATATTCACTTTTTGTTTCTAGTTTGTCAGATTGCATAGAGTGCAGAGAAAAAATCATAAGCAGAGAAGAGAGTATAGATCTGGTAATAATAATAAAAAATGTCCATAAACTGAAATAAACAGAGAGATAAACAAATATAACTGCAAAAAATGTTTTATACCTCCAAATCTAAAATGACATAACTAGGGAAACCATAAAACTTTTCACATGAAACAAAAGGGTTTCCTCACTAGAAAAGAGGCTCTGGACACAACATAGCAGTTCTCCCAGCCTGAAAGTGGTAAAAACCAATAGACATGGAAAACGATAGTCGCATGCAGTCAAAATCGACTTCGGATTTGGATTAACAATGGATGCGGCCCTCAAACAACTCTGATATCATACCCTACCTGTACCTTTTGTGTGTTTTGCACATTATGGAGATCAAAATATTGCTCCATTTGTAGTATCCATGTTATGGGATCCTTTCTATCAAACTTACTCATATCCATATTTGGAATATGGTGGGCCATCAATCCAAAATTAGAGTTTATGAAATCAAGATTAACATTTATTTTGCTCTCATCATGAGTTTCCTGTACCACCTTTTCGCCATTGGGAATAATTTCTTGTATCAACTTTGTCAAACCTTCCTTCAAACCTTTTATGTCTACTTTTATATCTTTCTTCATATCTTCCACATTATCTTCCATGCCATCCATCTTAACTTCCACGCCTTTCTTCAAACCATCCTTATTAGCTTCCACACCTTTCTTCAAACCATCCATCTTGGCTTCCACGCATTTCTTCAAAACTTCCATTTCATCTTTTGTTGCTTTTTGCGAGAGCGAAATTTGGTGTATTTTCTCTTGTAATTTTGATTTATCATGTTGCACTTCTTCCTCTTCATGAGTCATAGTAGAGCCTTCTGAGGGCTTAATGGGTGTTGAATTATTTTTAGGGGTCATTTTAGAACCCAATACCAATATATATGCTTCAATATGCCCTTGGAATCACTTCAAGATAATTTTTCAAACAAGACTTATGCAATTCAAAAACAAAATACACACCTCCCAAAGACATGGGTTTAAGCCAACATTGTTATGAAACCAACTCCCAAAATAGAAGAAAAGAGAGATCAACGCCTTAGAAATCAGCCACTTTCACAGGGCAACCTCCTTTACATTACATAAATGAAAAATTCTTGGATGATTCAAATGAAAAAGCCTCCTTCTATATATAGGAGTCCATGGGGTCACAATATAATCCGAGCCGACCGAACAATAATAATCTAGGGACCAACAATAGTAATAGTGGGGTTTCATGGGGCACAATAATAACAATATGGGGACTACAGAGGTACAAAAATAACAATAATGGGGCTACACTACAACAATAAGGAACTACACTAGTAATATAGAGACCTAACATACTTTCGATGGACCTTGCTACACAAAGAATGAGAAATACATGAAAAATGTGATGACAATCATGTTTTTCCATGTATTTCTCATTTTCCATGTAACAGTGTCCATCAAATGTATGCAACATGGGTATTCCTTGGATGAGTAATTAAATTTTGCATCCAACAAGTACTCTCGCTCGAAATTTGAGTAAAACCTTAGGGAGATAAGTTGAAAAAGTAGTTTTATTATTTTATTATTTTTTAATATTTTTACTTTTTTACCCCAAAAATGGTGAATCATCCCCTATGGTTAACATCATCATCTTGAATACTATTGATTCTTATAAAGTTTATTTTGGTTGTACATTTCTCTTAGGAGGCCCATTTTAGACCTCAAAAGTTCTCTAATCTCTTCTCATCTCTGGTCAGTTGTGCTCAAGGTCTACAATGACTGAAAATGTAATCCTTTATTGACTCTCCTCCACTTCTACCTCCTAGAAGAGAGATGGGGGCACCCTCATGGAAAAATATTTCAAAAAGTATATGTCTTCCACTTTGATCTCAATCATATGTTCCCCTAACTTGAATGCTCACGCATGTACATCCCATGAATAAACTATGAACTTGAGTAATTCCATTTGTTGCCTCGTGTCGAGTAACTAGAATAATTTCAACAAACCACAGTTTTCGAGTGCCTAAATGGTGGAATGATTGGTTGTTGCATTCAATTCATGTTCTTCATGTTCTCTTTATCTCCATACAAATACCATTTTGTGCTGATGAGTACCTGAAACGTCAATAAGACACTCATTAGGATCCTTTCATGCAAAAAAACCATACAAATTTTGAGAAAAAATGGAAATTTTATCTAAAGGGTTGTGTGCGGTGTTGCCCCAGAAGGGATGAGAGAGCATTACACCCATATCTGAATTGAAATGTTTCACATATGCAACGAAATTTTCAATAGTTAGGGCATGCATTGGTCCTAGGGCGAATTTTTGGAACCCCAGGGCTCTCAAAAATCCATAAAACTTGTATGAAATCACAAAAAGGAACCATGAATTGAAAGAGAAGGGTCTTAGCTCCTACCTGGAAGTAACGGAACTGGAAATTATCTATTGGATTGACCGCAATCAGTTGCAGAAGATAGGGGGAAAATAGGGCTTCAGGCTCTCACTGTTGAAGGTGAATGTCAATTGGTAAAAATGAATAGTCGTTTTCATTGCTTATGATCGTTTTCCCATTATTTTATCATATTTAATGTTTTGACCTAATAATTGCTCATTTTTTATCATGAAATAGGCATGTCTGATCCTTTTTGTCGTGTTTTGAGTAGGTCGGCAATTGTTTAAAAAAATTTGTCATGTTTTTAAAGACCATTTTGACCAAGGAGTACACTTTTATCGCTTTTTTGGGCTCCATAAACACACGAAAAAGGAACCCCTTGGAGTCCTCTTTCATCTCTTTTCAGACTCCCAAAATATGAAAATTTTTCTTAACACTTTTCTTTTCGAACTCGTTAAATCAAATGAAAAGATGTCTACTCAATATAAGTTTTACCCTTTTCCTAACTGAGGTAGACTATTCACGAAAAAGGAATACCTTACTCAAGAATGGTTAAGAGGTTCTCTTGAGTATTGTTTTCTACCCTTTTAGAATTGAGAGACTACTTAAGAAAAGGAACATATGCAGTTTTCTTTTTCACCTATTTTTGAAACTCTCTAAACATGAAAAAGATGTCTATTTTTACCTTTGTTGGACTCGTTAAAACATCAAACAACGATGGACTTGTAAAACATGACAAGGTAGAACCAAACCTTCTCAAGGTTCGTTAAAAATACTTGGAAGGATTCATCCGAAGGATAAAAATACATATCAAGCATATGTTATCCTCCTCAAGCTTGTTAAAAAATAAAGAGGTACTGACCAGTATGGTTTGGGAAATTGGGAAAACATGGAACTCCATTTTGCTAATGGAAGTAGGTCGCTCCTGAACACGACACTCTTCCACTTCATCTCCATGGTTGGGTTGGGTAATCTGCTTTTCTTTTGGTTAACGTACCATTTTCAAAATCCTCCATTTTTCAGTTTTGTTTCAATGTTTCCAAATCCATTTAGTGTCAACAATATGTTCAAGAGAATTCATTCATTCAATCTCTACTACAATACTCTTAAGCCTTCATTCTGTTAACACAAAATTTCACCTGATAGGCTGTTAATCAGACAATCTCATGTAACTGTTTCAAATCAATATTTTGACTGAAGCTTAGCCTCTTTATTCTGAGAAGGCTCTCTCAAAGGGTTAATGATATTGAATAAAGATGTGTTTAGATGGCTAACTCTATTTAGGAAAAAAATTTCTTATGATGAGTGTAGGTTGAAAATAGTATCAGTATGCAAACATTGAGCTTATGGAGTCAACACTTTTAGTAATTCAGTAGTGATCTTACTTGACATGGAAGCTGAGGCAGGTAAGAGTTTTTAGCAGTAGTACACACACGCATGAAATAGGAAAATACACAGTCAATTCACCTATAAAGGAAGTCAGAGCATTACATGAATGGATTCTGAGCATTATAAATGAAAACCACTGCAAATGGGATGCATAAAAGATATAGATAAAATAGGTAGGCACTAAAAACTCAATCAGAATCTCAGGTTGGTCAAGTAACAAATCTCTGTATTGCTAAAACAGTCAAATTACATAAAGTTGTCTTTGCCAAAAAATCTCCAACCTTTCACAAATTCGACTCTATGGATTTTAATAGACTTGATACATCATGAGATGATCAGCCTCCTAGATAAATTCATTGAATTTTTTCCTAATGAAACCTTGCATAACCATAAAACATCTACTTGATGACAAAATGACAACTATCCTACTTGACAGTCCTTATCCAACTAGGACTCAAACTGTTCATTATTACATTTAAAAACCTTATCCCCTAAAGCAATTACATCTTTGAAAATTATGCTTTCACATGTTCGAATTGGGATGATGGGGCTCATCATTACATGGCCACTTAATTTAACATCCTATAAAATTGGAAACCAAATCCTACTTTTTAGGAAAATTGATATTTTTCTTCCCCGAATGCTTTGGCTGCTAATTTATCTTCATTTCGTGGTCTTTGATTGTTGAATAACTGCTTTTCATGGTTCTTTAACTCTTAGATAAGATCCAACTGTCTAAAAATGCTCCAAAACCTACTAAAATAGCTCCAACACAATACGCTACGAAAGTAAGGAAGTTTCGTAGCACTTCAAAAATGCTATTTAACCTCAAAAATTTTGATTTTTTCCTTTCGCATGGTCTTCATCATCCTTAGACACCTCTCCCACATCAATTTCACCTCTTTATAGCTATCAAAACTAGTTCATTTCATAGCGTTTTGTTGTCCTTCAAGCCCAAGCATGCTACGAAACTGATGAAAAGTGTTGAAAATCCAGATTTTTGTATAACTTGCAAAATGAACCTGTTAAGTGCCAAAATCTTGTTTTTAACATATAATTAACCTTAATAACCATAAACCAACTCACCTTATGATCCTTGAGGCATTTATTCCTCATTTATAATTGGTTTAGCTATTGGCTCTTCAAGCACTGTCATTTTAAGGCCTTTTTTCTCTAACTCTTCATGAATTAGTTTAAGTTGCTCCTGAAGGTCCTTAATCTGGTCTTTCAATCTTCTATTGGTGGATTTCAACTTTTTTTTCATCCTCCTGATATGTTTGGCCTCTTTCCTTGCTGGAATGGTCCATTTCATAAGCTACTGTGTGTTATCCAAAGTCTTGGAAATAGTGTCAACCTGTTCTTCCCAAATTGCCTTCATATTTTCAAATTGAATCTTCTCTACACTGTGTTTCCTTGATTCTCTTTTCATAACAACAATTTCATGATTGGCCAATTTGAATTGTTCTTCAAGGAGTTGCAACTCTGTTTTTTCCATCACCTTCTCTTTTCCTTTCTTTTTTTTTCTAATTTTATCTTTCTCTGCAGGTGCTTAAAGGTCAATGACCTCCTGTGGTGGTTGGACTATGACAATAGGTGGTGGAAGGTTTGCACTATGTTAGTTCCCAAATCCACCTCAGGCTGAAATAAGGCAGAATAAGGACAACACCAAACCACGCTCAGCCTCGTAGATAGCCCTACGAGGACAGGAGAGGGCTCTCTCCAGGTCAATCTCAATGAAAAATGATCAAAGGGGCTTGAGATGATGATAACAACAACTGATATTAGGCTAGATAAACAAATAGGAGGGTTTGATTTTGATTTTTAGGGGTTTTTTGTTGAAAAAAAGGAAAAACAATTTTTGGGCTTGGGGATGAGGCCAGATCTTGCAGAGTTTCAAGTTGGGGCAAGGTAGGCAATGGCTTTGATGTCTAAAGATCAAATGAATGGATGGAAAATACTGCTGAGGAGTTGAAGAGGGCAAGAGATTACAAGGATCCTCTTCAAACTGACGAAAACATATAAAACTAAACAAAAGTCTAAGGCAGAGCACCAGCAAATCAATGAATTCTACCTCGAATACTCATTTGTTTAATTCAGAAGCATAGAGAAAGATGGCATACATATAAAATTAATGAACTTAAAATAACATGAGAAGAAACATCATCAAAACTCAGAAGCCACAAGGATCCCAACAAGTGCTGCAAAACTCTGGTCTTTCCTTTGCCAAAAACTGAAATATGGATGTACAATGGAGTGCCAAACTTTTCCCAAGAGTCCAACCCTGAAAATGTCTCAGAAAATACAATAAATAGACAATTATAACCCCTTCCCATGCCTCTAGGGGTCGAGCTCATGCTTCTAGGAGCAGTTTGAACCAATTTTAAACAAAGAGCTAAAATCTAGGCAGCCAAACAACTTGCCTCTATAAGCTAGGAAACTGATCCATTCACTTGATTTTCACTTTTTTATGAATGAATCATCTAGAACAAGTAAATACATGCCAAAATTACATCATGGTTACCAAATTACATCAAGATAGATCAACCCTCTCATGAAAAAGTAAAAATAGTCAAAACTGGTCGAATTCCTGAGCTGGAAGGTGAAAAATAGGTTGAATTCCTCTATGCGCCGCGCTACTTTGGACCTGATTTTGGAGGTCCTCCCGAAGTCAAAATTGAGCTCATGATAGCTTGTTGGAAAGCCCTGGATGTCTGCTATCCAACCCAAGTCGAATTTTTCAATTTGGAGCTCATTTGCCCCTCCAAAACTTCATTCTCCTAAGAGTACTTCCTGCTGGTGCAAAAGGTGGCAGAAAGGTGATTTTCATGGTGTTTTTGGCCCTTTGGCAGCCCAGAATGTGATGAAATGCTTCGGCCATTCCTGAAAATACATAATATATCAAGAAAAATCCAAAAATGTCAATTTTTCCTCCAAAAGATGTCCCAATCATAGGCGCGCGTCGAGTGGCGCGACGCGTTGGGCAGAAAAACCTGTTTTGCAACCAAAATTTTCAAAATGACAAAATCTTCTCCAAATTTGCTGAAATTTGGAGTGAAGGTCTCCCATCATGTCTCATGCTCAGCCAAGGAATCTTCGGCCAAGATTCGGGGTGGATCCGGCCTCTTTCGAAGTTTCAGTGCTTTTTCCAGCCTTGCCTTCAGGATCTTCATTTTTGCTCTGCAAACGTGCGTGCGGGCCCAATAGTGATTCTTCATATGTCTAAGCATGTCTTTGTCCCTATTGGCCTTCTCCAAGAGCTTTTCCAGATGAATTTTAACATGCGTGAGGCAGGTCTCTCGCTCAACTGGTGTCATGTCACCTGGTCTCTTCCGAGCCAATGCACGGTCTTCACGGATTCGCCGCAACTCCATAAGTGTGTGCTGATCCTCCAGTTGTTTATTGTGCTGCTCCAAGTAATCTATAACCCACTAATCTCTCTGCAACTTCACGGTCAAAGTATCAATCTCAGCCCTTTGTTCCTGGATGATCTCTTTCAGCTTCGATCTAGGAGAGCTCGCATCAACATCGATGAGTATAAAATCAGTGTCTTGGCCTCCTGAAGGGCCCTCATCGTGTATAGGCCTCTTGCCTCTGTCCTGAACCTGTACCTGTGCTAATTTCGAAGGTGAGACCCCTTCCACATCATTTGGAGATAGTACTCACGCTGCTGATGAAGATAACGAGACCCCTTCCACCCTTGGTGGAGATAATACTCGCCGTGCTACTGCAAATAAGGCTCTGTGGCCTCTCTAATATGTCACACACACTGGAGCACTGATAGGTTCAGTCTCAAGAACCTCGAACTGATGTGAAGGCTCTGCCTCATCATGAACTACCTCGGGAGGAGGCTGTGGCGCTGCAAAGAAGTCACGGGAAATGAACTCATCCCATGTGATGCCCTGCTGTGCGAGCTGATGTACCACCATGATCTTGATGAGCGCGTAGTGGTAAATGCTGTTATGCTGCTGCGCTGGGGTCTTCTTCTGCACAAGGACCGTCATCCGCTCTATGTTATGGTACATGAAGTATGGAATGCTCATCAACCGCACTCTCGTGAAATGCATCAACAGCCGGATCTGATATGCATACAAGCGTGAAAAGCGCCCTTCACAACTGAAGTACCTAATGATAAGTTTCATCAATGGTGCATACTCATCCTTCAGAAACCGGAATGGAAATACCCTGCTCAGCTGCCTCAGATATCCGGGTCTGATGTAAGGCTCATAATATGCCCTATCCAACTGCTGCCGCTTATTCCACTCTTCACCGATGTTTGGTATCCCGATCGCCTCAGAAATAGTCTCTGGTGACAAAGTGAAATTCACTCCAGCAAGCCTTACACAACCATTATGCAAATGAAGGACAAATAGGTGAGCTAACTCATGATGATGCTGAGTTCGGGCAATCACCTCACAATACTGGAAACATGACTGATGCTGAAAACAATCCATTGCAAGCGGGCAAGCCTGCAATTGTGTCAAATAAGTGGGTTCTTCCCTGACATGCCTGCCACTTTTGTGAGATCTCCTTGGCACATTAAGCTCGGTAGATGAATCACTGTCCTGCTCATACCCCTGCTCATATGGTGAATCTGTCTCTGACATGGTGCTGAAATGTGTTTGTCAACTGTGTGCTTGGTTGATTAGGAAATGAACAATTGGTGTATTTGTTTCAATGCCAAAATGTGTCACATAAAATGGAGAGGCTGCAAGGAAGTATCAAAGTGAACACAATGGACTGTCAAGTGACTTTGAAATGGACAGACATTTACTCACTGCTTTGGAAAATTTTGAGATTACACACCTTTACAAATGGTATGGGAATGGGTGATAGTGATGGGACTTGTAATGTGATAGAAACAAGAGTTAATCAAATGGAAATCTGTAAGTACAGTCAAAGACATGAAAACAACCATTGAATCTTGTGGAAACTTAAATTTTTATCAATGAAGGGAAGGAGGTAACAAGTAATAGGGTTTGGGATTTCACATGGGGATCAAAAGGGTATTGGGATATAGGATAGAGGAATAAAAATGGGACTGTGGGACTGTAGTGTATATTGTGAAAAGCTAACAGTGACAACAATGACAGTAAATGGCAAGAGCATACATATCAATGAAATGAGAATTGAAGCACCAAATTTCACGTTTTGAAACACCTCCCTTTAACCCTTGGAGCAAATTTGGATGTGGATATAGGGTTAAATATTTCACCATTCAAACACTAACCTCTTTGCTTCTAAACCACAACACCATAGTCAAAAATCATTGAGCAGGCTTTAACAAACTTACTTGAAGTGGAAAAATTGCTTGATTTTGAAAAATTGCAGAGTTTGGATGAATTTCGGGTTTGATGGCTCAATGCGCTGCGCGCACACCCAGTCCGTTGTGCTCTGTGGGTGCGCCGCGCCTGTGGAAAAAAACACTGACAGTTTCGGCCCAATGCGCCGCGCCTTTTTTGTGTGCGCCGCGCTCAGACTTTCAACACAGTCACAGCCTCTTTCAAATGTTTTTTGCTCTCCAACCTCAAAATTTGACTTTGCTATGAGATTTTATGAATGTTTCTTGATGAAAATAGGTATATGACTTTGTGAAATATCTTGCAAGAGGTGGCTTTGATTTTTACTTCTCCAAAAACCCATTTTGTAATGTTATTTTTATTTTGGCACTTTATCATTTAATGAAACTTCTGTCTTTTGCTTTTCACTGACTTTCTGAGCTTTAACTGATGAAATTAGTTGATTTTTGCAGGGATATTGGCGTTGATGTTTGGCAAAGGAAAAACAGAGCCTGCTTTGAAATCTTCAAGACGGAAAAAAACATGATTATTACAAAAAATGAATTCGACAATTTCTTATTCAAAACAGAGTTTTGAACAAGAAATGTCCTCGAAAATGTTTGATGATGAAAATTTTGAACTAAGAACTTCTTTGAAAACTATCCTCATGGCCTGCGGGCATTTATTAAACATGTCAAAGACTGAACCCTAGACTCAAAAACTAGAAGACTCTTTTTGACCAAAACAATCATTTATGACTATGAATGACATGAACTGAACTCTAATGGATTTTGAGGAGTTTTAACCAACCCAGCAGGTACAAGCATGAGGGAAAACAAGAGAACCAAACCTTTTCGTCAGTCAGTGGCATGCCCCTAATGGAATGCAGACGAATGAGCGGAATGAGACACCTAAACAATGAAAATGCAAATAGAGAAATGATCTCTGACGGAGGGCTGCAAAGTCCGACTCTAACATTGGCTCCAATGGGGATGGTAGCTCCTTGGAGGTGCCAAGAACGGCAGATCTTTGGGAGAGCAGACCAGTGCCTTTGTCCATTGGGCCATGGAATCCATTATTGACAAAACAACTCAAAACTATTGACTAAATTTATTTGACTAAAATTTTAATTTAAACTGACTCAACTCTTGAAACAGAATTGACTGAAACAAACAGACTCAAATGACTGAAACAAAACTAAAATCCCTCTTCAGGATTATAGCCTTCGCTTCGAGCCCCATACTGAAGAAAAGACTACAGTGCACACTTACAATGAATTTGAAAAACATGATATGTACAATGACAATGATCAGCAGAAAACATCTTAGAAATGGTAGCGCTTGAGCAGCCGGCCATTGACCGGCCCTCCTGGACAGTCTTCACCATTCATCTCCTTCAACAAAAAGGCGTTCTGACCTCGATATGCTGCAATCTTGAATGGACCTTTCCAAAGGTTTTCAAACTTACCGTGTTTACCTTTATCTTCATTCCTAGCATCCCACTTCAGTACCACTTCCTCCAACTGGAATTTATCTGCCTTCGCTTTCCTGTCATAGATATTTTTGATTCTTTCCTGCAACTTGAAAGTGTTCTGGAAGACCTCTTCTCTTGTTTTCTTTAAATGAATCATCTGGTTTATCCTTCTCTGCATATGGCTTTCTTCACTATCAGCCTCCTGAAGGAGCTTGACTATCGGAACAGCAAGTGAAGTAGGAAAAACTGTATCTACTCCATAAACCAACATAAAGGAGACATACCAATTGACTTCTTTTGACTTACCCGATCAGCCCATAATGCATTCACCAGCTTCTTATGCCAACTCTTCTTATTGATGTCCAACAACTTCTTGATGATATTGACTAGGGACTTATTGGAAGATTCCGCCAAACCATTACCTTGCGGATGGTAGGCGGTTGAATGCCCCAAAATGATTTTATACTTTGCACAAAACTCAATCATCTTTCTTGACTTAAAAGCCGCTGCATTATCTATGATCAATTTACTCGGGCAACCAAAACGGGACAAAATGTTGTTTTCAAGGAAAGAAATAATTACCGAATCGGTGGCTTGTCTTGTGGGTACTGCTTCGATCCATTTTGTAAAGTAATCGGTGGCTGTTAAAATCCATCTATGCTGTCCTGAAGAAGGAGGATGGATTTCCCCGATGAAATCCAAACCCCACTACTGGAAAGGGGCGCTTACCTCAACAGGCTTGAGTGGAAATGGCTGTAATTTCTGTCTTCCTTCGAAAATATGGCACTCATGGCAGCCTTTGACTGTTTTATAGACATCAGCAAACAACGTGGGCCAATAGTACCCTGCTCTAAAAATCTTATTGGCAGTTGTCTTCCAAAAATGATGACCGCCGCAATCTCCTTTGTGAAAATCTTCCATTACCTTCTCCGCTTCTTCCTCCACCAAAAAATTCAATAACACACCACCTGGATCCTTCCAATAAAGTGCAGAATTCAAAACACAAAATTTTGCAGCCTTCAGTTTCAAATTCCTACCTTTGTTTCGAGTCATGCCAGGCGGTGATGACAAATTTTGAAGAACATAGATGATATCTGAATACCATGGGGAATCAACAAACATTTTCGATACCTGAAGTGGCGCATTCTCCTCATCTTCATCAGACATAGCAGCAATCATATTTATGTCTAATGCGTGCAAATTGGATTCAGCCATAAGTTTCGCCAGCCCCTGTCTCTTGATCAGCTTCGTGGGCCTTATTTCCACATCATATTCCAGCAAAGCTGCGATCCACTTACCACGTTTCCCTTCCGGATCAGTCTGTACTAACACATCTTTCACATCAGCATTAGGAACATAAGCTAAAATATGGGAATGCAAAATGTATACCCGGAAATCCTTCAATGCCTTTACCAGTGCCAGAGCCTGTTTCTCAATGATGTTCTATTTCAGGGCTGTGTCTCTAATAGTTCGACTGAAAAATGCTATGGGCTTCTCATGTCCATCTCTCTTCTGCATTAACACGGCTGCCATGGTATGTTCTGAAGCAAAGGAAAACAAAATGAAATCTTGGGTGTAATCCGGGCTGATTAACACCGGAGCTGAAGATAGTGCCAACTTCACCAAATCAAAGGACTTTACCGCATCTTCCGTCCACTTCACTTGGCTTTCCTTTTTCAACATATTTTTTATTTCTCTCAAATGCTCAGCAAGGTTAGGGACAAAACGACGCAAAAATTTCATCTTACCGTTAAAAGACTGAATCTCTTTCTTGTTCCTAGGAGGGTCAATTTGCTGGATTGCTTCAACACGTGCCGGATCAATACGAATGCCATCTTTGGAAATAATGTGACCAAGTAACTTACCTTCATCCATGGCAAATAAGCTCTTTTTAGGATTAAGCGAGACACCATATTTTCTGCACTTCTGAAAAAAAACTTTCAAGTGATGCATATGCTCTTCATCTGAATTGGAAAACACCGTCAAATCATCAAGGTATATAACAAGGAAAACATCTTTTTCATTCGCAAAAGCCATGTCCATCGCCCGCTGGAAAGTTGCACCAGCATTCTTCAAACCAAATGGCATCTTGGCATAGTGAAATGTTCCCCACGGAGTGGTGTTGGCTGTTTTTTCGCGGTCGTCCTCATGAACCAAGATTTGGTTATATCCAGAATAACCGTCAAGTAGTGACATCCGGGATGCAGCCACTACTCGCTGCAATATATGATCCATCTTAGGCGATGGATAATTGTCCTTCAATGACACCTTGTTCAAATTTCTGAAATCGATACACAACCGGATCTCACCTGTCTTTTTCCGCCCTGGCACTAAATTGGAAATCCAATCAGAAAATATGATAGGAACAATGATTCCTGCTTTGTACAACTTGTTTACCTCCTTTTCAATCGATGGCAACAATTTGGGATTGATTCTTCTTAGCTTTTGTCTGAAAGGCTTCTGATTAGGCTTAATAGGGATAGTATGCTGGATGATATTTGTGTCATACGTCTTTAAATCTGAGTAATCCCAAGCGAAAGCATCAGCAAATGAAGACAACAAACTCACATATTCAGCTCTTACCTCCGGTGACAATGACTTGGATAACTTTACCATTTTGGGATTTTCAGTTGTCCCAATATTTACATCCTCCACTCCTTTTTCGGTCGGTCGTAAAGTTGGTTTCTTGGCCACATCATCCTGATCGAAGAGTTCTTCTAAAGGTATCAAACCTTTAGGAATAATGTTATCTTTCAGCTGTAACACTTCCATTTGGTTACCTTGAACATCATCACCATCATCAAATTCCATATCGATTGAGGCATCTTTGAACTTACCCTTACTCTGCAGAAAATCATTAATCTCATCATCATCTTGGAAAAATTGCCAACATCTTTGATTATCCGGTACGGTAGGACAGTGCTTCACATGAATTTTGAATTTATTGCTTTAATTCATTGGGATTTTCAAGTTACTAGCTGCCTTGGCAAGCACATCAGCAATTCCATTTTGAATGCGAGGAATACAAGTTAAGGTATAATCTGAAAACTGTTTCAAAATATCAAGGACAGTGTTCCGGTAAGCCCGCATCCGGGGATGTTTCGTTTGATATTCACCCTTTACCTGCTTAATCACCAATTCGGAGTCGCCATAGACCGCAATTATTTTAGCATTCAGCTTTCTAAGAATCTTTAAGCCAGCAATCAGAGCTTCATACTCAGCCTCATTGTTCGAACAATCAAATGCCAACTTGTAAGAACATACCCGTACATTGCTCGGTACCTTATTAGGAGCTGAAAAAGGGCTGCGTACTCAAATACCAATCCCAGCACCATCATTGCCAACTGCACCATCGAAATCCATGGTCCATAGACCCTCTTCATCATCCTCTAAGTGCTGAAATTGTGCTAGCTCTGTTTTTTCTGCTTGTTGTCCACTATCTTTAGCTGATTGCTCAACTGTGCTTTCCGGTAGCTGCCTTTCTTTCTGCAAAACTTCTCTGAAATTCTCGGTAATTTTTGGGATATCTTCTGCTTGAACCAACTGACTATCCACATCATTAAAACTATCGGCAAACAAAACAAAAGACTCTAGATCTGTATGTACATAATTAAGCGGATGATTAACCGGTTTCTCCTTAGTGGTAATCATATACTTCATTTTTTGTTCCCGGTAAAATTTTCTCATTTGGCCAAACACGGGAATCGTCGCATAGGATAAATCTAACTATAGTGTCCCTTTCAATTTTTCTCCCCAAGATCTGGAAAGCAACATACCAAATCTCGGAGGAATGTCTGCTACAACAACGTCCATCAAAACATTCTTTGTAGGAATCTGATCCAAACTTACAACCAAGTCTTTAATGAGCCCAATACATCTCACTCTGCTAGAATCAAATGAATAAAGATCGTGGTACTTCCTGGTAATGTCTAGACCCAACTTCTCCATGATTGCTTTCGGCATAAGGTTATGGGAAGCACCAGAATCAAACATGGCGTTATGCAACACAAACTCATGCAACCGAAGACTGATATAAAAAGGAGGTACCTCGCTGTCTGGAGACTCACCATCTAAAGCTGGTCCAAATATCAGTTTCGGTTGATCATCTTCAATATTCACCATGTCAAACATGGGATCGAAATTCAAAATTCTAGAAACCTGACCTTTATAACTGCTGTTCCTCATTAGTTCAGTCAAGGGGATAGATACCTTCAATTTCGAAATTTCATTCTCCAAACTAAAAGTTGAAGTCTTTTCGATCTCTTTGGCTAGAACCTCTTTCTTTTCAACCTTCTCTCTCGATGCAATTGGCTGATTTGATTTTTCTGCTGATGATGACTTATTGGAAGCAGGATCAACTATCTCTTTTGCTTTCTTTTGTGCAACAAGTGAATCATTTTTGGGCGCTGAAACTTCCTTCCTCTTCTGAATTGGATTGACTGGTACATCTCTATTCCTAAGAGAATATTGCTTTTGCTGGGCTGACAATGCATTCATATATCCTCTCTGATACTCATCCGACTCCTCCTCAAGGGCTGCATCATTAGCTAGGATAAAATCCTCGTCTCTTTGTATTGCTGAACATTCTGCATATTCTTCATCTTCGGTGATATAAATGGGCAAATCATCAGAAGTAAAGAAATGATTTTTCTCTCCTACTACATCATCTTCATCGTCTGAATCCTGACCAACAAAATTCTGCTGAAGAGGTGTCTTTACTTGCTGCTAGACTGCTGGTTCTTGTGCTCGCTGTTCTCGTTGTTTAATCCTGAATTGGGGCTGCTGCTGACCACGGAAGTTAGGATTCCGAACTTGTGGGTCGGGCTTATCAATAGTGAGCCTTTCGAACATCTTTCCCATCTCGCGAAGTATCTTATCTGTGGATGTAGAAGCTTCTTCTTTTATCACAACTTTCTTCTCTGCTTTCAGTCTAGCTCTCTTATCATTCAAATTTGCCTCAACACTCACGGCAATCTTCTGCATGTCCTCTAAAGTAGGTGGATCTCTATCTCGTAATGAATATGCCATCTCCGGTTCAAAACCATCCGGGAATTTTAACAAAGCTGACTTCTTAGAAGGCCTCAAGTCATCAGGAATTGCATCATAAATCGCATTAAATCTGATAATATAGTCTTGGACGGACTCACCAGGATTACGCTGGATGCTAGTATACTCAGAAGTGATTTGCAGCGGATCTTTCTTGATCTCCCACCGATCTAGAAACTGTCTCTAAAGGTCTTATAATGTATTAATACTTCCGGGCTGTAAGGCTCTGAACCACTTGCGTACCTCACCTCCAAAAGTTTGGACAAACAATCTCATGGAGACATTCTCTTCATCAATTTCATGCAGGTCCAAAAAGTCTGTCATTCTAACAATCTGCTGCTGAGCGGGCACACTTTGAGGAGTACCATCAAACAAAGGAATTTTACTCTGATAATCAGCGGGCATAGGATCCAAATTCGCTGGCAAGACAAGAGGTGCGTATCTAGTAGCCATGGCTCTTGGTGGATTTATGATCTGTCTTGGAGCAACGGGTGGAGTAGGAGCAGTAGGTGTTCGAGGTGTATGCGGTGGAGATGGAGGAGGAACTACTGCAGATTGTTGATCAGATATCAATGGTTGCACTGGAATGGTAGAAATAAAAGAAGGCTCAGCGTGAACTTGTGAATCAGAAGTAACTACTGATGGACCAAGAGTTTCAGAAGAAAATTCAATAAACTCAGGAATATTCAATGCAACAATAGAGTTCTGAAGGTTCAGAATGTAATTATCAATGGATCGATTAGCTTGTTCAACCTCAAGATACTTAATGAATTCTGGATTTATGACGGTAGAACTAGTAGCACTTTCAGATTTGGTTTCAAACAAGGATAACTCGAACTGATCATCAAACTCAATGTCTTCGATGTATTCAAATACAGTAGGGTATGAATGAGATTTAAATAGAGGAAACACAGGAGCTTCTCGACGGAAAATTCTAGGAATCAGGTTGGGATTCTCAAACACTGGAGGCGGATTAGGATCAGGATTTGATCTAGTATGTCTTCTGGAAGCCAGTGTATTGATCTACTCAAAAATCAAAGGACAAAACGATCTTTTTAGCCTATTGAATTCTAGACTCAATCATCCAAAAGTCCAGAACGATATAATGTACTGGGGTAAAACACAAGGCAAATGTCACGTTCACAAGCTAAACCGGAGATCGACTGAAGCAGCGTTTATCTACTTCCGCTAATGCAAAGCAAAAGCGTTTCGAAAGCTACCTGGCGTGACTTCAGACTCCGTCTGTAACTTATGAAACAAATAACATCAACAAGCAAACCATTTTCTCCCCAGTATGGTCGCCACTATGTTAGTTCCAAAATCCACCTCAGGCTGAAATAAGGCAGAAGAAGGACAACACCAAACCACGCTCAGCCTCGTAGCTAGCCCTACGAGGACAGGAGAGGGCTCTTTCCAGGTCAATCCCAATGAAAAATGTTCAAAGGGGCTTGAGATGACGATAACAACAACTGATCTTAGGCTAGATAAACAAATAGGAGGGTTTGATTTTGATTTTTAGGGGTTTTTTGTTGAAAAAAAGGAAAAACAATTTTTGGGCTTGGGGATGAGGCCAAATCTTGCAGAGTTTCAAGTTGGGGAAGGGTAGGCAATGGCTTTGATGTCTAAAGATCGAATGGATGGATGGAAAATACTGCTGAAGAGGGCAAGAGAGTACAAGGATCCTCTTCAAACTGATGAAAACATATAAAACTAAACAAAAGTCTAAGGCAGAGCACCAGCAAATCAATGAATTCTACCTCGAATACTCATTTGTTTAATTCAGAAGCATAGAGAAATATGGCATAAATATAACATTAATGAACTTACAATAACATGAGAAGAAACATCATCAAAACTCAGAAGCCACAAGGATCCCAACAAGTGCTGCAAAACTCTGGTCTTTCCTTTGCCAAAACCTGAAATATGGATGTACAATGGAGTGCCAAACTTTTCCCAAAAGTCCAACCCTGAAAATGTCTCAGAAAATACAATAAATAGACAATTCTAACCCCTTCCCATGCCTCTATGGGTCGAGCTCATGCTTCTAGGAGCATTTTGAACCAATTCTAAACAAAGAGCTAAAATCTAGGCAGCCAAACAACTTGCCTCTATAAGCTAGGAAACTGATCCATTCACTTGATTTTCACTTTTTTATGAATGAATCATCTAGAACAATTAAATACGTGCCAAAATTACATCATGGTTACCAAATTACATCAAGATAGATCAACCCTCTCATGAAAAAGTAAAACTAGTCAAAACTGGCCGAATTCCTGAGCTGGAAGGTGAAAAATAGGCTGAATTCCTCTATACGCCTCGCTCCAAATCTCTATGCACCGTGCTACTTTGGACCTGATTTTGGAGCACTTCCCGAAGTCAAAATTGAGCTCATGATAGCTCGTTGGAAATCCCTGGATGTCTGCTATCCAACCCAAGTGGAATTTTTCAATTTGGAGCTCATTTGCCCCTCCAAAACTTCATTCTCCCAAGAGTACTTCCTGCTGGTGCAAAAGGTGGCAGAAAGGTGATTTTCATGGTGTTTTTGGCCCTTTTGCAGCCCAGAATGTGATGAAATGCTTCGGCCATTCCTGAACATACATAATATATCATGAAAAATCAAAAAATTTCAATTTTTCCTTCAGAAGATGTCCCAATCATAAGCGCGCGTCGGGCAGAAAAACCTGTTTTGCAACCAAAATTTTCAAAATGACAAAATCTTCTCCAAATTTTCTGAAATTTGGAGTGAAGGTCTCCCATCATGTCTCATGCTCAGCCAAGGAAGCTTCGGCCAAGATTCGGGGTGGATCTGGCCTCTTTCGACGTTTCAGTGCTTTTTCCAGCCTTGCCTTCAGGATCTTCATTTTTGCTCTGCAAACGTGCATGCGGACCCAATAGTGATTCTTCATATGTCTAAGCATGTCTTTGTCCCTGTTGGCATTCTCCAAGAGCTTTTCCAAATGAATTTTAACATGCGTGCGGCAGGTCTCTCGCTCAACTGGTGTCATGTCACCTGGTCTCTTCCGGGCCAATGCACGGTCTTCACGGATTCGCCGCAACTCTATAAGTGTGTGCTGATGCTCCAGTTGTTTATTGCACTGCTCCAAGTTATCTATAACCCACTAAGCTCTCTGTAACTTCACGGTCAAAGTATCAATCTCAGCCCTTTGTTCCTGGATGATCTCTTTCAGCTTCGAGCTAGGAGAGCTCGCATCAACATCGATGAGTATAAAATCAGTGTCTTGGCCTCCTGAAGGGCCCTCATCGTGTATAGGCCTCTTGCCTCTGTCCTGAACCTGTACCTGTGCTGATGTCGAAGGCGAGACCCCTTCCACATCATGTGGAGATAATATTCGCGCTGCTGATGAAGATAACGAGACCCCTTCCACTCTTGGTGGAGATAATACTCGTCGTGCTGCTGCAAATAAGGCTCTGTGGCCTCTCTTATATGTCACACACACTGGAGCACTGATAGGTTCAGTCTCAGGAACCTCAAACTGATGTGAATGCTCTACCTCATCATGAACTACCTCGGGAGGAGGTTGTGGCGCTGCAAAGAAGTCACGGGAAATGAACTCATCCCATGCGATGCCCTGCTGTGCGAGCTGATGTACCACCATGATCTTGATGAGCGCGTAATGGTAAATGTTGTTATGCTACTGCACTGGGGTCTTCTTCTGCACAAGGACCGTCATCCGCTCTATGTTACGGTACATGAAGTATGGAATGCTCATCAACCGCACTCTCGTGAAATGCATCAACAGCCGGATGTGATATGCATACAAGCGTGAAAAGCGCCCTTCACAACTGAAGTACCTAATGATAAGTTTCATCAATGGTGCGTACTCATCCTTCAGAAACCGGAATGGAAATACCCTGCTCAGCTGCCTCAGATATCCGGGTCTGATGTAAGGCTCATAATATGCCCTATCCAACTACTGCCGCTTATTCCACTCTTCACCGATGTTTGGTATCCCGATCACCTCAGAAATAGTCTCTGGTGAAAAAGTGAAATTCACTCCAGCAAGGCTTACACGACCATTATGCAAATGAAGGACAAATAGGCGAGCTAACTCATGATGATGCTGAGTTCGGGCAATCACCTCACAATACTAGAAACATGACTGACGCTAAAAACAATCCATTGCAAGCGGGCAAGCCTGCAATTGTGTCAAAGAAGTGGGTTCTTCCCCCGACATGCTTGCCAATTTTGTGAGATCTCCTTACACATTAAGCTCTCGTAGATGAATCACCGTCCTCGCTCTACAATTTTCTACCTATATGGTGAATCTGGCCTCTTACAGAAAGAAATGTGTTTGTCAACTATGTGCTTGGTTGATTAAGTTCGAAATTGGGGTATTTGTTTCAATGCCAAATGTGTCACATGAAATGAGAGGTCGCAAGGAAGTCAAAGTGAACACAATGGACCTGCCAAGTGACTTTGGAATGGACAAACATTTACTCACTGCTTTGGAAAATTTTGAGATTACACACCTTTACAAATGGTATGGGAATGGGTGATAGTGATGGGACTTGTAATGTGATAGGAACAAGAGTTAATCAAATGGCAATCTATAAGTACAGTCAAATACATGAAAACAGCCATTGAATCTTGTGGAAACTTAAATTTTTATCAATGAAGGGAAGGAGGTAACAAGTAATAGGGTTTGGGAATTCATTGACATGGGAACAAAGGGTATAGGAATATAGGATAGAGGAATAACAATGGGACTGTGGGACTGTAGTGTATATTGTGAAAAGCTAGCAGTGACAACAATGATAGTAAATGGCAGGAGCATACATATCAATGAAATGAGAATGTTTTGGCAATTTCAAATCTTTGACACCCAATTTTCAAATTACAATCTCCTCTCTTCAAACCCTTGGAGCAAAATTTTGATGTGGATATAGGGTTAAATCTTTGCACCATTCAAACACTAATCTCTTTGCTTCTAAACCACAGCACCATAGCTTAAAATCATTGAACAAGCTTGGACAAACTTACTTGGAGAAGATAGCACTGAACCAAATCGAATTTACGCCAAGCGAATTTGATTTTCGGCCTTAGGGCTCTAAGCGCCGCGCACAGACCCAATGCGCCGCGGCCTTTGGGTGCGTTGCGCCTGTGGAAATTAACACTGCATCTTCCGGCTCAATGCGCCGCATGCATTCTATGCGCCGCGCCTCTTTTGTATGCGCCGCGCGCAATGATAACACACAGTCACGGCCCTTCTAAAATGCAGTTTGCTCTTCAACCTTGAAATTCGACTTCTTCTTTGGATTTTATGAATGATTCTTGAGGCAAATGGGTTAAATAGCATTGAGAAATATCTTGCAAGAGATGGTTTTCATTTTTTCTTCTCCAAAAACCCATTTTGTAATGTTTTTATTTTGGCACTCTGTCATTTAATTCAACCTTCTGTCTTTTGGCTTTTCACTGATTTTCTGAGTTTGGACTGATGAAATTAGTTGATTTTTTGCAGGGATATTGGCGTTGATGTTTGGCAAAGGAAAACCATAGCCTGCTTTGAAATCTTCGAGACGGAAAAATACACGATTATTACAAAAATGAATGCGACAATTTCTTATTCAAAACAGAGTTTTGAACAATAAATGTCCTCGAAAATGTTTGATGATGAAAATTCTAAACTGAGAACTTCTTGAAAACCATCCTCATGGCCTGTGGGCATTTATTTAACATGTCAAAAGACTGAACCCTAGACTCAAAAACTAAAAGACTCTTTTCGACCAAAATAATCATTTATGACTGTGAATGGCATGAACTGAACTTTGATGGATTTTGAGGAGTTTTAACCAACCCAGCAGGTACAAGCACGAGGAAAAACAAGAGAACCAAACCCTTCCGTCAGTCAGTGGCATGCTCCTAACGAAATGCAGATGAAAGAACGGAATGAGACACCTAAACAATGAAAATGCAAATAGAGAAATGATCTCTGACGGAGGGCTGCAAAGTCTGACTCTAACACACTACACTCTAAAAGCTTCTTAGCATGCCTTGTCATAGGCTTTCTTGCTTGGAACGTGAAACCTGCATCCTCTCCCTCAAATTCTAACTTCTTTGCAGATTTAGCCTTTTTAACTTCTGTCCACCTTCCTCTATGTCCTCAACCTGGACTATAGGAGTTTCCTCTATGTCAATGGCATGTAAGATATCTTCAAGATTTCCTTTAGCTATTTCTCTGTCCTCTACAGCCACTATTTTCGCTTCTAAGGCCATTGTTTGGCTCCTTGTCCTCCTTTTTGTTTCTTGTTTATTCACATCTTGTTTTTGTTTTGTAGGTTTGACCAATTTTGACTTCTGTTTTGCAGGTGGGATATTTGGTGTGTCAAACCTCTGCAATTGCTCTGTCTCTTTCAAAATTGGCTCACTTGGTTACTTGGTTCTGCTATCAATGATTCACTCTGTTGTGCTGCTAATGGTGATGGAATCTTCCTAGGTTTAGGAGTTCTTGAAGGGGTAAGAGCATCCAACTCAAAACCACTAACAAACAAAAATGATGACCAGTCTCTACCTAACCTTTGGATTTCATCTAAGACCAGCAGCTTCATTAAATCATGATGAAATAATGAAGTCTCACTCCCTTCAGAATTTTCTTGGACCTTATCTGCCATTTTTAACAAACTTCTATGCAAATAGAAAGGCAGATCAAGGGAAATATTACCAGTAAAGTGTAGAAGTAATTTTAAATGATATGAGTGTGCTTTGTGGTATCTCCCTTCACAAGTAAAGTATTTCTAGATGATGAGCAGAAATTTTGAATAGTTGTCTTTTATGCAGCTCCTTGGAACAGTATTGGTGAGATCCATTTCACTGTTTTCAAGCTTCATGAATTCTTTGCACTGCTCCATGTTAAACTTGAAACCTTTGAACCACTTCTCCTGTCTTCTTGGGATCCCTATAGCAGCTTCAATAACCTCTAGTGTGATGGAGAGATTTAGCATTCCCACTTTGGTGACTGTTCCACTATAATTCAAAGCAAACTCTTTGGAAATGTGTGTATGGAAACCTTGTAATTTTTCACAAAATTGTAGGCAACCTATCCTTCTGAAGACTTCCACTACTATTTGGTCTTCATTTATTAAATTCATGTCTGCAGGTTCATATCTCAGGCATTGGCCACCCTTGTTTGTCCTTCTTTTATCTACCATGGTTTCTTCAATGTCTTCACAACCTCGCTTAATGAATTGCATCCTCGCTTGATGAATTGTAGCCTCGCTTGATGATGCTCAATGTAAACTTTTGAAAACACCAGCCATAGCTTTGGCTTAGTGCACTAGCTCTCCAAAGCTCAATATCACGCAAGAAGGAATGAGAAATAAGAAATGACTGAATTAGGAAAGTATTTGAAGTTTTGATGTCTCCTCGTGATCTTATGATGACTCATACATACCTAAATTGATCATGATGACTGCAGACCTGAGCATGTACCTTGGTTTTATCCCTCCAGGACTCAAATGGCATCTAACCTACTCATTCCAAATGATTTTCTAACACCTAACAGCTAGACTGACAAGACAGACAGGAAACCGCGCTTTCGTAGCATTTTTAGTGTTAATTTGGTTGTTTTTGCTACGAAAATATCAGCAGTTTCATAGCGAAAAGTAATTTTTCACAGTGTATTTCACTACGAAACTGTGGTTTCTTGGATAAAATGGCATTTTTGGTACAAAAACCTTGGAAATTGGAATCAGTCATAAAATGATGAGTGATGTGACATGAGGGAGTTTGAAAATGAGTGGGTTTAGACCTTAAGGTAACCTAAAACAAGAAAAATTTAATATTTCCCTTGACCAAGCATAACAAATGAATCTTACAACCTAATTTTTGACACATGAACTTATTCAGCCTTGTCAAATGATGCTTCATTTTTTTAGGTGATAACACATTCCATGTCTGTTTTTCCTGATCCAGTTTTGTATTATCATCATTCTGTCTCAAATCATGATACCTGTTTCATGTCATTGATTGGGGATACATTAAAGCCCTCCTACGACGAGTCGCTTCCTATCGACATCAACTCATTATCGAGGAATTTGACTTAGAAGCACCCTTTGATACCTTGGTGTTTTCATACATCAACTGAAATTTTCCTCATTCTCGACAACATGTTTACATCATTTGCCTTCGACCAAAATATTTTGTGTGGTGTTCGACATCAACTCATTTACTCACACCATATGGATTGCACTACAGTACCTTAAAATCCATTAACATTATCGGTGGCTTCTCTCACATCTATTAACGACTTATAGCATTGGTCAGTAATCAAATGGTGTCTACCATGTTAGAGTATAGCTCATTGATTCACATGGTTAGACTCCTACATTGGACAGTCGTGTGAATGCGATAGAAGACTCCAGATCTAGTTTCATCCATCTGGGTTGCGATTTCAGGATAAATACAATATCACAATGTATGCTATGGTCACACAGACAGTCATCCAGTCATGGGTCCACCATTTTTCATCAGTGGACATGTCTTTTGATCATTGTACATGTAATGTTAATATTGTGTGTTGAGTATGGGTATGCCTCCCTCAAAAATATATATAATTATTTAAATTTATTGTAAAAAAAGATGGTGTCCCCTGTTGTTCTTGATCCTGACCTGTCACAAGGTAAATCACTTCAGTCATCAGTCACCATCTCTGACTTTGCGCTTTATGGGGAAATTTTTTATAGGCCATTTTGTCACATTTGGTCAGTTTTCCTACAAACTGGATCAATCAAAATTCTTTTACCCCTTTACATCATCATAGCACAAATACCTATGCAGGACACTCCCATATCCCAGATTTTATGCCTAAAAACACCTTGTTTCAATCATTTTAAGGACCAACTCTCCCTAGCCTCCTATTGGGCAATGTTCACCTACAGGTTGCTCCATTGTGACCTTCGTTGATCCCCTATGTAGAAATATACAACACAACTATAATATCATGTAGAAATTATATCAATGGACTCAATCCGATCATGCAATGTACTAAAGCAAGATACCGAGTCCTTCTAATATATTTGCGGAATATAAAACATGATCACTCAATCACATGCAAGTAAGAGAAATAATTAAATCAATACACAACACTAGATATTCCTGGGGAAAGAAACTGCTCAAAACCCCTCTATCTTTATTGTATAATCAACCAAGGGATCATGAAACAATATAATGTATTTGTGATCACCACAACCACATACACTCTACTAATTGCTTCACATTGATCTATGCAAAATTGGAAAAACACATAGCCAATTATCAACCTACCCTCAACCTACCCTTCTTACACAATCCATAGATAAATAAACCCCTATTAAATAGGAAATTCAGTCTTCCTTGATTGCACAATTCATCATGAGCTTCCTATGCTTATATAATTGCATCTGGGCAGTTTGCTAAAAATACAACTGATAGTTTACTTGCCTTGAACCTTTGTCTCAACTGGGTTTTCACCAGAATTAGCATGCATGCTGCTATAAATACTGAATCATCAGTTACTTGGTAGATCACTACTGGTGAATTAAATCTATTTTAATTCACTTGATCTTCCACTAGCTCATCAAACAGTTAGAACTAGTTATATTGATTTTAACTCAATTATTAGGAGTTAACTGATCCAACTCACACTACACTAGCGCTACAACTACAACTAGACCCTGTAAATAATAGAATCACTCTACATGCCCATCCTTTGACCCTCAACTCAAAATTCTTGAGTTAACTAAGTCTAGCACACTTAGTTAACTATTACAAGTTGTTATGAGATATGATTACAATTAACTTTCCAATTTATTTAAAAATTGGTTGCACACTAATCTGTCGCTAGGATCCATCACTATGTGACCAGTGATCCCACACCAGTGTGTGTGTCGTTTCTGGATGCAAATTTCATTTTTTCTTGTTGAAAATTTCAACACTCCCTCTCAACAAGAAAGGAATCAATCTATCCTGATCTTGTACCTTTGGAATGTTCTTGCATGCAACATTGCTCTAGTGTTGTTCACACATGCAACTCTCCTGAAACTGAATAGCCTCCAAACAACTAAATCAGTATAATGCATCTGTCATTAGAGTCTTCTAATTGCTGCTAGCTACTGCACATACTAGACTCTCTACGCTACTGACATCTGCATCCATGCACTCTGTATTGTTGCCAACTCTAATCTGCACTCTAGTATCTGACACCTGTCACTATGATTTTTGTCTACCTGACATATGACCGCATCAATCTAACTGATCCTTCCTGCTACTATTTTATTGTGGGCTCCTCGTACCCAGGTTCGATCCATGAGACACGCCATCTCAATGGACTCTACCCAAATTTCTTCTTGGGATCAATTTTGCACATCGCCCCACCTCACACATGGAGGTATAGCTACATGTACTCCCTCTTCTGTTCTAGCTCTATATTTCCCCCTCCTGGAGCTCTCTGCTTGAGTGGACTCTTCCACTCGGTCTCCTCTTTGCTTCTCCAATTATGGCTCCTCCACAACCTTTTGAGACTGCTTCTGAGGCTGCATGTTGAGAGATAATTTCTCCCTCTCAACCACCAAGTCATTAACCACTACTTGTCTCCTCAAATTCTTGCATGCATCCTCAACCTCGAGAGCATATATTTTCTTGACTCTTGAACTGATATGCTTCGCCTGTCCCGTGGCTATGTGTTTAAGGAAAAATTTTCCTTTTATAAACATCACCTCATAACCATGGTCCTCCAATACCACTACGGAGACAAGATTCTTCCTTACGCCTCGAACATACAAAACATTTTCTAGTCTAAGAGGGGAGCCAGACTCCCTCTGAAAATTAAATGTACCTATGTCGGTCGCTCTATACCTCCAGCCATCCCCAAACTCTATGTTCTGTTGGAGGTCCTTCTCCTCCAAGTCACTTAAGAGATCTCTATTCCCCGTCATATGGAACAAGGCACTGTTATCTAGATACCACATGCATCCCATTACAGTGTTTTACATGTGTGCAATGAGAGTAAAATCAAGCTCGAACTATGAAGCCAATGCTTCACCCGCTGCAACTGTAGGCTCATTCTTGCTTTCCTTCTTTTGTGGACAATTCGAAGAATAGTTCCCTTGCCTGTGATAGTGAAAACATCTGATATTAGACAAGTCTCTCTTTCCTTATTTGCCTTGGGACTTCTTTCCCTTGGATTTCTTTCCTTTTCTAACTCGTGCACATTGTAATTGTCCCGTTGTCGCAAAAGTTTCTAAAAAAAGAGCTAATGTTAAATCGACGATATCTCCCTCATCTGAGCTCCGATTCAACCGATGTTTTTTTTCAATTTGGGTATTTTTTCGCAAGGAATCCAAATATGCTACTTTTTTTTCATCCAAATCTTCAAATATTCTTTGCAAACTCGTCACCCAAACAATTCCTACTTTGATACCATGTATAAAATCTCTACACAACTATAATACCATGTAGAAATTATATCAATGGACTCAATCTGATCATGCAATGTACTAAAGCAATATTATTAATCCTTCTACTATATTTTCAGAATATAAAACATGAATGCTCAATCACATACAATAGACAACACCAGATATTCCTAGGGAAAGAAACTGCTCAAAACCCCTCTATATTTATTATATAATCAACCAAGGAATCATGAAATAATGCAATGTATTTGTGATCACCACAACCTCATACACTCTACCAATTGCTTCACACTGATCTAGGAAAAAATAGACAAACACATAGCCAATTATCAGCCTACCCTCAGCCTACCCTACTTACGCAATCTCTAGAGAAATAAACCCCTATTAAATAGGAAATTCAGTCTTCTCTGATTGCGCAACTCATCATGGGCTTCCTGTGGTTATATAGCTGCATCTGGGCAGTTTGCTAAAAATACAACCGATAGTTTACCTTCCTTGAACCTTTGTCTCAACTGGGTCTTCACTAGCATTAACATGCATGTAGCTATAAATAGTGAATCATTAGTTACTTGGTATATCACTACTGGTGAATTAAATCTATTTTAATTCACTTGATCTTCCATTAGCTCATCAAACAGTTAGAACTAATTAAACTGATTTTAACTCAATTATTGTGAGTTAACTGATCCCACTCACACTACAGTAGTGCTACAACTGCAAATGGACCCTGTAAACAATAGAATCACTCTACATGCCTATCCTTTGACCCTCAACTCGAAATTCTTGAGCTAACTAAGTCTATCACACATAGCTAACTATTACAAGTTGTTATGAGATAAGATTACAATTAATTTTCCAATTTATTTAAAATTTGGTTACACACTAATGTGTCGCTAGGATCCATCACTCTGTGACCTGTGATCTCACACTAGTGTGTGTGTTGTTTCTAAATTCCAATTTCATTGTTTCTTGTTGCAAATTTCAAAAACTTATAGGTTATGCCACTATGCACTTGGGTTGGTTCTAGAAATTCGGGAAAATTAGAGAAATTATGGAAGCCTCCTTTTCTAAAAGCTTATAGAATTTGTTATAACCATTTACCTCAAATAAAACATTCATATCCTATCCTATATTACCTTGGAGTTTCCATCCTGTATCCTTTGATCCCATCCTCCCATCAATAGTGTATCTAAAGCCCTATATTGATAATTGCATAAGAACTGCCACCTTACTCCCCTCACTTATATACATGTGGCCATCCACAAGCTAGGGGATGGATTTTGGAGATAAAATTCTACCCTTATGCTATTATTGTAGAGAGGTAACTTTCTATGAATTAGGGTGATTATAGGTTCACTTTGTGAAAAATAAGGAACAAGAAAGCTTGGAGGATATTTTCTACATGATCTACTTCTATTTATGGTTTTAACTCCTTCCATTTATATTAATGAAAATAGTTCTTTATTTCCATATATGTGATGTTATGACTTCATGTATTTCGATGCCATGTTGATCAATTGAATGAAGTATTTATATGATGCTACATAGATTTCGTAGATCGTTGGCTTGTGCTATTTGATTGTGTGGGTTATAATTTTGGAAATGGGTGCTAGATTAGAGCATTCAAGCCAAGAAATGAGTGTATAATACGTCGTATTACAGGTAGGCTTCATATTATTATCTATTTACTTTAAGGAAAACAATAACTAATTTTTCCTTTTTTGTTCTAGACTAAGCCACCCAGTGTAGGGAAGACACTTTTGTCTGCAGTCATAGATTCCATAGACATTTCAGAAATTCTACATTGCAACCCTCACATAGCTTGCATACTCTTCTCTAATCTCACACTCACTCAACACACCAAAGACTCGACTATACTATCATTGAGCTTCCTCCAATATGTAGATGAACTCAGGTGCTCAACTCAATAATTACGTAGAACTACTAGTTTTCAAAACTTTGTTCATATGCTTGACTTGATCCAGATTAAATTCATTAGCTCTATCAAAACATTAACTCCACTTGCCTTTTGATATTTTCAAATTTTATTAGTTTCTGGAGGCATCACTAACTTTTCCAACAATATGTTGAAAATTTCTCATCAATAACATTGCCACAATACAAAAATTAGTTGATCAGCACAAGAAATCTAGAGAAAAACTCTTGAAAATGCTTGGTCACGTGCACAATTTTATCTCCATGTAACTAGAATATCACAGTCACTCCCATATATCCTTCTCCATGTGAATATAGATTTTCAATCACTCCCACAGGTTTGGCTCCATGTGATCAGGGATAAGGATGAATAAAACAAATGGGTTTTCAATACAGAACCTCTTCCAACTAATGGAACATGTTCTTCAACATCGGATCACTCCTCCAAACCTCTATGTCAATTCTGAAACTAATGAAATAGGCTAAGAACAAGTCATTGACATGCAAGACCTATTATATCAACCTTAATACCAAGACCAACACCTCCATCTTCTCAAGCAACAAACATAACCTTTCCAAACATCTCCAACTCCTATAGCGGCATCTTCAATCTCCTAGAGCAACGACAACATCATGCCATACAATTGCCTCCAATGCTAGTAGAAGCACCTCAACACATGTAGCCATAACTCAACACATGTAGCAACATATCCGATGCCTCCAACACATGTAGAAGCATATGTAACTCTTGTAGCATCACTTGAACCACATGCAACAAAAAAATCATAACCATGACCTTGTTGACATCAATGCCAACAAACTCCCCCTTTGGCATTGATGTCAACCTCAACAACATGTGAGGTTGATCTCCCTACACTCTCCAAAACTAAAGTTTCTCTCTATCCATCCAAATTCTCTCCCCCTTTGACATCAATGGAAAAGGGCCATACCAACACTGAAGACAATGTAAATAATGTGCTGGATGAGAGAAGGACTCCCCCTATCAAACTCAACACCATACTAATGCAACCCAAAGTATTATATCCTACAGATAAGTATGAGGAACAAGAACCTCTACTCCCAGTACATCTAACTAATACCATGCAATCTTTGAAAACTTAACATGCTCCCCCTAAGCATGTAATGGAGCTGCAATCACACTATCTCTAGTGATGTAGCAACACATCTTCCTGTAGCAGTAAGCTTACTTTCCTGGTGCAAAGGACTACTTCTCAAATACCATAACCCTAACTATCTTTTGACAAGATATACAATGAAGTACAATACATACAATGCTTCATGGATCAAATACATGGTTGTGACAATTACATAGGACTTACATATGGATCTTGTACACCTATCACCAACCATGATTGTTTTGGACCCAAGTTTACATCATGCACCTAATATAGTGGACCTACATCAAATATATACAAAATGATACATGACTTGGACTTCCATTGACCCGTACACAGCTAATGACAAGATATGCTAGACACCATGGGTCTCTCCATGAGAAATGTGCCCAAAACATGAAACAATGATAATACATGGATTTTACAATTGCACGTGCATGTTTTCTCATCTACACATGCCCAAAACATGAAGTAACATTAGTACATGGAAACAATGAGCAATGATATATGCTCCATATGGCAGTAGTAAAAATTAATCCATGGCATATGCTAGTGTATGGACCCATGAGAAACAACATAATATCTCAATGTTAGTAGCAATAATAAGAGTATTATCCAAACAATATGTTAGTGCATGGAAGCTCAACACCTTGGCCATCACCATCCCAACAATGAAGATCATGAATAACACTAGCAACCACCACCATGCTTCATAGATGCATCAAACATGCAATATGTCATAGAAGCAGCAACATGATACACCCTCATCATCACAAAGCATCCATGACCCTCATCAATATAGTAGCATCAAAAATTACATATCCTCATCATGAGCAGCAACAATCTCTCAATACATAATCATCCATATGAATCAACATGACTCAACCAAATGAATATCCAACACATCATCAGCAGCATCATATTCAACCATCTAAAATATATCAACAACATACATGATTCATCCAGAAGTAGAAACATAATCAATGAGGTACATAAATTCTAGATTATCCAACTAGAAAAATGTGTCATGAGTAATAAAAATCATCGTGCATAAAACAATGTCAATATTCTGCAAATCCAGTAGGAAGCACATATGCTCCCCCTAAATGTGTGATCCCCCATCACACCTTGACCATATGCATAAGACAACCATGTGGCTGTCAAATCTCCAATAACATCACAAGAACTCAACATGCAACTTCTCCAAAAACCATTAGTAACAATATAGTTGAAAGCTAATCCATGAACGTTACAACAATTTTGATATACATGTATTTTCCACTCAATACAATAAATACATTTGTTGTAAAAATAATGAGTGAAAATAAATAAACATACGGAAAAAAGTGTTGAAAATCATAGCTCCCCTTAAGCATGATATACCTCATATAAAGGATCTAACTTATATGAAAGTGCATGAAGGAACTGAATCAAGCTGCCAACACTCCCCCTAATACCATAATTAGAGGAAATTTCAGCATAAAAGTGCCCATGAAATTTTCAAGTATTTTCCACGTCATAATATGTAAACTTGGTCAAAAGCCTTTAAATTAAAAAATAGGTACATGTAAATATTTTGGAGGGAAAATAAGAAAAAAATACTTTTTTAATTGTATTTTTGGCTTATTTGAAAACACTTTCTTAATGTATCTTCAATTTTTATTAATGTGAGTCTTCTCAAAAGTATGAATAATGGGTACTCGTTCGATGTGGAATTTAATTCTGAAACCAACGAGTATCTACACTTGAAATTTGAGGAAACCTATAAGGAGATAAGCCAAAAATACAAGTAGAAAAGTAGTTGTCTTCTTTTCCCTCCAATTTCTCAATTATTATTTTATTATTTTAACTATTATTTTATTATTTTTCCTTAGGAGGCCACTTTTAGGCTGAAATTTCCTCTAGTGGCTAGTCTCATGCATATTGTTGCAGTAAAGTAGATCTAACATGAAATAATGGGCTGCAATGGGGACTAATCTCATCTACTATGAATCTAATGAGGAATAGTACTCCCTTTGTCTCTTATTACTTTTCACTCTACCCTTCAACACATACACATTATCTAGGGTCTTGACTCCTCTTGCAATCACTCTCTTTGATCCTTCTTTTCGAATGATGCAACGTTTGGATTTTAAAATCACTTCATTACCCCCATCAACCATTTGGATCACACTCAAAATATTATGCTTTAGACCTTCAATAAGCCAAACATCTTCTGCATATTTCCTCTTCTCACCGAGATTGGCTTTGTCGCTTCCCAACACTCTAATTGTTTCACCACATTCAAACACAATACGACCATTCTCGGTTTTATCGAGAAAATGAAATTTTCTCCTATATCCTAACATATGGTGTGAGCATCTATTATTTATATACCATATTTCATCCTCATGGTGAGAACAAAGTGTAATGCCACATATTCCTAGTCATTTCTCTTTCTTCCATGTGTTCCTTGGTTGCACATTTTCCCTTGACTATTGCTTTTGAACAATGGCCTCAAAGATCTAGGCATATTACAATCCTTGGCCATGTGTCCAAAATTATGGCATGCACAACACTCTATATGTAGCCAAATAATCTTATATTTTGCTTCTCATACTTGACCTCCTTTTTGTCACGCTAGATCTACAATTACTGGCTTTATGCCCAAAAAAGTTACACACAAAACAATATCCATTAAATGAACTTGTATACCTAAATGTAGATCCTACTCTTGGTTTATCATATTGTTTCATGGATGAGTGCATTCTCCTTCTACAATCAACTGCCACATGACCAAAATCATGACAATTGAAGCACTCAATATCGTCCATCAAGGGGGCAAAGGAATTTTGACTTCTCCTCTGAAAATTGCTACCTCCAACCATAGGAAAAAATGATCTTCTAGATGTAAAATTTCTTTTTCTTTTTCTATTTTGCTATTGGTGTTGGATCAAATTATTTTCTATAGGTTTCTTTGGTTTTACTTTGTCATTCTCTCCTATATGAAACTTTGTCTCGCCATTTTGAAAATTGCTGCCAAATTTGTTCACTTGAATGGTGTTGTTCACTTTCTCCAACTGCTAGTTCTTTTCCTCAAGCTCCTTTCTCAACTTTTCAATCAAACCTTCAAGTGCTTCAACATAATCCTTCCTATATTTCTTCTTGTTTCAATTGACCTATTCTAATCTTTCCTATTCTTCCATTTGTGTTCTCATGGTAGTAATTTCTTCGTTGAGATTTTTCTCCTTTTGATCACAATCCTGCAATTTCTTCTTATGCTCTTTGCATACATTTGTTAGTCTACCAATTTCACTAGAAAATTATCCAATAACAACCATGGAAGATTCATAATGAGCCTTAAGAAGCATATAATTATGATCATCATCTCTATTGCTAACCAAATTTGAATCATTTTCATTACCGCTATCATAAATATAACTCAAAATTATATCATTACGGCTTATACCTTCATATTTGTTGTCCTTCTTCACAGTTGGTTCAAGTGGAGCATCCTTTGTCTCTTTTCTACTCTTCTCAATCCCTTCATCATTATTGTTGTTGTTGGCTCCATATAGCATATGAAATATGTCCCAAATTTCCTTGGCATATTTTAAATCTCCAATTTTCTCTAAATATGCATTATGGAGATTGTTGGGGCCCTTGTTTTGGAAATCAACAGATTTTGAGTTGCGGCGAGTACGTGGCGAAACGCAACCTCGGTAGGCAGAAAGGTGTCAATTTTGCGGAGGAGCAGAGGATAGGTGTCGCGGTTGTTGCAGGAGCAAGCATAGACAACGAAAGGGCGCGGAAGGAAACAAGTTGTGAACTCCTGGTGAACAGAAAGAAATGAAAGACAGTCGAGAAAGAAAGAAGGAGGAACTATCAGTCACGCGGGCAAGAGAACAAATAGGCAGCCAGCCAATGGATGGGAAGTTGGTGCAGAAGGGAATAGGCCACAGGGAGCCACAGGAGAGCTCTGTCTGGTTTCACTATTCTCCTCTCTTCTAGATTACTATGGTTTCTCTCTGTCCTTAGGGACGTTGCATTTTTCTCTATTCTATGCCCATATGCTGCTGAGCCTTCTAATAGTTCGCCTCTGACGGCTGATGATTAATATATTCAAGAGTGTTGTTCTGATATGTGATTCTGAATATGAATGAGTGTTGTTATAGGATATGCTTAAAATTTTGTTTCTTGTTAGTTTAACTGGTTTTCTGAAGAATGCATGATATGGAATGTTATGTCCTGACTATCTAGGACCTTGGTTATTCACCTGTTTGGATGTTATGTGGATGATACCGATCTGCTCCCGATCACAGTAGGTTCGCGGCATGCCTCGGGTGAGACTCTCTGCCCTTCGAAGCAAAGTGTAAATGTTGGCGTGAATCTAGACTATAGCGGAAAACCTTGTTGGCCCTTAGTCCTGAACCCGAGTCTTCTCTGCGAGACCTGTTCTCTCGCCAACATATATTTTCGAAAATAATTCACCTTTCTTGAGAATTTTGATTCTGTGCTTTAGATGCAAGAAAATATCCATCGTTTTCTTCACAAACCAATCTCCAAATCTTAGAGCCACAAAGAAATAATTTATTTTTCACATTTTCTTTTCATGCTTTGAAATTTGCAGTAGTAAGAACTAATTTCTTTGGAGAACTCATTCTAAAAAAAATGCAAATTTCTATCGAAATTTCCAAGATCCACTCTCCAGTGACCAAGCTGCAAATAAGAACCCCTCTCTGATACCAATTATTGGAAACTATATCACTACTAAGAGGGGGGTGAATTAGTAATGAGAGAACTTATAAACTTTTTCTCCAATTGATTTATTCGTTAAGCATGCACAAACTGAAACACAATAACATAGATAAGAGCATCAAAATAAGTATGCAACCATAAAATCAATCAACACAATGGACATAAGTATGTATGGTGGAAAACCCTTCATCGATAAAAAAACCACCCTAGTGTTGCTACTCTGTTCAATTTTTTTATTAATATGTTGAAGAAGTTGTACATGGATTAGCTTACACCCATAAGTTGGAAGACTCGACTTCTTTCATAGTATGTTGTCCCTTTCAGTCAAGAAATTATTTCTCTCTCAGATCTACAGACTACCATCTGCTAAAGGACACCACGATTAATTATCCTTGCCTAATTTCCATTGTATTATCCAACTCCTATTGGATGGATAAATATCTTCCTTCTACTGAAACTGCCAAGTCACTGTTTACTCTGAATCCTATGTGCCTTCAATTCCTCCATGCAAACCTCGTTTCATAATATTTCACACTGGACTCCTAATTCACTCAACATCAAAATTAAAGAAAATTAACATCAAGACAATAAAATAACAAATCTATAGCACTAGCTTCAATCAAAACCTCCACACAAAATCTCCTCACAAGATGCAAAACAATCTCCTCAAAAATCTACTCTAATTCAAACATCAACACCTCACTCACTGCATAAATAATGGTTGAAATAAACTTCAGCTATATGTTACGCAACTGCAAACTGCTTTGGAAATTCTACAATGCAACCCTCACACAACTTGCATACTCTTCTCCAAGTTGACACTCACTAAAAACACCAAATACTCAACCATACTAAGATTGAGCTTCCTCTAATATGTATACGAACTCAAGTTCTCAACTCAATAATTACATAGAACTACTAAAGTTCACAACTTTGTTCATATGCTTGACTTGATATGGATTCATCCCATTGGCTCTATCAAACCACTAACTCCACTTTCCTTTTGAAATTTTCAACTTTGATTAGTTTCTGTAGGCCTCACTAACTTTTCTGACCATATATCAAAAATTTTTGTCAAGAGCATCGCCACAATACAAAAATTATTTGAGGAGCGTGAGAAATACGGAGAAAAACTTGTGAAAATGCTCAGTCGCATGAAAAAAATTATCTCCATGTGATTGGAACTTCACAATCATTCCCATAGGTCCATCTACATGTGACTAGAGCTTTTCAACCACTCCCACAGGCTTGGCTCCATGAGACTGGGGCTAAGAATGAAGAAAACTAATGGATCTTCAGTCCACAACTTCTGTGAACTGATGGAACACCTTCTTTATCATCTGATCACTCCTCCAAACCTCTGTGTCAAATCTGCAACTAATGAAATATGCTAAGAAAAATTCAATGGCATAAAATTCATATTCTTCCAACCTTAGTACCAATTCCAACACCTCCATATTCTTAAGCAGAAACCACAACCTCTCTAAACATATCCAACTCTTTTAGAAGCATCTCTAACTCTTGCAGTAGTATCTCCAAGCTCCTGCAACATCAACATCATGTCATACAACTGCCTCTAATACTGGTAGAAGCACCTCAACATATGTAGCCATAATGCAACACAAGTATCAACATATTGAATGCCTCCAACAAATGTAGAATCATATGTAACACTTATAGTAGCACTTCAACCACCTGCAGCAACAACATCATGACCATGAGCTTTTTGACATCAATGCCAATAGAGATTTCTCATTATTTATTTTAATAAATAATTAAAATAGTGAATTATTCTAATTATGCATTTAGGTGTTTCTTATAATAATTTAGTATATGAGATTTTTCATTATTTATTCTAATTATACATTGAGGAGGTGTTTCACATAGTAATTTTAGATATGAGAATTTTTATTATATATTTAATCAAAATACTGAAGTTATTTGAGTTACTAAATTTTATTTAATTAATTTAGTAAAAATCGAAAAAAATTAATAAAAATAAAAGTTATATTTTATTTTCTTTTTCAAATTAAAAATGGTTTATTATTATTATTATTACTAAAGTGGTTTTTTTCTATTTTTCTCATTTTGTCTTTAAAATTAAAATTTTAAAAATTAAATTTCCTTAATTTTATTTTCTTTTACTGTGTTTATTGATTTTAATTGTCTTAAGAGGATCTCTACAATTCATTATCAAAGAGTTGTTGTCTCGTCACATTACATTAAAATAAATGAAATAATAATTGCATTAGAAAAAATAAAATCTTAGCAAAACAATATTTCAATCTCTGCATAAACAAAACATTTCAAACTCCACCTTAAATAACATAATCAATTCAACTCTATATACAGAAATAAAGCAATTTATAGTAATTTATAGTAAAATAATAATAATTTTACATAAAAATTAATTTTTGTATGAGGAAGATGTGTAATTCATCACTACTCAACATGGAAATCACATGTGACATCTAAAATAGTATTAATATTACAACCATTTATAAAGGAGATGCGAAATGATCTTAAATAATAAAACTACATCAACTTTATATAGAGAGATAAAGTAATTGATAGTAAAAATGCTCTAATTTCATCCATAAGTGCTTTCTACTTTGTAGTGTGAGGGAAATGTGTATTTCCTTCACTATTCAACATGGATATAAGGACATGTGCAATTCATTCCATTCTCAACAAAGAGTTGACATTGTTGAAAATACTAAAAGGGGGTGGGAGAGGGGGTGGATTTTGTAAACTTCAACTATCTAATTATCAAAATAATTAAGCAATAACATCACATCAATTGAACTGAAGATATATATTTTATATTACAATGAAAGCCACAACTTCAGGTTTACCAGCTACAACCCCAAGGTTTACCGGCTCCCACTAGAAGGAGGTGACAACCTCCTAAAGGAAGTTACAACTTCCTTCCCTAACACCGGTTAGAAAATCAGAAAGGCAGGAATATTCCCTTATATTGATAATTACTTCTTATTTTCTTGTAGTCTTATTAACTCCTTTTTGTGTTCTTCTTTTATCTTATTTTCATCAAGAAATCATCAAATCAAAACATGAAGATCAATGACACAAGATATAGGCACTCATCCATGGATAAAAGCCCTCTATAGAGGAAAACCCAATCAAACTCTTCCACTGGAAAATTCAAATTGAGATAGACCAAGGCCTTAGACCAAATCAAATGACCTTCCTCCTCCACCAAGTCGTCCCTCAAACTTTCCTTCCAAACTTCAAATATCAACTACAACAATATTGCATCAAATAAAAAATTGCGTCCCTACTACTTCAAAATTTCAGGCTATCTTCAAGTATGCAACTTCAGCCCTCCTGCAACGTCAATTCCTTCAAACGTGTGAGACAAAGAGAGAGAAAATTAGACTTCTTTTGTTTTACAAAGACTTCCTTCTCCTTCACTAGGTTTTCCTCCTTCTTCCTTGACTTTCATTCCCTTTTTTTCTCCAAAAATTGCATATTAAACTTGTTGAATCTATCTCCAAATGAGATCGAGTAGTTTCCTTTATAGTGAATATATGAGGTTGAATTCCATTGATGAGGTTGACTTATCTAGGTTGAGGCCGAGTTGGTGGAGGAGGCCTAGAAAACCTAATTTATATCAAAATAAATTTCTTTCTTATCTAATAATCCCAAGAATGATATTTTAAAAAATGACAAGGACAGGGACTCTTGACATAAACCCTAGAAGCTTGTAATGGAGGCTTTAACCTATTAACCATTGACCCAAGCATGAAACTCATGCTTTAATAAGTCAATTTCTTTTACAATAATATTTCCTTTTTTTACAAATACAATACATCAAAACTCAAATATAATTATGAATACTGACACTAGTTACATTCTTCAACACTCCCTCTTAACTAGTTAGGTATTCATAATTACATATTTATATAGAGGTAAATGGAATATCTCAAAATGATATACTCTATGAAGAGTCATAACCCAAGCAGTTCTATAGATTAGATACTTGAACAGGGTAGTCTAATCTGGTGGGACCAAGGTGTACTCAAGCTTTAACCACTCTAGGTACCATCAATATTTTAAGCTCTAACACCAACCTAGGGATCTAGGTGTGTATCCAAGGTCGAAGCTCCAATACCAACACCACCATCCCTTTTTCAAGATCTATACATCAACACATAGGTCAACTAGATTCCCTCCCAAACATATTGTCGCCACAAGATTCTTTATCTCTCCTATTTATCTAAATCAGATATATATCCACCAACCTAAGTATGCTTCAAACATTTAACATTTTTACAGAGCGATATTTCACATTCATAACCCCAATCAATAATAAACCTTCAAATATATAAACAAGTAAACTCACACCTTTGGGGTCCATAATCATTCTGATGCCACTTATAACATCATCAAGTTATCCAAATACAACTTGTATGAAGCTTTTTTCCTTCGTTTCTTAAGTATCAACAAATACAACCTTAGTACTTCTCAAGTATTTTGTTTTCAACTTCATGAATCATGAACATATGTCTGAAATACTTTTATTCATTCTTTCTTCAAGGTATTTTCTATGAATGTCATAATACGCCCCCCCTCTCAACTAGGGAGATATACCTTTTCTTCTATCCAAGCTCCCGCTCAACTCAACATCTTCCTTCTTTTATAACATTGGAGAGTTTATAATCTTTCAGGGCTTTATTTCTTTCTCATGGCATCAAGATCGTCTTGATCATCATCATTCTTGTAGCTTTCTTTACCATGCTCACCATTATTATCATCTTCAATTATGAACATCCTCAACATTTTGAAGATTATGTACCTGCAAAAATTTAATATAAAGTACAACCAAATACAAATATACAGAAGCATGAAATCATCTATATCAAAATCATGTCATTACAATGGAAGAATCAAAAAATTCAAACTTTAGATATAAAATACATGAACCTAGTTAGGTTCATAATTAGCAAGGGTCACACCTTTTATAGACTATACTTCAACATCTTGCTATGGTTTTTTCATAAACCCTAGACTCCATCTATGAGACATAAAGCTTTATATATCAAAAAGTCAATAAAAAAATCAATCTAATCATAAAGTTTCAACAATGTTTTTTTAGAATTACATGTCAAACTCTACTAGGGTGTGTTCCAAACCCTAGATTTCATTATCAAAACTAAATCATGTCAATAATTTAAAATAATATATTTCTAGGGTTTCATTATTATGCCCTAGAATATCAATCTCTACTAGGGTTTTGTTACAAACCCTAGATTTTAAAAAACTAAACTATGAATATCAACAATTAAGTTAGCATATATACATATATGGGAATTAATTATCATGCACTATCATCTCATATCAATATCTATTAGTTAAACCCAATATACACACATCAATACATCGAAGTTAGATATACAAAAATTTTGACCGAGTTAGGATTTCATTCATACGGATGAATACACACCTAGGGTTTCATTCCTAGGATCTTACTTTAGTTATTAAAAAGGTTTTGTTCATAAACCCTGATTCACCAAACCCTAAAAATATAGGGTTTCATTATATAACCTAGATATTAACAGTAAACCTTAATGGAATAGGGTTTTTTTACCACGATATTATCAAAACCCTAAACTTTAAAAGAATAGGATTGCATCATATGTTCTAGACTTTATCAATAACCCTAAGAAGACTAGGGTTTCATAATCAACATTGACATACCCTTTGCATCAATAGGCTAGGATTTTACAGTGAACCTTGAAGTTTAGGCTTTCATAAACAAGTGACAATAGATAGTATAACAAGGGTAGATTTATTCTCACCCTGACAAGAATCTATATGATTCAAAAACCTAGACATAAATATGGCAATAATGCAAGACAAATTTCAAAAGAAGAATGATCATACCTTTTTCAACAAAACTTATAGTGTAAGACATACCTTGAGTTTTTCTTAAAGAAACCTTGGAAAGTATCATTCTAAAGTGCTTCCTTTTCAACCGAGCTTATTTCATGACTCAAGTCCTTTTCTTTGAAGTTTCCTCCACAACCTTTTTGTATCCTACAAGCTTCCTACCAAGGAAAATATAAAGAAAAATGTTACGAGTATACAATACAAACAAATATCTAAGTGATGAGGAAACCAAACATGAAATATGAAACATAGAACAATATACTTATATTTTAGTAAAATGGTGAAGGCTCCCCTCTTAGTCTAGTCTTTCTGAGGGATACCTACAACTTAAACGATCAAAAATTTCTAGGAAGATATATTAGATTTACGAACTCTAGAAATAAGAAAATAAAATAAAATATTATAAAACTTAAAGTAGAAGGATATACAAGGGATAATATCCCTAAGAGACTTTATCAAATAATTCTTTGACTTCGTATTCTTCAATATTGTTTTGCTTGAGTGAAGGTTCAATGGAAATATTTGCATGTTCTCTTTCTCTCTTCTTATTTCTTGGATTTTTAGGACGTTCACTTTTGTAGTGCCCCATATTATGAAAATTGTAGCATTAAATCATTGATAGATCAACCTTCTTCTTTGGTCTTTTTAACTTCTTGTATACTCCCTTCTTATTGTGATGAGTAGAGTAGGAATTTTAAGTGTTTTTTTCTTCATCCTCCTTTTTGTCACTTACTAATGAGATGTGAGCTTCTTCTTGATTGCATGCATTCCACATTTGTTCAAAGGTTGGTGTATCTTTCCAATTACTAATTCCTGATGCAAAAGAGCTCCAAGATTTCGGTAGACCTAGTAGTGCAATAGTCACAAGTTCTTTCTATGGTACAACTCCATAAATAGCTTGGAGTTCATCTCTTATTCTATATATCCTTACAAATATAATGAAATCTTATCATTTTTTTCATATTTCTTTTCTTACTTCATTCTTGATACTAGCTATCTAACCAATATTCTTGATGGTAAACAACTTGGAGAGGGCTTCATACATTTCTTGTGCAGAATATATATTGCATTTGTATGGGATAATATTTCCCTTCACTACATCTACTATTAGATTCATGATTGTGATGTCAGTTTCCTTGTACTTTCCCTTTCCTACATCGTCTGTAGGTTTCTTAATTTTTCCTTGATAAAAATCCAAAACATTATTCTTAACAAGAATAAGATACATTATCTTCTTCCATGCCCTATAGTTGGAGGCTCATTCTAGCTTATTTTCATTTTTCATTATCATGTCTCCTATTCTTGATATAGATAGTAGACCTTCTTATTCTTATATGATACTTATCCTTTGACCCTTTTAGTAAATATTCAAGTTGCCTTTTTCCTTCCTTCTTCACCTTAGCTATGATACCATGTATAAAATCATAAAGGAAAAAAGATTCTCTTATATTGATAATTACTTGTGTTTTTCTTGTACTATTATCAACTTCTCTTTATGTTCTTCTTTTATCGTCTTTTCATCAAGCAATCATCAAATAATAACATGAAGATCAACGACACAAGATATAGGCACTCATCCAGGGGTAAAACCACTCTATTGGGGAAAACCCAGTCAAACTCTTCTACTAGAAAATTCAAATTAAGATAGACCAAGACCTTAGACTAGACCAAATGACCTTCCTCCTCCAGCAAGCCAGCTCTGAAACTGTCCTTCCAAACTTCAAAGATCGACTGCAATAACACTATATCAATATTGCATCAAAGACAAAATTTCAGCCCTACTGCTTCACAATTTCATCCCAGCTTCAAGTCCGCAACTTTGGCACTCCTACAAATTCATCTCCTTCACACATGTGAGACAAGGAGAGAGAAAATTAGACTTATTTTACTTGACAAATAATTCCTTGTCATTTGCTAAGTTTTCCTCCTTCTTCCTTGAATTTCACACCCTTTTTTTTCTCCAACAACTCCAGATCGAACTTGTTGAGTCTATCTCCAAATGAGGCTGAGTTGTTACCTTTATATAGTTAATATATGAGTTCAAATTCCCTTGATGAGGCTAAATTGTCCAAGTTGAGGCTGACTTGGTGGAGGAGGCCTATAAAACCTAATTTACATAAAAATAAATTTCTTTCTTGACCAATAAATCCAAAGAAGGGTCTTTTACATAATGCAAAGGAAAAGGACCCTTGGCATAAACCCTAGGAGCCTGCAATGGAGGCTTTGACCTATTAACCATTGACCCAAGCATGAAACTCGTGCTTTAATGATTCAATTTCTTTTACAATAAAATTTCATTTGTTTTCTTTTGACAAATACGATACGTCATGACTCAAATATAATTATGAAGACTAACACTAGTTACATTCTTCAACAACACCACCATACCACCCTATAGAATAAAAGATAAAATAATGTTATCCTGGGCTCCTATACCAAGGAAAATTAATCAATTACAACAACCTTCAAACAAATTTAGTTCTACCCCTCTTCAAGGTTAGATCCAAACACTCTCTAAGCCTTCTCAAAATAAGGTATTCAAATTTTCTTCAAGTCTGCTATAAAAATTACCATAATAATGCTACAATGAGTGCTCAAAATATGCTTTAAAAGTATTTAATATTTGCATCAAAATGCTTTCCAAGATCTTCTTTAAATATGATTCAAAAATTTCTTAATAATGCCTTCAATTATTTTATAAGGTCTGCACCAAATCCTTCTAAGAATTCTTCCAAAGTCAGCTACACACAAATGCCTTCAAGTCTGCTTGAACAAGTTACCAAGTTTTTTCCAAAACACCTTCAAGTTTGTTCCAATAAGTGGTCAAGGAATCTCCAATAAGAATTCTATGATAAATCTTCAAGATTTGTTCAAAGTTTTATCTGAGGGTCAAATTATGGTCAAAAGGGCTCTTAAATTCTTCTTGAAAAATTACTCTAAAACTATCCAAAATTTGATCCAATTTCTATCCAAAAATTGATACTAGATATCCTAAATGATTATCCAAATCCTACTCCAAATAAAGTTAAAAACCCAAGCCCAAAGACACCCCTATGCTTTAGGACCAATCATATGAGATAAGGCCAAAACTCTATCTTGGATTGAGGTACCGTAGTCCACCAAAGGGGGCCAAAATAATTGCTTTATGGTCAAATTTCACTAGCCTCAGAGACTAGTTCTCCACAGGGTCAAAAATATATGTAGAGGATGAAACTCTGAGCCGACATATTGGTTCTGGGAAGCTTGAAAATGTGCAACAAAATTTGAAAATTATGTTCCATAAATATCCCAAAATAAAACTCCAAAATTGGATCAATAGCGTCTCCAAGAACCCTAACCCAAGGCCAAAAAGCCGAAACGCATCCTTGGGATATTTGTTCTACATTTCTTCATATTTTCAATCAAGCTCAAGGCCTTATAAATTTAAATTGGACTTATCCTTTTGTTTTCCTTTTGTTTTCTACCTCAAATCACAGAATCACTTATTTGAAATTTCCCACGCTTGGTGTATTTATAAAGTTAGACAGAACTATAATGGGGCCAGCATAACCCTTTGAAGAACCTCAACTATAATAGATCTGACCTTACAAAGTAATACTTATATTTTGAAAAACATTATGTCTAATTAGAGGCCGACTTGGAGCAAGAGACTTTAAGACATTTAAAAGATATTTTTTGTCTTTTCAAAAAGATGTTTCAAGGTTGATTTTGGACAAAGTAATTTAGGCTTCTTAAATTAAAAAAATTTACCTTCATTTTAGGGAATCAATGAGTGTAAAGACAAAAAAACACTTCAGGCAAATGCGTTAGTGAAAACCCCATTTTTTTGTAATTTTAATTCAAAAAATAATTTCTTTCCAACCAGGAGGACCCACAAAATGTGCCACCTATTAAATAAAATGGTTTGAAAGGTCCTTGCACCAATTTTTTTTTTTTTTTTGTACGCAAAACATAAAATAAATACTAGCACATTCACCCGTTCACATCAATGACAAATTCTTCCAAAAATCACCCCCTTTGTCATCAATGTCAACACTTAAACTCCCCATGTCATCATGCTCCCCTTATCTCCATACTACACTTCCTTTTCACTCCCCCTTTGACATCAACGAAAAAGGGTGACTCATGTCTTTGTGGATACTCTCGCAAAAAATATGGCACTCAACATGACTTATGTCTCTTATCCTTTCCTTCTTTTTCATTCTTACAACTCTTTTGCTTGGATGTGAGTTTCTTCCGCTCTTCTTGTTCCAGAATTTATATGTTGTTTGGTCTTCTTGTGGATGTTACAACAAATCTTCCCGAGTCTTCTTCTTTGATTTCACACTTTCGAGAGTCAAACAAGAGATTGTACCCTTGATCACACATCTTAAAAACACTAAGAAGATTTTTCTTCAAATCCTTAAGTAGAAAAACATTTTGTGCCTTCATATGTTTGCTTCGAAGAATTTCCACACATTTTCCAAGTATCTTAACAAAAGAGTCATATCCAAATGAAATGCTACAACTCTTTTCTTTTAGGCTAACATTTTTTTTAATATCGTGTCATATTTGTGGTTTTTAAGCTTCTGTGGTTCTTCCTTATTGAAGAAATTTCCAGATTATCTACAGTTTTAAAAAACATTGGTCGATGTTTCGAATCCCAACGGGGGTCCATTGGGATTCGAAATGTCGACCAATGATGGATCCCCATTGGGATTTGAAATGTCAGCCAATGATAGATCCTCGTTGTCCTGATGATGGATCATTGTTGGGATTCGAAACGTCGACCAATGTTTTTTAAAACTATGGATAATCCGGAAATTTCTTCAATATCGTGTCATATGTTTCAAGCATCCACTGTATATGTACCATTCATCTTCTTTATCTATAGTGATCATTGCTAAATTGCAATCTTCCTTCCTTTTCCTTTCCCATTTCATAGTTTTGTTTTTTGTCTTTATTATTGGAGCATATTCAAACCTACAATCCTATGCCTTCTGACCAAGAGTATTGCATTTCTAGAATACAATATTTTGTTTCATTAGTGGTTCAAATGGATTGTAGTTTCTATTGGTAGAAACATGAACATTTTCCGATTAATTCCTTCCATAATCTTTCCTTCTTCCATAATTGTATCTTGTATTTGATTTTACTATGGATTTCTTTATGTCCAAATTTTTCACATGAGTAACAATGACCCAGAAAAATATCTCCATACCTGGGAGAGTAGGATGATATTTTTAAGTTGGTATGTCTTGAAGGCGGTTCAATTAAGTTGATCTCAGATGTTCTTGGGAACATCAACAAAACTTCTTAAAGTAGCAGCATGTAAATTCCCCTTTAATTTCCTCATTCAAAGGCTTGGAGCTTGTGCCTTTCTTATTTTAGGATGTGCCTTCATAAAAAGCCTTGTTTTATCACCTGGAGATCTTTGACAACTAAGAATGCTATCCAACACTAGAGAGTTGTTAAATTTCCTTTTAAGCTTATCAAATTCAGCCTTGAATGTTACATCTTCATCTTCAAGCTTCTTACATTCTCCTTCATTCTTCCTCATGTGGATCTTCATCACTTCCTCATTTCTTTTTGCTTCTTCAAGTTGGACCTTTAAAGAGAAAATTTCTTCATCACACTTTTTAGGAGAGCTTCGCAATTCTTTTCTTTTATTTCTAACCAAGGCATATTCCTTCTCACTATTCTTCAAATTTTCTTGGAAATATTTGTCTTTATATTTGGTCTTTGAATATTTTTTGAGTCCCTAGAAAGAATATATTCTCATTTTTGGTTCTTTATAATCTGAATCATTGACCTCTTCATCATCATGGTCATTTATCTTGGATTATGAAGATAACTTATTTTGCATTGGGTTCTTTTGCATCACTTTCTTCTGAAGAGTTGTTGTCCTCTTTAGAATAAATATTTTTCTCTGAAAGATTTTCTTTTATTAAAAGGACATCTTTTAGAATAATGACCTATTCTACGACATTCGAACCATTTAAAAGGTAACTTACCTAGGTGTTTTTCGATTCCAATTTTTTGCTTCCTAATTTATCTAGATTTATGGAGGAAGGAAATGAAATACAAATTTAAACAAAAACAAATATCTACAACGAAAAATGTACTTCAATTCATTGATAAAAAAATACTGAAAACTATTTACATGCAAAATGGAAATAAACTAGCTCAGGTGATGGTGGTTTATCTCTGAGAAGAGATGTGGTAGCTACATGTCTCTAACATATGTTACAATGAGGCTCAAAGGCCTATTTATTAGTGAGAAACAATGGAAAACCATAAACATCCAAAAACCTAACCATAGGAGATGAAGCGCTAAACATTTGTGGGCCCCTTTGGGGTAAAATGGTACATCAACTTCCCGGGATCGTAACATTGGTATACGATCTTTGTTTGATGCGTATGATACCTTGTTAAAAATATATATCTAAGGAATACAAATTTTAATTTAAATCCTCTACCATAACTTATTGGTTTACCTATTTTCCAAAAAAACGTCGTTTAGGGCCTCAAAATGGCTCTGGAAGATCAAAACCCAAAAAAACTGTCAAAAATAGTAAATTATGCTACAATTAAGGAAACTTAAAGAAACAATAATGGGAGTCCAAGTTGAATAGGTGGGTGGCCACCAATATCCACATGGATCAGTCCTCCCCCCTTAGGAAGCAATGGTCCCCATGGTGTTGAGTGCCTCCATGAAATGGGGAAACTTCTACTGATCTTGGTCATTGGCAAGCCACTTACGATGGTGCAGGAGTTTACCAGCTTTAATAACCCGATATAGTTGGATCTTCTGTTGGCGAGTGTTATTCATCTGTATGTACATGATCTGATCATTTTTGGCATGTTTAATGTAGTTCAAGTTGAGCTATGTTGGTTTCAACTGCTCAACAATGTCTGGTGTGTCCAACAATGGTGGAAAGTATGGCCAAAGGTAGTCCACATTGAATACGGGGTGAAATCCAAGGAATGGGAGGATACTAAGCTCAAAATCATTGTATCCCAAGCCTTGGTGATGGTGTAAGGCTCGTATTAGAGTGGTCAAAGCTTACAATGAGCTCCAGCAAGGCACTCTTTTTGTAGATGTAACCAAAATTTGTCGCCCACCTAAAACTTATGGGGCACCCGATGTTGATCATGTTGTTATTTATATTTGGAATTAGATTTCTCTAGGATGTTGTGAACCTGTTGGCAAATGTGTTGAATGCACTCAATAAACATGGTGCCTTTATCAGCTTTAGACTAAACATGGGCATATTATTCTTGTGTAGTTGCAAAAGGAAATGCAACATCAAGGGGACATAATGATTGAAATTCCAGTCCCACTTCAAAGGGAATGTGGCCAGTCAAGCTATGAAGAGCTCTGTTATAGTTATGTTTCACATGGAAGAATCTCATCCCATGTTTGTGGATGTTTAGATTTCTACATCGTAGTATGTGCACAATCATAATGTTGTTGACCTATGTCTGGAAACTAATTTTAGTCCTCATAATTGTCATTGTACTCATGTCATTGTATATTTTATTTAAAAAGCAAAAGAAAAGAGAAAGAAAAAATATTTTTCAAGCATGGGTTTCACGCTCCATTTAAATTGTCAACTAGGTCAAGCATGCATTTCATGCTCCTAGAGTTTTTCAAGTCAAGAAAATATTTGTCATGAGTCAAGAGAGTCATTATTATATGTATGAGACCAATTGAAGCAAATTGTAACAAGATAGAGACATTATTTTTGTGTTTAAAAAGTCAAATTTGACCTCCAATACCAAGTCGACCCTGGTAGTGAAATTCAGCCTAGGATAGGCCTATTCGACCCTTGCGAAGGGTATATATAGAGGGTATTTCGACTTCCTTGGATTATAAAGTTTGATCTGCATAAGAAAGATGAATAAATCAAGAGTGAAGCTCAAGGAGAAAATTATAAATCAAAGCAAGACAAGAAGAATCGAATTTTTGTCATTCTTTCCCACACATGCAAAGAAGCTAGGATTTCTGGGAAACTGCAAAACCGAGAATTGCGTGTCTGAATTTCAGACCCTTGTTAGAGAGTCAAAATTTTGATTGGGAGCAGAATTTCAGAAGTTTGAACTTCATTGACTTGATGAAGCTTGACTTGTTTAAGGAAGGATCTGTTCGAGGGTTGACTTAGTGTTTTAAGGAAGTCTTGGTCTTGAAGTTTGGGTCTTGGATTTTTCATTTGATCTGATTTTATAAGAAGAGAAGAATTATTTCTGGTTTTTCCCAGAAAAGTTTTTCCTTGGCTTGGAGCCTATATCTAGTGTTCATTGTCTTTTCTTGTGATCTTCATGGTTTTGGGAATTGTTTGATAAAAAAAAAACTAATAAGAAGAAAAGAAATTGACATAATATCACAAGCAATTATCAAAGTAAAAAAAAAAAAAAAATCAACTGTAATTTACAAATACACTGATTTTCAAACATAATTACCTTTATGTTAATTATTGATTTCAGAATTAGATGATCTAAATATTAACACATTGAAAGTCAAATTATCTTTATCAACCTCATCTTTATTATCTTTACTGTTGATTTATGAATGGAATGAACAAGAGTGAGATAAAAAGTTGACATCACTCCTATCCATCCAACCAACTGCAAATATTCTTAAAATCAAGAATCTAATTAAGTTCAACACTGAAAACCCTTTGATTTATATAATCACAGAAAATCCTTTGATTTATATCAACACTAAATAAGTTTACAACTCTTTGTTCTGAGCCTGAACATATTCTACTTTCATTAATATATACAATACACGTAGCATTACTGAGAATGAAATATATAATCTGCTTCTGTAAATTGTTTTTTTTTCCTGAATGGACTTCAGCTGCCTAAAGTTATCACTTCATTCCTGCCAATAAATTTGAGAAATGGTAGCTAAGAGTTCGATATTCTACCAGAAAATTATGTTTATCCAGCCGAAATGAAAGATACCTATTAGAACCAAGAACCTGCTTTAAGAATAATGTTCATCCAGGTCCATCATCAAAGTTGAGAGTATAGCTCAGAGCATCATATTTGAATCCCTGAGATGGCCTTGTTGTAGCTGTTCTTTTTCTCAGGTCGGTTCTCAGGTTCCAGAACACATGCCTCCAACTTATTTTGCCACAGCCCATGACACCTCTAGTAATGATACCTCTGCACACGCAACACTTCTTGATTCTGATCCAACACCGCCACCGCTTCATGGGCATGGGCTTTTTCTTGTGATGGGTATTGATAGATGTAGTGTCTCTATCTAAGATAGACAAGTAATACTAAAGCAATATCTTATTCTAAAATAGTCTTGAAAACTACAATGAATTTTAACCTATATTTGAGATGAGAACATTGAATGAACTTGTCATTGATTGCCATTGATGGATGTGAAGCTCTGCAGGGAACCATTGATGGATGTGATACTAGATGCCAGCGGTGAGCTTCCAGAGACAATAATGAGGGTGACACAGCATCTTATGGAAGTACCAGTCCTGTGATAAATCTCAAGGGCAAAACAGTGTGCACGGAACTGTCAGGGATTGTATTGGGTTTCGTGTGAAAGGAGGTCCCGGGCCAGAATAGCAAAGAGCAAGGGCGGAGAAGGAGCCTATAAATTTAAAAGGTGAAAGGTCTAGAAGGTACCGGATACATAAATAAACGGACAGGAACAATACGGTAGCCTCCCTCGGACGTGTTCAATTTTGATCACTGCATTGAGTACCCGAAGTCTCTGAAAAACTTCATATTAAACCACCGATGGAACTCACTATATTTAGGAATTTTAAAAAGTCTGACGAGCTGAGAGGCTATAGCATTTCGGGGAAGTTTTATAATATTATTCAATTTTTTTTTGAATTTGTAAAAATCTAAATTAAAATTTTTTTTGACTAGTAAATTTCTTTCTGTACTTCTCTAACGTGCCAGAGGCCCTTTGAAAGGGTTTGACGTGTTCAATTTTGATCACTGGTCCCGGCGGGGCTACATAGGATCTATGATACTAAAGTATAATTATACGTATATCCATAGAAGGGTCTTAATCTTACAACATACCTGCATATTAAATTACGCCAAAGTTATTAGTTTATAAATCTGTCCTTTTAACCTTATCAGTGATATTAATATGGGTCAATATTAACAATGAGTATGGGTAAGTTTGAAACTTTGAATTTATTATTTAATTGATTTGGAAAAAAAAGTCGAGGTTTTGATAGGTTATTAAGTACTAAAAATTCTTGTTGTAAGTTGTATTGAATTGCGTTTTTGCGAAAATTTTCTTTATTTATTTTTTCTTTTAATTTAAGATCCGGTAAGGATTTATTGAAATCACAAGTTTGATGGGTGAACTTTTGCATAATGGAAATGTCCCAAAAGATTTTCAGGGTGTTGAATTCATATATGCACTCAAAAAACTAGTTTAAACAACACAAATCAAGATCTAACCACAAAATTTTTCCCCAAATTCTAACAAAAAGTTCATCGAAAACTCCAAAATGTCTAACCAAAAAACAACTTCAAACCCTAATACAAGAAGGCAACAGATTTGACTACCCCCTATCAAGAATAGTGCTTCAAACCCTCTCCCTCCAATGCCATATCCAATAATTGTCAATCCATAGACCAAGGGAAAAAGCCCAATAGTGCCACACATACTTGGAAAGTGGAGCAATGCATCACCAAAGCAGAAAAAATGCCAAAATATGAAATCAAATCTAAAAGTATGGACAATTGTATACTATATAAAGGATCACACTATCATTGGTCATTTTATGTGCTTTTGTCCCACATAAAAGGACCTCATCATTTAGATCTTAATACTTGTGGTATGATATCATTATATTTTATAATATGATAAGATGAATGATTTTAATATTTTTTGTATGATATCATTATGTTTTATAATATGATAAGATCCTCAATTAAAAGGAGAGAAAAAAAAATTGCATAAATATGAGGTAAGAAAATCTTTTCCACCTCTTTAAGTTTTTCGAAGAAATTTTGAAAGAAAAATTTGACTTGTAAAAATACATAAAATAATATTTTTTCCTTAAATAACTATAATTCTTATCTTAAAAGTCTTTATGAAACCTTCATACACACAAGTTCTTCAATTTACTATTTAACTAGAGCTTTCCAAGACTTTAGACTCAAACCCTCATTGTTTCCACTTTTTAAAATTGAGATAAAAGTGATCTCTCTAATTACACCATAAGGCGCCCTTATTTGAAAACAACTCTCCTAATTGACACTCTGCATGGTTGCGACCCTGACAGCGATGAAAAAACCGGCCCTAAGAATAGAGTCTTGTTATAAGGACTCGTGCCTTGCAACAAATGGCGTCCATAGTTCGCCAGACTGGTGATGGTGATTGATACTAGCACTATATTGGCATTTATCTCTAGAATTCTATACTGGAATTTATCTCTAGAATTACCTATTGGAGCGACTTCCCAGATTTTATAAATTTTTCTATTGTCATTTTCGTTGCTAGACAAGGTTTTAGGCGACGAAATGGTGAAAATTTTCATAACTTTTTCAATGGAGATTGAAATTAAGCTTTTAGGTTTCTAATACTTGTTCGGTCGATGAACATAGATCCTGTTGTAATGCAGTAGGTTTCTGCCCCTTAAAATCTCAATATCCTATATACAGGCTCGCAAATGGCCCAATTTTTGCATGGTATGTTATTCACTTTGAATTCTTCCCAGTCCTATGATTAACAGTTAACAGTTGAATTTGTGGCATTACATACCATTAGCCCTAAAAATAATTCTTTCCTATGTCTCTGATTTGGTCTTTTTTTTCTGGTGTGGATTGACATTTACAATTCAAAGATTAAGATATACGATTTGAGTTGTATATGTGTTTGTACGCTTTGTGAACTTTGTATATTGCCCAGTAATAGAGAATAAAATAGAAAGCGGCCAACAATCATTGACTGTTCTAGGCCATCACAGTTCTGGCAAGAACAGAGTATTTAGTGCTGGAGACACTCCTAATATCAGACCTTCTATTATGGAAAATACCATAAAATATTTGGCCCTGACTACAGAGAATGGCGTAGATTTTGTTGAATTCGATGTACAGGTAGACTTAAGTTCATATTCTAGCATGGGCTATGATGTTTAGGATTGTTGTCTTCTCGAAACTTGGAAAGTTAAAACTTGCTTTTGTCTTCGTTTTGCAGAAATTCTAAGTTTTCTTTAAATTTGTTAAAAAGCCCCCACCGAAACCAGAGGTAGACTATGTAGTGTTTGTGATAAACTATCAAAGACACTGAAATTGAAATTGTTCTACCATTTAATATTTTCTAATTTTTGGTTACTGATATTTGAAAAACATAATGGATGGATTTTTAAGTTTTATGGGGCTAAAGTTGGTTTAAAGTGGAAAACCTATTTTTTTTTTAGCACTACTAATATGTAATTGTAATAAATTATTTTATTACCATTGCTTACATGTAATTGAAAAAATTTATTGATTGCTTTGAGGTGGTTAACTTTAATATAAATTCTCATTCGGTCTCATTAAATCGAACTTATTTAAGAATTGATATTCTCAATCAAACTTATTTAAGAATTAGGTGAAGAAATATTTTGGCTTCAAAATAGTGATGTGCATCTTTCATAGGTATCATGATGATGGTGGTGGTGGTGGTGGTTAACGTCCACTGAGACCAAATTTGGTATATCGGACCTATAATTTTCTTAGTTCTTAATTGTCTGGCTTCTCGTCTTTCTTGGCGAGATTGGTGTTGTAGCTTTCTTTTTCTTCTCTACAATCTTCCAACTTCCTTTATCTTGCACCTCTTTCATTTCTTCTGATTCTTGGGCCATTGGTGTATTATCTTCGGGATCTCGGAGATCTGCCTCGCTACTAAATGGAGATTTCTTTTGCGCGCTATTCGAATCCTCATAATTGTTGTTTGAGGGGCTGTCGAGTTCGTTTTGTTGTTGGGTGGGGCTTTCTCCCTACTTGTCTTGAAGGTTGTTTATTTCTTTCCTGATTTCTTGCGATTCAGAGTTTTCTGGAGAGTATTCTTCCTTGATGACAATATAATGTTCCTTTTGTGCTCCTTCCCACCATGTAGATCTATGGTGATTCTTTCTAGCAAAATTCCAATTAATAATTACAATGAAATAAATTTAATTTTTTAAACGTTTTTTTTATTGAATATATATTTTTTTGTTTTGATTAAAAAAATCAAAATTAATTGATTTTTTGAAGGACATAAAATATTATTATCATTTTGAATGAATAACTTTATTAAAAATAAAAATAATTACATCAAATAAATAAAATATAGTTGAACAATTAATTGGATTAAAAAGAGTTCATGTTTGAGCTAGAATGGAGGTGTGCAAAAATGTACGTGATGCGAATTTGGGGAGGGAGGCACATGCAAAGAGACATACACACTTCTGCACCTTCCCCATCTTTTTCACATCAATTTTTGTTAAAAAAAAAACATAACACGACACAATGTAGACATACAATATTCATTTATTTCATAGTATACATGGAAAGATAATTTCAAGCATTTATGCCTTATGCCATTTCCCTTGCAACTTCTGGTGCAATTGCTAGTTGTAGTATCATTATGATTAGCCTCGTATTATCCCAGATATATGGAAGTATTTTGGAGAAACAAATCATCAAATGGCTAGAAGATCATGAAAGGAGAAGTAAAGGTCAAGCTAGGTTTAGAGGTTATCATTCAAATGATAGAGAATTGTGTTAGGCATAGGATCATTGCACCAAGAGTTTCATAATAATAAAACTAATCTCCTTTGTTTTTTTGTTTATCTTAGAAAATATTTTAACATTGTGCCCAAGACTTACCTTTGGGAAAAGTTAGATGAGATGAAAATTCCTTCCAAGTTGAGAGCTATAATAGTAAGACTATAGCCAAGTTTAGAAACACAAAGGGTGGTTGAAAGATATTAACTGTAATATAATATTCAAGCAAGGTTGTTCCCTCTCCCCTACCCTTATTGGCAACAAGCTAGAAGATTTTTTAGAAGATTCAAGTTGTGTGAGTCACATTCTCGCTAAAATAATCATCCTCTTTATTCTTTATGCTAATGATAATTTTCTTATGGGGAGGAGTCCCTATGAACTTAATAAACATCTAGAAATCCTTAAGGGCTTCTTCTCTAACATAAGTATGACTATGAACAATGATAAAATCAACATTGTGATAATTAATTCCAAAAAGACCACCTATAATACTTTTGTGTATGACATCAATAACTTGGAGAAAGCATCTTCATACAAATATATTGGAATCAATATTCATCTCAACATCAATTGGAACTATAGTATTGAGAAAATAATTAATGGAGGATGAAAATCATTTTATGTGCTTGAAAAGGTGAAAATTAGTGTTCCTTTAGCATTGGGATTAGAAAGAAATCCATTTTTGAGAATTCACTCTTGTTATCTTATAGGATATGTTTCTTGGTGATGCAATATATATAGAGAATCTCGAGAAAATATAGAGTAGATTTAAATGAATGTTATAAATTATAGTCTCAAAATTAATAGAAATACACCCTACCCTATGCTCCTCATAGAATCTATTGCTTTCCCGTTGGGATCATTGCTATGATTAAGTACTTAATGCAAATTAGAAGATCGCGGGAGAATGGAGTTGAAAGAGTGGGGGGAAGGGTGGCTAGAACTCTAGCCACCCTAGTCACCTGGTTTGTGTCTCCTTTCTCGTGAAAACGAAGGTTTTTTTTATTTTCTAAATATGTCTAATTTCTATTATATTGTACAAAAAGATACAGCAATACAGTTCAACATTCCCACCTGAATTTTTGTGTTAGCCAATTCTGGCGGGAAAGAAAATGTTCAAAAAATTAAAAAAGGGGTTGCCCCGGATGGGGAAACCAGCCCGAAAACTAGACCATGTAGCAGGAGGGGTGCTGCCCCAAAAGGGGAAACCAGCACAGAACATAAGTACCCATAAACTAAGTTTACTGTGTTGAAAGTAAGTAGACAAAAAAACCAAAATTGAGTTGTAGCTAACAAAAGAAAGAGGCATCGTGGCGCTAGTCTTTCTGGTGTGTCATTCTGAATTACTTATGGAGACTTCTCTTCCAGAATGAAACAATCATAGTTTGAGAGGTCGTCTTCAGGCTTGGACAGTTGGGGAGTCTGCTCCGACATTGGGGTTGAGCGTGCTCCCATGGCCGCTTTGTTGTTGTCCTTTGCTGAGTTGTTGTCGTTGTCACTACCCTAAGAATTCTCCGCAAACTTGGTGGGTATAGCCATAGATTTCTTGGGCTTTTGAAGGATGGATGGCGACATTGTTGATTTATGCAATATTTTCCTTGACCCCGAGCCAGAAGAGCTGGAGGGGGCTTCAGGAATGCGTAGAGAGATGAGGGTCGACATTATCTACTGGTCTGGAGCTTCAGGTGAATTCACATTAAGGGTGAATTCCATCGGCAAATCCTCTCGAACAGGAAGCAGAGGACAGGGAGGTTGGCTTCAGCCTCTGCCTCGACGACATCTCATGTGATGGTGTCATGGCATTGAGGCTTTAGAGTTCGAAGATGGAGAATGAGCACAATGAGGATTGCAGATAGAGAGGTGGAAAGAGGCGTTGAGTGGGTGGGCTAATAGAGAATGAAGGACAAAGTGATCAGCAGAATAGTCGTCTAGATGAACAGAGAGACGAAGAGAAAATGATGATGGAGGAGCAGCACCATTACCCATGAAATACATAGGTATTTGGTGGCAAGGATAGAAGGTAATGAATTCAGAGCAGGCGACTTGAAGGTGAGTAGTGGCACCAAGTTGGGCGATTGCAAATTTAACGGCGTCCTCACCCAAACCATGCACTGCCCGGGCCATGTGGGTAGGACAACTGCCCTGCGGAGGGGGTGCGATGTAACATGTGGAGCCATGATTAGACACCCGCATCGAGGGAGGTTTTCTTCTTTTACCATAGAGGTCATTTCTATTTTTTGCAGGTTCTTTCTCGGCGCAATGTTTTCGTTGTGTATCGCAGGCTTCTCGGTTTTCTTAGGCTTTTAAATTTCTTCGTCCTCCTTATCGTCATCATCGTTTGGTCCTACTCGGCTACCACATTCATTGACCATTTTTTGTTTTCATTCACTTCTTTTTGGGCTTCGTGGCCCTTTTCTTGCCACCATGGGTTTATGTGTCGTTTCCCCGCTTCGTGGATGTTGGTTTGGAATCTTGGCTATTTTTTCTCCATGCCTCATGGCTATGTTACATGTTAATCATTTTTAGACCTGTTTTGGTGGCTATGGGGGCAGCCTTTGCCCTATCATGGTTTTTCCTCCATTATAGTATTTTTTTGGTCAATCTCTGTTGGGTGTTTAACCTGCCATAATGTTGGCTACCCATTTGGGGTTTGTATGTGCAACTCTTGGGTCATTCTAGTCTATAGTTTTTGGTTTTTTTCTTGGATTTCTTGCTGGCCCTTTGGGGCTATTTCTTCTACATAATTCTTTCTTCTCAGGTGTGATGTTCTGGAATGGGGAAACACACACGCAAAACATAATTTTTTCCTCTCAAATAAGTAAAATTACACATCATTTTTCTATGGAAAAAATGTAAAAGAACAAGATAAGAAATATGGATGCTGAGAAGCTCCCTAAAATTGCTTCAAATGCTACCCAAAACCACAAATATATCAAGAGAAATTCGCAAAGGAATACAATAAGAGGTCATTTTACAAAATATCAATAATATTAAAATTATTATTACATTTAATTTTAATGAAAATATAAGGAAAATAATTAATTAGAAATTAAAAATATTAAGATATTAGAAGAAGTTAGCCAACCATAATCTAGAGGATCAGAGGAATGTCATGATATTTAGTAGTGTAAAGAAGAAAATCAACATTGCCACAAAAAAGGGAAAGAAAAAAGGAATAAATTCTCACTAGATGCATAGTGAAATGAACTATTGGATCATTCCCAATATGTCATAGGGCAGATAATATAATATCTTTATCACTCTAAGAGGATTGGAGATGAAAATAAATTTATGTTAGAATTCTTCAAGAATACTTAAATTAGATCTTAATTTCAAAATATTTGTCACAATTTACCTACTTTCATAACCTTCTAAGCCACCAAAACTATGGTGATTTTGAAACACTCATCTTGATGTTTTAAGAGTATAGAAATAAAATTTAAAGAAATTTAAATAACCTTGGAAATATTGTAATATCTCATATAGACTTTTGGTTTTAGTGAAAATTAATCATCACTATTAATTTAATTTATTTACAATGTCCCCCAATCAAGGTACCTAGGAGCAGGCATTCATCCCCCGCCTTGATATGATGCCAATTCACAAGAAAGGGAGTTTTGGATTCCACTATACTTGGTGCATTACATGCACTCTCGTCACTTTATTAATCATGGCACGAAGTTGGCATAAGATCAATCATCATTTAAATATTACAGGCTGCATAGTGAGGTACAAGAGGGTCAACAGGAGAATGTTAGATTAATAGAGCTAGAGGAAAAAACTCGTAGTATAAACCACAAGTTGACCATTCTAGATAAGAGATCAACCAACATCTTCTTCTCCTCCGATGAGTGTAGTGACTAGCGAATGCAAATGCATGGAGATTTTTCCCAATAGGTGTTATGACTCACTATTTTTTTCTTTTAACACTAGTGGTTTTTTTGTCTTTTCATGTCAATATATGTTTAAGGTTTGGCACAAGTAGCTTATATGTATAAGTTTCTATGTACAAGATACTCTAGTTAGACGAGGTTTGCATTGAACTTATGTTACTAGTCTAGTTTCCCTTCCTATAAATCAATAACAAAAAAATAATCCATATTATCATCATTTGACAAAATGCAAAGTGCCTAACTTCAATATATATATCTAATTTAATATTTTAAATCTTAATTTTTCTATATTAATTTCAAAATTTTACTTTTTAAAATATGATTTTTTAACCGTTCGAAATTTATATAATCAATCTACTTCTAAATATTAATTTAGACATACTTAAGTTACTTAAAATTATGTTGCTTTAAAATTTAATCTTAATACAAATTTATTTGAAATGAAATGTTTCAATTTTCGAAAAATTAATGCAAACCCAATATTTATAAAATAAATCTATTTTTTTTATAAAATTTATATGCTTAAAATAAGAAAATTTAAAATTTTATTTAAATAAATAAAATTAGAAACATAAATATTTAATTTAAAATATGATGCCTTACCATAAATCTTTACAAATATAAACGATCCATTTACGGAATTCGAATGAAATGTTTATATATATATATATATACAAATATAAACGATCCATTTACGGAATTCGAATGAAATGTTTATATATATATATATGAGATCCATTTATATATTTCAAATGAAATGTTTCAAAATTTTATTTAAAAATGAGAAATTTGAAATTTGTATCATTTAACACATCATTCTAAATTAACATGCAGATAAACAATTTGATTTATTCGAAATATGATGTTTTAAATTTTATTTTTTATAAAATGGCACAATTCAATTCAATTTATTTAAAATATTTTATTTTCAATTTTGATTTTCAAATTAATTTATTGGATATATTTTTTTGAATTTTGAATTTTTACATGAATATTATTTTTAAAATTTTAATTTTCATGAAATAATATTGGATAAACAAATTATAATATTTTATTAAAAATATTTAAATTTTTAATAAAATTAATTATTTTAAAAGTAGTATAGATCTACTTTAATTTTAGATGTGTCACTTGTTTAGAAAATCAAATTTATAGATATACAAACTTATTTTTTAATGTAAAATTTAAAGAAAGATTTGCACTTCTAAAGATTTAATTCATCTCCACTCTTCATAAATGTGGAGTTAACATACATCTTTATTGGTTTTGACCAAAACAATAATAAAATATTTTAGGTATAAGATTTTTTTTTTATTTGCACTAGTTTTATATCATATATACATAGTTGAAGTCCACGGGGTCTTTGATAGACGATGATCGTTTGCTCTGTTTAAGCACTCCTTGATGTGAAGTCATAGGTTCAATTCCCTGCCCCGGTCAAGATGATATATTGGACAAGATAAAGATGTAGTCTTACCTACTCTCTCTCTCTCTCTCTCTCTCTCTCTCTCTCTCTCTCTCTCGAAGTGAAATATTTTATTTATAATTTGCATTCTCGTATTAGAAAGTAGAAAACATATATCCATAAAATAAAACTCCTCTCTTTATATATATTTTTGTTATTAATATTTTTTAAAATGTTATATTTCAAATCCATATTAAACATTGAAGAAATTACAAATCTTCTTTCTTAATTAGAAAGAACTTATTTATAGAACACCCTCTCTAACACACTAATATGTATATTGAAATATTTGATTTATTATTCACATTAATTTTTTTTTGTTAATATTATGTTTTCATTTGTTGATGTAAGTATTATTTTATTATAGAGAGAGAGAGAGAGAGAGAGTTTTTTTATCACAAAGATAGTGTTTATTTTGAACATAGTTTATAATACAATATAATGATATTATATTTTATTTCCATGAAGTTATAATATTTGCTAAGCTATTTCCATGAAAATACAAATGACAAAGTGTTTTGTTAAGGCATTGTGTGGTGTATTGGTCACTGGTTCGAAACTCCATGGGAAAAAAAATCATATGTTGTTATTGATCGTGATTGGATCATTATATTGTTTGTCATCCATCTCAATGAATTCAAAGTGGAAAAAATGGAGGAATCAGTGCACAGGATTGTTTTTACCAATGGGACCCAGTTTGGCGAAACAAGGTTTGAAAAAATTTCAAGAGCATTTTTGAGACATCATGCGACATTCTATTCTACACACATATATCTTTCCAATGGCATAAGAATCGCATCAATCAGAGTTTGTATGCAAAATTTATGTCACTCAGAAGTTGACCTTCTTGTTTTCACACCTATAGTTCAGGAGGATGTTGCATCAGACCCCATTACTCATGAAAAGGGGACTAACCACATGTTTGTGATGTAAAGACTCTAGAAGAGTTATTGTAACTCTAATTAAGAGTTGATGTAGTCAAATTTAACCACCAGTAGGATATCGGGTTGTGTTATAACCGAACCACTACGAGGAAGATGCATTCCATTCTTTCGAGATCATTTTGTTCCATAGTTGAGCAAAGATAGCCATGAGAGATAGGAGGTAGATCAAACAGAGAGGATTTGTGCACTATAGCATCCCACGGGCCACATGCATTACTTATTTGTACCTACAACCTTATTTTCCAGATAATGAAAGATAGTGAAGTAGCCTCACCTTCCAGCGGGGTATTCTCCCGAATGTGTTTCCCAAAGCATATTTTGTGTCTTATGTGTATGTGTGAGCTTATTTTTTCATTCTCTACTTTTCTGCATAATTTACATTCACACGCCTATACTAATTAAAGTTAAATTTACAAATCTAGATGTTTAATAAAACTGTAATAGTGTAAAAAAATTAGAATTTTAATCTATTATTAATTCAAAATATCCATGATAGTCTACGGATCATTTAGTATCAACACAAATTTATTTGGCTATTTTGTGGAGATTGCATGGATCTAGATCGGCGGGGCCAAAAATCATAAAACCCTAATCATGGTCGACGACTCTGTAAATGAACCTTGTGATCTTGTAAAGGTGAGGTTTCTGCAGCTAAAACAACAAGTCACAGATATCAACCACAATGTAAACCTCCTCATGTAGGCCTTAAATAGAAATTTGGATATATTTAGAGAAGATGGGGGTTCGAATGCATAGGAAAAATCAAAACAGGGATCAAAAGACAAGGGAGAAACAGAGAACCAGTCGAAGAAAGAATTTGAAATGATCAACCCAGTTTGAGTGCCATGAATCAGTCTTTATTTAAAATGGAGGTAAAAATCGATATCAATCCATACCACGATGATATCGACGCTCTAAAGTTAAACCATTGGTTTCAACAACTCGAAGTTTATTTCGGCATCCATCAAATTGAAGAAGGACTAAAAATCTCATTTGCGTGGTTGATATTAGAGGACAATGCACTGACTTGGTGGGGAAGCCACAAGGAAACCCGAAGGTTGAAGGGAAAACCTCCAATGACTAAGTGGGAAGATTTCAAAACCCTCAATAAGTCAAAGTTTTATCCCATTGGGTATGTGGAGGACCAGTGGATACGGTGGAATTACTTCAGGAAAAATTCAGGCGAAAGCATGTAAGAGTACACCACGGAATTCAAATAGATGGCTATAATGTTGGTATCTAATCCGGTGATCAAAATTTCGCTAAAAAATTTAAGTGTCCATAATATTTCGAAAGCGGCATCAGGTCGTAGTGTTTTTCATTTTTATTCCAACGACACTTGTTTTGCCTCAATCCGATATCGTATGAAAAAGTTATGATGTTTTGAAGTTTTCACTTGACAAAAAAAATATTTGAAGATTGGTTGATTGGCCTGCTGGCTAGGAAGTCATACCATTGATCTTAGTACTCCTACTGGGAAAGTGTGGACCAATTAGTTTTTTCCAAGTGGCAGCCTCGTATAGGTGTGATTTGGCGTGTTTTTATTGGTTGGAATGGTTTTTTGGTGGTCCAATTAGAGGATGCCACATGGCCCAACCAGAGGTTTCCACGTGGCACCTCGTGGTCAGAATTTTTTTTGCTAAGAGTCGGATAGCCTCAGGCGGGCTTGAACACATGAATTTCCTTCCAACACTCTAGCACCTTACCATATCCTCTACACAGTGTTTCTTAACCCCTAAGGGCACCAACACTATTTAAGTTTTCATTTGGCACCTTTTTGGAGGAGGGGTCAGGTGGGCAATCCCGTCCCTCAGTCACCTGCACCTCACATGACCTCGGTGCCAATGAAAATGGCTCGGGTCCAGCCCCGACCCCTTGTCACCAGACCTTCACATGACCACAACCCATGAGGGAAAGCTTCAACGGGAGTAAAGCTCTAGCTCTTGGTTGCATAGAAACACCACGAGACCGAGCGCGATAGAAGAGGCGCTAGGAGGACTGGGGGTGTTGTGTTGGGATGAATCCCATGCCATATGGCCTCGCATGTGACCTTGATTGATAATTTAGAGGGCTCTAGCAACGGGGATGGGTGGTTAGTCGCATCCCCCAGACGCATTAAAGTCGACATGTCTGTTAGCACTAGAAAATTGTACAAGCAGAAGATGACATTATTTCATGTTAGGCAGAAGGATTTACAGGGCTAAAAGACATTAGAGAATCTGGAAAGTATTTAAAAATATCTAAGGTATGAGGAAAAATCAAATTTGAGCAAGTCATAAATTCTTTTGCGCACATAATCCTTCGTGAAGAGCGCCTTTGCACGCCTTTTGACCCGAAATGCGCACAATCCTAGGAGTGGCGAAAATCACTTTTCGGGACCACAAAAATCACACTCTAGGACAATGATTTCTTACTTGAAATTGCCTAAGGACAACCACTAAAGCCTCCTTAGACATCAAGGGAGCACACAATGGAATATTTGTGGCACACAAAGGAATCATTCCCCTCTCTTGGGTCACCATCCACAATGTACCACGAGAGGGAAGGAGGATTAACATTCTCCTATATAAGGCCACCAAGAGATGAAGAACTTGAGAGCACATTGTTATGCTGGCCAAAATTGCCCAAGCAATACCAATAGTGTGTGATCTAGAGCTGAAGATAGAGGGGACTCAATTGTTGGCCATCCAACAAGTTCAGTCCACCACAGTAGAGAGAGGGAAATTTTGCACCGAAGTAAGCTTGGAAGTAAAAACATCCTTGCATCGGGACTTAGAACCCATGTGCTAAATGCCTTTTGGCAAGAGGGTTAAATTTTCATCCTCATTTCCTACCAGCACTCAATAAGAGGGGCCGAAGAGCCACCGTTTGGATTATTGTAGTTGTTTGACTCTATTCAGAGCTTTTGTTTTATTTGTTTTAGTTTTAGTTTAGTTTTAGTTTATATATGCATGATATTTCTCTATATAGTATGTTTATGATTCTATCTTGTTTCACTAACTTGCTTGACTCCACTTATTTTTCTACCTGTGACTAATAACTTAATAGGGTAAACCACACCCCTTAAGTTGGTGTGATTTCGTACATGTGTGCACCAAACGCACTAACACAGGATTGGTGAGTCCACTAACGTTTATTTCCAAGTTTATGTGGTTGTGCCTTTTTGCAAAGACCCCTATCTATGCTATGGAGTGGAGCTGAATTTCCCCCTTTTTATCTTGCAATCCCTAGTTCATCCCAAGTGACAGACTAAAGCAAAACAGCTCCAAAAATTTACTTTTGTTGGAATTTGTGCACTTTTCCCTGCCACAAACGCGCCCAGGGCATGCGTTCAAAGCTGACCTGCGCACAGAGATCGCGCCTATTGCAGCCTTTTGCGCGCAAAAGATAGAAAGAGAAATTTCTCTCACATTTCTATCTTTCCATGCTTGTAAAGTGCTTAGCAGCCCATAATACATCTTCCAGCACTGGTTGAGGTACCCCGCAGCTTGCTAAAGCTCACTCTTAGCTACTTTTTATAGGCTTAGTGTCAATTTTATTTCAAGTTGATTTTCGCAAAGTTCACACATAGTTTAAGTAGGGGGGGGAAATAACTTGCATTCCGTAAAAAAATTATGTTTTTAAAGTTTAGGTACCAACACACCTAGATAATTAGCCAAAGTAAGTGGCCCAAGTCCCCACATGCTTAGCTTGTTTCATTTTCTAGTGTAAAAGTTATTAGTTTAGTTCAATTTTTGCACTAGGATTTCAGGACCAGGATTGAATTGTCGATAGAAAAGAAATTAATCTCTGTTGCCTTTACACCCTTCAGTGATCCTAGGCAAGCATATGAACACTCTCTATTCACCACTCAGCATTTCCCTTTAGTTGATCACATAGATTAACTAGGAAAAATAGAAAGCGGCCCATTTCCGCACATGTTTTTATTTTGAGCAAGGAACAATACAACATATTTTAATAGGGGATTTTGAAAAGGATCATCGCATATCCACACATTCAAACTATGTGCTTGTCCACTTTTTTCTTACACACAGCCACCCACTAAGCAAAGAAAAGAAACCTAAAACTAACTTAACCAAACTCACTAAATTCTCCCCACAGGGGCCACAAAATAATTTATAGTTTAAGTTAGTATCAAGGGGGTAGGCATCCAATAAGCCACCCTGATCATTCTTCATCTTGAAATATATAATTTGACTATTTAGGGAGCTTTAAATCCACCTATTATCCCACAGAAAAGAAAACCCGAGCGCGACAGAGACCCGTTTCATAGGGGGTTAGGCTTAGGCGCAGTGCGTGCGGTATTAGTTGGGGCTACCTCACCCGGCTGATACTCAATACTGTTAGCTAAATTACCAAAAAGCTGAAGACTCGAATGCTCATGTGTGACTTTGGTACTTAGTGGCCAAATCTAGGGCATCCTTTCCCTATAGGTGACGGTGCAGGCAAGCACTAAAACCTCTACCCTTACCTTGGTAGATTTTCTTCAGCTGACTAGGGGCGTCGCCAGCTTTACGAAATGTTGTGCCAGCACTCGCAAGATATATTCTCAAGGACTAGTTACATTTGAGTGTGTGAGGACGAATAGGTCTTCTAGGATTTGAGTATCATACGTAAAAAAAAAAAACAAAAACCACTTTTTTGATTGCTTGATCACATAGAATTAATTTAAAAGGAAAATTTATTTTATTTTCGCTTTGTTTTATGTATGCAATCAGAATTTTCCTTTGATCATAGACTCTATCCTCTCAAATTTTTCCAAAACCAAATCTAGTCGACACCAAAATGGACCCAACCAAACCTTGTCGATTTAGTCATCTTTTGGACCTCCCCCCATTACCGGGAGAGGTTATAGATCTTTTGCCATCTAGGTGTCAGAGACAGAATGCTGCCACCATTATTGGTTCGTCCTTTATTGGGGCATCTTAGTTGTGAACCCTAGTCAGTCTCCCAATTCCACACCACACACCACTCCTCCCACGACCCCTAGGGGGCAGAGGAGTTCAAACCATTCAGGAAGCCAGTCGAATACACAACAGGGTACGTCGTAGACCAACCCTCTTCCTAACTAGAACTTTGTGTTTTTGCAAGCTACAATGGCGTCAACCTCCCAGTCACCTTTCTTAGCTTCATTGAATCTACCAGATTTAACCAAACTAATGAATGACCCCATCACACACAACCCTACATGGCCTCCCATGCCCATGAAGCTCTCTTTGGATATTCCAAAATTCTAAGGAAGGCAAGTGGAAAACCCAGTCCAAAATTCTAACGAAGGCAAGTGGAAAACCTAGGTAATCATGTCATGACCTTCCACCTGTGGTGCTCATAAAAAAATATCATTAACGACACTATTCGATTAAGACTATTTCAACACACTCTAACAGGAGTAGCCACAAAGTGGTACATGGAGCAACCCTCCGCTTCACATGGAACCTTTAGCACCCTCGCCACCGCGTTCCTAACATATTTTTAGTTACCCATTCACTACGATTCCAGAATGGAATTACTGACACATTTTAGACAAACCCCCGCCGTCCATATCTTGGACCATCCCCATGAATGAAGGCGACGTCGTAGTTTATGTAAAGAAAAAATCGACGACTGAGTTCTTTTAGATTTGTTCCTGAAAACTCTCACTGTAGAGATTTCAAAGGATGTGGGCAGCAAAGGCCCACATCAAAGAGTATGCCATCAACAAAGCCCAGCAGCTTGAGCTGATTTATACGCAGTCAGGATACATTTACAATATCTTACTGAATGCCCTGCACCTGCAAAATTATCAAGAATTTCCAGGCACATCGAACTCTGCAGACGGTCTCATTGGGTCGTTGACCCAAAGTTACCTAGGCAGCAGTAGTCAAAACCCTGGTTGTACTTATGGTTCCACCCAGAACGCACCACAACCCGGTTTTCAAATTCATCATATGCCTCAGCAAAATTTGACCAATTGGGCGCTAGGTTATCACCATGGAGGACCCTATCCTCCGGCTTAGGGGACCCAGTACGCAGAGAGAAACACTGATGGAATAGCTCCCCTCCAATAGCTAGGTGCAAACCAGGGACCATGTTATGCTCAGTCCCCAGCACAAGACCCACCTATGCTAACCAATGCACAGGTGAACTTTGTGCAGCCTTCCCAAAACCAGCCACACCAGTTAAATAACTAGGAGAACTACCCTCCTAACATAGTGAAGAAAAAAGGAAAAACAAGCCCAAAGGGAATCCTGGACAGGGGGGCAGCAATTAGCAATGCTTGCCGTGATCCCAGGTTGGAGGCAACTCCAACTAGAATCAGAACCAGGAGCCAAGCAATGCCTAATGGTAGATCAAAAGGCCACCTCTTCGAACAAACCATTATTTTTCGATATGTGGTGAGTACGGCCATTATACTCACCACTGTCTCGATATCCCTAAGTTGAAGAAGCTACAGAGTAACTGAGGAGAAGGAGGATCTTCCTATCAAACAGATGTGACGTAGGAAAATTTTGCCCCAACAAGGGACGGTCGTCACTCAAGAACAAAACCTAGAAGACTCTGGGAAAAACAACCACAAAATCTACATGACTGGCGAAGAGATGTTTTTCCAAACACAGAATCACAATTACGACACCCCACCAGACACCAATATTTCTAGGGCGAGTACCAGTGCACCGACTGCACCTTTGACCATTTCAAAGACACCTATTGAACCATTGCCCAAAATGGTGAAGGGACCCAATAGGTGAGTAGGAAACTACTCCAAAGCAGCCCATAATTATAGCATCGTGGACGATTTAGCCCAATCTCCCGCTGCTATGTCAGCTTTGGAAGTATTGCAGTCATGCCCAAAACAATGGAAAGCTTTACTTTCCACGTTAGGTGTTATCGACCCTACCGATACGTGCCTAATGGATTTTGACTTAGACAAAGCCACCCCTAGGCTTCCTTCGATGATCGCCTTTCAGATACCAGTGTCAGTCCATAATATCATCATTAACTGATGTGTCATTGAGAAGGGTGCATCCACGTGTATCATGTCAAAAAATGTTTAGCAGAAGTTAGGGTCTCCCGAACTAAAACCTTCATTCATCACGCTTAGAGCATATGACGGTCGTCCTTTGACCCCCGTCGGCCTTTACCAAAACATCCCGGTCTGCTTAGCCAGAAAGACGGTCCATATATACATTGAAGTCTTGGATGCTCACTTGGACTATAATATACTCCTTGGTCAGAGTTATATGTATGCCATGTTAGCCATAGCCTCCTTCGTCTTCCATATTATGATGTTCCCCCATGAGGACCGCATCATTACTATCGACCAATTGACACATAGCGAGAAGCGACCCCTAACAAACACTATTGTAATTCTACCCTATGTAGATACATCCTCGGATGCACTTTCATGGTACCAATAATATGGCCCTAGCCAATTCAAACCGTTGTTCGTTCTAGGATCATTCCTAGGAGATTCCCCAATTATACCTGAGTCATCACTCGATGTCACAGGGGCTCCGATGTGCATGATGTCCACATCAAGAACCAAATCTAGTCAAGACACATACACAAGAAGTAATGACACCGATTCATCAGCCACGACAGCCTCTCGCACCTATGCCACATCCCAAACCCATTTCCTCTACCCCCCAAATGGTTTCGTCTCCCAACAGGTTTTGGAAACACTAGTGTTACCAAACATATCATTGGAAAATACCAGTTTGGTATCTCATCCCCCCTACGGGAACAAGAGCCACACACATCACTGCCACAGGGTTGAAGCCCCTCAGTCCCAAGGAGGCCAAACCCGTCCAAGAAACAGTCGAAACCATCCCCGCAAAGGAAATTCCCATTGCAAAACTGGTGGTTACAGCTAATAAAATTGTAAAGAAAGGAAAGAATATGGAGAACCCGCCATACAATGGGAATCACTGGTTTGCGCAATATGCAACGTAATAGGACACCCTACCCATATTTTCCCGAAGCTGGATGAATTAAAACCACTCCTCGGCTCTGAGGCAGACATCGCGATGCCGTGTTCCCGTAAAAAGGAACCTGCCACCAAAGGCAAAGGCAAAGCATTGCATACCAATCACGCATGTGCTATCTGCAGTAACTATGGGCACTATACCCATCACTGCCCAGAGATCCCACGATATATGGATGCCTTACATGCCATCGAGCGATCCTATCAAGAGGATCTCTACACCCAGTCTTTCGGAGATGAGCCTCGCGCCATTCTCTACCTACAGGAGCAATAGTAGTCACCAGAAAGACAACCATTTTTCCCTCCTCCCCCCAAGCCACCATACACCAACCAGGGACCTGGGAACCTAGTTGTCTCATCCTCTTGAGTTATGAGGCACATAGATTACAGCAGACGGTTTGATCGGATCTTTGACCCAAGGTCACCTAGGCAGTAGTAATCTATATTCGAGGAGTGGCCAAGCGCGTCGACTAATGCAGACAGTTTGATACGAGTCTTTGACCCAAGATCACCTAGGCAGTAGTAGAACCCATGATACTTAGGGATTTACCAGGTAGGTCAATATTGTAGACGGTTTGATCGGGTATTTTTCCCAAGATCACCTAGGCAATAGTAGCACCATGCATGTCGATACTGTAGACGGTTTAATTAGGTATTTTTCCCAAGATCACCTAGGCAGCAATAGTATCATGTGCGTCGATACTGTAGATGGTTTGATTGGGTATTTTTCCCAAGATCACCTAGGAAGTATTAGTACCATGCGCGTCGATACTGCAGATGGTTTGATTGGGTATTTTTCCCAAGATCACCTAGGCAGCAGTAGTACTATGCGCGTCGATACTGCAAATGGTTCAATCGGATCTTTGGCCCAATGACACCTAGGCAATAGTAATCAGTACCTTGGATACTCATACGATCTACTCAAAACGTATCACAACCTAGCTATCATGAAAATCAACCAAGCACTCATATACCAACCAGGGACAAGGGAACCGATATCCCCCATTCCCCGCACAGAATGGACCATTGGCACAACATAATGCACCGTTCAATCTAGTGAAACCCTTCCTAGGCTCATCAACAACCATACAACTAGAATAATTATGACAATCCTCCAAATGCTACAAAAAGAAGCCAAGGAACAAACAAAAGGGGAGATCCTAGACAAGGGGCAGTAACCAGTAATGCCCTCCATGATCTCAGTTTGGGGGCAACCCCAACCGAAATCAAAACTAGGAGCCAGGTAACAACTCTCAAGGGAAAACTGGAGCTTAGAGTATCTAATCACTAGACCAAAAGCAACATTGTGATCAACACTCCATAATGAACAAAGGATATGCCACACATTCGCACTCTCGAAAAAATAAATTTCCAACACCGACAGGCATGCGCTCTCTCATCTTATTTTTTTAAAGCTCATGAATCTCAAACCATCCACAACTCCATCCATGGAAAGTTCCAGAGTAGGTATCATTCTACCCCCAGCATGATAGAGTCCCAGAAAAATCTGCATATCCTGACATCATTTCTCCATCAAAAATCAACCATAGGTTCCATATATATGACCGTGTTTATCATCACCTCACCCTACACATGATAAACATCCTCGTTGGTCGGTAGAGCTTCCCCTCCATGGCACTCGTCACCCACTGTAGTTCATCTATCATAGCAAAAGTGATGCCATGGCCATATGAATTTAGTTCAGGAAGCACCTCATGCCCATCCATCCACCATGCATAAAGGTCAATTTTTACCATACAAAATAAAACCTACTTCCCAGACGACCAGGTTGTACAAGCAGATCAAAAGCACACTACCACGACTCACATTTGGCCCACCATACCTCCACCCGCATAATCCCATCTACAATACTTTTTCATCCGCTTCACCAACCTCACACATGAGACCAACCAATGGGGCCCCCACCCTCAACAAAACATCTTCCTCACAACATTAGTGAGCGAACACTTTCATGTTTTGGGGCACCTGTATCTGTGTTTTATACAAACTAAATCCCATTATTTTATTCTTTTGGTAAGTGTACAAAGACCGCAAACTATGCACTACATCCCCCACCCTCTCATCCATCTTTTCTACCATGGCAGCAGACCCTGAACACCCTTGGTCAGAATATTATACCCCACGCACAAGCCACCATGACATTCATAGCCAGTTTATACCCACCCTAGAAGTCCTACCGACTCCAGGGATTTCCCCATCATAAAAAATTATGACTGCCTCCAAGCTGCTTAGTATATTATGGACTTGGGCCACTGAATCCCCATCATCAATTTTCTGTCACCCCTCGCCAATATGCCTATGTTAAACCCATCACATCTAGGTCCCTGACCCCTCATATCAACGACCCCTAGTTCGGTTGAGGCTTCCTTTTTGTCGACTTCAACACCTACCTTCCAAAAAGGAAGCAGAACCTTAGATCACCCCTCTCCATAAAATGGGCATCCTCAGGTGGAACTATGGGAGACATCATTGACCACAGATGCCATCAATCCTCCTAACATTCGACTACAACAAAATATTTCATGTCAAGATGGTATCGTACCTTATAACCATTGCACTTTGATCAAATTCCTTGAAGACCCATGCCTTCACAAGCGTCTCTTTTAGAAATGCTTACACGGGAAGGTCCCAGCCAGCACCTATGCGTACAATGAGCAACTATATGCCATACCAAGTTTACGCATATAGGTACCACATTCCACCTATTTTTAAAGAAAAAATTCCATGGAGGGCGTCAACAGTCATCGTCAGCAACCACCAGATCACTACCATATTACTGACACAGACAGAAAATGTATCTGTCAAATAGATTTGTTTAACAAGCCACAACATCACAAGCATGGGACATGCCCGCCTCGTAGAAAATTTGTATATATATTGTATTATATTTTCTTACAGGGGTCCCATAGGACATGGTCATTCTTCGAACTAGTGCAGGGTGTTTCCAGTTCCAAGCTTCACACAGGTCTCTCTCTCTCTAGCATAGTATACAGAAAATAAACTATAATGTATTTCGGCTATACAGTTCTTCCTAGACCTCACACATTAGGGGGGAACTGTTAACACTGGAAAATCATACAAGCAGAAGATGACATTATTTAATGTCATGCAGAAGGATTTACAGGGTTGAAAGACATTAGAGAATCTGGAAAGTATTTAAGAATCTCTAAGGTCTGAGGAAAAATCAAATTTGAGCAAGTCATAAATGCTTTTTCACATATTCCTCTGTGAAGAGTCCCTTTGCACGCCTTTTGACCCGAAATGCATGTAATCTTGGGAATGGCGAAAGTCACTTTTCGAGACCACAAAAAGCACACTCCAGGACAATGATTTCTCACCTGAAGTCGCCTAAGGACAACCACCAAAGCCTCCTTAGACATCAAGGGAGTGCACAATGGAATATTTGTGGCACACAAAGGAATCATTCCCCTCTCTTGGGTCACCATCCACGCTGTACCAAGAGAGGGAAGAAGGATTTGAATTCCCCTATATAAGGCCACCAAGAGATGAAGAACTTGAGAACACATTGTCATGCTGGCCAGAATTGCCCAAGAAATACCAGCAGTGTGTGATCCGGAGTTGAAGATAGAGGGGACTCAATTTTTGGCCATCCAACAAGTTCAATCCACCATAGTAGAGAGAGGGATACTTTGCACCAAAGCAAGCTTGGAAGTAAAAAAATCCTTGCATCGGGACTTAGAACCCATGTGCTAAGGGTCGTTTGGAAAGAGGGTTAAAGTTTCATCCTCATTTCCTACCAACACTCAATAAGAGGGGCCGAAGAGCCACCGTTTAGATTATTGCAGTTGTTTGACTCTATTTAGAGCTTTTGTTTTATTTGTTTTAGTTGATATATGCATGCTATTTCTTTATCTAGTATGTTTATGATTCTAGCTTGTTCCACTAACTTTCTTGACTCCACTTCTTTTTCTGCCTGTGACCAATAATTTAAGAGGGTAAACCACACCCCTTAAGTTGGTGTGAATTTGTACATGCGTGCACCAAACACACTAACACAATGACCATGAGCCTAATGGTAAAGGGGCCTAGGGCGATGGGGGCGAGTCGTTGGTCTAACCCTTGGCCTTATGGCCCATGTGGCCACATTTTAGTGCTCACGCGTTGAAAAGTGTAACTAGGATTGGTCTTCATATTGACTATGTAATTATGTATTTATGTAAAGAAGATGAAAAAAATAATAAAATGTATATTTGTTGTACTTGCTTCATGGGTTTCATGAGAAATATTTTATTCTAGGTTAATATACTTCTTCTTGATGTCTATTAGGGTTTTTGTCTTCTAGGTATAAATATAATTAAGTGTCTTGTATATGAAGGATATAGTCTAAAGAAATTCTCCAAGACCTTGCCAAAGAATTCGTGAATGAATGGCTTAATTCAACCCTCCAACAACGCTGAAAGATAAGCTAAAGTGATGTGTTAAATTCAGCCTTCAATCAGCTAGTTAAGTCGGCCTACAAGCTAAAGTGATGGTCGGACTAAAGGCAGTGAAACTGTCCTTATATATATCCCTTTTCTACGTTTCATTTGGACACAAATTTTCAGTTATCTCTGAGTTTGAGTGTGGACCTTTTGGATGAGTTTCAGTGCAGATTTTGGACAAGCTTCAATTTGTATTTTGGATGAGTTTCAGGATTTTTTAAGATACTTACATCCCTGTGGTATCTTAGTGTAATAGTAGATGCAGTTTGGTGAAACAAGAGTGCAAACTATTCACCAGAAGAAGTGCGAACTATTCTGAAGTATTTATAGCGAGAAAGGGTCAGTTGAAGGATAGTGTTTATATGTTGAAGTGTGGATATGTTTGCAGATAAAAGGTGACATTAGTATTCATCCCCAATTCATGAAAAGTTGGAATAATGGTCTGGGAAAAAGGAGCATTGAGAAAGTGACAAAAAGTAGGAAAGTAAATCTGTGATTTACTTTCCGAACTGCAACTTATATATATCTCAAGCATCTAAAGGAGGAAGTGTTGTTGTAAAACAATGCAAGTTGGTGAAGGAAAGAAGGATCAACATTGAAGGACATCGAATAAGCAAGGGAAAGGTCTTGGATGCATATATAGGTCAAGGGTCTAATTCTTGGTCATGGTACTTGTCATCTGAAAATATATAAGGAGAATTTCTCATGGGTTTTCCTCTCCAAGAGGGCGAGGTTTTTCCTTGGCTCTAGGAGCCTAATTCTTGTGTCTCATGTATTTTGATAATTGACTTGATGAAATATTTAATAATCTAATGAAGGGAAGACCTAAGTAACTCAACTAACCTCACAAGTAACTATCAAGAAGATAACTTTGAATTAATCTCGAGCCCTCCAAATTCTCAACATGGTATCAAAGATAAGGTGCTGAACTCAAGGGCTACTTGATAAAGAGACACTCCAGGAAGCAAAAATCAAAGTTTGGGTGAAAATTCAAATCAAGTTTGCAAGGAAGACTCTCAAGCTATTTCAGAGAAATATCTTCATCTCATTCAAAGGATCAAATTTTCAAGAAAAATAATATTTGCCATCAAAGATCTACATTCAAGACATTGTTAGAAGAGGACATCATATTTTGAAGAAATCCTTTACCATCAAGGATCCAAGATCACCTAGATTGAATATTTCTATCTTAGATTGAATATTTCTAGCTTAGATTGAAGATTTCTATCTTAGAAGAAGCTCCTAACTTCTTCGTCATCATCAAGGTAGTTGTTGAAGGAGAAAGTCACTTACTCAAGTAAGTATCTATGAGTTTATCTAAATCTATCAAAATGACTCATTGTATAGAGAAAAACAAATTGGTTGGTTTATCAAACTTTAATGCATGGAAGAAAAGGACGGATATGAATCTATTTGAAAATTAAGTTATGGTCTTCATAGAAGGAACTACAATTCAACCTCCAAAATAATATATTCTAGCATATATCAAATACATGAAGGGAGACATAAGAGCCCGAAGGATTCTTATAGAATCCATAAAAGACTCTCTCATTCCCTATGTATCAAAGCTAGAATCCCCAAAAGAAATGTATCATAAATTGGTGGAACTATTCTTGAAAGGTTATACAAAGGAAATAATATTCCCGAGACAAAAACTATACAAATGGAGAATGTCAAAGGAAGGAATAATTCCATATCTAATGGATATTTTCGCAATACGAGACCAACTACTGAAGATGGGAGAAGTAATGTCTGATAGAGAAATACTCATTATGGTACAAAATGCTTTACCGAAAGAATGGAGAGGTTTCACTTCAAGCATATATGGGAGAGAAGAATCCATGTCATTCCAATGTCTAGGTAAGATAGAATAATCAAGATTGAAAGCATGATCAAGTGTAGGGAATCAAGCATTTACTACCAGGTCCAGGAAGAAAGGAAGATTCAGTAAATTTGGTCCCCAAAATAAGAAAATAAATGTGTACAAAACATGATGCTTTGGATGTAATGATCTTGGGCATTATAAACAAGATTGTCCTAAATTTAGAAAGGACAAGCGGAAAAAGGAAGAAGCCCATATAAGAGAAGAATCTGATACAAAGAAATATAAGAAAGAAGAAGCGAGGGATCTCCTCTATGATTGAGATCATCTTCTCCTTTATGTGATTTCTGTTGGTCGTAAAATTGTATGATAGGTAGTGTATATTATAGCATCATGATCGAAGCACGGCAGGAGCTCTCAATAAAATAACTCCTAGAAAACCTCACTGATATCATACTGATGGAAGGTAGTTATCAAGATCAAGGGTCATCATGAAAACTGGTGCTGAAATTTTCTAATGGAGCTCTCTATGAATTCACTGATTAAAAAGAAAGTAGAATGGTTTCATCAATAATTCCATGCTACAGAATTCTGGGATGTGATGACATATTGATGGAGCAGAACAAGGGAATGAAGCTCTTCATTTTAGTAAAACTGCTACATGATGACTTAAATGAAGAAGGTATGAGGTATGTATATATTTATATGCTGACACTGGATGCTTTGAATTCATGTCATATGGTTGCAGGTAATAGAATTCTATATTTAGAATTATGATCTATGAAGAAGGATCTCTCAGTGCACTGATAGATGAAATCAACATAATATATCCCCATGGAATATAAGGTGGTTGTATATGAACAAGGAACTAGAAAATTTGTAAGTTCCTGGGAATGAAGAATGTGCAGAAAGGAAGATATCATGAAATGAAACCATGTCAAGAGGTAGTTATCATCCAGAAGCCAAGAAGATGTGACTAGGAGATCTCCTGGGAGGATATGTAGACTCCGGCAGATGTCTGGTAAATAAGAAGACCCTTGAAAAGACATATCTATAGGAGATGTGACAATTTGAATAGAGGATGTTGATGCCTATAAGAATATGTCATGGTGAAAGATCATCACCGAGGTAACTTTTGAATTATAAATTCATATGTATATGTTTATCTGGATAAGTTTATGAAGGTTTTCCAATCATGTGGAAGGATGTAAGATCCTTGGAGATGATTCGAAGGAAAGAAGCATGGCATAAAGGTGGAGCAAATGAGAAATACTAATGAATCACTTTCTGATGGTTGACATGACTCGTGACTGAAAATGATGGATGATCTGTGCCCTATGAAGCCAATTCCTCATTATCAAAATCCATGACATCGAGGGGAGGAATTATTCATGAGTAGCTGGGTGTCTCACCATTGCTGATGTAGGACCCTGGTTGAGAGGGAACCTGGTGGTAAGTTTCTTACTTGGAATAAACTTGAAGGATTTCCTTCCTGAGTTGAGAGGGAGTGACGTATGTCATTCTCTAATACATGTGTCATGCACTAGACTAGGACTAACAGTCGTAAGTCTTAGTGAAGGCCATGTGGAGAGAATGGATAGACACATCATTCCAGTCTTCACCTGGAAGACAGAATGGAGGATTGGGTAATCATATGGCATTCAATACACTTTGAGAGTGAGATAGGGCATTCAATATAAGAGTAGTCGAGGACCGATATTCTTTGAGGGCTGGCTACCCAAGAGAAGAATAGTCTAAGAAGGTCATACTATGGGAACACCTGGGTGGAGTATGTACCTTGGAGAGACAATGACTATGGTGTCTATAATTCATGTGTCTCGCCAGCATTGTAGTCCATTGTCTCATTTAGATATGGGGCTGTTAGTCAAGGCCTTTCACTAGGAAAATTTTTGTTGATATGATGCTATACAGATGTGATTACCAATCTGATTCTTCTTATGAGATTTTTCAGTTTGAAAGTGACCATGTGCCTGCATGAATACCTCCCTAGTTAAGAGGGAGTTTTGAGAAGTGTAACTAGGATCAGTCTTCATATTGACTATGTAATTATGTATTTATGTAAAGAATATGACAAAGATAATAAAATGTATATTTGTTGTACTTGCTTCATGGGTTTCATGAGCAAGATTTTATTCTAGGTTAATAGAGTTCTTCTTGATGTCTATTAGGGTTTTTTTCTTCTAGGTATAAATGTAATAAGTGTCATATATATGAAGGATCTAGTCTAAATAAATGCTCCAAGACCTTGCCAAAGAAACCATGAATGAATGGCTTAATTCAACCCTCCAACAACGTTGAAATATAAGCTAAAGTGATGTGTTAAATTGGTCCTTCAATCAGCTAGATAAGTCGGCCTACAGGCTAAAGTGATGGTTAGCCTAAAGATAGTGAGACTGTCCTTATATATACCCCTGTTCTGCAATTCATTTGGACACAAATTTTCGGTTATCTCTGAGTTTGAGTGCGGACCTTTTGGATGAGTTTCAGTGTGGATTTTGGACAAGCTTCATTGTGTATTTTGGATGAGTTTCAATATTGTTTAAGATACTTACATCCCTGTGGTATCTTAATGTAATAGGAGCTACAGTTTGTTGAAACAAGAGTGCAGACTATTCACCAGAAAAAGTGCGGACTATCTTGAAGTATTTACAGTGAGAAAGGGTCAGTTCAAGGACAATGTTTATATGTTGAAGTGTGGATATGTATGTAGATAAAAGATGACATTGGTATTCATCCCCTATTCATGAAAATTTGGAATAGTGGTCTAGGAAAAAAGAGCAGTGAGAGTGACATAAAGTAGGAAATTAAATCTATGATTTACTTTCCTAACTGCAACTTATATATCTCTCAATTATCTGAAGAAGGAAGTGTTGATGCTAAACAATGCAATTTTGTGAAGGAAATAAGGATCAACATTGAAGGAAATCAAAGAAGAAAGGGCAAGGTCTTGGATGCATATATAGGTCAAGGGTCTAATTCTTGGTCATGGTACTTGTCATATGAAAATCTATAAGAAGAATTTCTCGTGAGTTTTCCTCTTCAAGGGGGAGAGGTTTTTCCCTCACTCTAGGATCTTAACTCTTGTGTCTCATGTATTTTAATAATTGACTTGATGAAAGATTTAATAAGCTAACGAAGGGAAGACATAAGTAACTCAACTCACCTCACAAGTAATTATCAAGAAGAGAATTTTGAATTAATCTCTAGCCCTCCAAATTCTTAACATCACGAGGGTTATTGGATGTCAATCTGATTTTGTATGAAAAATTTATGATGTTATGAAGTTTTCGGTCAACAAAAAAAAACTGTAGATTGGTTGACTAGGCAGTCATACTGCTAATTCCAGCAATTCTACTAGGAAAGTGTGGAACAATCAGGGTTTTCCAGGTGGAAGCCTCATACATGTGCAAGTTGGCGTGTTTTTATTGGTTGGAATGGTTTTTGGGTGGTCCAAATAGAGGATTCCATGTGGCCCAACCAGAGGCATCCATGTGGCACCTCGTGTTAGTCAAAAATTTTATTAAGGGCCAGATAGCCTCAGGCGGGCTCAAACACATAACATGTCATACAACACTACAGTGCCTTACCATCTTCTTTACAAAGTGTGTATTAAATCCTAAGGGCATCATCGCTATTTAATTTTTCATTTGGTGCCTTTTTAGAGGAGGATTCTGGTGGTTAGCCCCAACCCCCGGTCACCTGCACCTCACATGACCTCGGCGCCAATAAAGAGAGATCGAGGACCAGCCTTGGCCCCTAGTCACCAGACCTTCACATGACCAAAACCAATGTGGGAGAGCACTGACAGGAGTAAAGCTCCAGCTCTTGGTTGTATAGAAACTCCATGGGACCGAGCGCTACGGAAGAGGTGTTAGGTGGACGGGAGGGGGCAATGTATTGGGACCGGCCCCAGGCCATATGGCCTCGCATGTGACCTTGGAAAACAATTGAGAGGGCTCTAGCGACGTGGGCGGGAAATTAATTAGCCACAGCCCATGGCCACAATAAAATCGACGTGAACATCAGCTCGATGGTAAAGGGGCTTAGGTCGGTGAGGGAGGGTCGTTGGCCCAGCCCTTGGCCTCATGGCCCATGTGGCCACATTTTAGCACTCATGGGGGTTATTGGACAATTTAATGATCCGGCAATTTTCACCTTCAGTAGGTGAAATGTTTGCCTCCTGACCAGTTTTCAGGGAGGAATTGTCGCTTTATTTGCAGGTTTATCCAGTTTGTAGGAAATATAATAGCAGAGTGGTTGGAGATCCATTACAGGAGGATTTTTTGGCCTTTTGGAGCTCAAGAAGAGTCCAGATAGTGGTTTTTGGACTTTTTAGATCCAATGGAAACCTATTTTTATTGATTAGAGCACATCTTAAGAGAATTTTTGCAGGTTTGATTCCATGGGTGTCATGATCAATCAGTGTTTTGGAGTAGATTTTGAAGGATTTTTAACATGGAGAGGACCTTGTAGGGGTTTTCTAGCCTTCATACGTTTACTGAAGCAGCTATGACTTGTAGCGTGTAGCTCATGTTTATATTTTCTCATTATGTCTTATACAAGAAATCTTTTTCTTTTTTTACTTTAGTGTGGAATTGTTGTACTTGTATGTTGATTTTCAGATGGAGTATGGGGTCTTGATGTGAGATATGTTTTCTTGTTGATGGTTTCATGACTGACTGTAGGTTGTCATGATTTTTAGAGTGAGATTTATTTGCAGGAGAATGTTTCCTTGAAGGGGAAACTAGCCACTTATATTGTTAACAAATTTTATTTACTCTTCATCAATAAAATATATGGAGCGGTCTAGTTGTGTTGGCAGGCCGAAGATGTATCCCATGAGGGGTGAACTTTGTCACCAAATTTTGTGTTGTCTCTCTTATTGAATGCATTTATGAGTTAAATGATTATATGTTTCTTGTTAAAAGTGCACATGTAAAATTAACTCATTACCTTGAATATACCTTTAAACTTGTGTTTCCATGAGATCTACTTTTACTTGCAAAGTGTTAGAGGACAATAAATTTTTAGGAAGGAGTATTTATCCTCCAATTTAAGATCAATATCTCTCCAAAGAACCCATATGTACTCATAAAGTATTTGGGGGGTTTGAACGCCATCTATGCAATCAAGTGATGTTGTTCAAGCCCAAATTGGTGGATGAGGCTTGTGTATTGGCGCAATACCTAGAAAATATAGGCCTAAAGAGAGTACAGTCAAGTGGATCCAAGCAGAAGGAGCAACAAGATTATTCTGAGGAGGGGAAGAATAAGAAAAAAGGGAGAAAAGATAAAAATATGGAAACCACTACGCACCAGTACAAAGATCCTAGAAACCACTACAACCATTGAAACATTGATTTCCATACAAAGGACAAGTGTTAGAAGTTGCATCCAAAACTAAACCGGAAGAACAAGAAGAAAGATAGCAAGAAGAAGAATATCATGGTTGTGGATTTGAGCAACCAAGTTGAGAGAAGCTCGGACGTGGATGAGAAGATCGTCTATATGTCAGTGCAGAAGAAGGTGAATCTGAGTAGCCTTTAGAAATAGGAAGAGAAAGAAATGACCAAACTCTTCCATATAAATATACAGGTCAAGAAGACAATGATTGATGCTATGTTTGACTTGGGATCACATGAAAATATCATTGCAACAGAGCTGGTCAAGAAGTTGGGGTTAGAAGCTCATGATCATCCAAACCCATATCCACTGGAATGGGTAAAAAAGGATGTAAAGTTGAAGGTTAAAAAATAGTGTAAAAATAGATTTTCTATCAAAGTTAATCTTATTGATGAAGTAGATCTAGATGTGGTCTCCCTTTATGTATGTGGATTCATGTTTGGGAGTCCATACATGTACATGTGAGATGCAATATTCATGAGGAGATCCAATCAATATTGGCTCGTTAAGGATAGAAAATCGTTCATCATCAATATGCACAAAGGAAAATAAAAAATTTCACTGGTAAGGGCCAACCAAGCCAAGAAATTGATTGGTTCTGGAAAGGATTATGTTTTATTGTTTTTAAGAGAAATTTGGTCTCAAGAGGAGTCAATAAGAGGCAAGGCATCCCTTGAGGGGTGCACTAAGAAATAGAAAAAACAATTGGAGTTGTTACAAGCATACATGGATGTATTCTAATAACCTAAAGGGTTACGACCTAAGATAGAATTGGAGCATGAGATCCAACTATTTCCAGACTCCCCATTACCAAATATTGGGTTGTACAGGAAGTCTGATATAGAAGAAAGTGAGGTGAAGAAACAATTGCAGTAATTGTTGGGACAAGGTGTCATTCGACCAAGTGCATCACCATGTGGGTCACCCATCATCATTGTCCCAAAGAAGGATGGGACTTGGTGGATGTGTATAGATTCTAGGGGCATTGAATAAAATTGCACTCAAGAATAGATACCCCCTACCCAAGATAGATGATCTGTTAGATCAGTTGCAGCATGAAAAGTACTTCACCAAGCTGGACTTGAAGTTTGGATATCACCAGGTTTGAGTCAAAGAAGAAGATACATGAAATACCTCCTTCAAAACCAAGCAAGGTTTGTATGAGTGGTTAGTTATGTCATTTGGCCTAAGTAATGCACCAACTAAGTTTATGATATTAATGAATGATGTACTACGCACCTTTATAGATTCATTTGTTATTGTCTATTTGGATTATATATTGGGATATAGTGCTATCTGGGAGGAAAATATTTCACATATGGTGAAATTTTTGAAGAAGTGGAAGAATTATATGATGGGAAAGGAGATAGTAATCCACATATTACCAGTCGTTACAGTACTTGCAGGACTGCAGTACGCTACAACAGACTAGGCATTATAAGTGGATGTGTTTTTCACTGCAGTTTCATTTGGTGATCAAATATAATAAGTGTGACACAAACAAGTTAGTCGACATACTTCCAATGCCACCCACATCAAATATCACAACTTTGGGGACACTTATGCACATGGAACCATTCACCCATGATGCATACAAAGAGGCATATTCAGAGGATGAGGACTTTAAGGAGGTGTATCAATAATTGTAGAGTTAGATTCATGTGCACAATGGCGACAACACCATTGAATACCATCTTCGGGATGGGCTACTCTATAGGCTAGATAAGCTATGTGCTCCTAAAGGTGAGCAACTAAAAATGATTAGAGAGGCTCACACCTCCAAGGTTGGAGGGCACTTTAGTGTAGGGAATATCATTGTTAACTTGTAGAGGTATGTGTATTGGCCCAAGATGTAAGAGCAGGTAGCTCAGTTCATAAGAGGATGCATTCTTTTTTGTACCAGCAAGCCTAGCAATGGAAACAGGGTCTATATCATCCGTTACCTATACCTACTTGTCCTTGGGAAATAGTTTCCAAAGAATTTATGGGAGGTTTACTGACAACCAAGAAGGGGTATGACTACATGTTTGTGGTGGTTGAAAGGTTCAACAAGATGTGTGTTCTGATGCCCTATAAAAGTACCATCAACAAACAATAAGTAGAAAACTTATTCTTTGGACAGGTCTGGGTGCACTTTGGGATACCAAGGAGCATCGTTTTATATAGGGATACAAAATTTATCAGTGACATTATGGACTACATTGTGGGAGAATATGGACACAAAGTTGAAGAGATATACAACATTCCATCCACAAACAAATGGACAAACAAAAGTACTTAACATGACTTTGTGCAACTTCTGAGGGGATACAACCAGAAGCATTTGAAGACTTGGGATGAAATCTGGTATATATAAAAAATTCTTACAACATATTAGTTCACACTTCTATAGGAAAGTTCCCATTTGAAACTTGTTCCATATGTTTTACACCTTCACCTTTGGATATTACATATGAGAAACACAGAGGAGTTAGGGAAGATCATATAGGATATGCTTTGAGGGTTGAAAATTTTATACAAAAGATCGGGAAAATCCATCTATACGTACAAAAAAACTACATAAGTCGCAGGAGAAGTATAAGTCTAGGCATGATCAGAACAGAAGAAATAAATTGTTCAAGGTAGGAGATAGAATATGGCTACAATTGAACAAGGAGAGGTTGCAGGAGCTTGGTAAGAAAATCAAGGCTTTGAGGTATGGTCCCTTTGAGATACTGGAAAAGGTGGGTGATAATGCTTTTTGACTCAATTTACCACCATATATTCACATTTACTCAGCGATGAATGTAGAGAATTTGAAACTCTATGAGCCTTCCATGCTAGATAAAGAAGAGGAATAGGTCCTACCTTATGTGGAGGATTTGGCACCATATTCTCAAGAAGATTTGACAGATGACATATTTTTGCAGAAGAGGTAAATAACTACAAGACAAGGGTAGCATGACCTTTGGCAGATTATATTGAAGGGACAACTTCCTAGAAAAGCTAAATGGTACACCAAAGAGAAGATGGAGGAAAAAATTCTTCATATCATTTAGTAAAAACTTTTGGGGACCAAAAGCCTCCCAAAATGGGGAGGTGTGATCCAGATTGGATCATTATATTTTTTACCATCCATCTCGATGCATTTGGAGTGGAAAAAGTGGAGGAATCAGCTCACAGGACTGTTTTTACCAGTGAGAAAAAGTTTGGGGGAACAAGGTTTGAAAACCTTTTAGGAGAATTTTGAGGCATCAAACAATGTTTTTGGGGGGTAAAAATTTCTTTCTTTAGCACCACACCTTTTTATTATATTCTACACACATATATCTTTCTAATGGTGCAAGAAGCACGTCTATCAGAGTCTATAGATATTATAATTTAATTTAATTTAATTATGTAGTACTTTAATGTCATATGTATATATAGATGTTTATTTTGGAATAGTCTGAAGGGTTAGCTTAAGTGGTAGTTTAAAGTCAAACGTGAAGTTATTTTATATTGTTGCTAGTTGTTGCTAATCAAAGGTTTGATGCATGGTTTACACACTTTGTCATCCACAAAAATGTGGGGAAGTAAGGTATTTATTTTGAAATATGATTTATAATAAATATTATTATATTATAAACCATATTGTATAAATGAGAGTTACATTTTCATTTATTTATATATATATATATATATATATATATATATATATATATATATATATATACGAGTTATATTTGAAAAAAAACAAGTTATATTAAAATAAAAATATATATTATAACAATTAACTATAATTTAATTATATTTAGTTAGGTAGTATTTTTAAGTATATATATAGGAAATTTCCCGCATATCGTTGAATATAGGATGATAGAGAGTTTATTTAAGGCACTTTCTCGTGAAAAGTTCACTAGTTTGAAATCTCATGAGAAAAAATTCAACCATGCTATGGCTGGTGTGTCCCAAGTTGGGTGCGATCCCAAATGATTTTGACAGTTTAAATACCCATAGATTGCAACTACTCAAAGAAATAAGTTAGGCATGCTAGTAATCTTAGGATTCACATTACCTAACAAATTTTTTTATATACATAGGTGTTTATTTTGGAATGTGGTTTATGATAAATATAATATAATAATATTATTGTGTTGATTCCAGTGTTGAGTATGTGTTATATTCTTTCCATGACTAGATCCACGTGTTGTAAGTTGCGTGAGAGTCAAGGGGGTGGCCCCTTCTATCAAGGGGTTTGAAAGGGGCAATAGCCCCCTTGCATGGGATCTCGGGCAACACCCCGAGAAATTTTATTTTTTTATGCAGACCCAATAATAGTTGGGCATACCCAAGGATGGGAGGTGGACCCAAAGATGGTGAGAGGACCTACCCATGGTTTTGGGCATGATGATTTTTTTCCCAGGGTATTTTGTAGATACGGTCAAGGGAACTACGATTATGTTCTAATCCAAGGTTAGTGGATTGAGGAATCTATATGTATTGTAACATTCAAAGGAATATAATGAAAAATCAATCTAGCAGACTCAGTTTTAGGGTCGAGGAGAAAATATCTGTGTATATTTGTTTTATGTTCTCGTTATTGCTTATTTTTTGTTTCAAGAATTCTTTTGTAGGTAATTTCTGTACAGGGTTAAAACGTTTTATGTTCTCGTCATTTCTTATTTTTTGTTTTAAGAATTCTTTTGTAGGTAATTTCTATACAGGGTTAAAACCAACACCCAGTATGGGGGGATGTTGTAGTGGCGTAAATGTTTATAAACATTTACATGTTGGCTCAATTAAAAAATAATAAAATGTTAAAATTAATATAGAGCCCAATATGGAGGAGATATTGTAATGTTGGCTCAATTAATAATACAAATTTAAAAGTGATACAAATAATAAAAATTCATTTGTATATTGTAACTTTGTTTTTATTAATAAAATTACGAACAATTTTTAGATAAAAGAAAATCATTATATAAATATCACATTAAAATATATAGCATATAGATAATAGTTATAAATTAAGACTCATTTTACCAAAGTAAAATAATAATTCCTTAACCATATTTAAATTTAATTAATAAGCACTTAAAAAATTTAATACTTTTTTGATTTGGTATTTATGGATCAATCACATTGAAAACTTTAAGTCCACATTTTGAGGCAGCAAGTGTGGCTCATCCTCAAGACAGACATAGATACAAAGTTTGTTCAAGTGTTGAGAGATAAATAGGTGAGAAATGCAGGGTCAAAAATGGAGAAGGGATGTTAAGTTAATTGAATGTCAGGAGGCAAAATATGAGAAAATTGAAAAAGGATAAACGAGATTAAAATGTTAAAAATAATTAAAAATATTAATAATATTAATAATATCAAGAAGGAAAAAACTGACAAAGGATAAAGCAGATTAGATGTTCACAAATAATTAAAAAGATTTAAAATATTAATAATATTAAGCAAGAAAAATAAATAAATAAAAAATGAATAATATAATAAATTAATGTTCAAATAATTTTAATTGAATAGCAAATGTAAATATAATAAAAAACTAAATGAATATAAAAGTGAATATGTAAACAAAACAAGAATATTATTATATCTTAATAATATTATAAATGCTCTTCATCCTCTACATCCCTATAATGTTCCCTGCTTCTGTAGTTCTCAGTATCCCTACGACCCTAGGCACTCCCCCATTGGTTGATATACATTGGCCTTCTTGCTCCCTGCACCCTTCTCTCTCGATGAGGTTCCCCTCCACTCTTCTTTTCGAGTCCTCCAATCTCCTTGCCGCCCTAGCTTGTGTATTATTTCCCTCCTGAGCTGACGACCACTATGGTTCGCTAGTCCTCCCCTTCCCTCCTAGATCAAGATACCGCGTCATTAAATTTGTTGGTTTAAATGGACCCAATTTTTAGCACATCTATGATTCTTGGTTTGTTAAAAAGTTCGATGAAATCCCCTTGAGATCGAGATCTATATGTCACGGGCCCACCTAAAGAGCCCTTCAACTTGCAGATCGGGGTTTAATAGGACAATTTATTGGGTTATGTCCTTCCCCAGAAACTGTGTGGTAATGTATCTTGAACAATTGGAAACATCTTATCAAAGGGGAAGTATCTTGATCATTATGCGGTAAGGGTTTCTTCACATTCTATTTTGAGAACAATCTAGATAGAGATCTGATTTTTAGAAGTGGGCCTTACTTCATAGGGGCCCAAGGTATGTATCGCAATAATTGGAGCCCAAAATTTAATATAGAATGTGATTTTCCATCCATATTTCCGGTCTGGGTGAAATTATCTTTCCTTCCGTTGTATTGTTGGAACGATGCAACTTTCAGGAATATTGGGAACTCCCTTGGGAAATATGTAGATTGAAGATGGCAAATTCTCCTTTACTCATATATGTGTTGAGGTTGATATAGATAATGTCCTCCCAACAACAATCAATATCAGCATGGATATTTGGACTTACATACAAGAAGTGGACTATAACCAACTTTTTTTCAAATGTAAGAGTTTCCATGAATATGGCCATTTTTCCAGGAAATGTCCCAAAAGAGTTGAACCTAAAGAACACTAGGGTGAGACTGGGCAACAATGGTATCAATCCAATTAAAAAATACATCCCTAAAACCCAAATCCCCATGTTAATCATCATATCCAATATCTACAGCTGAATAAGCCCCCTCCAAGATTCCCCAAATCTAGATCTAAAGGAAACGATGACGGTACAAGAAATTCAAATACCCCTGGAGACTCAATAAATCGACATGAATCCCTTCAAATGTTAGGAAAATAAGGGGAAATTATGCCACAAAAATCAGGAGATGAAATCCCTTCCAGTAGCTCTGCTAAGCAGTCACATCCGGCCATCAATGTTGAAGGGGTCCCCACTACAGAGCCTGAGGCATCCCTGGAGGACTCTTTAGATGACGAAGAGAATGTTCTCTCCTAAAAATAGGGAGTATTTGGTATCACCCTCACAAGCATAGAGGACCAAAAATCAAAAGTCGTGAAATTTTGTGAAAATTAATGTCAGACATGGAAATCAAGTAATAACTCCAATCGAGAAATTAGGATCAACAAACTAAAAAGGAAAAAGAACTCGAGCACTAGGCCACCCTCAATAGAAACCAATCGACTTAGGAAATAAAGGGAGAAAATAAATGGCCCCAATAAATAGGCACCCCCCTAAAAAGTAAAAAATGATAGTTCTATCTTGGAATTTGCAGAGGCTTGGGGTCTAATAAAAGGATATCAGAAGTCAAGTCCTTGATCCACAAGGAGAAACCCTTAGTCACTTTACTACAAGAAACCAAGTTGCAAGATTAAGATCTATTCACTTGTCATCATCAAATTTTGAATGGATGTGGATTAGAAGTTGTTAATGTAAGAGGAGTGTCTGGAGGCTTATGCACATTATGGATCCTTCACAGGTTATTCTGCTAGATTCTTTCCAGAGTTCTCATTGGATAGCCTCCTCCTTTCTTGATTTATCTTCCAACTAGGTATGTTCAATTATTAACATCTATATGCCAACCCATTATTGGGACAAGCAATAATTTTGGGCCTCTCTTATGGCTTTAAAAGATTCATATTTTGGCATTAACAGTATTCTAGGGAGAACTTCAACATGATCTTAATCTTACCTAAATATTTTTTTATATTATCCCCCCCATTAAAAATATACTTGGAACAATAGAATATTCATCCCCTCCCACATTTTTTCTTAGCTTGATCGTTTCCTCATTTATGATTTCTCTCTGCAAAGGAAACTTTCCATCAATTCTTTTATCCTCCCTTGGCATGGTTCATATCACCATCCCATGTGTTTGGCCCTTTCCCCTCCCATTTATTTTGGCCCCATCCCTTTCATATGCATCCCGCTCTATTTCGCCCTTCCATACTTTCAATCCCTGGTATCTTGTTCCTATTCGCAATGGGTGGATATAAATCCCATCAAAATTGGGGGAAAAAAATCAAATGACTCAAGAAAATCATTAAGCTTTGGGGAAAATCCATGCTAGTAGATAAGAAAAAATAAATGAAATATTTGGAGAAAAATTTGAGCTTGGTACATTCTACAGTTGACAATAATGTAGTATCTCAAGAGATCTTGCAGTAGGAGAGACTTGCATTCGATAAATATCACTCAATGCTCAAGGAAGAGGAGGACTATTGGATAATTAAATCAAGGAGCATCTGAATGCAAGAAAGAGATCAAAATACCAAGTTCTTTCACGATCAAGCCAAGAATAAAGAGCTTATAATTCAAATTCTATTAATAACTATCAATGAGACCAAGATTGAAGACTTACATTAGATAAAAGAGGATTAAGTGGAATTCTTTAACAATTTAAATAATTAAAGTCTTCCTCCCTCTGAGGAATCTAGATAATACATGTTGGAAAAAATTTAACCTAGAATCGTGGAGGAATCAAACCTCTAATTAACCCAACTCCTTAATAAAGAGGAGATCTATAGGGTAGTTTTCTCCTTCCATCCAGATAAAGCTCCAAGGCCAGATGGTTTCTCAACGTGACTTTTACCAATATTTTTGGGACATAATCAAAAGGTATATTAGGAGAATGATATGATATTCTCTTAAAAGGTGCAGTATATGAGGTAGCATTAATTTATGCTTTCTAGCTCTGATTCCGAAAGAACCCAATCCTTCTTCTGTCTCCATATTCAGGCGAATCTCATTATGTAATGTTTCCTACAATATTATTTCTAATATTATTGCAGGTAGGCTCAAGAGACTCCTTCCATCCATAATATCTAAAAATAAAGAAGGTTTTGTACTAGGAAGGTAAATATTCGATAACATTATTTTGGTCCAGAAGGTTATACAGTCCAACAAATCAAGGAATGATAAAGGAATAGAAATAAAACTAGACTTACCAATGCATTTTATTGGGTGAGGAACAGTTTTATTTTCAAAATTCTGAGTAAATTTGGTTTCAGCAACATTTTACCCAATGGATCTCTTCTAGCATCAAATATCCATGGATAGATCCCCTAGTAAATGGAAGATTCATCCATTTTTTTTAAGCCTATAGGGAGTTCCACCAAGGTTTCCTTCTCACACCTTTCCTATACATTATTATGGTTGATTCCTTGAGTAGTCCCCTTGAGCATGAATGTATATTTAGGAACCTTCCAAGCCTCATATTCACTCCTATTGTCAAAAGTGAAAATCATGCCTAATTTGTTGATGATACCATTCTCATGGGTGAAGCTTCAATGACAATTGAAAATTTATTCAAGGAATTTTTGGATAATTTTATGGAATCCTCTGGAGTTCTAGAAAACTAATCCAAATAAAAAATTTACACCTAGAATATATCTGAAGCAAGGATACATCAAATCGAGGAGTTGTTAAGATTCAATAGGGTTGACCATTGGAGATAATTTAAGTATATAGGTATTCTAATATGTCTTTAGTCTCATTTTCCACAATCATGGAATAGTGTAATAGCTAAATTCAAGGGGAAGTTAGACTCATGGGGAGCTATATGGCTCACCTTAGTGGGCCACATTATGTTAATTAAGGCAGTCCTCTCTTCGATTATCATCTTCCAGTTGTATTCATTTTATCCCCTCAATATATTCTCAATTCTCTAGGGAAGATCGCTAGGAAATTATTATGGGAAGGAATTAAAACATCTTCCAAAAAAAATCATCTAGTAAAATGGTCTACAATTTTCTCTCCCATTGCGCACATGGGTTTGGGTATTAGAGATCTGAACTTGATAAAACAAGAAATGGGAGATAATTTAGATTGGAAATTAAAAAAAAATATGGATGCTTGGTGGGTTCATGCTCTCCTTGCCAAGTACAAAAGAAGTAATGAAATAAGAAAACACCAATAGCCTAGGAAATTTTTTCCAATTTGGAAGTTGATCTCATTTTTTGCACCTTTGATGGAAAATGATATCTGGTGGACTCCTGGAAATGGGTCTCGAATCGACTCTTGGTTAGGTCTGATCTTAGACTGACCTCCCCTGCTTGCAGGCCCTAAGCTTTAGCCTCTCCAACAACATCTTTCATATATGGGAATCAACACTTTGAAACAGTTCCCACAATGGGACAATTATAGATTTTGGTCTTGCTGGAGGTTAGATCTTATACCATCCAACCTAAGAAGACTTACAGAAAAATTACAGGAATATATCACTGGATGTACACCCTGGAATAGAGAATTAGAAGATCACATGGGATGGAAATCACATCTATACAAAGTGAGGGAAGGGTATGAATACCTTCTTTTCTCTCAACAAATTTCCCCAAAATCAAAATTTTGGAACAAGGTATAGTTGAACAAGGCCATCCCTAAAATTAACTCTTTATGTTGGTTACTAAATCATAAAAAAATCCTCACCTCTGAAAATCTCCAAAAAAGGATTATCTTTGTCCCATCACGTTGTCCTCTATGTCTCCAAGATGAAGAATCTATCCCTCATCTTTTCCTTTGGCACCCTTTCTCTTCCCATTTTTGGTTCACTGTTATTGACCCCTTGTTTCTTCGCCTTATTCATCCCTATGAAGTCACTATGTTCTTCTAAAAATGGCACAAATAATATGATGGTTCATTCATAGGAAACTACCATTTCAAATGGCTTTGTAACTCCATTCCTAAGCACATCTATTGCAAAATTTGGCTCTCTCAAAATTGTGTCATATTCAAGGAAACTCTTGTCTTCCCTAGATCCTTAGCTTTCAAAACTATCTCACTATGTGTCGAGCACAATAGGCAACCTTTCATGAAAAATACCTACCCTCGATAGCTTGGAAGGTAAATGGATAATATCTCTTGTATTTCCCCTAAATCCTCTTCCCCTCACCCCTTGACCCCATGTCCTGATCCCTGGCTAGAAACTTCACCTATCTGATGCAAAATTTGAGCATTAGAAGATATCCCAATATTTTTGCATTTTTTTTTCAATGGAGCATTAAAGCATAAAACTGGCATGGTAGGAGGAGGAGGGATCCTTTGGGATCCCATTGAAAAACATTAAATTAAGTACGCTTTGGGTCTGGGAAAGGAATCTAACAATATGGGAAATATGTACGGTCTCCTTCTAGGCCTCCATATTGCCAAGAAAAAATGAATTTCTAACTTATAGCTATTTGGGACTCCCTTCTAACAATTCATTTTTTGAAAAAAGGTTCCACCTCCAAGAGCAACAAGATAAATATCCTCCTTCTTAGAATTGTTATCTTACTTGAATCCTTTCAAAAAAATACTTCTATCACATCCTTAGAATCCAAAACTCGGAGGTATATAAATAAGCCAATAAATCTTGCACCTTGAAAAAAGGACAAATAGAAATTGATGGGAAACAAAGTTGGCAATTTATCCCATGATATAGAAATGAAAATTTTCAAGAACTAGATGTATTCACTTCATCAAATATTTATACTTATTAAGGAAAACTACGATTTGATAGACCACCTCCCGCTCATAAATTCACCTCTATTCACTCAATTATATGGGAGGATTTCATTTCAATTTGTGATAGTGCCTCTCATCTGAAGAATTGGGGCCAGCCAACAGTCCATGCGCCTCCTTGTACAAAATCCACAGGGATATCGCATAGTAGGCTTTGGCTCATTTATTCTCCCTATGTGCACTGCAATTTCATATCCCACAAATAGATAGTCTCCCTGTTTTCATAAGATAAAAGGATGGACTTCATGTGAGCGGTACAATTCTTAATTCACTTGTGCGTGATGGGAATTAATGATCTGGTTTTCCTTTGTTTCTAATTAAGGGAGGAAGAAATCTTTCATATTAGCATGAAAGTCTAGTTTTGATTCACCAACGATTGGGATGATCCCATTGAGATCATTGGCTCTGGTCGAGAATTAAGCGCAGAGGTTGGTTCTGGTAGGGATTGAATTGTTATTTACAAGCTCGATCTACCATCAGAACCCTGGCAATCAAGGGAAGTATCACTTGTCAGTGCACCAAAATTGTCAATTTTTGGAGGCCATCAATTGTTGGGGTGGATATACGGGAAATTTTTGGAATAACAAATGGTTTCCTCGTATGGTAATTGGTCAGTTTTATCCTTCCTCCTCTCGTTGAAGAAATGGGCAATTTCTTTACTCTTTGGTACTTTTTATTTTAACTTTGCTAGTATTTGGTGTTGGAAATATTGTCATTGATGGCAAAGAAGAAAAAAAAATGGCAGAGAAGAAGCAAAGAAGCAGAGGCAGTAGAGGCATCAAAGGTAGCTAAGAAGTTAAGGCAGAAAAGGAGCAAAAGCAACAACTCAGCAAAGGAACAGAGTCGTGAACGTGTTAGGTTAGTTAAGGCAAAAAAAGCAACAAAGGTGGAAAAGGCAGCAGAGAAGAAGCAATGCCATGTAACAAGAGTAATAATCCCAAGTCAGAATGAATAACGAATAGAAGAACAAGCTCAGGAGAGATCAGTGTGTTTAGAAACCAAATAAAGAGATAAATGCATTTAAAAACTGAATAAAGCTCAGGAAGGATAGCGGAGATGCAAAGTAGCAGTGGTCATTGAAAGAAGAAAATTTGACTAAGGCAAAAAAGACTTAGAAGAATCGAAGACCAATCGGATTTGCAAGCAGCAACGAGGTTCGTTAGATCAGGCACAAATCAATGATGGGGAACATCTCGCAAACCCATGAAGACTTTGCACAACACAGCATTTAGCGGACAACGTTAAGATTTCGCACTGTAAGTTATTTAACTAGCGATGCGAAGTTGATCAGAAAAACAAGTGTGGACCGTCTGATCCCTCAAATACCAACAATGGAGATCGAATCGCACTGGGAGCGATTTCACAAATCGCAACTGTTAGAGTCTAGCATTAAGGCGTCGCATGGTAAGTTTTGAGTCTCAAAATGTTTTTCCATATTCATACATATTTCCATTATGTCATAACCATTCAACTCTCATTTCATAACTATCTAACCTAAAACCCTAAATCAAGTAACCATTTTCATAAATATATGGGTTAGGATCCTTGTTTTCCAAACTTATTTATTTTATGTATTTAAAGTGAATTTATGATTAAAAACTAGAAAATTAACATGGTTTCGTATATCTATATATGTGTTATGATTTTTGTGACATGTGTAGGCCTATTTGAAGATTCTAGAAGGGTCTTACTTGGAAACCCAAGATCAAATTCGAATTTCAACTCAATAGGTGGACCATATTCCAAGGAGAAAGATCATGTGGATCTTGATGTGTCATAGGATTTTTATCTATAATTTAGGGATAAGTTGAGACAAGTATGGATCTAGTAGCTATTTAAGGGATCTACATTTATTGTGTAGATATCCCTAATTTTTGTGTAAAATTGGAGTTATCCTCAATCTTTGAATACAAAATTAGATTGTGGCACCTTACTCATGAATGTTCTTTCATTTTGACTTGGTTTTGCTCACATATGGAGCATCTTGATTTACCATCTCTCATACTTTTTGGATCAACTATCTAAAATGTGTGAGATTTATTTGCTTTTATAGATTAAAATTTATTTTCTTTCTTAGTATTAGTTTTAGAATTATAATATTTGCTTTCCTAGAATATCTCAAGAAAGTAGATTTTTCTATTTTCCAATTGGATTATGTTTGAGGCATTAGAGCTCACAGTTTTTTAGTTTCTTTACATGTTTTTACATTGTTTTCTTAGATTAGATCCTCAGTTATGTGTATAATTTAATGCTCCTAAATATTATGTCAAGAGGTTGACTCTGTCATACTTCCAAATTGCATGCTCGAGTATTTAACCTATGAAATATTTGAGTTTTCCTTTACATGCATTTAAACTTCTTTCTTAGATTAAGATCCTCAGTTAAATGTATAATTGAATGCTCCTAAAGATCATGTCAATAGGGTGACTCTGTCATACTTCCAAATTGCATGCTCGAGTATTTAACCTATGCAATAATTGAGTTTTCCTTTACATGCCTTTAAACTGCTTTCCTAGATTAAGATCCTCAATTAACTGTATAATTGGATGCTTGTAAATCATACCAAGAAGGTGACTCTGTCATACTTCAAATTGGATGCTTGAATGTTTAACCTATACAGTAATTGAGTTTTTCTTTACATGCTTTGAAATACTTTCTTAGATTAAATTTTCAATTCCTGCAAGTGTGATTGCGCACTCTATATTTTCTTTTAATTTTTTTTCTTTATTTTTCGTTATTTAATTTCATAGATTATTTTAATTTGTATTCTTTCTTTTCTTTACTTGATTTCATAGGTTAATTTAATTTCATTTTCATTATTTGATTACATAGATTAGATAAATTGGTTTTCGTTATTTTGTAGTTATATTGATCTAAACTGAATGACAATTTCTAGCACATACAGTGCACGCATGCTTCACAAGTTTACGAAACCCCTGGGTCGACAAATTAAATGAAAGGAAATTATTTTTCCCCAATAGTAAGTTAAAGTATTTGCGATGCGAAGTGGAGAAGACTCATGTTGGCACGAAGCAATATCGCAGATCGCAAGAAATAGAGTGTAACCACAAAGTAAATCCTATAAAGTGTGAAGTGTGATCAAGTGAGGATTGTTAGATCTGGGCACAAATCAACAGTGGATGGCGGATCGCAAGTTCGCTAATCGCATATATTGATAGATAGCATTAAGGTATGGTAATTTTTTTGCGATTGCAGTAAGTTTAGAAATTAGTGATGCGATGAGGGAATATCCACGTGTTAGCTCTGCGCAATAGCACACATCTCAGATTATATGGGTTAGAGATATCAATAAGAGTTAAACTTGCGGGCAAGCGAAGTGCGATGTATTGTGATTGGTATAAGGTTGTGGGACCCGAGAACCCCTGTTCCGCTTATATGCAATGGATGTCTATTATATGTGTTCTCTTATAAAGTTTACGTTGTTTGATTGCTAACGTATGTATGTGAAAAAAATCTAATATTACAATCCACTGTGGTAAAAGGGAGTCTATGTGGGTTCAGAGAAAAGGCTGAACGCGGAAGAAAACACTCAGGTAACAAAAGAAAAGGGTAAACACAACAATTAAATGCTCGGGTAAGTAAAAGGACCCGACCTCTTGCAGAACAGTGCAACAACATGGGTCAAGTCGGGAAAAAAGGGCAGTTATGTAGCACAGTTGAAATATTATTACAGAAACAGAAAATACAAAGGAACAACAAGAAAAAGAGGACAAAACACAACAAAGCTAAGAAGTTGAAAGGGATGAACTAGAATATTATTGTAACTGTAAATGTATTAATTATTCTATATTATTTTTTATGTAAAGGCAAGTCTCCGTAGGCAAAGAAAAACTCAAATTTAATACTGAAATGAGTGTATTTAGTGTTGTAACATCCTGAATATGTTGAGTGAGGAAATGAATGGGTGGAAGGCAAGAATCATGCATGTTCATGTTGTATTCCCATATAGAATACAAAAACGCATGAAGTAATATCTATAAATGATGTTATAGTAATGTGCATAAGGGGGTTAGAGAGTGGAAGAATAAGAAAGAGCATATAGAGAATTTGTGAAGATCCAGAGCTAATATGAAGCATATTTGAAGGTTGGAAGGACAGCAGTGAAGAAGGACTAAAACAGAGATGATATCCAGGTAAATCAGCATATGATTTTATTGTAGTGTGAGAAAGTTGGTGCTTCCATATCAAGTTGTAGCTTGATAGATGTCCAGTTGTATCTGGTTGAGGTAGGAGCCTCCTGTGGGTTGTAGCTTGACAAAAATAGATGGGATTTGGAGCTTCCTTGTAAGTTGTAGCTTGCAGAATTTGAGGTAGTAGCCTCATGTAGGTTGGAGCCTACAGAAAATCAGTGGTGACAGGGATTTGGAGCTTTCCATTACATCACAAAAATAATAATATGTGGTTTTCTCCCTTATGGGTTTTCACTTATATCTGTTGTCTATATCCATGATGATTCTGTGTTGATGTTCTATATTTAATATACTTAATACTTGTTGCTCACATATTAAGATTGGTGTTTCATTATACATTAAGTTGATCATGAAATGAAGGTGTAAATAAGTTTAATTTTTTTTGTTTAAAGTCCATAAATGTATTAAACTGATTCACCCCCCTCTCAGTTTAACTAAGGGTTCAACAATTGATATCAGAGCCAGTTCCTTCTATACCATTTTAACAACTAGAAGGAGATCCTAGGTCGCAAATATGGCTAGCCTCGAAGGATGCTCAAAAAATAAATCCCCTTTGTTTATTGGCACAAACTATGCCTTCTGGAAAATAAGAATGAGGACGTACATAATGTCTCTAGGAATATAATTTTGGGCTATTGTGGAAGAAGGATATGCTCCAAAGGATACTAACACAGAGAAAGAAGCCAAACAAGATTCTGTAGCCAATGCAAAAGAAATTAATGCACTCTTGAGTGGTCTGTGTGAGTCAGAATTTATCAAAGTAATGCACAGTAAGACTGCCAAAGAAATATGGGATACATTAGAAAATATCCATGAGGGAAATAAAAAGGTGAATATGGCCAAACTGCAAACCTATAGAGCTCAATTTGAAAATGTAAAAATGAATGAAGATGAAGACATAGCCAATTTATTTTTAAAGGTTACGAAAGTTGAATAACATGAAAGCTCTAGAAGAAACCATTAAGGAATGTGTAATTGTACAAAATATATTGAGATCTTTACCATCTAGGTTTAACCCTAAGGTTTCTACCATAGAAGAAACAAAAAACTAGGAAACTTTTACCATGAACCAATTGCTTGGAAACTTGACGACCTATGAGATGAGACTTCTAAAAGGGAAGTCAAATGTGAGGGAGGCAGCCTTTAAGGTTGATAAGTGCAGAGAAGAGAAGGAAGGTACATGCTCCTGCTCTGATGAAGAAGAGGCCAAATTTGTCATAAGATTGTAGAAAGGCACAGGAAAATATAAAGGTAAGCTTCCATTTAATTGTTTTAACTGTGGAAGAGTGGGGCACTATGCATCTAAATGTCCTCATAAGAAAATGGAGAATCAGTCAAGAGGGAAAGAGAAAACCAATTTCAGCAATAGGCCGAAAGGGAACAGATTTAATCGAAGATCATTCTATGTTCAACAAGACATCAGTGCATCTGAGAGCTCAGATGAATCCCCCAATAAAGAAGGAACAACATAATTCATTTTGATGGCCAAGGAAGAGCTTGAGGAAGATCTCCTAGAATTTGAAGACGAAGGTGAGGTAGATCTTGAGGGGGATCTAATTAGTGCCCTGGAGGAAATAAGTAGACTTAAACTTAAGAGTAAGAAACAACAAGAGATTATTCTAAAATATACAAAGACAGAACCAGATTCAGAAGATCTTATTAAATTGAAGATTGAACTAGAAGAATGAAGGAAAATAGTGGATATTCTGAAAAGAGAAATAAAGGAGAAAAATCAGGAGTGAGAAAAGCTGGAAGAGGAAGTGATAAGCCTGAGGAAGAAATTAGAAAAGGTCTAAATTGAATTAACTATGAATATTTATCAAATAAAAAGCTCTGGTCATTTGGACAAAATTCTTAATGCTTAAAGATCTCCTCATATAAAGGCTGGGATAGGATATGAAGGAGAAACCAAAAAATCCAAGGTAGAATAAAACAAGAATATCATTTTTGTAAAAGCTATAAAGGATAATGAAGCAGTAAAAAGGGAATCCATAGAATTAGAAACCAGCAATACCATGATATATAACGAAACAACCAGAAACAAGCAGCAACCTTAAGTGACAAAGAAAGAAACGAAGAAACTGTCAACTGCAAAAGACTCATGTGCTCCTAAGGATGAATTGAACAAATTTGGAAGATGTCAAAGGAGGTTCCTTCCTCCTATGAGAAGTATCACTTGCTTCACCTGCCACAGACCTAGACATATTGCGGCATACTGTAAGATAAAGAAAATTCAGTCCAACCAGAAAAAGATGCAACAAACGAAAATATTACCTCAAACAACTCTCTCTCCCAGAGACGGATACTACTTCCATGGGTATTGTTTTTATTGTGAAGGGTTTGGTCATAAAGCCATGGAGTTCAAAACACATATACAGAGACTGGTGTATGGAAACTTAAGGGGAATTAAGAAAAATGGAGGATTAACTCATATACATAATCCATCCAGAAATACAATCAAATGTTTTTGCTGCCATAAAATTGGGCACAAGTCTCACGAATGTCCTCTCAAAGACTATGGTCCATATCCTCAGAAAATTTACCAAACAAATAGCTGCATGCAATGGAAAAAGAAGCTAAATAAGTGTGATCTAGTTCTAATAGCTCAAGATCAGAAAATCCAATGGTATGTGGACAGTGGGTGCTCAAAACACATGACTGGAGACCGAAGAAAGTTTATAACTTTTGATGAAAAGAAATATGGAAATGTAACATTCGGTAGTGATAGAGCAGGGAAAATCAAGGGAAAAGGCTCAGTCAGCCTAAATAATGGAAGAGGAGAGGCTCGGGATGTACTTTTTGTGGATGGTCTGAAAGCCAATCTACTAAATGTCAGTCAAATGTGTGATAAAGGCTATGAGGTCCTTTTCAGAGCCCAAGATTGTGAAGTAAGGTATATCACCATAGGAAAGACCTTGATCAAATGTGTTCAAACAGAGAGTAATGTCTATATAGTAGAAGAAGAGATTGAATCATGCCACATCAGCAAACTCGACGAATCTTGGCTATGGCATAAAATATTGGGACATCTAAACTTTGACCACATCATCAAACTGAGAAAGAAGAAAGCTGTCAGACAATCCTGCCAACTGGGAAAACAAACTTGCACATCTTTCAAATATAAAGACCAACTATCTACAAGTAAGCCTCTTCAGCTTGTACACATGGACTTATGCGTACCTTCAAGAACTAATGCACCAGGTGGAGAATCATATTTCACGTTGATAATAGATTATTTTTCCATGTTGACGTGGGTGGAATTTCTCAAATATAAATCCGAAGCGTTTGAGAAATTCAAGATATTCAAGGCACTGGTAGAAAATCAAACAAGATGTAAGCTAAAATGCATCAGATCAGACAGAGAAGGTGAATTCACTGAAGATGATTTTGCAGACCTGTGCAATGAATGTGGGATAAAGCAATAGTTTACAATTACAGGTACACCTCAATGGAATGGAGTGGCAGAGATACAAAACAGGTCAGTAAAATAGATTGCCAGAACCATGATGTAATAAAGTAACATATGTAAGTCCTGCCAACTGGGAATTCAATATTTTTAACTGATAAGTCATCGAGCCTTGGGTTTGGTCCCAACAAAAGTCAAATAAATACTCTGAGCCTTTTTTACTGATATTTTAGAATACTAAATAGTTGTAGGGGAGGGGAAATTAGTAATTTTTCCTGATGATGCTTTATTACATTATTGCTCAACTGCTTTCTACCTACCCAGCTTTATTTCTAACATTTTTTCTTCATTTTGTAGGTGCATTTAAGTTTGCAACCTTAAAACATTTTTATTTGAAAGCATAAAACTGTCTAAATCTACCTTATTTCATCCGAGGGCTCAGATTAAACTGTTGAGATCCTCATTATTCTCTACCTATCTACTGATTTGTCAAGTTTAAATTGTTTGACAAATGGCTTGTAATTCTTTGATGTTTTTTGTTGGACTGATGTTAAGAATTGCTTCTATCCTAGCAGGATCTATTCTGATTCCTTCTTTAGAAATTATGTGTCCAATTAACTTGCCTTCTTTTAATCCAAATATTTTTTTTTTAGGATTTAAAGAGATGCCAAATTTCCTGCACTTAATAAAAACTTGTCTCAAATGATCCAAGTGTTCATTATTAGTTTTGGAAAACACAGTAATGTCATCTAAGTAAATTACTAATAAATCATGTATTTCCTTTGCAAAGGCTATATCCATAGCCCTTTGAAAGGTTGCCCCTGCATTCATTAGACCAAAAGGCATTTTCACATATATAAAAGTGCCCCAAAGAGTAGTAAATGTTGTTTTGGCTTGATCTTATTTTTGGACTAAGATCTTGTTGTATCCTGAAAAACCATCTAACAGTGAAATCCTAGAATAGCCAACTACCCTTTGTAATATATGATCCATTTTACGTAAAGGGTAATTATCTTTCAAGGAATCTTTGTTTAGATTCCTAAAGTCTACACATAATCTAATCTCTCCTGTTTTCTTTCTTGTTGGAACTAAGTTGGAAACCCAATCAGAGTATCTGATTGGTGCAATTATCTGTGCATCATACATTCTTTTCACTTCTTTTTCTATCAAAGGCAATAAAACAGGGTTAATTCTTCTCAAATTTTGCTAAAATGGCTTTTGGTCTTCTTTTATTGGAATTTTATGTTGGATTATGCTAGTATCATAGGATTTGAGATCTCCATAACTCCATGCAAAAACATCTTGATATTCCTTTAAAAGAGTAAGGCATTTTTCCTTTTCTTGTTGAGGTAAAATTTTGGAAAGTTTGATTGTTTTTGGTTTTAACTCTATACCAATATTGCATTCTTCTATATTAGATCTAACTGGCTCCATTTTAGGTTTTCTAGCTACATCATTTGAGTCAAAAAGATCTTATAAAGGAGCTAAACCTTTGGGTAAGAAATTATCCTTGAGATTCAATATGTTTGATTCATCATCAATAATTTCTTCAATCTCTACTTTCTCTAAGCTATCTATATCTGCTTGACTAAATCTAGTTGGTTTATCAAAATTTATCCTATTTACATCTAAGTTATTCAAATCTATTTCACAATCTAGATCTTGATCTATAGTACAATCTGTGTCTATCTTACAGTTCTGAAATTCACCTTCATTGTTCATAAACTTGTAAATCTGTTCATCCTAAGAAAAAATTTTCCAATACTTAAGGTTGTCTGGAATTATTGGCCTATGTTTGACTTCAGCATTATATTTGTGATTAGGTTGGAATGGTAAATTGCATGTACTAACAAAGGTTGCTAGATAGTGAGCTTGTATATTTTGTTTTCTAGGTATAGCAGCAAACTTACATTCCAATAAATCATCAGTTAAATCTATCACAGTGTCTTTGTATCTGCTTAGTCTAGGATTATAAACAGAATATACTCCATTTACTTGTTTTATGATCAACTCTGAATCTCCCATGATTAATATTATTTTCCCTCCTGAGTTCCTAATGATTTGGAGTCCTAGAATGAGGGCTTCATACTCAACCATATTATTGGTACATTTGAAATTGAGCCTAAAAGCATGGTCTTCTAAGTGATTAGTCTCCATGTTGGTTATCCAAACTCCTGCTCCTGCTCCTAACTTATTTACTGAACCATCAAAGTCTAAATACCATAGAGATTCATGAAAAATATTATCATTATTTGGTGCTTTCTTTTTCTCTATTAGTTCAGTTTGGATTTCATTAGTTTCAGAGTTACATAAGATAAAATAATCAAGGTCAGTTGGTGTAAAGTAAATTGGGTGATTTATAGATCTTTCAGCATTACTGACCATGTACTTCATCAATGTTTCCCTATATAACTTTTTAGGCTAGCCAAAAATTGATATAGTAGCATAAGACATGTCCAATTGTAGAGATCCCTGTAACTTTGCTCCCCATGAGCGAGAAAGTAACATTCCATATTTAGGTGGGATATCAGCTGCTATAATGTCCATTAATATACTCTTACGAGGGTATTGAACTAGTGTTACACACAAATCTTTGATTAAACATAGGCATTTAACTTTACTTGAATCAAATGAGAACAAATTTTTGTAGGGCCTTGTGATTTCTAGATTAAGAGTTTCCATTATGGCTTTGGGCATTAGATTATGGGAAGCTCCTGAATCTAGCATGGTTTTATGTAAAATTTGATCATGAATGGTAAGACTGATATAAAATGGAGGAACTGTTCCATCTGCATGTTTTCCATTTACATCTAGGCCAAAAATCAACTCTGGCTAATCATCATTTAGATTTATGGAATGTTCTCCATCATTCATATTTAATGTTTTCAGTTATGGTTGATTTATACAAGTCATGTTTTACCAATTCTGTTAGAGGAATTGGTATTTTTAGCTTTGCAATTTCAGATTGTATGTTGAATGTAGGTTGAGATTTACTGCTTTGAATCAGTTCTTCTTTGGAAACTGTAGTTTGTGTTCCTTTGTCTTTTTTTTCTACAGTTATGTTTTCATTTTCAATTGGTTTAATGTTCTATGTTTGAGTTTCTTGTGTTATGCTACTTCTAACTTTATTTTCAAGGATTGTTTGTGAAGTAGTAAATGTTCTTTCAGACTTGGAATTATCAGCAAGTGTTTTTGAAGTAACATTTTTTGGATCTACTGATTTAGGATCAGCAGAAGGTATTTTAGGATCTAAATTTGTTGTTTTAACAGAATTAGAAGCTTTAGAAGCAGTAGATTTCTGTGAATATTTTGTAGCTTGAGAAACTTCATCAGTAATATCAACAAATTTAGGGCTTGATGCATTCTTAGGACTAGAAATGTTTTGGCAAGAACTAGAGTTTTGCTTATTTTCTCTTGGGAGAATTTTTAGAACTTTTGTTTTGGGAGCTTCTACTGTTTTCTTATTCTGAATTTGGGAAGTTTTCTTGGTAGAAGACTCATTGTTTTTCTTATTTCTAAGGTTATATTGACTGTGTATTTCATTTATAGCATAATCATAACCTTTTTTATAATCAAAGGATTCACTTGAATCTAATTTGAGTTGTTGGAGTTAAAATAATTCATGATCTTCTTGAGTGAGAAAAATAGTATTATTATCATCTATTCCCATTAGATTAATTGCATCCTCATCATCAACATTATTTTGAGAACTTTCAGCATAGTTCTCTTGGAAGGGGGGCCTAATTGTCTGGTCTGGGGCTGTTTCTTTTGTTTTTCCAGAATTTATGTTTTTTCTAAAATTGGGATTCCTGATTTGTTGTTGGTTATCCCACTGAGGTCTCCTCTATATGTTGTCTAATCTATCCATCATCCTGTCTAAATTTTTAGCTAACATGTCTATTTTTGTGTCTGGATTGGAAGTTTCTTCTTTAATGGTCACTCTTCTCTCATTTCTTAGTCTAGTTTTTCTAGCTAAAATGTTTACTTCTACACTAACATCATCTGTTTGCATTCTCTCTAAGGTTTCTGCATTTCTTTCCCTCAATTGATAAGCCATGTCCATGTCAAATCCATCAAGGAATTTGAGTAAGACATTATCAGGAGTGGGTTTAATATTTGCAGGGATGGAATTGTAAACACTGTTATACCTACTGCAGTAGTCCTAGACTAACTCATTTGGAGCTCTTCTCATGGCATCAAATTCAGACAATATCTGGAGTGGATTATTTTTCTTTTCTCATTTATTTAAAAACAATCTATGAAATACAACTAAATCAGTTACACTACCAGCAGTAATACCTCTAAACCATTTCTTAACTTCTCTTGTCAGTGTTTGTGCAAATAACCTCATTTGAACATCTGAATCATCAATTTCATAAAGTTCAAAGAAATCTGTTATTTTATTTATGTGTTGTTGAGTTGTATAATGGATAGTGGCATCAAACTGTGGTATCTTACTCTGATAGCCTTGAGGCATGTCATGAAGTTGTTGTGGTAATACTAGAGGAGCATATCTAACAACCATAGCTTGAAGCTTAGCTTGGCTAGGAGGTAAAGTAGAACTATTTGGGGTTGTGCTAGAAATGAAACTTTCACATATGTAAGTCCTGCCAACTGGGAAAACAAACTTGCACATCTTTCAAATATAAAGACCAACTATCTACAAGTAAGCCTCTTCAGCTTGTACACATGGACTTATGCGGACCTTCAAGAACTAATGCACCAGGTGGAGAATCATATTTCATGTTGATAATAGATGATTTTTCCATGTTGATGTGGGTGGAATTTCTCAAATATAAATCCGAAGCGTTTGAGAAATTCAAGATATTCAAGGCACTGGCAGAAAATCAAACAGGATGTAAGCTAAAATGCATCAGATCAGACAGAGGAGGTGAATTCACTGACGATGATTTTGCAGACCTGTGCAATGAATGTGGGATAAAGCAATAGTTTACAATTACAGGTACACCTCAATGGAATGGAGTGGCAGAGATGCAAAATAGGTCAGTACAATAGATTGCCAAAACCATGATGCAAGAAAGTAACATTCCCCAAACCTACTGGGAAAAAGCAGTGCACACAGATGTTCATATTCTTAGCAAAGCTCATCTTATACCAAAATGTGACAAGACTCCATATGAATTGTGGCATGGGAAACCGACATCAATCAAGCAGTCTTTGGCAGCAAATGTTTCATAAAGAATAATGATGAACAATTGTGGAAGTATGATGCAAGAGCTTATGAAGGAATATTATTGGGATATGCATCCAAGAGTAAGGGATACATGTGCTACAACAAAATACTGCATAAAATTGTGGAAAGCATTGATGTGAGATTCGACAAATATCTGCGAAACAGAACCAGAAGCACAAACTGCATCAATCCCCCTGATAATCATCAAGATAAGAACCATGAAAATGAAGAACAGAGTAAGAAAACAAAAGATACTGAATTAAACTCAAAATGACCCTCGAGACACACTCAGAAGAACCATCCAGAAGATCAAATCATTGGAGGCAAGAGTACATGAGTGCAAACTAGAAGACAACTAGATAACCAAATCGAGGAAGTGTACCTAGCCATGATGTCACAGATAGAACCAAAGAATTTCGATGAAGCCAGCAAAGACAAAAATTGGGTAAATGCTATGAATGAAAAACTAGACCAAATTGAGAAGAACAAGACCTGGGAGTTAATGCCAAGACCCACTGGGAAAAATGTGATTGGCAAAAAGTGGATATTCAAGAATAATATGAATGAAAAAGGTCAGGTAACCAGAAATAAAGCCATACTTGTATGCAAGGGATACTCTCAAATCAAAGGACTTTATTATGATAAAAATTTTGCCCCTATAGAAAGAATGGAAGCAATCAGAATGTTTTTGGCTTTTGCATGCTATCATGATTTCAAGGTATATCAAATGGATGTGAAGTTTGCCTTCTTGAATGGAGATCTAGAGGAAGAAGTCTACATGGAACAACCTGAAGGATTTTCCTTAATAGATAAACACGACTATGTGTGCAGATTAAAGAAACCATTATATGGTCTGAAACAAGCTCCACGTGCATGGTATTCTAGGCTGGACAAATACTTACAAAAAAAAATTTCAAGAAAGGAGGAGTAGACAACAATATATACATAAAGGCTGATGAAAATGAACTCTTAATTTTAGTAGTATTTGTAGATGACATCATGTTTGGTAGCAACAAATATGAGTTAGAAAAAATTTTCAAAAGAGATGAAGTTAGAATTTGAGATGTCTATGATTGGAGAAATTACCTTCTACTTAGGACTTCAAATTCTACAAAAGAACACAGGAATATTCATTTCACAAGAAAAATACTTAAGAGACATGTTGAAAAGGTTCCAAATGGAAGACTGCAAACCTGTGTCAACTCCCATGATCATTGAATGCAAGCTATGTGCTGATGATGGATCTGCATATGTAGATCAAATACTTTACAGATCTATGATAGGAAGTCTGCTATACCTAATTGCCTCTAGACGAGACATTATGTTGGCAGTAGGACTTGTGGCAAGATATCAAGTAGCACCAAAACAAAATCACTTGCTAGCAATCAAGAGGATATTTAGATATCTGCAAGGAACTGCACATTATGGCCTATGGTATCTAAAAGGAAAAGAATTCATGTTGACAACATATACAGATGTAGATTGGGCCAGCTGTGTGGATGACAGGAAAAGCACAAGTGGAGATGCATTTTATTTGGGAGAAAGTCTCGTGGGATGGTTAAGCAAGAAGCAAACATATGTCTCTCTATCTATAGTAGAAGCGGAATACATAGTAGCAGCAGCTTGTTGCACACAAGTAATGTGGATGAAACAAACTCTCCAAGACATGAAGGTAAGCATCAATGAACCCATTTCTATCAAATGTGACAATACAAGTGCAATAAGTATATCAAAAATCCCAGTACTTCATTCGAAAACAAAGCACATCCCAATAAAGTACCACTTCCTTAGAGAAAAAGTAGCAGAGAAAATAGTAAAGATAGAGTATGTACCAACAAAGAAACAAACAACAGACATATTCACAATACCTCTTGCTAGAGAACCATTTGAATATCTAAGAGACAAACTAGGGGTAGTGTCTGTAGATGATACTCTCTTATACGATCAGAAAACAACAAAAAAAATGATGATACACCAACAAAGACTGCCACATAAGGAACAAAAATAGTGCAGTAGATAAGTCAGTATTAGACAAGAAGAATCATTCAAAGTAACCCATAAAAGGTGTCACAGGAGAGCTAGAATTATGGATCAGTGGTATGGTACATGTCCTCAAGATCACAGTATTACGACATAAGTATAGAACATTCTATGGTGACAAGCCTTCCGTGCTATCTCAATAATGTTCAAAGTGTTCTCCTAACAACTCTTGTACACCAATCTGGAGCAGCAAGGTATAAAGTCAGAAGAAGAAGGCCTAAACACAACTCAGAGAAAAGAAATGCAAAGATATAAACTACACTGGGAAATGTGCAACTCTTTTCCATTGGTGTCAAAGGGGGAGGAAAAGTAGAAGAAGAAAGGCTCTTCTAAAAAGCAAGCAGCGGAAGAAAGACACTTCTCAGAATGAAAGGGGGAGGAAGTCCTGGAGGAGGTATTGGAGTATTGGTGGATGTGTTTCCATCAATGCCAAAGGGGGAGACTATTGTAAATATTGTCATTGATGACAAAGAAGCAGTAAAAGCAGCAGAGAAGCAACAAAGAAGAAGAGGCAACAAAGGTAGCTAAGAAGTTAAGGCAGAAAAGGAGCAAGGAAGCAACTCAGCAAAGGAACAAAGTCCTGAACGTGTTAGGTCAGTTAAGGCAGAAAAAGTAGCAAAGGAAGCAAAGAAGAAGCAATGACGTGCAGCAAGAGTAATAATCCCAAGTCCGAATGAATAATGAATAGAAGAACAAGCTCGAGAGAGATCAATGCGTTTAGAAACTAAATAAAGAGATCATCGCATTTAAAAACTAAATAATTCTCAGGATGGATAGAGGAGATGCAGAGTAGAGGTGGTAGTTGAAAGCAGAAAAATCGACTAAGTCATAAAATACTTAGAAGAATCGAAAACTGATCGAATTTGCAAGCAACAATGAGGTTCGTTAGATTAGGCACAAATCAACAGTGGGGATCATCTCGCAAACCCGTGAAGACTTCACGCATCGCAGGATTTAATGGACAGCATTAAGATTTTGCACGGTAAGTTATTTAATCGGAGATGAAAAGTTGATCAACAAAATAAGTGTGGACCATCTGATCCCCAAAGACCAACTACGGAGATCGAATCGCACCGACAACGATTTTGAAAATAGCAACTCTTAGAGTTTAGCATTAAGGCATCGCATCGTAAGTTAAATTATTTGCGATGTGAAGTGGAGAAGACATGCGTTGGCATGGTGCAATATCACAAATTGCAAGAAATAGAGTGTAACCACAAATTAAATCCTATAAAGTGCGAAGTGCGATCAGGTGAGGACCGTTAGATCTGGGCGCAGATCGACGGTGGACGACAGATAACGAGTTCACTCATCGCATATATTGACAAATAGTGCTAAGGTATGGTAAGTTGTTTGTGATTGCAGTAAGTTTAGAAATTTACGATGCGATGAGGGAAGGGTCACGTGTCAGCTCTGTGCAATAGTGCACATCACAGATTATATGGGTTAGCGATGTCAATAAGAGTTAAACTTGTGGGCAAGTGAAATTTGATGTATTGTGATTGTTCTAGGAATATGGGACCTGAAAACCCCCGTTCCGCGTATATTCAAGGGATGTCTATTATATGCATTCTGTTATAAAGTTTATGTTGTTTGATTGCTACGTATGTATGTGAAAAAACTTCGATATTACAATCCACTGCAGTAAAAGAGAGTCTATGTGGTTTGAGAGAAAAGGCTGAATGTAGAATAAAACACCCAGGTAACAAAATAAAAGGGTGAACACAACAATTAAAGGCTCGGGTAAGTAAAAGGACCCGACCTCGTGTAGAAAAGTGCAACAGCATGGGTCAAGTCGGAGAAAAGGGCAGTTATACAGTACAGTTGAAATATAACAACAGAAACAGAAAAGACAAAGGAACAAAAAGCAGAAGAGGACAAACACACAACAAAGATAAGAAGCTAAAAGGGCTGAATTGGAATATTATAGTAGCTATAAATGTATTAATTATTTTATATTGTTTGTGATGCAAAGGAAAGTCTTCGTAGGCAAAGAAAAACTCCAATTTAATATTGAAATGAGTGTATTTAGTGTTGTAACATCCTGAATATTCTGAGTGAGGAAACGAATGGGTGGATGGAAAGAATCATGCATGTTCACTTCATATTCCCATATAGAATGCAAACAGCCATGAAGTAATCTCTATAAATTATGTTATTGCAATGTGCATAAGGAGGTTAGAGAGTGGAAGAATAAGAAAGAGAAGATAGAGAAGTTGTGAAGATCCATAGGTAATATAAAGCATATTTGAAGGCTTGAAGGACAACAGTGAAGAAGGAGTAAAACAAAGCTGATATCCAGGTAAATCAACATATGATTTTATTTTAGTGTGAGGAAGTTGGTGCTTCCATATCAAGTTTTATCTTGATAGATGTCCAATTGTAGCTGGTTGAGGTAGAAGCCTCCTATGGGTTGTAGCCTGTAGAAAATAGATGGGAGTTGGAGCTTCCTTGTATGTTGTAGCTTGCAGAATTTGAGGTAGTAGCCTCCTATAGGTTAAAGCCTATAGAAAATCAGTGGTGAGAGGGAGTTGGAGCTTTCCTTTTCATTACAACAATAATAAGATGTGGTTTTCTCCCTTATGGGTTTCGACTTATATTTGTTGTCGATATGCATGATGATTCTGTGTTGATGCTCTGTATTTAATCTGATTAATACTTGTTGATCACATATTAAGATTCTTGTTTCATTATACATTAAGTTGATAATGAAATGAAGTTGTAAATAATTTTAAAAGAAATTTTTAAAAGTCCATAAATGTATTAAACTAATTCACCCCCCTCTCAGTTTAACTAAGGGCTCAACATTTGGAAACAATCAGAGGCGTTGGATACTCTGGCATTGGTTTGCTCGATTTGCATATGGGATTTAGAAACTGCATTAGGAATAGACTCTGGAACTGGGGAAAATCTCAAATGGATAAAACCAATTAAGATAGTGTAGAAGCGGGGTCTTCCAAGTGTCCCTTTTGTCCTCGCCTTCCTATAAATGAGGAAATTGACTCACACAGTCTTGTCATAGATGACTCTCCAACTCTCCATTAGGGTAGCTAACCATTATGATCATATGCATGGAATGTAAATTCAAATCAACCACTAAAACATTGAAATATATGATAGTCCAGTGGAGAGCTACTTGGGACAACCAGTTGTTCATTCCTAGTCTACAAAATGTAATGTAGATGCAAAGCAGGGAGAAGCCATGTCAAACGACTCTTTAGTTTATAAATGACCAAATTACGTAAATGTGTGTTACTCTATGGGAAATTTTGCAGAATATATAGCAACCACTATGCTCGCAATATGTATGTATTGAATAACCATAATATTAGTGATGTAGAAACTCCATGCTTATTTGTTGTTGAAGAAGAAGTTGATCCAAGAACTTGATGTAATCTGAGAATCTCTTGGCATATATATATATATATATATATATATATATATATATATATCAAGAAAAATATATGAAAACAAAATTAGAAATTAAGTTATTGAAATTGAGAAACACTATGGAAACTTGAAAAAAGATGATTGGTGGAATATTAGCAGAAACTTGATTCCTTCCCTTTCTTTCGATCTCCCCCCCCCCCCCCCCTCCCTTTTTTTTCTTTTGTTAAAAAAAAACCTTTTTTAATATATTATCATTATATTTAGCGTTATTATTATCATTATAAATTTATGTTTTTATTTTAATAATATATATATATATATATATATGCATTAGTATATTTTAACACCCCTTGGTAAAAAGTTGTAAATATTTTGGTCACCACAAATAATTTGGTAAAATTGTGGGGCATGTGAAAGGAAAGTCTGTAATATTCCTTTTTCAGGAAAATGCTACAACAATGAGAATATCTCAAGATATTCTAAAGTTGGAGCTCCGGCAATAAGCAAACACAATAATGGTGCAACAACAACACTCAACTCATATAAATGTGAGAGAAATCCATAGCCTTCTTATTAAATAATAGCAGCAACAATAGAATACAAGATCTTGAGGAAAATGATACTCAAGATGAGCAATGCTCAGCCTCAAAGAACAAGTACATAAATCATGATGAAAACACTGCTATACATGTGAACTCAAGCTATTGCAGCACATTCCATGAAGGGAAACTGTTGCATAATAGTTTCAATACACAAATATGTCAATATGTGGCTCAAATACAATAGGGGGAGCAAGATCTCAACCCCTGGAAACAATAATGCACAATCCCTAAAAGGATTGGTTGCAAAACATACAAAATGGCAATTCTACAGAAATGTCGGAGTTGCTGGGTAGCTATAGCAACTCAAAAATAGAACTGGATGGAGATGGATGAATCTGATTCTCAAACTGAATATGCCTCCTCCCCTGGATATTTGAAGTGAAAGGCTGATCCCTTAACCAAAGATCTCTCCCTCCAATACTCTGCAAGAGCCCCACTGCAAATACTCCTCTCAAAATAACGCAATCACTAGATGGAACTGCGTTGTAGGGCTATGGAATGAGTTGGCCTTGATGCCAAAGTCTGTAATAAGCTCCAAGATGCCTCCAATCTGATATCCCAAAGGAAAGAGGGACTCCTCCTCTGAAAATAGCTGATGTAGGTGGTGTAGTGAACCCTCACTGCAACACCTAGCAACACAACATTACTCTGCTACAAAAATAGCGTTTCCTTGATGGAGGATGCTTGGCCTCAAGCCTAGATGTGAGGAAAATGAAGAGAAATCCCTCAAGAGACCCCTCAAGAAGGAGAAGGAATCCTAAACAGGAATTCCTCCGGAAATTCTTGCTAAGTAGCAAAGAATGCACAATTGTCTAAAGGACAATTGAGATGAATAATACCAGCATGAGAAACAATGGTTGCCTTGTCCTCCTTTTAAACAAGTGAAAGCTCCTCTCCATGGGTCCCACTCCTATTAGGGTTTCATCCACCAAATAACCCTTCCCTCATTCATACTGCGCTGCTTCTCTAAGTGTGCTCCACCTCTTGGCCCAGCGTTGTTGACTTGGTCAAACTTAACCAAGCCTCTTTGCAAATAACCCTGTTCGCAAATGAGGGTGTGCAAACCAGCTCCAAAGATGACCCCCTTTCATACTATGAGGGATTTTATTGAGATATCATTATGCATGGGCCTCCTTACCCATTTATTCTCCTCCTAAGTGAAATTAGCAAAAATTAATGTTCCAAATTATTTTCAGAAAATTTTGGAACATTACAGTCCTCCCCTCCCAAATGTTGCTTGTCCTCAAGAAACTGCAAGGACAAAACTGGAAAACCTCTTCTCAAGGCATGGAGTCTATGAAGTGTTTGAGGAATATCTCCCTCATGTGGATCCTCCATCCCCAAGCAATCATCCATGCAAAATGAGTCACCTCCCAACTAGGCAACTCCTGGAAACTGTCCTCCACCTTTGGCTCCGGCAAGGTAGGTGGGATGAAAATATGCTCATGGTAGGCAAGGTAGCCTACCCCACACTGTCCTTCTCTCCACTCATGATAAGTGTAGAGAAAGTGTTGATCCTGGGCTGCAAAATACTTTCCCTCAAGTGGTAAGAGGAAGACTAGATCCCCAAGGACCTCTCCTCCAACGCTGCAAATCATGTTGGCCCAAGTCTCTCCATATATGATGAGTTGGAAGTAATCATCATATGGCGTCTTATTCCTCATATGGCTCACCTCATAATGAAACAAATGAGTTGTTGTAGTGGCCATACTATCTCCCACACTCCCTTTAGAACATGTAGTGCAAAGTGTGTGGGAGTTTTCTCCCTCCAAGGACACATCCACCCAATGTGTCTCTCCTCCAATCATGCTCCCAAGGAAAGCTCCAGCAATATCAACCAACGGAACCATAAGGAGAATCATGCCAGTTTCCATGTGTAGTAAAGGAGAAGGACAAATGGTCCCTCAAATGAAGCCAACACAGTTTGACTCTTCACTGCCATAGAAAATAAAATGATGGGTGGCCTCCCCACCCTTTTCTTGCTGCCCCAATCTCCTGGAGAAGGTGACTGATTTCATGTGTAATGTGAGTATGTTCTCCACAAGAAATCTCCTCCCCATATTCACTTAGGGATTGATCATACATAATGGCCTCATGTAGACCATCAAATCTAGAAGGAATAATAATCCTTCTTTGAGCAAATCCCTGCACATATATGGTTAAGAGATGCATGTATATAGACAAATCACCATGCAAATCAACAATACTCTCACCATATGTTTTTCTCATATAAATAGAGTGGCTCATAACTAAATTTCCCCTCAACCTCAAAGGGAAAAGAGTTGATTGTGCTAACTCCTCCATCTCCTCATGATCCATGGAATGCCTCCTCAAGTTCTCCAAGTGGTTTCTCCCACAAGAAGGAAAGAAATGCAATGCGGCAATCATGGTCGACCTCTGGTTCCTCCTAAAAGGTTCAACATTTATAGTATGGAGAATCATGCTCCCAATGGGCTTCCTCAATCTCAAGCCCACTCTCCAATAAAAGCCTCCCATGAATATATACATACTAGCAATACATGGAAGCAAAAACCAATAGAAACAAGTTGTCATATGACAACCGTAAAGTGGATCAAGGTCCCACACAAGGAACCAGCGCAGTGCATCCTTTGCATGCATCAAATCAAATGAAAAAATGTGCTCTCCCAGCCACTTGCATGCTGTCACAATCATTTTACAAAACATAAACATGAAAGTACAATTTGGTGCCAATGGTGCACACCAAGAATCATGTGGCTTTCCCCACAAACCACCAATGAGATAGCCAATTTCAATGCTACAAATGGCTTCAAGTACATCATAATACAATATGCAAGAAGGAATAGTCCTCCTTGGTACAATATGCTTCTCATAAAAAGATAATAAGTACAAAATATAAGATGAAATTGTACATTCTCCATCATGTACTTGAAGACTTGAGCTGAAATGGCTCAACTGAAAATACTCCCTTACTCCCAATGAGTAGGAAGGTGGCTGTGATATCCTCATCATCATCATCTGGGCTATGCATCTCTCCATATGTTGATGTATGTCCTGCTGGATGCCCTCCCAAATGAACTCCTCTGCCAAGGCAAGATATGCATCAAAATGCATGGAAAATAAGTCCTCATATGCTGCATGCAATAGCTTCTCCTTGAGACTAGAATCTCTAGTCAAGAAGACTCTGCCAAGTGAATGGATGACCATATCATCTACTATGTATCTGTCATCTCTCTCCAGGTCATCAATAGTCATGCATGCACAAATATCCTTGGAGTACTCAACTAAGAGCTGAGATCTCCAGTAAGGATCAATCCTCCTCAGAGACAGTGTTGGTGATCTGGCATGTGTAGCTCTCCTCATGCTGCTGTCTGCTACTTTGACATCCCCCATGCAAAAATTTTCCTCCAAACTCTTCACCTCTCCACAATCCAAGAGTGGTGAACCCAAAGACAAAATGTCTCTCATCAATGACAAATCTGGTGGCCTCCCTAGTGGAATGCCTCTATGCAGTGAGACATCTATGTCAAGAGTGGACTGCACATATGGTTGGGAAATCTTGCCCTTGACCTCACAGCGCAATACAGTCTGACTCCTCTTTGCACCAGCTCTTTGAAATAGAGAAGGGTGTGTGCCTCTCATCACATGATGCTGCTCTTCCTCCCTTCCTCCTTCTTCCAGCTGTAGTGTTGCACAATCATGTTGCTCATTGATTGTGCTTGGACCTCCATGTATGAGACCCTAGGGACCTCCTTGCAAAGATGCAAGAATCCCTCTAGTTGGAGCAAGAGCTCTTCCTTCCTTTGCATGAGGTGCTAGATCAACTCTAGAAATGACAGCGTTGTTGCCCTCAGTCTCCTCAATATGAGTGGGAAACCCTCCAATGATTCGATCCTCTTTTGAAAAGGATATCTCTTTGCCTCTTTGTGCCAAAAATGAAGATCTTGCCTCCAAAAAAGCATCATGCAAGATATCAGCCTCTTTCATGGTTCTCTGAAATGTTTTTGAGTCTATGGTTTCCTCCATCACATGCAAGGGTTTTGTTTGTTTAAATGTGTTTGTTTCCTTCACATGTGTTTCAAAATTACCAAATCTCTTCATCAAAGTTCTAATGAACATTGCATAGGAAGAGGTATTTACATTTTTCAAAGTAAATGACTCAAATAACCACCATGCATAGACCTTACCTCCCAAGTGCAGTGCTGCTACTCTAATGGCTTCATCTTCGGAAATCTGATGCTGCTACAAAAAGGTGTCTAGCTCTTCTATCCAAGCCCTGGATGAACAAGTAGGGGAACCATCAAAGATAGATAGAAGAAATCTATCCTCATTATGATGCTTGCTCCTCCTTACCATGATCTTGCAAAACTCCGGAAAAGTAATATGATCTCTAAACTTCTGAGTTTGAGATTCATACTCATGCAAGAAACTTCTAAGAGTTCCTTTCTTCGGCATTCCTCCTTCTTCTTCTCTTCCCATGGCAAAGCTGGCCATGTGACTGCGCTGTACCTTATAGGGTGTGGCTACATTCTCACATCTCCCATAAGAAAAACTAGATTTTGACTCAGTTTCAAACCCTCTTGAGATCCTGTACATATCTCCCTCATTAGCTTCTCAAATTCTTCATGAATGCTCTATACAGATTTTGGAAGAAGCTTTGTAAGCTCTTCTTCCCTCTTTTTTCCATATAATGGAGTATTCATCTTCTCTCTCCTTGATAGCATGATGGATAAGATCCACTGGCTGGGCCAGAGATCATGCTTTGATACCACTGTAATATTATTTTTTCAGGAAAATGCTACAACAATGAGAATATCTCAAGATATTCTAAAGTTGGAGCTCCAACAATAAGAAAACACAATAATGGTGCAACAGCAACACTCAAATCATATAAATGTGAGAGAAATCCAGAGCCTTCTTATTAAATAATAACAGCAACAATAGAATACAAGATCTTGAGGAAAATGATACTCAAGATGAGCAATGCTCAGCCTCAAAGAACAAGTACATAAATCATGATGAAAACACTGCTATACATGTGAACTCAAGCTATGGCAACGCAGGCCATGAAGGGAAACTGCTGCATAATAGTGTCAATACACAAATATGCCAATATGTGGTTCAAATACAATAGGGGGAGCAAGATCTCAACCCCTGGAAACAATAATGCATAATCCCTAAAAGGATTGGCTGCAAAACATACAAAATTTAAATTCTACAGAAATGTCGGAGTTGCTGGGTAGCTGCAGCAACTCAAAAATAGAACTGGATGGAGATGGCTAAATCTGATGCTCAAACTAAATATGCCTCCTCCCCTGGATCTTTCAAGTGCAAGGTTGATCCTTTCACCAAAGATCTCTCCCTCCAATACTCTGCAAGAGCCCCACTGCAAATGCTCCTCTCAAAATAACGCAGTCACTGGATGGAACTGCATTGTAGGGCTATGGAATGAGTTGGCCTTGATGCCAAAGTCTGCAATAAGCTTCGGGATGCCTCCAATCTGATATCCTAAAGGAAAGAGGGACTCCTCCTCTGAAAATAGCTGATGAAGGTGGTGTAATGAACCCTCACTGCAACACCCAGCAACACAACATTACTCTACTGCAGAAATAACACTGCCTTGATGGAGGATGCTCGGCCTCAAGCCTGGATGTGAGTAAAATGAATAGCAATCCCTCAAGAGACCCCTCAAGAAGGAGAAGCAATCCTAAACAGGAATTCCTCTGGCAATTCTTGCTAAGCAGCAAAGAATGCACAATTGTCTAATGGAAAATTGAGATGAATAATACCAGCATGAGAAAAAATGGTTGCCTTGTCCTCCTTTTAAACAAGTGAAAGCCCCTCTCCATGGGTCCCACTCCTATTAGGGTTTCCTCCACCAAATAACCCTTTCCTTATTCATATTGCGCTGCTTCTCTAAGTGTGCTCCACCTCTTGGCCCAGCGCTATTGACTTGGTCAAACTTAACCAAGCCTCTTTGCAAATAACCTTGTTCACACATGAGCGTGTGCAAACCAGCTCCAAAGATGATCCCCTTTCATACTATGAGGGATTTTATTGAGAATATCATTATGCATGGGCCTCCTTACCCATTTATTCTCCTCCTAAGTGAAATTAGCAAAAATTAATGTTCCAAATTATTGTCAGAAAATTTTGGAACATTACAAAGTCATAGATGATAAATGTTGTTTTATTTTTAATAATAGTATTAACTAGGTTGAACACAAAAAAAACTATGGCAATGAGTGTTCAATGAGAGATTCACTTCCAAACAATTAGCCGAAAATTAGAAGGCAATTATCCTCACCCTAGAGATAAATAATTTCAATTGGGGCAAGGGAGCCAAGAGGGGGAATAGGAAGGAAACCTGAGGAAACCTTGTGGAATTGGTACCTAGCTGGAGGAGGTCCAAGTGAGGAGAATGAATTTGTAAGTTTGGGACCCTCAGATAGGATGATGTTGATGGAGGCAGGACGTTGCCAACAACATGGATTCTTGAGTGGGTTGGCCAGTGGATATTACCTTAGGTTTATCTAACCAGGTATATGCTCTAGAACATGAATTATGTAAAATGGTTATATTTTTTGGTACGTCTATTTGAAAACAGAGAACAAGGTTAGTTTTTGGGCCAAGCTGACTAACCGACAACCCATAAAACAGTCCTAGGTTTAAGATGTGTATACTAGAAGATGAGTGAGCAGAACCTGGGGCTAGGTCCCATTCCAAACTTCCAGATTAAGGAGATAAACTCAATAGATGGAAATAGGACACCATATCCTACATTCTGTAAATTGACTCTATATTTATATATCCATAAGATATTGTACACAACCATCGGTACCGGGAACATTCTCTAAAATAAAATATATAGAGAGAAACTATAATAACCAGAATATTGGGAATAAATAAAGTAATAGTGTGGTCTACAGTTTAATAAAGAGAACTATGTTAGATCGTAAATTTCTATCTAGTAATAAACCATATCACATTAAAATAAATTATAAAACTCACAGCATCACTGGACATTCGAAAGTGATTATAAAATGATTATATATTAGTGTCGTTAATCAAAGTAAGAGCATTTTTTATCTAAGACATTTAAAATCAATCCCGACAAATGGTCGCACAGGTGAGAATAACTAATAAAAAAAATATTGTATTTGTAAAACAATCCTAGCAGAGCCACATGGTATACCACCATCATTAAAACATACATTTGGTTAATAAAGAAACATAGTACAAACATTTATTGATAACATCCAGAAGAAATGATTCCAAGCATGCATAATTATATCCAGAAATAGTAAATTCAAACTTGAGCTAAAAAACAATATACAACTCCACTCTTAAGCCATAGACTCATCACATAACTATCCACGTATTATTGTAAACTACCCAATAAAATGGTATACATCGAAATTGCAAGTAATCTCATTCCTAATTAAAATTCTATTTTCACATTTTCGCAACCTAGTGAATTAAGAACACTAATATGTTTACATAAGGATGCCTCTAATTAAGACCTTAAGGTGTAGGATTAATATAAAAAAAAGGAAACACAATCACATATATCTACATGCTAATAAACCTCTAAAATCCAGTATAGTAGGACTACATAATTATGGCTGCTAACATTAACAATGGACAACTATATCAGAAACAAACCGACTGTAGTGAGAAAATTCAGAATGACCCTCAATCTCATGAGAAGCACTTTCAATGAGTTTACAAAATTTATGTTGATCTATTATTAAATAGCATTATCAGTCATTAAAATAACCCCAGTGTTCATATATTCCAATATACACTTCCTCAGATTCCCAACAGGAGTGCAAGATAGAAATTTAAATGAAGAGAACCTGTAAAATACATGACAAATGGTTGTGTGAGAACCTGGGTATTTCAAACAAACACAAAACCATTCGTCTAGGTAATTCCCGCCGACAATTTTACCTGTAGTTAAGAAGAAGTGGGTGAGTTGAATTCGAGACTGAGAAATATGTGTAGCATAGTTGATTGAAATATGAAGTCAGAATTACCTGTAGGGTTGAGACTTAGGGTTGCCATGGATTTTTTGCACACTATAATAAGAAGACAAGAATTAAATTTCTTAATGAAATAAATAATTTCCAATGAAATATGTCTAATGGCTTGAATCGTACATGAGGTCGCATGAGGGTCTAGTTGTAGAGTCGACCTCCCAACTGAGGATTGTGCAAATGAGTGAAGGTTCCAATGATAGCAGTGAGGGTAGTTACTATCGTAACCTCCCTGGTCTAGATTGACAGCCTGAAACAAAAACCTAATCCCTTATGTTCTTAATGATTGAAACATATTTTATGTAATACTGTGTTGTGAACATGACAAATCAACCATTATGGAGAGATTTATTAGGTAGATATAGATCTAAATTAATCATATTTTAAGGTTTAATAGAGGCAAATAAATCAATAACACTAAACATGCTCATTAGTCGGAAAGTTATGTGCAATTGTGTTCAAACCTTAAGTTGACAAAATATACCATCGTAGAAGGCAAACAACTCATTACAATAAATTTTCCACATGGATAATTTGTAGAACATGGTTAAATTTTTATATATCATGATGTCTTTGTCGTTTTAAAACACTAAACCTTAGTACCAAGTTACCAGGTATATATAAGTCAAGTTGTAGTTACAAGGAACTTGGACAAGGTTAATGTCTTCTTATTAATTTCTTTTTGTATGAAGTATCTTTGATGTTAGGAGGTGTTACAAGTGGTATCCGATACACAAGTTTAAATACTAAGGCCTATGAGCTCGACTATAGGTAAACTTAACCTACCAGATGAGTAACCAAATAAATCTTTGTGTTATAGAGTCAAAGAATGGAGTAAATTGAGATAAACTTTATTATGTAAGTTAAGTTCTAAAATATTAATTGATTTTTTTTAAGGATACCCTACTTGCAAGGAATGGTGTGTTGGGAACTTAGGAAAGTGAATAGTTGTCTGGAAGACTTATTTATTAAAACACATTAATTAATAAATCACAATCCATCACTATTGGATAGTGGGTGGAAAAAGAAGGAAGTATATGCATAGAAGTATCAGGGGACAAAAATATTTGTAATTTAAGTAACATTTGTCATATTGTTAAGTGACTATTAAGCAACTATAAAACATTAGACATGTATAAAGGGGTAAAAGAGTATTAATGTTGTCAATTTAATTAACTGAAAAATTTGGGAAGTAATTGTGTGATTGGTGTAAACCACCTCCATACATATATACTGAGTATTGATCAATAAAATTACCGAGAGAATGACGGAAATAAAAGGAATCAAGAATCCTGTAATAAAAAAATATATGGTGTATTGACATAATCAAGGAGGCCATATAGACATACTTATGAAAATGTTTTTTTTTTAATTTGAATGGAAATATAGAATGCTCATGATTACAAAATATGTATGATTCGATTGTGATTACTTTGTGTGATCGGTAAGGATGGCCTAATTAATTTTCCCAAATTAAGCACAAGTAGGTGATATGCCAAAACTTCAGATACATAATGTCATACCAGTAAGATAACGAAAAAATTATATGTAACAGTTAAATCAGGTTTAAACAAGACCAATACAATCGCATTTAACAAGAAGGGAGCCACAGTTGGTTGCAACAGTAGGACAAGTAGCACACTCATTAGCATGAAGGGTTGTATAATATTTCAACAAGTGGAACTTGAAGTGCATTTGAAATGGTTAATGTAAGTTATACTAAAATAAGTCAAGGATTGCTGCATATAAAAATCGGGAACTATAGTAGGGTTGCTAGGAAAAGTTCTTGTTTAAACCCAACAAAAAGGAGATAAGTTGTGATCAACCCTTATAATAACTTGTGATGGAAAACAAGGGGTTTTACCCTGAAAAAAAGGGAAATGAATCAATACAATTGAGAATTTTAAGTTGAAAATGACATGATGGTAGAAACTTGGGTACTCCAAGACACCCAATAAACGCAGAAGCACTTCAGAACATTGTTGCATATACCCAAAAAATATTAGCTTTATACCAAATTTAATAAGTAATAAAGAAGGTAAGATTAGATTCGATATGGAAATTTATTAGAAAGGAAAGCAATGGACCTAAAATATAGAAAATGAGTCCAACTAGCTTTGAAATTTCTTGTACTTGATGGACATAGAGGGTTCAAAATTGTCGTGTGTTAGAGATTTGTAACACCAAATCATGGAATGATTTGAAAATAAATATGGCTTACAATAGCTTTGTTATTCATAAAATCAAGATTGATTGAAAGAAAAATAGCAAGGGAATTTTGATTGAAAGGGTTTCTAACTCTAGTATCTCAAGATTTGATCTGAATAGGTGCAATAGGATAAACGGGAATAGATAAAAGCTAGATTATATATATATAGTCACAAACTATGACAAGAAAACTCGTAACTAGGTCCTTGCGAGTCTAATGTTTTTGGAAAATATCATAATCTGAGAAGACAACATAGAAACTTATATTGATATACGCACGCATGTATACTCGATGATGAAGGTGTATTGAATAGTCTGATGAACATGTTTTTTAAAAATGGTTTAGGAGATTGATAGTGGGTATAGGTGAACCATGATCAGAATAGGTGGATATCTGAGGAGGTGAATAAAAGAGAATGCAACATGGAATCTTAAGAAATTTAAAGTTGTGATAATGAAAAGATGTCAATAACATATTGCACAAGCACTACCCAATCATGTCGACAAATGATTTGTTGAAATGGAAGTGCAACACGTCACCAATCAATGGCACCCATATGAGTACCTTAAAGAACTTCAAATGATTTTATAAATATGAATGAAGCCTCGACAATAGTTGATTAAAATGAACATATGTTTATAAAATCATTATGTTGAGAGAACCGCACTAACATAGTATGTGGAGGCAGCCAACTGGCCTGGAGATGCAAGAAAGGGAGACCCCATAATTGGTTGCAATTCAAGAAGGGGGAGCACATGTGACCACCAGGCAACTCAATTAAAAAGCACAGAAGAAAAGGGAATGCAACCCCAAGAAAAGAGTGAGAAAATTCATAGGTGGGGCATGTCAGAAAGAAAAGATGGTAAATTTGGTAATGTAATTTCCTAGTTAGCTTTTTTTAATTTTAAGCAAGCATCGTCATAATGAGTTCTTTTAATATTATATTGTGCTTCTAGCCTTAATGTTCTATTAAGAAATATATATATGTGAAGGAAAAGGATACAATAAAGAATTAAACAACAACAAAAGAAGAGAGGAAACCAACAGAAATATGGAACCCTGATTTTTTGTATAAAATCACTAGTGGGTAAGTAACATGGACATGATTAAGTCCACTTGTAGAAAAATTTAAAAAAAGGACAAGATAAGTCGATAATGTTGATCAACGGTTGTCATTGATGTCAACCCAAGCAGCACCAGGGGCTAACCCAATATTGCATGGGAATTTTGACCTACAAAATTAATGTATTCTGGGTCAATAATGCTTTTTATGGTTTGTACTTGTCAAGATGTTTCCGTTGATATATTGCACGCCATGTAATTCTTCACGGTTTGAGAGATATTCATGTTTGAAGTTTGTACCCCCAGTTAGTGGGATAAAACCCCATGGGGTTGGGGCATGGGTCTTTGAAAAGTCATAATTAATATTTTTTAAGCTCATAAAATCCCTCCCACGTTCACTTGTTGAAGCCCCTCTCAACCTAAGCATTTATATAAATTGTGATCTTCATTTCCTCCTTAGGAAAGGGATTTCGCCATCTGAAACAGGTCATCATGGAATTTTTGCTCTAACTTTTTTTCTACGAAGGTTCAAAAGCTGAAATGTTTATGAGGTGAAGCTGAAATCCTGAGGAAGCCGCTGTGAAAATTTCATATCAAGGTGCACAACATTTTTGGATATATGATCTGTGGAAGTCAGGGTTTTTGCAGGCTCCTGAAATTCATCTCAAAGAAGTGACCTTGGTAAAATCGTCATAACTCTCTCTCTGAGTATCGGATTGGAATTACGTAAAAAGTGACAGATAGTGCACAGACTGTTGTTTTCACTCTATCAATTTCAAGGTCGAATGAAGAAACAGTGACATGTGGCACATCGTACAAGTTCGCTTTGCTAAAACAGTCCATAATTAGGGCATTGTGAGAGATTGGGTATAAATATCTCTTGAAGAATCCAAATTGGTTCAGACCTATGGCATTAGAAATATGACTCAGAGGACTACTACAGGACCGAAAATTAGATATTGGGGATCTGAAATAACAGAGATACACCAGATTCAATATCGAGCTCCTAAAAGGCAAAGAAAAAGCTAAATCATGTGTTGTCAAGGGTTACAAAGGACTAGACTTTCTAGGGCAGCAAAGCAAAGGAAGGTGCAGTAGAGGGTAGCATGAAAAGAGCATCAACCAAGGTGCATAACATCAGCAATAAGTTCATCCTGTGAATTCTTCAAGTGGGCATCATTGCATACAATCATTGTAAAGGTATCATTGTACTTAGTCATTGTAAATATATTATTGTACAAATTGTACTAGTATCTATCTGCCAAGAGTTGAAGAGGCAGTTTCGGGTGGTCTAGGATCATCATTAGGTGGTTGTGTCATAGTTGGGGTTATGTTCTAGTGTGTCTTCTTCTTCTACATCATTTTATATCATTGTAAAGTGGACCATTTTCCCTGGTACAGGAGTCCATTCTTCTTTTATTCTTCTATAGGGTGGTAGGGTGGTGCTAGGGTGAGTTGTAGCTCATTGGGTGTTGAGGCATCTGTTCAGTTGAATATTGAAGAATCTTGGGCATTGGAGCGTCCATCCAGTGGGAGCTGGAGAAGAATACTTTTCTAGATTCTAGGAAGTTGGAGCTTTATTTTCAATTGGAGTTGAATATTAAAGAAGTATTAGAAAAGCATTAGGTGGTTTTTGTCCCAGAGAGGGTTTCCACCTTAAAAACTGTGTACATTTGTGTTTATCTTGTTTGCTGCTATCATTGTACAAACACTGATAATAATTGAAGATTAACTAATGCTCTAATTGAAAGGAATACTGATTCATCAACCCTCCCCCCCCCCCCCCTCTCTCAGTATTTCCAACAGATAAGTGGTAAGTTATAGCCATTATCCTAGAACTTGGGAATGTTCTATTTAATATTGTGGATAAAAAATGATAGTGATTATAGAACAAAACGTTGGTAGCAAGAACAAGGGAAGGTAACCTTCCTTGTGACAATAATAAGTATGATTGTTGTATGAGGGTATAATAATATCACCAATTCATCTCAGGGGGGAATAGGTTTATTGTCTATTAATATTCCACCAAACCTTGTATGTCAAATGTATTAAAGTAGTTTTGTTGCATAAAGTAGATAGCTTTTTGTGTTCATATATATAAGGAAATAACTAATATGGAAAGTTTGAAGAGTCAATACAACAAGAGGGAGAAACCCTATGCATGCACACGAAAGTCAAATTACGTATAACTTACATCAACAACTTGTAATGCAAGATGACGAGCGGACCAAGGTTGAAAAGAAACTGCAAAGTGGAACTTCTGGTTAGCACTAAAGAAAATAAGAAACAACCAAAATGGATATAACTAAATTTAATCAAACCAAATAGACAACAATATGGCCATAAAGAAATTATTTTAAAACTTTACATATAAATGACTAATATAGATATAGCATTTAAATTCAAACAAAAGTATAATAATACTATTTAGTACAAAAATGCACTAGTTGTAATCTCTCACTTTTTAGTACAAAAATGCACTGGTTGTAATCTCTCATTAAAAAAAATGCCTAGGTGTAATCTCTCATTAAAAAAAACAAAAATTGTGAATAGTTTCTAAACGTATTATTATGGTAAAGCCAGTATTACAGACGGAAATAACACTCAACACAGTAGGTGAACAGAAAGTTACATGCAATTGTGTTCAAACCTTAAGTTGACAAAATATACCATCGCAGAAGGCAAACAACTCATTACAATAAATTTTCCAATTAAACCTTAATACGAAGTTACCATGTATATATAAGTCAAGTTGTAGTTGCAAGGAATTTGGACGAGGCTAATATTTTCTCATTAATTTCTTTTTTGAATGAAGCATCTGTGGTCTCGAGAGGGGATATATATATCATTTTCTCATTAATTTCTTTTTTGAATGAAGCATCTTTGGTGTCGAGAGGGGATATATATATATATATATATATCATTTTTTATATTGGTTTATTTTTATATTTATTTTTGTTTATTATTGAATTAAAATTATTTGAATATTAATTTTTTATATTTTATATTATTCAATTATTGTTTATTTTTTTAGTTTTATTAATATTTTAAATTTTTTTAATTATTTTTTATTTTTTTATTAATTATTAATTATTGTGGATGTTTTAATTTTCTTTATATTTTTTAATTTTTTTATATTTGACTTCATAATGTTGAAGTAATCTTTCTTATATATATATATATATATATATATATATATATATATATATTTCAACATTTTTCATTTATTTATTTCTTACTAGGTGATCAATTTTTTTATCTTTGTTCGGAGGATGAACTACACTCAAAGTCAACTTAAAATTTTCAATGTGATGGATATAGAAATATCATATCAAAATTGTTTTACTCATAGACACCTTAACTCAAACTTAATACTTACAATAACTTACAATATAATAATATTCTTAACCATAGATATTCACCTCCACTTTATGTGGATATTATTGACTTGTAAATAGGCTTGGTTATAATACCATGCCTTATCAATAGCACATGCCCAAAAACCATCACTAATTTCACAATCAAAATATTTTATAAATAATTTAATTTAATTTAATTTTATAACATTTTTAAATTAAATCTAAAAGAAAATGTTATAGTTTCTTTTGAAATATATCTACTACTAAAAATATTCCATGAATATTCCATAACATTCAATTAAGGTTTAATAAAAATAAAAATAAAAATAGTTTTATATATAGAGATATGAAAATTATATAATATAAATAATATTATTGAGAATCAACCTGGATTCATTTTAAGTAAGGATCTACTAAGTGATGAGAGCAATCGAATCTCTCTAGATGCACAATTTTCCTCAAATTTTGCACTTAAAACTAAGTTTGCATCTCTTATAGTGTTTCGTAGATCCAAAAATAAGATGAATCTATACTAGTATTATATTATAAACTATATTATATAAAATAGAGTTATATTCTTGTTTATGAAAAGATAAATGAAAATTATATTTGAAAACAAATATAATATTAAAATAAAAATATATAAAATATTATAATAATTAATTATAATTAAATTAAAATATATATAAAATATTATAATAAATAATTATAATTAAATTAGATTTAGATCTCTAGTATTTTTAATTATACAATTAAATATTTATTTTGAAATATGATTTATATTATAATATTAAAATATTATCAATTATATATATATATATATATATATATATATATATATATATATATATATATATATATATTTATTTTGCATAGATATATATTTATTTTAAATATGATTTTATTATATTAATATTATAATATCATATTATAGTATAAATGAAAAGTATATGTAAAAATTATATTTGAAAAATATTTATTGTGATATATATATAAATAAAGAGATAGTGTTATAGTTGAACACAATTTATAATATTAAAATAAAAATCATATAATATACATAGATAGTAATATTAAAAAGTAAGATTAAAATATAAATGAGAGTGTTATTGTCAATTATTAAAATATAAATAAGAGTTATATTTATTAAAATATAAATAAATATAAAAAAGTTGTATTTGAAAAATATATATAATATTTTTATTGTCATGAAAATATAATATTCGTTAAATTATTAAAATATAAATAAATATAAGAAAGTTGTATTGAAAAAAATATATAATATTTTTATTGACATGAAAATATAATATTGTTAAATTATTAAAATATAAATAAATATAAGAAAGTTGTTGATGATGATGATGATGATGATGATGGTTAACTATCACTCAGACCAATCTTTGGTCTATTGGACCTAAAGAAAAGAGTTGTTTAATTTGATTTAAGATTTTATTCCTATGCTCAAAAAGCTTGGAGAGAAGCCTCTCAAGTTCACTATAATTTTGACATCTTAAAAGGCTAGGAAGGTCAGTATTGCAACAAAGATTATGAAATTGAGCTCTAATGTGGTTGTATGCGAGGCACTCTAAGAGGAAGTGATTTTCATCCTCGATGTTCATATTCTCACAAAGATGGTAGATCCTTTCCATCCATGGTGTTTTGGGAACTATCCAACAACCTGTTTTACTATGGAGCTCATGAGAGTTCGTTCTAATCTTGGCTATATTAATTTTCTTCTTTGAGCTAGTTAAAACAGAGAGATATGTTTGATCTTCTAAGAGATACTTTTGATCTTCTAAGGTGGGGTTGATGACCTCCTTATAATACCTTAATTTTCTTTTAGCTGCTAAATATTTCTCACACCACATTTTTTCTTTAAAATTAGAAGTAGAAATTTTTTTAATGTTATTGATTTTTGCAATGCAACATTCTCGTCGATCTCCCAATGGTTTAACCAGGCCCTGGTGTCTTTATACCAACCTCGTTTAAGCCTTAGGTGGTTTTGGCTAGAATTTAAAGCTAGCTAGGAAGTCTATGGTCTCCTATTCTATTGAGCTTGTGCTTGTACAACAAAAGCCTAGTCATAGCTAGGCTCTCAATAGGGGAAAGACCCACTTCTATAAGTAGAATAGGATAGGGTGTATTGCTTTTAATTTTAAGGTTATACGTTATAAAACACTTCTGGATTTTCTCAATCTTTCTCCAGGATTCTCTAGAGATGCTGCAACCCCAAACCTCACATCCATATAAGATAACAGGAGTGAATAAAGTTTCAAAGAGGAGTTGTATTTGAAAAAAATATATAATTTTTTTATTGTCATGAAAACATAATATTTGCTAAATTATTAATATGAAAATATAAAATAGAATTATATATATATATATATATATATATATATATATATATATATATATATATATATATATATATATATATATATATATATATATATATATATATATATATATATTAATTAGTATTTTTAATTACATAAATAGGTATATAATTTGGAATGTAATTTAAAATATAATACAATTTTATTATGATGATGATGATTAATGTCCATTAAGATCAATATGGTTTATTGGACCTTTAAAATGTAAGAATTTAGTTGAGATTCTTTAATATTTTATTTCTATGATGGAAAAGAAGGGAGAGAAGGATTCCTAGTTCAGTATAGTTTTGTTGACTTAACACGTTAAGAAGGTCGGTACTGTGGCAAAGATTTTGAAAATTAGAATGGATGTAAGTAAGCGCTGGGGAATCCATGTGAAAGTGCATTTCATCTTCAACCCTCTCACAATCAAAAAAGTGAGAGCATCTTTTGTCGTAATTCATTTTCAGAATTAAACAACATGAAATTTCACTTTGAAGCTTATGAGAATTAGTTCTTATCTTGGTAATATTCATTTTCTTCTTAGCACTCGAGAAGACAAAAATATAATTTTGTTATCAATGTTGGGGTCGATCACCTCCATATAATACCTTAGATTAATTTTCCTCTAACTCCTTATCATCCCAAAACTTATCCTTAAATTTGGAAGTAATAATATTTTTAATTGTATCCTTATTCTCCAAGATGATCTCCTCAATTACCCCCTGGTGGTCTAGCCAAGACTAGTCATCCTTATGCCAGCCTCGCTTGAGCCAATGGTGGGGGTTTTGGCTAGTTAGAAGAAATTTTGGGGAGCCTATTAGCTTTCATGTCGTATAGCTTCTTATTTTATATGAGATACCTAATCAGAGTCATGCTTTCAATGGGGCAAAGGATAACTTAAATCAAGAGGACAGGGTATGTAGTATTTCCTTTAATCTTAAGGTTGTAGCTAATTATAAATTGCTTTTGGATCAACTCAATATTCCTCCAATATTCTCTAGATATACTACAACCCCAAACCTCATATCCATATAAAATACCAGGGGGTGACAAGAGTCTCAAAGATGAACTTTTTTTTACTCCATATCCAAAGATCTCTCGACTTATAATCGTTTTCAAGCCCATAATAAGCTTTCCAACCTCCAATTATATTTTTCTCAATGTTATAATTCTAGTTGAGCTAATGATGAATGTCAATTCCCAAATATTTGTGTGAAGAAATTTCTCCAAGTAATTATTATCAAAAATGAAATTATCATAGTTAGTCTTTTTGGATTTTGTTATCATGAATTTAGTCTTGTCGATATTAACAATGATACCCATCTTGGAGCAATAATATTGGACGATTATAAGCTGCTTATCAAGATCGTCAGGGCTCTTGGCTAGAAGAATAATATCGTCAGCATAAAGGAGAAAAGTAATGACCATACCAGTGAGCCTCAAGCCATGACATCTTGTAGCTTCCAAACACTCTTCTAGCTTATCAATGTAAATGCCAAAAAGGGTATGGGATAGGGGACACTCTTGCTTAGCTTTGATATTGTTTTAATTTCTTCTAACTATCCTTTGGTGGTCTAAATATTGGCAATAACATTGTCTTATAGCCTAGTCATAGCAACTCTCAACTAGAGAGGAACAATTATCTCTTCTAGCCTCTTCCATAGCTTGTCCCAAGGAATTGGGTCTAAAGCTTTTCTAAAGTCAACAAAACAAAAGATATGAGTTTTATTATTATGGCATTCCTGTGTAATGACCCTCTCATAATATATTATAAATCATATTATATAAATATGAGAATTATATTTTGATTTATAAAAATATAAATGATAGTTATATTTGAAATCTAAAATTATGTTATTTAATACAGTGTAAATATTTTTAAACATTTACAAGTTTGTTCAATTAAAAAATAATAAAATTTTAAAAGAAATATAGAGCTCAATATGAGAGAGATGTTATAATCTTTGTAAGTAAACATTTAAATGTTGGCTCAATTAATAATAAAAAAATAAAATAAAATAATAAAAATAATCAAATTCAATTTGTTATATTGTAATTTTGATTTTATTAACAAAATTATAATCCATTTTTTTAGATAAAAGAAAATCATAATATACATATCACATTAAAATATATAACATATAAATTAAGACCAATTTTACCACATCCATTAAAATAATTATTTTGTAACCATATTTAAATCTTACAAATAAGCACATAAAAATTTAATACTTACAATATAACAATGTTATTAACCATGGATATTCAACCCACTTTTCCATGGACATTATTAACTTATAAATAGGCTTTCTTACAATACCATGGGCAAATACCACAGCTTATCAATACCACATGCCCAAAAACCATAACTCATTTCACAATCAAAATATTTTATAATTATTGAATTTTAATTTAACTTTATAACATTCTTTAAATTAAATATAAAAGGAAAAATGTTTAATTACTTTTGAGATATATCTAAACCTTCTATTCTCACTAATACTAAAATATTACTTAGAGAATAAAGCAAAGTTTTAATAAAATTAAAAATGATAGTACTTCTATATATAGAGTTGTGAAATTTATATATTATAAATAATATTATTAAGAACCACCATAGATTCATGGTAATTAAGGGTTTATTGAGAAATGAGAGGAATCAAATTTATGTAGGTGCAACCATTTTCTCAATGTTTTCACTCAAAGAGAAGTTTACATATTGAGAGGTTTGATTCCTCTCTGGGCTTGGTAGATTCAAAGTTAAGATGGATCTATACTGATATTATTTTATAAATGATATTATATAAATGAGAGTTATATTTGGAAAAAAATTATAATATATATATATATATATATATATATATATATATATATATATATACACCAACCTAGATCCATCTTAACTCTAGATCTACCAAGCTCACAAAAGGATCAAATCTATTCAGATGCAAACCTCTTTAAGAGTGAAAATAGAATTGATCCCTTTGGCCCCTTAGCAAATCCAGAGTTAAGATCTCTTGTAACATCTCTTGCAAAGGATCAATTGTAACATCTATTGTCAAAATTTCCATCAATTTCCAACTATGTATGCTTTGTTTGCAATTACTCAAGAGTGTTTTGATTCTAGCCCCTTCTTCTTTCATCCCAAAACATGTCTCCCATTCTTTAAAAATTGGGATATGGAGAGGCCATAGTAGGATATATTCATAACAAGACTCACACTGAAGGTAAGATTTCTAAAATATGTTCGTAGGTGAAACTGTTGAATTTCAGAGGAATCCCTTTAGGAAGATCCATCTCCACACATCAGAGTACAAGATAAGTGACCATGAGAGGTTGCATTGTCAGATACTTTCTTAAGTAATTTCCAATACTCTTCAAGGATGATTCATACCAAACATGTGTTAACACATTAGGAGTTAAACTCAAAATGACATAGTTCCTAATTTTTCTATGAACGGATGGAAATTTGTATGTCATGTTTTCAAGAGAGGTTATCCTTCACAATTAACATGGCCCAACTTTCAAAATAAGTAGTTTATTTTCCTATAAGCTAAATATCATAATAGAGAGACTCTTACCATTCATAAATCCAAGCTTAAATTTTTTTTTTTTAATGTATAAGCACTAATTCAAAAAAAAAATATTGAAGAGAATTTACCAAAAAAAATTCTAAAGCCCTGGAACAACTCTAGATTCGATATATTTTTTTTTTCAAATATACATCATATACCACCGTGGTTGTTTGACTCAACTAAAAAAAAATTTGCTTAGTCTTATAGAGTCTTTTCTTATTATACTCAATCATGGGATAAAGAAGCTCAAAGGTGATCTCCATAATAAGTCGATCATTATCTTGATAATCATGTAATTGAATTACTTCAATCTAGATAGAATTATTTACTTATTTTTCTCTTAAACAAGTCATAATGTTAAACCCTTCAGCTCTAATAATTGAATTAAAGAAGTCACTCGAACCATAAGTTGGCATCTACCTTTTGAATATGGCTCTCATCTGACCAATTCACTTGTCACAGGATCCCACCATACCTTTTAGGGTTGATCTGATGGTCTTGATTCTAGAATTATGGTTATGATAACTTCCCCTCCTTCCACCTCCACCGGGAAATTCACATTTTGTGCTTTGTTTTTCGGCTTTGGCGATCCGCTACTAACCCTAATGGAATTACCATTTTTCTCCTTTTTCTTTCCTAGAGTCCTCAGTAAAAGCGACTCAAGTATAGAGGCCTTCACGAGTTAGTCAATTATAGGTTCTTGATGTTGAATCTCATTCATTTTCCTATAATTTGGTTCTCTTGTAACTTATAGTCAGTGGTTGCCCGCTACAAGTTCTGATGGAGTTTATTGTTTGTTATTCATTTAGGTAACACCCCGCTTTATATTTTCCTTTTATCCTGAGGATTCCTTATACGAGGATTCACAGCCCAACTATTGTAATTAATTAAATTATAATGAAGGGTTCAAAGTTTAATCTCCAAAATACAAGACTATTTTCAATGTAGTTTTGGTTAATATAACATTGACCAATGACCTGTATAATTACATTTTTTTTAAGTTCCTAAAGAATTTCCTTATATATATAATTGTTTAATTTATATTATTGTGCAAGTATTATTTTGGTATTATGGTTTCCTCGAATATACTAGTTAAGGATATTTCCTCGAAAATCTTGGCCTCCCAAGATTTTAACATGCATCCACATTTCCACCATCTCAACTTATGATAAAGCCTGATTTTTCCACTTTGACCCTCAAATAAATGTTGCTCCTCAAGTTTTATATTTCCTTCCATAACTTTTCATGATACTACCACAATAAATATATCTCCCCCTTATTAAAATGTAGAATTATCCATTAGCACTAGTTCTAGCCTTTCATAATGCATTCCGATAATATTTGTCACCTTATGCATGTGTAGCCTTACAATTGGATGTGTTATCACTCAGTAATTTTCCTAGACTAGGAGGAAATTGCAGAGGTAACCACAAAGCCGCTTGTAAAGCAGGAATCTAGCCCTTCCAACTTCAAAGAGGGATCTCTATTTTTTATTAATATTTTTTTTCCTAATATATTAGGCTAGCTATAAGTTTCAGAGGTTTGTTTTTTCAAAGATTTGGTTGAAACTACGGAAATGGAGTCATGAATATTAGGATGATCAAATACTAAAATAGCAACTTAGAAGTAACAGGGAAAGGTAGGAAATATTTTGGATCGTTTAGAGCATTTGTGGGGTGAATGAGATGAAAAGATTAGGAATTAATTAAATATACAACATGGTAGGATGAATTCTATACCTAACATCAAAGTGAAAACATGAGTATTGTTTATAAGACAAACCACAGTGTAATTAAACAATTTCAGCCCTTTATCTTCTTTAAACAATAGAGACAAAAAAACATATGGAAAACTGGGAAAATAACAATTTCACATGAGAAGATACATCAGAAATTTCTTGACATGGGAATCCTGGAACAAAATTTCTATATTGATGGAATTGATCACTTCAATACATGCACAACATACATCAAAATGCGGACTTTTTCTTTAAACAAGCTCCAACCTATTATACTTCGAATTATGAAGTGATTTATACAATTCTTAACAAAATATATTGATTTAAAATATCAAATTTTATTACAAAATATCTCAAAAATTGTTTATAAAATAGTACAAAAATATAGGACAATTAAAACTGTTGAAGTTGTTGGCACTATCTTTGAGGATTGCTGGTGATGACTAGGCCTGAAAAATTGTTGTTCTGTTGATGAATATGTAAGACTGCTTTTTACTCCAAAATGTGACACAACTTATCCCATCTATTCTCATATGGGATAATTTAGCTAAGTTTCTGTAAGTTTCATCCGCCTCGGTATATTTCTGGAAAGTTGTTTTGATTAAGAACAAATGTTTTATTTCATGTTTGATAAGCAAGTTGATCTGGATTTATGCAAGAACGCAACAGAATAAACACATAACCATAAATACAGAGATGCAGCGGAAATAACACTTCATTTCATTAATATCGAAGAACTGAAATTTGCTTATAGACAGAATGGAAATAAAACTAGCTAGGGCACTGGTAGCTATCTCTGAGAAGAGATGTGGCGGCTACAGGCCTCTGAACTGTGTTACAATGAGGCTCGAGGGCCTCTTTATTATTGAGAAACAATGGAGAACCCTAAACATCCCAAAAACCTAACCCTAGGAGATGAAGCGCCAAAACTATGGGCCCCGTTTGGGTAAATTGGTGTTTCAACTTCCCAGGGACGTAACTTTGGCATACTATCTCCGTTTGACGCACATGATACATCATTAGAAAGCTCTATCCGAGGAATACAACTTTTGTGACGATTTGATGATCAAATCGCAACAAATTTCATACCCAAAAAACGTCGTTTAGGGCCTCAAAACGGCTCCGGAAGTTCAGGACCCGAAAAACTGCTAAAAATAGTAAGTTATGCCAAAACTGAAAAACTGAAAGAGACAATGGTGGGGTCCCAAGTGGAATAGGCGGGTGGCCACCAATATCCACCTGGATCATTCCTCCCCCCTTAGGAAGCAATGGTCCCCATTGCGTTAAGTTCCTCCATGAGATGAGGAAATTTCTGCTGAACTTGGTCCCTGGTGAACCACTTTCCTCGGTGCAGGAGTTGGCCAGCTTTGACAACCCGATACAGTTGGATCCTCTGTTGGCGAGTGTTCTTAATTTGCATGTCCATGATACAATCTGTGGTGGCCTGTTCCATGCAGTCTGGGTTTAACTCTGTTGGTGTGAGTTGTTCTGCAATGTCCGAAGTGTCCAGCAGAGGTGGGAAGTAAGGACGAAGGTGATCCACATTGAAGACTGGGTGCAGACCAAGGAATGGTGGAATACTAAGCTCGAAAGCATTGTTCCCTACAGCCTTGGTGATGGTGTACGGCCCGTATCGGAGCGGGCGAAGCTTGCGGTGAGGTCCAGTGAGGCGCTCCTTCTGCAAATGTAGCCATACTTTGTCGCCCACCTGGAAGTGGTGTGGCACCCGGTGTTGATCATGGCGTTGCTTGTACTTCGCATTGGCTCTGTCCAATATATCATGAACCTGTTGGCGGATGTGTTGAATGCGCTCGATGAAGCTACTTGCTTTGTCAACTTCGGACTGGACATGAGCTGAATCGGCCTGAGCAGCTGCAAACGGCATGGCTATGTCAATGGGACATAGTGGTTGGAATCCCAAGCCCACCTGAAAGGGGCTATGGCCAATTGAACTGTGGAGAGCCCGGTTATAACTGTGTTGTACATAGGGGAGGATCTCGTCCCATGTGCGTGGATGCTTTGAGTTGTACATGCGCAGAATGTGTACAATCATTCTGTTGACGACCTCTGTCTGGCCATCTGTTTGGGGATGGAAAGCTGTGGACTTGGTGAGATTTGTGTCCAACATTGACCAGAGGCTGGACCAAAATGTGCTGAGGAACCTGCTATCTTGATCTGATATGATAGACTGTGGGATCCCAAAGTGCACCCACACTCGTTCAAAGAAGATTTTAGTAGTGGCTTCTGCTGTGATATTCTTCTTACAGGCCGCCATGATGGCCATCTTCGAGAATCTGTCAACGACCACGAAAACACAGTCATTTCCATTCTTAGTAGAAGGCAGGCCCGACATGTAATCCATGGAGATGGATTCCCACGGTCGACTAGGGGCAGGTAGTGGAGTATATAGGCCTTGCTTCTTGATGGTCGGTTTGGCAATGGCACAAGCAGTGCAAGATCTGATGTGCTTCTCGACATCCTTTCGAAGGTTCGGCCAATAGAAATACTTCTGTAGTATTGCTACTGTTTTCTCGACCCCGAAATGCCCAGCGACTCGACTGTAGTGTGCTTCCCATATCATCTTGGCACGCTCGCTTGAAGGAACACAGAGGTGTCCCAGGTGACATAAAAGTGCATCTTGGAGGTGAAAATTTGGAACTTGCGTGCCCCCCAAGAGTGCCTTGTAAGTGTGGTCGAATTCTGGGTCACTCTCATAGAGAAGCGGCCAATCAGAAGTCTCGTGCCCACAAGAGTTGAGCACGGTGGTGAGCGCCACGATCGGTGGTCGGCTGAGGCAGTCCGCAACATTATTGGTGCTACCCTTCTTGTACTTGATGTTCAAATGAAACTGTTGCAGATATGTGGACCACTTCTGATGGCGATCATTCTGCAACTTCCCTTGTGTCTGTATGAACTGCAGGGGCCTGTGGTCTGTGTTGATGATTGTTTCCTTCCCCAAAATGTAATGCTTCCATTGTCGACAAGCTTGCACAATGGAGTACATTTCTTTGTCATATGTGGGGTACTTGCGAACTGTGTCAGACAATGTCTCACTGTGAAATGCCACTGGATGTCCCTGTTGAGTAAGAACTGCCCCAATAGCATAGTCAGAGGCATCTGCCTCGATCTCAAATGGCTGTTGCAAGTCTGGTAAAGTGAGCACTGGGGCAGAACAGAGGCGGTTTTTCAGTTCTGTGAACGCCTTCTGTTGAGGTTCCGACCAAAAAAAAATTTTCTCTCGCTCCTCCCTTGGTGACTTGACTCAAGGGCCAAGTGATATGAGAGAATCCCAACACGAACCTCCGATAGAAATTAGCAAGACCCAGAAAGCTGCGAAGCTCTGTTATAGTGGTTGGGGCTGGCTAATCCCGAATGACTTGGATCTTGGCTGGATCCACATGCACCCCCCTTTCATCAATAATGTATCCCAGATATTGAACCTGGGTCATGCCAAAAGTGCACTTCTCCAAATTGGCACACAACTTGTGTTGCCGCAGTGTTTGGAGGACTTGTCGGATGTGGTGAAGGTGCTCTTCCCAAGTCTTGTTGAAGATCAGAATGTCATCCAAGTACACCACTACAAATGAGTTGGTGAATGGCCGCAAGATGTCATCCATCATCCTCATGAAGGTTGCGGGAGTATTCGTCAACCCGAAAGGCATGACTAGCCATTCAAAAAGGCCTTCCTTGGCTTTGAAGGCAGTCTTCCACACATCAGAGGGTTCAATTGGTACCTGGTGATACCCAGACTTCAAGTCGATCTTACTGAAATATTTTTCACCTTGGAGTTGGTCTAGAAGGTCATCAATCCGTGGGATTGGGTACCTATTCCGGACAGTGATCTTGTTCAGCGCCCGATAGTCAATACAGAGTCTCCACGTCCCATCCTTCTTCTGTACCAACACGATCGGGCTCCCACAGGGCGATGAACTTGGTCTGATGTGACCTTTCTGCAACAGCTCCTGAATCTGCCTCTTGATTTCATCATTTTCAAGAACAGAGCGTCGATAGATCGGTCCATTGGGTAGCGGCGCACCTGGGGTCAGATCAATCGGGTGCTTGACCTGGCAGTGCAGAGGAACCCCTATGGGTGAGGTGAAGATGTCCCCGTACTCCTCCACGACCTTATCCATTTGTTTTTGTCGTGCAGAGGGGCCCTGTCTGGAGGTCGTGGCCACAGTCTTCTTCTTGCCCTGGGGGCGGATCATCAGGAAAACAAATTTCCTGGTTTGGGAAATGAGCTTACTGCATTGTTTTGTAGTAACCAAAGAGATAGCCGTAGGAGGTGGTACCTCTGGTATCCTGTACAACTTATTTCCCAAAGTAATAATAATAGCACGAGGTCGAGACTCATACACAGCATGATGCTTCCATAAGTATGGTTGTCCTAATAATACATCAGAAACATCAATAGGAGCAACGTCACATAATACCTCATCCGTGAAGGGCTTGATGCTATAGGGAAGGCGACACTGCCGGCCGACGCGGAGATCTCGTCCTTGGTGAAGCCACCCGATGGTGTATGGATGTGGGTGAGCTGTGGTCGGCAAGCCCAACCGCTTCACGGCGTCTGCTGAAATGAGGTTCTTTTGGCTCCCATTGTCGACAATGAACTGTACAGGGGAGCCCTTTACCCACATCCGGGAGTGGAAGAGACGTTCCTCCTCCTCTGGATCTTCCGGTTCCTCCTTCTGGACCTTTGTAGTGGCAACAGTGGCGTTGGGCTCCGCATCAATAATCTGTTTCCCTTTTTCATTCCCCTTTTCAGGTTCTGATTCGGAGTCAGAGCATGCATCTGACTCAGAAGCCCTCATCTCGGCCACTAGCAATTGCTTGGCCCGACACTCACTTGTGTTGTGAGTGGAGCTCTTATGGAACTCACACCACTTTCCCATGTCCTTCTTTGTCTTTGCGGTGCTGTTCTTTTCTTGTGGCTTCGATGAGTTGTATTTAGCCGCCATGCCTTGGCTCTGTCCTTTGTTCTGCGGTTTGGAAGCACCTTTCCCTTGCTTTTGATTCGCAGATCCAAAGTCTCGCTTCTTCTGCTTGAATTTCTGCTCAATCTTGGCAACATACCGGTATGCCGTACCAAGCGAGGAGATGTCAAGGAACTCCATTTCCTCCTGAATGTATTTTTGCAGACAGTTGCGATACTTTAGCACCAGATGTTTCTCTGAATCTTTGATACCCAACTTTGTGCGCAGGGTATGGAACAGATTCGTCAGCTCATGCACATCTTGATCCCTTTGTTGTCGCAGCGTGGTCCATTGTATGCACTTGTCCTCATAGCTCCCCACGGGATAGTACTGTTCCTTGACGGCGTCTCGGAAAGAATTCCAAGTTGGTACGGCCGAGAACAGAGAGGGTTCTGTCTGGTCCTTGTTCTCACAGTAGGTTTCCCACCAGTCCTCAACATGGGGGGTAGCTTTGAGGAGTGCAAAAATAATCTTCTCCCGGTCTGAAAAGTCATGAACAGAGAAATATCCTTCTAATAGATTCAACCATCTATCTACGGCATCCGCGTCTATTTGACCCTCAAATATGGGAATGTCAAAATTTACTTGTACCTTAAAGGGAGTCGCAACTCCAGAGTGGCTACTAGATGCAGATGCGCCGCCAGTGGGCAGCCGTTGAAGGATCTGAGCAAAGTTATCCATCATCGCGTTCCTTTGTTTTTCGAGGGCCTCCTCGAGCAATATTTTGATAGGATCTCCTGCTCCCTCATCTTTCTTTTTGTCCCCCATGGGCGTCCGTCGAGGTTTGCGAGGTTGATCTTGCAAAGGTTCCACCAGATCAAGCCCTAGCTCCTTATACCCCGACCTCGTTGGGGACATGCAAAGAAGGATCGAGAAAAAGCAGACCGCTCTGATACCACTGATCCGGATTTATGCAGGAACGCAACAGAATAAACACATAACCATAAATACAGAGATGCAGCGGAAATAACACTTCATTTCATTAATATCGAAGAACTGAAATTTGCTTACAGACAATGGAAATAAAACTAGCTAGGGCACTGGTAGCTATCTCTGAGAAGAGATGTGGTGGCTACAGGCCTCTGAACTGAGTTACAATGAGGCTCGAGGGCCTATTTATTATTGAGAAACAATGGAGAACCCTAAACATCCCAAAACCTAACCCTAGGAGATGAAGCGCCAAAACTATGGGCCCCGTTTGGGTAAATTGGTGTTTCAACTTCCCAGGGACGTAACTTTGGCATACTATCTCCGTTTGACGCACATGATACATCATTAGAAATCTCTATCCGAGGACTACAACTTTCGGGACGAATTTGATGATCAAATTCGTTGGTGCTTTGATACCCAAAAAACGTCATTTAGGGCCTCAAAACGGCTCCGGAAGTTCAGGACCCGAAAAACTGCTAAAAATAGTAAGTTATGCCGAAACTGAAAAACTGAAAGAGACAATGGTGGGGGGCCAAGTGGAATAGGTGGGTGGCCACCAATATCCACCTGGATCACAAGTCGAATTCCAAACCTTCCATGAAGGCTTTTCCCATGATGGTTCCTTTTATGGTGGAAAACTTTGACTTATCCTCGGCTATGGTGTACAATTTCTGCTAATAATCCTCCAACTTGACTAACTTATCTCCAATTCGTTTCAAACCTAGAAATCCCTTTTGATGCAGCACATTGAATTTTCTATGAAATTCCTGGATGTTGGCCTCCAAGTTATGGCATTTATTTTCTAATTGAAACATCATATTATTTTTGGTACGGACTCTTCTCACTCTAAGAATGTTTTATGTCATGTCTGCAATCCCAAATTCCTCGATTTCATCCTTAGTTTTTTAGTTTAGAACCTTTATCAATGTATTTGCTTCACCTAGATTTTGTCCTAAATCAGCTTTCACCTTTTCAATGATCTCCTTTGATCTCTGTACTAGTTCCTCCTGCTCAAAAATTGTCTTAATAGAGGGCCAAATTGCAATGATAGCTTCATTTTTTTCGACCCATATGTTCTCCTTATCATGTGCAAGTGTTTGATCCATAACAGACTCATTTTCTAGCTGTTCAATTCTCTAGGTCAGTTTGTGACTTTTTTGAAGCTCTTCTACATATGTATTATCAATTTTTAACTTTTTCTCATGAATGGTTTTAAGTTGAGCTTTCATCTTTTCAATTTCCTGCCCTCTGATGGACAAATCTTCCATGGCCTTGATTAATTCTCCTTATGCATATTTAGACTATACCCATGTTGTGATGGTTGTTGAAGTGGATGCTTCTATTTTCAATGTACCTACAATGGGAATTGTACTTGTAATAGGAACTGATGTGAGTGGAATGACTGTTAGCTAAGAGGATTGTTCCTTTTCCTTTAACAACTTCTCCATCTCAATCTCCACTTGTTTAATTTGACCATTTTTTTCAATGATGATCTTGAACATATCTTCTTTTTCTTTCTCTGAGTGTTCAACTTCTTTTTCTTGAGGATCTTCAAGGGATGGAAGCTTGAGTTTCTTCCTTAATGTTTCAATGTTTTCATTCTTTCTTTTAACAATTTCTTTAGTAGCCTTTACATCTTTAGGATCATATCCCAGTTTTATCACTAGATCCTCCACAAAATTATTTTTTGTGTCTTTAGCCAAAGAGGATATCTTCTCAAGTTTTAAATGAGACTGGATGTTGTTGACTGAAGCTTTCAATTTGGAAGTTGTCATTGGAGTGTTTTTCAAAGCTGAATATAACATCTCACATGTTTTTTTATGCATGTCCATTTGATAAATGGGATGAATCTGATCAGCATCAAAGGAAAAGATAGACTTATTGTAGCCATCTGCAGTTTTGGGAAAAGGAACTGTTGCATGGAGAAAATAAATTTGCAAATGTCCTTTCTCTATTTCAAAGGTAGAGAGAAGCCTATGCTATGATGTTTCTATCTGTTTCCAAAATTGGGAATAGTTGGTAGCCTTGAGCATCTCATTTTTCTTCTTAATCTCTTTGTACTTGGTAAATATGTTTGGTTTCACCTGGTCATGAACCAATTCTGCTATTTAAGATGTGTCTAGATTCTCTTGGGAGACCAAGGAAGATGGAGATCCTTTAAAAATGTCTTCATTTCTTGGGAAAATAGGAGCACAAGAACCTATTCGAACTATAGTAGACTATGCATCATCTTCATGCAGAAAATGTGATGCTAGATTGGTCTTTTGCTTCTTCTTATAGATTTTGAATTCTTTCGCTCCAATATATATGACATAAGGGGAAACATATTTCCTTGGCCTCTTTTCTTGTTTCTCTTTTGTTTTGAAGTCTGTGAAATCGTTGTAGATATTACCTGCTCTTTTGCTTCATGTAAAGTATTCTCCTCCCACTGATCTTGATTCATAAACTTTTCTATCTCAAGCCTTAGAGTGTGAGTATAATGAGTAGTCTTTTGTTCTACTCCGAGTTTTGAAATGATGCCAAAGGGTTCATATGAATAGGTGAAGCTGAGTTTGAATTTTATTTTCTTTAGGAGAAAATCAGCTTCCTTTCATGTTTCCCTGGTGTTGCAAATAAAGGGTCCAACCTGTGTTTGATTTTAAATTAGATCTTATTTTTTGCTGCAACAAAATGTAGATCATCCATATTAACCATATGTATAATATAATCTAATGAAAATATCCTCATAGGGATAAAATTATGTAATCTGTATGGAGGCAGTTCACATTCATACACTTTGATTTCAATGTAGTTTTGGTACAATTACCAGTAAACTGTCTTAGTCTGCTCACTGAGATGCAGAAATATCTTTATCTCTGGCCCTATCCTTGGTTCAACAACACTATTCAATAGGCACGAAGCTGTATATAAGAATTGGTCAACATATTCACTGTGGGTAAATTCATTGATCCGAATGGAAAATGGCATCAACCCATGGTATTCATCTACCCATGTTATCCATCCACCCATGGAATTTACCCATGGTATTGTAAATGGCATCGACCCATGGTATTCATCCACCCATGATATTTATTCGCCCATGGTATTGTAAGTGAGCCATGGTATGCATCCACTCATGGGATTTACCCATGGTATTGTAAGTGGTATCTACCCACGGTATTGGCTCATGGTATCCACCTATGGTATTGTATCTCAAAAAAAGGCTATAAATAACAAGCCTCACTTTGTAAAAGGACAGATTGTCCACCACAATGTAGCTTCTATAATTATTATCTGTTTTAATAAAACAAGTTTCTTTATAGTTTTATTTTCTTTGTGTTCTCTATTTTTTTTAGCATTCTAATTTTGCAAATCTTGTTAGATCTATTTCAATTTTTTTAGATCTTGGGGGCCTCCCACCAAGATATGGATCAGTGGTATCAGATTCAGGTTACGAATCCATGGGAATGAGGGTTTGAAGCATATTTCAGTTTCAATTTTTTGCAACAATCTTCAGCAAACTCCATGAATTTCTTGGGCGGCGAGTTTGCAGATCAAATCTGAAAATTTTGATAAAAAATTTACAAAATCGAAGATCAGATCTAGATTCCTTGCAAAAAAATTGGCCGAATTGGAGTTCAGATGAGGGAGATATCGTTGATTTTAAATCAACAATGTTGCAGAAAATGTTCCGACGACAATTCGTGGACAGCGGATCTCCTGTCATTTTTCGTAGTTATCAGTGCAAAATTTCAGATAAATGGCTATATATCTAAGTTCTCCTTGAAAAATCACCCAATTTCAAAAAAACAATCGATCAAATCGGAGTCCGGATGTGGCAGTTATCATTGATTTAAAATCAGCTATTTTTTCAAAAATTTTGTGACGACGAGACAGTTTTAGCACGAATCTGAGAGTCTAGGGTCTCCAGATAACGATTTCAAACATATAAGAAGATGCAGAATGATCATTCCATTTCCAAAAATAGGCTATAATAAATATTCTGAGTCATATTGACCAAGTTATGCTCATTTTAAATTTGGAGCAGCATTTGGAGCGGGTTCCCTTTGAAGAGGTGCCCTCCCACCCCGCTTTAGTAGGCACCTGCTTCACATTCATCAGTTTCATCATAGCAGCATTCAGCTTTGGTTATTTGGAGACGTGCCCTCCCACCCCAAGCTATATAGGCACCTGCTACTTCATCAACAATCAGCATCACGATTATGGGTCAACCGCACAAAATCCTTTTCATCAAAGTCCATTTGCTAGGCCGCACACTGTTAGTCACATAGTTGGCCACAAGCACTACAAGGTATCTCTATCCTCGGATCTTCGTTTTTCATGGTTTTGATTCATCCATAAACCCACACTTCATCGAAGTCCATTTGCTAGGTCGCACACTGTCAATATCACAGTTGGTCACAAGCATTACAGGGTATCTCTATCCTCGGATCTTCGTTCATCACGGTTATGGGTTAACTACACAAAACCCTTCTCTTCAGTGGCTCTTCATATTCAACAAAGGCTTCTCCTTCACGCAATGGGGACCATTTCTTCTTAAGGAGGGAGAAATGATCCGAATGGAAAATGGCATCAACCCATGGTATTCATCTACCCATGTTATCCATCCACCCATGGTATTGTAAATGGCATCGACCCATGGTATTCATCCACCCATGATATTTATTCGCCCATGGTATTGTAAGTGACCCATGGTATGTATCCACCCATGGTATCCATCCACACATGGGATTTACCCATGGTATTGGCCCATGGTATCCACCTATGGTATTGTATCTCAAAAAAAGGCTATAAATAACAAGCCTCACTTTGTAAAAGGACAGATTTTCCACCCCAATGTAGCTTCTACAATTATTCTCTGTTTTAATAAAACAAGTTTCTTTGTGGTTTTATTTTCTTTGTGTTCTCTATTTTTTTTGGAATTCTAATTTTGCAGATCTTGTTAGATCCATTTCAATTTTTTTAGCTCTTGGGGGCCTCCCCCCAAGATCAGATCATTCATTGGTATTCTCCCTTACCAAGGAAGTCCAATGAATTACAGACTGGGCATATCCTTTCTCATTCAATTTTTGTAATGTAAATTGAAATCAATCTGCCTGATGGAATAAAAATAAATACACTAAAACTGAAGCATACTTGAAGCTACCTTCTGTGGAAAATTTTAGGAATTATTCATGAATTTCATCTGCTAAGAACTCACTGTAGTTGAAGATAATTAAGGGCATTTCATCCTTTGAGAAAATTGACAAATTTCCCATGATGGCTTCATTAACCCACTGATCGGATTGATAGCCTAGTAAACAAGAAACTATGGAGATTATTTTCTTTGTTGTTTTAGGGAACATGGAGGATGGATAAGGATTACTTTTCTTCGGTAATTGGGCATCCTCAGGTAAGAAAATCTCAACAAAATTGGCTCTGTTAGGGAAGGTAAGGTTCTTGTAGAGATCCATGAGGGACTCTTCTGAGAATGGTTTCAGAGAGTCAATATTTGGAATTTGTAACATTTGATTTACTGACTCAAGGGTTACGGTGAAAATAATGTCACCATCATGGGCTACAATTTCCCTCTGTCTAGGGATATATCTAGAATGGCACCATGCCAAAAACTCAGGAAAGTGATGGGTTTGGGGAAAGATGAATTGGGGTAGGAAGGAGTCACACAGACCCAATTCATCATTGTGATCAATGAAGTTTTGTTTTAACCAGTTTTGAAATTCATAAAGATCGAAATCACAACAGGTTTCAAGAATTTTGTATTCATAGTCTACTAGGGCCATGTGGTCTAGGTGTATGATAGGAGGTAGCATGGGATTTTCATCTTTTTTTTTAGATTTTCCTTTAGGGGCCACAATGAAAAATAAAAGAATAGAAATGTTGCAATTACCTGGGAATTATATCAAATGAAGATTGGTGAATCGATAATTGCGGTTATGACAAGTGAGCTTGATTATTGGACATTGTACAAGTTCTGGTTTTGTTGATTGGGGTTGTGATGACAAGTTTAGTTGCTGACTAGTTCACTGTGACAAATTTTGCTTCTCAACTCCTTAGAACAGTACATGGGACCGGGCCACCAGAACAAGACAATGGTTGATTTATACATAATACCATTGCGGCTTTAAACATTAATGGATAGGATTTGTTGATTAGGGAAACAGATAGACCACGTGGCAAGACTAGGTTGGATGAGGAGTGGGAAGGATGTAATGGTAGAGGGATTAGGGTTGAGTGGGACACAATATATGGAAATAGGGGAGTGAAGGTAATGGGATACGTGGCGGGGGAACAGAGTTAATGGTTAGCTTTTTTGGCAAGAGAGAATTAATGGATTTCGGAGGAGGGGGGGATGCAGTAAATGGTTTTAGGCTGGGGGGTGCGAAAATTATGAGAGAGCGCCACGTCATGAAAAGTGGGAAAAGGAAAACACATTTTTCGGACCACCACCCCCCCCCCTGTGGTTAACGATCAAAGGGGTTGGGAGGTTCCGAACCCGAAGGCCCGCCATTGATTCGAGCAAGCTAGGTTGCCTCCATTGGATTTAACACACTTTTTATTGCATAATGAAAAAAAGTTATGTCCAAAATAACTTTATTACAACTTAATTAATCGTTTTTATACAATGCAGTTAATTTTTTTAAACATACTTAATTTATTTCTAATGTTGCATTTTGACTAGCAATCGTATTTTTTATTTATTTATTTATTTATTTATTTTGTACATCATTTTTTGTTGAGATTGCAACAAGATGATGAGCTTAATGGAAAGGAGTCGCCTTCACTAAGTGGGCCCGCAGGCTATTTTTGGCGCAAAGTCTATTTTTAGACTATATCTATTTTTAGACATATGGATCATGTTCTATGAGTTGCAGGATGCTATTTGTGGATGGTTGGTCAAGTCGGAAAAAATACATGGACTTCTAGTTTTATACATACTGGGCGGAATCTATTTTTAGATTGCCAGTCTAAAAATAGATATGTCGAATATTATTAGCTCTTAATAATATTTGGACTCTAAACATTATCTTATTCTCTTGGAGCACTTCAGTTAAGTGCAAAGATGTGGCACAGGAGCTGACAGAAGGAATTACACTATTCCTGAGGGTTAAGTGGAGCTATTGCATGGATACTTCAGTTAGAACTCATGTGACATAGTTTGGTGGAGTTGATTGAGGAGTTAATGGAGTTGTGTTCAGTTTAACTAATCTAAACATAGTTGAGCTATTTGTATCTAGTTTAACTGATTGATACAATTAGTGAGAGTGGTGTGAATTAATTATTAATTAATTCACTAATTATAAACTCATTAATCAACTAAAGAATGCATCAGTTAACTTCAATGCATCGACATTTTCAGTGGAGACCAGTGCAGAAATAGGTGAAAGAGCAGGTTAACTATCAGTTGTGACTATACAGTTGCTATTTGAAACACACAGATAATTGGAGAAGCCCATGAGGATTACGCAGTACAAGCCAGGTGGTTTATGTTATTTAATGAGCCATCCCATAGCATTGATTACGCAATAGAGGCTGGCTATCAAGTGGCAAAAGATTGGAGCATGGGTTTTGCTAGATCTAGCTTGATAGTGTGTAGAAATTTGAGGTAGTGCTGAGAGCTTGTGAGGAGCTTTGTACTATGATTGTTACATGATCTCCATGACATATAATATACAGATAGTTGGGGTTTTCAGCTTTAAGTTTTCCCATTAAATACTGTGTTCATATGTGTGATTGTTTGTGGTTTTAATGTGTGCATGCAATTGATTTTATTTCCGCATGTGATGATCAATGGTAGAAGAGATTATGTATTATGCATGAAGCTAAAATAGTGTGTGATCAGGAGAATCTCGGTGGATAATATATCAGTTATTCAAATTTCTACATTTTTTTGTTTTTTGTTTTTTTGATTGAGTGGCATTTAGACTAGCTCACTTATTGGGTTTTTTTTTTCATTTTTTCTTTCACATTTTTCTCATATATATCCTTTTATTTTTTACATCCCCTTTCTTTTCCTATTTTTTCTTTTCTTTTCTTGGAAATAATTTGCAAGATGAAATATTATTTACAACATATTTATACACAAATCAACAAATAATTAACAATTTATCTTATAAAATATATGACCCTAATAGTGGCTCTAATGGGGATGGAATCCTCTTTGTGAGGTATCAATAATGATGTAGATCATTAGCATTTATCCATTGGGCATATAACCCTTATTGTGCAGCTAAATTGATTTGCTATTGTTATTATAAATATGGTAGCAACTCATGATAAGCTTAGGGCCTTCTCTTCAGGCTTCAATTTGTGATGTTAGCCACCCACACTTGCAGTAGAAGAATAAAATGATATTCACAATGACTCTTGAATGAAAAATTATCCATTCTTGAGAAAAATAGTGTTTGAGAAGTCTACCATTAACAGGTTCACCTAGCTATTCTTATCCTTTTAAGTCTTTCAAAAAGAATGAATTATTACCTCGGAAGGCTTCAATTTTGTAGGGTCCTTTCCACATACTGTCAAATTTACCATGCTTGCCTTTGTCTTCATTCTTAGCATCCCACTTCAAAATTGGATCATTCAATTAAAAATCATCTACTTTAGTCCTTTTGTGGTAAGTCTTCTTGATTTTGTTCTGAATTACTTGAGTTCTGTTGTAGGCCTCCTCCCTATATTTCTGCAACTGTATGGTTTTCTTTATCCTTCTTGGTAAGTCATTTTCCTCTACTAGTGATTCCTGCAAAAATATTAGCACAGGAATTCCCAAGGAGGTAGGAAAAATTGTATCCACTCCATATACCAATTGGAAAGGAGACATTCCAATAGATTTCTTAGTGCTAATTTTGTCAGCTCCTAGGGCATTAATCAACTTCTTATGCTAGGAATTTTTATTTCTTGCAATATTTTCTTTATGATGTTGACTAAACTATTATCAGAAGACTCAACTAACCCATTCCCTTGTGGATAATAAGTAGTAGAGTTTCCTAACTTTATGTTATATTTTTGAAAAAGGTCGATCATTCTCTTTGATTTGAAAGCAGCAGCATTGTTAGTGATAATATTATTTGATATGTTATCACCAAATTGAGTCCTATTGGGCTACTTCAATGGTCAAGTTGGAGTAACTATTTCAAACCACTTGGAACTGGAAATTAGCCTTTCCAGCCTGAGAGGGCTCTCTCAAAAGGATAAAGGATATTCAATGAACAACTTGAAAGCAGATGGCTAACTCTGAATTGGATTGAATGTGTTTTTGTGTAGGTTGGGAGATGTTATGAAGGCACTACTCTTGTAAGCTGTTGAGGCATGTAGGTACTTAAATGACAGTAGAATACACACATACAGAGCCTTTTTCATTGAGATCCCTGTCACTGACTCCATAGGCCAATGGTAGCAAGCCTTCATCTTTTCAACCTGCAAACATACAAAACCAAGACACAATTCATAGAGTTAGCCATCTATCTTTATCATTATCCAATATCATAAATTACCTGTGAGAGAGCCCTCTCAAACTGAAGAGGCTAAGCTTCAGTGAAAAGCTGGTTTGAAACAGTCACACTGAGTTTTCTTATCAACATCCAATCAAGTACAATATTGGTGATAACCAAATCTGGAAAGAATATTACCTTCTAAAAACTGAATTATTACGGTGTTTTTATCTTGTCTGGTTGGAATAGCCTCAATACACTTGGTGAAGTAGTCAGTGGTTTTAAAAATTCATTTATATTTAGCAGAAGAGCTTGGATGGATTTCTCCAATAAAATACACACCCCATTGTTGGAAAGGAACCTCAACTGAAATTGGTTTCAATGGCAAGGGAAAAAAAATTCTCTTGCCTTCAAATATTTGGCACTAATGGCATGTAGTAACTTTCTTATGAATATTTGCAAACAAGGTAGGCCAATAAAAACTAGCCCTTAGTATTTTGTTGGTTGTGGTTTTCCAGTATAAATGTCCTCCATGGTCCCCTTAATGGAATTCCTGCACGACTTTCTTTGCTTCATCCTTCAATAAACAATTTAGAAAAATACCTCCAACATCTTTCCAATACACATTCTGATCTAAAATACTAAGTTTCGTAGCTTTTAACTTGATTAATCTAGCTTTTGTCTTAGTTAAACCAGGAGGATCTTTTAAATTCTGTAATACAAAAATAATATATGCATACCAAAGAGAGGTAGCAAAATCTTTTGATACATGTGGATTCGTCTACTCTTCCTATACATCAAGTGCAGCTATAAAATTTATGTATAGTGCATGGAAATTGGACTCGGCCATTAGTTTTTCTAATCCTTGACCTTTGATTAGCTTAGTGGGTTTTATCTCAATGTCATATTCTAGAATAATTTTAATCCATTTGCCTATTTTCCCATTTGGATCGATTTGTAAGGATATCTTTTACCATAGTATTTGGGACATATGCAATGATATGGGAATGTAGAATGTAAACTCTAAAATATTTGATTGTTTTTACTAAACAAAATGCTTGTTTCTCCATGATATTGTATTTTAATGAGGCATCCCTAAAATCTTTATTGAATAAAGAAATAGGTTGTTCAGATCCTTCATTATTTTTTTGCAACAAAATTGTTGCAATGGTGTGTTCAGTGCTTTTTTTACTTCATCAAATGATTGTTTTTCTTCTAGGTTCCATTTTACTTCAGTGTCTCTTCCCAGTATATTAGTTATAGCCCTTAGAATCTCAACTAAATTGGGTATAAATATCCTTAGGAAATTTATCCTACTAATGAAATATTGCATTCTTTTTTTGTTTCTTGGAGGATCAGTTTCTAGAATTGCTTCAATCCTGCTAGATCAATTTTAATACCGTATTTTGAAATTGTTTGGCCTGGAAATTTTCCTTCTTCTAAAACAAACAAATATTTCTTTGGATTCAAAGAAATGCCAGATTTCCTACATCTTTCAAAAACAATTTTCAAGTTGTTATCAAAAAATCAAACCTGATAGGCTGCCAATCAAATCAATCTTATGTAACTGTTTCAAACCAATATTTTGAGTGAGGCTTCGCCTCCTCAACCAGAGAGGGCTCTCTCAAGGGTTAATGATTTTTGATATAAATATAGATGGCTAAATCTATGTGGGGTAATAAGCAGATAAATGATATAAATTGGTTGTAAGTCACATTAACAAGTGCACATTGGGCTTATGGAGTCAAAATAGCTTCAGTAAAACAAAACAATCTACTCAACATGGAAGTCAAGGCATATCATATTTCTAGTCCTAAGAAACACATGTGAAACTGTAAAACACACAGTCAGTTTGCCTATGAAGGAAATCAAAGCATCAATGATGAATTCTGAGTAACATAAGAAAACACCACTGCAATAGGATAGTAAAAAGATGCCATTAGAACAAGAACACACTAGAACTCTTTATGAATCTTGAGTTGGCTAAATAGAAAACTCTATAGTAAGCTTAAAACCATTCACTTACAATAAACACACTCTTTTTGCTAAAAAATGTCCAACCCTTAGAATTTTGACTTCTTCATATTTAAAGATAATTTACAACATAGGATAACCTTATCCTGAGCTAGATACATCGAATTCCTACTTTTTGACACCTTTCCTAACCATGTGACATGGTATTTATTACAAAATGACAGCTGCAAACCTAATGAACAGTCTTATTACAAATAGGACTCAAATTCCTTAATGCACTCATAACAACCTTATCTAAACTAGATTACATCATTTTCCAAGTGTATTCCTATAAGGTCGAATCCAAATGATAAGCCCCGACACTTTATGACCTTAATGTTGATCTCCTACAAACTAGGAAATTGTCCCCTATTTTCTAGGCTTAGGATTCTTTGTGTTCTTGAGACACTATGACCACTATGAACCCATGACTTTGAGGTTATTTGTTGTCAAGAACTGAAATAACATATGCCCAAAATCATCTTTAAGTTCCAGTTGTACAAAATCGCCATCAAACTGTCCAAAATAGCAGAAACAGACCTGACGAAAACAACACAGTTTCGTAGCGCTTTTCGCAGTGCAGTCTTTTAACCCATTTGCCTTCAAAAAAAAAAAAAATTTCCTCCAGGGTTATCTTCATATTCAATTAACACAACTTCCCTAGCAATTTCAGGTCATAATAATCACATTTTCCCTCCAAAAATTTATGAGAAAGGGTGAAAAAAGCTGTTACAGCAGTTTCGTAGCGCTTTTCACCCTTTTTGCATTGTTTGCACTATGAAACTGCTGAGTGAGCAGTTTTGTCCAGATTTCTTCAAAATCCAAACCAAAAATGTACCAAAACTTTAGAATACCACTGTTTTAATTAAAACAAATAGTCATATGAACTACAAACCCAAATTTCATGAGATTTATTCTTCATTTTCCCTTTGATTTAGCCTTTGACTTTTTAATAATTTGTCATTCTGCACCTTTGTTTTTTAGTTCATCCTGAGTCAGTTTCAGCTGTAGCTCCAAATCCTCCACTTGGTCTCTTATTCTTCTATTAGTGGCTCTCAAGTGAGTATTGATTACTCTGACAAACTTTGCTTCCTTGATGGCTGGAACTGTCCATGTAAAAAATTGTTCTGCACTACTCGGAATTTCAGACCTAGAAACAGTTTGACCTTCCCAAAGTGCCTTCATTCTTTTGAACTCTGTTTTTTCAATACTGTGCTTTCTAGCCCTATTTATCATCATTGAAATCTCTTGGTTTTCTAGCTTCAATTTCTCCTCAAGATGTTGACACTCTGTCATGTGTTCTTTTCCCTTCATTGTCTTGCTAGCTGCATGCTCCACTATTGGTGATGAGAGATCAACCACCTCTTCAGGGACTCTGGTTTTTTCAACAAATTCTTGTACCTCCTTGCTGCCTTCCTTGAGCTTCTTAGCATGCCTAGTTAAATGCTTCCTTGCTTGAAAGATAAAAGTTGCATTTTCACCCTCAAATTCAAGTTTCTTAGCTGACTTAACCCTTTTATGTTTGTGTTCATCTACTCCAATGAAATCAGCTTGCACAATGGGTGATTCCTCTATATCAATTGCATGAAGGATGTCATATAAATTTTTTTTAATTACTGGGCTATCCTCTGTACCTGAAACAATTATTTTTCCCTTTGATGCCACTCCTTGGCTTCTTGTCATTCTCTTGATTTCCTGCTTGTTGAAAACTTGTTTCTGTTTTGCCTCTTTGACACTTTTTGACATCTGTTTTGCAGGTGATGGAGTTGTTGCAACAAGAACTCGTGACTTCTCTATCCTTTCCTCAACTTTTTTCCTTGGTTTCAACTTTACAAACCTCTTTGACTTTACAACCACAGGCTGACTAGACTCTGCTACTGGAATTGAAGAAGTTCCTTTAGGTTTAGGGTTTCTAGCAGGGGTTAGGTTCTTCAATTCAAAACCATTCATAAACAAAAAAGAAGACCAATCCCTGCTTATTTTCTGAAGCTCATTCAACACCAATAACTTTATCAAACCATGGCGAAACAAAGATGTTTCACAACCATCATACTTGGCTTGTACTTTATCAGCCATTTTGGCAAGGCTCCTATGCAAGTAAAAGGGCAAATCTAGTGATATCATACCTGTGAAATGCAGAAGCAGCATAAAATGAGAAGTATAAAATTTTTGGCACCTGCCTTCACATGTAAAGTACCTTTTTAATGTTGAACAACAGCTTGGCATAGGTGTCTTTGATATAGCTTCTAGGTATTGCATTGTTCAGGTCCATATCTGCATACTCAGGTTTCATGAATTCCTTTCATGGCTCCATGTAAAACTTAAAACCTTTAAACCAAGTCTCTTGCCCCCTTGGTATTTCTATCATAGAAGCAATAATCTCAGGTGTGACTAGCACATTTAACATCCCAACTTTGGTATTTGTTCCACTGAATTTTAATGAAAATTCTTTAGACACCTGTGTGGCAACCCTGCAGCTTTTCACAAAACCAGAGACAACCTGCTTTGCTAAAAGCCTCCATCATTGTTTGATCCTCAATTATAGCTTTCACATTTTCAGGCTCATATCTTAAGCAATGTCCCCCTCTGTGGATTTTCTTCTCCTCCGCCATGCTTCTTAGAAAAACCTGACAGTTTCTCTTGAATCTGTAAAATAGCCTCGCATGATTAGGATATGAAACAGCCTCGCTTGATTATGGAACAACCTCGCTTGAGAATATGGAAGATAACCTTTGTATATAATACCCACAGGCTTAGCTTGGCTTCTTTAGAGCTTAGACACTCATGTGGAAGCAAATGAAAACGAGAATGACCAAATTAGGCAAGATTTTGAATTTAAGGTGTCATCTCATAACTGAATGATGCTTCACTCATGCCCTATCATGACAATGATTACTGTGAGACAAGTAAGTACATTGAATCTAATCTCTAACTAACTCACCATACCCCTATCCTATCATTCCCCAATGGATTCTAACATATTTTGGCTTAATTGACAAGACGGTTAAGAAAGCGTGCTTTCGTAGTGCCCATAGTGTATTTTTCGTAGTTTTCACTACGAAAGTATCAGCACTTTTGTAGCGCAAATCCTCTTTTTGGAACTAGCGGCACTACGAAACGGAGGATTCTTGGCTAATTGCATAAATTTAACCTGAAACCTTATGAAATGATCCCTAAATGGAAAATGTGAATATTTGATCATGGAATGGACCTCTAAATACTTTATTTGAATTCAATGGTAACCTTTAAACTTATAAAAACTCTAACCTATCGTTAACCAAAACCTAAAATGACTTTCAAACCCATTTGAGACGATGATCAAAAATCGAGTTGACACAATGATGTTTTGAAATTTTTTGAGTGATAACAGTGGCTCCACTTGGGATAGTGTGCCCCTGTGGTACACTAGGAACCAGTTGTTCCAGTGCTGCTATCCATTTTCTTGACCAAAACAGAAAAAACTTTGAAATTTCCAAGCTTCCTCCTCAAGCTCTAATGGCCTTCACCTCGGGCTCAAGCTTGCTGGTTTAGCTTGTCATTATTAGCAGAAAAACTCATAAAATGGAATATGTACAATGACATGAGTAATCAATCACATTTTAGGAAGAATAATGCTTCAAAAACCTGCCATTGGCAAGTCCTCCAGCATATGATTTTCCATCCATTTCCTGCAGTATGTAAGTGGTGTTTCCATGAAAAGCAGCTATCTTGAAAGGACCTTTCCATAAGTTCTCAAACTTACCATGTTTGCCTTTCTCTTCAATTATGGCCTCCCATTTCAGCACTTCATCTTGAATTTGAAAAATTTATTCCTTGATCTTTTTATCAAATGTCCTCTTGATTCTGTTTTGATATTGTTGATTGTTGTTATAAACCTCATTCCTCTTCTCTTGCAGAGGTATCAGCTAATTAATTCTCCTTTGGACTGCATTTGGTTCCTCTTCTAGCCCTTGAATCAGCTTAATGGCAAGTACCCCTAGTGATGTAGGAAAAATAGCCTCAGCGCCATATACCAATTCATATGGTGAAGTTCCAATTGACCTATTTATGCATATTCTATCAGCCCATAATGCATATTTTAGCTTCAAATGCCAAGCCTTCTTATTCTCCTGCAACACCTTTTTAATGATCTGCACAAGACTCTTGTTAGAAGACTCAGCAAAACCATTCCCTTGCGGATAGTATGCAGTAGAATGCCCAAGAGTAATATGATATTGATGATAGAAATTGATCATCTTCTTAGACTTAAATGCCTGTGCATTATCAGTTATAATCTTCATGGGGCAACCAAACCTAGACAAGATATTATTTTCTAAGAAAGAAATAAATACATAATCATTTGCTTGCCTAGTTGGGATTGCTTCAATCCATTTGGTGAAGTAATCAGTCGATGTAAGAATCCAGCAATGCTGACCTGATGATGATGGATGAATCTCCCCAATAAAATCTAGCCCCCACTACTGGAATGGCGCTTCTACATAGATAGGCATCAAAGGTAAAGGTACAAGTTTCTTCTTACCCTCGAAAATCTGGCATTCATGGCAGGAATCAACCCTCCAGTAGACATCCGTAAACATGGTGGGCCAATAATACCCTGCTCTTAGAAACTTGTTCACTGTCGCCTTCCAATAATGGTGGCCTCCACAATCTTCTTTGTGGAACTCCTCAATTACTTTATCAGCCTCCTCTCCCAGCAAACAATTCAGCAAAATTCCGCCAGTATCCTTCCAAATCAGATTTCTTTCAAAAATAAAATATCTCAAAGATTTCAGCTTAACAAACCTTGCTTTGGACTTTGTTAGATCAACATATGCTTTATTGTGTTGTAGGACAAAAACAACCTCCTTGTACCAATCATAAATGATGTATTTTTCTTCAATAGGAACTAGTTCCTCTTCATCATCTGAAATTTCTGGTATTTCTACAATCAAATTTATGTCGAGACAGTCAAAGTTTGACTGCGCCATCAGCTTTCCGAAGCCTTTCCCTTTGACCAATTTTGTTGGATTAATATTTATATCATACTCTAGCAATTTGGAAATCCATTTCCCCCTTTTACCATCAGGGTCGGCTTGAGTGAGGATGTCTTTCACAACAGTATTAGGAACAAACGCCACATTATGAGAATGTAGAATATAAATTCTGAAATCTTTGATAGCCTTCACCAAGGCATATGCCTACTTCTCTAAGATATTATACTTCAGCTCATAATTGGCTAATGTCCTACTAAAGAAAGAAATTGGCTGCTCAATACCTGATTGTCCCTTTTGTAGCAGAACTCCAGCATTAGTATTCTCTGATGCAAAAGTGAAAACCAGAAATTCCTTTGAAAATTTTGGACTGATCAATACTGGTGCTTGTGTGAGTGCCATTTTTATTTCTTCAAATGAATTTCTTGCTTCTGTTGTCCACTTAATATCAACCCCCTTCTTCAGCATCCTTGTTATATCCTTCACAATCTCAGCAAAATTAGGAATAAATTGCATTACAAAATTTACCTTTCCAAGGAAAGATTGAATCTCCCTCCTACTTCTTGGAAAATCCACCTTCTGAATTGCATTGACCCTACTTGGATCAATCTTAATCCCATCTTTAGAAATGATATTTCCAAGTAATTTACCTGAAGTTAAAGGAAAAACACTTTTGGTGGGATTTAGAGAGATGCCAACCCTTCTACACTTCAGTAGAATTCTTTCTAGGTGTTTCAAGTGATATTCTTCCCTCCTTGAAAAGACTGTTATGTCATCAAGATAAACAACCACCATCTTGTCCTTCTCTTCAGAAAATGCAATTTACATTGCCCTTTGAAAGGTAGCTCCTGCATTCATGAGACCAAATGGCATCTTGGCGTACATGAAAGTGCCCCATGGCATAGTAAAGGTTGTTTTTTCCTGATCATCAGGATGAACAAGAATCTGATTATAACCTGAAAAACCATCAAGCATAGACATTCTCTGAGAACCAACAATATTTTGCAAAATTTGGTCCATCTTCGAGAGGGGATAATTGTCCTTCAAGGAGGCTTTATTCAAATTTATGAAGTCAATACATATTCTAATTTCTCCACTCTTTTTCCTAACTGGAACCAAATTCGCAAGCCAATTTGAAAATCTGATTGGGACAATGATTTTAGCATCAAAGATATTTTTGACCTCCTTCTCAATCAATGGCATGAGAGGTGGATTGATACTTCTCAACTTCTGCTTGAAGGTATTTTCATTTTCTTTTATGGGAATTGTATGTTGAATAATGGTGGATCATATTCTTTCAAATTAGCATAGTTCCAAGCAAAGACATCTATGAATCTCTTCATCATTTCAACATGCTTAAACTTCATATCAGCTGAAAGAAACTTTGAAAGTTTAATCATTTTGGGCATAGCTATTGTACCAAGGTTACAGCTCTCAACTTCTTCATCATCAGCTTATAACTTAGGGGATTTAAAAACATCATTCTGATCAAAAAAAATTTCTAGAGGTATGAATCCCTTTGGTATGGAATTTTTCTTTAATTGCAAAACTTCAAAATTCCCTTTAGATTCAGCCAGCATATTTTGTTGATCTACCTGTACATTTTCAAGCTCTTCTTTCAGCTCAATAATTTTTTTCACTTGTTGATCATCCTCAAAAACTTTCCAGTGAGTAATATTATCAAGAATAGCTGGTCTATGGCGAATCTCAACCTCATATTTTTCTGTGGAATGCATAGGAATAATGAAAATACTGGCAGAGATAGCAAGGGAATCAGCAATGGAGTTGTGTTCTCTAGTTTTGACAATGAATGTACAGGCTTGAAAGTTTTCTAACATGTCTAAAACCAAGTTCCTATATGCTCTCACCCTTGTATCTTTTGTTTGATAAACACCGTCAACCTGTTTAATGACTAATTCCGAGTCTCCAAAAACATAAATGTTTTGAGCATTCATTATTTTCAAAATTTCTAGATCCAAAATCAAGGATTCATACTCAGCCATGTTGCTCGTTCAATCAAAGTTCAGTTTATAGGAAAGGAACTTACTCTCATCACTTAGATTTTTAATCCAAATCCCTGCTCCTTCTCCTTCTCTGCATGTTGATCCATCAAAATGCAATGATCACCAACCTTCCACCTCTTTATCATTGACTTGTTGATCTTTTGTTTGCTGATTTTCAGACTGCTGAATTTCAAAATTCTTATTTTCTGATTTCCTCTCTTCCTATGCTTCATTAGTCAACTCATTGAAAATAATAGCAGAACCAAGTTCAGTATCAAGAGCATAAATTGGAAAATTTTGGGGTTTATCTTTACTACTCACCATGTAGGCCATTCTTGTCTCTCGATACAATCTTCTTTGCTCCCCAAAAACATGAATGGTAGCATAAGTAAGATCCATCTGCATTGTGCCTTTAATTTCGCTGCCCATGACCTTGACAACAGCATACCAAACTTCAGTGGAATTTCTGCTACTACGATATCCATGACTACAATCTTAGCAGGAACTTATGTTAGACCAACAACAACATCCTTGATTAAACCAATGCATTGAACTCTTTTCAAATCGAAAGAAAACAAATCTTTATATGGCCTAGTTATTTCTAACCCCATTCTTTCAATGATTACTTTGGGAATAATATTGTGTGAGGCCCCTAAATCCAACAAAGCATTATGCAATGTCATGTCGTGAATGCTAAGGCTCACATAAAAAGGAGGGACCTCCTCATTCTGTTCATCTTCTAGTCTTGGAACCAAATATATAGTTGGATGATCTTCTAATACATTCAAGATATCAGCAACTCCTAGTTGTGAATTTAAAATTTTAACAATCTTTCTTCTATATTCATCTACCTTGAGAATCTCACCAAAATGGACTGTTATTTTAATACTATAAATTACATTCTCAAGGTTGAAAACAGAAACAGATTTTTCAGCTTCTTTGATAGGAGGAACAACTGGTGTATCTTTCTTACCTTCAGTGACCTTAGGAGCATCCTTCTTTCCATCCTAAACCTTAGGTGTATCTTTCTTAGGTTGTGTTTTGTTTGCAATGATAAGCGCATTTCTATTTCTGAGATTATATTGTTTCTGCTTCTCGAAAATAGCATGTTGATACCCCTTTAGATAATCTGATTTTTCCTCTTCATGATTATTTTGATCTGATTGATCATGTTCTTCTTTTGTCAAGAAAATTTCAGACATTTCCTCATCAAAACAGTGAATATACTCTTCAAGAACTTTAGAATCATCTTCTTCATCAATCAAATTATGCTAAAAAGGAGGTCTCACTGGAGGATCAGGCTATTGATTTATGTTTTCCCTTGGCCTTTGTTGATTCTGAGGTCTCATAAACTGAGGATTTCTAAATTGAGGTTCATGTTGTGCAGGAGGAGAAGAGGTATTCCCAAGGGCTAATCTATCCATCAAGTTTTCCATCGTTTTCATCATTGAATCCAGCTTATCCTGAGAGGTAGAGGAAGAAGGCTTCTCTTCTTCTTTCAACTTAGTCTTACCCATTTTTGACTTTTTGGCTGCTATCAAGTTAACCTCCACCTTCACTGCATCACTTTTCATTTCAGCAAGTGTAGGAGATTCCCTTTCTCTCAGTAGTATGGAAAAATCATAGTTAAAAGCTTCAGCATACCTCATTTGAGCTAAGGCTTGTGGTGGTTTCAAATGAGCAGGAATAGAGTCTAATACCTTATTAAAACTTTTTGAAAAGTTTTGAACAGACTCATCAGCTGCTCTCTTAAAAGTACTATACTCGATGAGGGCATGTACTAGATTAGTTCTATTTCCCCATTTTCTCAGAAAAACATCTTTAAACTCATTCCAATTATGAATACTTCTAGGAGTAAGGGCTTTATACCACTTTCTAACCTCACCAGTAAAACTCTAAGAAAACAACCTCAACTTAACATCTTCATCATCAACCTCCTCCCTTTCTATAAAATCATTAAATTGATCCACATGTTCCTCTCCTATAATGTCTTCATCACTTCCCCAAGTTTTGATTCTAGCAGCATATTTTCTAGGGAGATCATGTAAGACAGCTAGAAGAACAAGAGGGGCATATCTAGCAAGTGCAGCAGGTGGAGGAGGTACATTTCCAGCCATGGTTAAAGGGACTATAGTAGCTTTAGGGATGGCATAAATAGAGGATGAAAATTGCTATGAGGGGGACTATTTGGTCTTTTTGGTTCACTAATAATTGAACTCCAATTTGGAAGGGGAAAACCAGCTTTAATTTTCAACAATACTTCAAAAGGGTCAAGCTCTTTGAATTTATCTAAAGACTCTTTTTCCAACAACAACTCAGAAGTAACAGCTTCCCAAAACTCTTCTTTGTCTTCATGTGTTACTAGAGTTGAGGTGTCAATTCCTCTCTTATGCAAGTCTAAGATAATTTCAATTAGTTCCTTTTCACTTTCTGATCTAAACAAAACCTCATGAATTTTATCATCAATTCTTTTATCTTCAGGACTTCTTAAAATTTCAGAGGACAAGGATTTCGAATGTGATGGAGTACCTGATATTTCAGAAATGCATTTACTGCCTCTGGAAATGGTGTTTGGATTGTCCACGATGGTAGGTGGATCTGGGTCAGGATTACTCCTCGTGTATCTCCTTCTCAAAGCCACCTTTAATCATATAAACTTTAAATGGAGTCACCAAGGTAGATGCAGCCTCAAAAAACCTTCTGAGCTCCTGCTACCTTCAGAAGTTCAGCTTCAAAATCTCGGGAAAGTATAATATTCAGGCTCTCGACAGACGCACCAAAATGTTATCACAAAATCAGACCTAATAGGCTTCCAGTCAAATCAATATTATGTAATTGTTTCAAACCAATATTTTGATTGTGGCTTAGCCTCCTCAACCTGAGAGGGCTCTCTCAATGGTTAATGAGTTTTGATAAAAATATAGATGGCTAACTCTATGTGGGGTTATAAGCAGATAAATGATAGAAATTGGTTGTAAATCACATTAGCAAGTGCACATTGGGCTTATGGAGTCAAAATAGCTTCAGTAAAACAAAACAATCTACTCGGCATGGAAGTCAAGGCATATCATATTTCTAGTCCTGAGAAACACATGTGAAACTATAAAACACTTAGTCAGTTTGTCTATGAAGGAAGTCAGAGCATCAATGATGAATTTTGAGTAACATAAGCAAACACCACTGCAATAGGATAGTAAAAATATGCCATTAGAAAAAGAACACACTATAACTCTTTATGAATCTTGAGTTGGCTAAGTAGAAAACTCTGTATTAAGCTAAAAACCAGTCACTTACAATAAACATAGTCTTTTTGCTAAAAAATGTCCAACCCTTAGAATTTCGACTTCTTCATCTTTATAGATCATTTACAACATAATATAACCTTATCCTGAGGTAGATACATTGAATTCCTACTTTTTGACACCTTTCCTAACCACGTGACATGGTATTTATTACAAAATGACAGCTGCAGACCTAATGAACAGTCCTATTACAAATAGGACTCAAACTCCTTAACTGTACTCATAACAACCTTATCTAAACTAAATTACATCATTTGCCAATTTTATTCCTATAAGGTCGAATCTAGATGATAATCTCCAACACTTTATGACCGTAATGCTGATCTCCTGCAAACTAGGAAACTATCCCCTGTTTTCTAGGGTTAGGATTCTTTGTGTTCTTGAGACACTCTAACCACTATGAACCCATGACTTCGAGGTTATTTGTTGTCAGTAATTGAAATAACATATGCCCAAAATCATCCTTAAGTTCCATCTTTACAAAATCACCATCAAACTGTCCAAAATAGTAGAAACAGACCTGCGCTATGAAAAGAGCACAGTTTCATAGCGCTTTTCGTAGCACAGACTTTTAACCCATTTTCCTTCAAAATTTTGTTTTCTTTCCTCCAGGATTATCTTCATATTCACTTAACACAACTTCCCTATCAATTTTAGGTCATAATACACACATTTTCCCTCCAAAAAATTATGAGAAAAGGTGAAAAAAGCTGCTACAGCAGTTTCGTAGCGTTTTTCACCCTTTTTGCACTGTTTGTGCTATGAAACTATTGAGTGAGCAGTTTTGTCTATATTTCTTCAAAATTCAAACCAAAAATGTACCAAAACTTCAGAATACCACTGGTTTAATCAAAACAAATAGTCATATGAACTAAAAACCCAAATTTCATGAGATTTATTCTTCATTTTCCCTTTGATTTAGCCTTTGACTTTTTAATAATTTGTCATTTTGCACATTTGTTTTTTAGTTCATCCTGAGTCAGTTTCAGCTGTAGCTCCAAATCCTCCACTTGGTCTCTTAGTCTTCTATTACTGGCTCTCAAGTGATTATTGATTACTCTGACAAAATTTGCTTCCTTGATGGTTGGAACTATCCATGTAAAAAATTGTTCTGCATTGCTTGGAATTTCAGACCTAGAAACAGATTTACCTTCCAAATGTGCCTTCATTCTTTTGAACTATGTTTTTTCAATATTATGCTTTCTGGCCCTCTTTCTCATCATTGCAATCTATTGGTTTTCTAGCTTCAATTTCTCCTCAAGATATTGACACTCTGTCATGTGTTCTTTTCCCTTCATTGTCTTGCTTGCTGCATGCTCCACTATTGGTGATGAGATATCAACCACCTCTTCAGGGACTTTGGATGTTTCAAAAATTTCTTAGACCTCCTTTCTGCCTTCCTTGAGCTTCTTAGCATGCCTAGTTAAAGGCTTCCTTGCTTGAAAGATAAAGGTTGCATTTTCACAGTCAAATTCAAGTTTCTTAGCTAACTTAACCCTTTTTTGTTTGTGTTCATCTACTCCAATGAAATCAACTTGCACAATGGGTGATTCCTCTATATCAATTGCATGAAATATGTTATCTAAATTTCCTTTAATTACTGGGTTGTAATCTGTACCTGAAACAACTGTTTTTCCCTTTGATGCCACTACTTGGCTTCTTGTCATTCTCTTGATTTTCTGCTTGCTGGCAACTTGTTTCTGTTTTGCCTCTTTGACACTTTTTGACCTCTGTTTTGCAGGTGATGGAGTTGCTGCAACAAAAACTTGTGTCTTCTTTGTCCTTTCCTCAACTTGTTTCCTTGGTTTCAAGTATTGCAAACCTCTTTGACTTTACAACCACATGCTGACTAGACTCTGCTACTGGTATTGAAGGAGTTCCTTTAGGTTTAGGGTTTCTAGATGGGGTTAGGTTCTCCAATTCAAAACCATTCATAAACAAAAAAGAAAGACCAATCCATGCTTATTTTCTGAAGCTCATTCAACACCAATAACTTTATCAAACCATGGTGAAACAAAGATGTTTCACAACCATCATACTTGGCTTGTACTTTATCAGCCATTTTGGCAAGGCTCCTATGCAAGTAAAAGGGAAAATATAGTGATATCATACTTGTTAAATGCAGAATCAGCTTGAAATGATAAGTATAAAATTGATGGTACCTTCCTTCACATGTAAAGTATCTTTGAATGTTGAATAGTATCTTGGCATAGGTGTCTTTGATATAGCTTCGAGGTATTGCATTGTTCATGTCCATATCTGCATACTCAGGTTTCATGAATTCCTTGCATGGTTCCATGTTAAACTTAAAACCTTTAAACCAAGTCTCTTACCCCCTTGGTATTTCTTTCACAGAAGCAATAATCGCAGGTGTGACTGACACATTTAACATCCCAACTTTGGTAGTTGTTCCACTGAATTTTAATGCAAATTCTTTAGACACATGTGTGTGGCAACCCTGCAGTTTTTCACAAAACGGGAGACAACCTGCTTTGCTAAAAGCCTCCATCACTGTTTGATATTCAATTATAGCCTTCGCATTTTTAGGCTCATATATTAAGCAATGTCCCCCTCTGTGGACTTTCTTCTCCTCTACCATGCTTCTTAGAAAAACCTGACAGTTTCTCTTGAATCTGTAAAACAACCTCGCTTGATTAGGATATGAAATAGCCTCACTTGATTATGGAACAACCTCGCTTGAGAATATGGAAGATATCCTTTGTATAGAACACCCATAGGCTTAGCTTGGCTGCTTCAGAGCTTAGACACTCATATGGAAGCAAATGAAAATGAGAATGACCAAATTAGGCAAGATTTTGAATTTAAGGTGTCATCTCATAACTGGATGATGCTTCACTCATGCCCTATCTTGACAATGATGACTATGAGATAGGTAAGTACATTGAATCTAATCTCTAACTGACTCACCATACCCCTATCCTATCATTCCCCAAAGGATTCTGACAGATTTTGGCTTAATTGACAAGATGGTTAAGAAGTCGCGCTTTTGTAGCGCCCATGGTGTATTTTTCACAGTTTGCGCTACGAAAGTATCAGCGCTTTCGTAGCGCAAATCCTCTTTTTTGAACTAGCGGTGCTACGAAACAGAGGATTCTTGGCTAATTTCATAAATTTAACCTGAAACCTTATGAAATGATCCCTAAATGGAAAATTTGAGTATTTGATCATGGAATGGACCTCTAAAGACTTTATTTGAATTCAATGGTGACCTTTAAACTTATAAAAACTCTAAGCTATCCTTAACCAAAACCTAAAATGACTTTCAAACCCATTTTGAGACCATGATAAAAAATAGAGTTGATACAATGATGTTTTGCAAATTTTTGAGTGATAACACAAGTGATGTAAATGATCCTCATCAACTTTGGAGAAAAAAATTATGTCATCTAAATATATCACAATAAACCTGTCTCTTTCATCTACAAAAGCTATATCCATTTCTCTTTGAAAATTATCCCCTCCATTCATCAATCCAAAAAGGAATTTTGACATACATAAAATTTCCCCAAGGCGTTGTAAAAGTCATCTTATCTTGATCATTAGGATGTACTAAAATCTAGTTATAACCAGAAAAACCATCCAGCAGTGAAATCATTCTTGATCCAACTACCCTTTGAAGTATATGATCCATATTTGGTAAGGGGTAGTTATCTTTGAGAGATAATTTATTCAAGTTTCTAAAATCCACACACAACCTTATTTCACCAGAATTTTTCCTCACCGGTACTAGATTTGACACCCATTTAAAGAATCTGGGTGGTACTATAATATTTGCATCAAACAGTTTTTTAACCTCTTTCTCTATCAAAGGAAGTGGAACAGGGTTAACTCTCCTCAATTTGTTTAAAATGTCTTTTATCCCCATTGATGGGTATGGTATGTTGATGTAGAAATTATATGCACTAAGCATGCATATGTCCTAGATCCACCTGATCTCACACTATTTAACTTTATGTAAGATACTGAATCAATTCCACTTGTTAATATTTTGCGGATAATTTAATTGCACACACATGTAAAGCATAAATAAAAATAATCGCACATAACATAGTTTTTAACCGAGAAAGCCTGAAGCTGAAAACCCCAACTATATATTATGTGTCATGGATATCATATGACAATCCTCATACAAAGCTTATCAAGCTCTCAGTATAGTACAATCCTCATACACTAATCAGGACCAATCTTGCAAATCCATGCACCGATCTCTGCCCCCTGGTAGCCTGCCTCCACTGCACAATCCCTGCTAAAGAATAGCTCTGAATGAATTCGGATTACCCTTACTTGCACTGCACAATCCTCATTGGCATCTCCACTATGTGAGTGATGCAATCAATGCATCACTATAGTCACAATAGATAGTCTATCTTTCCCTTTCACCTATCTCTCCATTGGGTCTCCACTGAAACTGCCATGGACTGTAGTTAACTAATGTATTGTTCAGTTGATTAATGAGTTATTATTTGTGAATCAATTAACTAATTAATTCACTCCACTCTCACTAGTGTATCATTCAGTTAGACTAGATACAACTAGCTTAACTGAGTCTAACTGAGTTAAACTAAATACAACTCCATCAACTACTCTTCCAACTGTGTCATAACTCTGCCACTTGAGTTCTAACTAAGTCCTCCATGCATTAGCTCCAGTAAACCCTTGAGAATTGCGTAGTTCCCTCAGTCCACCGATGTGCCACATCTGTGCACTGAAACGAGGTGCTCCAAGAGAATAAGTTGTTGTTTAGTGTCTTATTATTATTAAGAGCTAATAATAATCGACATGCATCTATTTTTAGATCAGCGGCCTATAAATAGACTTCGCCCAATATTCTAAAAATAGAATTTCATCTACTTTTCCAACTTAACCAACCATCCACAAATAGCATCCTGCAACTTCTGAAATATGATCATCGTGTCTAAAAATAGACATTGTTTAAAAATAGACTTGCACCAAAAATATCCTGCGGGCCCACTTAGTGAAGGCGACTTTTTTCACTAAGCTCATCATCTTGTTGAATCTCAACACTCCCTCTCAACAAGATAGGGATTATCTTTCACCCTGATCCTGCCTCTATGGTATTCGAATTTTCTCCTAGTGAGCACCTTCGTCAGAATATTTGCATCCTGATCCTCCGTAGGAATGTGCTGAAGCAACATGATCTTCCACTGCACACAATCTCTGATATGATGATACCGGATATCAATATGTTTAGATCTATCATGAAACACGGGATTAACCGAGATTTTAACGTAACTCTGATTATCACAATGTATCACTGTGGGATCTAAATGTGAATCGAACAAACCGACCAGTATCTTCCTCATCCAGATAGCCTCACATGCAGCTTGACTTGCTACCATGTATTCTGCTTCCACTGAACTGAGTGCCACGGATCTTTGTTTCCTGCTGTACCAAGAAACTGTCATACATCCAATACTAAAAATCCCTCCTGATGTGCTCTTTCTGTCTGTTGGGCTTCCTGCCTAATTTGCATCTGTGAAGCCATGCAACTTCACCTCATCCGTCTGTCTATACCATAAACCATACTCAGATGTGCCCCTGAGATATCTCAAAACATGCTTGCCTACCTTCCAAAATAGCTTGGTAGGCTTAACCATCGCTTGTGAAAGTTGGTTCACCGCATAGCATATGTTCGGTCTTGTATTAATTAAATACATGAGCGAACCCACCAATTATCGATAAACAGTGGCATCCACTACCTCTGCCAATGTAGCATCCTCTTTCCTCCAATTTCCTGGAAGAGGAGTGTCGATAGTCTTGCAGCCTTGCATGTGAAACTTCTCCAGTATCTCCCAGGCATACTTGCCTTGAGACACAAACAGTTCACCTTCCCGCTGCCATGTTTCCAATCCAAGGAAATAATGAAGGTGGCCCAAATCCTTCATCTCAAACTCCTTTGCAAGCTCTGCCTTGCATGAGTGTATCAACTGCTCATCACCTATTAGTATTAAATCATCAACATAAATTACAATGATTAAAAGCTTACCCTCCACCACAATCTGGTATAGGTTTACATCCACCTCACTCTTGGCGAAGCCAATTCCAGTGAAATAGTTGTCGATCCAAGTGTACCAAGCACGGGGTGCTTGTTTCAGCCCATACAGCGCTCTTTTGAGCCTGCACACATGAAACTCGTTGTTGAAGATCTCAAATCCTTCAGGCTGCTCAATGTATACCTCTTCCTCAATGATACCATTAAGGAACACAGTCTTCACATCCATCTAATGAATGTGCCAACCCATCTGTGCTGAGAGAGAAAGGACGGTCCGTATGGAAGAATACCGTGCGACAAGTGCAAAGGTTTCTTCATAGTCAATCCCCTCGATCTATGAGAAGCCCCAGGCAACAAATATTTCCTTATACTTCTCAACGCTCCCATCAGAAACTTGCTTTACCTTGTAGATCCATCTTGATCCTACAACTAATTTTCCCACTGGCCTTGGAACAAGTCTCCCAAGCACTATTTCTGAAAATAGATTCATACTCCTCCACCATGGCATCTACCCATGTGGGCTCCTGCACTACTTCTTCAAAATAAGATGGCTCTGCATGATACACTTGCTCATAAGAGCCATGTATCCAGTATAACAATCAGGTGATTGTCTCTATCTGCGTTGTGATGTAGGAACTCCTACATTCTGTGCCGCATCCACCTTAAGTCTCTCAGCTTCTGTGGTATGCTTTCTACCTTGTCTGATGTTTGGTTCTGCATGAGTGGACTCCTCCACTCCATGAATCTCATCCTGTGGTTGATCCACATCTAGAGGCTCATCTTTGGGAACAAGAAGTTCCTCCTCTGCATGCAAGTGTAGCTCCCTCTCAAGCGACAACTTCATGGCTTTCACCTCATTGAATTTTATATCTCGTCGCACAACAGTCATTCGACTGTCTGGCAAATACACACGATAATTATGGGGTGTTTCTATGTACCCCACAAATATCCCAACTTCTGCAGTCGGCTCCAGCTTCTTCCTAGCATCCTTTGTCACATGAATGTAAACAGATGAGCCAAAAATCTTCAAATGAGAAATACCAGGCTTTTTACCAGTAAAAGATTCTTCAGATGTACTCATGCCAAGTACTCTATGAGGACAACGGTTTTGCACATAAACCGCAGTGTTGCATGCTTTCGCCCACAAGTGCATCGGTAGGCCCTGGTCATGCAGCATCACTCGTGCAGCACCCACGATCGTTCTGTTCTTCCTCTCAGCGACCCCATTTTGTTGTGGGTTACGAGGCACTATGAGTTCTCTTTGAATTCCTTTTGTGCTACAAAAGTCTTTGAATTCGCCCGAGATGTATTCACCACCATTATCACTCCGTAGAGCTTTCACTTGCTTCCCCGACTCCTTCTCCACCAATGCCTTGAACTCACAGAACTTTGAGAATGTTTCACTCTTCTTCTGCATGAAGAAGATCCAACATCTACGAGAATATTCATCAACAAATATCACATAATACATGTGTCTTGTTGTTGAGGCAACCGAGAAAATTCCACACACGTCTGTGTGAATTCTTTCCAGGATCACCGAAGCACGATTCTCCTTCTCATGAAAGGTGGTCTTCACAAACTTACCCATATTACATCCCTTGCACTGATCTGACTGCGTAAGAGTTCCCTTGGGAAGTCCAGTAGAAATCTGCTGCAAAATATTCAAAGCGCCATGGTGAAGATGGCCCAATATCCTGTGCCATAATTCGCCCTCATCCCAGCTCACCACTTATTTTTCTTTACCCAACATTGCAGTGTAGCCATCTACCTCCATCTTGTAGAGATTCTTAATTCGAACCCCTATCTTCTTGGTTTGACGCGTTGTTTATGTCGAAGGAAGGATTTTCCCTCACTGAAAACAACATCATAACCTTTGTCTTCCAGCATTGCGGCCGAGACCAAGTTCTTCTTCAGACCTGGAACATGCATAACATTCTTCAACAAGAATGGATTACTGGACTCCCTCTCAAAGGTAATGGTCCCAATGCCAGTCGCATTGTACCGACCATCGTCACCCATCTCTATATGCATCTGGAGGTCCTTCTCCTCGAAGTCACTAAACAACTCTTTGTCTCTTGTCATATGGAAAGACGCACCACTATCAAGATACCACACTGATCCCATACAACTTGAAACCAAGCAAGCGATCAAGGAGAAGTCAAGTTAAAATTGTGAGGCTAAGGCCTCTCCAGCTGTAGCTCCAGCAGCCTTCTTGTTCTTCTTCTTATGTGGACAGTTAGTGGCGAAATTTCCATGCTCGTGATAGTGAAAACACTTCACTTTGGACAAATCCTACTTCTTGCCTTTAGCTTCGGATTTTGAAGGATATTTCTTCCACTTCCCTTTCCTTGCTTTGGCATCCAAAGCACAATTCTCTTCATATTCATTTTTCGATGAAGATCCATCCTTGGTACCCCACCTTATCTCCTCCTGCATAAGATCCGACCAAAGTTGCTCCCATCCCGGCAGTTTCTCCCATCCATTGACAAAGTCTTCATAGCTATGCCAACTCTTCGGAAGCACAAGGAGAGCCAAGCTCACCAAGTCTTCATCATCAATAGTAACCCTCACATTTCCTAGTTCATCCTTGCAGTGGACAAACTTCGTGAGGTATTTTGGAATATTGTCGCCCTTCTCCATTTTTATTTTTCTAAGCTTGTCTTTAAGCGCCAACTTCCTCTAGTCACTTCTGCTTTGGAAAAAATATGTCAAATCCTTCCACATTATGAATGGAGTGGCTTTCCCATGAATTCTGGACACAATATGGTCCTTCACACCTTCCAACAGAATTCTTCGTGTCTTTGTTGTCTTCTTTTGCCATGCGTTAAGTAATGCAGCATCGCTAGATCCCGGCTTAGGAACATCGCTATCGATGAACTCCTTCAGTCCATTATCCTCCAGCACTACCTCCATCCTATCCTTCTAGGCTATGTAATTCAAGCTCCCATCAAGGGAATACTCCAATCGCAACCCATTGAAAGCCATTTCAATGTATACTCAACTTCTGCACCAAGAATCTTCTGCAGCAAATTCGAATTGTCCACTAGCACAAACTCACTTTACAATTGCAATCTTCAATTAAAAATGCTTCGATACCATGTAGAAATTATATGCACTAAGCATGCATATGTCCTAGATCCACCTGATCTCACACTATTTAACTTTATGCAAGATACTGAATCAATTCCACTTGTTAATCTTTTACGGATAATTTAATTGCACATACATGTATAGCATAAATAAAAACAATCGCACATAACACAGTTTTAACCAGGAAAGCCTGAAGCTAAAAACCCCAACTATATATTATTTACCATGGATATCATATGACAATCCTCATACAAAGCTTATCAAGCTCTCAGTACAGTACAATCGTCATACACTAATCAGGACCAATCTTGCAAATCCATGCACCGATCTCTGCCCCCTGGTAGCCTGCCTCCACTGCACAATCCCTGCTGAAGAATAGCTCTGAATGAATTTGAATTACCCTTTCTTGCACTACGCAATCCTCATTGGCATCTGCACTGTGTGTGTGATGCAATCAATGCATCACTATAGTCACAATAGATAGTCTATCTTTCTCTTTCACCTATCTCTCCACTGGGTCTCCACTGAAACTGCCATGCAATGTAGTTAACTGATGTATTGTTCAGTGGATTAATGAGTTATTATTTGTGAATTAATTAACTAATTAATTCACTCCACTCTCACTAGTGTATCATTCAGTTAGACTAGATACAACTAGCTCAACTGAGTCTAACTGAGTTAAACTAAATACAACTCCATCAACTACTCTTCCAACTGTGTCATAACTCCGCCACTTGAGTTCTAACTGAGTCCTCCATGCATTAGCTCCAGTAAACCCTTGGGAATTGCGTAATTCCCTCAGTCCATTGATATGCCACATCTGTGCACTGAAACGAGGTGCTCCAAGAGAATAAGTTGATGTTTAGTGTCTGATTATTATTAATAGCTAATAATAATCGACATGCATCTATTTTTAGATCAGCGATCTATAAATAGACTTCGCCCAATATTCTAAAAATAGAATTTCATCTATTTTTCCAACTTGACCAACCATCCACAAATAGCATCCTGCAACTTCTGAAATATGATCATCATGTCTAAAAATAGACATTGTCTAAAAATAGACTTGCACCAAAAATAGCCTGCGGGCCCACTTAGTGAAAGTGACTCTTTTCACTGAGCTCATCGTCTTGTTAAATCTCAACAGTTGAATTATGGCTTTTTAATAAACCTTTAAATATCGATATCCCCATGCAAAGACATATGTATATTTTTTAAACAAATATATGTATTTTTTTTTTCTTCAGGAGGTAATGATTTGGAGAGCTTAACAATTTTAGGATTTTCTTCAGTACATATGTTGCAATCCTCTACCTCGAATCCAGTTGGCTGAATTGAAGGCCTTTTTGCTACATCATTAAAATCAAACAATTCTTCAAGTGGTCCAAGACCCCTTGGAATTGTATTATTCTTTAATTTCAATATTCCAAATTCCTCAAATTTTTCATCAGTTTGATTGAAAATGTTTCCCTCTTCATTTTCTTCATTGTCTTGTTCTATGTCAATGTTCAGATTTCAAACTCATATTTTAGTTGCAAGAAATTATCGAGTTGTTTTTCATTATCAAAACTTTCCAGTATCTGATATTATCAGGAATAGCAGGTCTATGTTTGACATTAATTTTTAGTTTTCTCCTTGCTCTAAGAGGAATTTTGCAAGTGCTTGCAGAAGTAGCTAATGCATCAACAAAAACATTTTGATCTCTAGGAATTAATGATAGCTCGTATTTTGGAAAACACTGCAAAAAATATAAACAAACATTTGTATATGCTCTCATTCTAGGATGTTTAGTTGCATATTCACCTTTGATTTGTTTTAATATCAATTCAAAATCTCCATAAATTGAAATATTCTTTGATCCCATTTGATTTTATTTTTGCAGTCCTAATAGCAAAGCTTCATACTCAGCTACATTAATTGTACACTCAAAATTCAATTTGTAAGAATATTTCTTTGTTGTACATGACTATGTATTAGAGATCCATACTCCAATACCAGCACCTTCTTTACTTACTGCCCCATCAAAATCCATGTTCCATAACCCATCGTGCTTTACTTGTTCTTGAGTTTCCATTTATTCTTCATTAACTTCCTTATCTTCTGATTTGATGTCTACAACCTTATCTTCTTTTTCCAAACTAATATCATTATGCAACATAAAAGAATCCATATCTAAATGCACAGAGTAGACAAGATAATTATTGGGTTTGTCCTGGCTACTCACCATCTATTTCATTAAGGTCTCCCTATCAAATCTTCTTTGTTGGCCAAAAACACGAATTGTTGAATATGTCATATTCAATTGTAATGTACCCAGTAATTTTTCTCCCCATGATCTTGACAAGTGCATGCAATACTTAGGAGGAATATCAACCACAATAATATCCATCACTAAAATTTTAGCTGGGATTTGAGTGAGAGTAACACATAAATATTTGATTAATCCCGAGAATTTTACTCTATTCGAATCAAAGGATTAAAGGTATTTATAAGGTCTCGTTATATCTAAACCCAATTTTTCCATGATTTCTTTTGGCATAAGATTGTGTGAGGCACCTGAATCTAACATGGCATTATGTAGAATAAAATCATGGATGTTAAGACTAACATAAAATGGAGGAACGTTGTCACCTTGTGGAATACCATCTACTTCAGGTCTGAATAGTAATTTGGGTTGATCGTCAGTTAAATTAACGCTATCATTTCCTTCCTCAATTTGTAGTTCCTTTACAACTTGACCTCTATCGACATCCTTTTTTACTAATTCAAGAAATGGAACTAGGATTTTGACTTTTGAAAGCTCATTTTCAATATTGAAAGAGGTTTGAGACTCTTCCACTTCCTTAATACTTACCTCTTGTTTTTTAGGAGTTTCTTACTGAGGGGTTTCTTTCTGATTGACTTCATTTGTTTAACTAGTAAAAGGTATATCAGTGGTTGATTTTTTGGGAGGGTTTGTTGTTGTATTTTTTATTCTTAGGTTGTATTGATTATGTATTTCCATAATAGAATTTTGAAATCCTTGTTGATAATATGATCATTTTGCAGGCATATCCTCTGGTAATGAAGATTGAAACAAGTCTTGTTCTTCTTTTTGTTACAAAAAAGAGGTTTGTCTCACCTTCTCTGAAAATATTTATTTGATAATATTCTAGTTCTTGCATAGTTCTAATTCTTCTTCAGAAATTTTTTCTTGAAAAAAGGGGGTCTGATCTGTTGTTGATCGTCTTGACCTCTTTGTTCTCTCTATATAATATGAGGTTGTGGTCTCCTAAAATTTTCATTTCAAATTTCAGGTCCCCCTTTGAGGTTCCCTAGGAGGTTTTTGTCTACCACAGTCATTCTCTCCATCATTTTTCCATAGTTTTAACTAGACTGTCTAGTTTTAAGTCTGATGAAGAAGAAGGTTCTTCTTTGATAGTGATCCTTCTTTCAGTTCTTAACTTAGCTCTTTTGGGTAATAAATTATCCTCTACACTAACATCATTTCTTTTCATCTCTTCAAGTGTGGTTGGATTTATTTCTCTAAACTGATAAGCCATATCAAAATCAAATCCTTCTAGATAAAGGATTAAGGTCAATCCACGTGGGGGTTTTATTGCAGTTGGGATAGAGTTGTAAACATTGTTAAATCTAGTGCATTAATCCTGGATATTTTCATTTGGGGTGCTCTTTAAACCTTCATATTCTGCAAGAATTTGGAGGGGGTTGTTGGGTATGTGTTATATTCTTTCCACGACTAGCCCCATGCGCTATACGTTGAGCTGAGCGCAATCGGGGGGTCACAAGGGGGGAGGTAGCCCCCACTGTTGGGGTCCGAGGCAGCGCCCCGGCGAAAAAAATTTTGGTGTGCAGACCCACTCATAGGCGGACCCACCCATGTTTTGTGCATGAGTTTGCACATGGTTTTGGGGTACGATGGTTTTCGGCCCCAGGTATTTTTGTAGATCCGGTCAAGGGAACTATGGTTATGTTCTAAACCAGAGTTAATGGATTGGGGTTTATGTATGCTTCGGCATGTATATATATGTGTTGTAACACTAAAAGGAATATAATGAAAAATCAAGCTGGTCGTCCTGATTTGGGATCCAAGGGAAAATCTCTATGTTTATCTGTTTTATGTTTTATGCTCTTGCTATTGTTTATTTTCTGTTATAAGATTCGTGTGTAGATAATTTCTGTTCAGGGTTAAAACCTACATTTGGTATCGAGTTGTTTCGACTTCAAGGAGACGCCTTTCTTTCTTTGAGGTTTTGCTCGGGCTTTTGGTGACCACGTTAAGTGGGAGATTTGCGGGATCGATTCTTGCGGTGAAAGAAGATGGCGAGCGACGGAAAGATAGAGATCGAGAAATTTAATGGTCAGAGTTTTGAGTTGCGGAAGCTCAAGATGGAGGACCTACTGGTGGATAAAGATCAGTGGATCGCGGTAGATCTAGGTACTAAACTAATGGCAATGTCAGATGAAGACTAGAAGAAACTGGATCGGAAGGCTAAGAGCACAATACGATTGTGTGTCTCAGATTTAGTATTGTTGAATGTATCTGGGGAAGCTACGGCGAAGAATTTGTGGGAAAAAATTGGGACTTTATACCAATCTAAGTCTCTGGTGAATAAGTTGTTCCTGCGGAAAAATTTGTATAACCTAAGGATGAAGGATTAAAACTCGGTGACAGAGCATCTGAACGCCTTCAATACTGTGGTAATTTAGTTGTCATCTGTGGATATTAAAATCTCAGATGAAGATAAGTGCATCAGTTTGTTGTGTTCTCTACCAGACTCGTGGGATAGTCTGGTTATTGCAATAGGTAGCAATACAACTAACTTGAATTTTGATGACATTGTCTCAACCTTGCTGTCGGAGGAAATGAGACGGATAAATATGGAGGGCCAGAATGGAGATGCCTTATCTGTACGAGGAAGGTCCCAAAACAGAAACAAGAATAAGGTTACGAGTGGGAGATCCAAATCTAGAGGGAGATCTAAATCTCCTGGAATGTTTGTAAAGGTATGCTGGAAATGCGGAAAGGAAGGGCACTACAAAAATAAGTGCAGATCTAAAGCTCCTGAGAAAGGAAAGGGATCTGATGATGCTCCTTCTACAGAGGCAAAAACCACCTCGGATGAAGGTGGGGATGTGCATTTGGCTTCTTCTTCAAATACACATGTAGATCATGAGTCATGGTTGATTGAATCAGGTGCATCCTTTCACTTCACTCCCCATAGGGAGTGGTTCTGCGAGTATGAAAAATATGATGGTGATGTCTTCCTAGGGGATGATAGGAAGGCCAAAATCGTCGGACGTGGAAAGGTCAAGCTAAAGTTGCAAGGTGGAAGGATTAGAACACTTCCTGGTGTTCTGCATATTCCTGCATTGGGCAGAAATCTGATTTCTGTAAGCAAGATGGATGATGCAAGTGTAAAAAAAGTGTTCGAGAACTGCAAGATGGTTCAGGGAGCACTGGTATTAATGCAGGGAGTTTGGACTGGAACTCTGTACAAGCTACAAGGTAGCACTGTTATTGATGGGTGTAATAGTTATGTGGTTCCTGAAAGTGGAGCAGAAAGCCTAGCTGTCTCTGGAGAAAAGATCATGCTATGGCATCAAAGGCTTGGACATATTGGAGAGAAGGGCCTTCAGATACTACATAGAAATGGTATGGTAGAAGGTATGTCTAATTTCTCTCTGGATTTCGATTTATGTGAATATTGTGTATATGGGAAGCAGAATTGGGTGAGTTTTCCTTCTGGTGATAAGAGGGCGAACAAGATATTAGAACTTGTGCACAGTGATGTGTTTGGACCTGTGTCAGTTCCATCACTGGGAAAGTCTGTGTACTATGTTTCATTCATAGATTACTTCTCAAGGAATACATGGATATATTTCTTGAGGAAGAAATCTGAAGCTTTTGATAGATTTAAAGAATTTAAGGCTCTGGTGGAAAACCAGACAGAGAAGAAGATAAAGGCGTTGAGGACAGATAATGGTGGGGAGTTCTGCAAGAAGGAATTTGAAGAGTTCTGTAAGCAGTGTGGTATAGCACGGCAGAAGACTACTCCATACACACCTCAGAAAAATGGAGTTGCAGAAAGAATGAACAGAACACTGATGGAAAAGGCAAGAAGCATGCTCAATGGTACCGGGTTAGGACAAGAATTCTGGGCAGAGGCAGTGGAGACTGCATGTTACTTAGTTAACAGATCACCTTCATCAGCGTTGGAGGATAAGACTCCACATGAGGTATGGGCTGGTAAGAAACCCTCTCTTTCACATCTAAGGGTATTTGGATGTGATGCATATGTACATGTTCCAAAGGAGAAAAGGACCAAGTTGGATAATAAATCTGAAAGGTGCATCTTTATTAGGTATAAGGATGGTTTAAAAGGTTACAAGCTTTGGAACCCGGAAACAAGGAAGGTTGTGTACAGCCGAGATGTGGTGTTTAGAGAGGTGAAAGATGTTGTTAAATATGAAATCATACCAAAGGAACCTGAGAAGATAGAGTTTGAGCTAAAGGAGGATGAATCAGACTCTACAACAGAAGAAGACTCAGAAGATGAAGAGCCACAAACTCCAGCTTTGAGAAGATCAGTTCGGGAAAGAAGGCAACCAGAAAGGTATAGTCCATTTGCTTTTTGTTCAGGTTTTTCCTTAACTATAACTGATGATGATCCCAGAACTGTCAGGGAGGTAGTAGATTCAGAGGATGGAAAACTCTGGAAGGAGGCCATGGTTGATGAAATGGCATCCTTGCACAAAAATGAGGCATGGGATCTGGTGGAGTTGACGGCTGGAAGGAAGCCCATCGGGAGAAAATGGGTGTTTAAGAAGAAGATGAATGTAGAAGGCAAGGTGGAGAAATACAAAGCTCGGTTGGTAGCAAAAGGTTATTCCCAGGTGTCGGGAATTGATTTTGGTGATATTTTTTCTCCTGTTGCCAAGGTTACTTCTATTAGATTACTTTTATCTGTTGCTGCTGCATTTTATTTTGAGATAGAACAGATGGATGTGAAGACAGCATTTCTTCACAGGGATCTAGAATAGGAGATCTACATGAAGAAACCTGAAGGCTTTATGGTGAAGGGTAAGAAAGAACTAGTATGCAGGTTGAAGAAGTCTCTGTGTGGGTTAAAACAGTCACCAAGGATGTGGTATCATAAATTTGTACCTATATACGTGGACTTGGCTTCACCAGAAGCAAGGAGGATCATTATGTTTATTTTAATTAATTGGTGACCATGTTATTTATTTGGTCTTGTATGTGGATGATATGTTGTTGATTGGAAATGACAAATAAATTATCCAAGATTTGAAGACCCAGCTGTTCTCCAAATTCGACATGAAGGATCTTGGTGCTGCAAACTATATTTTGGGCATGGAAATTAAGAGAGATCGGGCAAAGAGGAATATTTGGTTAAACCAGAGGAAGTATGTCGAGACTATATTGCAGAGATTCAATATGCAAGATAGTAAACCGGTGAATGTTCCTATTCCTGTAGGTGTAAAGTTGTCTGTTGAACAGTGTCCCAAGACACAAGAAGAAGAATAGGATATGTCCCGTGTTCCATATGCAAGTGCAGTGGGTAGTCTGATGTATGCAATGGTCTGTACTAGACCAGACATTGCACATGCAGTGGGAGTATTGAGCAGGTTTATGTCAAACCCAGGGAAGGAGCATTGGACAGCAGTGAAGCGAGTTTTCAGATATTTACGTGGCACTAGTGATTATGTCTTGTGCTACAAGGGAAGACTAGGATTGGAAAGAATGTTGGACATTCATGGTTTTGTTGATGCAGACTGGGCTGGAGATCTGGACCAAAGAAGATCTACAAGTGGGTATGTGTTTATCCTATTTGGAGGCGCAATCAGTTGGATGAGTAAAAGACAGTCTGTAGTGGCTCTTTCAACTACAAAGGCAGAATACATAGCAGCCACTCATGCAAGCAAGGAAGAAATTTGGTTGTAGAGATTGTGTTCAAGTATGGGGTTGGTACAGCAAGCTATAAGGATAGACTGTGATAGCCAAAGTGCAATTTTCTTGGCTAAGAACCCTGCTTACCATTCAAACACAAAGCACATTGATGTTCAATATCACTTTGTTAGAGATATGGTTGAGGCTAAAAGGGTTTTTTTGGTAAGGTGGACACTTTGAAGAATGTTGCAGATGCATTGATGAAGTCTGTGAGCACTCAGAAGTTCTCTTGGTGTAGAGAAACAATGGGTGTTGAAGAATTGGCCCAATGACTAAGTTGTCATGTGGCCCCCTGTGGAAAGAAAAAAACAAGTGGGAGAATGTTGGGTATGTGTTATATTATTTCCACGACTAGCCCCACGCGTTGTACGTTGCGTTGGGTGCAGCAGGGGAATCACAAGGGGGGAGGCAGCCGCGAAAATTTTTTTGGTGTGCGGACCCACCCATGTTTTGTGCATGAGTTTGCACATGGTTTTGGGGTACGATGGTTTTTGGCCCCAGGTATTCTTGTAGATATGGTCAAGGGAACTACGGTTATGTTCTAATCCAGAATTAATGGATTGGGGTTTATGTATGCTTCGACATGTATATATATGTGTTGTAACACTAAAAGGAATATAATGAAAAATCAAGCTGGTCATCCCGATTTGGGATCCAGGGGAAAATCTCTGTGTTTATCTGTTTTATGTTTTATGCTCTCGCTATTGTTTATTTTCTGTTATAATATTCGTGTGTAGATAATTTATGTTCAGGGTTAAAACCTACAGGGGTTCTTTTTAATTTCCGACCTAGTAAGAAAAAATTGATGGAGCTTTTGCAGATCTACTATACTTCTGGTTGTTATTTCTCTATACCATTTATTTAATTCTCCCATTAAAATTTTTTCAAACAGCCTTATTCTCACATCATCAAAATCTACTTCTTCTAGATCAGAGAATTCATTTATTCTATCAATGTGTTGTTGTGTTGTTATAGGACCTGTACCATCAAATTGTGGTATTCTTTGTGCATAGTTTTGGTGAATGTAATGGTGCTTGCAATGCCAAAGGAGCATATCATCCTGCCATGACTAGAATATGAGTTGTGAATGATGTTACAGTAGTGGTTGATGAAGGAGGTGGAGGGGTTGCAGAATAAGATGGGAATGATGCAGTATGTATAATTGGTATGTTAAGAATAAGAGTTGAAATTGAAAAAGGGGTGAATGAAAATGGAATGGTAGATGAAGGTGGTATAAATGTATGAATTGGCAGTGAAGAAAATGTAATAACAGAAGAGTATTGATCAATACCTTCAATGGTTTTATTTAATATTTTAACCAGATCTTCAAGTTTTTCAAATTTATTTAAAGTATCTTTATCATATTGTGAAGCATGTGCCTTTTGGAATGTACGAAAATTTTTCAATTGAGATTCATCCAAAATAGTTTTAGGTGGAAAAAATTTTTATTTAGATCTGAAAAGACTATTCTCAAACTGAAAATAAAACTGAATATCTTCGATTGTCAGAAGAATTTCTCGCAAATAATTTGTTCTTGTTAAGGAGATATTACTAGCTTGACTTTCTGTGGGATTATTTTTCCTTAACAAATTTTCAGGATATTTAACAGTTTTTGGAGGGTTAGGAATTGTATTAGATCTAGTACATATCCTTTTGGGAGCCAAATCTTCTTATTAGACTATCCTTAATATAATGGTATTAATAAATAGGAATATACAAGTTTTAAGTGAGGGATGTCCATCCTTTATATTTCTATTTCACTGTCACTTACAAGGAAATAGTACTTAGGGACTTTGGACTTAGATTTGTCACGGGGAAAAAAAAATTTATGAGGCTCATTCCCCAATAAAGTCTTCATAATGTTATCACTCCGTAATTTTCCTAAGTTGCGAGGAAATTGCAGAAGTAACCACAAAACCATTTGTAAAGTTGGGATCTATCCCTTCCGGCTTCATAGAGGTATCTCTATTTTTTATTTAGACTTTTTGTCTTAATATATTAGGCTAGCTATAAGTTTCAGAGGTTGTTTTTTCAAAGATTTAGTTTAAACGGAAAGTAAATTCCATTGGGCAATGGAGTCATGAATTTGTTGAGGGTCAAAAATATCCACCTACAACACTATGAGGGAGACCACCCAGTCTGAACCTTAAATTTGTTCCTTTTCCATTTGGAATGGTGGTTCTTACTTGTTTAACTCGGTCCAGTTGACTTCTCTCAATTTCCAATGTCTTGAAATATAAATTTTTTCTACTGTAGTGGTGGTTTTGGTGCACAAGTGTAGCAATCCATCGGTGCTTGGTAGGAATGGTCGATGCCTCCAAGCTATGGTCACAGGCAGAAAATATGGTTAGCAGGTTAATGAACACATGCTAATATATATAAAACACACTAAATTATGGAATGTAGTATGCATATAAGGAGATAAAACACAACTAAACTAAAACAAAAACAAAAACTCACAATGAGTCAAACGTGACAATAATGCAAATGGTGGAATCAAAGTCCCCTATTATTAACCGCTATTAGTAAGAAAGATAAAACATTACACTCTTTCCAAAGGATCCTTAGAACTATGGAGTTATAATACCCAATGCAAGGAATTTTTTTACCCTTTAGCTGATGTCGCAAGGTCTCTCTCTCTTCTCCAAAGGATTAAATTTGTTGGGTGGAAAAAAACTAAATCCTCACTCAAATGTTGCTCTGGATTACATACTGTTGGCTTGCTCATGAGCAATTTGGCCAACATAACAATGTGTTCTCATTTTTGTCATCTCATGGTGGAAATTTATAGCCAAATTCAAATCCTCCTTCCCTCTCTTGGTACATTTGTGGATGGTGACCCAAGAGAGAGGGTTGATTCCTTTGTGTGGCCACTTGATTCCTTTATGTGCTCACTTGAGGTCCCAAGGTGACTTAGGTAGATGTCCTTGGGTGGCCTCAAGTGGAGGATCATTTCTTTAAGTGTGTCAAGTGGTCCCAGAAAGTGACTTCCGCCACTCCCAGGACCACACGACTTTTTGAGGGAAAGCCGTGCAGACCAACAACCTTATCGAAGGAAAATGCATGTAAGGTGCATTTTGCATGTGTCTCTAGTGCACAATTTGATTTTTGCCTCTTGACCTTAGAGATTTTTAAATAAAATTAGATCCTATAATATTCCTCAACCCTGTAAATCGTTCTGCCTGAAATTTAATAATGTCTTTTTGCCTGTCTGATTTTCTAGTGATAATAGTTGCCCCTAATGTGTGAGGTCTAGGAAGAAATGTATATATAAAATACATTATAGTTTCTTTTCTGTGTACTATATGGAGAGATAGATAAACTTGTGTACAACTCAAGGTTGGAAACCATTATAGTGGGTAGAAGAGTGACCATGTTCTGTTGGAAACCTGCAAGAAATAGTATGATACAATAAATACAATTTTTCTATGAGGGGGGCATGTCCTATGCTTGTAATGCTTTGTCTAGATAAACACATCTATCTGATAGATGAAGGTTATGTCTGTGTCACTGATATGGTAGTGATCTATTGATTTGGTTGATGACGATGATTTTTGATGCCCTCAAGGGCGTTTTTTCTTTGAAAATAGGTTGAATGTGGTACCCACATGCATAATATTGGTATGGAATATAAATGCTCATTGTACACATGGGTGTATGACTGGGACCTTCCTGTGTAAGCATTGCTGAAAGAGATGCTTATAATGGCATGGGTCTTCGACGAATCTAAGAAAAGTGCAATGGTTGTAAAGTATGATACTATCTTGACATGAAAGCTTGTGTCGTAGTTGAATGTTAGGAGGATCGATGATGTCTCTAGGAAATGATGATTCCCACAGTGCCATCGGAGGATGCCCCTATTGTGGTGAGGATCCATCCAAGGTATTTCTTCCTTTTTGGAGAATAGATGTTGAAGTTGAAAAAAAGGAAGCCTCAACTGAACGAGATAGCTATTGATGAAAAGGGCTAGGTTCTCGGATTTGATAGGTTTAACATAGGCATGATGGCGAGGGGTGACTAAAAACTGATTATGGGAATTCAGTGGCCCAAGGTTGGAGCGTAAAAAAGTAGTTTGGCGATAGTAATAACTATTTTTGATGAGGAAAACCCTGGAGTCGGTAGGACGTCCAGGGTGGGTATATGTTGGTTATAAACTTCATGGTGGCTATGCATGAAAGGTGTGATGCTCCGACCAAGGGTGATTATGGACTGCTACCATGGGAGAAAAATGGATGGATGAGTGGGGGACTATTCTCCATTTGAGATCTTTGTACACTCTCTAAAAGAATGAAACCATGGGATTGGATTGTACAAAACACAGAAACGAGTGCCCGAAAACATGAAAATGTTCGCACTAATGATGTGAGGAGGGTTTTTTTGCTAAGGGTGGGGAAACCATTGGTTGGTCTCTTGTGTGGGGATGATGAAGTGGATGGAAAATATCGTAGATGGGCTATGCTGATGGAGGGATGGTAGGCCGAATGTGAGACGTGGTGGTGTGTATTCAATATGCTTGTAAGGAATGGTAGTCCGGGAAAGGGGTTTTAATTTGATATGGTAAAACTTGACTTGATGCATGGTGGGTGAATGGGCATGAAGTGCTTCCTGGACTAAGGTGGTATGGCCATGGCGTCATGAATTTTATGATGTGTGGTCTACTTTGAGTGACAGACACCATGGAGGGGAGGCTCTACCGACCAACAAGTATGTTTATCATAGTGCAAGGTGGGTAGATGAGAAACATGGTCGGGTGTTTGGAACCTATGGTTGATTTCTTGTGGAGAAATGAAGTCAGGATATGCATTATTTCTCTGGGGCTCTATCATGCTGGGGGTAGAATGATACCTACTATGGAACCTTAGGTGCATGGGGTGACGGATGGTTTGTACAATACCTGCAAGAAAATACCCCAATTGAAAGCATCTTTCTCATTTAAATATTATTGACAACATGTGTTGAATGAACAAAAGATAAGAGAGGGCATAATTGTCGGCATTGAAAATTATTTTTTCAGAGGTGTGAATGTGCAGAGCCTCCTTTGGGCGTTATGAGTTGTTGATCACTGTGTTGCTTTCGGTTCTGCAATTGGGCCCTTTGAGATCTCGTTATGGTCTTTCAAACAAATTGAAAAAGGTGACATATAGGCCAATATGGCTCATTTCAGCTCATTTGTGACATTTGAGTGTTTGAGAGTGTGAGAGGTCAAAGACTGCTACGGAGCTTTTCTTGTCATTGCGGTCAGCCTATGCACCCATGACTCACGCTACTAGAGCCATGTAGGTCCCATAACATCTTGCATTTAATTTTTTCAGTATTACTGGGTCGGGGTCTATACAAACTGGGTTTTTATGGAACCCAAGAAAATTTTTACCTTGACTGTGTGGGCAATCAAGGTACAAGCGCGAAATTTGCATGCGAAATTGAGGTTTTGCGCACAAATTTCATGCCTTTCATGGATTTGTGCGCGTGGCCTCCGCACTTGTATTAGAAACAGGCATGTGGTCAGCACGCCTCTTTGAGGAACAAGCGCGCTAAAAGGCCAAAACTATTTTTGGAAAAATAAATTTGGAAATTTTTCAGTTTTTTGGTGTTTTTGATGTCACTGATGTGTGCCTGTTTGGTGATAGGATGATTTTGGGGGAGAGAGACTAACCTGACCTCTGGATAGTTGTGGCACGAGATGCCAATGCTCACTAACAGTTGGCGCAATGGGGTCTTCTCAAGTTTCCTAAGAATGACCTCTCGTGATTGCAGGATCAACTATTGTGTTACCTGGTCTATTGTTAGAACATGCAGCGTAGAGTTATGGTGCTGAGAGGATGTGACTTGACTATCCATTCGGAGACGAATATACTTCATAATAGGACTATTTCCTCAAGGTGAGGCACTTCCATACCCGCTTCCTCCAGGGAGGGTCAACCTTTGATGATTTTCCCAGATTCATTGTGGCGAGGTGCCTCTCACAGAGGGGTGCATTCTAATTGAGGCAATAACCGATTTTTCCAAGCGATGTGATATAGCCATGATGGTGCGACTAACGGGGTCGTCGTCACCACATAGGGAGTTGGGGCCGCAGCTAGGTGTCTTGCATCGTTTGAGGGTTAGACACTTCCTTGATTTTTCTCGTCACTACTATGATAGGATGGTAGCCCAGCTAGCAAAGGTCCGTAATGGATCTAAGCTATTTACTTACGCCAACATCCTCTGTAGCATTATGTATGATAGGGTGGTGCTGCTTTGACCCGTGGTGGTTTTTCCTGTGGGGGGTCATCGAGACCCTCACATGAGGAGATGGGATCCTATTATGCCTCGTTGTGGGGGAGGAGTGGTGGAGCGTTATTGGAACGCCAATATCCAGGCTTGGTTTGAGGCCAACCCTTAGATGTTCCTCTCCTACCCATACACTAGGATGGACTTTCGAGGAGACTCTTACATGGGTATTCCTACTGGATACACATGGGAGGCATCAAGTTTGATCTTTGTGTTTTATTCTTTATTTTTTGAGTATTTATGGCTTATATGTGTATTATGTAATATTCCTAAATTAGCATGCAACTAATTGGAATATTAAAATCTAATTTTTCTTCTTATTTAAAAGAATAAGAGGGTAGGGAGACCCATAAATCTCCTTAGTAGGAATAAAACCACTCCAAATGTGAATGGAGGGCATAATAAGAGTTGGATTAAGCTCCCTTATGTGTGAACAAGGGAAGAATCATGTGGACTGGGTCAACTTTGACCAAATCAACAGTGCTGGTATGGAAGTAGTGGACATTCAATGAGGGACAGCGCAGTTTTGGAGGGAGATCCTTTACATGGAAGTAGTGCCTTTAATGAGTGGAGCCAAAGGTGAGGAAGCTCACCAAGAATATAAGGAAGAGGATGGAAGCCATTGTGTTCATGTTTTGTATTATTATTTGATTGTGGTATGTTAAGAATTTTGGCTCTCTTCAGCTGTTTAGCTAAGATTGCAGTGTTGTTTAACACAAGGGTGTTCCCGAGCGGGAATCCCACCCTCATCCTCAGGGGAATTATAGTTCCTACTTAGGAGAAGTTCTTGAGCATTATTTCCACATTATGGAATTTGGCCAAGCTAAAACTTTCTTCTACAGCACGGATTATGTTTATATATGTGTTGAGCTGCAGGGTGTAGCAGTGGAGGGTTTCTTTGGATCATTTCTGAGCTTTTCTTCAATGGAGGAAGCTTTCTTTCCATTAGGAGATCAATAAGGATGGTCCCTGTGCTTCATGACATATTTTGGCATCAGGCCAAGTCTTCATCATCCCCTACAATGCAGTTCCAGTCCATGAATACGTTATTTTAGACATCTGTTGCAAGGGTGAGTTCAGTGCTCCATTTGGAGTGTTTTCTTTCCATTGAAGGGATCATCCCTTCATTGAGAGAGTCTTTTGGAGGAGTTATTTTCAGATCTACATCAGATTCAGCCACCTCCTTTTCAGGTGCCTAGTTGCAGAGTTTATTCAACCTTAGGGCTGCATTCCAGCATTCTGATATTTTTTGTATTTCCGGAAACCCTTCCTAGGTTATCTAGGAAAAGTGTATGGGATCATAGATCTCCATTTTTGGCCTTGTATGAGCATAATACTATCAAATCCATTTATATATATATATATATATATATATATATATATATATTTCCCAGCTGCAGTATTAGTGATTAAAACTGCGTTGTACTTGCTTATGTGTTTTTTGTAGCAGCTGCAACTTTTGTTTGGGTGCTTCTTGTTGTTGGAGGCTTCTCTAACCTAGCTTGAGGGGTTTGTCCTCCAAGATTTCGTATACTTTTGTTCTTGATATAATTAATACAGTGGATCTATCTTTGTCTCGCATGTAATGTATTGATAATTGCTACTATTTTCCATTATTGTGTGTTATAATGTTACTTTCCCCATTTGGGAATATTACATATTATGATGACACTGACATAGTTTTGTTACTCTTGCATATGTTAGCGAGGCTGGGTGTCCTAGAGCTCAGTTGGTAGGACATTATCCGCCCCGGAAGGTTCGAGGGGCTCTACTCCTAGTCGAGGGGCAGAGAGGAGGTCCAGAGAAGCCCCAGGGTAGAGCTCCTAGTAACGGGACTGGTCCGTCTGGAGAGGGTAGTAGTTCATCTGGTACAGAGTGTGTTGCAGCAATCGCTCGCGCTAAGGTGGTGGTGGCTCGCATGGTAGAGATGGAAGAGCAGATGGCTTCTCTAGAGGTCCGATCTGTTGACTTGGAGGATGCATGGGACCACATGGACTGACTGACCCAGGGTATGCCTACTTGTGGGTTTGTTGATGACCTTGACGATATATGGCTAGAGACATTGATGGCCCGAGAAGGGCTATCGACCGACTTTGCGCCGTGTGGTGGCTTCTATTTTAACAGATGCCCCAGTACTAGCACCGGAAGCAGCTATGGTTCCAGGTGCCGAACCTGGAGGGGCACAGCCTTAGAGGCTCTTTTTACACAGGTAAAGCACCCGTTATGAGGATGATTCCCTTATTTTTGACAACTTGTGTATATGTATTTTTGGTTGACTTATGGGTCAGATACTTGACTCATCATTTTTACTCAAACATACATTTTTTGATATATATATATGAGAGATATTTTGTGCGGATCTATATGGTGTGTCAACCGTTTATATGTTTTTATGGATGATGTGTATTGCTGATGGATATCTGTGTTTTTTATGTTTTTTGTTTTTTATGTATAATGGTTTATCCGAGATGCATTCCAGTTTAGGATGTGGTTACCTATGTGATCAGTTGTCTGGTTTTGATTTCTTGGCACATGTGTGAATGTAATGTGATCAAATTGATGACTTAATCTTTTTGCACGCAAATATTTTCTAAACATATGTGAATCTCGTACCTCAAACTCTTGGTTTAACTATGAAACCACTAACTGGAAATCTAGGTAGATATGCAAGTGGTGAATGCCTTGATCGAAGGTGTCGCACATGAGCCTAATGACGGTGTCATATTTTGCATGATTGTTTGTCATTGATCCAATGCATACTCCGTTATTGAGGAATGGTGATCGGTTAGGGTGGTAGATGACCCAGGCGGCTGTTGTTAAACTTTGAGACCATCGCGATGCTCCATCTGCAAATCTGAAGAAATGGTTGGGTTGCAAATCCATTTGTGACACTAGAGCGCTTTTTGTGACATGTCTGTGATCAAAAATAAATTTTTGGTGATTGTACGTTAACTCTAAGGTTGAACCCTCTTGGCCCTTATGGGTAGAATTTCTTCAAGTAAAGACCGTTGACGGGGTTGCTCAGGCATGTTCCATCAGGATCTATCAAGATGTATGCCCCCTTTAGGAGAATTTTTTATGATATAGGGTCCTTTCCAAAAGGTTTTGAACTTTTCTGGCCCTAGGGATTCTTTTGAGACATCGTAGCGGAGGACTAACTCTCCCTCAGTAACTGATTGAGGGGTGATGTTGCAATAGAACGATTCTTTCACCTGCTTTTTATGGGCCTCGTTGTGTCGGAGTGAATTTCATTGACGAACTCTAGTTGTACTAAGCGTTGCTAAAGAGGCTAGGTGTCATCGAGGAGTTCGATGGCAACGCGTAAATTTGGGATCTCGCATTCTATGGGAATCACGGTTTCGACTCTGTACACCAAGTGGAAGGGTGTGAACCCCGTTGATGTTTTCACTACCATGTGGCATGCCCACAGGGCAAAGAAAATCATGTGATGCCAATTTTTTTGTGCTTATTCACCATGCATTGTAACATTATTTTGAGTACTTTGTTCACAGCCTCTACCTATCCATTGGATTGGGGGTAGTATGGTGACACGAATTCATGTGTGAATCTGATATGGTGAGATATCTCCTGGAAAATTTCATTTTCAAAGTGTTTTCCGTGGTCGTAGACTAACTCCTTGGCTACATTGAACCAGGAAATAACATGGTTAAACAGAAATCGTGAAGTGGTTTCTGTGATGTTATCATATGTGGGCATAACTTCTATCCACTTGGTGAAATAATTGACAGCCAAAATAATGCATTTGTGATTCCCCGACGATGCTGGGCTACAAGTCATGAAGTCGATTCTCCATTTGCAGAAGGGACTAGCGACGATGATAGGGTGCAGGGGAGCGGGACGGGCTCTTGCCTTGTGATCTAGGTGTTGACATCGCTCGCACCTCTTGACTACTGAAATGCAATCGCAAAATAAAGTGGACCAAAAATATCCTGCCCCTATGACTTTTTAGGCGGTGGCCATTTTGGAGAGGTGGCCACCGCAAGCTCCATTGTGGCAGTCATTAAGGACTTGCTCCACTTGGTTGTGGGTGAGGCATCGACGTAAGATGGTTTCAATGCCCCGTCGGTATAAGACATCTCCCATGAGGAGTTATCAGGGACCCTAGTGGCGGATGTGCCGACGGTTGTCGCGAGTAAGTTGGGTTCTAAACTTTTGGTTTCGTAAAAAGAGGAGAATATCTTTTGGGTTCTAAACTTTTGGTTTCGTTCGGTAGCGAATCGTTGACTAGTGATCCTTTGGTATGACTTGGGATGTTCGTAATGAACTCAGCTAAGACTAACGCCTTCTTTCTCTTGGGGGAGAGAAATTTTAAGTCATAATCTTGCATAATGACTATCCACCGGGCGTACTTATGCTTCATTAAATGGCATGTGAGTAGGTATTTGATGGGGTTAATATTTGCGATGACTATTGTGTTGTTTAAGAAGTTGTAGTGGCGAAGTTTTTGGAATGCGTGAATTAGTGCTAGGGCAGTATTTTCTTTGGGCTCATATCTTAATGCAGGGCCCGATAAGGTTTTTCTAACGTAATATATTACGTGATCCTTCCCATCCAGGCCCTCCTGGATCAATACTTCGGCCAAAGCGGTCTCAGATGTTGATAGATACGGAATGTAGTCTTTGTTGTAGTCTAGGGGACAGATTAGCAGTTATGAAGACAATGTGTCTTTCAGCGAATCAAATTATTGTTGGGCTTGATCATCCCATTTGAATGGGATGTCCTGTTGAAGAAGATGCAGTAATCCTTGAGCGCAAGTGATATAATCTAGGATAAAATGCCTCATAAAGTTGGCCTTTCCCTACAATATTTGTAGTTTCTTGAGTGTTTGAGGTGGAGTTACCTCTTTGATAGCTTGGACCTTGAGGGGGTCCACTCTAATTCCTTGCTAGGACATGATAAAACCTAAAATTCATCCTGTTGTGACGCAGAAGACACACTTGGGGGGGTTTAAGCGTAGGTTGTATTTCCAGCATCGTTGGAATACCAGTCGCAGATCCTCAAGGTGGTTTGATCGCTTCTTGGATCATACGGTGAGGTCGTCCAAGTAGGCAAGGTTAAGGTGTGCCAAGTCATGAAAGATATAATTCATGGATCTCTAGAAGGTTGCTCCAGTGTTCTTTAGGCCAAATGGCATTACTTGATATTCGAATGTGCCCTAAGGGGTAGTGAACACGGTCTTATACCCGTCGATGTGATGGATTTGGATTTTATTGCACCCAGAGAAGCCATCCATGAAAGAGAGGGCCTCATGACCTGCACAAGCATCGATGTATTGGTCGATGAATGGGGTAGGGTAATTTTCCTTGGGACACGCTTTGTTCAAATCGCAAAAATTGGTGCAAACCCGTATGGTTCCCTAGTTTTTCATGACGGGAACAGGGTTGGAAACCCAAGATGTATAAGCGATGGGGTAGATAAATCTAGCTTTGTGAAGCTTATCAATTTCTCGTTAAATTACTTCTGCCTTGGATGGGTGCAGTTAACGTTGTTTATGGCATACTAGTGGTACGTCGGGTCAGGTGTCAATATGGTGCTCTACAATAGTGGGACTAAGCCCAGGGATTTCTAAGTAGTCCCATGCGAAGATATCTCAATACTCTTGCAATAACTGGGTGTAAGAGGTTATCTCTTCTATTGAACATGTTTCCCCTAGTGAGATTTCTTCGACTTTTCCAGGATCTTGAGAGATATTCACCTTGATGGTAGGTGAAATGTTTGACAAGTTCCTTTCTTCGAACGCATTGGGCACCGGAATGGGATTCTTGAACCAATCGAATTTCCCTAATGGAAGGAAATATTTTGATTAAATCACATAAATCTCTTGGTTTCCTGTCTTGTTAGGGCTGAATTTTTTTTCAGGAAGAAAAATGAGCGCGGTGATGCATTGCATCCCATGGATAATCTGGCTCCATCATGGCCTCCAGGATATCCTCATCTGAGTGGAATAAGGATCCTAAGGGGGATTGAGTCTACGAAAGGTTGTGAGGAAGAGGTTCAGCCCTAACGGAGTTGGTTGAAAGACATGAAAAGGATTCCATCGTCGATGTGGTGGAACCGGATGCGGTCGACAGGGTGCATATGGATTGGGTTTGCACTGTCATATCTACTCTCGTATTTGCAGCTGACTCGACACCTATGACTGATGAGTAGACAACCTAAGTCATGGTTCTGATACATGATGATATGAATCGTATATGGTGTATCGTGTGGTCCGCGTTTGGTCTGGGAGGAATTTCCATCATGGGAGCTTGCGTGGGAGCAAGGCTAGATTCCTCATTATGCTGAGCACTTTCTAGGATTTGGAAGTTGTGCTTGATGCAGAGGTGCCTAAATTTTTCCATCAATGGGCATGCCTCTATTTCATGCTTATGGCCGATGCAAATGGTTCACGGTACCACTGTGCCTACTGAGTATATTGTGTGGGAACTAACACTACTCTTTGTCCCTAAAGTGGACGCTCATAAGGGATCAAGTGTAGGGGAGAGGGTCCTTTGCTGCAATTTCTGAGTTTTTGGCTTATGTATGTCTAACTCTTTTGGGGAGTGTAGACTTAATTTTTCTCTTGCCGCACAAAGCTTGGGGAGATGCTCACATTTCATAGTATGGTGAAAATGTGAGCAGATCTGACAATAGCAGTGTGTGATTTTCTCATGGTTAGAGAGATGTCTCTGAGGGAGGGAAGAGACCATGCGAAATTTGTTCGTGAGGTGCTCCAATTCTTTACATTGATTGACCTGGTGGCCAATTATGTCTCATAGTCCACATGTCAGCCTAGGCTAGACATGGGTCGTGCTAGGTCAATGCACCTTTCTAAATTGCCTAATGTGTTGGTGTGGAAAAGGGGTAGGCTTCCTGGGGGAAATCTACCTTCCATTATGTTGTCTAAGCTTTGGACTGGTGATATCCCTACGGTGTGTTTCTAATGAATGGATGATGTCGATTAGTAGATTTACTCAAGGGATATAAGTGCAGTGTTGATCATAATGGTTGCCCTGGCATACTAGACAAGAACATATTTCTTGGGTGTGCCCGTCCTGCTCGTTTGGTGACATGATCAGGTACCATCGACGTATCACTTCTAGGTATGGGCATGTGGTGACCAAATGATTGCATGTGTTACATAATGCACATGTTGTTCTTCTCCGTGGAGGGCGGTGGGGGTGACTAAGGGTTCCCCGACCAACCACTTTTTCGCTGACAGGAAGAGGATGGATCTACTTGTAACATCCTCATGCGTTGTCAAGCTATCCATTGATTCTGTATCAGAGTCATCTTCTAGGGAGAGGCATACTATGGTCGTGTGAAAACTAGTTAGCGCTAAGCGAAACTGAGGGATGTAATGGCACTTCTCTAATTTTTTATTTCCATAACATGTTAGACATGAAAATTAGGCTACTCGCAAGCCAACATAGTACACATGTTTGACTGGATACCATCTTCAGATGAGTTCCAGGGCTGCGGAGTCATCAATGAAAAGGTCATGTTCATCGCAAAGTGCAAAGCATATGATAGGAGGAGGGAAGATGAAAGGGAGCCTTTCTGGTGACTTTCTTCCCTCCTGCAAGTATAGAATGACACGAATTTCTTCTCCAGTTGACTGGATGGAGGGGTCCTCTAGATAGGATTGTTCGATGGCATGTAATGCTTCCCTATATCACGTTATTTCTGGTAAATGATGGGTGTAATGCCCATAATTACTACAGATAGCACATGCATGGTTGATACGCAATGCCTTGCATTGATTTTCGGTGGTTGGTTCCTTTCTACAGGAACTTTTTGTTGCGATATTTAACTTAGATCTAAGGAGTGGTTTTATTTCATCTAGATCTGGAAAGATGTGGGTAGGGTGGCCTACTATGTCGCATATGCCGCAAGGTTTTAATTCTCCTTGTATGATGGGATTTTTCTACCTTCTTCCCCTTTTTATTGGCTTTCTTGGTCATAACAGCCAATTTTGCAACGGAAATTTCCTTAGATGGGATGGTTGCGACAATATCCTTAACAGGTGGGGCCTCCTCAGGAGTGACGAGGATTAACCATGTAGAGGTGATGTTTGTGACTCATGTCCTGGTAGGTGGGACCAAGTACCAAACTGGTATTGCAAAAGGTAAGTTTAGAAACACCATTGTTGCCAAGACTTGTTGTGACACAAAACTAGATGGAGGGTAGAGGAAGGAAGTTTGGGAGGCGGCATAGGCTAGAGAGGCTGTCGTGGCTGAGGTATCGGTGTCTTTACTGGTCGTCTCCGTCTCCTGGCTGGCTTCGATGCTTCATGTAGAAATCGTGCACACCGGAGCCTCTGTGATATCAGATTATGATTCTAGTATAACAGGGGTATCTCCTAGGAATGACCCGAGGATAGATGATGGTTTGGATTGGCTGGGTCCATATTCTTGGTACTGTGAGAGAATCTCAACAGATTTTTCTATATAGGGCAGAACGACATCAGCATTCGTTATGGATCGCTTGTCGTGGTATGTCAATTGGTCGAAAGTAGTGATGCAATCCTCATGGGGGAACATCATGGTTTGGAAGACGAAGGAGGCTATGGAAGACATGGTGTACATATTACTCCGCCCAAGGGGTATATTGTAATCCAATTGAGCATCCAAGACTTCAATGTCTATAAGGATCATCTTTCCGGCCAAGAAAACAGGGACATTTTGACAGAGACCAACAATAGTAGATGGGCACTCGTCGTGTGCTCTGAGTGTGATGTCTGATGGCTTTAGTTCAGGAGACCCTAACTTCTGTGAGACGTTCTTTGACATGATGCATGTAGATGCACCTTCTTCAATGATACAATGGTGGATAGTGATGTTTTGGACTAACACCGGTATCTAGAAGGTGACCAATGAAGGAATCCTAGGGGTGGATTTATCTAAATCGAAAGTCATTAGGCGTGAATCGGCAGGGTCGATGGTGCCTAACGCGGAAATTAAGGCTTCCCTTTGCTTTGGGCATGATTGCAATACCTCCAAAGTTGACATAGCAGCGGGAGATTGGGCTAAATCGTCCACAATGTTATAGTTATGGGCCCCTTTGGAGTGATTTCCTGCCATCTTTGGCAAAGGTTCAAAAGATATATTTGATATAGTCAACGCTACTATTGGTGCACTCATGCTAGCCCCTGACGAACTGGTGTCTGGTGGGGTATCATAATTTAGGGTTCCATGTCTGAAAAAACATTTCTCCACCAATCATGTATATTTCATGGTCGTTTTTTCCGGATTTGTCAAGATTTATTTGTTGTTGTTGGGTGCTAACTATCCCTTGGTGAGGGAAGGGCTCCTGCATGATAGTTGTCTGCTGTGAGTGCCCCCCTTGTCCTCGGTTACCCTGAAACTTCTTCAGTTCGTGGAGATCAGGATGGTGGTGAGTGTAACGTCCATACTCACCACAGATTTCGCAAGAGTGGTTGGTCCGAATATTTTCCCTCTTGTTCTTCCCTTGGGAATTATTTGGCTCCTAGCTTTGATTTCGTTTCGAGTTTCCTCCAGCCTGAGATCGCAAAGGGCGTTTTTGATTGCTTCCCCCGTATCCAGGATTTCCCTTTTGTTTGTTTTTTTATTTTTTTCCTTGCCACATTAGGAGGATATCTATGATTCTCCTGATTATATGATTGGCATGGTTGTGCATGGGAAGGTTGGAAAATTTTCACCTATGCATTATTCTGCATGGGTGGGTTTTGTATTGGGGATTGGGAATATTGGGGTCCATGTTCCTGGTTTTTCAATGGTTGCTGGGGGGGGATCTCTTCCGTCAACATTCCTAGATGCGTACTAGGTCCCCTGAGTAGGAGGGTATGGTCCTCCTTGCTGATGATGGTATGACTGTGCCCTATTGGTCATGTTCTGCAAAGGTGCATGATGACTTTGATGGTAGCCTGGTTGCGGGATGTTCTGGTTAGGATCATATGTGTAACTGGGGTACTGGCTACTTTTGCCTAGGTGATTTTGGTTCAGTGGCCCAATCAATCCATCTGCAGTGTTTGATGCTCCTGGAAATTCTTTATAAATTTGCAAGCGCGGGGAGTTAGGCAGGATGTTATAAATGTATCCTGACTACGTGTAAATCAGCTCGAGTTGTTGGGCTTTACTGATGGCATCATCTTCGGATGTAGGTTTTTGGGTTGATACATCTTTTGAAATATTTGCAGTGAGAGTTTTCAGGAATAGGTCCAGCAGGACTCGATCGTTGAGTTTGGCTTTACACAAACTGTGATTTTGTCGCCATTCATGGAGATGGTCTGAGATATGCACGACAGGTGTATGTCTAAAATGTGTCAGTAATTCCATTACAGAATCGTGGTGGATGGGTAACTGAAAATACGTGAGGAACACAGTAGAGAGGGCACTAAAGGTACCATGTGTAGCAGAAGGTTGCTCCACATACCATTTCGCAGCTGGTCTGGTTAGGGTGTGCTAAAATAGTCTCAGCTGAATAGTATCTGTTATCACTCGAATTGAACCTCAAGCTGATAAAGGCAATTCCGAGGTAACCTCCAACCATGCTTAGCCAAGTAGCTAGCCCTACTAGGCCGGGAGAGGGCTCTATCCAAAAATATCACAACCAAAATGACTGAGAAAAGAATATATTTGGCTAGGTATAGTAGCTCAGGGTTTTGATTTTTGATTGTGTAGGGTTTTGTTCGATCAAGAGGAGTCAAGCAGCTAGGGCAAGGAAATTAGGTCAAAATTTGCAGGGTGTTCTACGGGGAAAGGTAGGTATAGTGGTTTAGCACTTTAGGGTTTCGATGGCGGGATAATCAAGACAGGTGAGAAGCTAGAAAGAGCATGGTGAATTCATGGTTTCTTTCTAAACTGAAGAAATTACAAATTATGAATGTTTACCCAAAACAGAGCATAGAAATTATGGATTATGTTCATCTAAATTGAAAACATTCATTTAATAGAAATGAAATAATGGATGAAGTAACAAAACATTCTAACATATGAGAACAAAGGAAGAAACTGAAACTAAACACAATAACACATGGATCCCATAAAAATAGCTGCAAATTTGATTAATATCCAGGCCAAAACTAATACAAAAATATGTCTCTTGAGATGCCAAAGCTCCAAGTGAATCCAAGCATTACAATGACTAAGGAAATACATCATATAGACCTAAAAACCACTCTCCCTAGCCTCATGGATTCAAATCCATGAGATAGGGATCAATTTAACCTACTCCCAAACAAGAATCTAAAGACTAGGAAGACCCAACAATTTGCCTCTAAAAGAGAGGAAACTGATTCATTTGACCTCTAAAGGACTTATCTGATGTATCTACCCTAGATAACAATAAAAACATGACATTTACATTTATCTTCACCTTTTACATCAATAATTTCTCATTTCCCAAGATAAAAAGTCAAAAATTCAAAATTTGACGAAGATGATGAAAATTGCATTTTCCTAGCAAACGTGCAACGCCATGACACGAAAAGGTAGCCTCTTTTGCAAGCAACGTTTGGAGGCCTTCCTGGTGTCCAAATAAGCTACAAGATAGTTGATTGGAAATCTCTCTAAGTCTAGTATCCAAATATTCCTCCAGTTTCTAAAATTATGCTCATTTACTCTGTCAAAAAGTGAATCTCCCAAGACTTGAATAAGCGCAACGCCAAGGTCAAAAAGGAGGTAGAAACATGAAAATTTGATGGTTTTTTGCACTTTTGAGGGACCATTTCTCCTCCAAATTTTCTAAAACTTGCTAGGGTTGATGTCTTCATCATCCTGAACATGATGGTGGTTTCCATTTGTCCATTGGAGGCTCCAACAAAAAGTACATCACCCTTGGCGCTGCATTTTTGGAAAAATCAGTCAAACGCGCAGTGCCACTGGCAAACGCACAGTGCCAGTGCAGCACCTTTTTGAAGACTACATTTGGAGGCCTCCCTAGTGCCCAACTTGGGCCCATGATAGCTCTTTTGAAATATTATTCTATCTACTTTCAAAATATACCTTTTTTTTTGCTGATTGGAGTTGATTTGACCTGTAAAAAGTTGATTTTCCCAAGACTGGTCAAAAAATATTGAATGAGGGTACAGAAATGCAGAGTGTTGGTGCAGGAAACTTTTGGAGGCCTTCCTAAACTAAAAATTGATCTCATTATATCTCATTTGAAATCTCTCTCTATCTAATTATCATTTGACTCATCAAGTAAGTCATTTGGACACTCCAACTATGAGACAACGTGATTTTCCCAAGGTCACTCCAGAAGTGCAACAACTCTCCTGTGGCACCTATGTTTTTTAAATTTCTCTAAAACCATGACACCTATGTAAAAACTAAAGGATTTTTTTCTTCTTGGACCTATGATGGACAAAAACCTCTCTCACTTTTTCCAAATTCATTTTTTTTAGTCAAAAACATAGTTTGAAGAAAAACTGGCCCTATGAGTGGCAAATGACTTGACTCTGGGAATGATTTCTTAAAAAGTGATGGAGGCATTATCTTATGAGTTGGAATGGCCTCATACTTACTGATATGACCTACCTTATGGCTCCTCTACTCATATTCCTCTTTTTCATAGCAAACCCTAGCTCAGTGGGAGAGGAAATTTAGGGTTTAGTGCTTGTGAACAATGATGACTTAGGAACCTTTGGGAAAAGACAACTCCCTTTGAAATTTGATAAATTGATGAAGTAGACACTTTTTTTATTTGACACTTGATGTGTTGGCATGTGGAAATCTGAGTTGGCAGCCTTTGGAGACTAAGTACTTATTACATTTGAACTGACTGAAGAAAATCATGACTTTATTCTGGGTCACCTTCACACCTTCTGCTACCCTTTATTTAAAATGAGACAATGCAATTATTTGACCTAATGAAACCCTAGTGACCTAATGAGAAATGAAAGAAACTGACTCAATGAGTGGCTTTGACTAAAAGTGGAATGAGAGCATATTTTATTTCAGCATGATGAAGACATGGAAGAGGGTCAGCAGGCATATACTTGTGAAGGAAAATGGGACACTTGACAAGGGAAACTACCAGTGGAACAATTTTATATCATGACCTAATGGAATGGTTGAAAATTCTTTACATTGGGACACCTACGATGCACATGCAAAATGTGTTTTGATCCCTGGTGGAAGTATGCAAATACTGACACTAACATTGGCTCCAGCTGGGGATGGTAGTTCCTTGTAGGTGCCAAGAACACCGCAGACCAAGTGCCTATCCGTTGAGCATGGAGTCAATAGATAAAAACCAAATTGAATACTAAAAGAAACTTGACTCAATAAACTGAATTGACTTAGACTAAAACACAACTGACAAACTGAAAAAGATGCTCAGAATTGAGCTTATTCAACAAAACCTAATCTAATTGATCCATTCATCACCTGATCAAGTGAAATGGAACAAAAAATGCAACCATGTAAGCATTCTGGTTTTTGTTTGAATTCTACGCAAGTGCTCGCTTATGAGCAAGAAGAAAGAACTACTGAAAGGCAACTCCGATGAAAACTTGTCAACAGATCGAATCTTGATGAAATTGCAAAGCATGAGCCCAGCAGCTGACCTAAAGAATGCTGCGAACGGATATTCATAGGAATACATATTGATTTCCAGCCCATCTAATACATTACTTCTCTGTTCTAAGTAGTCTTCGTACCTTGGTTTTAAAATTTGCCTAACATCTATGCTTTCTTTCTTTGATGACTGTAGCTAGTTGACAAAAGGATACTGAAACTCGTGAATGGCTAATTTTTCTTGATGATCAACAACAAAAAAAGAGTCTTCTTCATTACTCTCCTAATATGACTGCAAATCTTCGTATGAGATTTTTAATGAAACACCTGCTGAACAAAACAATGAAGCCGACTGTCGGATCAAGTTTATATCAACACTCTTTTCAGGCACACAGTTAGCTAATGGAGAAGGACTTTTACTGGAGATATCATCCAACACATCAGCTATTGGGTCATGAAACACTTGAAAATACTGTTGCAGCCTATTTTCCATTGGTTCTAATGAGACTGCATGAATTTCTACAAGTTTTTCATCCTTTTCTTTAGAGATATTATGAAAATTTTCCTTTAAAAACTGAAATGCTTCAAAACATAGTGGTACAAAATCATCTTGCATCATTTGATCATATATTTTATCTTCCAAGCCTTCATATGCAACCTAAAATTTAATGGCATTTGGTGGCTGCAAATTTGGATCTAAGGAGGATTCTATGTCGCAAATTATTTCCTCAACCATTACAGGATAAGGTTTCTCATTAACAACTTGCTCAAGAAGTTCATTATCTACCTCAACCTCAACATCAAAACTGAAAGGCTGTTGATTTCTAATCTTGGAAAAAATTTCTTTCATAAATTGAAATGAAGCAAAACATAAAGGGAAATATCCTTCATTTATTTCAAAATTTTCAGCATTTTCCTCATCTCTGTCATCATAAATATGCATTAGTTGATCATTGTTTTCGAGTTGCTGAAACTGAACTTCCTGCCACAAACCAACTGCAAATTGCTCTGCAAGATTAACTTCTGTTTGGAGAACATTATCATTGTCATACTGATCAAAATTTGGCAAATCATCAATATAAGTAATATCATCAATCATACACATTATATTATTATATTGTTTCTCCTCGAATTGATCTATAAATCCATTTTCTAATCTATGGTGGTTGGGATTAGTAGGAAAATCTTTAGGGCTTGCAATCTCTTCTTTTTCTGGGATAAGTGGGTGATGATGATATTTAATGGAAAATACATCTCTCATGGTGATACTTTGCATCATTTCCTCTATTGTACTTACCAAAATATCGAGCTTTACCTCTAAAGATGTCAGATGCTCTGCAATGTTCTTCTTCTCTTCTTCCTTCAACTTTGCCCTTCTGATCAACAGATTAGCCTCTATTCCTACTGCACTATTTTGCATCTCTTCAAGTGTTTCAAGGTTCCTTTCTCTCAGCTGAAACTCCATTTCTGGATCAAAATCATCCAGGTAATGTAAAAGAGCGGAGCCAGGAGGGGGTCTGATATCCACAGGTATCGAATAATAGACTTGATTGAATCTGGCATAAAATTGTTGTATTGTCTCTCCTAGCTATCTTTTCAGCTGGTCATACTGACCACCCACCTGTCGAGGAAAACTTTGACAAACTGTGAGAAATCCGAAATGCTCGTGGCAAGCAATTTTTTGAGCCAACTCTTGACTTTGCCTTGCAAAGAAAGAGCAAATAGCTTGATACTGACATCCTCTTTGTCAACTTCAAAAACGTCTAGGAAAGTCTCAAAATTATGCATATGTCTCTCAGCAGTGATGTTATCATATTCACCATCAAACCTCGGTAGATAAAGGTAATGATTTTCAGGGAAAGCATGGAGAATAGGAGGTGAGATGAGTGCTTTGTATCGATCTGGAATTTTACAAGGTGTAGGAGTATGTACAGAAGTTGTAGGATCAGTCTTGATCTCTTTGGGCTCATCGATTTGAAGATGGTCATCATAATATTTGTTAGGTCCCCGTAATTTGTTAGATTGGTGAGAAAAAATTAACAAGGGTAACATCATACCAGTCTTTGGAGTCCTAGGACCTAGCTTTCCTGGACTCAGAGAGGGCTCTCTCTATTTTGTGCAAAGGATGTGAACTTGTTTACTTTTAGTTTTTGATTTTAGGCTAGTTATTAAGTTTAGGGTTAGTTTGTTTGTTTTGGTTGGGTAGATGATAAAGTAGAATAGATGGAGTGAGGAAATATTCAAGTAATTGGGCTATGGAGTCTATAAAAAGTCATGGAAAGTTCAACAATGAATCAAGGTGCGTCACAGGGAAAATCTAACATGGTCAAATGGATTTTCAAGGTTTGTGTGAGATGAAATGAACATCAAATTTGTGAACAAAGTAGGGCAAAGGGCAGTTAAGAATCCTTTGTCAAATACTTTAACAAGAAGGGCCTTCAACTATTTAGCATAAAGAAGTAATCATAAGACAGGGAAAACCAATAACTCTTTGATTAAACTCAAGCAAATAAGCATTTTAAGACAAACAATCCAGTGAACTATAGAAGGCAAGAAAATTATTTAACTTCTAGTGATTTCACCTTCAAGGTTAGAAAAAATTTAAGATAGACATATAACATAGATCAAAGAAGAGGGAACTCCTAAACATCATTGATCATAGCCATAAAAACCTCCAAAGTAACCTTTCAAGAATGGACAAAGGGTATGATCGAAACATAGCCTCTTTGGCAAACCCTAAATAGTGATACTTCAAAGAAATATCTCAAGAACAATGTTTTAGTGACATTAAACAAGCAGGGATAACCATAAAACATATTTGATATCTACTGTATTGAATCATTCATAAGATAAACAAGCTTGGGTGGGTCTAGAGAGCAACTAAGAATTCTCTAAACTAGCCTAGAAAAGGAAAACATAAAGGCAGTGAAGAAAAAATAGAGCTATGGTGCCTTTGAAAAACATTTCTTAGTATAAAACCTTTGTCCTACTACAATATAGAAGGATGAAACACAATGATACATAAGAAAACAAGAACTAAATAGAAGCACATCACCATTAATCATGCTCAGGGATCCTGCAAGCAAGCATTCTCCATCATCAATAAAAACAAGCCATCTACAAATTCCACAACACCAATTTCTCTTCAATCTCCAAAAAAAATATGTATTGCTCCTATTCATCATGTTCCCTGCTCTTTAAACTCCTTTCCCTCCGTTTATTCTGCAGAGCAGTAGGCACCTTGTTGCAAAAATTTGTGCTCAAAGGGCCTTTATTTACCTTATACCTACTGCGTCTGTATTTCACCTCTTCCCCTCTTCCACTATCCCCAACCACTTCCCCACATATGCCCGATACCCAAAGTCCAAGCGCTTAAGCCTCAAGAGCTAATCGCATCGGAGAATTAGATCGGAACGTTTGAATCCCTTTGCAAGGCTCAAAAAATCCGATGCGATCGCTTTTTGTTGTTAAAGTCCTCCACTATGTCCCGCACCGTTGATCTACCACATAGATCGGATAGCCTGCGCTAATCGCAAGTCTTCACAATCGCAACACTTATATGTCATCCCCCGATCGGTCCATCGCAAACATTTGCGATTCGATTGATCGCATCGCATGTCTTCTGCCGATCGCTCCATCGCGACTCATCTCCCGATCTCTCTGATTGAATGTGAGCCGTTGATCTGGTCCCCAGATCCAATGGCCAACGCTCAATCGCGCTCCCCGCCTAATCGCAATCGCAAATTCCGTCGAGCCTCCCCTTTGCTCCTTGCGATTGCGATTCCTCGACTACATCCAAGCTGTCCATCCCTCCGCCAGATCTAACGGCCCTAATTCAATCGCATCCTGCCCTCAATCGCAATCGAAACTTCCGAAATGTGCCACCCCAGTCTTTCCGCTCCGATTTGCGATTGGGATCTTCGAATTGGGTCCCACCTCATGCGGTCGTGTCATCACATTCCGTTGCATTTCGCTGCATTTCCGTGTGTAACCAAAGTTCTACATTTTACTTTAAAGTCTTATGTCTCATATTCATTATGCCCATTTTCATATATCATTTCACTGTTTAATCCTGGCCGTCGATCTACGCCTCCAGATCTAGATCGAACGGTCCATGCACATTTTTCCATCAAACCCTATTGTTCGCCATTTACACCATATCATTATGTTTTCCACTGTTATTTCACATAAACCACTGTTTCACCACTGCTGGACTATCATTTCTTCTGCTCCCATAACCAGTCTTCCATTTGCATGGATTTCATGACCAAGTTGCGTGTTTTTCCAGAGTACGAGCGTCAGAAAGCTATCATGATTCAGAGTCTCTATTGCTGTGATAGAGAGCACGTCAAAGACCATGTTTCAGAGCTGAATTATGAATAAAGGCCCAGGAAGATACACCGACAAGAATTCCATTAAAGCAGCAGGGTTAAAATCTGTCAAACCCTCCCAGGGACATTCAAAGCGCAGCCTGGACAGGTGAAGATATAAATGTTGCGGCAGAGAGTATCAGTGGAAAATCAGAGGAATTCGAAGATCAACATTGAAGGTTTCAGGCCTTAATTCAAGTTTAGAAGACATAGAGTACCATGCACAAGGAACAATACCCTGCAGGTTTCATTTCAGCAGGATTTTCTTTCAGGAAAGGACGAAATGTTCATGTGGTTTTACTCTCATACCGTGTCCCTAAAGAGACCTTCACCCAGCGCATTTATTTCAGAAATCCGGCGGCAGATTACATACGGCACAACATAATCATTCAGCAGTTTGGGCGCGAATTTTTCCACCGTTTTGTCTTAATGAGGCAAATTAAATGCTCATCACCTACTTCTTTTGCTAGGTTTTCTATTTCTCCTATAAAAATCTAGGAAAAGGAATGATTGAGGGTTCCAGATTTTATCATAAAATTATGCGGTGAAAGGCTTTTTGTATACAGTTTGTAAAACTCTTGTATGAAGGTCACAAATCCCGCAAGGTCGCGATGAGAGTTCATGCGCAAGAGGATTACGGTCTTTGGTATTTCACTGGTCTTTGGTATTTCGCGGTCTGTAACTCTCTCTTATGTGTTATTCAATATATCATTTCATTTTCATCCATCTTTCCTATATCATGTTTTGGAATGCGAGTGGCTAACTAATTTTTGGTGTATGGATTTATCCTAGTTGATACCCATGCTTGGATTAGTCGAGCGCTTTAAATATAGCTCATGCATGATAATACATTCCATTTGAATTCGAGGTAGAAACCATACTTGCTATATTAGTTTCTTTGGGAGGATGCTTTTTAAAATGCTATTGTCATGTATGGATTCTTAGATTGGTAAGCCCATGCATGGTGGTATTGTATATCTGGGTATCAGCTCAATGTTAGCTAATATTTCCTCTACATTTCATTCACTACATACACCTTCTGATAACTTATTTCTGTGATGTAATTCTGAATCGACCCTCTTTGCAGTAAGTTGTCTCTGAATTGTCTGTTGCTTTTACATTGGAGTTTTGCACTTTGCTTATGTAATATCCCTTCCTCTATTTCAGTTTCTGAAGGTCTTGGTCCCATTCAGATTAACTTTCCTTGTTTTTACAAGAGATAGCATGAGAGTTTTTTAATGATAACTTCCTCTGTTATACCATATGCTCTTTGCTATATAAGATGTCCTAGGCACTGGTCTATCACAACTCTAGGCTATCTCTAGGAGCTACAACATCTTTCTGGTGCCGTTGCCAGGGAGCGAAGTTAAGAAATTTTAAAATCCCTGGGCCTCGACAAAATCTAATTCACTCTTCAAGTAGGTGAGTATGGAGAGTTGAGAGTTTTAGATCCCTCACCTTGGCGACTCCACATTTGTTATTAGATAAATTTATTTGCAGTCCTGGCTCCTCGTAAGCCACACCTGAGGTAAGATACATCTAAGCCAAAGACACCTTCAGTGTCTGACCCTGAAAAGATCATACATAGAAGAAATTGGAGGGAAAGAAAATCAGTCCATTCTGATATTCCCGAATTCTTTCAAGAAGACTATCCATCCTCTTCCTCTCAAGAAGTCCAATTAATCCCTACTCCACTGAGGAAAATCCCGAATATTACTCAAATAGTCCACCCCGGGGAGGCGTTAGAACTAAAGATAACCCTCACCCTACTCCTGAGGTCGAAGAAGTCAAGGAAGTCACCGAAGTATCTGCTGTTAACAGACCTTTGTTCCCCTCAACCCCTCAAGTTGCAGTCGAGTATATTCCTATAGTCATTCATACTCCACTTCCACCTCCTCCTCTTCCTTCATTTACACATCAGACTGTTGCACTACCCCCACCTCCTCCAATGGCCAATGTTCCAGCCTTCTTGTTGAATAAATATGCTCCCCTGGCATTACCCCAAGTGTTGAATGATATGCCCCAGGATTATCTGAAGATCTTGCCCAGATTCAATGGGGAAAATGAAATTGATGCTCAAAAACATCTTGAGACTTTCTGCTCCTTTGCAGAGAACTTTAATGTTGAACATTTAGATGTGGTCTTAAGACTGTTTGTGCAATCTCTAGATGGTGAAGCTCGAAAATGGTTTAAGACTTTGGCAGGTCATTTGATTACCACTTGGGACAATATGGAAGATACTTTTCTCAGAAAATGGGGGGAGAAGAAAGATCATGGAAATTGTCTCATTGAGTTCAACACACTAAAGAAAATACATAATGAAGGGGTGTCTGAATTTATCAAAAGATTTAACAAATTGTATTTGAGTCTTCCTACTAACATGAAGCCTCATCATACTGCTGCTAAAGTTGTTTTTGTAGCAGCCTTCGATTCAAATTTTGGTTTCTCTCTGAGAGAAAGAAAGCCTGCTACTATAGATGATGCCCAGACATATGCACTAGAGATTGAGGCAAACTTTGCCTCCACTGGTAAATCAAAAGGAAAATATGAACAAGATGCTAAAAGAAGGGGCAAAGAGGAGGTATCTACCTCTAACCTGGATAGAGACCCATAAATGATCAAAATTATTAGAAAGTTGGTCAAACTTTAATTGGAGGCCAAGAATTCAGCCTCTAAGAATTTCCACAATGCTCAAAACAGAGGTTACAATCCTCAGTACATGAAACCACCTCTGCAAATCTTGCCAAGGGAACCAAAGGAGCAACATGACCAAGTGCCACACCCATTGTACTTGGAAAGTCCAGTAGATAGCCCTGCTGAAGATGCTAATTACGAGCTGGAGGATGCAAATCTTGCCTTTTCAAACAGTGATGAGGTAGAATTTCCATTGCAAGGAGATGATGGAACCGAGTTCCCATTGCAAGAAAAGGAAAAGGTTAGAGACACAGAAGACTCAAAAATTGATTACTGTTGTAAACAATTTGTTGATTTCATGCTAGCACAGTACAATATAAAATATGATCTCATATCTTCTAGGAAGAGGACTCGTACTCAAGACTAAGAAGAAGAAGCACCACTTCAGAAGGATCCACTTGCTCAGAAGGAATCAATAGTGCAGAAAGTCACAGACAAAGATTTTGTTGATGATGGAGGAAATTTGACACCACTTGATAGTCAAAGAAAGGAGGAAGGAAATTCGGTGGAAGAATTTAATCCATGGAATGAAGAAATCGGATCGCTGGAGATTATGCTGGATAAACATGATTCGATGTAGGAAGAAGAACCTCAACTTCTAAATTGTGGATTGCAGGATGTAAAGATACAAGGGAATGAAGACAGTGAAGACTTCCTGGGTCTCGGAAGAGACTTAGGATTTTTGAGGAAATAATTAGCGACTGAATCATCAAGCAAGACCATTGGGTCTTATGAGTTCGAAACTGACAATTCGGCTAGGTTGACAGGTATTGCAGAAGACAATATGTCCTTTGGAGTTGTCTTGGATACAGATGAACTGTCACAGAAGAAGGAAGGTGAGGAAATCATACCCCATGGGAAGGAACTTGTTATTACTGATAATGACAAGAATGAGCTGATGTGCCTGATAGACAAAGAGGAGACTGGAGGGCAGAATTTTGGAACTGCTACAGTGATGGGAAATCAAAATTCCATTCTGATAGAAGATGATAGTGCAAAATTTGAAGAACTTGATTTGATTGCCATAAGCAATCAAGAGGGTGAAAGACAATTACTGAAGATTGTCAAAGAAGAAGAAGAATACGCTGAAACAAATGTGCAGCATATTGATGAAATGCTTGAGAATAAATGGCTGATTTGTTTGCTGAAAACTTTTAGAACAAAATGTGAAAGCATAGCAGGAGGCAAGTTGCAAAGCAAAATATGGAAACCTGGAAATGTGCAGTGGAAGAATAATGCAACTGATGGACACCAGCAAAGCAAAGTGGAGGACCATCCACAGGCTATTCTTCTCATCATAAGTTCCAAACCCTTGCTTAAGAAATTTTTTCTAGAATTGGTGTTTGAAAGATATGAAGCTGAGATCGGATTTCTAGACTCACAAGAAAGATCATACCAGTTCATAGACCCCAGATCATTTTTGGAAAGTCTCCCTCCTTTTAAAAAAGAAGAGATTCCACTGCCTTTTGAAATACAAGAAGAAGGTGATCAGGCTTTCAAGAGTCACTCTGAAGATGCAGTGGAAAATGCAGTAATCAAAACTGCCCAGGACACAGATAGCCTGCCAATCATGTAAGGCCTAAAAGAAGAAAGTGTACACCATTTGTTCATTGATCCTGTGACAGAGTATATGGAAGCCCTGATTAGCTCAAATCCTCCAACATTGATCCTTCACCAGGGCTAGATTCATCAAGAGTGATCACCACTGATGGTGACTGCATTTTTGAAGAAGCACATGCAGATCACCCTATGGTTATCTCTGATAGGCAGTCCGTACTCTTATCCTTTTTTTTTACTGATTGACTGGCTACACTGGCATTATTGTATCACCTAGAGCATCAAAGACTTCCAGGTTAGAGTAGAGTAGGTAGGAAAAGCTCAATAAAGCTCAGTCTGTGAGCATGTAGTTAGTTGTTTTTAATTTCTGCAAAGTCCAGCAAGCCAAACAGTCTAATCCTGGCTTGACTGTTTTTCAATTTTTGTCTTAGAGTGTAGTGAAGAAATCTGCTAAACAATTTAATCCTAGCAGATGTAGTTTAGGTAGAGAAAAATATGAGACCAACAGTTTAATCTGGTCTCATGGAGTAATAAGGGTAGTAGTAGAATAGGTTTATTTCTCCTGTTTGTAAAAATTGATGAATCATGAGGTGAAAAGTAGAAATGCCAAAGAGCAGATTTCATATAGAAGATGATCAGGAGGTCTACGAAGTTCTCGACACGCTCAGGGATGAACGTGCCATCCCCAGGTGGAGCCAATGTTGATCATGTTCCCTGCTCTTTAAACTCCTTTCCCTCCGCTGTTCTGGAGCCAATGAGCCTCACTAACTGCAAAAATCTGTGCTCCAAGGGCCTTTATTTACCCCTTGTACCTCTGCAGAAATCCTTATTTCACCTCTTCCCCTCTTCCACTATCCCCAACCACTTCCCCACATATGCCTGATACCCAAAGTCCAAGCGCTTAAGCCTCAAGAGCTAATCGCATCGGAGAAATAGAACGGAACGTTTGAATCCCTTTGCAAGGCTCAAAAACTCCAATGCGATCACTTTTTTTTGTTAAAGTCCTCCATTGTGTTCCGCACCGTTGATCTACCACATAGATCAGACAACCCGCGCTAATCGCAAGTCTTCGCAATCGCAACACTTATATGTCATCCCCCGATCGGTCCATCACAAAAATTTGCGATGCGATTGATCGCATCGCATGTCTTCTGCCAATCGCTCCATCACGACTCATCTCCTGATCCCTCCGATTGAATGTGAGCCGTTGATCCGGTCCCCAGATCCAACGGCCAGCGCTCAATCGCGCTCCCCGCCTAATCACAATCGAAAATTCCATCGCGCCTCCCCTTTGCTCCTTGCGATTGCAATTCCTTGACTACATCCAAGCCATCCATCCCTCTGCCAGATCTAACGGCCCTAATTCAATTGCATCCCGCCCTAAATCGCAATCGGAACTTCCGAAATGTGCCACCCCGGTCTTCCCGCTCCGATTTGTGATTGCGATCTTCGAATTGGGTCCCACCTCATGCGGTCGCGTCATCACATTCAATTGCATTTCCGTGTATTTCCGCGTGTAACCAAAGTTTTTCATTTTACTTTAAAGTCTTATGTCTCATATTCATTACACCCATTTCCATATATCATTTCATTGTTTTATCTCCGCCGTCGATCTACACCTCCAGATCTAGATCGAATGGTCCATACGCATTTTTCCGTTAAACCCTATTGTTCGCCATTTACACCATATCGTTATGTTTTCCACTGTTATTCCACATAAACCACTGTTTCACCACCGCTGCACTATCATTTCTTCCGCCCCCATAACCAGTCTTCCATTTGCAAGGATTTCATGACCAAGTTGCGTATTTTTGCAGAGTACCAGCGGCGGAAAGTTGTCATAATTCACAGCCTCCGTTTCAGAAGTCGAGAACACATCAAAGGACCATCTTTCAGAGGCAGAATTTATGAGGAAAATCTGGGAAGCGGTTACGACACGGCTTTCATTAAAGAAGCCAGGGTTAAAATCTGTCAAACTCTCCATAGCCATTCAAAGCACAGATTTTTTCAGTTGGATACATTACTGTCGCAGCAAGGAGTATCAATGGAAGATCGAGGATTTCAGTGTCCAGCATTAAAGATTCTAAGACCTAATCCATGGTCTAGAAGATAAAGGTACCAGATCAAAGATATCCCGGATCACACAGAGGGTACAATGCACAAGAAACCATACCCTTCAGGTTTTATTTCAGCAGAATTTCCTTTCAGGAAAGGACAGAATGTTTATGTGATTTCACTTCTACGCCGTGTCCCTAAGGATATTTTCACCCAGCACATTTATTTCAGAAAGCCGGCGGTAGAGTACATACAGCACAACATAGTCATTCAGCAATATGGGGGCAAATGTTTCCGCCATTTTTTCTTAACGAGGAAAATTAAATGTTTTTCACCTACTTCTTTTATTAGGGTTCTTCTTCTTCTATAAATGGCCCTAAGAACAGATTATTGAGGGTTCCAGATTTTATTAGAAAATTATGCAGTGAAAGGATTTTTGTATACATTTTGTAAAACTCTTGTATGAAGGCACGGAGCCCATAGGGTCTCAGTGAGGAGGAGTTCCATATGTTAAAGAGGATTCTAGTCTTTGGTATTTCGCAGTCTGTAACTCTCTCTTATGTGTTATTCAATATATCATTTCATTTCATCCATCTTTCCTGTATCATGTTTTGGAATGCGAGTGGCTCACTAATTTTTGGTATGGATTTATCCTAGTTGATACCCATGCTTGGATTAGTCAAGCGCTTTAAATATGGCTCATGCATGATATTTTGTTCCATTGTTCAGCTAAACCATACTTTTGCTATATTAGTTTCTTTGGGAGGATGCTTTTAAAATGCTATTGTCATGTATGGATTCTTAGATTGGTAAGCTCATGCATGGTGGTATTGTATATCTGGGTATCAACTCAATGTTAGCTAATATTTCCTCTACATTTCATTCACTGCATACACCTTTTGATAACTTATTTCTGTGATGTATTTCTGAATCGGCCCTCTTTGTACTAAGTTGTCTCTGAATTGTCTGTTGCTTTTACATTGGAGTTTTGCACTTTGCTTCTGCAATATCCCTTCCTCTGTTTCAGTTTCTGAAGATCTTGGTCCCATTCAGATTAAATTTCCTTGTTTTTACAAGAGATAGCATGAGAGTTTTTTAATGATAGCTTCCTCTGTTATACCATATGCTCTTTGCTATATAAGATGTCCTAGGCACTGGTCTATCACAACTCTAGGCTGTCTCTAGGAGCTACAACAGCTCCCAAGAGTCATCAAATGCCAACCTTTTATAATAAGGCCCTCACATTAAATTTATCTAGCAAAGGAGGGAAAAAACCCTAACTAGGGTTTGAAAATGTCAAAAACACCCATAAATGTCATTTATGTCTAAGAGACCATGCAAGGCCCAAGACACAAAATATCTCATGAAATAAATGCAAAAATAAATCTTAGAACATAACTTTGGAGTGATTTGCCCCAAAAAACACTAAAATATCATTTTGCCATAAATGAGTGTCTATTGTTGACTTTTGCATATTAAAGGTGCAACAGTGAGGTCTGAAGGCGTAGCACATGCACAGGAAAACTCGGTCCACTTGCAGCCAAGTTTTGATGCCCTTCTCGATGTCGAAAGTTGCTCCGTGATGGCTCGTTGGAAAGCCTGTCGAGTCTACTTTCCAAAAATTCTATTGTTTTTTTTATTGGGCTCCATTTACCAGTCCAAAAAATCAATCTCCCAAGGATGCTCTAGGCGCAACGCCAGTCCTGAAAATGAGGCAGAAAGGTGAAAAATGAGGTGTTTTTTAGCCTTTTGAGGGACCAAAAATGCTCCAAATGCACTGAAATTTGGTGAGCATGTTGTACTTGAGTTGAGGATTCCAAAAATATAAATTTTTCCACCTGAGGATTCCTAAGGTGAAAGCGTAGCGCCAGGGGTGTTGCGCCTTCAGGCCTTAAAATTAGCAAAAAACCAAAAATTCTCAAAAAAATCCCAAAATTGGTAGATACCTTATGGGGTTTGGGAGGCCTGTAGAGAAGCTTCGGCCAAGATTCCAAGGTTTCCTTGGTTTTTTTCCTCTTTGAGTGATTTTATTTCAGCAAGGGCTCCTTTGAGCTTCACCCTTACAATTTGATTTTGCAATGCATAGTGCTTTTGTTTTCTTCAATTGCTTGTTTTCATTCTTATAATACTCAATGTTATACATTTTCATGCCAAGGCATCTTTCTAGATCCCTAATTTCTGCATCTTTTCTTTGGAGAAGTATGCTAGTGGCCCTCTCCTTATCTTCTTTCTCACTGTCAAGGTTAACGATGTCAAATTTTTGTTCAAGCTCATGCTTACTTCTCTTACCTTTCTTCACCTTTTGTTTGCCTTTATCTGGCTTCTTGGTAGAAGTGGAAGGCATGGCCCCTTGCCTTTTAGAGGCAGCAAACTCATGCATTTATCCTCTTTGATATGTCAATGGAAGAGGTTATATTGTGATCATTTTGGTGTCTTCATCATGGCTGCCATCATTTGTCTCCATGTCTTCCTCTTCATTACCTTAACTATTTCTTACCTGATTACCTTCAACATCAGCCTCATTGTTGGCCTCTTCACTGATTTCTACACCATCCTTTGTACTGCCTTCATCTTGTTCACCATTACTTCTAGGAGTCTCATGGTTGTGATCTTTACTGCTCTCATCAAATTCTTCATTTTCTTCATTGTTTTGATCTCCCTCTATCTCCATGTTTTCTACCTCATTTACACTCTCCATGTTGACCTCATTGCTGTTTTGACCTACTGTCATTATGCTTTTCTTCTTTATGTACCTTTGTACTAGCATCTTTACTATCTTCTGCATTGTTGTTTGCCTTATGACACTCTGTTTTATTGATATCTGCCTCTTCATTTCACTAATATAAAACTGATAGGAAAGAAGGAATGTGATGTCACTCTGTTTTAAACAAAACCCTGTGACTTGCACAAAAAACCCCTTGATTGTGCTTAGAAGAACCTTGGCAGTGATTTGCAATTGATCAGAGATGATTTGGAGAGTTTTTAGGGCTTATAAGGCTCTTTGGCCAAAGGCGCAATGCCTGCCTGAGTTGTCGGGTCGGCCTGCACGTGGAGTCAGGTGAGCTAAAGTAAAGGCGCAATGCCTGCCCGGTGAGTCAGGGTGTCAGGTGTCGGGTGAACTTCCGTGTCGGGCGCGCAGCGCATGCACGATGGGCCAATCGTGCAAGGCTGCACATGGAGTTTGGTGTTGAACATACAGCGCTATGGGATGTTGGGCCTGTTGGGTCTACTAAAGGCATAGTGTTGAACACATTTGTTGGGCCTGTCAGGTCTGCTAATGACGCAGCACCCAAATAGGTTGTTGGGCTGTCGGGTCGGGCCTGAACGAGGTGTCGGGTGCCAAAAGCGCAACACTGAACGCATTTAATAGGCCTGCTAGGCTTCCTGGGAAAATACACAGCGCAGTGCAATGTTGCATTGGAAAATCCTCTGAACGCACAGTGCCTAACCCTGAACACGCAGCACTGCCCTGAATGCGCAGCACCATGAAAAGTTGCGCGATTTTGACCTGAAAACTAAAATTTTCCTTTCTCTTTGAAACTTAAAAATATCTGCAAGGTATCAATGCTTCTCATGAAGTGTCAAATGAGTTTTAATGGGCTTATGAATGGATATTGACCTTGACAAGCCCACTTTCTAATTTTTACTAGTATTTCTCCTTATCACTCATATTTTTACATTGTTTGCTCTGTAGGTGACAAAAAACACTGAATTGGCTCTGCTTTTAATACTTGGGACTTTGACATGTATTTTTCTGATGATTTGGTGATGATATTACACAACAGCAGCCTCAAGTCTTCTATGGTTTCTATATTGAAGTTCAACTTAGATTTTCACCTTTTCTTGCTAACCTTTTGACACTGTTTGTCTACAGGGGGCTAAGATGATGAATTAGACTTTCTCCTTGATGCTCTTTACCCTCCTTGCTCCTTGAGAGTTGATATGCTCATTTTGGCATCTTTGGGATCCAAGCACAAAGTAATACCTTCAAAAATCTCATTTTCTACAAGACGATTTGATAAGACAAATTTTCTTTGGAAATTTTCTAGCAAAAGAGAAGTAGTGCCTTAAACACCTCATGATGATCTTCAAGACATGTAAAATCCTAATTGACCTAGTGGGGGTTCTTTGACTTCTCTTTGACTGAAAATTGGCTTTGAAGGCTTTAAGTAAAAAACAGAGTATTAGACAAAGTGTTATTATGAAGATCCAAAATCCAATGTGCTTGATTTATCTAAAGAGCCTACAGGGATATTTTTGAGACCATCAATGCTTGAGGAACCTAGTGAGTCATGGGAATGATTTAGGCTGCAAGTAAACCCTATATATAAAGTGGAGGAGTGAGGCAAAGGAAAAACAGAGTGTTGAGGTTATGGGTGGGAAAAGGGATATAGATGAGTGGCGTAAGCCCATGAGGGGTCTTCTAGGAGTGGTAAGTTGACCATGGAATGACAAAATAGTAGAATAGTGAAAATGTTGGTTTAAGGATAATGAAGGAAGTGAGATTTCTAAAACTCACAATATTCGGGAATCTTGCTTTTAGAAATCTAAGACAAACATTTAGCCATCTACAAATAGCAAAAATTACTGATGACTAACAAGGCATCTTATACAACTTCAACCTGTAACCATTAACAAGCAAGGGGATACATTCCTCATCAATTGTTTTGATTTGGAAAAACCCATTCTCATGAAATTTTTCCACTAGATAAGGGCCCAAACATATTTTCATTAATGTTCCTTTGAAATCCTTGAATCTTCAGTTATATAGAAGGGCCCAATGACTCTCTTGAAAATCTCTCTCTCATATGTGCTTTTCATGCCAAATCTTCCTATGTAGCTAAACTACCTTGGTGTGTAAGAGAGCCTGCAATTTGAACTCATCTAAATCATTGAGTTGGAGCAGCCTCCCTTGTTGTGCTACAATGAGGTCTAATTCTAACTGAGTTTCCATCCTTAGGGCATTGTATTCAAGTTCAATGGACAACTGGGCCTTCCTCCCATAGACTAATTCAAATGGGGTAAATCCAATGGTAGTCTTCCAAGGTGTATTGTAGGCCCAAGTGGTTTCTATAATTCTATATACCTAATCCTTTCTATTATTGCTAACAACCTTGGTCAGAATGTTCTCTGAGGATCTATTTGTGACCTCCACTTCCACATTTTCCTTAGGGTGATAGGCATTATATGTTTTATGCTTGATGTGGTGTCGCTTCATAATGTCTTCAATTAGATATGAGGTGAATTATGTCCCTTGATTAGTGACCAACTCACTGGGAAATCAAAATTTGTAGAAAATATTCTCCCTCAGAAACTCAACCACCTTTGATCAGGTGATCATGTCCTAAGTTGAAAAAATGCTCAAAATTGGAACTGCTCAGAATTGGTTTAAACTAGAACTACTGGATAGGCCTCGTCGATACAATCCTGGCACCGCGAACGACACTCAAATCTGACACTATATGTGAAAGTTATGCAGGTTTGAAATTTACAATTTCCTTAAAAAATTAATTTGACCAGGGTTGACTTTTGACTTTGGCATAATTTTTTTTTAAAAATATTCCAGGAATATTCCTCGAAATATTCTGGGAATATTCCATGGAATATTCCCTGTGAGCCAATCGTTTGTTGACAAGTGTCAAGTTTTGATTGGAGGATTGATTGACTTGTTCGTTTTTCGACCAATCATTGGGTGCCACGTGGCCTGCCCAGAGGCCGCCACATGGCCCCAGGCCGGTGAAGAATTTATATGGCAAAAATTTTACAACGTAACAGGTTTCGACCTGGGAACTTTTGGCTAGCAACATACAGGCCCGACCACCCGGGCTCGTGGTGGTTCTTACAAACCATAGGGCAAAAGTAATATTTAAATGTTGTTATAAAAATGGGCGGTGGGAAATGGGGGCCAGCCCCCACATCATATGACCCGAAGACTCATGACCAAGTGCCATGCCATCCGGCGGATTAGTAGCAGCGGTTAAAAGTATTACATGTGGCCAGCACATGTGTTGCATTATATGCCACGACTAAACATTAAGGTTTGTTAACAACGGTTCCGCCGACAGCTAGGGTGGCGGTCTATATGACCAGCCACCCATTACACATTTAATGCCAAATAAACCGTCCGTTCAATCTAGAACGCGCCTCCTGTTGTGGACAATTTTGTCACCCCCTAGAGACAGTCTAGAGTTTCCATAGACCAGTGCCTAGGACATCTTAATATAGCAAGGAGCTCCTTATATAATTTGGATTGTCAGTCCAAGAGCTCACTTACTATCTCTTGTTTGAACAAGGAAATTAGTTTTGAATGGGACCAATCTCTCTCAAAAGCTGGTACAAAGATAAGAATAGTGTAGGGACATTATGCAAAACTCCAATATAAAGGCATCAGACAGTTAAGAGACAGCTTACTGTAAAGAGGGCCAGTTCAAATAATATATCACAGAAATCAAATATCAGGAAGTGACTGCAGTGAGGAAACATAGAGAAGATATTAGTTAACATGAGACTGATACCCAGATACACAACAGAACCACATAAGGGCATATTAATTTATGAATCCTTATATGACAATGGCGTTTTAAAAGCACCCTCCTCAAGTAACTAATATAGCAGAAAATATGGAAGAGATGAACATGGAACATTATATCATGACTAGGCCTATTTAAAGCGCTTGACTAATTCCAGAAAGGGCATCAACAAGGATGAATCCTTACTGCAAACTAGTGAGCCACTCGCATTCTAGAACATGATACAAGAAGATAAATAGCATGAAATGAGATATTGTATTAACACATGAGAGAAAATTACATACTGTGAGATACCAAAGACTAGAATCCTCATTACAGTTATAACTCCTCCTCACTGAGACCCTATGGGCTCTGAGCCTTCATACCAAAGTATTAAAAAATGTATACAAAAGCCTTTCACTGCACAGTTTGCTGATAGAAATCTGGAACCCTTACAATGTCTTTCTTTCTAGCTTTTATAGAGGAGATAGAGAATTCTAGAGGAGGAGGTGGATGGAAAACATTTAATTATTTATTTTGAATCAGATGGCAGAAAACATTCGCGCCCACACTATGAATGACTTTACTTTACAACTTATTTCCGGAAATGAGTGCTGAGAATGAAAATCTCCTTATAAAAAAGACATAAATAATAAAATATGCAAATATTCTGCTCTTTGCTGGAGGAGGAAGATCTGCGGCAATAAAACCTTGAGGCGCCTGTTTCTGTACATGGTACTTTCGGCCTTCTAATTTGAATTTAAATTTGAAACTTTTCATGCCAGACACTGAATTCATTGCTCCTTCATTAATAATCTGCTGTTGCATTAATGTTTTCATCCACCCAAATTCGCCCTTTTTGATTTTCTCTGGAGAGTTCTATAGATCGAAGTATCTTTCTTTAATGGTGGTCACATCATAGTGACTCCCGGATCCTTTCCGCCAATTTCGTTCCCACAACAAGTTCCTGCAAAACAAAAGCCTGTTGAATAAAACTAATCACAGAGATAGTAGTGAGGTTAACGGAAGCGGTGGCATCAATTGGAGGGGAAGATGAGATGACGCGGGGTGGCAAAAAACACAGGGGAACAGCAAAGGAATGGGAAGTGAAAATGGGATAATACAAAGGGACGATGATAAGTGCACGAAGCAAAAACATCAAACAAAAACGCCGAACGCAACACATAAACTAAATATGTGAATGGTGGAGGGAAAAGTGAATGACACGTGGATGGATGACGAAAAATGGCGAAACAATGCTAACGGCACCAAAATTCGAAGATTAACTTTCATGGGATTTACGAAGAAAAACGTGACAAAACAATGGAGCAAAGGCTTTGGAAGTGGGACCCAGAGCGCACATCGCAAAAACGAAAAGTGCGATGATGGAGAATAGCATGAACAAGAAACTGCACTTTTGCGATGGGGCGGATATGCGATGGGTGCGCAAATCGCAAAGGCAGAAAGCGCGCTGGCGGAATATGCGATGAGGAGAAAGTGCGATGGCGCGATCATGCGATTTGCGATAAATGCTCTAAGGGGCAGCGCTTGGCTATATGGATGAAAGGAGGCGCGGAGCTAGGGGAGAAAGGAGCTAGGCCTTATATGACTTTAAAGAGCGGATTTTTAGCCTTTTTCAATGTATTTCCGGCTCAGGAAAGGGCAACGATAAAAGGGAAAGAGGAGACGCTGGCCAAAATTTGAATGGAGGGGCTGATTTGTACAACATTGGCTCCACCTGGGGACGGCATGTCCGTCTTCAGACATGTCGAGAACGCGCAGACCTCAGACCCTCTTATGTGTGAATTTTATTCTACGATCCCTTTGCTTTTTCTTCAAAACTTATCAGCTTATCCATACTATTTACATTTAAAATTGAAATCACACTTATATACATCATATACATTATAATACATCAAGCCTAGTCTGCTTGAATCAGTACTGGAAGTAGGATTTAAGGAATCGTCCATTCACGGGGGCATCTAACCAGTCACCTTGTAAATTTTCCAATATAAATGTGTTGTTGCCTCCCTGTTGTACAATTTTGAATGGGCCAAACCAAAGGGGGTCAAATTTCCCGTGTTTTCCTTTCTTAGCTCTTCTGACATCCCATCTGAGCACTAGGTCCCCAATCTGAAACTTTCTATCCTTAGCGTGTTGATCAAAGATATCTTTCATTTTTTCCTGATACTCTATCAATCTCTGATTCACCTGGTTCCGTGTCTCCTCCAATTCTACCAATTGATTTATCCTTCTGACCATATCATCTGATTCTTCTTGGTTTTCTTGCATGAAACGTGCCACTGGCAACACCAATTGCACAGGCAATACAGCTGCTCGCCCGTATACTAATTCGTAAGGGGACTTCCCTGTAGCTCTCTTGTTGGTTATTCTATTCGCCCATAGAGCAAACTTTAATTGGGAGTCCCAATTTTTCTGATTCTCACTGATTGTTTTCTTCAAGGCCCTCGCCAATGTTTTATTAGAAGATTCTGCCAGGCCATTCCCTTGCAGATAGTAGGCTGTTGAATGATTTAATACAATGTTATACTGCTGGCAGAAATTTACAAATCTGGTAGACTTGAATGCTTGTGCATTATCAGTTACAATTCTAGCAGGACAGCCAAACCTGGATATGATATTTTCCTCCATAAACTTGATTATCACAGCATCTGTAGCATTCCTTGCAGGTATGGCTTCCACCCATTTTGTAAAATAATCTGTGGCTGTTAGTATCCATTTTTGTTGGCCACTTGATGGGGGATGTATTTCTCCTATGAAATCTAATCCCCATTTCTGAAATGGTGCATTTACATGTACTGGAATTAGGGGCAGAGCGGCTAATTTCTGTCTTTCTGCAAATCTTTGACACTTATCGCATGCTCTGACCCAGGCAAAAACATCTGTGAATAATTTTGGCTAGTAGAAACCAGCCTTGAGAATTTTATGAGCTGTAGCCCTCCAGCTGTAATGTCCTCCACAAATTCCTTCATGAAATTCTGTCATTATATTCTCCACTTCATTTTCTGTAAGGCACAGTAATAGTATGCCTGAAGGATCTTTCCAATATAATTGACCATTTGCAACTATATATTTCTGTGATTTCATTCTTACAGCTCTGTATTTTATCTTGTCACAACTCGGAGGACAGTTAAGTGTTAAAAGATATTCAACTATTTCTTTGTACCAAGGACTAGTTAGATATTTCATATGTATCTTTTGAGTGGCCATCTCTAGTCCTTGCTGCTCTTCTCCTTTCTCAGATTCTTCATTTGCTATGATGGATAAATTAATGCCCAAGGCTTGATGATTTGATTCAGATAACATCTTAGCAAGTCCCTGTCCTTTAATCAACTTAGCAGGCCTTATGTCCAAATCATACTCCTGTATTTTTGCAATCCATCTTCCTCTTCTACCTTCGTTGTCCCCCTGAACAAGAATGTCTTTGACAGCTGCTGTGGGGACATAGGCAGTAATATGAGATTGCAAGACATATACTCTAAAAGCTTTAAGGGACTTTACCAGGGCATATGCCTGCTTCTCCAATATATTATATTTCAATTCAACATCATAAAGCACTTGACTGAAGAAAGCTATAGGCTGTTCATATCCCTCTTCATTTTTCTGTAATAATACTCCAGCAATCGTATGAGGTGAAGCAAATGAAAAGATCATAAATGGCTTGTTGTAATCTGGTCCAGCTAGCACAGGAGCTTCAGCAAATGCTTGTTTTATCCTTGTGAATGCATCTCTAGACTCTTGGGACCATTTTACTTCATTCTCCTTTTTCAACATATCAGTTATATGCCTAACTATCTCAGCATAGTTAGGAATAAACCTTCTCAAAAAATTGATTCGGCCTAAAAACACCTGTACTTCCTTCTTATTCCTCGGAAGAGGAATACTGTTTATTACTTCAACTCTCTTAGGGTCTATTCTCACACCATATTTAGTTACAATGTGCCCTAAGAGTTTTCCCTCATCTAATGCAAACAAGGATTTTTGAGGATTGAGAGAAAGGCCATACCTTCTGCATTTTTCAAAATTTCTTCTTAAATGTTCAATATGCTCATCATCATTCTTTGAAAACACTGTGATATCATCAAGATATACCACCAAAAACTTGTCCTGTTCTCCAACAAAGGCTATGTCCATTGCCCTCTGAAAAGTAGCTCCTGCATTAATTAATCCAAATGGCATCCTAGCATACATAAAGGTTCCCCATGGTGTAGTAAATGCAGTTTTCTTCTGGTCTTCTGGAAGTACAGCTACCTGATTATAACCAGAAAATCCATCCATCATTGACATTCTGGATGCTCCCACTACTTTTTGCAGAATGTGGTCCATTTTAGGCAGTGGATAATTATCCTTTAGAGATGCTCTATTTAAATTCCTGAAATCTACACACAGCCTTATTTCTCCATTTTTCTTTCAAACAGGAACAAGGTTTGCTACCCATTCTGAGTATCTCAATGGCACAATTATTTTGGCTTTCAGCAGCTTCTTGACTTCTTTTTCAATACAGGGAAGCAGCAGAGGATTTATCTGTCTGAGTTTCTGCTTATATGGCTTCGCATTCTCCCTCAATGGAATCTTATGTTGCATTATATTTACATCAAAAGTTTTTAGGTCCTGATAGGACCAAGCAAATACATCTTTATAAGATTGAAACAACTTCAAATACTTTTCTTTATATTCTTCTGGGACCTTTTTAGATAATTTCACAATTTTGGGATCAGCACAAGTACCCAGATTCAAATCTCCCACTTGATCTTCTTTTGTCACCTTGTTCGGCTGCAATGGAACGTCATCTTTGTTAAATAATCTTTCTAGAGGCACCAGACCTCTAGGTATAACATTTCCTTTTAGCTGCAGCACTCTGTTACCTGCTATTGTTTCTTCCCATTTGTTTTCTGCGGTATTTCTAACTTCTTCCTCCTCATTATCATCAATCTCCATATTGGAGAATTCTCCCAATGTCTCCATGAATCTCTTCATCTGTTCATCATCTTCAAATACCTTCCAATGCTTTATATTATCTGGAATAGATGGTCTGTACCGTACCTCCACTTCATATCTTAAAAGCGGGTTCTGAGGAGGACGGAATGTACTGGCAGCTACAGCAAGAGAATCTGCTATTCTGTTTTTCTCCCGGGGCATGAACTGTATGTTAAATGCTGAGAAGAAATTTTCTATCATGACCCACACTTCGTTTCTATAAGCTCTCAGACGTGGATGCTTAGTTTGACATTGATTTTTGATCTGTCTTACCACCAGCTCAGAGTCTCCCAAGACTTTTAAACTTTGGATGCCCATGTTTCTGGCTATCTGCAGTCCCAATAATAGTGCCTCATATTCGGCTACATTGTTTGTAGCCTCATACTCCAATTTAAAGGACAGTGGCACCCATTTTCCTGTAGGGGAGATTAGTAGCACCCCAGCTCCATTGCCTTCTCTTGAATTTGCTCCATCAAAATGCAAAGTCCAAATTCCTGATTCCTGATCTCCTTTAGGCTGCTCAGCTTGAAAATGACCAAAGAGAGGCTCATGAACATAATTTTGATTTTCTTCTAACGTCAAACATGAGAAGTCTCCCTCTTTGTTATAAACTGGAGAATTCTCTGAGCAGTCAGCCTTAGTTACCATTTTAATAAATCTAGTCTCCCTGTATAACCTCCTTTCCTGACCTCCAAAGACTGGAACAGTAGCATATGTTAAAACCAATTTAATTGATCCCCCAATCTTTGTACCCCAGGACCTTGATAGCAGCATGCCAAAGCGGGCTGGGATATCGGCAACCACAATGTCCATGACCACACTCTTTGCTGGGATTTGAGCCAAATTGACCACTAAATCTTTAATCATTCCTAGGCATTTAACTCTTTTAGAATCAAATGAATATAAGTATTTGTATGGTCTTGTAATTTGCAGTCCTAGTTGTTCCATGACAGACAGAGGCATAAGATTATGGGAAGCCCCAGAATCTAACATACAATTGTGCAACAGCAGGTCATGTGTAACTAGAGACACGTAAAAAGGAGGAGTAGAAGGGTCTATCTCCTCGACATGTGGGCCAAAGACTACCATGGGTCTTTCTTCTTGAAGGTTTAGACTATCAGGCGCGATTGGTATTTCAGGAGGAAGCATAAAGGAAGTGACTTGAGACTGGTATACAGGTTGTTTTAGTAGTTCAGTCAGGGGGACAGGAATCTTAATCTTCTCAAGCTCTTTTTGCAAATTGAAAGCAGATGGGGGTTTTTCTATCACTACTTCTTTTGACTCTTTAATTTCAGCTAAATATTTGATTTCTTTTGACACAGGCTCAGGATTAGAGGGACTGACTACTTTTGAAGAAGAAGGAATCTGATCGTTAGACTGCAAGGGAGCATTTAGAGGATTCTTACCTTTTTCTATGTTTCTCTTTGTTGCTGATTCCTTCTGAGCAGATGCTTCTTTCTGAGGTGGCTCCTCTTCTTGATCTTGAGTTCTGGTCCTCTTCCTTGAAGATCTAAGATCATATTTTACATTGAATTGTGCTTGCATGAAATCAGCAAATTTCTTACAATAATGATCAATCTCTGCTTCTTCGTCTTCGTCTTGCAATGGGCAATCCATATCATCAGTATTTGAAAAAGCCAGATTTGAATCTTCTAATCCATAAGCTGCATCTACAGTGGAGCCATCTGTTGGTCCTTCCAGGTATAAGGGGTGGGGTACCTGGTCTTGCGATTCCTTTGCTTCTCGCGGCAATATCTACAGCGGTGGCCTTCTATACTGAGGATTGTATCCTCTGTTTGGAGCATTGTAATAGTTCTTGGGAGCCGCATTTTTAGCTTCCAGTTCAAGCTTGACCATCTTATTTATCATTTTGCTTATTTCATCCATTTTATCTAAATCTTTTTCCTGATTAGAGGTGGAAACCTCTTCTTTGCCTCTCCTCCTAGTATCCTGTTCAATTTTTCCCTTCAGTTTCCCAGTGGAGGCAAAGTTTGCTTCCAATTCCAGAGCATCTGACTGTGCATCATCTAATGTAGCAGGTTTTCTTTCCCTCAATGTGAAGCCGAAATCAAAATCAAAGGCTGCTATAAAAACTATCTTAGCAGCTGTTTCATGGGGCTTCATTTCAGGAGGCAGGCTCAAATATAACTTGTTAAATATTTTAATAAAGTCCGACACTCCTTCATTATGTTTCTTCTTCATAGTATTAAACTCAGTAAGACATTGACCATGATCTTTCTTTTCCCCCCATTTCCTGAGAAAAATATTTTCCATCTGGTCCCAGGTGGTCACAGAACGATTTCCCAATGTCTTGAACCATTTTCTGGCTTCACCTTCCAAAGACTGTACAAACAATCTCAAGACCACATCCAAATGTTCAACATTTAAGTTCTCTGCAAAAGAGCAGAAGGTCTCAAGATGTTTCTGAGCATCAACTTCATTTTCACCATTAAATCTTGGCAGAATCTTTAGATAATCCTGCGGCATATCATTTAGCACTTGGGGCAAGGCCAATGGAGCGTATTTGTTCAATAGAAAAGCAGGAACATTAGCCATTGGGGGAGGTGGGGGTTGTACAACAGTCTGAGATACAAATGAAGGGAGAGGAGTAGGAGGAAGTGGAGTATGAATAACAATGGGAATATATTGCACAGAAGCCTGAGGTGTGGATGGGAATAGTTCACGGTTAACAGCAGCTACTTCTGTGACTTCTTTAATTTCCTCAGCCTTGGGAGTAGGATGAGAATCTTCTTCAATCCAGGTACTTCCTCTACGTGGAGTTTCTGAGTAAAACTCGGGATTTTCTGTTCTGATCTCTTGAGAAGAAGAGGGCGGATAATCTTCAACGGAATATTCAGGGTTTTCAGCACGAACTGACTTCCTCTCCTTCCAAACTCTTTTATGAATGATCTTCTCTGGGTCAGACACGTAAGGTGTCTTTGATTGAAATGTATCTGACCTCAAATGTGGCTTACGAGGAGCCAGGACTACCAATAAATTTATCAAATGAAGACCAGTGGAGTCGCCAAGGTGAGAGATATGAAACTCTTCAACTCTCTGTGCTCACCTGATTAGAGAGTGAAAACAATTTGTCGAGACCCAGGGAAACTGATATTCTTGAATTCGTTCCCCGGCAACGGCGCCAGAAAGATGTTGTGGACAATTTTGCCACCCCCCTAGAGACAGTCTAGAGTTTCCATAGACCAGTGCCTAGGACATCTTAATATAGCAAGGAGCTCTTTGTATAATTTGGATTGTCAGTCCAAGAGCTCACTTACTATCTCTTGTTTGAACAAGGAAATTAGTTTTGAATGGGACCAATCTCTCTCAGAAGCTGATACAAAGATAAGAATAGTGTAGGGACATTATGCAAAACTCCAATATAAAGGCATCAGACAGTTAAGAGACAGCTTACTGTAAAGAGGGCCAGCTCAAATAATATATCACAGAAATCAAATATCAGGAAGTGAGTGCAGTGAGGAAACATAGAGAAGATATTAGTTAACATGAGACTGATACCCAGATACACAATAGAACCACATAAGGGCATATTAATTTATGAATCCTTATATGACAATGGTGTTTTAAAAGCACCCTCCTCAAGTAACTAATATAGCAGAAAATATGGAAAAGATGAACATGGAACAGTATATCATGACTAGGCCTATTTAAAGCGCTTGACTAATTCCAGAAAGGGCACCAACAAGGATGAATCCTTACTGCAAACTAGTGAGCCACTCGCATTCTAGAACATGATACAAGAAGATAAAGAGCATGAAAGGAGATATTGTATTAACACATAAGAGAAAATTACATACTGTGAGATACCAAAGACCAGAATCCTCATTACAGTTATAACTCCTCCTCACTGAGACCCTACGGGCTCTGAACCTTCATATAGAAGTATTACAAAATGTATACAAAAACCTTTTCACTGCACAGTTTGCTGATAGAAATCTGGAACCCTTACAATGTCTTTCTTTCTAGCCTTTATAGAGGAGATAGAGAATTCTAGAGGAGAAGGTGGGTGGAAAACATTTAATGATTTATTTTGAATCTAATGGCAGAAAAAATTCGCGCCCACACTATGAATGACTGAACATAAATGACTGTAATTTACAACTTATTTCTGGAAATGAGTGTTGAGAACGAAAATCTCCTTATAAACAAGACATAAATAATAAAATATGCAAATATTCTGCTCTTTGCTGGAGGAGGAAGATCTGCGGCAATAAAACCTTGAGGCGCCTGTTTCTATACATGGTACTTTCGGCCTTCTAATTTTGAATTTAAATTTGAAACTTTTCATGCCGGACACTGAATTCATTGCTCCTTCATTAATGATCTGATGCTGCATTAATGTTTTCATCCACCCAGATTCACCCTTTTTTATTTTCTCTGGAGGGTTCTATAGATCGAAGTATCTTTCTTTAATGGTGGTCACATCATAGTGACTCCCGGATCCTTTCTGCCAATTTCGTTCCCACAACAAGTTCCTGCAAAATAAAAGCCTGTTGAATAAAACTAATCACAGAGATAGTGGACATAGTGAGGTTAACAGAAGCGGTGGCATCGATTTGAGGGGAAGATGAGATGACGCGGGGTGGCGAAAAACACAGAGGAACAGCAGAGGAATGGGAAGTGAAAATGGAGTAACACAGCGGGACGACGATAAGCGCACGAGGCAAAGACATCAAACAAAAACACTGAAACGCAACACATAAATGAAACATGTGAATAGTGGAGGGAAAAGCGAATGACACGTGGATGGATGACGAAAAATGGCGAAACAATGCTAACGGCACCAAAATTCGAAGATTAACTTTCATGGGATTTACGAAGAAAAACGTGACAAAACAATGGAGCAAAGGCTTTGGAAGTGGGACCCAGAGCGCACATCGCAAAAACGAAAAGTGCGATGACAGAGAATAGCATGAATGGGAAACTGCGCTTTTGCAATGGGGCGGATATGCGATGGGTGCGCAAATCGCAAAGGCAGAAAGCGCGCTGGCGGAATATGAGTTGAGGAGAAAGTGCGATGGCGCGATCATGAGATTTGCGATAAACGCTCTAAGGGGCAGCGCTTGGCTATATGGATGAAAGGAGGCGCGGAGCTAGGGGAGAAAGGAGCTAGGCCTTATATGACTTTAAAGAGCGGATTTTTAGCCGTTTTCAATGTATTTCCGGCTCAGGAAAGGGCAACGATAAAAGGGAAAGAGGAGACGCTGGCAAAAATTTGAATGGAGGGGTTGATTTGTACAACACCTCCAAATTTGGCGGCCATTGCCAAACTATCGGAGTTAACTCCAGTTATCCAATTTTGGTGGAGTTTTTTTAGGCCAAACTGGACAAATGTTGTTTCGGTCATAACTTCTCCATTACTGAACCTTTTTGGATGAAAGTTTAGTCAATTTAGACTATTCTCAGCATTTTGGAGCCATTGGAATAGGTTGTAGAGCCAACAGAGTTTATATTTAAGTACTTTTGCTTCAGGGAAGCTTGGAGAGCCATGAGGGCCTAGAGGGTGTTGGAGCTGTCTTGGGCTATGTTTAACCATTTGAGGTGAAACAAAACTCAATTTATACTGATTTATGCATTCTAAATTCGTTATTACAGCTGGTTTGGTCTGTTTAGGCCTTATTTTCACTGTATTACCAATTTGAGCATCATAATATATCAAGGACATGCCCATTGGGAGCCTTGGACCCGGCAGATGGAGCCCAGGAGGGGTGAAATGCCTCATCATGTTGTTGTGTGTTTATGGTGAAGTTATTCTACTGTGTTGTTCAGATTAAAGTTGTTAAAAAATAAATTAAAACAACACTCCCTCACACTTAAATTCATAAATAGTTACCAAAATCACTTTGTTTCACTTACAAGACATTAAAAACACTCTGCACACTTAATTTAATGGAAATGAATACTTTGAACAGCAGTACAAATACTTTCATTTTTAGATTAGTTGGTATCAGAGCTCAGGGTTAGAGCCTTAGAAGCTATAGTTTTTACTCAGCATTTGTTTTGTGCAAAGAATAGTTATTTGTTTGCAAGTTTTGATGCTTACTAGGCTTAAACTCAAGAGAGGTGAAGGAAACTTGGTTAGTGCAAAAACTAATCCACAACTAAGAAGGGTCAAAGAACCACCTCCAAGAGCCATAGAAGCAGTTTCAAGCATGTCTTCAAGAGAGGGAGAAGCTCCTGAAGATATGGATCCCAAGGAAGAAGAACAGTTATTCCGGAAAGCTTTCTTGGATATGAACGAGATGGTGAGGATTCTCTACCAAGAAAGGAATGATAGGATTGTTGGAGAAGGGTCTAAAAACTAGAAATAAGGAGAGGGTTCTTCAGGAGGAAAGAAGAGTGATGACAAGTCAAAGAAAGGACATGGAGGAAATGGTGATCCACCATCCCCATCTTCATCCTCTTCTTCTACATCGTCTTCCTCGACTTCGGTGAATCAATATCACAAGTCTAAAACCACTGGTAAAAGTCCATTTTTAAAGCTTGATGTCAAATTTCAATTGCATATGTTTAACGGTGAAGTCAATGCAGAGAAACTTGACAATTGGATTAGACAATTGGAAGTTTATTTAAGGATTCAAAACCTTCATGATGACGACACCAAGATACAGTTATCCTCACTAAGAATGGATGGAGCAGCATTGGTATGGTGGGAAACCAAGACCAAGGATGAAATTAAAAAACATGGTAAGATTACTTTATCATGGGTTGAATTTATTACTGCAATCAAGAAGCAATTTTATCCATTAGCTCATTTACAAAAGGCTATAATGAATTGGCAAAACTTTAGACAGCTTAAGGGACAAAATATGCAAGACTATACCCAAGAGTTTAGGAGAAGAGAACTCTTATTAGGGGTAGACTTACAAAGTCAAGATACTTTGCTGAAATATATAGGTGGTTTGCACATTTACCTTAAACATACTATCCTTATGTTCAATCCTACTAGTCTAGACGAAGATTGTGTACAAGCAATGCATTTAGAGGCTAGATGGAAAAACACTTTTGATGAGGGTAGAAACAAGCCTTTCAAAGGGAAGAACAAAGATAAAGCCTTTAAGGGAAAAGGAAAAAAGAATGCATCTATCAAACAAGAGGGTGAAAAAGTTAAATGTAAGCATTGTTCAAGAGAGGGCCATAAAGAGAAAAATTGTTGGAAATTACATCCTGAAAAAAAAAAAACTCAATTTAACAAAAACAAAGGAAAGAAGAAAACTACAACTACACCTCAAGATTTAGGTGATGATTCAGGTGAAGAAACCAAAATTGCAGCCATGGGTTTGAAAAGTATGAAGGGAAAGGAAACTAAAACTAAGCCAAGCACTAGTACTTCAAACTGTCATGTACAAGCTCCTAATGAGGAAGAAATAATTGAATTGTTCCATGTGAGGGTAGTCTCAAAACACACTAAAATTAACACACTGTTTGACAGTGGGTCACAAGAAAATCTCATATCAGAAGACTTGGTCAAACAGATTAAACTTGAGACCATTCCACATCCAAATCCTTATGCACTTGGGTGGATATGCAAGGATGCAAACTTACAAGTCTCAAGAAAGTGTATATTGTGATTCGCCATTACTGCACACTTTATTGACACAATTGAACTTGATGTAGTACCACTTGATATATCAGGAATTGTTTTGGGACGTCCTTACTTATTTGACAGGAAAGCGATCTTCCATCGCCATGAAAATAAGTATCATCTCTTTAAAGATGACAAGGAGTTCATTGTCAGAGCACATCACAAGAAGGCAAATATAGCGATGGTAAATGAGAGACAGGTAAAAAGGCTAGTAAATTCTAGTAATAGTTTTGCACTTATTATGGTTAAGCCCAAGGTTGATATGAATCATGAGTCATTTGAAAATTGTGATTCCAAGCTTAAATCATATTTATATGACGTAGTTGATGCACATCTTGAGATGTTTCAGGAGCCAACAGGTTTACCTCCTAAAAGGGAGATTCAGCATGAAATCCATTTACATCAAGATTGTCCTCTTCCTAACATCGACATGTACTGCTTTTCTATCATGGAGAATGTTGAAATCAAGAGGAAAATTAAAGACTTGTTGGACAAAGGATTCATAAGACCAAGAACTTCGCCATGTGGGTCACCGATAGCGTTGATTTCAAAGAAAGATGGAACTTGGCGTATGTGTGTGGACTTAAGGGCATTGAACAAAATAACGGTAAAGAATCGTTACCCACTTCCAAGGATAGATGATTTGTTGGATCAACTGAAAGATGCTAAATATTTTACTAAGTTAGACTTACGTAGTGGTTATCATCGAGTTAGAATTGCAGAAAGTGACATTTGGAAGGCAGAATTTAAAACCAAACAGGGACTCTTTGAGTGGCTTGTTATGCCGTTTGGTTTACGCAATGCACCTACAACTTTCATGTGGGTAATGGATGATGTCTTACGTCCTTTTCTTGATGATTTTTTTATTGTCTACTTAGATGACATCTTAATTTTCAGCAAGACTAGAGAAGAGCATGTCATGCATGTTAAGAAAGTACTTGATATTTTGAAGAAAAATCAGTTATTTCTTAAAATGTCAAAGTGTGAATTTGGAAAGACTTGTTTCGCTTATTGGGGACACATATTAGGAGGAGGTGCTTTGAGAATTTATCCTTCCAAAGTAGAAGCCATTGTGAATTGGTCTACTCCCAAATCCATTACAGAGGTAAGAAGTTTTTTGGGTGCAGCTCAGTATTGGAGGAAGTTTATTTCTAACTTCTCTGCCATAGCAGCTCCTATGCATGCAGTGACTAGTGTGAAGCGTGCTTTCCAATGGGGAGGAAATAAATAGAAAGATTTTGAGTCTTTGAAAGAGAAGATAATTTCAGCTCCAATCCTTGCATTACCGGACTTGAGACAGCCATTCGAGATTCAGACAGATGCTAGTGATTACGCCATGGGTGCAGTTCTCTTACAGCATGGTAAGCCTGTTGCATTTCATTTTGAGACATTTAATGGTGCTGTTGTGAATTATCCTACATATGATAAAGAGTTGTATGCATTGGTACAAAGTGTCAAAAAATTGAAACATTATTTGATGGGCAAAGAAACAATTGTTCATACCGACCATCAGCTTTTACAGTACTTGCAATCACAAAGTAAATTGCAGCAGTCACGACATTTCAGATGGATGGGTTTCCTACAACAATTTCACTTGGTAATAAGGTACAAGAAAGGTATTTACAATAAGGTTGTTGATATGCTTTCAAGGCCTATAATTAGTGCTAGTAATTTACTTAAGATTCTATTGTACATGAGAGCTACATAGAACAGTATGCATCAGATGTTGATTTTAAGGATGTGTATGCTAGCTTGAATGAAGGGAATCATGTTGAGGAGAATGATTATCATTTGCATAATAAATTTCTGTTTCATATGGGCAAGTTATGTATACCACTGGGGGAGAGACTAAGCATCATGAGAGAAGCTCATTCTTCTCTTATTGTTGGACATTTCGGGGTAAGCAAAACAGTGGCACATTTACAGAGGTAATGTTATTGACCTCGCATGGTAGATAGTGTTTCACATTTCATTAGAGGTTATTCATTATGTGCTACAAGCAAGCCTAGCAATAGGAATCTTGGTTTATATACGCCATTTCCAGAACCTTCTAGACCATGGGAAAGTGTTTCTATGGATTTTTTTGGAGGTCTACCATTATATAGAAAGCAGCATGATTATCTTTATGTAGTAGTTGATCGTTTCAGCAAGATGTGTATTCTTATGCCATGTAAGAAATCTATAACTGCTGAACAAACTACTGATTTATATTTTCAACATTTATGGGTTCATTATGGCTTGCCTACTTCTATTTTTAGTGACAGGGATTCCATATTTGTTGGGAATTTTTGGTCCAATTTATGGAAGATGATGGACACCAAGTTGAAGAAGAGTACTGCTTTCCATCCACAAACAGATGGACAAACAGAAGTAGTGAAAAAAACCATTGTACATCTTCTGAGAGGTTATTGTAGCAAGCATCCCAAGCTTTGGTATGAGCACTTGCATTACATTCACCATGCTTACAACCGGGCCAAGCACTCTTCTACAAATACTTCAACTTTTGAAGCTTGTTTTGGGTATTTGCATAAGTCACCTTTAGATTTCATTCTTGAGAAGGACGTGGCCATTTATGGGCATAGTGACATTGAAAAAGCTTGCATGTTCATTGAAATAATTCATCTCATACATCAGCAGGTTCAAGAACAGCTTGAAAAAAGTCAAGGCAAGTAAAAGGAGAGGCATGATAAGCACAGAGTTGATCATAAGTTTCAAGAAGGGGATGAGGTATGGCTGCATATTAGTAAGGAAATAATGCAAGGAGAAGGTAAAAAGATGAAGCCTATTCGTTATGGTCCATTCAAGATTCTTAAACAAGTTGGAAATAATGCTTTTCAATTAGATTTGCCTTCATATATGCAAATGTATTCCATTGTGAATGTGGAAAATTTACGTTTGTATGTGTTAGTAAATTAAATATTACAGAGCAATGCAACATATAAAATATGCAGAAAACACAAGCACATAAAACACATAAAACCAAAGAGACACAGATATATGTGGTTCACCCAGTTTGGGCTACGTCCACCCCGAACAGCCAGTCCTTCCTTTCTATTATCCAGCAAAAATGAAGAGACACAACCTACAACAGATCCAATGTAATATCCTATGTTCTCTCTCACAGTCTCCCTATCTGTTTCTCGCTCTGAGAATACACACACAATACACAGTTGCAATACAATACCCTCATAAAAGAGAGGGGTTGCCTTCTAGGGCAACAAACCCTAAACTAAACATAACTTCTACCGTCAGATCATCTGCCTAATGAACGGCCCAGATTGACTAGAAATTACTATACTTTTACAAGGCAATTTTACATTTGTTTTTAGCTTCGGGGGCGCTGCCCCTGAAACCCCCCGCCAGGGGGGGCTCTGAAAAGCACAGCCGCCCCCCTGGATCCCCCTGGAAGCGTAAAAATTACGGGCGATGTTGCCGCCCCATTAAGGTTCAGGGGTCCAATGCTGTGATACAAAATAAACAAGATAATCAGGCACCACACCCAACAATCTCCCACTTGGAGACTGATTGTAGCAACTCCACCACTGCTTCATTTGTTGGAAAATGACTCCTCTTTGGACCTGGCTGTTTCTCATCTTCATCGTCATCCTTGAAGACCAATTGAAACTAAGCATACTCTCAATTTCTCCCTGGTTAAAACTTTTGTTAGCATATCTGCAGGATTCTGGCTAGTGTGTATCTTTTCTAGCTTCAACTGTCCATCTTCCAATACTAACCGTATGAAATGGTACTTGAGTTGTATGTGTTTAGTCCTGGAATGAAATGTTGAGATATTTGCAAGATGAATGGCACTTTGGCTATCACTGTATAATGTGCCCATATCATGCTTCTTACCCAATTCATCCATAAACCTTTGTAACCAAATCATTTCTTTACTAGCCTCTGTAGCAGCAACATACTCTGCTTTTGTTGTTCCACCCAACTGACAGTTGTTCCACCTACAGTAAATACATATCCTGTAGTGCTTCTCATGTTATCTCTATCATCTGCCATATCTACATCAACATATCCCTGTAGAGAAATGTTTGAACCACCAAAGCATAATGCTTGATTTGTGGTACCTCTCAAATATCTAAGAATCCATTTCACTGCCATCCAATGTTCTTTTCCTGGATTGTTCATGTACCTGCTTACAACTCCCACTACATGTGCAATATCAGGCTTTGTGCAGACCATTGCATACATTAAGCTTCCAACTGCTGATGCATATGGAACTTTAGACATATAATCCATTTCTTCTTGGGTCTTTGGGGCACATCTCCTTACTAAGTTTGAAATGGCTAGCAAAAGGTGTACTAACTGGTTTTGCATTCTACATATTAAATCTTTTCAACACCTTTTGTATGTACTCATTCTGAGACAGTGTTAATTTGCGATTTTTCCTGTCTCTAGTTATTCTCATACCAAGGATTTGTTTTGTAGCTCCCAAATCCTTCATTGCAAATGAATTTTCCAATTTTCTTTTGAGAACATTTATTTCCTGCATGTTAGACCCTGCAACAAGCATGTCATCTACATACAATAACAATATAATATAGCTGCCATCATTTTGCCTTTTCAGATAAACACAATGATCAGAGTGACATCTAGTACAACCTTGTTCAAACATAAACTTGTCAAATTTTAGATACCACTGCCTTGGAGCTTGTTTTAAGCCATACAAGCTCTTCTTAGCCTGCACACTAATTTTTCTTTCCCTTTGACCTCATATCCTTCTGGTTGCTCCATATAGATCTCTTCCTCCAAATCTCCATGGAGAAATGTTTTCTTTACATCTAACTATTCAAGATGTAAATCTTCCACTTCTTAACAACAGGAGAAAATATTTCATCAAAATCAATACCTTTCTTTTGTGAAAACCCCTTCACCACAAGTCTAGCTTTGTACCTTTGTTTTCCTCCATCTTCTTCCTTTAGCCTGTAAACCCATTTATTCTGCAATGTAGTTTTACCTGCAGGCAACCTGACTAAGTCCCAAGTCTTGTTATGCATTAAGGAGTCCATCTCTTCTTCCATGGATAGCTCCCACTTCTTCCTGCTTTTAACCTGCATTTCTTCTTCATAACATTCGGGTTCACCAGAATCAGTCAACAATAAATAATATAATGAAGGAGAGTATCGTTCAGGGGGTCTACTTATCCTGGTAGATCTTCTAACACCACTTTCAGGTGTTTGAGGTGCCTGTTGCTGTTGTGGTGGTTGTTGTTGTTGTATTTGTTGATTATTGTTATTCTCAGGCACCTTTACTTTTTCTGTGATCTCATCAAGAACTGTGTATTCTTTGTTTTCTTTTTCCTGTTTCTTTTCCTGCAACTGATTCTTATACAGGACCTTTTCATTGAATACTACATCTCTGCTCCTAATGATTTTGTGATTTTCATAATCATATAAGCGATAACCAAAATCATTAACACCATATCCAATAAAGGTACATTTCTTTTATTTTTCCTCAAGCTTTGTTCTGTTTTCTTTATTAATATGGACAAAGGCCTCACAACCAAAAGGCTTTAAAAAAGAGTAGTTTACCTTTTTACATGTCCATGCTTCCTCTGGAATACCACCATCCAAGGAACTTGAAGGCCCTCTATTTATTAGATAAACAACAGTATCTACAGCATCTGCCCAAAATTGTAAAGGCAATCTTGCATGCAATCTCATGCACCTTGCACGCTCCATGATTTTTCTGTTCATCCTTTCTGACACACCATTTTCTTGTGGTGTTCTTGGAACTGTCTTCTCTCTACGAATTCCATGCTCTGAACAGTACCTATAAAACTCTTTGTTGCAATATTCACCTCCATTGTCTGATCTGAGACACTTCAACTTCTTTCCTGTCTCAATCTCAACCAAAGCTTTCCATTTCTTGAAAGTATCAAATACATCAGATTTATTCTGAATACAATAAATCCAAGTCTTTCTAGTTGCATCATCAATAAAAGTAACATAATAATGAGAGCCACCAAGAGATGATACCTGAGCAGGTCCCCATACATCTGTATGCACAAGCTCTAATTTTTCGCTCTTCTTTTCTTTACCAACTCTAAGAAATCTGACTCTCTTATGTTTTCCATAAATGCAGTCCTCACAGAAATCCAAATCAACATTCTTCAAACCCGGCAACAAATTTCTTGAGTGAAGAATCTTCATCCCCTTCTCACTCATGTGTCCGAGCCTATGATGCCATAATGATGCATCTGCTCCTTTGGAAGTTAAAGCATTAACAGAGTTAGAAATACCATTGCATAAATACAATGTACTAACCTTTTCGCCTTTTGCTATTACTAGGGTTCCTTTGGTGACCTTCCAAGTTTTATCTGTGAAAGTTGTCACACAACCTTCACTGCCTAACTGCCCTGTTGAAATCAGATTTTTCTTCAGATCTGGAACATGCCTTACCTCATTTAATAGCCATTGGTTTCCATTTTGTTGTTTTACAATAACTTTACCCATTCCAACAATTTTATAAGGTTTATCATCACCCAAACGGACTTGTCCAAAATCTCCTTGAACACAGTCATGAAAATATTTCTTATCAGGTGTGGCATGGAATGAGGCCCCTGAATCTACAACCCAAGAATCAATAACATTTTCGAAAGAAAGAATCAATGCATCCTGTAACACATCACCTGTCACATTTGCTTCATGCTTGCTTTCTTGCTATGCGTCTCCTTCTTTTCCCTTCCAGGATCTACAGTCTTTCTTCAGGTGTCCTTTCTTTCCGCATTTCCAGCACACTATCCTCGATCTGGACTTCAATCTGCCTTTCCTTGATTTATTGCGATATCTCGACCTCTTTCCTCTTTCCATTCTTCTTCCCCTAGACTCTGCACTCAAATCATTACCCGATGTCTCACCGGAGCTTTTCCGTCGCATTTCCTCGCTAAGGATAGCACCGACAACATCATCAAAATTTAAAGTACTAGATCCAGAGACATAGTTACTAATGGCCATGACTAAACCATTCTAGCTTTCTGGCAATGAGCACAGAAATAAAAGAGCCCTAACTTCATCATCAAATTTTACCCCTACAGAACTTAACTGACTAGTAACTGTATTAAAATCATTTAAATGGTCTGCAACAGATCCACCTTCTAACATCTTCATATTAAATAAATGTTTCATAAGAAATACCTTATTTGAGGCCGAGGGTTTCTCATATAGCTTCGCCAATGCCTTAATCAAACCCTCTGTTGTTGTTTCCTTCGAAATATTGAAGGCTATCAATGCCGCAAGGCACAACCATACTGTTCTGAGTGCCTTTCTATCGAGAATATCCCATTCTGCGTCTGTCATAGTCATCGGCTTCTTTGTTTTTCTGCTCAATGGTAGGTACAGATATTTCTGATACATATATTCTTCCATCTACATCTTCCACAGCATGAAGTTTTGGCCATTAAATTTCTCAACCCTAAACTTACCACCTTCCGCCATTGCTCCCACTCGAACCAGGAACCCTTCTTTCCTGCGATTTTATCAGCCAAATAGACCTTCGGCTCTGATACCAGTTGTTAGTAAATTAAATATTACAGAGAAATGCAACATATAAAATATGTGGAAAACACAAGCACGTAAAACACATAAAACCAGAGAGACACAGATATACGTGGTTCACCCATTTTGGGCTACATCCACCCCGAACAGCCAGTCCTTCCTTTCTATTATCCAGCAAAAATGAAGAGACACAACCTACAGCAGATCCACTGTAATATCCTCTATTCTCTCTCTCAGTATCCCTATTTGTTTCTCGCTCTGATAATACACACACAATACACAGCCGCAATACAATACCCTCATAAAAGAGAGGGGTTACCTTCTAGGCCAAAAAACCCTAAACTAAACATAACTTCTACTTTCAGATCATCTGCCTAATGAACGGCCCAGATTGACTAGAAATTACTATACTTTTACAAGGCAATTTTACATCTATTTTTAGCTTCCGGGGCACTGCCCCTGAAACCCCCCGCCAGGGGGGGGCTCCGAAAAGCGCAGCCGCCCACCCCCCCCCCCCCCCCCTTGGACCCCCCAGGCAGCGTAAAAATTACGGGCGGCGTTGCCGCCCCATTAAGGTACAGGGATCCAACACTGTGATACAAAATAAACAAGATAATCAGGCTCCACACCCAACAGTATGAACCTCCTTTAATTGTTGATTATGAAAGTGACATTCAGCTGCCATCCATAGAGGATTTCTTGCCAGAATTTTTGGATGAGTTGAAAGAGGATGCTATCCTTGACAGAAGGACAAGCACTTCAAGGAGGGGAAATGTTGATTATGTTCGGGTTGGTATTAAAGGCAGCAAACCAAGTAAGGCGAAGTGGAATGAGGTGGAAAAGGTGAGGGGCCTATACCCTCATCTTCTTAACAGGTAATTGAAGGCTTTTGGGGTCCAAACGCTTCCCAATGGGGAGGTGTGATCAGGTGATCATATCCTAAGTTGAAAAAATGCTCAAAATTGGAACTGCTCAAAATTGGTTAAAACCAGAACGACTGGATATGCCTCGTCGATACGATCCTGGCACCGTGAACGGCACTCAAATCCGACACTGTATGTGAAAGTTATGCAGGTTTGAAATTTACAATTTCCTTCAAAAATTAGTTTGACCAAGGTTGACTTTTGACTTTGGCATATATTAAAAAAAGAATATTTCGAGAATATTCCTTGAAATATTCTGGAATTATTCCATGGAATATTCCCTGTGAGCCAATCATTCATCGACAAGTGTCAAGTTTTGATTGGAGGATTGGTTGACTTGTTCTTTTTTGGACCAACCATTGGGCGCCACGTGGCCTCCCCAGAGGCCGCCATGTGGCCCCAAGCTGGTGAAGAATTTATATGGTAAAAATTTTACAATGTAACAGGTTTTGACCCCGGGCCTTTTGGCTAGCAACATACAGGCCCAACTACCCGGGCTCGTGGTGGTTCTTACCAACCATAGGGAAACGGTAATATTTAAATGTTGTTATAAAAATGGGCGGCGACAAATGGGGGCCAGCCCCCACATCATATGACCCGAAGACTCATGACCAAGTGTCAGGCCATCCAGCGGATTAGTAGCGGCGGTTAAAAGTATTACATGTGGCCAGCACATGTGTTGCATTATATGCCACGACTAAACGTTAAGGTTTGTTAACAACGGTTCCGCCGGCAGCTAGGGTGGAAGTCTATGTGACCAGCCACCCATTACACATTTAATGCCAACTAAACCATCCGGTCAATCTGGAGCACGCCTCCGAATTCGGCGGCCATTGCCAAACTGTCGGAGTTAACTCCAGTTATCCAATTTTGGTGGAGTTTTTTTAGGCCAAACTGGAAAAATGTTGTTTTGGTCATAACTTCTCCATTACTGAACCTTTTTGGACGAAATTTTAGTCAATTTTGACTATTCTCAGCATTCTGGAGCCATTGGAATAGGTTGTAGAGCCAAAATAGTTGATCTTTAGGTAATTTTTCTTTAGAGAATCTTCGAGAGCCGTGAGGGCCTAAAGGATGTTGGAGTTGTTTTGGGCTATGTTTAACCATTTGAGGTGAAACAAAAGTCAATTTATATTGATTTCTACATTCTGAATTCAATTTTTAAGGCTTTTTTGGTCTGTTTAGGCCTTATTTTCACTGTATTACCAATTTGAGCATCATAATATATCAAGGACATGCCCATTGGGAACCTTGGACCCGGCAAATGTAGCCCAAGAGGGTGAACTGCCTCATCATGTTGTTGTGTGTTTATGGTGAAGTTATTCTACTGTGTTATTTAGATTAAATTTGTTAAACAGTAAATTAAAACAACACTCCCTCACACTTAAATTCATAAACAGTTACCAAAATCACTTTATTTCACTTGAAAGACATTAAAAACACTTTCCACACTTAATTTAATGGAAATGAATACTTTGAACAGCAGTACAAATACTTTCATTTTCAGATCAACCTTCTACTCAGTTGTTTCCTTGGTTGCCTTTGATTCAGCCCATTTAGTCATGTAATCAATGCAGACAATGATATACTTCTTTTGTATTCATGGGGAATCAATTATCCTAATGAAGTCCATGTCCCATTTCTCAAATGGCTCTAGAGTCACTTGAGGTTGCAAGCGCATTTCCTACTTAGGTGTGGGCTTACACATCCTCAACATTGATCACACATGGTGGTGTAACTTCTTGCATCATGATGTAAATTGGGAAAATAGTAACTAGCTTGTTGGACTTTGAACGTTGTTCTATTAGCATCAAAATTTCCTCCACAAGGTCCAACATGGCATGCTGAGAGGATGTCAAAAACCTCCAATTCCCTCACACATCTTATCGAAATCTGATATGGCCCCAACTTGAAAATATTTCCCCTAATCTAAGTGAATGGGCCACTTTTCCTAATAATATTTCTTTTCTCCTTGGAGGATAGATTATGAGGTAATCTCTCAACAACCAAGTAGTTTTCTATATCAACAAACCAAGGAGATAGCATCAAAATGGAAAAGAGATGTTCATCTAGGAGTTGATCATCTACCATCTCCTAAATATCTATAGGTAAGGTCAATCTTAACAGGAAATCGACAACCACTATCACGCGCCTCCTCCCATATTTACCCACTTTCAGCGATTTACCCAGGTTAAACATGAGTTGAGGGCCACTATGATAAGAGTAATGCTCCTATATGACCTTAAGGAAATGGGGTCAATAACTTAAGACCTTACCGACTTCCCTCAGGTGTTACAAGACCTCCAGGAGCAACCCAACCCCTAGGTGTCCAACCCCTAAGATAACTCTCTTTTTCCCTAGCTTAGAGCCCCAGTCGCTCCATTTCCAAGGCCTCCAAGTGACTAAGAGTCTCTAGCCGCTCCCACAGGCCTGCTTCCCGGTGAATATGGAATTTTCTGCTTAGTTCTATGCTAGCAACTCTGAATTCTAAGCCACTTTTTCAGGGCTAGGACTCAAGCGTTTGCCCAAAACTTAGTGAAACTTCCAAAGATGATAAATTACATAAAGACAATGCTTGTAAACAAAAAACTAAAACCATGACTTGGCCTAACCTTCCCAAACAAAGACAAACATTATGTCAAACACTTGGTAAGTATACAACCTATAAGTCATGAATGCAAGTCTGAACATAAGGGACTAAAAACTTATTTGAGGTTTAATAATAAGGGAACTTCCTTCTCACCTTAGTTGTATAAGACAAATTAGGTCACGCATTCATCATTCATTCATTTACAACTAAAAACATTAAAATATCTGTGACTGAGAATTTTCATATAACCAGATAAATAATAATGAGAGAAAAATCATTAAAGTCACATAACAACAAGTAGATTTCTATAACATCCTCCTCCCACATCTACCCAAGCAACTGGCCAATCGGGGTCAACATGTGATGAAGATTTATTATTATATGATTCAACTCCATATATATCAGTTAAGGAAGTGGAACCAGCAGAACACAACCAACCTCACCTTCTACACATGAAACAGAACCCCCAAGAGCCATCCAACATATCCAGCTGACTAGCTCCTGAGACAAACTGACATTTTTTTGCATTAAAGACTCAATTTTTCCCTTGAAATGGGTATGCATTTGACTAGGACCCTCTAGCTACTCCCACAGCAAGGCATCCCTGCGACTGGGGAGTTTTCCAGGTAGTTATGTGCCACCGAGTCTGGATTATGTGCCATTTTTTAGGTCAAGACTCAAGCCACTGCCCATAACTCCATGAAACTTCCAAAAATGGAAAATAACATCGAAACAATGATAAAAATGCAAATAATTGAATAAGGAATTGAATGTACCCCTACTAGCCATGACAGACATTTCATCAAGCATGTCACAAATATGCATTCTACAAGTTTAAACAACATATCTGAGCACAGGGGTCTCATACTTATCTGAGAATCACTAAGAAGCATTGATGCCTCATCACAATAAGTGCATTACCATTTATTGAGTCGTATATTCATTGTACATTCAGTGATTAACCAAAACATGATGAGAGCCATACATTCTCACTGTCATAAAACTCACTTATAACTAGCATATAATCAACAGAAATATCAAGGATATAATATCCATATAAGCCATATATAAAAAAGTATATTTACCCATAGAATTCCAAGTAAAAGAATCTCTTAATAATGAATGTAAAGGCCAACCAAGTTCGAGACTTCCACGTTCCACCCGACCATAGATTAGCTAGACCAAATCTCTCTTCAGTCAATCACCCTCGTACCATATTCAAAGTATGAATGTGGGATCTCATAGAACAAAGCTATCAAAACCAAACCAGGGCTTCCAAAGGCCAAACCACCTCAACCCTCAACCAGCAATTTCACCTCACGGTCGGACATCACTAACCATAACCAGATCAGTCTCTACCCAAAATGTCCATGGCTCTAGAGTGTTTATTCCAACCAAGGCTCTAGGACTAGTAACTCAACCCACCAAGGGCTCCAGGACTAGTAACTCAACCCACCAAGAGCTCCATAGTGTTTGTCCAACCAAGGCTCCATGACTAGTAACTCAACCCAAGCTATTACAGGGCTCTAGAGTGTTTGTCCAACCAAGGCTCCAGGAACTAATAACTCAACCCATAGCCAAAAAAACATAAGAACCAACCAGAAAACAAAATGGAAAGAATCCCACAACACCATGGTTACCCATGAAATGGAAATGCTAGGCAAAACCACTGTCAATCTAGGTAATCCTCCATTCAAATGACAGATCATGACCAAGAAATCACATGCATGTGCCATGCATGCCAATATTAGTAAGGAAATCATACATACAATTTGGTACCTACAAGAAAAACTCGCTGTAGTTGTTGATCCCGATGTCCTCTTGCAATTTGCTGCTCTTCCTTTGCCTCCTTGCTCCAATCCCAAGTATTTCACACTCCTCTAAGAGTGCTCCAAGAAAAATGTAAGTGTCCAAGAGTATGGCAGAGAGAGAATAAAATGAGAGCTCCAAAATTGAACTAGAAAAAAGTATGTGTATTGATCCTCATGAGACTTTTTATTAATGAGTCCTCTATTTTCTTCAATTTGCCATTATTTTCCTTCATTTCCCTCCTCACATGCAACCTATGACCTTTCACCTTCATTTTCTCCTAATTTCCATTATTTTAATAAATAAATGTCAATAAATGTCACATTGCCTTTTCCAATTTCCATAGCCATAATAAACCAAATGAACATCCACTCTAGGATGTTTTTCCCAACATTCAGCTTGGAATATGTGTCATGTGAACATGGTTATTATTTTGCCTTTATTTACTTTATTGCATGTTATTTTGACCAAGGTTGTTACAGAACCCTCCCCCTTGGGGGAACACCATCCTCGGTGTTCAATGACACCTACAACCAACAATACTGTTAAAAGAAAAACATACTTCCCATGGATATTTATAACTTAGATCATTGCAATATTTACAATGATCATCCTGCCAAGAAGCAAACCAATCACGAAAACATAACAAAATGACAACCATGACATGACACCATACTGCTTATCGAAGCTTTATAACATAGCTCATGGCGGTACTTACATCCATATACATATGTACATATACTAAATCATGTACCAATACATATACCAGAAGGATGTGTAGCCTGCATCTGATCTGCCATCTCCCATGTAGATTCATCAGGCCCAAAGTTCTTCCACTGCACTTTAACCTGATCAATTGCTCAGTTTCGGAGCATGAGAATATTTCTCTGCAAAATGCACTAAGGTTTTGGCTGGAATTCTCCTTTTGGATCCACCTGCAATACAGACAATTAAATCACCTTATCAACATCTTTAACATACTTCTTAAGAAATGACACATGGAAAACATCATGGACTTTCATTGTCAGAGGTAGTCCAAGTCGATAGGATACTGGTCCAATCCTCTTAAGAACCATGAAAAGTCCACAAAACCGAGGTTCCATCATGTCACACGATCCAATCCGCAAGGAGATCTTCTTTGGCTTGATGCGCAAGTACACTTTTTCCCCAACCTAAAAATCCTTAAACAACCTATTCGGGTCTTCATAACAATTCTTCCTATCATGTGTTTCCTTCAGATTCTTCTTGATTATTTAAATTTACCATTCCATCTTTGTTAATATGTTTGGTCTTATCAATACACTATTAACTTGATCACTCCAACTAATAATAGTATTACCACTATGCCCATAGAGTGCCTCGAATAGACTCGTCTTCAAAGACTCCTGATACCCATTGTTGTAAGAGACCTCTACCAGTGGAAGATACTCTTCCCACTTTTGGTGTTGATGCATCACATACATCCTCAACATATCCTCTAGAATTTTTTTAACCCTCTCTATCTATCCATCTCTATGTGGATGATAGGTTGTGTTGAAGGCCAACTATGTACCCAAACCTGCAAATAACTCTTTCCAAAATCTCAAAGTGAACCTAGCATCCCTATCTGACACAATATTCTTTGGAACACCATGCAACCTCACCACATCCCTAATGAAGACCTATGCTACATCAGTGGCTAAATAAGTAGACTTCATTGGAATGAAGTGCACTACCTTTTTCGACCTTTCAACCACAACCTTAATCGATTCATGTTGCTTAGATGTCTTCGACAAACCTGTGATGAAATCCATCAAAATGACCCCCCATTTCCACTTTCGAATCGAAATTGGTTGTAGCAACCCACCTAAATGCTTAAACTCTACCTTTACCTGTTGAAAATCCAAGCATCTCGCCACAAACTCTGCCACTTCTTTCTTCAATTTTGGTCAGTAGGAGAACTTCTTCACCATTTTCAATGTCTTCTAATATCCTGGGTGACTTGTGTTAGCCACCTATAAAATTTTGGCATAGCAAACAGGTGGCTAAAAATGTTTCTGAGCCTTCAAGAGAAACATTTCCCTTGAAAATCTATCATTCTTGAAGCCTCCATGTGTTTTCCATCCTTCAAAATGATCTTCACTGTTGTTTCCCTCTTTATCCTAAAAAACCTGTTGTTTTGCTATGAAGGAGCTACTGTCAAAGAGGCCTCCATTTTCTTCCTATTCATTCCCACAATTTCCCCTTTTTGTCACCCTTACTCCCTTCACAAAATTCCTCTCTAGCCCTCCATTTAACCTCTAAATCTTCATAAATCCCCTTTTAAACCATATACTATCCTTTATTGGGTTTAAAAATTCCTCTTTTCATCTACCGGAACCCCTTTATAAGCCTTAAAACCCCTATTTTTAGGCCTAAACACCCCTTCTGCATTATATAATTCCTTAGCCCCCGACGGCTTATTCCATCTAGTCCCTTCCTCCATACGTCCCATAGCCCGTAATCAGGCACTAGAAGATTTAAAAAACCTCTTCCCGAAGCCTTTCCCTTTTATTTGGGTTTCCTGACGTTTCAATGACATAATGAACGTCGATCGTCGATCTCTGCAGATCAACGGTCATCGAGCGCCCATACATTTCCTCCCCCCCTTTTTCTCCTTTCAAAATAATCTGATCCCCGATTCAAATCCAACTGTCCAATTCTGCAGATCCAACAATCGGGGTAAACCCAAAATTCCATTGATCCACCTGCTCCACGACAAAGACCCCACATCACCCCTAGGCCCGCTAACCTCATCAAACATGCACCTTTCCCCGTTGGATTTTTTTCCGCACCGTCCGATCTAGACCATCCAATCCGACGGTCACTGGTGCATTTCACAAAAGTTTTTCACCCACGCGTTAACGCCCCAAAGTTTTCTGAAACTTGTGGTTTTGAAAAGGACATGCGTCGATCCCTGTGTCGTATCGCATTTCTTTTCCGAAAACAAATTACCACCCAAAACGTAATGCGAAAACCATTCCGGTTTTCCACCTTACCAAATTCTTGCCTTCACAGCCTCGTTCGGCTTTTAATCTCGACCGTAGATCTTTTTCATCCAACGGTCCGAACTTAATTTCGCCACCGTGTCACTTTCCACCTTACCCCCTCTCAAATGGTATCGCCGATCGATCTCAACCATTGATAATTTTGATCTAATGGTTGTGATTTAACCTCCCGCCCAACCTTCCAATGCAGGCTGCAAAATGATTTTCGCAGGATTTTCTTAACATTTCTTTGTTTTTGTAGGATTATAAAGGGTTTTTCCCACTGTTTTAAAACAGCACGAAGGCAAGGAATGATTGTTCCAAGTCTTCAGTACACAGATGGATCCAAGGGAGCTTTCAATCCCTCCACCTGTGTGAACCTCCATGCGCCTGCAAAATAACCAAAACACAGTGAACACCAGTTAAACAGAGAGTATCATCGCCAAAGTGAAGATCAGAGCCAGATCAACAAAAACACAAAGGACACATCAGCAGATAACCTCTACACGCCAAATCAGAGAGGCTAGTCACTTTCCATCGACCCATACTACCCCTGCAGTCCTATTTTCCATTAACACAGGTCACAGTCAAGGCAGTCATAGATATTATGGGCATACATGCAGCTCATAAGTAAATTTTCAGCCTACCAGAGCTTCCGAAAGTCAAACAAAACAGCCAAAGTACAAATACAAGCAAAATTCCATTTAATGAAGTATGGAGCATGTCACTTCTTCTCCATCAGGCCTCCCAGAGGTCGAGAAACATTAAATTTCTTCATTTAATTGGGCCAACTATCTCCTCTATTACTTCTCCTCCTCATCCACCTATAAATATTCATTGAAAATACATTGTAAAGGTTGTTTTTGGTTGTTGGGATTGTATTGACTGTTAGAACTATTATTGGGGGAAGTAGTTGAGTATTTTGTAATTTAGTAGGCTGGGAAGGAAAGTTTTGGCTGTAACAAGCCACTGAGCTCAAAGTATGTGATTGGTTTTGCACATCAATTGAACAAGCAGATTTCACAAGATCCTGATCTATCTTGCTGGTGATGTCCTCCTTACTACAATTGTTTCCTTTCATGTCTTTCACATTGTCCATTATTCTCTGATAAAGAACAGCAAGCATGGATTAGGATATACTGATTAAAATACCCTAAGTCTCACTGTTAATCTTTATCTTTATGTTTTCTTCTGATTGTGTATCTAAGAACAAATTCACCATAATTTAACCAATCAAAGATGTTGGTTGGCCCATGCTTACTGATGTATGAATTTAGAATTTGTTTCTCAGATGTTCTTGTTTGGTTTTAATTGGAAGAATTGGGAAACTGGGAGATTAGAGTTAGCCCTGTCTCACTAGGTGCCTTTTCCAACAGTCAGCCTTTCAAGATCCCTTGGAGTTAGTGTCAAAAGCATTGAAGGTCAAAATTATTTCTCTGATCTTAGGCCTTGCTCTGTGTTTAAATCTTAGATGTTCTCTACTTTCTGAAAGTGGTCATGAGGACTGCTGGACTGTTTTCCTTAAGAGTATGTTGAAAGTAGGCCTGGATTTAAATGAAATCTAACTTGATCTTAAGCTACCCTTTGTGTCTCTATTGAGAGTTTCCTTTGAAATTATGTCAAAAGCAGGATAGGTTCAAAGTCCTTACCTGATCTTAGGCTGCACTTTGGTCTCTTTCATTTCACCTCACTCCTTAATGTTTCCATCTCACTATCTATCTAAAAATATCCTTTGGTATAGATGACTTGCCCTATGGAAACCCTTGGATAGTTGTTATGCAATTAATTCCCTCTCATGACTCCATAGCCCAATGGATTGACACTTCTTTGACCTATCTTCCCATGCTGAAACATCCTCCTATTTAGTTCCTTTTTCACTTCCATATCCTTCTCAGTTAATGATCTCCAACCAACCCAACCAAATCAAAACCCTTGTGCTTCATACCTAGCCTAATACCATAGTCTGACCTTAAAGATATATCATTCATTTCATTTATAGAGAGATCCCTCTCTGGATCCAGGAGGGCTAGATCCTAGGATCCCAAAGTGGTTTGATGTTGTCTTGTCTTTTGGTCTTGCCAATCTGGCCAAAACACAGGAACCACAACATAATGCCGACTCCACTGGGGACTTTTGAGTGCATTTCATCTTAAATACCCTTAGGCTCTCAGAAGACCCAAAATAGCTGGTTAGATTGGTATTTAATTGCTGATGGTGGACAACATCCTGCTTCAAACATTCACATTCATCCACCTGGCGACTCCACGCTCCATAACTCCTAATAGACCTAAAGACTCCACTGGAGGAAGAACCTGAAGCATGGCCAGACATTCTAGAAGGATATAACATTCAGGCTGGATTTGGTTTAAAGAATTCATTGCTTTTATCTACAACTATGCTCTATCCTGCTTTAAGCCTAATCAAGTGTGCAAAGATGAGATCCACACTGATTATGGGAGAGATCTCAAGCCTCAGTTTTCAGACCATGTGCAGACTTATACACCTGTGAAAAACCTAGTGAAACAAGAACCTCATGCTGCATATCTTACCCCTGATGAAACTTCAAACAGTCATAGGTCTCTGGTTGCACTACCTGCACCCACAAAGTTCATAGAAAGATATAAGCCTCTTTTTTTGCCTCTTATATTCCAGCCCCTTCCTGCAGAACTTATAAATAATTTTCCCCTTTTTTATGGAGAAAATGAAAAGATTACTGTTGAGAAACATGTCCAGAGTCTTGAGGATTTACTTGACTTGTTTGAAATAGAAGAAGATGATGTGCGTACCAGAATGTTTGCCTTATCACTACAAGGGAAGGTTAAAATTTGGTTTAAAGGCCTTCCAGCTACAAGCATTATCAATTTTCATCAATTTGCTCAAGTTTTCCTTGATAAATGGGTAGTCTTGGGAAATGTTTTCCTCATCCTAGAAGAATACCAGAACTTAAGAAGACAACCAGGGAAGACAGCACAAGAATTTTCAGCCAGGTTCAATAAGGTATACAATTCAATACCTGCTAAGATAAAACCACCTTTGGGATGGGCCCTATTGCACTATCCAAGTTCTTTTGACCCTGAGGTGGAATTCCATATAAGAGAAAGATAGCCTTCTAGCCTGGAAGAAATGAAAAACATAGAAATTATTGTTGAGTACAACATATTGTGTAGGGAGGAAAGATTAAATGCAATAAAGAAGGGTCAAGCAGAGCAAAGGAAGCAGGTCTCTGCAGAAGCTAAGCTGAAAAAACTTATAGAGATAGCCAACAGCTTGATAAACATGAAAGAGGAAGAATATGAGGTTGAAACTAGAAATGCTTATTCAAAGGGACCCACACCTTGTCCTCGAGAAAAACAAACCAGATCACTGCAAGACATAAGCTACATGCAAAGCATGTATGATAAACAAGATTCCAAATCAGAGGATGAACTTGCAGACTATTTTGAAGAAAGACTTGCTGAGAATCCAATAGGTTTGATTGGTGACATTGCTTATAATTATGACTCTTCTAGTTTTGATTTGTCTGATGATGATTTTTTCCAAATAGAAGCTAATCCTGTAGGACCATCATCAATAGATTTGTGGGAGGAATATTATGTTTATCAATTTGAAGAAGGTAATGAGCCAAGTCAGGCAATTTATGATGCTGATGGGGAAAGCAATGAAATTCTAGTAGTAGGTGAAGATTCTTTGAATCTTCACTCTGCTTTATCTCAGACCATCAGTAATAGTTTTCGTGTGATTGGAAGCCAGCGGTATTTTATCTCAGAGGATGAAGAGGAAAACAAGGAAGAGATTTTTGAGCAGATTGAAAACAATGAGCCTTCTCTTGGAAAAGAGGATGCAATGGAACAAACCCCTACTCAAGAATACATGGATCTTTTCATAGAGCTCAACCCACTAGATCAGAAGATCCCAGAACTACAAGAGGATAGCGCTATCAAATATGATGAGTCCTCTAGTTCAGAAAGTGATGAAGATGAGGAAGAATTTCTTTCTCAAAAGAATTTGTTCCTTGATCCAGTGGAAGAGGAAGAAATCCTGGTTGAAGCCTACTTGCCAAATATTCATAACCAGGTATCATTTCAAGATCCTTATGCTCATTTCCTGCAGGCATTTGAAGAAGGATCAAAGGTCATCAAGAGCAGCTTGTTGTAGACAACAAGAAACATCTTAGAAGCTGTTGCTAAAGGATGAAGAGAATGGGAGTGGCCCTGCCTATCCAACATGCTCAAAGTGATGAGCAAAGACCAGTCATGGGATCATCTGATTGACTGGATGTATTTGAAGAGAGAGTTTGTTAGCTATACATGTAAACATTTCAAGTTAGAGTAGGGCAGGTAGGAAATCTCAATAAAGCTCAGCCTGTGAGCATTTAGTCAGTTGTTTTTAATTTCTACAAAGTTTCAGTTCATGAGAAGCTTGTCTTTATGCCATGGATCCACAGAAAATCAGACAGTCTAAGCCTGGTTTGTATGTGTTTAAATTTTTGTTTTGGAATGTAGAGAAAGAAATCTGCTAGACAGCTTAATCCTAGCAGATATTAGTTTAGGTAGAGAAGCTATGAGTCCAACTGTTTAATCTGGTCTCATGGAGAAATAAGGGTAGAAATAGATAGGTTTATTTTCCTATTTGTAATAATTGGTGATGTAAAACATCTGCAACTCTAAATGCACCTTGAAGAAAAATGTTAGGATTGTAGGATGGGTAGGTAGTTGTTTGGGAGAATATTACTACTGATATGATGTCCCCATGTTTGTGGCAGTTGATCAGAGAAAGGAAAAAGATGTGTCAAGTACCAGGCATCTAGCCTACTTCCAAAGATTATTTTCTGAGATTCTTGACACCTTCAAGAAGATGCCATCCCTAGGTGGAGCCACTGTTAGCCACCTATAAAATTTTGGCATAGCAAAAAGGTGGCTAAAAATGTTTATGAGCCTTCAAGAGAAACATTTTCCTTGAAAATCTATCATTCTTGAAGCCTCCATGTGTTTTCCATCCTTCAAAATGATCTTCACTACTGTTTCCCTCTTTATCCTAAAAAACCTGTTGTTCTGCTATGGAGTTGTTGTCAAAGAGGCCTCCATTTTCTTCCTTTTAATTCCCACAAATTCCCCTTTTTTCACCCTTACTCCCTTCACAAAATTCCTCTCTAGCCCTCCATTTAACCTCTAAATCTTCCTAAATCCCCTTTTAAACCATATACTGTCCTTTATTGGGTTTAAAAATGCCTCTTTTCATCTACCGGAACCCCTTTCTAAGCCTTAAAAACCTTGTTTTTAGGCCTGAACACCCCTTCTGCATTATATAATTCCTTAACCCCCGAGGGCTTATTCCATCTAGCCCCTTCCTCCATACGTCCCACAGCCCGCAATCGAGCGCTAGAAGATTTAAAAGCTTCTTCCTGAAGCCTTTCCCTTTTATTTGGGTTTCCCGACATTTCAATGACATAATGAACGTCGACCATCGATCTCTGCAGATCAACGGTCATCGAGCGCCCATACATTTCCTCCCCTCCTTTTTCTCCTTTCAAAATACTCTGATCCCCAATTCAAATCCAACCGTCCAATTCTGCAGATCCAACGATCGGAGTAAACCCAAAATTCCATTGATCCGCCTGCTCCACAACAAAGACCCCACGTCACCTCTAGGCCCGCTAACCTCATCAAATGCGCACCTTTCCTCGTCGGATTTTTTCCACACAATCTGATCTAGACCATCCGATCCGATGGTCGCTGGTGCGTTTCGCAAAAGTTTTTCACCCGCGCGTTAACGCCCCAAATTTTTCCGAAACTGGTGGTTTTGAAAAGGACACATGTCAATCGTTGTGTAGTATCGCATTTCTTTTGCGAAAACAGATTACCACCCAAAACGTAATGCGAAAACCATTCCGGTTTTCCACCTTACCGCATTCTCGCCTCCGCAACGTCTTTCGGCTTTTAATCTCGACCGTAGATCTTTTTGATCCAATGGTCCGGACTTAATTTCACCACCATGTCACTTTCCACCTTACCCCATCTCAAATGGTCTCACCGATCGATCTCATCCATTGATCATTTTGATCTAATGGTTGTGATTTAACCTCCCACCCAACCTTCCAAAGCAGTCTGCGAAATGATTTTCGCAGGATTTTCTTAACATTTCTTTGTTTTTGCAGGATTATACAGGGTTTTTCCCACTGTTTTAAAACAGCACGAAGGCAAGGAATGACTGTTCCAAGTCTTCAGTACACAGAGGGATCCAAGGGAGCTTTCAATCCCTCCACCTGTGTGAACCTCCATGCGCCTTCGAAACAACCAAAACACAGTGAACACCAACTAAACAGAGAGTATAAGCGCCAAAGTGAAGATCAGAGCCAGATCAGCGAAAACACAAAGGACACATCAGCAGATAGCCTCTACACGCAAAATCAGAGAGGCTAGTCACTTTCCATTGACCCATACTGCCCCTGCAGTCCTATTTTCCATTAAAATAGGTCACAGTCAAGGCAGTCAGAGATATTATGGGCATACATGCAGCTCAGAAGTAAATTGTCAGCCTACCAGAGTTTCCAAAATTCAAACAAAACAGCCAGAGTACAAATACAAGCAAAAGTCCATTTAATGAAGTATGGAGCATGTCACTTCTTCTCCATCAAGCCTCCCAGAGGTCAAGAAACATTAAATTTCTTCATTTAATTGAGCCAACTATCTCCTCTGTTACTTCTCCTCCTCATCCACCTATAAATATTCATTGAAAATACATTGTAAAGGTTGTTTTTGGTTGTTGGGATTGTATTGACTGTTAGAACTGTTATTGGGGAAAGTGGCTGAGTAGTTTGTAATTTCGTAGGATGGGAAGGAAAGTTTTGGTTGTAACAAGCCACTAAGCTCAAAGTATGTGACTGGTTTTGCACTTCAATTGAACAAGCAGATTTCACAGGATCCTGGTCTATATTACTGGTGATGTCCTTCTTGCTGCAATTGTTTCCTTTCATGTCTTTCACACTGTCCATTATTCTCTGATAAAGATATATTGATTAAAGTACCCTAAGTCTCACTGTTAATCTTTATCTTTATGTTTTCTCTAATTGTGTATCTAAGAACAAATTCACCATAATTTAACTAGTCAAAGATGTTGGTTGGCCCATGCTTACTGATGTATGAATTTAGAATTTGTTTCTTAGATGTTCTTGTTTGGTTTTAATTGGAAGAATTGGGAAACTGGGAGATTAGAGTTAGCCTTGTCTCACTCGGTGCCTTTTCCAACAGTCAATCTTTCAAGATCCATTGGAGTTAGTGTCAAAAGCATTGAATGTCAAAAGTCTTTCTCTGATCTTAGGCCTTTCTCTGTGTTTAAATATTAAATGTTCTCTACTTTCTGAAAGTGGTCATGAGGACTGCTAGATTGTTTTCCTTAAGCGTATGTTGAAAGCAGGCCTGGATTTAAATGACATCCAGCCTGATCTTAATCTACCCTTTGTGTCTCTATTGAGAGTTGCCTTTGAAAGTATGTCAAAAGCAGTATAGGTTCAAATTCCTTACCTGATCTTAGGCTGCACTTTGGTCTCTTTCATTTCACCTCACTCCTTAATGTTTCCATCTCACTATCTATCTAAAAGTATCCTTTGGTATAGATGACTTGCCCTATGGAAACCCTTGGATAGTTGTTATGCAAGTAATTCTCTCTCATGACTCCATAGCCCAATGGATTGACACTTCTTTGACCTATCTTCCCATGCTAAAACATCCTCCTATTTAGTTCCTTTTTCACTTCCATAGCCTTCTCAGTTAATGATCTCCAACCAACCCAACCAAATCAAAACCCTTGTGCTTCATACCTAGCCTAATACCACAGTATGACCTTAAATATATATCATTCATTTCATTTATAGAGAGATCCCTCTCTAGATCTAGGAGGGTTAGATCCTAGGATCCCAAAGTGGTTTGATGTTGTCTTGTCTTTTGGTCTTGCCAATCTAGCCAAAACACAAGAACCACAACAACTTGAATACAATTTCACATGAAACTCTCTCAAGATAATCTTCTTGAGCTTGTTGCCATCTTTCACATATATATTTTCCCTAAATATTACCCATCCATATGTTGTAAGATGATAGTCCACATCTTATGCACCTGTACCTGCATATGTACTTGTACATGTACTTGTACCACTACATGTACCTATACTTGTACCTGTATATTGATGTAACTTGTGCTTGAGATCCATGTACCTATTATCCTACTGAGCTTCCTGCAATATTTGATCTTGTAGATTCGTCCCATAAGAACTCATATTTTCTATATGATTTACATGTATCATCCTACTCAGAGCATTTGCAACCATGTTCTCCTTACCTTTAATTCACCTGACCTCAAAGTCTAACTCACTGATCGTGGCCAACCATCTAGATTTCCTGGAATTCAAATTTGGTTGGTCAAATAAATACCTCAAACCATTTTGATCGCTCATCAGTACAAACCTCCTACCAAGAAGATAGTTCCTCCACATAATTAATGCATGGATGATCATTTCCAACTCAATATCATGTGTCATATAATTATGCTCGTGCTCATTCAATTTGTGTGACTCAGAGCACACTAGTTGTCCTTCCTGCATAAGAACCCCACAAAGGCTTATTTTGCAAGCATCTGTGCATACCGCAAAATTCTTTATCTAGATCTGCAATATTTAGCACTAGAGCATGTGTCAACAATTGTTTCAACTACACAAAACTTGTTGCACATTCCTCTATCCATTCAAACTTCTTTCCTTTCCTTTGCAATGATGTGATGGGATATGCAATATGTGAGATTTTCCTAATGAACTTCTTGTAATAACCTACTAACCCCATAAAGGACCTTACGTCATCCACATTCCTAGGAGTTTCCCACTCCATGATAACCCTTACCTTCTCTAGAGCCATTGTTATGCCTTCTTGGAAAGCATGTTTCCCAAGTAATGTAACTTTGTCTGAAAGAAACTGCATTTGCTAAGATTGGAACAATTGATGCTCTCTTATCAATTTCAATACCATTGCTAAGTGTTTGACATGCTCTTCTTCATTCTTAGAATATACCAATATATTATCAATGAATATAATAACAAACTTGTCAAGATAAGAACACAACACATTATTCATTAAGCACATGAAAGTAGTTGGAGTATTAATCAAACCAAATGGAACTACAACAAACTCATGATGTATGTACATGGTCTGGAAATTTATCTTGTGAATTTCATCTTCTTTAATGTGCACCTAATTATATCATGATCTCAAATAAATATTTGAGAACATTACTACTCCCTTCAACTGATTGAACAAATCAAAAATCCTCGACAATGGATACATAACTCTTAATTGTTTGAGAACATTACTACTCCCTTCAACTGATTGAACAAATCAAAAATCCTCGACAATGGATACCTGCTCTTAATTGTTACCTTGTTAAACCACCTATAATCAATGCATAACCTAAGAGTACCATCCTTCTTCTTCAAAAACAATATTGGTGCACCCCAAGGTGATACACTTGGCCTAATGTATCACCTGTCAAGCATTTCCTTCAACTGCAACTTCAGCTCTACCAACTCTAGAGTGCTCATCATGTACAGTGCCTTTGATGTTGGTGTTGCCCCTGGTACCAAATTAATAGAAGAATTCACTTCTCTACGAGGCAGCAACTCTAAAAACTCCACTAGAAACAAATCCTAAAATTGTTGTAAAACCGGGTACCTACCCAATACCTTTGCATCCTCAACTTCCTTACCTTTGTCACTAGAAATATGTACTGCAAATAATGCACATTGTTTTCTACAATTGCACTTCGCTTGTATAGTTGTCACCATTATAAATTTTGTTGCTTTCTTCTTACCCTACATGACTCTTTGTTCTCCATTGTCATCCAAACACTCAATGGATTTGTCATAACAATCCACTTTGGTCCCATGAAGATATATCCAATTCATACCCAAAAGCATATTATATGATCCCAACGGAAATACATTCAAATGTGTCGATGTAGGCATACCATTCAACTCAAATTCATAATCTCTTGCCAAATGATGAACTCGAGTCTTTGTACCTATAGCCAACTGCACTAACTAAGAATATGCATGCATTTTTTATTCAAACCACACTTATCCACAAGGTCAGGATTAACATAACTATAATTAGATCCAAGTTCAATTAAAATAGAAACAACTTGATCACAAAGCTTACCGTCCATCTCAATGATAGACACCTGGTGATCTGCCTACCTCTTATCCAATGCTGCATAGATTCGAGGAACACTTCTTCCAACATCCCCAACAATTTGTGCCTCCTAAACATTGTAAATCTATGGTCTACCACCCTGATGTTTTGGACAATATCTCTAACGATGATCTTTGCCACAAGTCCAACATTGTATGGGCTTCCTATCATCACCCTTGTTCTGTTCAAATCGGAATTCATGTCCTCTATGAGATGCATTGAACTTATTGTGTGGTTTTTCATTCTCTTTGTTACTTCTGTCCTAAAGAATTTCTCATTTCTTTTCCCATTTCCCTTTATTATTATTATTACCTTTCCAATATGGTTTAGTCTCAGATCTGCACTTTGATTTCTCATAACAATGCTTTAGCTTCCAAATGGCCTCCTCTAATGATCTAGGCTCATCAAACTCAATCATGTCTTTGAATGCTATCTACAACCCATTGATGAATCTATGAATCTTGGGCTTCTCCTCCTTGAGGTAAGGCACATATCTCAACAACTTCATAATTATGTTAGTGTACTATGTTAGGCCTCTGTAATTTAGTAAACTGGAAAGACTAAATGCTACAAAGACTACATCAAAAACCACTTTGGGATTCTAGGATCTAGCCCCCCTGAAACCAGAGAGGGATCTCTCTATAAGTGCAAAGATTGATTTATCTTTAAGGCTTTTTAGTATGATATTAGGCTAGTTATTAAGAACAAGGGTTTTTTGTTTGTTTGGTTGGTCAGGTATGATCTTTAATTGGATGGAATATCACAAAATGAAAGAGTTCAAAAAGGTGAAGATGCAAGTATATTGAGAAGTGTTCAGCAGATAGGATTAGTATGATGCAGCTTTAAACCATTGGGCAATAGAGTCACAAAAGGGTTTAATTGTACAACAATTTCAAGAGTGGTCCAAGGGGAAAGTCATCTATATCAAAATATCTTTTAGATTAAATGATGGAATGGAACATTAAAAGTGTTGAGAAGGTGGAAAAAGCCAATAATTTCAACAAGGATTTATCAACTTTCCATACAAGAAAAGACTTTTTAAGCAACTATTTAAAACCAACCAAAGACAGGGCTAACCATAAACTTCTTTGGAAAAACTTGTATTAAAGCTAACTTATCAAACAACAATCCAGTAATCACACTAGACTACTTTCAGAAGGGATGAAAACAGATAAGAAAACAAAGTGCAGCTTAAGATCAAGTCAGATGCATTAAAATCTAGGCCTGCTTTCAGCATACTCTTAGGGAAACTTTCAAACAACCTTTGGAGAAAAAACTAGAAGACAAGGCAAACCATAAACTTTCCTAGTTTTAACTCAACTTAGCATGTAAGGAAAATATCATTCAAGAACTTCCTTTCAAGTTTGGCACATCAATACATGGACTAACCAACATTCCTTGATAATGTTTACACTTAACTTAAGTCATTCTTAAATACACAATTGGAGGAAAACATAAAGATAAAGCTTATCGGTGTGAGTAGGGTAATTTTAACAGTAAATCCTAGCTCTATGTTTGTTGTTCTTTATCAGGGAAAAGTGAACAAAATGGCATACATGAAAGGAAAAAAATAACAGTAAGAGGTACTTCACCAATGATATAGACCAGGATCCCAAAAATCAGCTTGTATATTGATGTCAATCCAGTTACAAACTACATTTCCAATGTTTCATCACAACAACAACTTCTCTTCTCAGCCTAACTTCTTTAATAACTTAACAGAGCTTCAGAGCTTCAGATTTTATATACAATCAACAATTATTCGATACAACAACTATTACATCAGAAATCCAATAACCAACCAACAACTTCTCATCTTCTTCAGAAGTATTTATAGAAGAAATGAGGAGGTGGTAAGAAAGAAAGGATCTCTAGGTTCAATTAATACAAGTTAATGCCTCTCTGCCTTTGAGGAACTCAACAGAGAAGATTTCTGATATTTCCTCTGTATTAATGGGTTTTCATAAATTTTTAAGCTACTTGGCATATTTTGTTGACTTTAAAACTTTTTTAGGCAGGCTGGCAATAACTCTGGCTGTCTTTTAAACAAAATATCACTGACTAGGCAATAACTATGCCTTATTTTGATTTATTGAGGCTGCAGGTGGCTCTTTGGTAGCTGAAGAGGATAATTGGCCTCTGATGTGGCAGTGGAGGCCTTTTGGACTGATATTTCTCTTTGTTTTTCCTTAAAACACCTTTAATTTGCTTTAGGTCCATGCTTAGGCTTAATTAGGCCTTGATCTTCATCTTCAGGTCTCTTATTCCTTGCTAACTGTGGATTAGGCCTTTGATTCCTGAATTTATGCCTTAATCCCTTTAAACTTTGATTTAAAATCATTAATTCTTCACTTATGCTCTGATCTTATCCTTTGACACTGATACTCTTTGTTTATTTGATGTTTTACTGTGTTTTTGTTGTTTTGCAGGCGCGCAAAAGATTTACACAAGTGGAGGTATTTGTTTTAATGAAATACCCCTTAGATTCTTTCCTGTATCGAAGGTTAGGAATCGTCATTCCTGGCCTTCGTGTTATTTTAAAAACTGTGGGAAAACCTTATATAACCTGCACAAAACAAACAAAATTATGAAAATCCTGCGAAAAATAGGTTTAAACTGCTTTGGAGGTTTTTTGGACGCGAGGGCGAATCAGAGCCGTTGGATTAAAACAATCAACAGTCGAGATCACTTGGTGAAATGTTTTGGGAGCAAATCAGGTGGAAAGTGAAATGAGGACGGGATTAAAACGGGACTGTCCAATCTCAGAGATCGACAGCCAGGATTAAAAGATGAAAAAGAAAAGTGGGCGAGGGAGGCGGTATTGCGGAAAACTGGTAGCGGTTTTCGCGCAGGCTCTTGGGGGGTAGGTGGTATTCACAAAAACAACTCGATTCCATACATTATTTGATGCGTGTCCCTTTGAATACTGTTGGTTTCGCATAATTTTTTGGTGTTAACTCTCGGGCGCAAAAAAATTGCGAAACGCATCGTCCACTGTCAAATCGGAGGCTCCAGATCCGACAGTGCGGATCGCACGCGACGGCAAAGTTGCACGGAAGGGGAAATAATGGAATACAGGTGGTAGCACGTGAGTGGATAGGTATTTTATGAGGCAGGAGGTAGGTCCCAAAGGAGTCGGGTCTATCAGGTTAAATCCCAACCGTTGGAACTTCGCAACAAACGGTCAAGATTTAAAGGGGAGTGGATAATGTTGAAAGGAAGAAGGGAAGGGAAAAATGAAACGGGCGGAGGATGGGGCCCGATGGCCGTTGATCTTGATAGATCAACGGTCCATATTTACTTTGAAAATTGAACTGTCGGGGTGAAAAAAATAAACGAAAAAAGGGATTTGGAAGAGGTTTTAGGGACTTTTAGCGCCCGACTACGGGGCTTTAGGTCACATGAGGAAAGGGGCTTAAATGACATAAGCCCTTAGGGGCTTATGACCTATAAAGTGTAAAAAGGTAATTTTTAGGCCAAAAAACAGGGTTTTTAAGCCAAACTGAAGGTTTCGGTAGGTAAAAGGAGGCATCTTTAAACCAAATAAAAGGCAAACATAAGGTTTAAAGGGGAGTTTTGATGATTTGGAAGCCAAATGAAGGTTTATAGAGGATTTTTATGAAGGAAATGAGAATGAAAATGGGGTTTATTTATGAGTAAAGGAGGAGTGAAAATGATGAAAAATGGAGTGGTTTAAGCAGTCTTTCTCTCGGCAAACAGTAGGTTCTTTTAGGATAAAGAGGGAAACAACAGTGAAGATTAATTCAAAGGGAAAATATCTTCATAAGACTTTAAGAACTAACAATTTGGACATGAATTGTTTCTTAAAGGCTAAAAGAGATTTAGCCACCATTTGATATGGCAAATTTTATAGGTGGCTAACAGTGGCTCCACATGGGGATGGAATCTTCTTGAAGATGTCAAGAATCTTCAGCTATTGATCTCTAGCTTTTCAGTATACCAATGCCTTAATCCATTGGGCAGCAACCTTTCCTTTCTTTGGCTGATCTTTGTTTGATTTTGTAATATTTGCAGCAATCTGAAACAATGGAATTCTATCAAAACAACATCTCTACCTACCCATTCCTAATTATCCTAACATTTTTCTTCTTTCAGAGTGCATTTGAACTAGCAAACTCTATTCATCAACATTTTATTCTTTTGAAAGCATGAAACTAGCCTATTTCTACTCTTATTTCTCCATGAGTTCAGATTGAGCAGTTGAACTCATAAGCTTCTCTACCTAACTACTATCTGTCAGGATTAGACTGTCTGACAGACCTTTATTCTCTAAATTCTAAGACAGAAAATTTAAAAGTAGTTAAGCCAAGATTAAGCAGTTTGACTTGCTGCAGATCTATGGCAAAAAGCAAGCTGCACATAGATCTTTATTTGCAGAAAATTAAAGCAAAATGGTGAAGGATTAAGATCTGAAAACTAAAACATCCTTCATTATTTCTTCAGCTCTGTTTTGATTTTGTTTGAGCTGTGTTCTCTCTCTTATCTGGTTCAAGTTTTGAGCATATTGGAACTAGTTTATTTGATCTCTTTGGCTCAAGTTTTAATCTAATTAGAGCCATTCTTCTTTTGAGATTCATAGGTTCAAATTTGAGCTTGTTTGAACCTTTGTTTTTCTATCCTAATCTACCTTACTGATAAGCCAAGATTGTGTTGTTTGGTTGATCCAATTCACCAACCTATCAGCAGTAAATTGAAAATCTAATTAGTCATGATTAGGCTATATGAATAACTAGAAGTGTGTTTTTTTAGGAGTGGCATTTGAGCTTGCACACTTTCAGTCTTTGTTTCTCTTTTTTGATATGGGGCTATACCTTTCTTGTTTTCATTTTTCCCTCTTTTCTATTTTCTATTTTTTTTTTTCTTTTTCTAAATTTGAATGCAAGGTCAGATATGATATTTACAATGGAAAGTAAATGAAAAAAGCTTCAAACTGGTATAGTCATGAAAAATAATGTTTGAGCATCCTGCCATTGACAGGACCTCCAAAGAGTTCAATTCCATTCAATTCCTGCAAGAAATAGGCATTGTTACTAGTAGTAGAATGAATGAGATAAGGGCCTAGCCATAAGTTATCAAATTTTCCATGTTTGCCCTCATCTTCTCTCCTGGAATCCCACTTGAAAACTTTGTCACCAATGCTAAAATCATTGGCCTTGGTTCTTTTATCAAACAGCTTCTTAATGTTTTCTTGCTTGTGTAATACTCTGTTGTAGACTTCCTCTTTGGTTTGTTGAAGATGTATAGTCTAACTGATTCTCCTTGTCATATCATTTTCTTCAGACTGTACCTCTTGGATCAAATTCATGACCGGCACTCCTAGACTAGTTGGAAAAATTGCATCTGCTCCATAAACTAGCTGGTAGGGTGACATTCCAATTGATTTCTTAAGTGTTAATCTGTCAGCCCATAGTGCATGTACTAGCTTTGTGTGCCATGATTTCTTATTGTCTTCCAGCAACTTCTTGATTATGTTCACCAAACTTTTGTTTGAGGATTCTGCCAACCCATTACCTTGAGGGTAATAAGCAGTAGAATGACCCAATGTAATCTGATATTTATAACAGAATTCAACCATATTTTTTGATCCAAATTCAGCAGCAGTGTCAGTGATAATCTTCCTAGGACAGCCAAATCTAGATAGGATATGATTTTCAAGGAATTTTATGATGACAGAGTCATTGGCTTGCCTAGAAGGGATGGATTTTATTCATTTGGTAAAATAGTCTGTTGCAGTGAGGATCCATCTATGTTGGGCAAATGAGGGAGGATGGATTTCCCCTATGAATTCTAGACCCCAGTGTTGAAAAGGAGCTTCAACTAATTGGTTGCAGAGGTAAGGGAAGCAATTTTCTTTTGCCTTCAAAGAGTTGGCATTTGTGATAGGCAATAATAATTTTATGGACATCTTGAAAGAGGGTGGGCCAATAGTAACAAGCTCTAAGGATTTTATTAGCAGTTGTCTTCCAATAGAGGTGGCCTCCACATTCTCCTTCATGCAACTCATGCTTGATCTTATCTACATCATTCTTAGGCAAACCTTTAAGCAATAATCCACTAGCATTTTTCCAATATAGACATTTATCCAAAATGCAGTAATTAACAGCTTTCAACTTTAAAAATCTTGCCTTTGTTTTAGACAAACTAGGAGGTGTATTCAAATTGAGCAAAACATACAAAATATCAGCATACCAAGATGAAAACATAAAATGATCTTCAATAATGGGAGTTGGCAACTCCTCATGTTCATCTAATGCATCTATCATATTTATATCAAGTGCTTCAAAATTAGACTCAACCATTAATCTTGCTTGTCCTTGACCTTTTATGAGCTTAGTGGGCTTGATTTCTAAATCATATTCAAGTATCACAACAATCCACTTTCCTCTTTTGCGATTTGGATCTTGTGTTAAAAAAAAAATTACAATTGAATTTGGAACAAATGCAATTATGTGTGAATGTAAAATGTAAACTCTGAAGTCCTTTAAGGCTTTGACTAAGGCAAAGGCTTGTTTTTCCATGATATTGTACTTCAAAGGTGCATCTCTTAATGCCTTACTAAAGAATGCAATTGGCTGCTCTTGTCCGTTTAAGTTCTTTTGTAATATGACAGCAGCTTCTGTGTGTTCTAATGCAAATGAAAAAAATGAAGAAATCCTTTGTAAAATCAGGACTAATGAGAACTAGTGTTTTGGTTAATGCTTATTTTACCAGTTCAAATGATTTCTTTGCTTCTAAGGTCCATTTAACTCCTTCTCTTTTGAGCATATTTGTCATGTTTCTAAGGAGTTCAGCTAATTTGGGTATGAACCTTCTCAAGAAATTAATCTTCCCAATGAAAGATTGAAGTTCCTTGATGTTTCTAGGATGGTTGATTTGAAATATACCATCAATCCTTTTTGGGTCTATCTTTATCCCTTCTTCTGATATGATGTGTCCAAGAAGTTTACCTTCTTGGAGACCAAACATTGTTTTTTTTGGATTTAAAGATAACCCATATTTTCTGCATTTCTCAAAGACTTTTCTCAAGTGTTCTAGGTGTTCTTCATCTGTTTTGGAAAAAACAGTGATATCATCAAGGTAAATAATGATGAAGTGTCCTAATTCTTCTAAGAATGCTATATCCATGGCTCTCTGAAAACTAGCACCAGCATTCATTAAACCAAAGGGCATTTTCACATACATGAAAGTACCCCAAGGTGTGGTAAAGGTTGTTTTGAGTTGATCATCAGGATGTACTAATATCTTATTGTAATCTGAGAAGCCATCTAGCAAAGAAATTCTTTTAGAACCCACTACCTTTTGTAAAATATGATCCATCTTGGGTAAAGGGTAGTTGTCCTTTAATGAGGCTCTGTTTAAGTTTCTAAAATCAATACAAAGCCTAATCTCTCATGTTTTCTTCCTAACTGACACAAGGTTTGATACCCACTCTGAGTATCTAATAGCAACAATAATTCCAACTTCATACATTTTCTTGATTTCTTTCTCAACCAGGGGTATTGGATAGGGTTTATTCTGCGCAATTTTTACTTAAAAGGTTTCTGGTTTTCTTTGAGGGGTATCTTGTGCTGAATTATCTCTATGTCATATGATTTTAGGTTTTCATAACTCCATGAAAACACATCAGAAAATTCCTTAAAGAGCTCTATGTATTTCAGTTTAATGTGAGCTGGTAAGGTTTTAGACAGTTTAATCATTTTTGGCTTTCCTTCACTGCCTATATTAAACTCTTCTACTTCAGTTGCAATAGGTTCCAGTTTTGGTTTTTTGGCAACATCATTGAAATCAAACAAATCTTCTAGTGGGACCAGACCTTTTGGCAAGCTTTGAGTGCTAGATTGCAGCATTTCTAAGTCTTATTTTTCTAAATCTGCACTAATATTTTTTGTATGTTCAAGTTTATTAGATATCATATTTATATCAGCAATCTTTGGAGATTTTACTTCTTCATCAAGTGGATTTTCTTCCATAGAACAGTCTTGTTCATAATCTAAATCTGAACTTGGTAGCTCAAATTCATTTTTGGACTGTAAGAAGTCTTCCATTTTTTTATCTCCTTCAAACACTTGCCAATATTTTTCATTGTCTGGGACACCTCGCCGAAATTTTACTTGGGTGGTGCATTGTTTAGTTTCATAAGGTGTCAGACAAGTTCTAGCAGCAAAGGCTAAACCATTAGCAAAGATATTTTGGTTTCTTGGGACAAAGATAAGTTGGAATTCATCAAATGTTTTTAATAAGTCAATGACATCATTTCTATAGGCTCTAAGTCTGGGATGTTTGGCACTATATTCCCCATTCACTTGCCTAATAATCAACTCTGAATCCCCATAAAATTTTATCCTTTTGGCCCCTAATTTTTTTAATAAGTGTAGGCCTAAAAGGAGGGCTTCATACTCAGCTATATTATTTGAACATTGAAAATTTAACCTGTAAGAATGTCCTTCAGTGTTGGCGAAGAAACAGCTATCGCAGGCAAGACCCAAGTTCAGAGATTGGGGCCAACAAGGGAATATGTTGTAGTCTAGAACCACGCCGGCATTTTCACCCTACTCTGAAGACCAGAGAGTCTCACCCGAGGCGTGTCGCGACCACATGCAGAAGGAGAATAGATCGATAGTGGTGGAAGGATCCGCAATTCGTGATTAATACAGAATTGGTTGCATAAATATCATCATATCCGCAAGAACATTCAGAAGATTGAACAAATACTAAGCAAATAAAATTTTAAGACATCACAAACATCATGCATGCATGTAACTCATATAATAAGACAGTAACCTGCAAGTATATTGATAACTTTCAGCTAGATCCACACTTACATCGATTCCACGGGAAGAGCTTACAATTTTGTTACAGACGTCTCATAGGACAGAAAGATAGATAACAGAAGCCTAGGAACTACAAAGATATCATGCTCAGGAAAGATCTCTCCTGCAGCATCCGCTCGATCCTCTTCAATCACTCTGCATTCGTCTCTACTTTCAGCCGGGTGACGGCTATTTATTCACCCACCATCGCAACCGCTAGTTCCTCTTGCGTTCTTCTTCAGCTGCTTTCGGCTTCTCTCTTGTTGTCTATGAGTTCTCCTCTTCGTCCTCTGCTGTATCTTCTCTTCGTCTGCACTTATATGCATCAGCTTCTTTAGCTGTCCCTTGTTTCCCCGCAACCTCGGTATCTCCACTACTCACCGTAGTTGTGGCTTGGTTACGACTGCCATGTGTCGATACGCAACCCAAAAATTTGTTCTTTATTCAAAATTCAAAACAAGGGCCCCAACAAGCCCTGACCACAGTTTCTTAACTCGTCTCAAGTCAATCACAAATCACTGTCTCTATTTCCATCGCCCCACTAGACCTCGTGCCCTGTTCTTGCTGTGCACCTTCAGTCTGTTGCCCAAACAAGGGCCCCCAACTCTGGGACCTTGTTGAACGTTGAAGCCTTAAGCTCATTGAAGGTTGTCACAGCTTGCTGCCACCCTTGTAATAATGCATCTTTCTCTACGGCGATCTTGGTGACAGCTGCCTCCCCGACGGGCGCCGGTACAGTCCCGAACACTGTGCCGATTTGGGTTTCGGCCTCAGCGGCTAACTACTGCATTGTCTTGGCGCTGAGTTAGAGGGGCTGGTGGAGCTCTCGAATTGCTTGTTTGGCCATTGCCGAGTTGGCCTCTGTTTGCTGGATCTAGACCTCCAGAGCATCCGCCTAAGCATATAGCTGGTCCAACTGCGAGGGGTCCGTGGCATCTTGAATTGCTTTCGAAAGTTGTTGCAGTTGCGCTGAAAGGGGCTAAGTCTTTACCGTAAGGGCCATTGAGCATTCTTGGAGACCCTTCAGGAGGTCATAAGCATCACGCGCTGCAAAATTAAGAGTTTCCTGCATCTGGGTGACCTAGCCCTGTTTCTCTGTAATTTGTGCTGTATAGACTGCCTTTGGATCGGGCAGCGCTGTCCGTGCTGCTAATGCCGCGTGGAGCTCTGCATTTTCCTTGTGGAGGTCAGTGAATTCGACCCTGAGGTGGATGGCCCGTTCTAATATATCTATTTCTGGCACATCTGCAGGCATCCGAGTGTAGTGAGCTTCTACAGTCGGCCATAGTCATGTAAACACCCTGGCCACTTCGTTTATCTGACCCTAGAGTTGCCCGTGTGCTGTTCGTGCTGTTTAGTAAGCGCGGTGATCTGCTATTGTTGCTCTTCACACCTCTGTTGCAGTTCGGAATGAAGCTTTTCCACCTGCTGGGCTTCCCTCTGAATAAAGTGGTACAGCTGAGTCGTACCCCACGTCTCCAAGTTGGTGACCCCCGAAGTGCTTTGATCCGGCCGTCGTTCCTGTAGGGGTTTCCCACTGGCAACTGATCGGGTGGAGTGCTCCTGAGGGGACAGCGGCGGGGTTTAACGAGGTGCTGAATCGGCCATATTCAAGTCCGGCCACTCTTGTTGACCTGTGTGGATGGTCTGTGGAAATAGAGTAGGCTCAGGCTGTGCCTCAGCCGTGTCTGCAACAATATGTGCCATCTGCGTAACTATATCAGAAAATGAGACTTGGGGTCCCTAGCGAGGTTGACCGATGGCACTGTTGCAGTACTTGAGTCAACCTCGACGTCGTGGTCCCCATTAAGTAGATCTCGGATTATTGGGTCTGACACGGTGGCAGATGAGTTGGATGGTGTGGATGAAGTGGTAGGTGGAGGTGGAATGGGACGTGGTGGTGAAAGCCGAATGTTGATGAACTCTGAGGGGTTAATGGGAGGTGGAGGTGGAATCCCTCCTATTGCCCCTATGTCAACGACTAGTTCTTCCTATATAGGCACCCTTGGACTCGGTGGCCGGAGCAGATTCTCCTCAGTGAGGTCCACCACCGAACTTGGCTCTATGGTTCAGGCCTTCTTGGCCTGAGGAGTGGCTAAGGGGTTTGTGGGCTTACTCTTTTCCCTTATTGGGGTAGTCATCGGACTTGGTGAAGTAAATACAACATTAGGGATGGGGGAGGTGATGGAAGTCATGTGGAGAAGCGAGGTGGACTGAGAAAGCTATAACTCAGAGAAAACAGGAAAAGGAATGGCACCGCTTGAGACAACCCGGGCCACTTCATTGAAACTTTGTACCTGAGTGTTTAGGTGGCGAATGAGGGGGACGAGTTTCACGTTGGAGACCTGTTGTGCCGCCTTCGCTTCCGTTTCGACAGGTCGTTGCTGCGGTAGCATCTGATCAAAATTGTATGTGGGTACCCCGCTCCGGATTTCCATCGCGACCCCCTCCACGAACAAACTTCATTGTGTAAGGCTGTGTCTTCAAGCTGGAACTTCAGCGGCCGCATGTGAAATGTCTCCTCCGGCACGCAAGTAGGTCGGAGGAAAGTATGTCTATGGCTGACCCCGAACCATACTTGCTCGTTGTACTCATACAGCAGGTTCCTGGGCACCCTCTGCTGGCCTGCTACCACATCTGTCATTAAACCATACCAACTTTGAAATGCCTCTGCATTGACCTCTTTGGTGCTGGGGTCACCTGACACCTTCCACGGGATGAACTTCATTGCCAAAGGCTGGCCCTCCGTTATTTCTGTCGATATCCTGATGAGGGGAGTATGCCACTTCCACATGGCAAATGCAACTATCAAATATCCATAAATAAAACTTGTGGCCCTCTTGTAGTTGTCTTCGCATGCGTCAAACAGCTCCTTCAGCAAGAAGGAGCACCAGTTCAACTTAGCCCCCTGGACACAATGCTCTGCAATGGAAATAGTATCCAGGGTACATTCTCCCTTCGTGTAGTGCCTCATTGTCTTACTGGTAATGAGGTAGCATGCGAACTTGATTTTGGGCTTGTTGATAAGCTCTATCTTCGCTCCCTTTCCTCCCCGACGTGTGCCATATTTTGCATAATAGTCTGCATCTCTTGACTTCTTTTCTCGCTTGGAAGTGGTCTGACATGTAGACGATACATCCGAGCCGTTCTGTGAAAGCCCTATGAGCCGGTGGATATCCTCGGCATGGATTGGAATTTCCCTATTCAACCACAATGACCCATTCTGGATGCGGCTTAGTAAGAACTTCGTGCACTGCATGGCTGGTCCTGTTGTCCCGAATACCAGGAGATTTCTTAAATTCAAAATGGAGGATTGTTGTAGGCCTCGGAACTCTGGAAAAATCCTGTTTGTTGCACGCCTTGATTCTGTGGTATAATATTCCATATACACCAAGCGCTTCAGTGCTAGGAACTCGAAAGAGTCCGTGAGGTCTGCATCTATGAGGGAAACACTATCGTATTTCCCGACGAGGGACTCTATTTTATGAATTCTGCTGTCGAGTTGCGGTTCTACGACTGCTGGGTTGGCTCTTGTCATCTTCGCTCGGCATTGATACACTTGTAAAATAGATCTCAGTGTTTTCTCTTGGCTTTGTTCTTTTGGATACTTCTGCTGCTCTAGTTCAGCTCCAATTTCTAATTATAACTTCTCTGGAATTTTCGTGCTTTTTTTCCATACAGGTTACGTAATTAACTGGCACAAGTGAGGTTGATGAGACCCTATAACGAGTTAATTCCTGTTGGCATTCTCCATGGAAATAATCGTGTGATCAATCGCCTGCTGAGGTGTATTCTGACATCTGCTGACAGTGGCATGGGGAAATGGGCGGAGGCGATGGCTGAGGTTACTTTGAATTATGACAAAATGATTATTGCAAGGTTACTTCTAATTATGGCAATTTATGCTGCAAATCTAGGCGATCCTACGGACTGACACAAGTACTAACTGAAATGATATGGACTGACACTTGACACATTTGCGTATCCTACAAGGATGACACACTGGACGCGCCCCTCCCCGACCACAATCGGTTGAGGTGTGGTCCCCACAACAGAGCGGTTATTGACGACCTATGCATGGACAACGAACACTACCTATGCTCATCCCAGTTGTGGGAGAGTGATTCAACTACACTACTCTACGGCTTCTCTCGGGTGCGAGAGTTATTAAGGAAAGGTGAAAGAAACTTAGTCATGGTAGGGCTTCAGGCGTGCGCCATTCACCCACCCAGGTAAAACAGTACCATCCAGTTGAACCACGCGAACAGCTCCAGAATCCCTAATCTCGACAACGAAGTAGGATCCCAACTAGTGCATCTGAAGTTTTCCCGGAAACTTCTGAAACCTACTATCATATAAGAGAACCTTCCCTCCAACCTGGAACATTTTTCTCTTGATTTGGTGGTTAGGCCACGCCTTCTGCCTGTCCTTCTGAACCTTTTGGTGAAACTCGGCCAGGAACCGGGCCTCGTTCAATTCTTGCAATTCGTGTAGGCACTCCTGTAGTGATTCCTCTTTGAAGAACTTTAGGGATGTGGCAATTAAAAGACTCGGTATGGTGAACTCGGCGGGAATCATAGCTTCACAGCCATACACCAGCTGGAACAGTGTTTGATTGGTAAAGTGCTTCACCGCGGTCCGGTAGGCCCAGAGTGCAGCTGGCAACCGCTCATCCTAATCATCTCGCTTGGCATTGCAGATCTTCGTCAAACCCTTTTCGAGGATTTTGTTGAACGCTTCAACAGTACCATTGGTCTACAAGTGGTACGGGCTACTTTTGTGATGTTTAATCATGAAGGTGTCCAGCAGCAATTTGACCGTTTCATTAATGAAGTGCGTACCTTGATCACTATTTAAGCTTCGTGGGCAGCCAAACCTGTTGATGATGTGTTCAAAGATAAACCAAGTTGTTTTATCAGCCGTACAGTCCTGTACCTTCGCTGCCTCAGCCCACCAGATGAGGTAGTCGGTGGCAGTAATGATGTACCGGGCCTTGGAATGCCTGGCTACCGGGGCTATGGGACCTATGAAGTTGACAACCCACTTCTCAAACGGCCACAACACATGCACAGGGTGTAGCGGGAACTCGTCTCTGTGAGAGGGCTTCCCTGTTCACTGACAAACATCACATTTCTTAAAAAAATTCTTACAATCGGCATGAACTGTCGGCCACCATAGTCCATCTTGGAGCACTTTCCTGGTAGTGGGTTTCGCCCCCACATGCCCACCCGCAACGCTGCTATGGCACTCCCACATGACGGCTTCGCATTTGTGGTCGAGTATACATCTGCGCAGAACCTCATCGAGGCCAAATTTATACAACTTCCCCACAATCAGTTGGTATTCAGTAGCGCGAATGACCAAGTGTCGTTTCTAGAGCGGGGTGGAGTGCTGAGGGCACTTCCCCGTGGTCAAGTAAGTTGCAATGTCAGCCAAATAATCTGGTATGGCTTCGACTCGGAAAAGATCAGCATCCGGTAGCTATCATCGAGAGAGCTGTCGTTCTCCCCCGTTTCCAACCTAGATAAGTGATCAAGCCCGACGTTCAACCTCCCGAGCTTGACGATCACTTCGAAGGTGAATTCTTGAAAGAGTAGAAGCCATCGACAAATCTGTCCTTCCAAAACGGGCTTATTGACCAGGTACTTCAATGCAGAGTGATCCGTAAAGAACTTGAACTTACCTCCGAGAAGGTAGTGGCAGAACTTCTGGAGCGAGTACACCATTGCGAGGGCCTCCCTTTCCGTGGTGGTGTAGTTCCGCTCTGCATTAGACAGTTTGCGGCTGGAAAAGTAGACTGGGTGGTCAACTGTCGTCTCCCCTGGTTGCGCCAAGACAGCCCCAAGTGCGATACTAGATGCGTCGATATGCACATGGAAAAGCTTGTCCCAAGCTGGGTGAAACAGAATGGGCACCATTGCCAGCTTCTCCTTCAAAGTGTCAAGGGTCGTCCTGCACTCCTCCGTCCACTGGAACACTTCTGACTTCCGCATTAACTTTTCCAGAGGAGCAGTGATCTTCGCGTAATTTCTGATGAACCGTCTGTAATAACCCGTGTGCCCGAGCAGTGCCCACAACTGCTTCACCGTTTCTGGGGCTTCCATGTGGATGATCACAGCTACCTTGGCGGGGTCAACACAGACCCCCTGCTTGCATACCACATGTCCTAATAGCGTTCTGAAGGGAACCGAGAAGATACATTTCTTCAAGTTCAAGGAAATCTGCAACTGTCGACACCGATCAAACATGATGCGTAGCAGGGTGGCGTTGTCTTTCAGAAAATTGTATATGGTCCAATCGTCCATGTAGACTTCCAGGAACTTGTGAATATACTCCCGAAAAGCAGCGATGACGATCCGGGAAAACACAGCGGGGGCGTTCTTCAACCCGAACGGCATCACGTGGTATGCAAACGAACCCCAATCGGTGGTGAACGTCGTCTTTGTTTTGTTCTCTTTTGCAATGCGCACGTGATGGTAGCCCGAAAATCCATCAGTGAATGAGTAGGCCCTATTCCCCGCAACATGGTCCAATACTTCGTCACTGAATGGAGTGGGAAATGGGTCATGGATGCAAGCGTTGTTCAGACTTTGGTAGTCGACACAGACGCGGATTTATGACTTTTCCTTCTTATTTTGAATGACGATAGGACTCACCAACTCGCCTTCTTCCACGGGAAATATTAGACCTGCTGTCAGCATCTTATCGATCTCCAACTTGACCTTTTCTTTGATCCGCGGGTTCAACTGATAAGGTCGATGATTCACGGGCCTGGCGTCCGGTTTCAGCACAATACGCATTTCTCCAAGGTCCCCTTTGATGCCTTTTAAGTCTGCAACCGATGAAGGGAATAGTCCTTCGTATTTTCGGAGGAGGCTGAAAATTTCCTTTGTCGTCTCCTCGTCCCAGTAGTCCCCAACCGTAGCCAGTTTGGGTTTTTCCTCCGTGCCGATGTTTAGCTTCTTTGTCTTCAGTGGGAGTAGATGGATGCCTTCAGTGGTCGGCTCTTCTTTGATGTTCCTCTCGCCTTCCTTCTCTTCAAAATATAGGTGCCTTAGGTCCTCCAGACTATCATCGTCTGGATCTCCGTCGATCCGTTGGAAAGCCAACTCACGCCTGCCCTCAGGATGTAATGCTAATGTGCTCCCGTCGGTCCCTGGATCACGGAGAAATAGTACCCCCTTAATGGCCTGTAATTCCTGGGACACCAACTCTGTCTCCCCTTCAAAGGAAAAGCACCGAACAAATTTGTTTGTGACTTCCTGCCAAGAGCTGGTCCCTCTTTTTCTCTCTTCCTCTAAGTACCAGGCATGGGGGATGGTATCTAAGGAGTGGACAAAGCGATGTACCCACAACTCCTCCGAGTACCCTATACTTTTCCACTGCTCCTCACAGGTTTTCAGGTGGTCCCTCAGGTCGGAAGTCCCTTGGTACCTGTGCCTACTTTGAGGGCCTCCGTCTTCTTTGAACCGTGCCCTCAAAGTCTCCACCACACCACTCCACCGCGACAGGGTGTTGCGGTGATTTTTCCACCACCTAGCTGATGTGGACTGTAGTGCTACGTCCAAAAGTCGTATCCTGCTTCCTTCTAGTACCGAGTCGTCTACCTTTTCAATGAAGGTATTTACGGCTTCCATGTTGGATAGGGTGGGGTACTCCCTGATCTCAGCGCCAATCCAACGGACTCTGGCAATGTTGGCACATCGCCGCGTGCTGGTCTCATACCCACCTTGCTACCAGTCTTCCCAGGCTAGTTCCGATCCCAACTCCAAGCTCTGGACACTGCGCCAGCTGACAGAGCCGGTTGCGGTCGGGTTAAGTCCTCCCGCTTCCCTACTGTCATCTGATAAAGGTTGTCCAACATCTGAGCATCCTCCCAGTTATCCACAGTTTCTGTATATCTCGGGCCTTGAAACGAATCGAGAGGCTGAGTGACTCGGACTTCTCCATCCTCAAAAATCATCAGCTCCTTCTTGAGGTCGATGACGGCGTAATTCTCAAAAGCCCAATCGATTCCTAGCAATGCAGGGTAAGGATCCTTGTCTCCCATAATATCAATGACCTCAAAGTCTGTGTAGGTCTTTACCCCTGTAATGTCAACCTCGACACCTTCGAGTCGGCCGATCGGCACAATGCAGTACTGGTTCACCATCCTAAGCTGGATTGGTGAGTAGGCCAGTCGGGGCCGCCCAAGAGCCTCCCACGTCTTCCGCAGCAGGATATTGACGTCAGATCCTAAGTCAAGCATGGTGTCGCTGATCTGAAATCCCGCAACCTGCGTGTTGAGCCAGAAATATTTTCTCATTCTTCGCTTGTTCCGCTTGACCCGCTATACGTATTGGGGTGTTGTGTTCAAAGGTTCCCTCGGCCCTGTATTCCCCTGTAGTACGTCCTCCAAGGTATGCTTGAGTTGTTCCCGCATCGAATCATTGTCAACAATATTTAGGAATAACTGGAGCCATTCCTCAATTAGGGCCCCCGTGACACTTTGTTCCCTAGTATCAGTCATCATGGGTACCTCAAGGCCTTTGGCTCTCCCCAGCTGAGCAAATGTCTCCACCGCCTCCTGGAAGTACTACTTCTGTACGTTCGGCCGGATCATTTGTTTCGGGGAGACGGGCAGAATCCTGCGTACCGACTCCTTCTCGTGAGCGTCCTCCCCTGTCTTCTTTCCTCCTCGCGTCACAATAGCTACGTTCTGCATGGCCGGAGTTGCGGTTCCTCGAGGTTCAGAGTTTACCAGATTTGTTCCCCTCTGCCATGCTCGTTCCTCCCACTTTTTGATAAGTTCATGGCAATCCTCTGTCGCATGGGTGTTCACGCGGCACTGGGAACACCATGGGCACCTAGGAAGGGGGCATTCCTGGGCCACGTGACCCTCCTGGTCACAGTTGTATCATTTCAGCGGACCCCATCCCCCTATGCGGCCTCCGCGCATTCCGCCTCCTCTACCCCTGGAAGCTTCGTTCACCCTATAGGAGGGTCGGTCCAATCGGTCTGCTAGTGCGTCCAGAGCTCGGCACTGTTCGGTGTTGTGAGTCGTGGAAGCACAAAACTCACAGTATGCGTTGTTTGGGACATTGGAATACTTCTACAATATTGGACACGTCTGAGGCTGATGACCCATTGTCCGGAAAATTTCGCAATATTCTGTGGCGGTTTGGTTTGGTTGAGGTGGGAACCCCGCATAAGGTTGTTGCGGATGATAAACCCCATGCGGATTCATCGGCGTGCCACCCCCACTAGGTGGACCCCCCTGTATTGTCGCGAATGAGGGCCCCACACCCGGGGCACGCAACCGGGGACACTCAGTTGCTACGTGCCCTTCGACCAAGCAATGAGTGCACCAAACGTTCGGCCTATCTGGTCTTATAGTCTGCATCTCCTTAAGTTTTTCAGTCAGACTGGCAATCTGATGCTGCAATCCCAGTAAGGAAGGATCCTGTGGGGCCGGCCCTCCCCGATATTCCTGAGGGTAGCCCGCCATTTCCTCTATCTTCATGGCCTACTCCAGAGTGTCTTGCAAGTTGTCGATCTTTTGCTGGGTGAGGGGGGTTCGTGTCAAGAGAAGCAGTGCCTTGATGAACTAGTCCCTCTAATGGTTTAGGTCGATCGGGTAGCTGAGTTTCCCGATCCCGTCCTTGAACCTACGCATCAGCTCCCATGCAGTCTCTCTTTCTTTCTACTTAATCTCCCAGAGCTCGGACAAACCATGTTGATCTGTTTGGGGAAGCTTAAATTCGCGGACAAAATCCCGCTTGACGTCCGCGATTGTTGGATTTGGGTGGGCCTCTGACCACTTTATGAACCATTGCAGAGCCCTTTCTCTGAGCGTGGTTTGGAATTCTATTAGCTTCCCTGCGTCTGGCATCTGCCTAGCCCTCCATATGTCTTCACAGAGATTCCAGTGTTGCTCCACATCATCGTTACCTCGGCCAGAAAATTATGGATACCGGGTGAATGACCCAGCCATATTTACTTGTGAAGGTGTGACTAGAATAAACCCTCCGGGTCCTGGTTGCGTGACTATACCCCCAGGAACTGCAATACTACTAGTAACGCTGCTATTAACGTGTGTCGCTGCTGACAATGAACTACTGTGCAATCGACTCAATGCTTGTAGCTTAACGAAAATATTACTTAAAGGTTGATAGAGTACCAGGGGAAGGTAGTGATCCTTACCGTTCAAACTTGGGGAAGTAGGAGTACCTAGAGATATGGATGTCGTCCGTTCTTGAAACAACCGGTGCATCACGATGTACCACTCACCATCGGAACCTTCTTCGGGCTGCACACCTACATCTCCTTCATCAGACTTCATTTCCGTCTTTCTCCTAGATGGGCTCCCATGCACCCGCCGCACTCCCACAGTGGTCCTTTCCCTCTCTGGGGTATCCGCCTGAGTGTCCATGTTTCCTATCCTCTGAGGTGCCTCCTCTTGATTCTTCCTATTGCTTCCCCGTCGTTTCAACTCCCGCATCACCCTTTCTCGCCACTTGTCGACGATCTGCGCCCTCCGAAGTGAACGTCGCTCCCTCAACCTCCTTGGGGCCTCAACATCCATTCTCCCACTCCCCTGCTTCACACTTCACGTAGCATCTGTCCCTTCGGCCCTTCCCCCAGCACTGGAGGTTTACGCTTCCATGCTCGATTTTTGGAATTCCATCAGCCCTTCATCCACCATCAAGGCCTTAATCCACAATGGAATTTCCTTGAGCATCTTCCCTCTTAGCCCAGATTGGAAGACAGCCTCAACCTTAGAGAAGGATTGGTAGCACTCTGCGAAAAACTTCACAATATATCCATCCAAAGTGGTCTTTACCCAGAAATCCACCGCGCGGGTCAACTCAGTATCCAGCTACAGGGCCACCAGATCTCTGTGCACCCACTTGCGTTGGATCTTCCGCGAGTTATCCCTAGGCACCTTGGTCTGCAACCTCCGTAACCAATTATAGAGGTTGCTAGGGAATTTTCCCCAGAGGATCTCGTAGGTATCACAGGCGGAATCCGAGAAAAGGACGAGATCCTTGAGAACTCTCTCCTTTTGATTCGTCAGCTCTGCTTGCTGAGCAATAAACTGGTCTAGATGGCTATCCCACCATCTCTGTATTTCTCCTTCAAAGACACTTGATACCATGATCTAGTTCCCCTCATAACGTGTAGGATCCCGACAACGGAACCATTTGTTGGCAAAGAAATAAGTCTCGCAGGCAAGACCCAGGTTCAGAGATTGGGGCCAACAAGGGAATCCACTGTAGTCTAGAACCACGCTGGCATTTTCACCCTACTCCGAAGAGCAAAGAGTATCACTCGAGGCGTGTCGCAACCACATGTAGAAGGGGAATAGATTGATAGTGGTGGAAGGATTCGCAATTCGTGATTAATATAGAATTGGTTGCATAAATATCATCATATCCTCAAGAAAATTCAAAATATTGAACAGATACTAAGCAAATAAAATTTTAAGACATCACAAACATCATGCATGCATGTAACTCATATAATAAGACAGTAACCTGCAAGTATATTGATAACTTTCAGCCGGATCCACAGTTACATTGATTCCACAAGAAGAAATTACAATTCTGTTACAGACGTCTCATAGGACAGAAAGATAGATAATAGAAGCCTAGGAACTACAAAGATATCATGCTCAGGAAAGATCTCTCCTGCAGCATATGCTCGATCCTCTTCAATCGCTCTGCATTCGTCTCTTCTTTCGGCCGAGTGACGGCTATTTATTCACCCACCATCGCAATCGCTAGTTCCTCTTACGTTCTTCTTAAGCTGCTTTCGGCTTCTCTCTTGTTTTCTATGAGTTCTGCTCTCCGTCCTCCGCTGTATCTTCTCTTCGTCTACATTTATCTGCATCAGATTCTTCAGCTATCTCATGTTTCCCTGCAACCTCGGTATCTCCGCTACTCACCGTAGTTGCGGCTTGGTTGTGGCTACCATGTGTCGATCTACAACCCAAAAATATGTTCTTTATTGAAAATTCAAAACAAGGGCCCCAACATTCAGCATGATTGTTTTCAGTGTTGTGTATCCATATGCCTGCACCTGCATTGTTCTTAGTGCAAGATCCATCAAAATTCATACTCCAAAGAGGACTAGTTTCAGATTTACTATTTTGGCTACTATCCTCTTTATCTTGTGTGCTTTCGGATTGTTCTTGACAGTCAGTATTGTGTTGAATTTGTTTTAGTTCCTCATGTTCTTCATTATGTTGAGGATTCTTCTCTTGACTCTCAATATTGGCAAACAATGGATGACTGTTTTGTAGCTCTAGACCTATGATTTGTTTGCTATAATTTTCTGATTTGACAAACTTTTTTGATAGTTTTGTCTTGTCTTTCTCCTCTTATGTATCTACCACTATGTTACAGTGAGGGATGGCCACTAAATCAGTTAAGGTTTCTTGCTCATTGAATGTTTCATGATTGAAGATGAATGAGTCAAGTCCTGTATGTACAGAATAAAGAGGAGAGTTTTCTGGTCTTTCTTGGATACTAACCATATATTGCATGTGATATTCCCTATAAAGTCTTCTAGTCTGATTAAAAACAGGGATGGTAGCATATTTCATATCCATTTGCATTGTTCCTTGTAACTTAGCTCCCAAAGATCTTGATAAAAGCATACCGTACTTGAGGGGTACATCAGCCACTACAATATCCATCACTAAACACTTGGCTGGAATTCGAGCTAAGTTTACACAAAGGTCTTTGATCAAACCTAAAAATTTCACTCTACTGGAGTCAAAGGAGTATAGATATTTGTAAGGCCTGGTGATTTCAAGGCCTAGACTCTACATTACTGCTTTGGGCATTAAGTTGTGAGAGGCCCCTGAGTCACGCATAGCATTGTGTAAAATTTTGTCATGAATTTTCAAACTAACATAAAAGGGAGGAACTGGCCATTCTTGGTATCTTCCCTCAATCTTTGGACCAAATAAGAGCTCTGGTTGGTCATCACTAAGGTTGAAAATGTCATTGTTTTCTGCTATGTTGAAAGCTTTAAAAATTTGTGATATATATACATCTTGGGTGACTAATTCAGTGAGGGGAACCGAGATCTTAATCTTGGCAATTTCCTGTTCCAAACTAAAAGGCAGCTGACCTTTTACAATGTTTGTTTCAACCTTGTTAATCACCATTCTATCAGCAAAATCAGTTTGATGATTTCCTCTATTTACATTGGTCAAAATTGTTTTAATAGGAGCACTGGATGAAGTACTAATGCTGCTAAGATCTGCACTCTGTTTTTCATTAATTTGAGTGTTTTTCTCTTTGTTTTGATCAGAATTTACAGCCACTGTGTTTTTCTCTTTGTCATTTCCAATCAACAAAATATCATCCACATACAAGACCAAATAAATAACACGGTCACCAATTAATTTAAAATAAACACAGTGATCCTCCTTGCTTTTGGTGAAGCCAAGTCCCCGTATATAGGTATCAAATTTCTGATACCACATCCTTGGTGACTCTTTTAACCCATACAGAGACTTCTTCAACCTGCATACCAGTTCTTTCTTACCCTTCACCATAAAGCCTTCAGGTTGCTTCATGTAGATCTCCTCTTCTAGATCCCCGTGAAGAAATGTTGTCTTCACATCCATCTGTTCTATCTCAAAATCAAATGCAGCAACAACACATAAAAGTAATCTAATAACTTAACTTCTAACAGAGAAAAGATACTTCAAAATCAATTTCATATACTGAATTTTATACATAACTAGTTATTTCTCCACCTTGCCTCTAGATTGTTTTGAATAACCATTTTCTCCCAATGGGCTTCCTTCCAGCCGGCAACTCCACCAGATCCCATGCCTCATTTTTGTGCAAGGATGCCATTTCATCAACCATAGCCTCCTTCTAGAGTTTTCCATCCTCGGAATCTACTGCCTCCCTGACAGTTCTGGGATCATCACCAGTTATAGTTAAGGCAAAACCTGAACAAAAAGTAGATGGACTATACCTTTATGGTTGCCTTCTTTCCCAAACTGATCTTCTCAAAGCTGGAGTTTGTGGCTCTTCCTCTTCTGAATCTTCTTCTGCTGTAGAGTCTGATTCATCCTCTTTTAGCTCAAAATCTATCTTCTCAGGTTCCTTTGGTATGATTTCATGTTTAACAACATCTTTCACCTCTCTAAACACCACATCTCGGCTGTACACAACCTTCCTTGTTTCCGGGTTCCAAAGCTTGTAACCTTTTAAACCATTCTTATACCCAATAAAGATGCACCTTTCAGATTTATTATCCAACTTGGTCCTTTCTCCTTTGGAACATGTACATATGCATCACATCCAAATACCCTTAGATGTGAAAGAGAGGGTTTCTTACCAGTCACCCTTGTGGAGCCTGACACTTAACGCCAGTAAGAGACTTACAATCAGTAACAGGCTTCCATCGCCTCTCGCCTGACATTTCTTGTCCTAAATCCTGCACCACTCAGCAGTGTTTTCGCTTTTCCATTAGCATTCTGCTCATTCTTTCGCAACTCCATTTTGGCGATAGTGATAGGTGGAGTAGTCTTCTATCATGCTATACCACACTTATTACAGAACTCTTCAAATTCCTTCTTGCAGAACTCCTCACCATTGTCTGTCCTCAGTGCCTTTATCTTCTTCTCTGTCTGGTTTTCCACCAGAGCCTTAAATTCTTTAAATCTGTTAAAGACTTCAGATTTCTTCCTCAAGAAATATATCCATGTATTCCTTGAGAAGTCATCTATGAATGAAACATAGTACACAGACTTTCCCAGTGATGGAACTAACACAGGTCCAAACACATCATTGTGCACAAGTTCTAATATCTTGTTCGCCCTCTTAGCACCAGAAGGAAAACTCACCCGATTATGCTCCCTATATACACAATGTTCACAGAAATCGAAATCCAGAGAACAATTAGACATACCTTCTACCATACCATTTCTATGTAGTATCTGAAGTCCCTTCTCTCTAATATGTCCAAGCCTTTAATGCCATAGCATGGTCTTTTCTCCAGAGACAGCTAGGCTTTTCCGCTCCACTTTCAGGAACCACATAACTATTACACCCATCAATAACACTGCTACCTTGTAGCTTGTACAGAGTTCTAGTTCGAACTCCCCGCATTAATACCAGTTCTCCCCGAACCATCTTGCAGGCATCTTTCTCTAACACTATTTTTACACCTACATCATCCATCTTGCTTACAGAAATCAGATTTCTGGCCAATACAGGAATATGCAGAACACCAAGAAGGGTTCTAATCCTTCCACCTTGCAGCTTCAGCTTGACCTTTCCACGTCCGATGATTTTGGCCTTCCTATCATCCCCTAGGAAGACATCACCATCATATTTCTCATACTCGCAGAACCACTCCCTTTGGGGAGTGAAGTGAAAGGATGCACCTGAGTCAATCAACCATGACTCATGATCTACATGTGTATTTGAAGAAGAAGCCAAATACACATCCCCACCTTCATCCGAGGTGGTTTTTGCCTCTGCAGAAGGAGCATCATCGGATCCCTTTCCTTTCTCAAGAGCTTTAGATCTGCAGTCCTTTTTGTAGTGCCCTTCCTTTCCGCATTTCCAGCACACCTTTACAAACTTTCCAGGAGATTTAGATCTCCCTCTAGATTTAGATCTCCCACTCGAAACCTTATTCTTGTTTCTATTCTGGGACCTTCCTCGTACGGATAAGGCATCTCCATTTTGACCCTCCATATTTCTCCGTCTCATTTCCTCCGACAGCAAGGCTGAGACAATGTCATCAAAATTCAAGGTAGTTGTGTTGCTACCTATTGCAATAATCAGACTGTCCCACGAGTCTGGTAGAGAACACAACAAACTGATGCACTTATCTTCATCTGAGATTTTAATATCAACAGATGACAGCTGACTTACCACAGTATTGAAGGCGTTCAGATGCTCTGTCACCGAGTCTCTATCCTTCATCCTCAGGTTATACAGCTTTTTCCGCAGGAACAACTTATTCACGAGAGACTTAGATTGGTACAAAGTCCCAAGTTTCCCACAAATTCTTCGTCGTAGCTTCCCCCCGAGATACATTCAACAATGCGGAATGCGAGACACACAACGTGTGTGCTCTTAGCCTTCGATCCAGTTTTCCTAGCTACTTCTTGACATTGCGTTGGTCTGAAAATTTTGAATCTGGCAATCCACTGATCTTTATCCACTAGCAAATCCTCCATCTTGAGCTTCCACAACTCAAAACTCTGACCATTAAATTTCTCGATCTCTATCTTTCTGCTGCTCGCCATCTTCTTTCACTGCAAGAATCGATCCCGCAGATCTCCCAACACAAGCAGAGGTCTGCCTCGGGCGGCAAAAACCCTCGGCCGGCAAAGGCATCCCCTTGAAGCCGAAACAGCTCTGATACCAAATGTGGGTTTTAACCCTGAACAGAAATTATCTACACACGAATCTTATAACAGAAAATAAACAATAGCGAGAGCATAAAACATAAAACAGATAAACACAGAGATTTTCCCCTGGATCCCAAATCGGGACGACCGGCTTGATTTTTCATTATATTCCTTTTAGTGTTACAACACATATATATACATGCCGAAGCATACATAAACCCCAATCCATTAACCCTGGATTAGAACATAACCGTAGTTCCTCGACACGGATCTCCACAAAATACCGGAGGACGAAGCCATTAGAGTTGTATGTGGCTCACTTGCAAAACGCCGTTTGGGTCCGCCTATGGTGGGTCCGCCACCAAAAAAAAAAAAATCGTCGAGCATAGGACACAACGATCAGGGGCGCCTTCCCCTTATGTTCTCACTCGGCGCAATATGTGATGGCAATGAGCTAGTCATGGAAAGAATATAACACATACCCAACAATATATTCTTCTAGTCTGATTAAAAATAGGGATGGTAGCATATGTCATATCCATTTGCATTGCTCCTTGTAACTTAGCTCCCCAAGATCTTGATAAAAGCATACCATACTTGAGGGGTACATTAGCCACTACAATATCCATCACTAAACACTTGGCTGGAATTCGAGCTAAGTTTACACCAAGGTCTTTGATCAAACCTAAACATTTCACTCTACTGGAGTCAAAGGAGTATAGATATTTTTAAGGTCTGGTGATTTCAAGGCCTAGACTCTCCATTACTGCTTTGGGCATTAAGTTGTGAGAGGCCCCTGAGTCATGCATAGCATTGTGTAAAATTTTGTCATGAATTTTCAAACTAACATAAAAGGGAGGAACTGGTCATTCTTGGTATCTTCCCTCAATCTTTGGACCAAATAAGAGCTCTGGTTGGTCATCACTGAGGTTGACAGTGCCATTGTTTTCTGCTATGTTGAAAGCTTTCAAAATTTGTGATCTATATACATCTTGGCTAACTAATTCAGTGAGGGGAACCGAGATCTTAATCTTGGTAGTTTCCTGTTCCAAACTAAAAGGCACCTGACTTTTTACAATGTTTGTTTTAGCCTTGTTAATCACCATTCTATCAGCAAAGTCAATTTGTTGATTTCCTCTATTTACATTGGTCAAAATTGTTTTAATAGGAGCACTAGCTGAAGTACTAATGCTGCTAAGATCTGCACTTTGTTTTTCATTAATTTGAGTGTCTTTCTCTTTGTTTTGATCAGAATTTACAGCCACTGTTTTGTCTTTTTGTTTTGTAGCTTTGGGTTTGTTCACAGGGCTGTTTTTTGCAGAATTGTCAGAGGTCTTAATTTTGGGAGTTTCCTGATTCTTTTTACTCCTAAGATCATATTCTTTTGGGGTTTCTATGATGACATTTTCCAACTCTTGATAGTAATATTCATCCTCTGTTCTTTTATCATCATAAGGTGTGTATAGACCTTGTTTTCTATTGTAAGGAACATGAAAATTATCATTGTCTACTCCCAACATGTTTATGTCATCTTCCTCTATTTTTTCATTGGTTTCTTCAACCTCCCTTACATAGTTTTGATGAAAAGGAGGTATAATTTTTTGATCATCCTCTCTTGGTCTATTTTGAGGTTGGTTTCTCCTAAAATTCTGATTTTGATTTTGATTTCTGTTTTGGGGAGATAATTGGTTTTCTCTAGCTTGTACTCTCTCAAGTATGCTCATTTTCTTCATCATTTCTTCCATCATTCTTTCCATTTTTGAGCTAGAAGTGGAAGGTGCAGATTCTTCCCTAAATGATACTTTCTTTTCATTCCTCATTCTGGCTATTTTCTTAATCAGATTCACTTCCACAGCTATAGCTCCCTTCTGCATGTCTTATAAAGTCAAGGGATCTCTTTCTCTAAGCTGATAAGCCATTTCAGGATGAAATACTTCAGGAAATTTGGCCAAGGCTAAACCTTGTGGAGGTTTCAATTCTGGAGGCAGGGCATTATAAACACTATTGAATCTAGTGCAATAACTTTGAACACTCTCTCCAACATTTCTTTTAAGGTTGTTGTAATCTGAAAGTATTTGGAGAGGGTTTTTTTAACTTCCCATTTGTTTAGTAATAATTGATGGAGAGCTTGGAGATCATTAATACTATTAGGGGTTAAGCTTTTGAACCATTTTCTTGCTTCTCCCCCTAGACTTTGAGCAAATAACCTAAGTTTGACAGTTTCATCATCTATCTCATTTCTATCAAAATAGTCATTCATCTTGTCCACATGTTGTGAAGCAGTAGTAGCACCACTGGCATCAAATAATGGTATCTTGGACTGATAGTCCTGTGGTAGATTGACTAAAAGTAAAGGAAGGACTAGGGGAGCATACCATGTTTCCATGATAGGAGGTTGTGGAAAAATTGGGGGGTTTACAGGTGGAGGATGTAAAATGGGAGGAAGTTGATGAAATGGTATGGTTTGAATAGTGGGTGTGTGGAGAACAGGTGTGGATGAACCAGCAAGAGATTGTTGAGCAGATCTTGGATGAGAGAAACCAAAATTATGAAGGAAATGTAAATCAGGTGGAGTAGTTTCTCTGCTACCAGGATGTTCACCTCTATCTTGGGATGAGGATGGAAACTCTAAATCTATCTGATCTATATCATCAAGTGACCTAGTTCTGAATGGGTTTCTTAAGTCAACTTGTGAATATTGTAGAGCTCTAAGGTTTTTAGGAACAGAATTAGCTCTATGGAGTGATCTAACAATAGTTGAAGCTTGAATCTTAGGAGATTTCCTAAGTATACTTTCAGGATTGTCAACTATCTTAGGAGGATTTGGGTCAGGATGGCTTCTAGTATGAATTCTTTTAGAAGCCACAATGTTTGTGTTTTTAGACTCACTATTTATAAAACTTTAGCCAAATATGACAATCTTTAAGAGGCAAACTAGTCTACTGACAAAGAAAACTTAATTCTCAATTTTTCTTTAAGGAGTTTTAATGATGTTATGATAAAAGGTTTCCCATTGGAGTCTTTGGAAAACTAAGGAAAATCAGCAGGCCTACTGATGTTCAGTGGAGTCACCAGGTGAAGGATTTTTACTTGATTTCAGGGCTTGAAATTTTTTCACCATCAACAATCAAAACCACTCTAGGCAGACACTTGGTTCATTGTTTAAAATGGGATTTATCTAAGTTGTGAAGTTATCTATTACTTCATAAATTCCCCAGTACAGTCACCAGTAAATGTTAGGCCTATGTAATTTAGTAGAGTGGCAAGACTAAATGTTGCAGAAACTACATCAAAAACCACTTTGGGATTCTAGGATCTAGCCCTCCTGAAACCAGAGAGGGATCTCTCTATAAGTGCAAAGATTGATTTATCTTTAAGGCTTTTTAGTATGATATTTGGCTAGTTATTAAGAACAAGGGTTTTTTGTTTGTTTGGTTGGTCAGGTATGATCTTTAATTGGATGGAATATCACAAAATGAAAGAGTTCCAAAAGGTGAAGATGCAAGTATATTGAGAAGTGTTCAGCAGATAGGATTAGTATGATGCATCTATAAACCATTGGGAAATGGAGTCACAAAATGGTTTAATTGTACAACAATTTCAAGAGTGGTCCAAGGGGAAATTCATCTGTATCAAAAGATCTTTTAGATTAAATGATGGAATGGAACATTAGAAGTGTTGAGAAGGTGGAAAAAGCCAATAATTTCAACAAGTATTTATCAACTTTCCATACAAGAAAATAATTTTTAAGCAACTGTTTAAAACCAACCAAAGACAGGGCTAACCATAAACTTCTTTGGACAAACTTGTATTCAAGCTAACTTATCAGACAACAATCCAGTAATCACACTAGACTACTTTCATAAGGGATGAAAAAAAATAAGAAAACAAAGTGCAGCTTAAGATCAATTCAGATGCATTAAAATCTAGGCCTGCTTTCAGCATACTCTTAGGGAAACTTTCAAACAACCTTTGGAGAAAAAACTAGAACAGAGGGAAAACCATAAACTTTCCTAGTTTTAACTCTACTTAGGATGCAAGGAAAATATCATTCAAGAACTTCCTTTCAAGTTTTTCACATCAAGACATGGACTAACCAACATTCCTTGATAATGTTTACACTTAACTTAAGTCATTCTTAAATATACAATTGGAGGAAAACATCAAGATAAAGCTTATCAGTGAGAGTAGGGTACTTTTAACAGTAAATCCTAGCTCTATGCTTGTTGTTCTTTATTAGGGAAAAGTGAACAAAATGGCATACATGAAAGGAAAACAATAACAGTAAGACGTACTTCACCAATGATATAGACCAGGATCCCAAAAATCAGCTTGTATATTGATGTCAATCCAGTTACAAACTACATGTCCAATGTTTCATCACAACAACAACTTCTCTTCTCAGCCTAACTTCTTCAATAACTTAACAGAGCTTCAGAGTTTATATACATTCAACAATTATTCGATACAGCAACTATTACATCATAAATCCAATAACCAACCAACAACTTCTCATCTTCTTCAGAAGTATTTATAGAATAAATAAGGAGGTGGTAAGAAAGAAAAGGTGTCTCAGTTCAATTAATACAAGTTAATGCCTCTCTGCCTTTGAGGAACTCAACAGAGAAGATTTCTGATATTTCCTCTATATTAATGGGTTTTCATTAAGTTTTAAGCTACTTGGCAGATTTTGTTGACTTTAAAACTTTTTTAGGCAGGCTGGCAATAACCCTGGCTGTCTTTTAAACAAAATATCACTGACTAGGCAATAATTATGCCTTCTTTTGATTTATTGAGGCTGCAGGTGGCTCTTTGGTAGCTGAAGAGGATAATTGGCCTCTGATGTGGTAGTGGAGGCCTTTCGGACTGATATTTCTCTTTGCTTTTCCTTAAAAACACCTTTAATTTACTTTAGGTCTGTGTTTAGGCTTAATTAGGCCTTGATCTTCATCTTTGGGTCTCTTATTCCTTGCTGACTGTGGATTAGGCCTTTGATTCTTGAATTTATGCCTTAATCCCTTTAAACTCTTATTTAAAATCATTAATTCTTCGCTTATGCTCTGATCTTATCCTTTGACACTGATACTCTTTGTTTATTTGATGTTTTATTGTGTTTTTGTTGTTTTGCGAGCACGCAGAAGGTTTACACAGGTGGAGGTATTTGTTTTAAGGAAGGACCCCTTGGATCCTTTCCTGTACTGAAGGTTAGGAATCGTCATTCCTGGCCTTCGTGTTATTTTAAAAACTATGGGAAAACCTTATATAACCTGCACAAAACAAACAAAATTATGAAAATCCTGCGAAAAATAGGTTTAAACTGCTTTGGAGGTTTTTTGGGAGCGAGGGCGAATCAGAGCCGTTGGATTAAAACAATCAACAGTCGAGATCGCTTGGTGAAATTTTTTGGGAGAAAATCAGGTGTAAAGTGAAACGAGGACGGGATTAAAACGAGACCATCTGATCTCAAAGATCAACGGCCAGGATTAAAAGATTCAAAAGCAAACTGGGCGAGTGTGGCAGTATTGAGGAAAACCAGCAGCGGTTTTTGCGCGGACTCTTGGGGGGTCGGTGGTATTCGCAAAAACAACGTGATTCCATACATTATTTGATGCGTGTCCCTTTGAATACCGCCAGTTTCACATAATTTTTTGGTGTTACCTCTCGGGCGCAAAAAATTTGCGAAACGCATCGTCCGCCGTCGAATCGGAGGCTCCAGATCTGACAGTGTGGATCGCGCATGACGGGAAAGTTGCACGGAAGGGGCGATAGTGGAATACAGGTGGCAGCACGTGAGTCGATAAGTATTTTATGAGGTGGGAGGTAGGTCCCAAAGGAGTCAAGTCTATCAGGTTAAATCCCAACCATTGGATCTTCGCAACAAACGGTCAAGATTTAAAGGGGAGCGGATAATGTTGAAAGGAAGAAGGGAAGGGAAAAATTAAACGGGCGGAGGATGGGGCCCGATGGTCGTTGATCTTGATAGATCAACGGTCCATATTTAATTTAAAAATTGAACTGTCGGGATGAAAAAATAAAGGAAAAAAGGGGTTTGGAAGAGGTTTTAGACTTTATATCTTCCTCGGAAGTTTTTTTCTCTAGAGCAAGAATTTTGTTTTCTACAGATAAGGTTTCTTTCATGTTGTCTACCAAGGTAGCTTTATTGGCACTATCTACAAAAAATGTTATATTAGAAGGGAGAGAGGACATGTACCATTCGATCTATACCTCTACACCAGGTTTGGATGTAGTTGGGATTTTATTCAACAATTTGTTAAATCTGGAATTGAAATTTTGATCTTTTCTCCTGATTTTGCTTTAAGATTTGAAAGATCATTTATGAGAGTAGCAGTAGTACGATCATCACCAAATTTCATTAGAAATTTCTCTTCGAATATGTCCCAGCTAGTAATAGTAACTGATGGTAACGAAAAGTACCATGATCCAGCTGATCCTTGAAAAGTATAGGGAAACAACCTTACTGCACAATCTTCTTTTGAGACTGCATTAAGGTTCATTGCAAGCATAAAATTGTGGAGGTGCTCTTCAGCAGGGAGGCCATCATCAGGATTATACTTAGGCAACCATCTTTCTGGATTTTTGGGTAAATTATGGAGAGGACCTACTAATTGAACTGCTCCCGAATTGGTCCATGGTCTATTTGCCGTTGTATGACCTAAAGGATTGGTTTGTTATGAAGAAGGATTTGAAGAAGAAGAACTAGTCCCAGAGGTGGATGTAGTTGAAAAAATAAATAACCGCGGAAATAGTATTGCTTGAGGCAACACTATTTGACTGAGATGAAGAGATATGAGTATATGAGGAAATTGGTTGAGAGGATGTTGGAGCAAGGTCCCCTAGCGGCAATTTTGGAACATTTTTGTAATAATATAGTCTATCACAAGGGCTTTGGGTTGGGTCAAAGCCCCCAATGAATTGTAATGGGTCAAGCAGTAGACCAAGAGTGTGCAAATCACGGTTTGCAGACCATAGAGTAGTGTGAGCTAATATGTTATAAATAGATGGATAAATCAAGTCTAGAGGTAGGCTAAGTTTTGGATCAAGCTTGGATACGAATTTGTGGATCTTTTGTGTTGATTGTCTAGCTAATGGCTCTTGCTGGCTGTGTGCACGGAGACCCTGAACCCTGCTGTGTGCGGACCCCATTGGTTGTGCGCGGGCTAGTAAATAGAGTCTCTAAGATGGATCTGGATATTAATGAATGAGGAGATTGTTTTGTGATAAGTTGAGTACTTCTATGTTATGGTTATTAGCTATGCTCTGTGTTATTTCTAAAGTTATATTTGTTTGTTGAACATTGATGATTTATTGATGAGATATTGTAAAAGGGGATGAATGCATAGATCTGGTTAGATTTAATCGCTTTGCTTATGTTAGCACGCTATCTAATGATTTATAAGATTCATTGAGGATATTCTGCCAATAAACTTTTAAGGGTTTCTGTGTTAGGGCTTCTCTAGTGCAGGTCTATTAGACCTGAAAATACCCACTTCAATTAACTTTCTCTCTCTCTCCTAGGGTGTGAAAACCTGGTTCTAGACCCCTCCCATACTACTTCGGGTGAGATCTTGACCTGTGCAAGTAGGCCATTACCGAAAGGGACAGTAGTACGGGGGCTTGTTGTCAAACCTTAAAACCAAACTTGGGTCAAGACCCCTCAAGCCAATAGAGGATGTAAATGAAGGAGGAATGAATGATGGAGTTTGAGGAGGATTTTGAGGAGGAGTCCTTGGTCCAGCCTTTCTATTAAGAGACACTTTAAGAGTACAAAAGTGCAACTTCTCTAAAGTATTATTTTCAAAATTTGGACCCTTTCTTCAAAGACATGAAAAGGTCTATATATAAAATAAAAAGTAAAAAAATATCAAATACATAAACTGTTGAACTCTCCTTAAAATAAGTAAAATAAAAACAGAAATAGATGTTGTTGGGATGAATTTCTTAATGAGTGTGGTGTTGTCTTTGTTTTCATTCATTCCTTGAGCTGAAGGATGTCTATCATAGGTTGAACTTCATGAGCTTGGTCTAGCCTGATGCGCAATTGTCCTGTACAGACCGCATCTGATAGTGGAGGTATCATGTAAGAGGAAGTGTCAGCTAGACAACACAACATTAGCCACTGACTATGTGGCTTGAATAAGTGCTTCCAGTACTTGTCCCAATCAAGCTTCACCAATTTTCTAATGCTTTCTTCCTTCATTTTAGATATCTCTTGCCACCATTTTATCAAATATTTCACAATAGGTAGAGAACCAGGTGGGCATTTATATATTATATTGGAAACAATGAGGCTTTGGCTGACTATTTCAACAATGTTATTGGCAACATCTCTTGCCCTGTAAATTTCCATTTCCACCTGCTTTAATTGTATATCCTAATTGGTGAACAATATTTCCTTTTTTTAGTCTTCGATCTTGGGAAGATTAGACTTTCAACCTTCTACAGTATCTTTCCACGTGACATATTGGGTGATTGTATCATCAATTTCATCAAATTTTATCCTCTGGTCAGCTACTTGATCCATTAGTGAATCACTCTTCTCACACAACTCATTTATGTTAGACAATTTTTGAAAAGAAACAAATTTTTGTTGAGTCAATAAAGTGTTTAGTTCTAGTGCTTCCTTTTTAAAATAATCAAATTTTGGATTATCCTTTAACTATTCCATAGTAAATTGCAGTTGGTGGATTTGGGCGTCCTTAGCACTAATGCCAAATTGATGTTACAGTTTTAGTTGATCCATACTTTTCTAAAGTTGTGTGACTTGTGCTTGAAGCTGTAGGTTAATACTCTGCTTTTCTGCCAACAGTTCTTGTTCTAGCTGAAGGATTTTTCATCCTTCTCCTTTACTAGTTGTTGCACTTATGTGGCTTTATCAATTGAGGAAGATGCATAAGCACCTACGAACTGAGTTAACCTTGATAGATCCTGATATGGATCTGATTGAGGGTATTTTCAAACTATCTCCATGGGCACATCACCAGGAACTAGAGCTCGTGATTGTTCAATTCTCGTCCTTTTCCTATGTCTGCTCATGACAGCCTTATGTTTTGGGCTGTAAAATATATCCAAAGGAGGGATTTCCTCTATCTTCAATACTATTTCAAATGTTGGGCAGGTAGGGATGAATTCAACTCCTTCTGTGCTAAAAAAATTTGTCAGTAGACCCAGCAGTAAACTGGTTCTAACTTTTGTCATGAGGTGTTCCAACTGTCTCTTGATGATCAATGATCACCACTTCTTGAACTCACTTAAGTTGTTTATTGAAGTTTTTCTAGATTTCTTGTAGATCACTGGAAAACAGTGGGCTATTAGTTTGTAACTCTGTTGGATTAACTTCTTTTGCTCTACTAAGGACTTCGGTATCCTTAGGAGGCTGCTCTTTTTCCTGTTCTTCTTGTTGAACTTTATGTGCAATAGGTTGAGATACCTCTAAAATGTCTAAAGGGATGACTTCCAAACTATTGTTTATGTATTCTTTGAAATGTTACATTTTATCAGGGTCGAGGAGCATGGCTGCCAAATTTTCAAAATCTAGATAAGTATTGGAAGACTTAAATAAGTCATCGTAATCATCATCCTCATGAAGGAAGTGTCTAATATTAAATTGAGTTGTAGCATTTAGAGCAATTTATTTGGATAAAATTATCTATTAGGAATTGTAAATAATTTCAAACATTGGACTTGATCAATATCTAATCCAACATGTTTGAAATTTTCCAATGCACAAACACTACAGTGAATGGGAAAGGTAGGCCAGTAAGCTTTATTTGCCTCTTTCAAGGCTTTAGTTAATCCATGCCCCATTGTTTGGTAAGCAATTTATCTGGCTAGAATTTTGTCTAGCACATATAGTGGGAGTACATGGGGTTCAACAATGCTTCCATAAACTCGGACGTAAGTAAATAACTCATCACCAAACCATTTCCCTATTCTTGTAAAGTCAGCTTGAGCTTCCTTAGACAATCTTGGGGGATTTTCATTAAAGATAGCTTGGAAGAGTGGCATAATAACTCCATGAAATTTTTTTTTTAAATTGGATTCATATTTAGATTCCCACATAATATCATGGTAAACATGAATAGGAGTGGAATCTTGGATGGTTGATTTCCAACTCATGGTTGGAAAATAAGAGGTAAAATAGAGAGCATCCATGATGTACACACTCGTTAAAGAATGGGGGGATTTTCTTGGAAGTAAAAGACCGATTTTTTCTATATTCAAGGATCTGGGAAGCAATATTGTTTTACAAAATGGTACCCCAATCCATAATGTAGGAGTCTGTGATGACCTTTGTAAGAGGGACCCATTCAATTGAAAATTTAGTGGTATTGGGTGAACCGAATAGTCTACACATCACAGCATAAACGTAACAGTAGGGACCAGCCAGAGAAGTAGTGGAATACATACCCTTTCCATCATGCTTGTGTTCGCTGGGGTTGTTCCTCCACTGTTTTATAGGGTCTGACTGCAACTTGTTTTCTTTTGCAAATTGCTCGATGAAATCTTTGCAATACACCTTCTGGGGGTCTTGTATATTGTACTTTACCTTCAAATCCTCTGCTAGAAATGATCCTATCATTGTGCCTCTTGTTGGGAGAAAGGTTTCGTCGCCAATGTTAATATTATCAATAATCCATTTCACCATATCTAAATATGGTAAGATCTTAGGGCGCATACCAATTATATGAAGAAAATAGTTGGCTACATCAGAAATAGTAGATTTTGAGGTGTTAGGGGCATCTGTTATAGTTGTCCTTTTAACTATGTGGGGTTTTTCATCTTCGAAAATCCTGTAAATAGATTCCCATGAAGCATAACCACTTTCTAAAGTGCATGCAGTGTTTGAAAACAAGGGCGGCATCTCGGTTACTTCGGCAGCCGAAGGTGTAGGATTAACAGGAGCCATAGGTTTCTTTGATTTTTTAGCAGCTTTAGACATCTTGGAGAAATATTGTTTTGTGCCTATAAATAAGAAGAACAAATAGCAGAAAAACAATATGCGGGAGCAATGTAACAATTAAACCGAAATGATGAAGAATATAGTGTCACATGCGAAGAAAATAAAATATTTATTAACCATCAATCAAATATTGTTTGGAGAATCATGGCTGTTATACTATTATGATTATGAATTTATGGAAAACGTGGATTCACGTGCCTAAATGGACACTTAAGCATTTTAAATTAAAACATCCAGCATTATAGTTTAATCTGTGTGTCAAGGTCTCAAAACAGCGAGCGCACTTTTTTTTGTTGATCGCGATTGCATCGTTTCCCTTTTCAAACCATGCTTTAGTATATGAAATGATTTTTGAATCGTTTTGAAATGTTGGCAGGGAAAGATAATGGTAAATGATGTTGTGATGCGCTAGTCTCGGCGAAAATGGAAGGCGGAAGGATGATCGATGGTGAAGATGCGAAGCGATATATCGCATCGGGGAAATGAAAGTGGGGTGGAATATATGATAGCGGGATAAACTGCGATATTGCGATTGCAATTGGTGATGTGGAAAAGGTGAGTCCCGCTAATCACTTTTTTTATGACATATATCTTCGTCGGGGATTAATTTTCCTTTATTATTGATTTTTCTGCCTTCATCGCCCCTTTTCCCTAAAAATTCTTTTTTGCATCTTTTGAGCTCTTGAGCGATATCACGTCACAATGTTCATTTGGAGCGGCTTAGCATATTGCTTGCTATTCCTACGATTTGCGATTACGATTTTCATTTTGTGTTTTAGGCCTTTTCTTGGGTTTTCCGCTTAAGTATAATGCAATCATCTTATGACTTTGATTCATATTTATGCGTATAAGTCACAAAAATTTTATTGTCTTATCCTAAAAATTTAGAAGGGTCACCATTTTTTTCTCTAAGGTATATATTCTAAAATAATGAGGGTTTTTTAATAGCACAAGTCCTTGGATTTTTTTTGTCCATCCCAAACAATCCCTCTGTGATAACATTTCAACTTCTCGAATGCTAGATCCACTTCTTCATATCACAAATATGACTTTCTTCTTGCAGATTTGACCCTCGAGCACTCAAATATGATTTTCTTCTTGCAGATTTGACCCTCGAACACTAAAATATGACTTTCTTCTTGCATATTTGACCTTACAACACTTAGATATGACTTTCCTCTTACATATATGACCTTCCAGCACTCACTTTATTCAGATTGTACCAAAACATTTCCATATTTGCCTCTCTACTAGCCATATCTAGGTCATTAGACTCTCTCTAATCTTCTGTCATAAACAAATGCAAAAAAATTGGATTCTTATTAGGGTTTTGACCCTAGGTATGCCATACATGGTTTGATCTTCCACGATATTTCTTGCAACAACTATCTCAAACATATCTCCCTCTTACTCATGAATAGCTCTCATGAATGATCACTTACACAATGCACCATTAGGTCGGTCTATTGGCCTCTATTTATAATTCACTTTTAGGGTTTCTTAGGAAAACTCTATATCCTCTTAGGGTTATAACCCATTACTTGGGTACTTTAGCCACCTCATCACAATTAAAGTACCCATGATATGTGGGAGTACCTCCCAAGCTATAAAAATAAACAGTCAAATTTGCTCAAATTATTTTTTGTAATCCATCTCTTAGGATATAAATAAAAAATGGTAGAAAAATTAGTTTATAAAAGGTTGTAGATGAGGCTAAACAATAGAGTTACAAAATTAGATACCCTGAATTTTAGATAAAAATGCCAACTCATTATCCACCACATTTATAAAGTTCTTAGGAATTACATCTTAGATATTCTTAGTAGTTTAGTTTCTTAAAAAACTACTAATATACAAACTACTTTGCATTGTATAACATTTTCATGAGAAAAATGATAATGTTACGCCTCTTCCAGTCCTAGATTGCTTGGTTTCGGTTCTTGGTTGTTAATGTCCATGCCATCAAGAATATGATGTATAGTGTTCTTCTCTTAATATATCATGGATATAACTGATCGACATCTTCAAATTTCAGGTTGTTGATTGATTACTTTTTCTCAAATTGTGGACCGGGTTGTTTAGCATCTTACACTCTACTTCAAGGGAGTTGATTTATAATTTATGGTGTGCCAAGGTTGTAATATTTATGAATTCTAAGTTGAACACTAATGTTCATTCACGTGAAGCTTTGTGGTGAATGAGAAAATGGAGGTCATGTTAAAATGGATGGATTGTTTGTCCCTATGAAGGGCTCTCAAGATGTCTTAGGCCTCCATATAATCAATAAAATTGGTAAATGAGTGGGCCTTCCAAATTTTCTTAGAAAATCAATTAGGCCTAAACACATGAAACACCTTGTTTCTTTCCCAGTGAATTAGAGGAAAACCTAAAATCAAAGTACCTAAAGAAAAATAGGCGCACTATAACCCCCAAAAAGGAAATACCACTTACAAATAAGAATGTCATCAACACTATTGATGACACATGAATAGAGTGGACCTTTAACCATGGATATGAAACCAACCTCAGAATCCGACAGGGGAATTCAACACACAAAAGCTAATATCTGATAACCAAAACATGTAACCCTAACTTAGAATCCTCTAAGCCTAAGTTTCGAATAATATCCATAGATATGGGAAGGTTCTTACTAGATTGTTTTCATTGCTCTGCTATATAGAGTGCACGTCCATGATTGATTTCACTATTCCACCACCATCAAAATAAATTTGTGCACAACATTCAAAGAGTAGGTTAGATTTAATAGCATGCATTTGAAAGTATTATATGCAAGTCATGTTCAATCCCTTCACCACAAATGCAATCCAGTTATCTTGATTGTGCATCTTGTGGTTACTTAAAGTGAGGGTATCGGTGATGATTTGATAACGAGATAAACTAAGGGATAGGGTGATTGTAACACCCTCCTCCTACATCTACCCAATTTACCGACCAACCAGGGTAAACATGCGACGAGAGGCTACTAATATGAGATTCAACCTCCCAGAAACAGGACAAACACACCTTACATAGCATCAACAACAACCCCAGGAGGTAACCCAACCTTCCAGACCCCTGACTCTTAAGGGAGAATGACGTTTTGACCCTTTTGAACCATGGCCGCAGGCATGCCAAGGCAAGGTAGCAGCTGAGAGCCTATAGCCACAGGCACAACACAGCAAGCATGTGGTCAGGGCCCCAATTGGTCAGTTTTGTGCTTGCAAATTTGGGATTTGTGCCACCTTTTCAACCGCTGTTATAGGTCCATTTGGGCATCATCCCCCATGACCTGGTCAAATAGGACATCATCCCCAGGACCAATGAAATAGGTTCTATCATCCCCTATCATTCCAGTTGATACATGCCCTAAGACAAGAACAAATCACTCATGGCTTCTATTGCAAGATTTCCAAGGTTTAAGTATATGTTATATCACTTATGATCTCACCAACATTGCCTCTCAAGGGACTAACTGCATTGCATATGTAGCTCCCTCCATTCAAGGGTACACTGCATGCACTTCCCGACATTCAAGAGTGTGTTGATCAAATGGGAGCGAAATTCTAATTGTTTCGGAATCTCCACATGGCCAGTGCCTTCTAGAAGAATCCATAGGTGTCAAACTTCGAATCCAAGTGTCCATATAACACCTCTGAGCTTGGGAACATTTCTTGCCTATTATTAGAAAGTCATTGATTGATAAACTACCATTAGTTTCCCTATAAATTGAGCACAGATCCTAGTGCTATGGAAGGACGAATTTTGGTAAATAAATTTTGTTGGATTCTCAATTGAGAGAGTGAAACAAGTGACATGCTTCTAGTGAGATGTTGATTGTGATGAGACTGGGATGAAGCTGGAGCTGGTGACATCAAATCGATCATTGGTTGTAACCTCCCCCTTCTACTCTTTAATAAAGATCGTTGTTCATTTTCCCATATATGTATCTGTTTATGTTTCTATTTCTCATGCAATGGACTCTTGAATGATATATATGTTTCATGTTTAATCAATTTAACTGATTAAGATAATTAGACATCTGTATATTGCAATCTCTTTGATGTTCTTTGTTTATACTTGCAGGAATCAATATGGCGATCTAAGTTGGATTATAAGCTACAACAAAAGCGACAGAAGGAGAATAGGAAGCGCTTGGATCACTAGTAGATTCTTCCATCTTTTTGTGTGTCTATTTACTCTTATAGAAAGTGATAGAAAAGTCTTTAATATGTTGTTCTAAATGCATAGCACCACATTTAGGGAATTTTATTTATCCGTAGATCATAATTCTGCATAAAATATTGGCTACTCCACTGGGGAGTTTCCTTTCATTCCCGGTGTTTTTGCCTTTTCTTATCCACCAAGTAGCATCTAATTTAAGTTATTAGACTTTTGAATAAAAGAATTGCATTAGAAGTGTGTTTTGTAGCTTGAATTTTCAATCTCTGCTACGCCCAACGCACTGTTGGTCAAGACACAGTGCACTGCAGTGCACTGTATCCCACTCAATGGTGCATTGCAATGCATTGTCTCCCTTTAGAGACTGCATTGCCCCCTTAGCTAACCAAATTCCATTTGAATTTGTCATTTCCATCATTCTCAGCCATTTTTTTGTTGTGTTTTCAATTATCTGATACCTCATAGAGACCAGTGAATTTTCCTGATTCTTCCTCCTTTGAAAAGTAAGTGTGTTCAATGTCTCTTTAAGTGTTTTTCTTTATCATTGAAAAAGCAAATTCAAAGTATTTTATATCTGCATTATATCCATTTTTTTTCGTAAATGAAATTGTCATTAAATTCTTCATTTCCTGTAGGAAAAATTGTAGTTCCATCCTTCATTTTTCCTAAAAGAGAATTTCTCATTAAATTAATCACTTCTCAAAGAAGAAAGCATTTGTTTTTTGTTGATTTGATGCATATAGTTTCCTTTTTTAATTCACATTAAGGGGATTGAAAAGAAAAACCTACATTTGCATATAGTGAATTGTGTGTTTTGCATAGGAACAAGTTAGGAAAGTTGCATTTTAGTTTGTGCTCTTTGTTGTTTGCTCGCAAAACTGATTGCTCTTTCCCTTAGTAGCTAGGATTTTCATTGAGAAAGATAAAATTGAAAAGTTTGCTTATCATTTTATTTTTCATTTTTATGAATTTCCATCACATCATGCGGTGAACCTCAAAAGGAAAATTGATAAACAAGATCAACTTAAAATTTACATCAATTTACCTAAAAAAGCATTGGAACCATAACGATAACATTTAGAAGGTCTAGGCTAGAGACGTGTCCCAACGTCGTTAAACATAGCAGCTATCGTTAATTGTCCGTGATACATTCTGAGTGTGATACCTCACTCCATGTACATAATTATATTAGAGCTCGTCCACGTACCTTCAGGTATATCAGGCGGTGTTCTAGTACGAAAATTATAAGGGGGTGCTCTCACTGTGCGGTTTCACATTAGACAATGATGAAACGGAATTGGACCTCCACGTACCTTCGGGTATATTTGGGAGGAAAAATTTAGGTTTTTATCCATCCATAGTGAACCGAGTCGACCGCCTTGTAAATTGTGATACACCGAACACAACATTCGGGGAGATTTCCTGCCTGTACTTCTTTGTTCGCCATGAGGTATTCTGCAGTTCACAGTTTCTTGGTAAACCTTTTGCCTAGAATTACCCTTTTATTTTGTTTATTTTCTTTTTGTAATAAAATAAATCAATCATCATGGAATAATAACACCCCTTTCCCCTTTGTTCACGTAAAATAGCATTTAACCACCTTTACCACTGGAAGCCACTTCTGGTCGGTGAAGGCGACATTGCTCTACTGAAAATAGTACTATCAGTAGCTCTGGTGAAGCATCAACCTCACATATACCAGAGTCAACACAAGTTATTTCTACAAATCTTGGTTCATCTACTGTTGTTGAGACAGAGTCCTCACAGCTACTCGTGGTATCCATCCAATCAGTGAGACCATACCTCCTGAACTTGACGTTGTTCAACTGGAAGATGATTCAGATCCTGTCTCTTTTTTTCCAGAACATCTGAATCCCGAAGTCGAACGACCGAAAGTTGTTCCTGTATCAGTCGCCCCATAATACATTGTAGCTATTGAGTCTCCCATATCACACAGTCAACCTCCTAAAATATACTTTGGGCCTGATGGTGAAATCCTTCCACCTGTTTTAGTTTCGATTGAAGAAATGCCACAAGACGAAACACCTTTAACTCAAACCCATTTTTGGAGGGAAATTTACGTGTACAAGTATTATCCTTAATCACCCTCCTCTGCTTCTGTTGATCCTATTTCACTTTGAGTTCCCGTAGATCCAATAGGGTATACACTGGGTCATTTGACCATGGATGAGACAACATCCCAGACTGAACCATATGTTTCAATTGCGACAGCATCTACTATTGCTTCATCTTCAATGTATTGTCCTTAGGCTTCACCCATGTCATCATCTGGAATCCTATCTGGTTCCTCCCTTATGAGTGATGAACGGCTTGATTCTTTATTCACATCTTCATTGCAATATCAAGTTGGTCCCATCAGTTATTCTCCTTGGTGGCCGATGATTCCACTAAAATTACCCTCCGACATTCCTAAATTCCATGGAAACCTTGGAGAAGATCTGTCAATGCATGTTATGACTTATCATTTTTGGTGCTAATCAAACTCCTTAAATGATAACTCTGTTATATTACATCTTTTCCAGCACACACTCACTGGTCCGACTTCACAATGAGGATGGTTCTTTTACTGTGTCAACCTCGTTAAAAAATGAAACAAGCCATGAGGATAGTTCTTTTACTGTGTCAATCTCATTAAAAAATGAAACATGCCATGAGCATAGTTCTTTTCCTGTGTCAAGCTCATTAAAAAATGAAACAAATCCTCTCCTATTAAATGAACCTTCATTCCATCTAGTTATTAGTAACCAATAGTCTACTTAGATGAATGAAATGAAGCTTGGGGGGCATGCGCTTTTGCAGGGGGCATTCGACATGTGCTCTTGCATGGGGCTTTCAAAACTTATCTCGAGTCTATTATAGTTATTTTCAAGACTCGTTAAACTCATGAAATACCGAGCTTCTATTTCTATTTTTCATGCTCGTAAAACACATGAAAATGTTGAGTTATTTCTGTCTTTTCTTGCTCGTAAATTAAATTGAAATTCATACAAAGCATACTTTTATCCTTATTTTTCGAGCTTTGATAAAAATGAAAAAGGACTTGAAGCACACTTTTTTCTCTTTTTCGAGCTTCGATAACAGCAAAAAAGGAACCCTTGTAGTCTTCTTTTAGCTCTTTTCAGACTCCAATAATGTGAAAATATTGTCGAGCACTTGTCTTTTCGAGCTCGTAAAAGTAAATGAATTGGTATCTACTCGATATAAGTTTAACCCTTTTTCGGACTAAGATAGATTATTTGCGAAAAAGGAAAACCTTAGTCGAACATGGATAGGAGGTTCTCTCAGATATCATTTTACACTTTTTCGGATCTGGGTGACAACTTTACGAAAAAATTAATTATGGAATTTTATTTTGTCCTCTTTCTCAAACTCTCTAAATATGAAAAAATATTGGGTTGTCACTGTCGTTAGGCTCGTTAAAACATAAAATAGCAACGGTCTTGTCGATCATGGCAAGAATCGAGTTTCATTCATCGTTAGGCTCATTAAATTATTAAATAGTGATACATTATTCTCCTGAAGGGTTGAATTATAGATCAAGCATATGTTATCCTCCTCAAGCTTGTTAAAAAATAAAGAGGTATTGGTCGACAAATGACTGGGGAAAATCTAGGAAAGTGAACAAAACTTTTACGGTAGCAGGTCGCTCTTGAACATGACACTTCACTCCATCATCGTGACTGTTTGGGGTGGGTAATCTTCTTGACAGTTCATTCATACCTATGGTTCATCATACCTTCACTTCATTTTTGGGTCAATGCTTTCAACTCATCTCAGTGTCGCCGATGTGTTCAAGATAAATCATCTAGTGAATACTCATCCCTCTGCAATACTCATAAACCTTCATTCTCATGACAGTCATCCTTGAACATTTCTATATCAAGTCATATTTTGTCTCTGAAATCAGTAACTCTCGTTTCACAATAAAGTGGCTTCCTGTCAACATCAAATCATCATCTAGGAAGTTTACTTAGAAACATCATCTTCCAGTACCATGAGGCTTGTTACATCATCGACAAGATCCTCGCTTCCGAACCTTTGACCAAAGGATTTTGTTTGGCATTTGACATCAAATCATCTATTCACGCCTTACGAAATGTATTTCAGTACCTTAAAAACCATTAACATCAATGGTGGTTCTCTCGTGTTTGTTAACAACTCACATCATTGGCTAGTAATCAAACGATGTCTTACCATGTTCGACTTCAAATATATTTTCATGGCTAGACTTGTACTTGAACAATCAAGTGAACGAGATAAGAAGACCCCGGATCTATTTTCAGCCATCCAGGCTGCAATTTCAGGATTGTTGTACACATCATATGTACAGTGACATTACATACAGATCATCATCTGAACATGGGCCTATATCTGTAGGCATGTCTATATTGGGCAACATTCCAATGTAGACGACTTTCTGCACTATGTACATGTTATTAGATAGTTTATGTGCTGAGCATGGGAATGCCTCCCTCAGCAATTTGTGATCAAGATGAAAATACCACGATGTAATGTATTGTAATATTGATGCAGGTCGCCACTCCGCTTCAGTTCCAGCCCATCACGTCGTAAAGAATCTCATTCAAAAAATATTGTTATTATTTTGACTTCATGATTTAGGGGGAAACTGTTATAGGTCAATTTGTGCATCATCCCCCATGACCTGGTCAAATTGGACATCATCCCCAGGACCAATGAAATAAGGTCTATCATCCCCTATCATTTATGTTGCTATATGCCCTAAGACACGAACAAATCACTCATGACTTCTATTGCGATATTTCCAAGGTTTGAAGTATATGTTATATCACTTATGAGCTCACCCACGCTGCCTCTCAAGGGACTAACTGCATTGCATATGCAACTCCCTCCATTCAAGGGTGCATTACAATGCACTTCCCGACATTCAAGAGTGTGTTGGTCAAATGGGAGCGAAACTCTCATTGTTCCGGAATCTCCATAGGGCCAGTGCCTTCTAGAAGAGTCCATATGTGTCAAAATTTGAATCCAAGTGTCCATATAACACCTCTGAGATTGGGAACATGTCTTGCCTATTATTAGAAACTCATTGATTTAGAAACTACCATCAGTTACCGTATAAATTGAGCATAGATCCTAGTGCTAGGGAAGGGAAGAATTTTGGTAAAGAAATGATGTTGCATTCTCAATTGAGAGAGTGAAAGAAGTGATATGTTGTTGGTGAGATGTTGATTGTGATGAGGCTGGGATGAAGTTGGAGCCAGTAACATCAAATCAATCATTGGTTTTAACCTCCCCCTTCTACTCTTTAATAAATATCGTTGTTCATTTTCCCATATATGTATCTATTTATGTTTCTATTTCTCATGTAACAGACTCTTGAATGATATATATGTTTCATGTTCAATCGATTTAAATTATTAAGATAAATAGGCATCTATATATTGCAATATCTTTTTTGTTCTTTGTTTATACTTGTAGGAATAAATTTGGCGATCTAAGTTGGATTGGAAGCTACAAAAAAAGCGACAGAAGGAGAATAGGAAGCGCTTAGATCACAAGTAGGTTCTTCTATCTTTATGTGTGTCTATTTACTCTTAGATAAAGTGATAGAAAAATATTTAATCTGTTGTTCTAAATGCATAGCACCACATTTAGGGAATTTGATTTATCCGTAGATCATAATTCTGCATAACATCCCCAAAGCCGAGGCCACTTCCCATAACTTCATGAAACTTAAGGAGATGATAAATAACATTAAAACAAAGTTACGGAAGAAATCAAATCATCAGTAACTCATCTGGAACCCTCCTAGCCATGACAGGAATTTCGTCAAACATATCACAAACATTGAATATACAGGTGTAAACAACATATTTAAGCATAGGGGTCTCATACTTACCTAAGAATTGCTAAGAAGCATTTCTCCCTTATATCATTAGATGAAATACAATATATTTGACCATAGATACATTGTGCATTCATTTACGAGTAAAAACAAGGATAGAGCCATACATCATCACTGATAAAATACATGCTTATAACCATCATAATAAAAACAAAAATACCATGGACACAACAACAATAGAATCCACATAACAAACAATACATTTTCATATCAAATACCACAGGAATGATCTCTTCATTACTGAATGTAAAACCCAACCGGAGATGAGACTTCCATGTTCCACCTGACCATAGATTGGTTGAGCTAAATCTTACTTCATCCAATAACCCTTGAGCCATATTACAAGCATGAATATGGGACTTCATCAAACACATAAATCAAAACCAATCCAGGGCTTCCAGAGGCCAAACAACCTCAACCCTCAACTATTGATTCCACCTCATAGTCGAACATCACAACCATCACGGATTGGTCTCTACCGAAGAAGTTTCAGGGCTCTAGAGTTTTTGTTCCAACCAGTGCTTCTGGGACTAGTAACTCAACCCCAACTGTTACAAGGCTTCTAGAGCATTTTTCCAACCATGGCTTCCAGGACTAGTAACTCAACCCACCTAGGGTTTCTAGAGCATTTGTCCAACCAAGGCTTCCAAGACCAATAAATCAACCCAAAGTTGTCTGTCAGGCTTCCAAAGAGTTTTTCCAACCAAGGCTTCCAAGAATTAATAACTCAACCCACATATAAGGAATCATGAGAACCAACTAGAAAACAATTAATGGAAATAAACCCACAACACCATGGTTATCCGGGAAATTACAAGGCTAGGAAAGTCCACATGCATAGACCATGCATGCCAAAATTAGTGAGGAAAACATATGTGCAACTCAGTACCTGCACTCAGAATCTATTATAGATGTTGATCTCAATGTCTGCTTTCACTTTCTTGCTCTTCCTTTGCTTTCATTGCTCCAAATCACCAAGTATCCACACTCTCCAAGAGTGCTCCAAGAAAACTCTAAGTATCCAAGAGTATGTGAGAGAGAGAGAGAGAGAGAATAATGAGAGCTCCAAAACTGCATTGACCAAGTCCTAACCACTAATCCTCATAAGCCTTTTTATCAATGAGGCCTCTATTTTCTTCAATTTCCATTATTTTCCCCCTCAAAAGCAACCTATGACCTTTCACCTTCCTTTTCTCATATTTTCCATTATATTCATAAATAAAATGCCAATTAATGCCTCATGCCTTTCCAAATCCTTTGCCATTTCCTTTTCCAATTTCCTTAGCCATAATAAACCAAAGTGAACACCCACTAGGTTTTTTTCACACCATTCATCTTGGAATACATGTCCCATCAACCATGGTCTTATATATTTTTTACATGGATTTTTACCAGGGTTGTTACAGAACCCTCCCCCTTAGGGGAACATTGTCCTCGGTGTTCAATGACACCTATAAAACAACAAAATGTTGAAACAAACATACACCTATGGAGCTTTATAACACAACTCGTTGCAATATTTACAATGACATCCTGTTGAAAACATGGCAATCATACTGTTTATTGGACCTTTATAACATAGCTCATTATGGTATTTACAATAACAACCACATATACTCATGCAAATTTGCTTCAACCATCAAATAACCATATTGTTTGTGGAGCTTTATAAACCACCTCGATATAGTATTTACAATCATATACACATATACACATTTTCTCAACCAACAAAGAAAAGGATATGATGCCTGTATTAACAACAAGGTAATCTAGAGCCTCTCACCTCCACCCTCAAAGTAGTACCAAGATTCGCTTCCTTCACAGGAAGCGAAAATCCACTGCCAAATTCAAACTTTCATCCAATGTCCAGCGCTACAATCCCGTGCCACTTGTCCTCTCAGTGAACAGTTACCGACTCATTGTTCTATGGCACACTCCCAATGTGCACATGATTCCATTTGGCGATGCTAATGACCAAAAAAAATACATCCTCGACCTTCCTTTCTCTGCTACACAGTCCCCCAAGAAATTTGATCACCCCCTTCCGTGCAGTCACACACCTTCCAAGTTTCATTGGCACCCCCATCCTAGGTAGTCCATCCCTTGGCAAGGTTTCCTCGCATGGGAAGTTCAAACAACCAAGGAATATACCTACCTCAAAATCGTCATACCGGTCATAACATGCTCATGGAAATCAATGGACACTATTTGGTACTAGTGTCCCACAATGGTCCTGCTCCTGAAGTGCTTTACCAACATATTGTTGCATGTTCCAATTCCTTTTGCTGACACTGCTAGTTCTTGCAGTCGATTTCAGCCATCCAACCAGCCATTTCTGTGCTTTCCTGTACCAAGCACACAATCCCCATTAGACTCGAAATAAATTCAAATAACTTCAAATCATGCCTCATTGGTAGCCTGTCAATAAGGTACACTTGCAATCATGTTCACTTCCTATCACACAAGTCAAACTAGTTGTTTGATCAAATCATCATGTATAAACATATCACATATGGTTAGCTCAAATTGAAACCATCATACATTAAAATCATGAATCACCTAAAATGACCATAAATCATATGTAACGATCATAATTTAGAATCATAAATCACATGCATAATAAAGCTGAAATAAAAAAATCGATACTTATCCTTCATCAGTCCTTACTTCTGCCTTTGTTATTTTTGTACGCACACTCGATCGGTTGCCACACCTGGAAAGCACCCAATGCCCTTGTTTCTCTTCAAATACTTACACATACACATAGTATACAACATGTACATCCACACCAGGCGTACGACACATACAACTACACCCAGTGTAAAATACAAAACAACACATACATCTGATGTACAACACAACATAATACATAGACACACATGTACACAGAGTACAACACCACGAATACACATGTCGTGATACAACGACTACACCATGCACATACATATTACTGCATGCTCGCAACACATCATGTATGACATGCACACCATACCACATGTATACCAATATCATATGTACAACATGCACACAATACCACCTATACACAACATCACCTGCACAACGTGTACACAATGCCAAATGTACACTGCACCACCTGTACAATGTGTGCACAGTACCACATGTACACGGCACCACCTTCACACAAAACCACATGTACACAGCACCACATGCATGATGTGTACAGGGCACCACCTACACACAACACCAAATGTACACAGCACCACATGCACACAACACCACATCTATAAGCGAATACAACACCATATGTACAACACACACACACACACAACACCATACGTAAATAACATTGCATATGCAACATGTAAATAACACCATATGTACACAACACCACATATCCAACACGTGCACAACACCATATGCACACAACACCACATATCCAACATGCACACAGAACGATATGTACACAACATCGCATATCAAACATGTACATAGCACCATCTATACCTAGCACTGCATATGCAATATACGCACAACACCATATATACAACATCGTATGTATACAATACTACATATGCAACATTACACATCACCATAGGTACAATCACTAAATACACAATATATACACAACAGTAGTACTGCACATCCATAGACCACATATTGAACCCACAAGCAACTTTGCTTCTAGTATATTTTCACTATCCATGCTTATCCTAGCATGCCACAGATCACACTACTTTCACTTCATTGATGTACCCCTTAGCATTACCTGTCCATAATATAAACATAGGCATAATACAATCACATAATATCAATTCATGTCCACGTGATACTAACCTCATAGATATGTCAGGGTTACTCTTCCCACTTGATTCCTCATAAGACCAAGAACCTCTTCATGTCATTCACCTACATAAGAAATCACTCTTCCACAAGAATGATCCTTGAAAACCCTATCATATAGTGACATAGATACATGCGTACATACATATATAATCATTAACATAAAACAATCATAATCCTGTCAGACAACGACATGCATACACACATATATACATATAAACATTAGCATTAAACAATCACAATCCATGAAAACCCTGTCTGACACGACATACTTACATACATGCATGTATACATATATAAACATCAACATAATCATGATCATAACACAATTGCTAGATATCATAAAGTCTAGGTTAATAGAACTTCCTTTATCTATGCACAATATGCACAATGTTGAGAACAACTATTTCCAACATAGCCAAGGCATTAAACACCTCAAATCCATTCTCTTTACATTTTGTGTTACCCTTCTCGTGATTGTTCTACCACCATCCATTTACCTCAATGGACCCAACCAATCCAACTGGTTGTCATATTCTTACCTTCAGCTGCCCTTATTCATGCACCAAGCTTCATTCAAGTCTTTCATTACTTGTTGGGTACCACACATCTCTCCCCAAGCTCCATTACTTTCCACTTTACCCAACCAATTCTCGAGACTCTCAAAACATAAAAGGCAAGAACAATAACAAACAAGAAGAATACCATGAAAAACCAAGAGCAATACGACACCGCAACAAAGTGGCAAGGCCTCGAACTGGTAATAACAAACTGCAAATCAAGTGAAAACAAGTCACAAAATACTGAGAGCACAAGATTAGAAACAAACACCATGACTCCATCACCATGGCTTCCCAACACTTCCAAAGGAATGCTCATCCCAAGCCTTCTTCGAGATTTCATGGCAGTCTCTTGCCATGTAATCCCCTACGTCATACTGCTATAAACACATAACTATCAATGCATAAATAAACATGACAACAAGCTAGTTACCTTACCTCATTGGGCCATTCACGTCACCTTGTAATTGAACACACACATATTAGTCATGTGTTCCAAATATCAAGATAACATATCTATTAATTCGAAATCAACTTTTACCAAGACTAACAACCATGTCATAATCAACAATCAACTCACATTCATCGGTCATAATACATAAAGATACAAATATCACCTACTTGCACTCAAGAACATATAAAATAATGCATACGTGTTATTACAACTATTCTTAAAACAAGATCATTACTTCATGCAATCTTATAGATACAACCTCATATCATGTGATTAATCAAACATTCAAGAGTAAATAGATTACGTAATATACACCAACACTCAAACACCAAATAGATGACATAATCAAACATTCAAGTACAAAGTAGATGACATAATCAAGCTCATACCTTAATGTATCTTAGGGTAGGCTATCTTGTCTGCAAAATCAATCTATATTAGCACGATATAACTTCACAACGTATCAACCCAAATATAAATAAGGCCATGATATCCATAACGATATCTAGCTAACATGATCACAGAATAAGCTCATAAACAATTGTCATTAATGCATAACAATCACATATACATAGTTAGTCTATATTAATACAACACACTATCATAATTAGGTTGACTCGTGCCTGAATGTCATAACCCTAACCATCAAGTCACTAGCATGTAACAACAACAATTTATATATCATGCTCATCAACAACATGTAACCTAATAATCAAGCTAACTATCATACAACAACAACAAGTTAACCCATAACTTGCTCATCAACAACATATAAGTTATCTAACATCAAACAACAATAGCAATGCATACCACCGTAGGTTGCTATCATTCATGACTATCTGACACATGTACATATAAATGTTGAGTCTCAAATCTGCATCTTTTCCATACACTTTTCTATACCTTTTTCACTCACCTAAACCTCCCAAGTTGTCAATATCATGTGCAAAAGAGCATCTAACATGGTTTTTAATTATATTTTTGTGTTTGCTATTTGATTTAGATTTTGTTCATTCAGCTACGGAATCTTGCCACTTTCCGCAGCTGCTGCAACTTTCCGTAGCTATTTTGTGAAACTCTATGCTATAGGTGTCTACAAGGAAAACGAGTCACATGGGCAGGTCAGGAATGATGTGGACATGGTTCGTGTCCTATTGGTTCGAGCAAACTCATCTAAAGAAGCCGCGGTCAAAGGCATCCACATGGAAGTCAACCATAGAGTCTCATGTTGGCAAGACTCTGTTTCGTGTCACATGAAGATTCATACGGCCGTTTCTAAGTTGCGGAGGATAAATCGACAACTGTACATGGCTCCTTAGTCGAATTCAAGCATCCACTCCTCGTAGATTTACTTTCCAACACGGCCATGATCCTAGATCCGTGGACGTAATGGTCTACGTGTTCTCCACCGGCATGAACTTTAGGAGACAGTTGTATTTCTTTTGTTATATATAATGCGTTTGCATACGCATATAGAGTTAGTCGATGTTAGTCTCTGTTATCTTTTATTAGTCTGCTCTGTAGTGTGATTACGCTGCACTTGTGCCGTAACATCACCTTTCTGTAATGACTGCTTTTTAATATAAGAAGACTCTGTTTTTAACCGAAATTCGTATTTGAAGATCGTTGCCAAGGCTGGTGTAGAGGGCCCCTACTCAGCTAAGGTTTTGTGCATTAGTGTAAAGTTCTCATTTTGTTTCTTTAAAGCTCATTGTGCCATAATCCATTCATATGTTTATACATTGCATTTGCTTCATTTCTGTTTATAAACTTCCATAATTTCCATTTCACTTCTGTCTTTCATGTTTTATGTTGTTAATCACTGATCAGTGTTCTTGTTTCAGGTTATAGATAGGCAGCCTGGGCATTTTCATAGCTTTTTGACTAATGACATGGAACTAACATTGTTCTGCTGCTAATTTTCTTTTCATAGCTTTTGTTTAATTTCAGTATTGCTTATCTGCTTCAGTAGTTAAATTTAGATATACTAAGTTGCTCATAGCATCTTCAGTTGCCTCCGAAAGCCACAGCTGGACTGATGGTGAGGGATTGTATTATGAAATGTGTAGTTTAGTATTAGTTTTCTTTCTGCAAATTTAGATATATTAAACTGCTCATAGCATCTTCAGTTGCCTCCGAAAGCCACAGCTGGACTGATGGTGAGGGATTGTATTATGAAATGTGTAGTTTAGTATTAGTTTCTTTTCTGCAAATTTAGATATATTAAGCTGCTCATAGCATCTTCGGTTGCCTCCGAAAGCCACAGCTGGACTGATGGTGAGGGATTGTATTATGAAATGTGTAGTTTAGTATTAGTTTCCTTCTGTAAAATTAGATATATTAAATTGTGCATGACATCTTCAGTTGCCTCCGAAAGCCACAACTGGACTGATGGTGAGGGATTGAATCATGAATGTATGGTTTGATATTAATTTTCTTTCTGCAAGTTAGATATCAGTTACTCAAGTTGTTTATGATTACTTCCGAAAATCATAGCTGGACTAATGATGAAGGATCAGAAGATAAATTGATGTAATCTAATTTAGATTTATTTTGTTGCAATTTTGAATTTCCTTAAGCATAGTTTCTTTTGTGTTTAGTCAGCAGCAAGAATAGTTTGGTTTTCATGCTCACTAGTTCATTGTTTTGATTTATTAGATTAGCAGCACCTTTTCATTTCAGCAACACATTTTCATTTCCTTTCCAAGTCTTGTCATTGTAAATTTCAAATTTCTTTTTAAAGTTTCAAGTTGGTAAATCATTATAGGGGATATCATTTCCTTGAACAAACATAACCAAACTTGTTTTCATCTTAGAATTTCCATTTCACCTTAGAAAACCAAAAACGACAAAAAATTAAGAAATAGGTTATCTTGCACATATAGTGCGCCGCACTTCATCAGCTTACGATTCCCGGATTGACAAATTAAATGCAGCAATTTAGGACACACTAAATTGACCAAACATTTTGGCGCCGTTGCCGGGGAAGTGTAACTAGGTAGCAAATTTCTTAAAAAAAAAAAAAAACACAAAATCATAAAAGAAGGGAAAACTTGATAACTTCTTGAAGTATGCTCTCCTCTTGCACCTAGTGTGATCTGGAGGATCAGAAAAGAGGGTTATTGGTTTAGTAATTTCTTAAGTATGCTCTCTTCTTGCACCTAGTGTGACCTGGAAGATCAGAAAGAGAATTATTAGCCCAACTTTTTTTCTTTTTTCTTTTTTCTTTTTTAAATAAAAATAAAAAATGACATGCATAGAGCAAGAGATTCTAGGGGAAGGTTTATAGCTAAAGCCAAGAGTTCGATTTTCACAACTCCATCTTCTTCAAGGCATAGACCAGGTTCACCACCATCTACCTTAAGATTTTTGGAAGTCAAGGAACAGTTGAATTAGAGGATTCTCCTATACCACCTACTAAAACCCATTTAGAAAACAAAGAGACTCTCTCTCATCCTCCCTTGGTAGAAGAACTAGAGGACTTTAAGGACTCTAAAGAAAATATCATGGTAGAGGAAGTAATAGATGGAGGTAGAGGTAGAGGTAGAAGAGGAGGAAACAATGGAGACAACAATGGTGAAGGAAATAATGATAGAAATAGGGAAGGAGACAACTTGTTTGGATTCCCTATAGTTGATGAGGAAACTCATGCAACAATGAAAAATATCTCACCATCTATCCTCCCTAACTTTTATGGATTGCGAAGTGAGGATCCTGAAACATTTCTGTTTGAGTTTGAAGTTGTGTGCCGAACCTATGACTATATGGAAGACTCTCAAAAACTCAAACTGTTTCCTTCAACTTTGAAGGGATCTGCTTTGAAATGGTTCATGGGATTGGCCACTCAATCTATTAGGACTTGGAATGATATGAAACAAACATTTTTGGATAGATACTTGGACTATTGTATGCCCACCAATCACAAGGATGAGATATTCAAAATGATGCAAAAAGAAGATGAAAATTTGGAAGACTTACTTGAAATATTTCAATACAACTTGAAAAGAGCAAAGATGAGCAACTTAGATGATGAAACCTTGAAATCCCTCATATTAAAAGCCATTAGAGATGAATGGATAGATATTTTAAACATGATGGGGAAAGGAGACATTTCTCAACTCCCACTTCATGATATAACAGAACTATGTGTCCATCTCTCAAGGAGAAAATCTAAAACAGGAAAAGGGCCTAGGGATCCTTCTCTTATTAGGGCTAACAAATCTGCAACTGGATCAGTAAGTAGGGCAGAGATTGGTAATATGCTTGATGAGTTCAAAACCGATATCTTAGGGAGCCTTAGTGAACAACTAGACACCCTTAAAATCCAAAACAAGCAGAAAGCAGAAACAGATGCTTTAGCCATCTTTTGTCCGAAATGTAGGAAGAAACATGCTTTAAGGGAATGTCCCTTGGATGCAAAAGTTGTAGAAACATGTATGATTTGCTTAGAAAATCATGAGATCAAGGATTGTCCTTCAATCCCTGGACTCAAAGTTGTTTTTCAAGAAGATCCAAATTCAATAGAATCTCTCTGTTTTGTCGCAAGGAGACCTTGGCGGGGACAACAATCTCAAGGGTTTAATAACCCTATGAATCTTCAAACCCCACCAAATTGGACTCCTTGGCAACAACCTTGGCCCCAACATCAAAATTCATATCATCCATGGGTACAAGGGATGCAAAATCCTTATGGGATATTTGCTCAATTTTATCAATATCCTCCATCTTTTCAAAATCAACAAGCTCCACAATTTCCAAGCCAAAATCCACAACAACTTTCATTGCCATTTCCACAACAACAACCTTCTCAACAAAATACAAATCCTCAACTCATGCTCCCATACCAACAGAAGACAAATCAACTTCCAGCTCGGCCATTGCCAAATCCTAACAATAAGAATCCTCAAACTACTTATATGGTAGAAGGACAACAATTTCCTACCTATATGATTGTTCCTCTCAACGATGTACAACTCAGATCTAGTAGAGTTTTAGAAAAACCTTCTATAGATATTCAAGAGCAAGATACCTCTGAGGAGGACTCTCTTCAAGTCAATAAGGGTTCTGAGGAAGAATCTCTTCAAAATTCAAGCATGCAAAAAGAAAAAGAAAAGTTAACACCCACAACTCCTATAGTTGAGCAACCCGCATCTTCATCTACACCTCCTTTTCCTGAAAGACTACAAATTGACAAGGGGGTGGAAAAACAAATCTTGTTGCCTAACTATGACTTTCTAGATGAATTGAAGAATGTTTGTATCAAGATTCCCTTGCTACAAGCCATTCAAGAGATTCCTATTCTAGCAAAAACCATAAAGGAGTTGAGTTTCAAAAGACCAGGAAGGAAACTAAAAGACACAAGAAGAATCCACCTGGTAGGAAAGATTGCAGATATTATGATGGGAAAAATTACCATGCGGAAGTATGTAGATCCAGGAAGTCCAATTGTCAAGACACATATAAATGGGATAGAAATTCCAAACACATTGATTGACTTAGGGGCTGCTATCAACATTATGAGTAGACAGACTATGGAACAACTAAAACTTCCTAACCTTATTTTTACACCTACTTGACTGCAACTTGCAGATCGATCAATTATTAAACCAGATGGTGTATTAGAAGATATTTGAGTCTCCTTAGATTCTTGGGAATATCCAGTAGATTTTATGATTTTGACTCCCAAGAGTAATCTAGGAGGGCACCCACTTATCTTAGGAAGACCTTGGCTAGCCACGGCTGATGCTTTCATTAGTTGTAGATCTGGGGATATGTACATTTCTAATGGTAATTCGACAAAGAAATTCAATTTGTATCCTCCAGCAAAAGCAATCACAGAAGTAGGAGACAATGAATGGGTCGATGATGAAGACACTATACAACCTGTCTTTACCATTTCTGAAATCAGTGAGGATAGTCAAATTCTGAACACATTAGAAAATTTTGAGATATCTTCAGAATATGACCCCACACAATTTCAGTTGGAATCCGACATAGAATATTTATCATCAAGACAAATGTCTCTTTACTCTATGGAAGAGTTTGGTAATTCTGCTATTGAGATTTTTCCAGAAAAAACATTGAATATCAACAAACATTTGGAGAAGTCACAACAAGAAGAACTAACGAGAATCTTGCAAAAACATTCTACTGCATTTGCATGGGAGTATACTGACATGAAGGGTATTGATCCTAAGACTTGCATCCATCATATCTATATTGAGGAAAACAGTAGACCAATCAGACAACCTCAAAGAAGGATGAATCCAAATCTTAAGGAGATAGTGAAAGAAGAGCTCCAAAAACTTCTCAATGTAAACTTCATTTATCCAATTTCAGATAGCCGATGGGTTTCTCCTTTGGTTATAGTACCTAAAAAGAATGGTAAATGGAGGGTATGCATTGATTACAGGGAATTGAACAAAGCAACTTCGAAGGATCACTTTCCTTTGCCTTTTATCGATCAGGTATTAGATACATTAGCAGGTAAAAAGTACTTTTCATTTTTGGATGGTTTTAGTGGCTATAATCAAATTCAGGTAGCACCTGAAGATCAAGATAAGACCACATTTACTTGTCCATGGGGAACTTTTGCCTATAGAGTGCTTCCTTTTGGGTTATGTAATGCACCTGCAACATTCCAAAGAGCAGTACTAGGAATTTTTTCTGATCTAATCCATGATTGTGTAGAGGTTTATATGGATGATTTTACGGTTTATGGTAATTCATTTGAAGAGGCATTAGAAAATTTGGAAAAAGTTCTTATAAGATGTAAAGAAACAAACCTTTCATTAAGCCATGAAAAATGCTTTATGATGTTTACTGAAAGGATTGTTTTAGGACATCATATTTCGGGAGATGGGATTAAGGTTGATAGATCGAAAGTTGAAGTCATCTCCAAGTTGCCTATTCCAAATTGTCAAAGAGATGTTAGAAGTTTTCTAGGATTTACTGGTTACTATAGAAGATTTATAGAAAACTTCACTAAAATTGCATCTCCACTCTTCAAATTGCTTACAAAAGATTGTGAATTTAAATGGGATCTTGATTGTCAATCAGCTTTTGAAACTTTGAAAACAAGAATATCTGAAGCACCTATCTTGAGAGGACCAAATTGGAAACTCCCTTTTCATATTTCTACGGATGCTTCAGATACAGCTCTAGGAGCTGTGTTGGGTCAAAAAGATTTAATTCCTTATGCCATTTATTATACCAGTAAAAATTTGACTCCTACAGACTTGAACTATACTGTGACTGAAAAAGAGTTTTTAGCTGTTGTTCATGCAATCAATAAGTTTAGAAATTACATAACAGGCTATGAAACTTTTATTCATACTGACCATTCTGCAATTAGATATTTAATGAACAAACGTGTTACTAATGGCAGAGTGACAAGATGGCTTTTACTTTTGCAAGAATTCAATATTACTGTGTTGGATAGACCAGGAAAACAGAATACAGTAGCTGATTTCTTGTCTAGGATTCAGAATACTAAAGAAGATTCTCCTGTAGAAGATAAATTTCCTGATGAATACTTGTTTGCGGTAACTATTAAGACCCCTTGGTATGCAGATATTGCTAACTATTTGGTTACAGGGAAACTACCTTCACATTTATTTCCAAGAGAAAAACGAAAGATTATTCAGGAGAGTTCAAAATATTCATGGATTTCTAACGAATTGTTTAAAACGGGGCCAGATCTTGTGATCAGAAGATGTGTCAGGGAAGATGAAATGCCTGATATTCTTAAGGCATGTCATGATGAACCATGCGGCGGACACTTTGCAGATAAAAGGACGGCCTATAAAATCCTTTCTTTAGGATATTATTGGCCTTCCCTCTTCAAAGATGCAAAACAATATGTCAAAAGGTGTGACAGCTGCCAAAGAGTAGGGAAACCTACCCTTTCAAATGAAATGCCACTGCAAACACGGTACTCATTGAACCCTTTGAAAAGTGGGCTTTAGATTTCATTAGACCTATTAATCCACCATCCAAGCAAAAGAAGTATATATTGGTTTGTACTGATTATGTTACTAAATGGGTAGAAGCTAAAGCATTAGTATCTGCTACTGAAAATTCAGTTGTTCATTTTCTTTATGAGGATATTTTTACTCGCTTTGGTGTTCCAAGAGAAATTGTGACAGATCAGGGGAGCCAATTCACATCCAATTTGGTGGAGAAGTTGATGGAAGAATAAAAAATCAAGCACAAAAGATCTACTCCTTACCATCCACAAGCAAATGGTCAAGTGGAGTCCACAAACAAAGTTCTTGAAAGTATCATCACCAAAACTGTTCATCTACATAGAAGAGATTGGGCAGAAAGGCTTCCAGAAGCCTTGTGGGCCTACAGAACTACATGGAGGAATACAACGGGACATTCTCCCTATGAACTTGTTTATGGGAAATAATTCTTGCTCCCCATTGAGTTCCAAGTCAAGACCTTCAAGATAGCAGTTCAGTTGGGGATGGACTTATCAGAAGCCCAAAAGCATAGAATGGAGCAGTTGAATGAGCTAGATGAGATCAGACAAGAAGCAATTCTAAGAACTGATCTAGTTCAATATCAAAGAGCTAAATGGCATGACAATTATATCAAAGAGAAGAAGTTTCAAGAAGGAGATTGGGCATTGTTATTTGATTCCAAGTTTAAAGATTTTCAAGGAAAATTTCAGACTCATTGGCTTGGGCCATATGAAATTGACAAGATCTTTAGCAATGGAGCGGTAAGAATCAAGACCATTGATGAGTTTCAAACTCCTCTTGTTGTGAATGGCCATAGATTGAAAATTTATCATAAGCCACTCTCAAAAGAGGATTTTGTCAAATTGTTTCAAGAAAGTTCTGCAATCAGGCTGGTACAGAAGAATTCTTCTTCTCCACCAGCCTAGCTTTTGTTATTTTCAGTTTAAAAAAAAAATAAATAAATAAATAAAAAATGGTATAAGCCTGAAAACCAATCATTGATTGGCAGTCTTATACAGAAAATATAGGGTGAAAATCAGGAACACCTGACACTCTATATTTTCCAAAAAAAAATCTCTCTCTTTCATTTCACAAGTTTTTTCACCACCCACTCCATTTCATTCCACTTCATTCCATTTCATTTCATTTCATTTTACTCCATTCCACTTCATTTTATCCATTTCATTCCATTCCATCAATAAAAATCTTTTTCATGACCATTTCCATCTGGTCATTTGTCATATGTTCATTTCCATTCATCCAAGTAATAGTTGTGTCAGTTTCCGCAGCTGACATCTGTTTCTGCAGCTGACTCCAGTTTCCGCAGCCAGAAGCAGATTCCGCAGCTACTACTCTGTTTTCAAAAAGAATGTACAGTCAGATGTTATTTCCATAATTATGAAATAAAATGCAGGTGAGAGGATCAAAAATGAAGACATGGAGCATTCAAGACACCAATGGAGATCAATTAGTTGAAGACCAAGGGAAAAAGCAAAGATTCCAAAGGTATGAATAAAATTTATTTCAAATAGCATTGAAAAACACATTTTTATATAGTTCTGAACCATGAGCTCTATCCATTACGTGCAATGATTATATTGACAATTCCGTAACCTTTCACGATCTCCATATTATCCTCTCACATTCATTCTCAAACAGTTTCATCATTAAACCCCCGATTTTCACTCATGATCCAATATTCCACCGATGACAATGAGATGTATTTGATTTGACCAAGGACTCTTACAGCCGCATAAATTCATAACCGTTGATTGAAACGTGTTCACATTTATTGTGCAGCCACCAAAATTCAAAACGCTGCCGAATGTGTTGTACTTTGTTAATCTCTCTATCGTGTCTCTGCCGTGTTTACGAAACCCCACTCTGTTCTGTCTCACTCCATTTCGTTCATTGTGCTCATTCTCACTCTCGGATATCTACCCACAGTCTCACTCCATTCCGTTTATCGTGCTCATTCCCATTTTATGATACATTCCCATAGTCATTGTGCTCGTTACTATGCATTCAACCATTCTATTTCCATTTGAACCCTCACGCAGGCAAATTTGTGAAGAGCAGAAAAGAGAAATGGGTAAATTGCTAAGAGCAGAGCCGGAAGGACCTAAGTTTATAGAGGGATATCCGCAAGTAAAGGAGATATTGAAGAAAGCAAATTGGCTGTGTTTTATCCAAAAATTCAGAGGTTATCATAAAGAAGTGACGAAGGCATTCGCAAGGTCGTTTAATGGCTTGGAAGCAGAGATTGGAGACCTTAAGTTTGCGGTCAATGAAGCATCTATAGAAACAGCCACGGAACTTCTTCAGGAGGGTGAGCGTTGGTTTAAGAATAAAAGCATCAGTGATGAAGTATGGAGAACAATCTTACGAAACCAAGGTATGGACATAACTGTTTTTAAGAGAGGAATTCCTGTGCATGCATTGAAAGAGGAATGGGCTACTTTACTGCTAGTTGTTCAGAAATTCATTACATGAGAAGGCCGTTTTGGGTCCATGTATATGTACCATACCAGGTTATTGATGAATTTTCTAGATAATCAAACTCTTAATCTCCCATATTTTCTATTCAATAATTTGAAGAAAATGTCCGTGACTGTTCAGAAACATTTGGGAGATGTAGAACCCCATCTATATCACCACGGCCTTGTAAAAATTCTGATTGAAAAGGAGTTAAAGGAAAAGAAAGACACATGGGAACAATTTCTAGTTAGAAATTTCTTTGAGGAACCTCAGGAAATTCCTGAAGGTAGTACAGCAAGAAGGAGTAGAAGAAAAAGAATAAATGATGAAACCCAAATTACTCCTACTCAGGAAATTCCTGAAGGTAGCACAGCAAGGAGAAGTAGGAGAAAAAGAATAATTGATGAAATCCAAAATACTCCTACTACTGCAATTGAAAGAACTGATAAAGAAGAGAGACTGTCAAAGAGGAAGAAGAAAGAAATCAAGGGTAAGAAGCCAATAACACCAAAAGAGAGAAAAATTATTGAGGCTGTACATAAAACTCCTTCTGAAGAAGAAGAAGATAATCAAGTGTTATCTGAAAGATTAGTTTATCTTCAAAAACAGTCATCTATGCCCAAGAAGACAGAGAAAGGAAAACAAAAACAAAAGGATAGTGTACCACAGTGTGTGAGAAGAAGCAGTAGACTTAAGGGGAAATTGAGGAAAACGCAAATAAAGGGTCCTCATTTCATTGATTTGGGAGAGGAAACATCTGAACAGTCCTCAGCTAACCATAGTCCATCTCAGTCAGTTAGTGAACCTGGTTCATTTCATTCCCAATCAGACATTGAACATACTCCATCCCATTCTCAGCAAGATATTGATGTGAGCCCTTCTGAGCCAGATTTTGAAGATAATTCTCCTTCACGGCATTTTGGGGACAGCCCAATAAAAATGACACCTAAAATAGACCCCAAGCAGCAGGAGGTATATGACTATATAGAATCTTTGGAAAAGGCAGCCACAGGTCCAAGTACTTCGTCCATTCAGCCTCATATATTGCAGGATGATTTGGTCCAATCACTAAAACAAGAAATTTTTGAGCTAGAGCTTTTAAATAGGCACATCAAAAATGAAAATGAGACATTGAAAGAACAAGGCAAACTGGACAAAATCATCCATGATAATACCATGCTACATTTGGGAATATGGCAGAAGAAAAATAAGAAATTGAAAAGGAAATGCCAGAAATTGAGCAGAGCACTCGTTAATATCAAATTTAGGTGCTTAATGAAGAAACCCAGAATTTTGGCAGTACCAAGGAAGAAGAGGAGAGGATTGGATGTGCTGGCTGAAGTGTCAAGGCACATGAACTGAAGAAAGATTATCAAAATTTTGGTTGCATGAGGACATGCAACACCTTCATAGTGGGGGTATGTTGAGTCTCAAATCTGCATCTTTTCCATACACTTTTCTATACCTTTTTCACTCACCTGAACCTCCCAAGTTGTCAATATCATGTGCAAAAGAGCCTCTAACATGGTTTTTAATTATATTTTTGTGTTTGCTATTTGATTTAGATTTTGTTCATTCAGCTGCGAAATCTTGCCACTTTCCGCAGCTGCTGCAACTTTCCGTAGCTATTTTGTGAAACTCTATGCTATAGGTGTCTACAAGGAAAACGAGCCACATGGGCAGGTCAGGAATGATGTGGACATGGTTCGTGTCCTATTGGTTCGAGAAAACTCATCTAAAGGAGCGGCGGTCAAAGGCATCCACATGGAAGTCAACCATAGAGTCTCATGTTGGCAGGACTCTGTTTCGTGTCACATGAAGATTCATACGGCCGTTTCTAAGTTGCGGAGGATAAATCGACATCTGTACATGGCTCCTTAGTCAAATTCAAGCATCCACTCCTCGTAGATTTACTTTCCAACACGGCCATGATCCTAGATCCGTGGACGTAATGGTCTACGTGTTCTCCACCAGCATGAACTTTAGGAGACAGTTATATTTATTTTGTTATATATAATGCGTTTGCATACGCATATAGAGTTAGTCGATGTTAGTCTCTGTTATCTTTTATTAGTCTGCTCTGTAATGTGATTACGCTACACTTGTGCCGTAACATCACCTTTCTATAATGACTGCTTTTTAATATAAGAAGACTCTGTTTTCAACCGAAATTCGTATTTGAAGATCGTTGCCAAGGCTGGTGTAGAGGGCCTCTGCTCAGCTAAGGTTTGTGCATTAGTGTAAAGTTCTCATTTTGTTTCTTTAAAGCTCATTGTGCCATAATCCATTCATATGTTTATACATTGCATTTGCTTCATTTCTGTTTATAAACTTCCATAATTTCCATTTTAAAACCCCAAATCTTTTTCATGTTTTATGTTGTTAATCAGCGATCAGTGTTCTTGTTTGAGTTATAGATAGCTGACTTTGGGCATTTTCATAGCTTTTTGACTAATGACATTAAACTAACATTACTGTTGCTAATTTGCTTTTCATAGTTTGTTTAATTTCGGTATTGCTTTGTTCATTTTCGGTTTTGCTTGGCCTTGTTAGTTTGGTATGGATATATTAAATTTGCTCATAGCATCTTCGGTTACCTACATGTGATTGGGTGATGGTGAGGATTGTTATATTATGAAATGTGTAGTTTAGTATTAGTTTCTTTTACTTAAATTTAGATATATTAAGCTGCTCATAGCATCTTCAGTTGCCTCCGAAAGCCACAGCTGGACTGATGGTGAGGGATTGCATTATGAAATGTGTAGTTTAATATTAGTTTCTTTTCTGCAAATTTAGATATATTAAGCTGCTCATAGCATCTTCGGTTGCCTCCGAAAGCCACAGCTGGGCTGATGGTGAGGGATTGCATTATGAAATGTGTAGTTTAATATTAGTTTCTTTTCCGCAAAATTAGATATATTAAATTGTGCATGACATCTTCAGTTGCCTCCGAAAGCCACAGCTGGACTGATGGTGAGGGATTGAATCATGAATGTATGGTTTGATATTAATTTTCTTTCTGCAAGTTAGATATCAGTTACTCAAGTTGTTAATGATTACTTCCGAAAATCATAGCTGGACTAATGATGAAGGATCAGAAGATAAATTGATGTAATCTGATTTAGATTTATTTTGTTGCAATTTTGAATTTCCTTAAGCATAGTTTCTTTTGTGTTTAGTCAGCAGCAAGAATAGTTTGGTTTTCATGCTCAATAGTTCACTGTTTTGATTTGTTAGACTAGCAGCACCTTTTCATTTCAGCAGCACATTTTCATTTCCTTTCAAGTCTTGTCATTGTAAATTTCAAATTTCTTTTTAAAATTTCAAGTTGGTAAATCATTATAGGGGATATCACTTCCTTGAACAAACATAACCAAACTTGTTTTCATCTTAGAATTTCCATTTCACCTTAGAAAACCAAAAGCGACAAAAATTTAAGAAATAGGTTATCTTGCACATATAGTGCGCCGCACTTCATCAGCTTACGATTCCCGGATTGACAAATTAAATGCAGCAATTTAGGACACACTAAATTGACCAAACAATAACCACACTAATCAACTAGCATCTATAATGTATGTAACCATAACATCAATATACTCATAATCATAATGCATATAACTACACTGATCAAGTAGTATTTATGATTTGGTGCTCAAAAATTAAAGTTGTTGGAACGGTGTGGAACCTGAACGACCTCGTAGATCTCATTGTTCTTAATCCGGCGCAACTTTTTTTGCGGAAAACCGACACTATATGCTCTCAAAAATGTGTTTTGTCCACTTTTTCAAACAGGGAAATTAAAAAAAAAATAAAAAAATTACAGGACAACCCAGTCAGCAGTCCATACCGCTGACTGGGCATGCCCATGTGGCAGTTTGACTGGTCAAAGGGAATATTCCTGGAGAATTATATAGTGCCAAGTGGCATGTTTTCATTTGGTTGATTGTGGCACTATTTGATTGGTTTCATGATGGCCAATCACAGGCTACCACGTGGCCCAGCCAGGGGCTGCCACATGGAATCTCAAGGGCCACCAAAACTTATGTTGAAGTTTGAACATAGCGGGTGGGGGTCGAACCCGCGACCTCCAAACTCTAAGCGACAAGTCGTTACCAACACTTCATCGCAATATTTCTTATTAAACTATGGCCTCCATATAATTTTATTGTAATGTGGTTTGCGCATTGGGGATGGGGGGGAGGCTACCCCCCCCCCCCCCCAACTAACCATAACCGCAAATTTCCGATGCCATGTGAACTAACCGCTGAGACCGTCGGGTGGCTAATTGCCTGCCTAACCGCCCATACAAGCCGCGAATGTGTCCACCGTAACATTTAATTATGGCGGTCAGCCCAATTGCTCGTTTTGTTATATTATATATATATTATTATTATTATTATTAATCAGATATGATATGGTTTAAATTCCAAACTTTAAGCCTTATTGGTAAAATTAATGCACCAACAATTTGCATCAGGATTTGGTGGAATTGGCACTCAATTAACGGAATTCCTAGCGGATTTGTAGGTTCGGTGCCGGATTTGGTGGAAAATGTAGAACAAATAGTGGAGGAACTAGGGAAGATCATAACTTGATCAGTTTTTTACCGAATTCGAGGCAGAAAGAGGCTACATGGGCATTTTTGGGCATTCTAGAGCTAATAGAACATGTTCCAGAGTTGTTTGAGCATTGCAAACATATGTAATCACACTTGCATAATAGAAGAGGGCCAAGCCATTGGAAGCTGGACCAAGGAGATGTAGCCCAGGCGAGGTGAACTCCTTCATCATCTGCTATTGTGTTACTGTTTATGGTGATGTTCATGTTTATTAGATTTTGTTGTTTATTGTTTTGTTTATGTTAATTTGCTCAATAAATTCACATAAAAACTCATGGTTAACTTGTAATTTACCTCATAATCCTCGAGCACTTTGTTTATATTCTAAATTAGAATTTAGCACAGCAAACACTAATTTTCCCATTCAGATCAAGTTGGTATTAGAGCACTAGTTTTACTTGTGTAAGGAGGATTTAATTGTTTTTCAAGTGTTTAAATGATTACAAGGTTGAAGCTCAAGAGAGGAGAAGGCAAGCTTGTGGGTGTAGGTTCTCAAGTTGAAGCAAGGAGAAGGAGGGCACAATTGCCATGATCTCCACCACAAGATTCACCTCTTGTTGTACCCGAGGCTTTAGTAAGCATGTCTCATGAAGGAGGAAATCATAACACGATAGAGGATGAGAAGGCTTTTAGGAAGGCTTTCTTCAACATGACAAAGATGGTGAAATTCCTCTATGAAGAGAGGAATACAAGGTTGCAGGGTGAAAGCTCCAACCCTCCAAGAGGAGAGGGTTCTCGAGGAGGAGAAGGTAATGTAAATGGTGATAAGACACCATCTACTCCACCATATTTAGCTTCATCTTCATCCTCTTCCACTACTACAACCCTTACTCATACTCATCAACATACCTCAAAATGAATTGGTAAAACACCCCTGTTAAAACTTGATATTAAATTTGAGATGCCTATGTATAACGGTGAAGTGATTGTAGAAAATTTTGAAAATTGGGTTCATTGGTTGGAGGTCTACTGCGGGATTCAAAACCTTCAAGATGATGAAACAAAGATTCAGCTAGCTTCCATGAGATTAGAAGGTGCATCACTAGTATGGTGGGAAGCCAAGACGCAAGAAGAGATGAAAAACAATGGTAAGATTTCAATATCTTGGTCTAATTTTATTGTTGCAATTAAAAGGAAATTTTACCCTTTAGCTTATATACATAAATTTATTATGGACATGCAGAATTTTAGACAACTAAAGGGACAAAGTGTTCAAAATTATACTCGTGAATTTAGGAGAAGAGCATTAACTTTAGGTGTAGATTTGACATCTCAAAACACTTTGTTAAAGTATATTGGGGGTTTGCACATCTATATTAGGCATGCTATTCTCATGTTCAATCCCACAAACTTAGATGAGGTTTGTGTTCAAGCCACACATCTAGAAGCAAGAGGGAAACATGGTGCAGATGAGAAAAGTGATAGTTCCCTTGAGTATGAAGGTAAAGGAAAGGGTAAGTTTAATGGAAAAGGAAATAAAAATGGTTGTATTAAAGTAGAGAAAGAGAAACTCACATGTAAACATTGTTTGAAAAATGGCCATGATGAAGACCATTGTTGGCAACTCCATCCATAGTTGAAGCCCAACAAACTTAAAACCAAAGAGAAGGAGAAAACAGCTGCAATCATTGAACATGACTTAGGTTGAGATTCAGGAGATGAAACCAAGATTACAACAATGGTTTTGAAAGGTAAGACATAGCAAGCACTAGTTCTTAAATTTGTTCTAATGTAACTCAAGATGATGATACAAGAATTGAACTCTTTCATATTAGAGTTGTTTCAAAGCATACCAAAATAGACACACTATTTAATTGTGGTTTTCAAGCCAATTTGATTTCTGAAGACTTAGTTAAGAGGTTAAATCTAGACACTGTTACACATCCAATACCTCATCGTTTAGGCTAGATATGCAAGAATGAAAACTTGAAGGTAACAAGGATGTGCATCCTAAGGTTTGCAATAAATTCAAACTTTCTTGATGAATTCGAACTTGATGTAGTTTCACTTGATATTTCACGTATTGTTTTGGGAAGTCCTTATCTTTATGATAGCAGGGCAGTATTTCATCTCCATGAGATTAAGTACCACTTGTTCAAGAATGGAATTGAGTACATAGTTAGAGCGCATAAGAAGAAGATGAGTTTTTCTCTTATGCATGCAGGACAAATGAAGATAATAATGAATTCAAGTCAAAATTTGGCTTTGTTAATGTTCAAGCATAATGATGTTTTGAACTAGACATTTCAAGAAGATGCATAAAATGAAAAATATGATTTCAATGAAGTTGATAATGGTTCTAATAAGATGTTTCAAGGCTCTAACATGTTGCCTTTGAAAAGAGGTAAACAATATATGAAATATTTGCAACAGTCCACATCATTGTTGAACAGTGATGGGAACAAGATGTCGATGTTGAATGGGGAAAAATAAAAGAACAAGTGCCAAGGCAAGATGAAAAAGAAGGCATAGGTTCCACAAGTACTTCTTTTGGGTTTAAAAATGGTACATGGCAATGGCGAAAACACTTGGTCAAAACTCGACGCCAATACAAGGAAAAACAAGCTAAAAATAACCATGTCGACAGTGTTCGAGGTGAGAAAATTTTCAAGTTATTCAAGTTTCCTTTGATTGAAGACCAAGGAAGGAACGTGTTAGTTTCTTCAAGGACAATTTTTTTTCTAAAAATTCTCGAAAATTGCAGCAAGATAGAATCTACAACAACAAGACAGGGTCTCTAGAATCAAGGAAAAAGATCAATTTTTATGAAAAGCTCAATTTTTTGAATTCGGGAAAATTCCAGTGGATTGAGACTGGAAGGGTGAGGGGGTTGTACCCTCATCTACATGTTCAGTAATGAAAGATCTTTTGGGGTCTAAAAGCTTCCAATGTGGAGGTGTGATCAGGTGCTCAAAATTATGCTAAAAAATGAAAGTTGTCGAAATGGTGTGGAACCTAAACAACCGCATATATCTCGTCGTTCTGAATCCGGCGCAACTCGTTTCACGAAAAATCGACACCGTATGCTCCCTGAAATGCATTCTGTCCACTTTGTCAAACACGTAAATTTAAAAAGAAAAAAATGCAGGACAATCCAGTCAGCAGTCCGTACAGCTGATTGGGCATGCCCATGTGGAATTTTGACCGGTCAAAGGGAATATTCTTGGCAAATGATATAGTGCCAAGTGGCATGTTTTCATTTGGTTGATTGTGGCGTGATTTGGTTGGTTTCATGAAGGCCAAGCATAGGCTGCCACATGGCCGAGCCAGGAGCCATCACGTGGCAGCCCGAGGGCCACCAAAATTTATGTTAAAGTACGAGCGGAGCAAGCAGGGGTCAAACCTGTGACCTCCAAATGTCAAGCGACCAGTCCTTACCAACACGCCATCACAATGTTTCTTATTAAACTATGGTCTCTTTATAATTTTATTGCAATGTGGTTTGCACATTGGGCGTGGGGGTCGGGGTCTAGCCCCAGCCCTGGTCACGACCATGGGTGGGAGGCTAGCCCTGTGCCCCCCCACTAATCGTAACCACAACATTTAAAATGCTGACGCCATGTGAACTAACTACCGAGACCGTCGCTGAAGCCATTGGGTGGCTAGCCGCCTGCCTAACCACCCATACAAGCCATAACTGTATCCACTGTAACATTTATTGTTGGCAGTTAGCCCAAGCATGCGACGTTTTATTATATAATTTTTTTTATTAACTATATATGATATGGTTTAAAATACAGATTTCAAGCCTTATTGGGAAAATTAAGGTGCCCACAATTTGCGCCAGGATTTGATGAAATTGACACTCAGTTAACGGAATTCCGGGCGAATTTGTAGGTTCGGTGCCAGATTTAGTGGAAAATGTAGAACGAATAGTGGAGGAACTATGGGAGATCATAACTTGATCAATTTTGACCAAATTCGAGGCAGAAAGATCTACACAGGCATTTTTTGGCGTTCTGGAGCTGATGGAACAAGTTTCATAACTGTTTAAGCATTGTAAACATGTGTAATCACACTTTTGAGCATATTAGAAGAGGGCCAAGCCATTGGAAGTGACGCAGAAACTCTGCAATAAATCACATACTTGCACAAAATACATTGTGTGTTTCAATTAACACGGAATTCTCATCAAAATCGTCATAAAAACCACTTTCAATTTAACTCAAAATATATATAAATAGAGAGAACCGAACACAAACAAAATACTGGTATATAATCACAACAAGAAATTTCATATTCAAACCATTTTGGCCGAATATTACAATTGTTGGCCTCTCGTCTCTCGCCCCTTTACATAAACTCTCACACCATTTCTCTCTATATCTCTCTCTGTCTCTTTTCATCCTCACACAAACCTCATATTTATACATAATTGTGGATTAATTTCAATCCATGATTTCCTCCACAAATATCCCAACCAAATCCTTAAAATACCTTTATCCCTCCTTTAACTCAACTAAGTTCCATTTAAGGAGTTCCTAATCCCTAAATTATCTATCTAACTCAACTCCACTTATATCCTCAATTTATTAAGAGAATATTTACAATAAACCTCACACTCAGATTTTTCTCTTAATTTATTTTAAAAATGACATAATTTGTAAAATAATTAAAAAAACATCACCCACTAAATCACACAAATAAATAATGAAAATTAGGCAGGATGCTCCTGCATCAGGAAGCTAGACCAAGGAGATGTAGACCAGACGGGGTGAAATCCTTCATCATGTTCTGTTGTGTTACTGTTTATGGTGATGTTCATGTCTGTTAGATGTTGTTGTTTAGTGTTTTGTTTATGTTAATTTGCTCAATAAGTTCACATAAAAACACATAAAAACTCATGGTTAACTTGCAATTTACCTCATAATCCTCAAGCACTTTGTTTATATTATGAATTGGAATTTAGCACATCAAACACTAATTTTCCCATTCAGATCAAAATATCACATATGGAACCATAATAATAGAATGAAAAACATACAAGTAACCCTAATGCTTACAACAACCATGAATCACATATTTGCATGCCAAACATGCACACTTGTATGATGATCTTCTCTTGCCTCGAGGTCTAATGTTGCAACTTCACTATGATGGTTTGTATCTCCTGCTCTATCTTAGCCAACATATTAGCATCATAGCATAACAATATCATCATGATGACCTAATTGCATACAATGACCTTATGCACAACAACCTTCACCAAACCAATGCAAACTTGACCATATGCACCCACTTGAGATGTAACCAATCATGAACGACCAATGCATGTCCCACATATAGCATCACATAAGTAAGCATACATGGAAAACACACAAGAATGACCAATATGTGACCTAGCATAAACAAGCAATGCATGTACAACATGTAGCAACACATAAGCAAGCATGCACGAACAATACATAAGTAAGAACCACACATAATCGGTCATACCCTCATGACAACATATTGGCAACAACACCATCAACACTTCAATAGAGACACCACCATTTCTAACAAGCACATATATACCATAATTATACTACACATGCATGCAACCAACATAAATGCATGATCAACACACCACCCATCCAGTTCAAGAGTTGACCCATGCTTTGATACCACTGTGTAACACCCTCCTCCTAAATTTACCCAAGTAACCGACCAACCAGGGTAAACATGTGATGAGAGGCCACTAATATGAGATTCAACCTCCTAGATGACCTTAAGGAACTAGAATTGACATAATCAAGACAAACACACCTTACACAATATCAACAACATCTCCAGAAGGTAACCCAACCTTCAAGACCCCTAACCCCTAAGGGAGACTGAATTTTTGACCATAGTCGTGGGAATGCCAAGGCAAGGTAGTGGTTGGGAGCCTATAGTCGCATGCACAACACAACAAGCATGTGGCCAGGGCCCCAATTGGTCAGTTATGTGCTTGCAACTCCGGGATTTGTGCCACATTTTCAACCCCAGAGCCCAGGTCACTGCCCAGAACTTCATGACACTTTAGGAGATGATAAATAACATTAAAAAAAAGGTACGAAAGAAATCACATCATCAGGAACTCATCTGGACCCCTCCTAGCCATGACAGACATTTCTTCAAACATGTCACAAACATTTAATCTACAGGTGTAAACATCAAATTTAAGCATAGGGGTATCAGATTTATCTGAGAATCACTAAGAAGCATTGCTCCATCATTAGTTGCAATACAATCTATTTGACCATATATACATTGTGCTTTCATTTACGAGTAAAAACATGGATAGAGCCATACATCATCATTGATAAAATACATGCTTATAACCAACATAATAACAAAAAAAATACCATGGATACAACAGCAATAGAATCCACATAATAACCAGTACATTTTCATAACAAATACGAAAGGAATTATCTATTCATTACTGAATGTAAAAACCAATCAGATATGGGACTTCCATGACAAACTCGGCCATACATTGGTTGATCCAAATCTTACTTCAGCCAATAACCCCATGCCATATTCCAAGCATGAATGTGGGACTTCATCAAACACATCAATCAAACCACTCCATGGCTTCCATAGGCCAAACCACCTCAACCCTCAACCAATGATTCCACCTCACGGTCGGACATCACAACTATCACAAATTGGTCTCTACCCAATTTTTTCTAGGGCTCTAGAGTGTTTGTTCCGACCGGGACTTCTAGGACTAGTAACTCAACCCCAACTGTTACAAGGATTCCAGAGCGTTTGTCCAACCAGAGCTTCCAGGACTAGTAACCCAACCCATCTAGTGTTGGACTCACAATTATCGTTAGACCAAAACCTGCAGGCCTTAGTCTTTGTTACAATCACCAGAGTTAGGATCCACGAGAGGCGGTTAGTCCATGTCGCAAAACACACGGGGAGCGTTGAACCCAATGTCCAACAATCTCCCCCCCAACACGAGCCGAGTGAGTTTCGAACTTGAGACCTATCGCTCTGACACCACTTGTTGGACTCATGATTTCCATTATACTAAAACCCACAGGCCTTAGTCTCCGCTACAATCGCCAAAGTTAGGATCCACGAGAGGCGATCAGTCCATGTCGCGAAACACACGGGGAGCGTTGAACCTAATGTCCAACACCTAGGGCTTCTAGAGTGTTTTTTCAACCAAGGCTTCCAGGACTAGTTACTCAACCCATAGTTGTCTGTCGGGCTTCCAGAACGTTTGTCCAACCAAGGCTTCTAGGAACTAATAACTCAAACCACAACTAAGGAATCATGAAAACCAACTTGAAAACCATTAATGGAAATCAACCCATAACAAAATGGCTATACAGGAAATGTAAAGGCTAGGAAAATCCACATGCATACACCATGCATGCCAAAAATAGTGAGGAAAACATACATGCAACTCTATACCTGCACTTATAATATGTTGTAGATGTTGATCCCGATGTCTGCTTACACTTTCCTACTCTTACTTTTCCTTCTTGCTCCAAATCATCAAGTATCCACACTGTTAGTATGAATCCTTTGTCGAAGTGTGCGAAAAAAGACCACTTTAGCTACGCATAACTAATAGCCCTAACATCAAATATGGCTGCCAATATCTTCAGATCTGCAGTTAGTTGATTAAGACAAGAGCTGCAAAAACCAGATCTATGCATAGAAAGACATTAAGCAGTAAAAAGAAGGTTTTGCTCCATATATCCAATAGACAAGACAAGAACAATTTTTGAAAGAATTTTTTGTATTAAGGGCACCTGAGAGGAAAACAAGAAGATGTTTCCAATTCTCCTCAATGGGATGGCCTAAGTCCTCAGCACTTCGCATCTAGCATTTCTCTCTCCCGTTGGTGTAGAAAACCCAGATAAAGATAGAACCCAAAGGGAGTTCACACAACAAATAATATAAAATATGACAATGATAATGGCTCAAAAGTCGTACCAAGAGTTTAGGATCCGTAGTGATCTAATAGGCAACAAAAGGTGAAGAATGAATGGGAAAACCCTTCTATTTATAACAAAATATCGAGTTAGTCTAAAGATTGGTGCATAATTAAAATATTATTAACCAAATCTAGATCCAAATTTTGTGGAATATTTTATTATATTTGGTGGAGGGAAAAGGAATTTGTCTTGAGTCAAATCCCCTTATTTATAAATAATAAATAAATGAGTGATTTATTTATCATTTTAAGGATGTGGTTGGGTAATAATAAATAAAAAAATGATTTATTTAATTATTTATGGGTGATTTAGTCATATTAACAAGGAATATTATTTAAATAAGGTTTAAATAATTATTCCTAGAAAATAATAAGATAAATATAGATTTATCTAATTAATTTCTTTGTTTTGGGTTAAACATGACCAGGAAAATCAAACAAATATAGGTTTGTTTAATATTTCCTTTTGGGGTTTCCTGTTTAGACCATAAACAACCTAATAAACGTGTTTTATTAATTTATTTTACATAGTGAAGGCAATTTTACTTAGGGTAAAATTGGTCTTACATGGTGTACTTGGATCCATCTAATGATAGTAGGTTAGATGACTAAAAAATGGTGTAACAGATTTCCCCCCAGCGTGCGAGTGTTAGGAGAAAATCATATGACCGAAGTACGTTGTAAGAACTCAATCACTAGACATCAAAAGGGAAGTCGGAGAGAGAGATGTAAGGTAGACTAATGTGCTGAAGAACTAGACTCTGAGGAGACGAGACTTATAGGTGCAACAAGTCTCTTTTTATGAGAGGGTACTTGTGCTAAAGGCGGCGGGGGAGGCATACCTATGCCCGCCGAGACAAAGTACAAAAGAATATTGTGTCCAGTAAACAAGGGGCGAGATATAAATTACAACTAGGCATAAACATGAGCAGGATAGAGAAATATCTGATGAAGGATCCCATACGAGCATGCTTGGGATAACGGCGGGACTTATACAATAATATGCGATATATGAGATACAAATACGGCCAAATGCCCCACGAAATGGGAAGGGCTCACAAAATCTGACTGATACATGCAAATCAAAGAGGCGCTGCAAGTGGCTAAGGCGAACATCATCAAATATCTGGAGCTGCATCGAAGGCTGCAAGGAGGAGGTCATCCGGGCATGTGGGGGGCTACCTGCAGGGCCACCCCCTCATGAGGGTTGGGACATCTCACACACACCCGGGAATCATCAAGAGCTGCTGCTGTATCACTGAACCATCAAGTATACGGATCTCGGTCATGCTGAAAGGAGATTTGGAGTTAGAGAAGCGATCCAAGTCAGGTAATGAGAAAACCCTTTGCCTGATCCGAGGCACCGAACAAGAGTGGAAGCTGGAACCAAGGTACACCGCCCTCTAGACCGGTCTTCTGGAATGAATGAGCTGATGTCGACAGAAGGAGGTCCGCCATAGGTGAGGCAATGAGAGATCCTCAACTAAGGCGCGAGAGAAAATAGTCGAGCGACTGACAGACTAATACCAATGATGATGGTGAAATGGAGGGGACTGAGTAGCGAATGGACGACTTCCCTTGTTAGAGCATAAAGGGCGTGAATGACATGGCAGCGACTGACACAATATCATGAGGGATAGGGGACAGTGGGATTTAAAGCCATAATGTGCGACACGAGAGAGGGATCAAGCAATGAAGGATGGAGGACTATGGCGGGGTACGAAGGGACTCGGGATAGACTCCATGAATGCGATGATGACTCAACTTGGATGCTCTAAACAAGGGCGACTCGATGGTACTGCCACACAGAAAAGAGCCCATGGGGGACCCAAAAAGCATGAGTACAAAATGATATCTCATGATGAAAATCGACACAAACAAAGACAAGTATGGAGGCAAAGTGGTGCCCCAAGTACAAGTGTTGTAAGTGAGGAAATTCGATTTTGGGGGGAAGTGAAGTGATCCATCTTGGACAAAATGTGTCCTGGTGAAGTATCAAATCAGGAAAAACTAACAGATACCCATTTGAGGGCTCGGTGAGAGCTTTCCAATGGTGCAGACGGTTTGTCAAACGGAGCTACAGTATGGTCGCAGCGAGCGAAAGAAGAAACAAGGGTTCTCTTTTAATAAGGCAGTTTTCCCTCCAAATCCACTCATTTTCTAGTGTTGCTATTGTGGAGGTAGAGAGGAGAGAAGGCCCTAAATCTTGCAGCGAGCGTAGCGGACAAACCGACCGTTGGAATCGAGATCTGTCAGTTGCAGGTAAGAGGTCTAACCTTACTCTTTCATTTTGATGGATTGAAAGTTCAGATTAGGGCCCAAAATCTCAGGAACAAACCCCCTTGCATCTTTTCGGTCGGGTCGCACTTTTTGGGCCAAAATCTGCGACCTGGGACGCAGGTTTTGAGCAAAAAGGTGCGACCTGTCCCAGGATTTGGCTGAAAAGTGCGACCTGGAAGATGAGGGGGTTGTAGTGTTGTTTGATGGCTGAGAGTTGGGTTTTTTGTGTTTGGTTACAGTATCCCCTATCTGTAGGCTGACAAAGATGATGTTTTTGTGCAGACATGGCAGATATACAGGTGAACTGGAGAGAGAGAGACCTGGGTACATTACGGGCAGAGATCCAGGCAGATCAGGGTGTCCGTCATGTGTTGGCCAGGTTTGGGGTTCTGAAGTTTTTGGAGAACCCTTTGTGGAGAGCTGGAGAGCCCTTGTTGGCCCGGATTATCAGTTATTGGGATCCAGAGCATGAGGTCTTTGTAGTGCAGGGGCACAGGATCGAACTGACAGTCCAGGATGTGTATTTCCTGACAGGTCTCCCGCCACTTGGGATGGTGGGAAATACGTAGCCAGTGTTACCGCGGGGGCGGAACATCATGGAGTTTGTGGAGCGGCATTGTCGACCGGGTCTCCAAGTCAAAGGGACTCGGATACCGATCGGGGACCTAGAGAGATTGGAGACCCGGGCAGTGGCCGCAGCGGTGTTGCGGATCCTGGGCAACCAGGCGTTCCATCACATCACTGGGGGGCAGATGATGATTGTAGAGAGTGTGTTGAGTGGGACCTACTATGGGTGGGCCCAAATGATGTTGGTGTCGTTAAAACGACAGCTGTCACTTTGCAAGCTGCAAGTGAACCACGATTTCTCATATGGGACTTTATTATGCTCCTTCTTTTTTGAGAAGATCCCGACCTTACGACCTCGTATACAGCTCTCATATGGGGGCCCGAGAGAGCCCAGGATGCGCCGGTGGGGGCGACTACTGTGTAGAGGAGGAGGAGGGGCGGTCAGACGGGTGTTTCGACCAGAGTTTTTTGCCCATTGGGATCAGATGCCGTTATACATAGACGACTATCCCTATAGTGGGATGAGTTATTGTGGAGATCCGGACCTGCCACTTCCGCCTGGTCGAGTATGGGGGCTCGATGGTAAGTGACAAATTACTCTCCAAGAGTGCTCCAACAAAACTCTAATATCCAAGAGTATGAGAGAGAGAGAGAGAGAGAGAGAGAGTAATGAGAGCTCCAAAACTGCACCAACCAAGTCCTCACCATTGATCCTCAAAAGCCTTTTTATCAATGAGGTCTCTATTTTCTTCATTTTCCATTATTTTCCTTCAATTTCCTCCTCACATGCAACCTGTGACCTTCCACCTTCCTTTTCTCCCATTTTCCATTATTTTCGTAAATAAAATCTCAATTAATGTCTCATGCCTTTTCCATTGACTTTTCCAATTTCCTTAGCCATAATAAGCCGAATTGAACACCCATTAGGATGTTTTGCCCACTATTCATCTTGGAATACGTGTCCCATCAACCGTGGTGTTATATGTTTTTTACATGGATTTTTACTGGGTATGTTACAATGATAATATAACATCCCTCTTTTTTGTAGCATCCTTTCTCAAAGTTGTGAGGATTGATTAGCTTGGTTATCTACTTGACAAATTTTGATCTCAAGGAGCCTAAGAGAATGGGATCTTTTGGAGATGATTAGCTTCCTTATGACACCAATCTTTAATGGAAACATTCCTATTATTAGAATGGAAGGATTTTGAAACCATTGTATGATTATTAAACTCAAATCCTACATAGCTATTAAACTTCGTATTCCCAATTCAAATGGAGGAGTAGGCCCTAAAGAAGGGTGCAGGCTTTAGTTTGGTTATTTGAAGATTCTCCAAGACCCCATGCAAAGTTTGTTTCTTGATTTCCTCCAGCAACAATAATGATCCCTCTTGCACCTATGACCCCTCCATCTCTTATTATGGCTTATTGAATATGTACAAGATTTTGGAAAAGCGTTAAGATATAAGCAAGTTTGTTTGGTGTTTAAGGATTGCCAAAGCTTATGTAAGAGTAAGCTAATATTGTAGTGAAGAGACTTTATTTATTACCATAAATTTGACAGGAATCTAGTCGAAATTTCAAGTATAAGCAAAGTCCTACCAATAATCCAAGATCTTTACATAGTGGAACAATGTCCTTGGGAATTTAGCCCAATTTTAAATTGATTGAAATTATCAAAATTTTAAATCGCTAAAAACATTGACCTTTTTATATTCATATATAACAACTAAAAAAATGTATTACAATGTTAGATAAACCTAATTTATATAACCATTTTCTTTATAATATTAATTTTGACATAATATTAATCCTCACTTATTTTTAAATAAATTAACATGTTATAATTATAATAAAACCGATACATTTTACACAAATTTAATTTACAAATATGTGACATTGTGTGAAACATCTATCAAATCCCATAATTTTTATTGTGTAATAAATGGGAAAAAAATGAAAAAACTATGATTAAAATGCCATATTTTTTATCCACCAAATGTATTTTTATTTTTATTAACCCCTTCCCGCAGGGACTATAACATTCGCCTCTTTGTTACAGTGTGTTGAATCTAATTATTTGGCTGTGTTTTTTACAATTTTAACCAAATTTTTGGGAAAATGTTGATTATTTCTATTTTTCCCGTGAATTTAAAAATGATTTTCTCCTTTATGGAAATCGTATTTTTAATTTTCGATTATTTGAGTGAGATCTGATAGGACATATATTCCCTGCTACAAGGCATTTTATTTTCACTATTTGTCAATACCTGAATTCTCTATGAATTAGTTGCTGGAAACAAGGAATGAATTTATTTATAAACTTTGTTGCAAAGACCAAGCAGATGGACTCAAACCACATCTTTAATAGACTTATTTATTCTCAGACCTCTCGTGTCAAGACGAAATGGAGTAACAGAGGAGCGTTGCTGCAGATACCATGATTTTAACAGACTTATTCCGAAACCTCCCTTGTCAATATGAAATTGAAACATAGGGAAAAGAATGGATATATATCTATAAAACGGTGCTTTGATTATTAAAGTATTGATGCCTAGACTGTTGATATCATTGTGATTTCGATCAGGGTTTCGACTGTGAGGGTTAATCGGTGTTAATGTCCATGGCGGTGTGGCCAGAGGAAGGGTCACACTTATCATTCTCAAATTGTTGTATCCCGAACAATGAACTAATTACAATTGTGCAAAGGTCATTCATGGAAATTTTGTCATCGAATAGTTCGCTTATTTTTCTCCTCCCCATGTATTGGGACTTATCTCACAAGTCATTGCATTGAGAAATTTTTCATTTCACATAATTATTAACTTTACTATTTTTCTTTTATATGCATAGAAAATTCATTAATATAAAATAAATCCACTAGTGTTTTCAAATCCAAAGTTCTGCAAAATGTAAGGAATGCATTTAAATTCAAGATTGGAATTCAAAGTTTACAACAGAACAACTCAATTCCGATGATGATGGTTAATAGATTAAGCGGTTTAATATAAGAATATATCTCTTACTCTCCTATAAGAATTGTTTAACCAAATTGCAACACTCTTAATCTAAATTAATCATGGATTGGAATTCCAACACACGGTGCGGACCTCCGCTCATTGTGCAAGAGTACAAAGCTTTGCACAAACTCGTTCCACACCTGCACATTACCCACTTTTGCACAAATTTGTTATGCACAATTTCCTTGTGTGGAGGACCAAGAGTTTTGGCAATGGCAGTGGATGATTGCAGATAAAAGTGAACCATGTCTAACAAGCGTATTCATTTTATCCACTAGTTGAGTTAAACAAGAACAATTGTTTTGAATAATGTATTTTTAATGGCAAATGTCAGAAAGAAAGTCAACTCTCCTCATCTTTCTTCTCCTTCAGACGAAATGTCATAACTCGGTAACATCATAAGAAAAGTTAATGTCCTCTACAAAATCTCAATGTGCAGAGTAATTTAATACCATTTCTCTTTCAAATCACATGTCAAGGAAAGAAGTCACCACATAAATAGTTGATTAAAACTAGAAAAATATAATGATGGTAAGAAAGTAAAAGGCAAGGTAATTATTATGGAGTGTGATGTGATATTGTATATATAGAACTAGATATCAAAGATATGGAAGATTTATAGATACTTGGTCACATGGCAAACTAATTTAAATTAACAACTAATTACGAAATTCAACATCAATTTTGACGTACAAAGACCTAAATTGGAGATCAATTTCTGGTCTCTCACGTACGAGAACATCAGCTTCATTGTGTTCTACTTTCCTTCCCATTAACTTTAAATTTCATCATGAGAATCAGTAAGATGGAGCATCGGGTTGCGAAGGCATATGTATGCATCTCCAAATCCAATATCTTGTGGGCTCATCCATTTTCGGATTGTGAAATCATGGGGGAAACCATTTTTAATTGCAAAGAATAGGAATGCATATAAAAGTGTCTTAGATTCGAAATATTTCGAGGATATTATATATTTGACACGATGTTCGTTGTATCCCATAGTGATGACATATGCATTTTTTATGGCACCTATAGTTAACTACACAATTAATGGTTTCCACCAATTGTTTTTCATCCCTTGAGCATGTCACTTGGCTTACTATGCCAAAAACAAACTCTTTTGATTGACTCTATCACTGAGTTTTTGGAGCTAAGAAATTCCACATGATGGGAGTATATATGCAGCACTCTTGCATTGTCCTCTTAAGTATTCCAATGTAGAGCATTTGAACTATACTATAATCAAATTTATAGGTGGTACTTACGTGGTCATTCCTATAAAATTTGACATCAACTACTAGAGTGGTTAAAATTTAAAATACTGCAAGCTAGGTCATGAGTTTGATCAACTACGTCAATGGCCTAAAGCAATACAAATGTTTGCTAGGTCATGATTTCGATCAACTATAGCAATAGCCAAAAGCAATAAAAAAGTTTGACCTACTATATAGAAATGATATGACCATAATCAAACCAATACGATGCCAGTTAATGATTTATACCTACATAATAATTATTGCAAATATGTTTTGAATAAATGCATGACAATAGGTATGATATATGGTGCATGGAACACATCTTACCATATAACTTTAAAAGTATACATTGTAGTAGCATTACAACTTGAATTATCACTCACGACATCCATGTCCCTTTGCTCTAAATTGCTCAAAGTTCTTTGCTCTTTGGAATCTCAATGCGCCATAATGCTAAACTGTATATATATCAATGTAAGTACTAATCCATAGAACGAATTGCTACCTCACAAGGATTTAACACAGTGAGAATGCAAACTTGCAACCTCTTAAAATGATTTAAGATTCATGCACGAGAGTCACACCCATATATTTGACATGATATGCCATAAATTTTATTTTGAATAGAATAACTCGACTCATTCAAATCTAGAGTCAAACACCTTGATGGAGTGAATATTATGTGTAGATCAATGTGGGAAACACCATGGTGTAATGATGGGATTGTTGTGGTGAGAATGGTAGTTTTCGGACCGTGGCAACCTTGGTTTTGGCAAATGAGCAAATTAATTGAGAAGACTCACAAACATTGCAACACATCTCAAAGATAGTTTATTGTTTCAAGCCTTTTGGAAAAATTATTTCATGCCCAACAAAAATACCCTAGCACCCTCTTAAAAAAAAAAAAATTGGGTTATATTCGTCGAATCTTATGCAAAGTGTGAGGATAATGTGATATGAGTGTGCGTAGTGTAATGGATATTGTCAACATGGAACCCTGGATGCTATACACATTTGTCGAGCTATGAGGAGACATCAAGACAATAGCATAAAAACTTTGCAGGTTCAAAAATGTCATAACCACAAATACCCTTACTCGTCAAACAAGCGTCACACTTTTGATCTTTGTTCTTGTTGACATCCCATGTTATCTTAAAACCCATATCATTGAACTATTCTTGCCCCGATAAGGAGTCATCATCAATGGACAAGTTCGGACTAATTGGTATTTGAAGATGTGCTTCACAAAGACATGTTTTCATAACCCCTGGTACCGATCTGTAGTACCAAACATCGTCACAAAATCTTCCTTAGCGCAACACTGATGTAGTACTACTATTTTCCACCACACTTAGATTGCAGTACCCACAAAGTGAGACATTAGCGAACGTATTTGGGCGGATATGAAAGTATGAACTCGACCATAGTAAGTTATAGTTAGTTGAAAGATCGCATTTAGTGACCTAGTAATTAGTGTGGAAAATTGTCATGGAGTTATTGCTAGTATTGGGCAACATGTAGGGATCTGACATGTGATAATATTGGTCTCCATTGATATTAATCAGAGGATTGTCACCATGTGGTACGCACTCAAGCTGGAATTGAGGGTCATTGTTGGATAGATTTTGCATGAAGCAAAATATGTTTAAATATGTTAATTGCAGATTATATGGGAGTTTGTTTCTAGTGTGCATATCTTTCCGCACATGGAAAGTTCTACACAAGAAAAAATATGCAAAGACAAAGCTGCCAATTATAAGGACCACCACAAATTAGGGGGAAGTGGGGAAGTTCTTTGTACGGAAGACCTCCTCTGCACAATGAACTTCCACACAATAAACATAACTCCATATGTGTGGTAGTGATGAATGTACATTGTTGGAAGGAGGAACAATCCTATTTAGAGATATAACTATATAATTTGTATCATTAATATTGTTTTTTTATAAGTTATTGAAAACAAAAAATAAACGAGCCCACGGTACACAATGAAAAATCAGTAAGAAGCCTATGAGAGATCATGCAATGAACCATTTATGCTTGAGCTAGGCCTACTTAGATTTTGGCTTAAAGGGGACCGGTTGGGATGGACATTTGAGAGGAAAATGAACCTCCCGAGCACTAGGAAATTAGGAATTGTATGTCGACCCAATGACAGTGTTGTTCCACATCATCTGTATTGTTCAGTAACAACGAACCTATCTGACTTCCAGCTTTCAAGGAATGTAATTGATGGAATAAGCTTTACCTTGTTTTTTCTCTGCAAGCTTATCCATTCATTCATCGGCATAGAACCTCAGGTGCTATGTACGCGGAAAACGTACTAAAATTGTAGATCTTGAAAGCGTTCATTATAGTAAACAAGATTCATCTTGTGCATTTGGGTGCAAATACAGTCGTTACTGCTAATTATTTGACATTTTACATTTATAAACAATATTGATATTGTAAAATTAGCATGACATGCAACAAAAAAAAATTCTATGATTAATGTCCCAATGTATTATTGCTATCGAAGAGAAGGAACAAATATGTTATGCAAAAAAAACATATATATTTGTTGGTATGTTTTGATACTTTCAGTATATGTCCAAACATATATGAATTCTATTATATATAGATGATCTACAATCTCAAATACAGGTGATTATGTTGCAGGTTTTATGCAGTGGAAGTGGTGCTCGCGCTTGAGTATTTGCATGAGAAGGGAATAGTGTATATAGATATGAAGCAATACAACATATTGGTCCAAGACAATGGCCACATTATGCTAATTTATTTCAATCCCTCCCTTCATCTATTCCCCAGTGTTAATCAAACCATATCAGTACATGAGTCTAAATATAGTTACAAATCTTGTTCAGATGAGGAGAGGTTGTTCAGGTCCACTAGTATTGATGGGGAAGTTGAAGAAACCATGGAGTCCCATTCATTCATCAACACAGAATAGTACATAACACCTCCAATTGGAACCTTTCCCAATTCAAATTCGGTAACTATAAATCCTATAGGAAAAGAAACTATTGTTATATTTTTTAGACGACCGCAAATCACGATATGAAAAATCAATCGATGAACCAGTGAGAAAGGAGCACCTGTTTTCTAAATAAAAACCATCACAAGAATATGAAAAGAAAGAAATTACTCGTCCACACTCTAACTAGACCACATCAACATGCACATTTAAGACTATAATATCTATCTCTATATGATCTCAAATCCTATCTAGAGAGCTAAAGGAACTCGAGTAGAAGATGAGCAACATCTCGTCAAATTATACAGGGAAAATACAAGTAGAACCATTTACCATCTAAACATCTTCCACTACTACATTTACCACATTTGTTGTTGCCTTTTGTACCTCTACCGAGTTGAATCTAGTTGTTGGCGAGACAAAATTAGGTGGGGGCCACATTTTGAGAATCGTATACACAATTCCACACTCCACACTCGTTTCGGGATGCTCTAGCTATGCAAAGGAAGTTCATTATGCGAAGAATTCCTCCACACAAGAAAAGCTTCGCACACTACTTAAACAGTCCAATGAACTTTGACAAATGTTTCAATTTCTTGCAGTTTGTCACAAACTCTAACAAATGTTTCAATGTCTTGCAATTTGTTAGCATCAAATAATTCAACCTCCTTAGGTCACACTCGAGCGAAGTGTGTAACGTCTCCAGGAAAGTGGTTTTCAATATGAGCTCTTCCAAACTGATAGATTGTCCAATGGCACTTGGCCAATACTTTAAGTTTCTAAGCATCAAATATAAATTTTTTGGGGATGCTTGATGTGCAATTTAAGAAGGAAATACTTCAATTTTGTCACAACTGGAGATCTATGTACTCAAGTGCGCTAATGTTTCCAAAACTTCCGATCGACAAGATTAAATTAAAGCAACCATTTAAATTAAGATATTTGAGCCTTACTAAATCTCCAAAGGAACCTAAAAGCCTCGTTTATCTCCCTATCGTGTTCTTCTTTGGGAAGATTCAACTAAAACATCTCACAAATTTGGCACTAATATCGCATACATTGATTCTCATGACCAATTTTAACATTTATTTTATCAAAAAAATATTTGCAAAAGTAAGGTGATAGCACATGTTCATCATTCCCCCTTTTACCCACAATTTATAATCTAACATTTGTTTTTAAAGCTACGCAAGAATTCATTTTTCTTCGCTCCATAAATTTCTCATCGTGATTTTGTTCTTTATTTTATGTATTGTCTTAGCAATTCTTTGCACATTAATTTCTTGCATTTTCTCTCTTAAATCTTTGCAAATGTGTGCCAATAGTCCCCTCGCTCACCCCATTATATATATCCACATATATGTGTATATATAATGTGTGCCTAAGTAGCTATTTGTAATTGATAAAGCGTCGGGCAATAACTCTGCTAGATCATTAATGAAATTTACGTGAATGTGTATCAAAATATGTAAAATGTTAAAAAATACACACAACAATTAAACTCCATTTTTCGCCTTCATATTGTTCGAAGCTCGAAAATCCCATGATCTCCATAGCTTGTGTTTGTAGGTGTGGACAGGGTTGTTATTATTATACGCATGGTGCCTTTAGCGTGGCCATAGGTTCAAACAACGAAGACTTCATTTGCTAAAATATGAAGGCTCCGTAAATCGATATGAGGGTTGCAAGAGCTTATTTTATTTTTCTGAGTGATCCTAATGGTTGTTAAAAATGCAATAAGAATTTCCTAATTTAGTTTTTCCTTTGACTAAATTAAGAGAAAATCGAAATTCCACATCAAAAGACAGCTTGAATGAGTTAACTGAGTTATTATCAATTAGTTAGCTTAGTTAATTCGAATTGGGGGATGAACTTGAGTTGTGTATAGTGCTTCCTAAATTTTAGGAGCCTAGGTTGCGTTGATTTCAATTGTAACAATTTAATTCAGTTAAATTGAGTTAAGGTTAGTTAAACTAGTTCTAACTGTTGGAGGAACTAGTGGGAGGTCTAGCAGTGGGGTGCATCTTCAGTGTTTAACTAGTTAACTAATAAATTAGCCTAAATTAACTCATGTATGCTTGAAATTCGAGTTAACCAGTTGATATTGGAGTTTAAGGGAAATGTACTTTCAATTGTAGATTTTTCCAAGTTGTACTGGTCATGCATGCAATAGAAGGAAGGCCTAAAGGAATTGTGCAATTCTTAATGATTAATTTCCCTAATTAATAGGGGCTAATTCCTCATCAAACAACACAAAGAAATAGGAGCTTGGAAGGCTTGAAATTTGGGTAAGTGTTGGCCAAAGTCAGTCAATCAAGCAGTGGATAGAAGATACAAGTGTAGGTTGAGCTCAAGGTTAAGCAGAGAATATTGTATTCATTTAGATTCTTTGATTAATGCAATATAGATAGAACAGGGTTTTGAGCAGTTTCTTTCCCCTAGATATATCTTTATGTATGTGTGTTGAATCTGGCATTTAGGCTATGAACTACACGAGCGGAGGTTCATAAATTGTATGAGCAATCATGCTTCATTGAAGTGCAAATGTGTTTGAGTGCAAAGGTTTATGTTTCTTCTCCACACACACCATCCTTCCGCACATACCATCTTTATGCACATACTTAAAAGTGCATAACAATTATTTAATAATGCTAAATGTAATGAATGTTAAAATAATAAATAAGCAAATCTTTTCTTTATTTAATATTTAGGAACGTATTTTCACATGGAATGCTTCCTCCCCACAACATCTGCGACCCACATTAATTAATAACATCTTCAAATGTCAATGAATGATCAAAAGGCACTATTGAGTGCAGAAGTAGTTATGCAGGAGAGGAGTGTGCGAAGGAAGTTGTGTGGAGGTGACTGTGCAGAGACAACATGTGCAAAGAACAAATGCTTGTGTGGAGATATTTCACTATGCAAAAAGCTTTATGTAGGTGGTTGTGTGGAGGAAGCATGTGGCAAGACATAAATGTATACATTTAATCAATTGATTAGTGATAGTAGTAGGCAGGGACTATGCTGCATTACAACTATTATTCTTTCTTATTTATTTATTTTAGGTTAATTATTCATCTTAAAAAAAAAAATTGTGTTTTTCATGTTAGTGCCAAGTGAATGGTCACTCGTGTCATTCTCATAATTTGAATTCATATTGTTATTGGAAGCAACGGGTCAGAAAAACCAAACAACTATTTTGAAAAAATAGGGGCATTAATCACAAACAACATAAATTCAAAAAAAAAATAATGAAACAAATATAATCATTGTCCTTCATTAAATGTGAGTCAGTTAAGTTTGGATGCTTGGACACTTGGCAGGAGAGGAGTGATGCTTCCCTGGTTGGCCTAGACACGAAGTAAAGGTTGATTTCATCGAGATGCATATGCGAGTTTAGGTAATGTGATGGTCTTTGTGATTGGTCATGGATACAAAGCACAACAAAGTTCAACTTTAAACACTTGGCGAGAGAGGAATGATGTGTCCATGGTTGGTTTGGACACAAAGCAAAGGTTGATTACGCCTAGATGCATACGGGAGTTGATGTAATGATATGGTCTCTGCAATTGACCATGGACACAAAGCACAACAAATTTTGACTTTAGACACTTGGCGAGAGAGGATTGATGTGTCCCTGGTTGGCCTAGACACAAAGTAGAGGTTGATTTCGTCAGGATGTATACGGGATTTGATGTAATGTGATGGTCTATGTGATTATACTAATAGTGGAATGAAGTGAGACAATGACACTGGTAACTACTTCTCACTCACAATTTCACATTTTAAGTTAGAAAGTAGCATATTCAACTACATCTTCTCATTTAAGTAACTATTCAGTTGCATATGGGCATGCATATTACTGTTGAATTGTGGAAAGGTTATCAATTTCCCACATTTTCATCTTTATGCATGTAACAACCCTGGTAAAAATCCATGTAAAAAATGTATAATTACCACAGTTGATGGGACACTTATTTCGAGCTGAATGTTGGGCCAAACATCCTAGTGGGTTTTCATTTTGGTTATTATGGCTAAAGGGAATGACAAAAGCATGAAGCATTAATTGACATTTTATCTATGAAAATAATGGAAATTAGGAGAAAAGTAAGGTGAAAGGTTATAGGTTGCATGTGCGGAGGAAAGGGGAGGAAAATAATGGAAATGAAGAAAATAGAGGCTTCATTAATCAAAAGGCTTTTGAGGATCAATGGGCAAGAATTTTGTTAGTGCATTTTTTGAGCTCTCTCATTACTCTCTCTCTATCATACTCTTGGATACTTACAATTTTCTTGGAGCACTCTTGGAGAGTGTGGATACTTGGTGATTTGGAGTAAGAAGGCAAAGGAAGAGAAAGAAAGCATAAGCGGTCACCAGGATCAACAACTACATCGGGATTTGATTGCAGGTACCGAGTTGCATGTATGTTTTTCTCACTAGATTTTGCATGCATGGTGTATGCATTTGTATTCTCATAACCTTGCCATTTCCTGGATAGCCATGGTGTCGTGGGTTTATTTCCATTGATTGTTTTCTGTTTGGCTCTCATGATTATTTAGTTGGGGGTTGAGTTATTAGTTCCTGGAAGCCTTGGTTGGACAAACGCTATGGAAGCTCAGCGGACAACTGTGGGTTGAGTTACTAGTCCTAGAAGCCTTGGTTTGACAAACACTCTAGAAGCCCTAGGTGGGTTGAGTTACTAGTCTTGGAAGCCCTGGTTGGACAAACGCTCTGGAAGCCTTGTAACAGTTGGGGTTGAGTTACTAGTCCTGGAAGCCCTGGTTCAAACAAACACTCTGGAGCCCTGGAACAACTTGGATAAAGACCAATCTATGATGGTTGTGATGTTTGACCATAAGGTGGAATCATTGGTTGAGGGTTGAGATGGTTTGGCCTTTGGAAGTCCTGTAATAGTTGGGGTTGAGTTACTAGTCCTGGAAGCCCTGGTTCAAACAAACACTCTAGAGCCCTGGAACAAATTAGATAGAGACCAATCCGTCATGGTTGTGATCTCCGACTACAAGGTGGAATCATTGGTTGAGGGTTAAGGTGGTTTGGCCTCTAGAAGCCTTGGATTGGATTGATGTGTTTGATGAGATCCCACATTCATACTTGGAATATGACACAACGGTGTTTGGATGAAGTGAGACTTGTCTCAGCCAATCTATGGTGGGGTGGAACATGGAAGTCCCATCTCCAGTTGGTTTTTACATTCAATAATGAATAGCTCTTTTATTTGGTATTTGGTATGCAAATATACTGGTTATTATGTGGATTCTGTTAGGGTCCTATAATAATAGGGTTCATAATTTTTTGAATTGACTTTGATAAGTCTTGTACATATGTACATACCTTGCTTTCTGTAAGTTGTTTTCCCATATTTTGAAAAAAAAAAAAAGGGAAAAAAAAAAGAAAAAAAAGAAAAAAGAGGGTAAAAAGTCCTAAAAGAAATATCAAAGGACTGAGAAAAGAAAAGATCAAAAAAGAATAAAATAGACCCCCCCAAAAAAAAAGAAAAAAGAAAAAAGATAAAATAAGACCTGAAAGTGAGCAAGTCAAAATGCCACTACTATTTACTTTTATTGCAAGAATAATGATTATGTGCAGATTGTCAATAAATGCCATAATCCATTATCAGTTAAATAGTATAATCTTAACTTTTCATGCTTTGAATTTCATGTTTTAGATAGAGAATAAAGATATGTCAAACAATTTAAACTTGACAAATCAGTAGATAGTTAGAGAATAAATGAGGAGCTCAATAGTCTAATCTGAGCCCTTGGATGAAATAAGGTTAGACTTAGATAGATTTATGCTTTGAAAGAAAAATGGATTTAGGGTTGCAAGCTTAAATGCACCCATAAAAATGAAGTAAAAAATGTTAGAATAATGATGGGTAGGTAGAAAGTAGTTGTACAAGACATGTAATAAAGTATCATCGGGCATAAATTACTAATTTCCCCTCCCCCACAATCATCCAAGATTATAAACCTTCAATTAAAGAGGCTAAGAGCATTTCTCTGATTTCTATTGGGACCAGACCCAAAGCTCAATAATTGATTGGTTAAAAATATTGGATTCCCTACATAAAACCCATTTCATCGGCATGTTTACCCTTTTCCAAAACTATGATCCCTTTTCCCAAGTAAAACACCATTTTTTTGCTTAGTGAAAAGTAAAAACCCTACTTAATTAATTTCATTTTCATTCAAAAACACTCAAAAAACCTACAAAATGCATTTTATCCTAAGTCTATGTGTAAAAAATCAAAATGGGACAAATTATGCTTAAAATTATCTATTTACACTTTACTTAGTTTAAAATTATGTATTTTAAATCATTTCATTACATTCTCCATTTCATATTAATTTCTAACTTAAGTATGAAATCCTTATATAAGCAACCCTTCCCATATATATTAATTTCTTTATATATTAATATCCCCAAACCCACTTATTTTAAGTTTAAACCTATGTTTATTTATCACACATGTTAATAAAAAAACCCCGCCCTTTTTCCACATAGGTTTTAATATATCTTATTATTATTACCCGCGCCAACGTATTGAAACATTTGTTAATGTTTTAGTTTTAAACATATAACATTACCCCCCCCCCCCCCCGCCAATCAAATATAAAGTTTTTACATTATAAATATATATATTTATAAGGCTTAAACTTAACCTCGCCGCGTAATAAAACCTTGGGCCCCATGCCCCAATACTGAGCAGCTTCCATAGCCAATCTTAGACGTTTGCATCAAAGCTCCCAGATCTGTCGAACGAAATGCAATATCGCATTTTTAGTTGCACGACCATAACAAAATTCCTAACCACGCGAAATAGGTGGTTTCACCATCTTATCTCACCTCCACGTGGCCCGGGTCTATTGGATCACATCTGATCCAACTAATACCACTTACCGCCTTAATCCAGCATGATAACCACTTGTGGTTTTTGCCTTTGAAGCCCGAAATCCACTATTTCGCCCGATGTGACCACCATTAATTGCAAGTGTTTTAAACCTAAAAACGCCTAATAAATTCTGAACTGCACCAATAATCTTTTTTTCTATGCTATCTCACTGTATTTATCCTCCCGATTAAATAAAACGAAGCCTATGCTTTGTTTTATACCCAGAACCAGTGAAAAACGCCTGCATTTTGCTGTCAAGATTGCTGAAGACAACTGAAAGATACCAGAGACTAGTTAAAACGCCTCAAAACCTATTTCCAAAGACTTATACCTGCTTAAACAGGTATTTTTCGAGAAAATCAAACCTGTTATCATATTTGAAAGAACATTGCTAAAATAAATTGAATACAGTAAAAGCTTAATTTCTCCAAGAAAGCTTTTAGTTGCCCAAAAAAGAGTCAAAACCCTAACAAAATTTTGATAAAAACCCTGTATACTACATTCAATTTTAAAAGGAGAACCTCGAGCTGATTTTAGCTTTTACAGACTTAAAAGAATCCTAAATTACCCATAAATCCTTTGCAGGTAACCCTGACCCTCTGTGCCCAATTTTAATTAATTTTTATCCCAATATCCACTGAAAAAAGCAAAATAAACCCCTGTTTCTTATTTTAAGAACCAGTAAGAGTCTGAAATACAGTTTATAGCCAAAATTAAAGTTAAAATCCAAGGGAAAGACCAATTTATACCCATTTTCATCCAAGAACCTTTGTCAAAGTCAATAAACACTTTTGTAAACCATTTAATCTTACAAAAGAATTCAGAAAGCCCTAAAAACAGAGTTTCAGTTATCCAAGCTTAAAAATGTCAAAATCCAATCCAACTATGTCATCCAAGACTGTAGTTGTTGTGAATCCTCTACAACCTCCTATTGTAGACATTGAACACACACCTTTAGCAGATGTAGACTATAAGATAACAGGTCCAGTTGTTGAATTTAATCTCTTAGACCTCCACTGCTGGAGCTATGAAAATTCCTTAGATCAGGTTGAAGAAGTCCAAATTTGGGAATCAAACCTACCCAAATATGTTGTTCCAGTCACTCATCAATGCCCAAAGGTTATTAGGTTGTGTCAAAGTTATTATTCACCTTAAAATAGAGCAATGATGAATGTAAACAAAGAGGTATTGTTTACAATTGCTGCTGAGTCCATAAACCAGATGTTACAACTCAAACATGATCCCAAAGCAGTTCCTTTGTCAATAGAAGCACTAACAAAGTTGTACATTGGTCCTGATTTTCCCAAAATATTTCAGATTTTCCAAGTCTTTATGCCTTTACATGTGGAAATTCCTCAAATCAACCCTCCATATTCTACTTCAAATTTTCCAGAAGGGTCTAGGCATGTCATTTCCATGCTGTCATTTATCCTAGGATACTTTACAGATGAGCATACTAATGAATCAATCCTAGGTTTCCTATCTACTTTTACACCAGGACAACCTCCTTCCGTCATCTTCAATTATGCTGAGTACATTGCTGACAATATCCATGATCAGCTGGTTGAATTGCCAACTAAAGGAGTGTTTAGATACACATCTTTTCTCTTCCATATGTTTTTGTATTTTCAAGTAAGCAAGTTTCCAGTAACCCTCCAGAAGCTTGATATAGAAGAAAATCCACTTTCAGTCATCTTTTGGACTTCATTGATCAGAAAATAGTTCTCATAAATCACTTTTGTAGTTTTTATAGATAATTTTATCCATCCATTGATCAATATGTTGACCAACACAGAACAGCCAAGGATTGGCGATGAAATGAAGAAAATTCTACAGCTATCAGAGCACACTAGAACTGGTGATTGGTATTTATATGAAAAACATACTGAAATTAGAGTTTTTGGGTCTAATTTGTTGCCCTACAAACTACCTAAATATGTACCAATGAGAATATTTTCCTTGGAGTATATTAGGCAAATCTTAAATTCTGATTCTATCAACTTCTTAGCAGCCAAGAAAAAGACCCAGTTTAAGTTAAAGAATCAGGTGGGGCCATTTATTTGTAATCACAGAGATGTAGAGACAAAAGCAGCAAAGCAATTACTTTAGTACAGATTTGAAGAGAGTTTCTCATGGAACTATGATCCACAAGGACTATTAAGTAAAATGAGGGTTAAGTGCAAACTAACACCCTACATTCATGAGAAAAAACCAGAGATTGAACAATATGTCAATCAAACTGAATGGATAGCAAATAATTTGGTAGATGCAGTTAGACAAGATGATACTAGTCACACCTTACAAACTGCAAATCAAGGAGAAAAATCCACCAAAAGAGTCATAGAAGAAGGAACATACATTGTTGAAACCACAACTGAAACTAGGTTCAAATTAAGATACAATAAAAAGCCTAAGATAAATTCAGTTGCAAAAGAAAAAGTGACTATTGAAGTTCAAGACACATATGTCCCAGTAACAAATATAGATGCTGCTACAGTCATCACAAATGAGCCAGTTACAGAGAATTTGAATGAAGGAAATCCTGATAATTCAAATACACAAATGATAGAGAAACAACTAAATATGGAGGCATCTTCCTCACATACAACAGAAGAAAAAGATCTTGATATTAGAGAAAAATACAAGCAAATTAAGACAAAGAATAAAGAAATCAAGAATGAGATTTATTCTCAATATTTGAAGCAAACACCGGGCATTTAGAACAGACTTTTATCAGCTTTTGACTACTCAAATAAAAAGTTGATTATGTCAGTGCTACAACCAATGGTCAAGATTCCTAAGACCGTTGCACACTACAAGAAATTTGATCTAGAAGTGCCAACAGAAAGCATTTATGCACTAGATAAGATTAAGTTTCATAGGCAGAGTTCAGAGATGTTATATTCTACTATAACCACCAAGGCTATGAGTATCAACAAGCTTTAGAATACAATCATCAACATGAGAGATCAAATGAAGGTTGATAAGGCCTCATCATATGCCAAAGATCTTAGAATTAAGTCTCTAGAAGAGTTAGTTATTCAAGTAGGATATGATCCTGCAAATGTTAAAGCAGCAGAATAGTTAGTGAAGAAAAAGAATGATGACATTGCAGCATTGAGGAAATAACTTAAATTGCCATCAATTGAACATCCTCAAGCCAAAGAAATTGTACAAGGGTAAAATCAGAAGGATGACATAATGAACTTAATTTTTCAATTAATGGGATAGATCAAAGAAATGAAGACTCAAATGGACAAGCTTGTCCATGAAAGAGAAACTACAAAAGTACAAGAAACTTCTACGGTAATTCCCATGGTTACTACTGTTGTGCCTTCAAATCTGGCAGAAGAGTTGGCACAAAAAGAACCACTAGCTACTGCAGTGCCAATGACATCATCTATAACTTCAACCACAGAATATTCTACATCAACAGTGCAGCCCACAGATGAGGCTAGTAAATTAGTGAAAGCCATGGAAGAAATGTCACTTCAAACAAGTGAGATTAACATATTGAAAAAAATGATAGACAACCATGAGGATACAAAGAAGTTAGCTCAAATCAATGACAAAACTCATGAGCAAAGGGCTAATAGGTTAAATGAAGAACTGAATAAACTACAAAAGGATTTGACCTTGAAGGAGCCAATATCATATGTGAAAAACCAGTTATGGAACAAAATCATTGAAGCCATCAATGATGTGTGGCCCTCAATCTAGGTAATATATGAACAAATAGATTTATTGAAAGCAGCATAAACAGAGATTCAGAAAACAAAAGATGAGCTAGGTGATAAACCTGAGCAAGCCTTGGAGTTAATAAAGTTTCTCAACAGTAAAAACAAGCAAGAGTTGGAAGAAATAGAAATCACTGATAGGATAGAGACAATCCTTGAAACAAGGAAATTTCTTTCAAAGAAGAATCTGATGAAACAACTTGAAGAGAAATGTGAAAACATGAACATAGCCATAACCAAGTTTATGGTTAAATTTGAAAATTTGAGGCAAAGAAGTTTGCCTAACATTCTGGTCATTAATGACAAACTTATGCCACAGGAAGATTATAATAAGAAAATCAAAGAGTATGCAAAAGAGCAAGTTGAAAAAACAGGATGGCAAGGTATTCCTACAGGGAAGGTCTTACTCATAAGCTTTGAAGACTTATTTTATCTGCAGCATGAGATAAGACATTTATTTATCACAAAACCAACATTTTCTAGATATACTGAGGCAGATGAAAATTTCAGGAGGCTAAAAAAGATACAAATTCCTAATGATGAAGCTTGGCAATCACTCACTGACTTTCTATAAAAGTCAAAGAGCAGAGAAAGACAAAAAATAGTTTGCTGATTTTTCAGTCAAAATAGAATTTATTACAACAGTAAGGCATTTTTTACAAACGTTAAAGAGTATCAGAGGATAAAGAGAATCAGAGTGAAAGAGTATAAGATAAAGATATAATATTTCAAAACATATTTGAAATATCTTGGCCAGCAAAGAGGACACCAAGGCAGCCAGCTCCACTTATTCCATAAACAGTTTTCTATTTTATTTGGATAAATAGGACAACTTGTTGATTTGCTAAGCAGCTATCACTATTTTGTTGTAAAGATATTTTATTTTCCCTTAGATAATTCCTTGAAGCATTATAGGATATTTTGTAAACAATTTTGTATAAATACTTCACTCTTTGAAGTGTTATTGTGGAATAAATTGCTGGAGATTTCTATAGTCATTTTTGTTGGAATTGGAAGCTTTTTGTTGCAAATTTTGAGTAGCAGACTGGATCAAATCAACTAGCATCGTATTTCAGGATTCATGTGATGAGCCATTGAAGTGAAGTACTTTCTACTTGTCATTGTTTATCTTCTCATGTTTTCATGCATCCATTATGTAGTCTAAATTTGAATGAATAAACAAGGGTATTATTTCAAGATTTGTTAAAAGCACCCTGTCTTTACAGTTTATCATTTCTATGTTTTCTGCTGATTTCCAGAGTAGGGAACCCTTAATTTCTCCCTCTTTCGTTTGACCTCTATCTACTCCTTCCTTTTTCCGGATCAAAGAACCCTTCATTGCTCTTTATCTCGATCAAACCACTTTACCAAAACATCCTTCCAAGATCTTCAAAGACTTATTTATATTTCCCTGAAAACATTAGAATTTTTGACCCTGATCCTAGTTCTGTCTGCTTAACTTTTGACTCCTTAGCCTGTTGAGATTCAACAAGATGACGAGCTTAGTGAAAAGTAAGCACCTTCACTAAGTGGGGCCTGCAGGCTATTTTTAGGTGTATGTCTATTTTTAGACATGGTGAGCATATTCTATAAGTTGCAGGATGTTATTTGTAGATGGTTGGTCAAATGTGAAAAATAGATGAGATTATATTTTTAGAATATTAGGTGAAATTTATTTATAGATCGTCAATCTAAAAATAGATGCATGTCGATTATTATTAGCCCTTAATAATAATCCGACAATAAATATCAACTTATTCTCTTGGAGCACTTTATTTCAATGAACAGATTTAGAAAATTAGTGGGTTGAAGGAATTACACAATTCTTAGGTTTATTGGTGGCTTATGCATGGAGGACTCAGTTAGAACTGAAGTGGCAAAGCTATGACATAGTTGGAAGAGTAGTTATGGGAGTTGTTATTTAGTTTAACTCAGTTAAGTGAGTTAAACTCAATTGAGCTAGTTGTATCTAGTCTAATTGAAAGATACACTAGTGAGAGTTTAGTAAATTAATTAGTTAATTAATTCACAACTAATAACTCACTAACAACTGAACAAATACAACAGTTAACTACTTGCATGTAAGTTCCAGTGGAGACCCAATGGAGAGATAGGTGAAAGGGTGAGATGGACTATCTGTTGTGACTATAGTGATGCATTCAATGCATCTGACACACATTGGAGATGCCAATGAGGATTGCGCAGTCAAGGCAAGACCAATTCAAATTCATTCAGGAGTCTTCTTCAACAGGGATTGCATAGTGGAGGCAAGCTGTTAGGAGGCAAGAAATTGGTGCATAGATATGCAAATTTCTACATGACAACGTGTAATGATTGTTAAATGTACTGAGAGCTTGATGTACTAAGCTTTGTATGAGGTTATTACATGATCCATTGATATACATAATATATGATAGTTGGGGTTTTTAGCTTTAATCATTCCCGTTAAACAAATATGTTTATGTGCGATTGATTTTCTTTACATGTGTTTGCAATTGAGTTTTAATTTTCGCAAGATTAATGGAAGGATTATGTATTTAGAAAAAAGATAAATATTGTTAGATTAGGAGAATCTGGTAATACATCAATATTCATAAATTTTTACATAGCCCAATGGACAATCATATTTCCCACTATCCATCTCAGTAAGTGATTTTTCCCACCAAACCAAACCAAATCAAAACCAAATTGCAAAATCATAACTAGCTTAATATCTTATAATCAAAATAAAGTTAAATATTACAGAGAGAGTCCTCTCTGAACCCTAGGAAGGCCAGATCCTAGAGTTTAAAAGTAGGTTTGTGGTTACCTCTAGTGTTCTTAGAATTTAAAGCAAAATCTCACAACTTTAGAGTTACTAGAGTGATAACAGATTCTATTGCTAATATCTCCATGGTATTTCTGTTGGTATTATGATGGTTATAAGTATGTATTGTGACAATGATGAGGTATGGCTCTCTCCATGTTTTTAATTGTAAATGAATGCACAATGTATCTATGGTCAAATAGTTTGTATTGCAACTAATGATGTAAGGAAGCAATGCTTCTTAATGATTCTCATATAAGTATGTGACCTCTATGCTTAAATTTGTTGCTTACACTTGTAGATGCAATGCTTGTGACATGTTTGACAAAATGCCTCTCATGGCTAGGAGCGGTCCAAATTATGTGATTGCTTTCGTACCTATGTTTTATTGTTATTTATCATCTCCTAAATTTTCATGAAGTTATGGGTAGTGACCTGGGCTGAAAAGGTGGCACAAATCCCAGAGTTGCACACAAAAAAATGACCAATTTGGGCCTTGGCCCCATGCTTTTTGTGTTGTGCCTGCGACTATAGGCTCCCAACTGCTACCTTGCCTTGGCATGCCTGTGGCTATGGTCTAAAAGGGTCAAAAAGTCAGTCCCCTCAGGGGTCAGGGGTCTGGAAGGTTGGGTTACCTCTTGGGGATGTTGACGATGTTGTGTAAGGTATGTTTTTCATGTTTCCATTAGTTCCACTTCCTCAAGGTCATATAGGAGGTTGAATCTCGTATTAGTAGCCTCTCGTCACATGTTTACCCTAGTTTCCCGATTACTTGGGTAGATGTGGGAAGAGGGTGTGACAATGCATGTCTCTAGCTTCTTATCCTCCATGTGGGGCGCAATTTGTATGGCTATAGCCTCTATTTTTCATGCACAAACAATGTCTTCATCCTTTCTTCACACTGTGGGTCCACATAACCTTAATGACTTGAAGGTAGTTTTTTCTCCAATTACTACACATGTTCATCAAATTTGCTCAAATTATTTTTTATAATCCATCTCTTATGATATATATATATTTTTTTAAATAAAAAATTTTAGAAAAATGATTTTATAAAAGATCGTAGACGAGGCTAGGCAACAAGGTTAAAAAAAGTGATAGCCTTGACTTTCAGATAAAAAAATCTAGCTCATTATCTACCACATATATAAAGTTCTTTAGGAATTACATCCTAGATATTCTCACTAGTATATTTTGATATTTTCTTTAAAAACTTCAAATATACACACTACTTTGCATTATATAATATTGTCATGAGAAAAATGATAATGTCGTGCCTCTTCTAGACCTAAACAAGTTGGTTTTGGTTCCTAGTTACCAATGTCCATGTCATCAAGCACATGGTGTATAGTGTTACTCTTAATACATAAATGTATAGAATTAGTGGACATCTTCAAACTTGAGGTTGATGATTGATTGCTTTTGCTCAAATCGTGGACTAGGTTGTTGAGCATCTTACGCTCTACTTCAAGAGAGTTGATTTGCAATTTATGTTGCGCCAAGTTGTCGTAATTATGAATTCTAAGCTAAACACCAATGTTCATTCCCATGAAGCTTTGTGGTGAATGAGAAAACAAAGTTCTTGTTAGAATAGATGGACTCTTTGTCTATATGAAGGGCTCTCTAAAAGTCTTAGGCCTCCTTATAATCAATAAAGCCAGTAAAAGAGTGGGCCTTCCAAATTTTCTTAGAAAAGCAGTTCGACCTAGACACAAGAAGCACCTTGTTGCTTTCCCAATCAGCTAGGGTAAAACCTAGACCGAAGGATCTACGGGAAAAATAGAGGCACTAGAACCCCCAAAAAAGAAATACCACTTACAAATAAGAAAATCATCCACACTATTTATGATACTTGAATAGAGTGGACCTTTAACATCAAAGGTTCAACCAACTCTCAAAATCTGACAAGAGAATTTAACACACAAGAGCTAATATCCAATAACCAAAACATGTAAGCCTAAGTTAGAATCCTCTAAGCTTGAGTTCCAAAGGATATCCATAGATAAGGGAAGGTTCTTACCAGGTTCTTACTAGATTGTTTCCATTACTTTTGCACATAGAGTGCATGTCCATGATTGATTTCATCATCCCATACCATTGAAATAATTTTGTGCACAACATTCATAGAGTAGGTTAGAGTTAAGAGCATGCATGTGAAAGGGTTATACACAAGTCTTGTTCAATCCCTTCACCTCAAATGGAATCTATCTATCTTGATTGTTACCATGTCGCTATTTAATGTGAGGGTACGAGTGATGATTTGATAATGACATAGACTAAGGGATGAGGCGATACTATAAAATCCCTCTTTTCTTTAACATCCTTTCTCACAATTGAGAGGTTTGATTAGCTTGATTATCTACTTGGCAAATTTTGATCTCAAGGACCCTGAAAGAATGGGATCTTTTGGAGATGTCTAACTTCCTTGTGAGATCAAGCTATAATGTAGAAAATATCGTTATTAGAAGGGAGGGATCAAAACCATTGTATGATTATAAAACTTGAACCTAGATAACTATTAAACTTCTTATTCCCAATTTAGAAGCAAGGAGCAGACCCTAAAGAAAGTGCAAGCTTTAGTTTAGTTATTTGGAAATTCTCCAAGACCCCATGCAATTTTTATTTCTTGGTTTCCTCCAACATCAATAATGACCCCTCTCGCATCTATGACCCCTCCATCTCTTAGTATGGTTAATGACATATGTACAAGCTCTTGGGCAAGTGTTAAGATCTAAGCAAGTTTGTTTGATGTTTACAGATTGTCAAAGCTTTTGTAAGAGTAAGCTAATCTTGTAGCGAAGAGACTTTATTTCTTACCATAAATTTGATAGGAATCTAGTAGAAATTTAAAGTGCAAGCAAAGTCCTACCAACAATCCAAGTTCTTTACATGGTGGAACAATATCCTCGGGAATTTTGCCCAATTTTAAATTGATTGAAATTGTCAAAATTTCAAATCGATAGAAACTCGGAAAAAATGTATTACAAAATTAGATAAACCTACTCTATATAAACAATTTCTCTATAATATTAATTTGCACATATCTTTAAACTAGCACAACCATATTGATAAATGTGGTTGATATATAGGGATAGGCTTATATCAATCACATGCACAACCACATTAACTTAATATCATATTTGACGTTTAAATGATGATACAAAAACTTAACATTAACTTAAAACCATAATCTAAAAATATTGTAAACAAAAAAGACAATCTTTAAGGGTTTGCTTACTCTTGTATCGAATCAAAAGTAATATCATTTAAAATATTGTAAGAGATGTTAAGTGATAGTTACTAGATTTTTGGTGAAAGGCCGAAGGAAATGATTAATCATCAACACATGATACCTTGATTATCACTATATAATAATGAACCGAGGAACCATTGTATCATTTCTTATTGGCATGGATATATTGTTTTGAAGACTTTTATAAAAATAAGTATTATATATATATGCCCATTGTCATAATAGAGTAAATGTATGTTAATTTAACCCAAGTATGGTAATGGAAAGAAGAACTCGGGTGTACATTATTTACGATATTGGTTGAATCCTTAGTATTTATTCGAGGAGGATATATTTATATATAATCGTACTTAACCTCAATTCATTGGGTTTGGTTGAACAAACCTTTTCTACCATGTTATGTCAAGGGGATCACCCTATTAGGTGAATTCATTGCATTAACACGTTGTCATCTGTATAGTTTATGGGCGGAAGCCCTACGCCATCTCCCAAACAAAATGCCTAATCCGATGCACCACTTAGAAGGGTGCAATTGATATATTGAAATTATGAAACCCTAACAATGGAGCAATGGCACAACGACCAAATAAAGGCACAAATCAACATCACACAAATATACGGTCACAAAATTAACATAGATTAAATGGAAACACCATAAAGTATATGGTCACAAAATCAACAAAGATTAAATGGAAACACCAAAAAATTAACAAACATAAAATTAATGTAGATCTTGGAAACTAAAATGGCACATACGTGAACCTTCACAATGGGAATAAGCGCACTCAAATCAACTAATTAAAATACCTAATCTCGCACCGTCAAATATCTAATCTCTCACTATCAAATACTTAACATTTGAAAGAAATGCAGGGAAGAAATCGAAAATAAAAACTCACCAATGAAATAAAGAAGAATTGAGTTAATTATGACAAACATAAAAGATTACGATTTAAAAATGTGGCATGGCCATGACCATAGACATTCCATAACCCCCAAGCCACGTTTCGTAAGATGAGGGCACACGTTTGTGGAGGGAAAATGTTTCCAACACAAGTTTCATTAGCGGGACAACTCATGCAGGTTTGAAGAGGGCAAACATTTGGCATATAAATTTCAGAATATTGATAACCCTTAGCCATGTTAGTGTAACCACATTTCAGAAATTATTTTTCAATAAATTAAAGCTAGGAACTAATTTAAGAAAATGAAAAACTATTCACTAACCTCTCATAGTGTGCATTGAATCATGTACAAAACAAAAAATATTCCCAAATTACCATTCATAATTTAAAGATTTGAAATTCCTCAAACCCAGTTCCAATATAAACCACACCTCTAACATAATACACTAACATATTAGTATTATAAACAAATTGATATTAATATTAATTAATAAAAATTATATTTAATCTCATAATCTTTTTAAATGGGTAACAAGTGAGAAAAAACCATTCAAATTTTTTTTATTCAACAAAATGTTAATGTTGTTGTTGTTGTGTTTTTTTTTTTAAAGAGTAAAATCTATTAATGAAACATATTTTGTCATCAAAACAGCAAAAATGGAGCTGCCCACATGGGGGAAACTAGCCCAGATAGAGTTTGAAGCGCTGCCTCGAGTAAGGAAACCAACGTTATACAGATATGAGTAATTGTACCACACATAGATGTAAGCAGATAACAAAACTAAGAAGCTAGTATCCTTAAGCTGAAAAAGACCTGAAATTCTAAGTGTCATGAGGTGCTGGCGAAGGTTCTTCAACTATGAGACATCTGTACTCATCATCATTAGCATGCTAGGACCCTGGTGCAACCTGTTGAGGCGCCATGGCTTCGTCACCTGTTCCCCATCCTGATTTTTAATTTTTAAGTTATTTATCTATCTTAAAATAATTCATGTTTTTAATGCTACTAAAATAAATAAAGATTTAATGTGTAATAAGTGAGAAAAACAATTCAAATATTTGTATGCACCAAATGTATTTTTAATTTTAAGTTATTTATTAATCTTAAAATAAATTATTATGTATTTTTAATTTTAAGTTATTTATTAATCTTAAAATAAATTATGGTTAAAATAAATTATTATGTATTTTTTATTTTAAGTTATTTATTAATCTTAAAATAAATTATGGTTTTAATGTTAGTGTCACGTTAATTTCTTAAATAAAGATTGTCAAGTGAATGGTGTCATCCCGTTAATTTGAATTCATGTTACCGTTGAAATTTTGGAAGGCACCAGTTTGAAAAGCCAAACCGGTTATTTTGAAAAAACACATAAATTGAAAAAAATAATAATTAAACATATAATCAACGCATATGCCGCTCTTCATTGATTGCGATTCAAGTAAGTTTGGCGGGAGCGGAGTGATGTGTCTATGGTCGGCCGGGACACAACGCAGAGAAGCGCTCGGCCGCAATGCAGAGGGCGAGGAGTGATGTGTCTATGGTCGGTCGGGACACAATGCAGAGAGAAGTGCTGCTACACCGGCATACGATGGTCCTGAGGTTGGATGGAGGAAGTGAACGGATAGAATCTTGAGCTCAATTTCTTTGGTGCATTCTTTTTGAAACAGAAGGTATATAGAGGGCTTTACCATCTAGAATTAGAGGTTACATACTCAATGAAATGGCTCTGCCTACTGTTTGAATCGTATCTCGTATCTCTAACGATGCTGATGCTGCAGGAATAAATGGTCATGTTCACAGAGTGATGTGTCTATGGTCGGCCGGGACACAATGCAGAGAGAAGCGCTGCTACACCGGCATACGATGGTCCTGAGGTTGGATGGACGAAGTGAATGGATAGAATCTTGAGCTCAATTTCTTTGGAGCAATCTTCTTGAAACAGAGGGCTGATATTGCTTCTAATATTAGGTTTACAGCAGGTATATAGAGGGCTTTACCATCTAGAAATCTTCTTGAAATAGAAGGCTGATCTTGCTTCTAATATCAAGTTTACAGCAGGTATATAGAAGGCTTTACCATCTAAAATTAGAAGTTACATACTCAATGAAATGGCTCTGCCTACTGTTTGAATCGTATCTCGTATCTCTAACGATGCTGATGCTGCAGGAGTAAATGGTCATTTTCACAGAGTGATGTGTCTATGGGCGGCCGGGACACAATGCAGAGAGAAGCGCTGCTACACCGGCATACGATGGTCCTGAGGTTGGATGGACGAAGTGAATGGATAGAATCTTGAGCTCAATTTCTTTGGTGCAATCTTCTTGAAACAGAGGGCTGATCTTGCTTCTAATATTAGGTTTACAACAGGTATATAGAGGGCTTTACCATCTAGAAATCTTCTCGAAACAGAAGACGGATCTTGCTTCTAATAGCAGGTTTACAGCAGGTATATAGAGGGCTTTACCATCTAGAATTAGAAGTTACATACTCAATGAAATGGCTCTGCCTACTGTTTGAATCGTATCTCTAACGATGCTGCAGGAATAAATGGACATGTTCACTGATATCTCTGCCTCTTCGGATCAAAAGAATAAAATGCTCCTGAACCTACTCCATCCATCTTATCCTGCGACGGTCAATTTTCTAGTTCATATAGCCGGCAAGGAAGTCGAGGAATGGAGTGCTGTTCCCTGCACAAACCACAAAAGTTCTTGCGATATGAAGGGGGCTTTCTTGGTTATTTGTTGTGTCTGCTGCGTTGTTTTGTTTCTTTTAATTTTATTTTTGGCTTGCTGTTTCCATGGATTTTGGTGTTGCGGGCCCTCTGGTTATTTTATTCTGAATTTTAGGCATGGCCATGCCGATTTTTGGTTTGATATTTTGTTTTTTTCTGTTTGCTTTCTCCGTTGGTCTTTTCTGTTATCTATTGTTTTCATAGTTTTTGTCTTTCGGGGTTAATGGATGGGAAATGAAAGCGGTCCAAATAACCTAGCTGATGCAGCTCTACTGATTCTATTGATGCAATGGGCAGGTATGCTTGGCTTCATTTGTGTCATTTTAAGTACAAATTGTAATGTGTTTTGTTTTAAAGTTTAGAACCGTTGCAGATTGCACTTATGCAAGGGGCGCACTCGAATAAAGAAGGGTCCGGTGTTTGCAGGCAAAAAGGAGATAGGAGGATGGGCCGGCTTTTGCCTCTGTTAAAGAATTCTCTTAGATTTTTAGCAAGGCTAGAAAGAGATCTATCGCAGGAGACGTCTTCTGTTATTCCCTTCTGTAGAGATTGGGGGAAGGTATCCATTTCCTCCTGCTTTCAGAGCTTATCAAGATGGCTAAGGTATGCTTGAATTATGATGCGATTTGTTAGAACAAGGAAGGTGAAGGTCGGTCCTCTTTTCGTTCTCGTTCAAGACGTTTTTGGTATTTTTTTAAATATTTCTTTCAAGACTTTTTGGTTTTATTTTTCGTTAGGTTCAATGTGTTGGAAAATTATATCCAGCCATAACAAGTCTGATGAAGATTTCACAAGTCACAATTCGATTTCACAAGTCACAATTCCAACGGGGGCAGGGATAGGCGAAGGAGGAGGAAGGAGGAGGTACAGTGGGGCAGGGGAAGGCGAAGACTAAGGAGGAGGTATTTTCAGTTAAATTTAACTCCTATTTTGCTGCATAATTATATCAGAAGCATTTTTAAGAATTTAGGAATTTATATCACGTGCCTTGTAATGTAGGTAAAGAAAGGCCCACGAGGAGATATCTAAGGTTAAATTTAACTCATATTTTGCTGCATTATCCTACTACATTATTATATCAGAAAGATTTTTAAGAGTTTATATCATGTGCCTTGTACTGTAGGTAAATGTAGGTAAAGAAAGGTAGAAACGTTGATGTGAATTGTTGAATATCTTCGTGTGAGAGAGACAAAGGGTAGAGTCCTCTTCATTTCCAATGCAATTTTCTCCTGACATATGTAGGGTGTAAGATTTTTTCTTTTCGCATAGGATAGACTTCTGCATATAATTTGTGTTAAATATTTTTTTTGTAATTTACAATTATGGTTAATATCTCTCATTTTAGAAAATTTCTTTTAGTTCCTTGACTCCTTTCGGGTGGTAGGAGCAAAAGCGATTTGATCGGTGGATGCAGGTCAAGTAATTGCCTCTATCTCAGAGGACACATTGGATGCAGGTCAAGTAATTGCCTCTATCTCAGAATAATCGATCAGGGAAATACATGAGTATCAGAGGGAACACATGAGTAAGGAAAGAACACCATCAACGGAAACACGTTCCAACACATCGATCTGGAAAGCAGCAAAGTAAGGGCAAGCTCTCAATTTCTCATGAGTGTTTTTTGTTTAAATATTCCTCATTATATTTTCTGGTTTTGTTTTTGCTGTGTTCAATAGGCCAAGAAATTAAGGCTAACCCAAACAATTCAACTAATGAAAGTTCCAAAGTTCCATGGGTGTAGTGGGTGCAACAAAGTCTAGAGAGCAGGTATGTGTCGTTTAATTTATCAAATTTTATGTAACATAATTATATGATTTGAAATCCGGAGGAGGAGGAAGGGAAGGCGAAGACTATGGAGGAGGTATTTTCAGTTAAATTTAACTCCTATTTTGCTGCATAATTATATCAGAAGCATTTTTAAGAATTTAGGAATTTATATCATGTGCCTTGTAATGTAGTTAAAGAAAGGTGAAGGAGGAGGTATAGTGGGGGCAGGGGAAGGCACACGAGGAGATATCTAAGGTTAAATTTAAATCATATTTTGCTGCATTATTCTACTACATTATTATATCAGAAGAATTTTTAAGAGTTTATATCATGTGCCTTGTACTGTAGGTAAAGAAAGGTGGATGTGAACTGTTGAATATCTCCGTGCGAGAGAGACAGAGGGTGGAGTCCTCTTCATTTCAAATGCAATTTTCCCCTGACATATGTAGGGTGTAAGATTTTTTGTTTTTGCATAGGATAGACTTACTTCTGCATATAATTTGTGTTAAATATTTTTTTTTTCTTGTAATTTAAAGTTATGGTTAATATCTCTCATTTCAGAAAATTTCTTTTAGTTCCTCGACTGCTTTCGGGTGGTAGGAGCAAAAGTGATTTGATCGGTGGATGCAAGTAGAGTAAATGCTGCTATCTCAGAGGACACATTCAGCATTAATAATCGATCTGGGAAACACATTCCAACACATTGATCCGGAAAGCAGCAAACGAAGGGCAAGCTCTCAATTTCTCATGAGTGTTTTTTTTTTTTTTTGAAATATTCCTCATTATATTTTCTGGTTTTGTTTTTGTTGTGTTCAATAGGCCAAGAAATTAAGGCCAACCCAAGCAATTCAACTAATGAAAGTTCCAAAGTTCCATGGGTGTAGTGGGTGCATCAAAGTCTAGAGAGCAGGTATTTGTTGTTTAATTTATCAGATTTTATGTAACATAATTATATGATATGTGTTTTTTGAAATTAGGAGGGGCTATTATGGGTTTATGATTTTTGGTCTTTACAAAATGTAGTTATTTCTACTTAAAAGTCTTTGGACTCTCTTTCTTTCTCTCTCTATATATTCCCATGAAGACAAGTGCATATTTGATATTTTAGAAAGAAATGGAAATATATATATATATATATATATATATATATATATATATATATATATATATATTCTTTCCATCACTTTATGCTGCTTCCTTAAATTTTACTACTCCAAATAGACTTTTGCCACTTTTTCTCTTTCCTCAGATTTTACCAAAACAAGTAAACTTACACTAATTGCAATGGTCTATGTAAATAGTATTCCAAAGGCAAAAGACAATTGTTGGCATGAATACAGATAATATTCAAAACATTAAAAACCAACTATCTTCTTGTAGGAAGTTTCAACTTCCTTAAATAAGAAAGCTATTTCTTCATACGATAAATTCTTCCACCAGATTTGCAAACTAGTCAAAATCCTAGAAATTTTTTCTTCATACCATAAATTCTTCCACCAGATTTGCAAATTAGTCAAAAGTGGTTTTGACTAGTTTCAACATCATTGCTTGCAATGACAATTTTCTTTTGAGAGTTCAGTACCCTATGAACATGCAGAAATTAGACTTGCAGATTTAGATTTCACCTCTGTAATTCTTTCCATAATCGGGAGTAGTAATGCATTTTCTAGATTGTAATTCGTTTTTCCTATTTCACAATGTTCTTGGGTTCCCCTGAAGTATGAAGGCTCTTTAAGACCTTTCATATATGCAATTTTTAGCAGCAACCAAGAACATGAAGTTCAATTCTATTTAACTAAAGAACAATTTGGACTGAGTTCTTGTAAGATTGTACTCTTCCAAATTGCTCAGATAATGAAGCTTTAAAGCCCCCCTCAAGAATTACGTGCATAATCGATTCTGTTAGTGTAATGAAGCTTATGTTACATAAAAGTCAGCAAGCATTTGTGCTCAACAAAAGGTGCAAAGATCAAATATATATTGTTTCCTTGGAAAGAAAATAGAAGTTTGGGTTTTGTACCATTGTGTTAATCAAATTATCACATTCATTCAATTAAAAACCTCAAATTATGGAAGTGACAAATCAAACACGATTTAGTGCATATCATAAGTGATTGGATGCAGAATGAATGGTTAAAGATGTAAGTACAATAAGAGTTTCAACTCTGAACTAGGATCTTCAAGTTAAAACTAATGTTGAAAATTTGCTCCTCTAAACCAGATTGATATAATGAAAAATGCAGTCATCTGCATCCTCCAACTTGCTAGAGAATATATTATGAAAGGATTGATTCTGTTTAATTCTATAGATAGAATCTAGACGACTCTAAAAAATTAAGAGAACTCCCTTGCGATGCACCTAGATAAAAACATTAATGCTCTTGTATATATGATACAAAATGACTCGGAACAAATTGTCAGTAAACCAAGAGTTTTGGAAAATTACCAACTGAAAAAGTTAATCTATATTCAACTAGTCAGTCAAGTAGAGGGTTCACTTAGTGGTTTAATGTGTAGTAGGAGAAAGTTCAGGTTCTATATGGGACTTTGCATCTGTTCCGCACAGAAAGTGCAAGGAAAGGAAAGGGTGAGGCCATGCAAAATAAGATCAATTGGGGAGTAGACCTAATTAAGATAGAAATTTCAGTACACTTCTAGTTCTGACAAACTATTTTCATCACAAATGAGCCAAACTTTACAACAGATGGCAGATCTATCGTTCTAGCTGGATGTTGAATCTTTTCCATACTTATCAAGAAGAACCAGGAGAAAAAAACTCCATAGAAAAATAGGTAATGGCAGGCAAATAAGCTAGTTCTCTGAATTGTGGGCAACATTAGAGGCATCAGTTCTAGCAGGTGTAAGGCTAATAAACTTCATTGTATGCCAATAATGTGTACCTGAATGCTCGTTCTTACATCGTCTAGTACCTACAAGAATGTTTCTCACTGTTCCTCCAACAATCTAGTATCTCTAGTAAGCTTTGCATAAATGCATAGGCTGGTTCACGTTGTAATTATTCTAATAGTAGAACTTAGTGCCTGAACTATCACAATAAGGAAAATGTAATAGCTTGTCAGTTTTTTTGAGCATCCTGTCTTTATTCCCATTTTGCTCAACTTCTTCCTTATTTGTTCAATCTTCTTTTTCATCTTTTGGCTTCTCCTCCATTGGTGTTATAGGAAGTTTTTTCTCTAGATCTTGCTTAGATGTCTTTTCACCTTTTACACTGCAATCATTAGTAATAGAAGAATTTCTGCACTCTTTGGACATGCCCTCATCTTTTGACTTGGGGTTGATCACTTCATTTGTTTATTAAATTATTTATCCCCAAAGTGGATTAATCTAAAGGAATTGTCTGCATGAATATAAAAGAGCCCCCCACCAATCTTCTATGATAAACAAACACAAAATGGTTGCACCAACCTACTTTTAGTAGAAACAAGAGAGATCCTGTAATGTTGCAACACTAGGACAATGGCCTCAAGTTGCAACTTTTGTACATATGTATTCCCAGAAAATTCTGCAGTGTTGTAGTAAGTCACTTTTCAACACAATCATGCTGTTCCTGTCTTTCAGCCAATGCCACTAAGAAATCTTGAAATTTAGCGTTGACAGAAATCAACTTTTTTGCCTTCTCTTTTACAGCTTCTGCTAGCTATAGTAACGAATTTTCATTTAACTCCACCAACAGTTCATGCATATGCTACCATTTCATGTAATGCTTACTAGGTTATAAACCCCCAGTCCTACTAAGATTCATATCCACAACAATTGTTGACATCCTTGTTGCCCTAGTGCTATTGGTCTGATCTTCATTCAACCCTAGTATCAACCACACTTTGCTAACTCTTGCTTCCTTTTCTCTACCACAGTAGAATCAATAAGGGTTGTTTGCCATAGATCATGCCATAGGGATGCCTCACGAATGTCCTATTGCCACAAACTCACCCTAGACTCAAAATGTTGTCATTGACTTGCCCTACAGAAGGTTACCGCTGCTTCAACCAACCCTCTAGGGATAGCCACTGTCACATTAGGATATCAGCTATTAAATGATATGGGTTCAGGCCTTATGCTATCCAATGTTATCCGCCCAAACCTTAGAAATGAGTCGCTCTCCAAATAGGACTTCAAATGTTTACTCGCTATTGCAGCCAGGTCACATTTGACTTCAAATATCTGCACTATTACAAAAGTGTGCTTGATTCGCTATTGATAGACTTTTGTTGCCTGATATTGGTGTGAACATACTTACGCTTCCACAAAGAGATGCCCGTGGTTCAGAATAAGGGACTTGCTCCCCTTATTTTTCTTAGACAGACATTGATGCTATTGAATAAGCTGTCTATGTCTCAAATGAGGGCCTTTCTACCCTATAATTGTCTTAGCCAAGCCTCAGTGCCATAGAATGAGTGTTTGTTGCTTATATGAGGGCTTAGCTACCATAGAATGGTCTTAGCCAGGCCCTAAAAGGGTTTTGCTGGCTTAGATGGAGGTTTTATGCTCTAATTTGTTGCTCCACAGTTTGCTATGCTACCTTAGATTTGAGCTACAAAAACCTCAAAATAGATGAAATATGCCATGGAGTGTCTTCTAAAGCCAAATATCCCACAAATATCCCCTTGCTTGCCAAAAATCAGATGAAAGATGCCATAAAAGATTAGGCCAAACAGAATAGAGAGAGAGAAGGTATTGGCTAGGGTGGGATCTTTCACCACTGAAATCAATCAAAGAAAAAAGGGGTCTCACAAATTAGAAAGATTAATAATCCACGATGAGAAGAATTATTCTCCTCTCTTATATATAGATTCCCTCTAGGGTCTTCTTTCCTAAATTTAATTTGAGGGGCTACAAGTTTCCCTGCACTTAGCCTCAATTTTGGTTTCTTCCACAAGTTTTTCTCTAATGACCCCAATTTACCCAATGTTACCCCAGAACATTGAATAATGGGTTTCCCACTTTATAATTGACTATAGCCTATGGGGTTGGATAGGTTACTTCGTCCTCCCTTGGGTAGTTAATTAGAAGAGGACATTACACATATTATGAGTGCACACACATCAAAACTACATTATGAATAGTTTAGAAGACGTACAAGAGTCCCCTCGGGAATTACTTACTGTTGCAAAATTATCTCGCGCTCCTGTTTTCTTGTGGAAGATTCCATTTTGTGTACAATATATGACTTGCTATGGGGTTGGATAGGTTACTTCGTCCTGCCCAAGCGTCCTCCCTTGGGCAATTAATTAGAAGAGGACATTACACATATTATGAGTGCACATACATCAAAACCACATTATGAATAGTTTAGAAGACGTACAAGAGCAAATATCTAGAGCATTTGAATCTAAACCTTTAAGGGATGATTGTATGAAGAAAAAGGAAAGCACATATCAAATAGTCCTACTGGACATCATTTGGTTAGTAACTGGTTAGTAATGTGCACTAGCTTTACAATTTCCTCGAATTGGATCTATACTTCACTACTTTGACATTATGTTGCATGGCACTCGAGGTAGGGAAGTAAGAGAAAATTGATACATTTGTAGGTAAACCTCAATGGAAATTGTTATAGTCCCAAGTCAAAAATAATGGAGGTTATCTTAGTTATCTCCATATACAACAGGAAAACTTCTCTCATAGAGCCCTAGAGTTCCCTCGGGAATTACTTATTGTTGCAAAATTATCTCACGCTCTTATTTTCTTTTGGAAGATTCCATTTTGTGTACAATATATTACTTGCTATATAATGTTTTTAAAATCTTAGCTCCCTTTTAAGTAGCTTAATGTGATCCCAACACTAGAATCACTTAAAAATTAATTAAAATCACTTTAGAATTTTGTTTTTTGTTTTTGTAAGCTTCATAGTACTCTCTTTTCATTCATTTTTAAAAACATGATACATCCAGATATAACAGTTTGGTGGCCTCAACTTGCCCGTGGTGGGAAACCAGATCTATAGGCCACCTGATGGCGTGGTATGCCATCCATAAAGATAGAGTCTTAAGTTTGTTGAACCAAGCAAACATGGCCTGAATATTCACCCTTACATAGTCTTTACCATCTTGCCTATCATATCTACTGAACATTTGAAATTTAAAATCTATTCGCATATAACTAATAATAAAAAAACACAGTTATCCATTCAAAAATTACTCAGCCTCATCTGGGATCGAGGCTGACTCCACAAGTGCCGAGTCTTTAGTTGAGGTGCCAGCTTGCTCCATTGGCTTGGCAATGCAGGGGATGTGATGCTTTATGTGGTCCAGCCAACCATCATGCTTCCTTAACTGAAACTTGAGCTTATCATACTCCATCTTGTAGTTCGGAAAGTCCTATGCGAGAGCCACCAAACTCATGGAAATCAAGAGCTTTTCCGAGAATGCTTTTCATAGACCAATACATGAACAGGGTCTGTCTAAATTGAGTGAGCCTCCCTTTGGTTTGGCTCGGGTCTAGAATTAAATATTTCCACTCCTAGGTGGCCATCTCCATCTCCGTCTCTGCCTGTTTGTTGATGTCAACCTCCCACTTTTCTATAAGCTGTTGGATCTCTACTGAGGTATTTTCATGGTATGCCATTGCTGCCTTTTGAATTACGTCGACGACCGGCCTGCGCCCTCTAGGCTTGCTTTGGGGGGGGCTGGGCTAGCTATCAATTGCCTTCCCCTTGTCTCGTTTGCGACGACCGCGACTAGTAGGGCTCTTGGAACGCCCATGAGCAGAAGGACTCTTGGAGCGAGCTGACCCACGAGCCATTCCACCATTATGTGTCAGGAAACTTGTCCAACGAATCAGGCAAAGACATAATTCCTTATGGTTTAAACAATCACTGGACCAAACACAAGTGATAACATACCAAAATTGTCCCATCTCTGTCATCATGTGATTTTGACCCAAGTCTACCTTACCCAAACCCCATGAACCCAACCCCTGCTCTTCCTCTCCCACCCATAGACTCTTATAACCCTATCCCTCCAACGCTTACTCCCTGGCTCAGCTTCTCTATCCTTCTTGGCCTCAGGGGTAACAGAGGAAGTGTCGAGTGCTTCAACACGGGACCTCCGAGAATTAACTCCGCCCCTCTCCCTGCGCTCAGAGTTACTAGGACTTGGATGGAGGTTAATTGCGGATTCATCAGTTTCCCCTCCTCTTTGGACTGCTCTCTGTTCCTTCTCACGAACAGGGTTTCCTTACACCTTCTAGGTCAATCCTGGAGGTATCCCTTACCCACCAGACTCCAGTACTGCTGCATACAATGCCCACCCATCAGACCTACCATCAACTAGACAGCGAGACCCATTGAAATTTGCTCCTTCCCCCTAACAACAATGACATTATTCTGCCCTCTTCTAACCCACAGGGGCTTGTACTAGTCCCTTCTTCTCCCGTGTGGATCATTACCAGCCCAAACAAACTTCAAACAAATAACCATGGCGTGTACAGAGAGGTTAGAGCGACATACATACCTGGGAATTACAAGGTTGCGCGTTGTGGGTCTCCAGTCCCACGATCTCGCTTGTAGCCAAGCTTGCCTTCACAATGAAACCCCCATGCTTGTCTCCTCATCGTTTTAATGCTCCTGTGCGAGCTAACTTGCCGCCACCTTCCCTGTGCTTGCATGCAGAGGTACCGCCTGCCACCCTTGCCACTCATGCAAAGGGTTGTGGGCATCATCCCTAATGTGCCTATCATTAATGTTGATGGGAGGTCGGATCCTCCACGTAACACCCCGATTGGGGGGAAAATCATTTTTGAATTAAAACAATAAAGAATATTAATTTAACCATTTCATCCCCAACTAAATAGTGAATGAAAATTATATTAAAATCTGAGTGAGTAAAATAGTTGTGCCAAATTTGAAAATGACTCTGGTGCATCCATGGATGAGAGTATAAGTTACATGGAAATGGGTTTATTTATATAAATTTGGGATTTGAATACATGGAAAGAGTGCACTTATACCAATGTATCATTAAAAAATGTCATGGACCATAAAAATAGAAAATTAAGATCTCTTGATACATCTTCACCAAATCGAGGATCCCCTGGCTTGACGTTTTCAACAAGTTTGAAACAAGGGTTCTTGAGTGGGTCCTTTGATGCCTCCAAACTAGAAATTGGTTTTGAGCAGGTTTGGATCAAAGTCTATGTAAATGCATATCCTGGATCCTCCATAGGTTGTGCTGATAAGAACAACGACATAATAAGAGCATGGTTTTTTATGAATTAAAGGTGGAGGTGGCATTGCAATTACACAAGAAATACAATAACCTAAACACAGTTTGCTTGAATTATCTTGTTTGTGCCAACACTAGATATAGAATAAAGTGTTTTTATATGAAATATGAATAGACGAGAAAATGGAAGAAGACATTTGTTATCACAAGTTGCTTTTCAACTAGTTTGATTGCTATGAAATCTCCGAGCATGACTACACAAGAGTCGATGCCATGGAGAAATGTTGAAATTTGGGTACCGGAGGACAGGTGGTTCCCTAAGGCTTTGATCTTTGACCTAGGGAAAAGTGTCCAAAAGAATTTAATTTTTCTCCTAAAGTGACTTTATAATTTTTATAAAGTCAAATCTAATTTAAAGTGACTTTAAGTGATAAAGTTATTAAAGTCTAATTTTAAAGTGACTTTAATAAAGTCAATGTAAAATTAGAAAGGAAAAGTGACTTTGGAAATAAATGACTAAGTGGGTCTTTATTAAAGTGTGGTGAATTAAAAAATAGAAAGTGAGATTTAAATGAGCATTTAATCTCAGCCCTAGATCTCAATCTATTTCAGCCATTGGATTTAGGGATTCCCCAAAAGTCACTTACGGTTAGGTTAAAGGAGGAAAAGGAGGGAAAAGGTCATTCATTCTTTCATGAGTAGATTGAGAGAAGGAGAGCAAGAGAGCAAGGGAGATTTTTGGGCAGTGAGGAGAAGGAGGCAGCAGCTTGGCACACATTCCAAGGCAGCGGTTCAGCAAGTCCGTACAGCAGAGTTTGGCACACATTCCAAGGCAGTTTTTGGCACGATTTTCTAGAAGACCGTACAACAACTTTTTGGCACAATTTCCAAGAGGCTGTACAGCAGTTTGGCTCAGTTTTCGAGGCAGCAGAGGGCTGTTTTATTTGGCACGAATTTCTAGGCAGGTCGTACAACAAGTGGATGTCCTCTTGCACGGAAATCAAGGCAGATTCCGTACAACAAGTTTTTGCTGTTCTTTTGGCACAAAAATCGAGATCCGTACATCATTTATTGCAGATTTTCTGGGCACGAAAATCGAGGAGGCCATATAGCATTTAATGTTGTTCTGTTTTGCTGTTTGCACATTTTCCGAGGTGGTGGTTAAGCACGGAAAACGAGATAAGTTGTAAAGTTTACTTGCTGATTTTTCTGAATATTTCTCTCACTGTAAAAAGCATTTTTTCCAGAAATAAGGAGCTTTCGAACTGGTTTTCCCCAAGAGTTGTAGGGGGTTTTTCCAGGGTCACCTTGACCAAAAATCACTATGTTATCATGTGTTGAATGGTTGTTTGTATCTGCTGATTTTTATTTCTGCATTTTCCAACACTCTGAAAATTTTCCAGAATTTGTGTTTTCAGCAAATATTTATTTTCCAGCTTGTTGAATGTAAGGTTATGGGAAAGGGCATTTAACTAATTGGAGAAATAAGGTGAAACTGAAAACCGGGGTGGGAAAAAACAAGAAATTTCTACAAGAAACAGTACCAGAATATATGTTAAAAGTTCAAATCATATACTACTCCTAGAGTCACGTCCTAAATAAGGAGAATACCTATGGCAGTCCCTATCATTAGCAGCTCTATGTCTATGATTATAGTTGTGATCATCTGATCTACTATGGTAATCATGGATGCAACTAAAAGAATGTCTCTCAATCATATCACGTGCATGAGGTCCTTTGCTACCATGAACATGATCATAGTCCCCGAATGAATCCCTTCCTCAATCATTCCTCATGATTCTCTTTGAACTATCAACAGTTTTTGCACCTTCCCCACAAGAAGCATTTGGACTCATAATTCTATCACGTTTAAGGCCACAACTAAAGGAGGGCAATGATGAGCCATAAACCGGTGAATGCCAGTGGTACTTGCCATGGGAGGTGTCATTGGACGGCTTGGCATCCATTGTATCAGGCAATTATGATGCTAAGCTTGTATCTATTTACCAATAACTTCCCTGCTAAAATGCGTAGGAAAACCCCAAAAGCCCTATCCTTTAATCAACAAAACCCTATTTCTTAACTCGGTAGGAATTTTGCTTTGTGGCATCACAAAAATAGATAATAAAAAGTAGAATTTAATGTAGAGAGATCCAAATTCTAAGAATTTGGGAGGTATATACACATTTTGTATATGATTACCTTGTAAAATATCTGTCATTGGATTAGGCCATTAAAACTCATAAGTGCTCTGGCCCACCAACATGACACATTATACATACACAGGCATGCAGGCCTCAATGGAACTTGGCTCACTAGCCTAATAATATAGGTTCTCTGACCCAATTACATAGGCACATTAGCCTTAAAACATATCTGTACAAACAAGGGTATGTAGACTCTAGAGCCCAATAGAACTTGACTCACGAGCCTAATTAACATATCACGACTCATCAACCTAAGTTTTATGTGTACAAGTACATTGCAATCTAGGGGGTCAAGTCGGGGATATTACTACTCCAAGCCCTTAGCTAAGAATCCCAGCTACCCCATCTATAGAGGTCTTGATGCCCTCCTCCAAGATGCACAACACTCCTCCTAAATAGGGTGTTTTCCAAGTAAGCAGGCATTGCCATTAAGCCATGTGAAAGGTGGCTCCAAGCTATTAAGAGAATGCCAAAAAAACACCCAATATGGTCAAGAAATCATTGAAAAATCTATCTCCAATGTGCAAATCCATTCTAATAACCCCATCCATCTCGTTGGGCTGATGCCACTCTCACCAATATCTATACTATCATAACATAATGAAAAGACATATCTATAACATCACCAAAATAGTTAATAATGTGCATAAAGAGTCATAAACATAAACAACAAAATATATTTAATACTGATATGATAAAACCATTGACTAGCTGGCAGCTGCATACCCCAGATGTACCACCCAACCATAGACTGCGTCGCTCTAACTCTCTTAGTAGTTGGTCATCCTCGCGCTGGGGCCATGACTCCACAATGCCAACATGTTAATTTTAGATAACAATGGTATGTTCTATGCTTTAGAGCAATTTACTTCAATCTTTCGAATTAGCCCAATATCAATTACCAGATTAGCAATCACATTAACATGAAAGTAAATGCAGATAAAACATAAACAATAAGCAGAAGACAAGCCAAGACAAGAGGACACAATATTTGGCAGATGCCAGGGAAAAAACGCAATGTGGGGAAAAACCTTTGATAAAATCTTCTTATTATTCTTCAAAAGTTCAGCAGAGAGAGAATACATCATATAAAATTCACTAGCCCAAACACTGTCAAAACAGTCCAGTCAAACGACAACGAACAGGATGCCCTAACAAGAAAGTCAACGTTGGTCAAACAAGCAGAAATACTTCTCCAAATCAACTCGGTCAAACCCAGTCAATTCGACCTCCAAAGATAGTCCAAGTGAACCCAAAATAGCTCTGAAAAACTCAGTCAAACACGATCAATTCTATGGTCAAAGGTCCCGTGGTCAACACAGGTGAACTTGCTCTAATTGCCTCGGTTTTTGTGCCAGGAGATGCGACCTTAAGAGATCGAAGGAACTTTCTAAAAGTTGCAGTCAAAATAGTGGAGTTGACCCTCGGTCAGCGCTAGTCAACGCACCTGCAATTAGCCCAAAAACAGATCTGCGATTTCTTCCTGAAATTTTCGATCACCCTTGGTCAACGCTGAGAAGAGAAGCTGCTCCTTTTGTTGTACGACCCAATCAAGAGAGGAGAGAGAATGTGTTGAGTGATGATGTCCAAAATGAGGAAGTGGTCTCTCTTATTTATACAATTCGTTGAGAGTGGAGACACATCTGTTGGGGCTTATGAGCCTACATTATACTTTTGGCCGACCTTGGCAATTTGCATGTCTGAGAATCAAATTGAAAATCTCACTTCATCTCATCCAAACAAGATGATCTTTAGATCAATCCGCACCTCTCGGAAAGAGGAATCCAATAAAAATATCATCTCCATCATATGAGCTGTCCAAGGTGGAGTATGGCCCTAGTTGCCAATTTTAACACGACGACTACCCAAGCCAGGTATATGTTTAGGATATGAATGGGGCCAAGGTACCAAATCGCAACAACATCCAACCAACAAGCTTACATCCCCCTCGTCAAGGTAGTGCACCCCCTTCTCTGCACCCTTAGCTAATGGACTGTGCCAATACCCTCTAGGGTTTCCAGCTCGGTTGGCCAAGGATGTCTCAAAGCCCTGCAGGTTTCAGCAGTTCCTATTGCCCTCTTCCAGACCCATACAAGGGCACTTGTCCTTGCAATCCTCCCTTTAGGGCTTGAGCCTCCCTTAGGTAGCCTACGGAGAAGTGCACTCATACTTAGACCTGCCTAGGATCCTCGAGGTACAACAGCTAGTGATCCTCTGGTTCTCCCCATAACCAAGTCCACAATCATCCCTTGGTTGTCTTTGATGGAAAAGAAAGCTGAATGTTTCCTATTCCCTTCCCTTTACCTTTTATTTATAGTTCAAGATTATATTATTTTAATATTATTCCTAAAATTACTTTTAGGAATATTATAAACAAATAATTATTTGGCTTAGGAACCATGTCTAGTTTCACCACCTCACCTTTATCTTTTTGTGGAGTCTTAGCCGCCCATACTCTTTTTATCCCATAGTTTGTAGTCGCGGTGTTATTTTGTTAGTTTATCTTGTTATGTCTGCTAAGCTCGCTAGCCTTTCAATGCATAGGTTCTTTGGCCTCACCACACAGACACTCTAGCCTTAAAACACGTTTGTACACTGGCCCGTCAACCTAACACATTTATATATGCAGGCATGCAGGCCTTGTAACATAGAAAACATAAGCACATAGGCCCAACATAACCTGGCTCGCCAACCTCATAATAATGTGTACAAGTACATATAGGGGTCATCGTGGGGGTGTTACTTCCCCCTCCGCCCCCACCCCCGCCTTCTCTTATTTTTGCACTGTTCTCAGTGCATGATATACCCATGTAAATCAAAAAATTTTATCCTTGAACTTTGCTTTGAGTTAGGTACTCACTACACACCTTGTTTGTTAGTTGTTCCTAATTAGCCATCAGGAAAATAGATATGTTAGAGTCTTTACTAAATAATATTTACATTATTCTTAGGAGTTTTCAATTTCAAGATGTAATTATTACTCAGAAATAAATTTACATTAAAAAACCAATACTTATGTGTATGGTTGTACAGTGCTTCACCAAGCTGCCACTAGTAATTATTGGGACTTTGATATACCCTCATGGTCCCAGCTGCAAGCATTTATGAATTCCCTCTTGCCTCTTGCTTGCAAGCATATGTGGTTGTTTTGGACACTTCAGAACAGGCCTGAAGAACACTCTCGGGGTGCTATTTATTTTATTGATTTTGGAATGTATATGAAGCAGTCAAGATCCATGTTCTCTGTTCCACCAAAGTTTGCCAAAGATGAATCCCCTCTAGTGTTAGGCAAATGACATTCCTCCAAATCTCATTATCACCCTAACATTATCAGCTTTGGCATCAAGACATCCATTGTCAAAATTTTTGCTGCAATTCCAAGCATCGCCATAGTAGCTATGCCCATGCCAAAATGCTATTAGCTAGCATAATATTTACTGTAATTGTGTCCCAGAATAAAACGTGAAACATGAGAAGTAGATAGTAATTTCCAGCTGATCTTAGAATATCTTTTCTGTGACAAATATACCAACAAAATCTGAGGGTGATTTTAGAGGAGGCCAATCCTTTGGAATAGACCTAATGATAGGGGTAAGGGAAATGTTATTTGCGCTTGTTTGCCAGCTGACAGAATGCACCCTTCCACTTCTGTCCCTTCTTTAGCATCTTCTGTAGTCTTCAAATCCAAAACAACATGTGTCGTACAATGTTTGACACAAGAAAATCTCTAGTTTCAACGGACATAGCTTTGGAAAAGGACTGTAGTTTATCTACAGAGGTAACACCTGAAATATTCTCAGAAATGTATTTCAAAGGTAGTACTGACCTCCTCTAGTTGCTACCACTCATCCTAATTCTCAAATGTCATTAAACTCTGGAGTCAACACCACCCAGAATAAAGGTTCGATGCACTCATCCTAAGTGACACTTTGCTGTTTAGTGAAACTGCAGTTTAAATGCTTCTTTTGCTATAGGGAATGAAGGAAATGACATGGATATTGTAGCTGTTGCTCTTTCCTTTCCAACTATTACACATCATATGCCAGGCATACTTTTGTTCACCTCAATATACAATGATCTAGCATTCTGTTAATAAAAGCTAAGGATTTCATCATTTAATTGACTTCTTCCATGGCCAAGCTCCTTTATTTTTGGTAGTTGAAATTTCATCAGCAACCCAACAATCAACATAAGCATTTCAAAACAATTTATATATTTGTTTATATGTGAATACTTGTAAGTGATGGGTAAAACACACAGGCTTGGAGACACTCATATGATGGTTGTAGGTGGTTTACACAGAACTCAAGCCAATGCTGTGTATAAGTGAAGAGGGCAAGAGCCAATTTGGCTGTTGTTAATTTTAGTTAACAATGGTATGTTCTATGCTTAGCACAATTACTTCAATTTTCCTTTAGCAACCCAATGATAATTTCCAATTTAGATTTCCAGTAGCAATCACATTAACCATTATTAACATTGATAGTAGAAGTAGATAGAACACGATGCAAAATGCAGAAGACAAGCCAAGACAAGAGGACACCAGATTTGGTGGACGCCAAGGAAAAACCCCAATGCAGGGAAAACCCTTTGATCAACTCTTCTTATTATTATATCAAAATGTTCAGCAGAGAGAGAGTACAAAAGTCAAATTCACTTGCCCAATTCAAAGTCAAAACAACTCTGTCAATTTCTGCAGTCAACTACAGCCAAACTTCAGCTCTAACCAGAAGTCCAATATGGTCAAAGCAACAATGGAATGTCCTCAAAACAGCTCGGTATTCCCCAGTCAAACTCGGCCTGATCAGGAGGTCAAAGTCAGCCCAAAATAGTGACAATGTCAACAGTCAAACTTGGTCAAACTGCTGTCGTGAAATCTATGGTCAACCTGCAATTTTGGTCTGCGGTCAAAGTGCTAAGAATATCTTGGTTTCTGTGCCAAAAGATGCAGCCTGCCCAAACAGATAGTCTCCCAAAAAATTGAAGTCAAACTCTCCTTGAAAGCTCAAAGTCAAAGCTGGTCAAACTGCAGTCAACTTTGTAATTTTGGCCTTGTAATTTTAGCTTATGAAATTCGTCCTTCTTGATCCACACATGTGAGAGAAAAGAAGAGCCCAATAATTGTATGAATCAGTGAGGGAAGGAGAGTGAATGTGTGAGTGATGAAGATGCCAAATGAGGTGAGAGGTCACTGGTATTTATACAATTTGTTGTGGGTGAAGAGTCACATCCATTGGGCTTCATGAGCCGACATGATGATGTGGCCGACCTGAACAATTTGCACGTGTGGGCATAAATTCGAAACACACTTCCGCTTGTCCAAATTGGATGATTTTTATATCAATTTTGGTCTTCTTGAAAAGAGGAGTTTTTATATCAAATGAGCTGTCCTAAGGTGGAATTTTCCCTAGTTGCCAATTTTAACAGCTGCTGATTCCACCAAAGACTCGAACAAATTGGAATTAAGTTGTAAAATGTGTTTTGTGCAACAAGAATTCACACTAATGAACAGAGGAATCATTGCACTTGGAATTTAGGGAATTTGAAAAAAACCTATGGTATCAAAGCTTGGTTGCGGTCATACCATAAAATGACATCAATTTAATAAGTGCCTAACCTGCAGCAAAGGTGAAGAAGAGAAAACTTAACAGAAAACAAGCATAGAAACAACGCTCTTCCTCCAAGCACTTATTTCATCTCCCTGGCTATTGTCAAATTTAAAATAAATAACACAGTAGTGAAATTTATAAGTTTGAAGATCTGAAATATTTTAGAGTCAAATTGTTGCCTAAGATTTCAATCTAATCTTTTCAAGTGTCAAGGCACATCAAAGCACAGAACCTCTTAAATATATAAACAATAGTAACACCAAAATTCAACATTTATAGTCTTCCTTTCATATTTGCTTCTCTTTTTGATTAATCTCTGCTGCACAATTTCAGAATTGAACATCTCAAATCAAGTGTCAAGAAAATCTTTCCTGTCGAGGATTGTCTTTCAACATTATAAAGATGGTCTTTGAGCCTTATAGGCTATAGGATATTGTCATTCTTGTGGCTTTATGGGCTCAAAGACTATTCTCAAGTATTAATTTTTTTTTTTTATCCTAGGTCTTTTGAGAAGTTCCTTACAGAGAAACTCAATCATCAATAAATAATTTCGTAAGTCATCACCTGCTTTTGCTCCACACTGTTATGACACTAGTTCTGATGCAGGAAAAGAAAGAAGAATGCATAATTAATGAATATGAAGTAAGTGTGATATTAGAGGTGATTAATGACTGTTTTATTGAGGGGAAACAAGGTAAGGCAGCAACTCCCTTTAAGGGAAGCTGCTTCACATGTGAGAAGAATTAGGGACTGGCCAGCTCAACATTAGGGGCAAAAATCGGTTTAGATGGCTCAGCAGTAACCTGAAAAAAAAGGTGTGGCTGACTAGACATTAGAGATTCAGACAAGGATGGCTTGGCCACAGTCAACCCACCTAAGCAGATCCTGGACACCATGACTTATGGTGTAACCAAACAATTCACTAGTATAGATAAACCTCCAAATTTTTCATATTATTTCATTCTCTCTTCTACTGTCTGCAGTTATTTTGTGTTTATTCATTAATATAGGATTCTCTACATCTAAAGTTATATAACTTATTCTCCAAGTGTGGCATTGCAAATCATGTGTGAAATTTTGTTCGCTTTAGGCCTAATCCTGCTAAGTATTTTCTATGTAAGGGAACCGCCGTCATTTTGGTATTGGGGCCCTCCTGTGTGGAAAATTTTGTGTGCTTTGTTTGGTGGCATGCATGTTTCTATTATATAAAGGCACTTACTTTTGAAAGGCCTGGGAAACCACATAATACAAATTTCAAAAGGCTTTTTGGGCAGCAACTCCCATAAGCAACAAAATTCACAAAAAATGGGTGTCTCTCCTTAATTTCAGCAATCGGAATTTGTTGTTCTTGGTGCTTATGCACAATACCAAATCTTTTCTCTCTCATATACTCTAAAGTCCCAAATTCAAGTTTTTTCAGTCCCAACAGTCACATTATATAATTCAAAAACATTAAGATTCATATTTCTGATACAACTAATATAATGGCAACATCTTTTGACTTAGAATTCCATGAATAACTATTTTCTTTTGCATTTCAACCATTTTGGAGAACTAGCCTAATATTTGTATGCCATTTACTGTTATAAGAACTATACTAGTATACTACCAAAGATAATATAAAGACAATACGATGAATAAATTTCTTTCCATGTACAGGTTGATGGTTATAATAGAAGTTTTATGGTTCTAGCAACTTACTTTCTGCACATCTGACATGTATCATCTGCTTATCTTTCACTGCTTGCATGCATGAATATCAAAAGCCATAGACGTGTAAGAACCTCAGCCATTGTGGGCAAGAAGGGTAATCTTGGGATCCATGGTAGTCACATCTATCAACAAGCTCGTAGAATTGGTACATAATACCTGCTGCTCTAGGACTCAAAATATGACCAAGGGACATAAGCCCGAGGGTGTATAGGATGTCGAAATCACAATCACCGTAGAGGTTTGGCCATATGGGAACAAACGTTTTGCACTATGCATATTGGAAAGAGGAACGAAGCACCAATCTGTTAATTGACAACTCTCTCTGACAAAAAACTCAATCTTGAAATCACATTTTATCAGTGTCTTGTGAAGAGAAGGCAAAGCAATTTTTTAAACCTCTTCTACGCAATTCTCCACCATTGGATGATGCCATCCAACGACCACTCTCCTTCCCTCAGCCTCCGAAGCAGTTAAACCTAATAACGCAGGATTTTATTAATCTTTTTGTTTTTGCAGGTGTTTAATGCTTTGTTCATGATATTCAAGAGAAACCGAAGGCTAGGAATGACGATTCCCATGCCTTTGATCCATAAGGAAGAAACCATTCTCAGGGTTCGAACTCACGTTTCAATTGATGCTTCATGGGCATTGATGCCATATGAGCCCTGTGCGGCCCTGCACATCAGCAAGACACAGAGTTAAATGAATCAAAAGAGTATCAGTGTCAAAGATTAAAACATACCAGAAACAGAAGACTGAAGACAGGTTTGTGGGGATTACGGCTAAGATTGGTTATCAAAAGCCTAATCCTCCAAATTAAAACACAGTCAAAGATAATCATAAGTGTTTATCAGACAGAAGGCCTCCACCGCCACATCAGAAGGCCAATTAATTCCTCTCAGCTACCACAAAGCCACCAGTGCCTCAAAGCATTCAAACAGAAGCCAAAGTTATTGATCAAATGAAGATATTTGCCTCAGCGTAGCCAAAGATTTAATTCTGCTAAGGGAATTTAATGTAAAGATATCAACAGAGTTACTTTAATATAAAACAGAGCCTCAAAGGTCAACAAAAGCTCCCACGGAGCTTAATTCATAAATGTAAATCAATTAATACAGTAACACACCTGTAAACTTCTCCATCGAGCCCCTCAAAGGCCGAGAAGTCATTAATCTGTATTAATTGTCCTGAGAGATCTTTTATCAGATCTCACCTCCTCATTCTTCTATAAATACTGCTGTAGAAGATGAGAAATCGTTGGTTGATCACTAGTTGTAATTTTGGAACTCTCTGAAATAATACATAGTCTGTTGATGTTGAAGAAGAAATTGAAGTCTTGAAGCCCTGATGATGTTGTTGCATGTTTGTCACTGTGAAGGCTCTATCATTGGATCCATGAGCTTGGCTGTTGGTGAAGTATTCTGAATTGTTTTATGTTTTCCCCTGTTTTCATTATGTTCCATAATTTCTTACTACAGTAGGTTGAAATTTTTAGGCTAAGAAATGACTCCTGGAAGTACCTTAGACTCGTTTCACCCCTTCACTGCTTGTTTTTCTTCTCAAGTATTTTAGGCCTTTAACTTCTCCTTATTCTTCTATGTCTGTTTTTTTCCTTAATAGTTCGAATGCTGGTTTCAAGATGATTTATGGTTTTCCCCGCTGATCACGCCACTTAAAAACTGTTAGTGAAGTCTCCCTTTGAAGTATCTTTGTTTATAGTAAGCCAAGGAGGTCTGTTCTGATCATGCCCTTTGTCCTTGCTTAAACAGTTGTCTTAAAGGTCTTTTATAGTTGTGATCATAAATGTATTGGGCGTTCCCTCTTTTATGACTGCAATTATCAGTGAATCTTTTATGTTTTCTAAGTTATTTGAAATAAAATCTTTGAGGAAATAGGGTGTTCCCCGAATCTTAGATTTCATTTTGAAAGTTGTCTTGAAGTCATTATTTGCTTAAAGAATGTTTGTAGAATTTATGGTTAGCTTTGTCTATCAAATATTTCTTTATTGTTCAATTTATGTTTTCAAGTTCCCTTCGTTGAGAATCAATTTTCTCTTTCCAAATCATTAATGTCCATCTCATTCCAAAAACCAAAGGATCCTGTGGCCAAGTTAGATTTGCCCTCTGATATCCCATATCCATTGATAAGTATGTTATGACCTCTTCTTGACTCCATTGCCCAATGAACCAGATGTTTCTCCATTCTATATATCTTTCCTAGACCTTTCATGTTTTGCTGTATCAATTCAACCAAACACATAAACAAACACCTGCACTTAATAACTAGTCTAAAACCAATACTCAAAGCACACAATATAAACCTTTGCAAACAAACATTTGAGAGATCCCTCTCTGAGAACAAGAGGACTAGATCCTGTAACTCTAAAGATTGGTTCTGATGTTGCTTTGTCTTTTGATTTGCCAAACTATCAAAACACGGGACACCAACATAATGGCGATCACGGTGGGACCACTGAGTTCATAGTTGCCTAACAAGCTCTTATAAACTCATTAGTCTTTCAAACAACCATAGAAACTCAGAAAAACCCAAAATATTTAGTTTGGCTTCATAACAAACATGGTGGTGGAACCATAAAACATTTTACCTTTACAAAAGCTAAAAATTTTCCACTTGGTGACTCCACGGGCCTCTAAAAGGCCTATTACCCTTCCAGTCCTTGTAGACTCCCTTGGGAATGCATTGAGCAAACCCAATCATGCTGTTGGTGGACAACAAATTTCAAAATCTTCCACCTGGCGACTCCACAATCCCAAAAGACCTAATAACTCCACTGGTAAAGGACTTTGAACTGGTTAGAAAGATACAGTGACCTCTTATTACAAACATGGATCCAAGTATGGACAGAGAAGCTAAACTAAACACATTATTGGACCTAATTGGGAAAATAGTGTACATACTTGATAAAAGATTGGGAAAGCATGAGGATGATATAGATGTTGATTATCCAGAGCAACCTATGTTTTTCCCAGATCAAACACAAACTCAACCATTACAAGACCTATACAATGAGCAATATATAGATGATGATCAATACTTTATAGAAGAAGGTGAGAAAGACTATAGAGAAAACAATAAAGAAAAATTGTTGGTCATGATGGAAAAAATGGTGTATATGCTTGGGAAAAGAATTGAATGGAATGAGGCTAATTTGAATATTGATGATCTAGAGCAGCCCATGCTCCTTTCAAATCAAGAACAAACCCAAACATTACAAGATATGTGCGATGAACAAGATTACAAAGAAAGCAATGAAAAAGGTTGTCGATAAATTCCTGATTATCTACCTATATCTTGTACCATGCTATTAAGAGAACTTCATGACCAGATTGCAAAAACTAATAGTGAGCAGTGCCTTGAGGAAAACATAAGCCATTTTGAACCCACAAAATCTGAAATAGGAGAAGAGACAACACAACTAGAGTCTCTGCCTTTATTTCATGACTCATTTCAGATGATTAAAGAAGAATGGCATCCTGATAATCTATTAGAAACAACTCCCGAATCCCATATTTTAAATAATTGTCACAAAAATCATGAGGAGTTGTTCAGAACTGAGATAGACCAGGAAAAACAAGAGAAACCTCAAAGTTACCCTGCAAACTCAAATGGAGATCCATTAGAAGAGGCTCAAGAAGACTGCTGTACATTTGTCCTAAGCAAAAAGACAATTCCTTCTCCCTTAACAGAAGAAGAGATTGATCTAATATTAAACAGACAACCAACCTCCAAACCTCCATTTGAACAAAACACTTCTGCTCATCTACTTACTGAACCTTGTTGTCTTGAATCAGAAAACACAGTTATAGAAAAGCTCAAAGAGGAGCAAACGGATAACCCAATATGTTTGATTGGTGAAATTGTGTATACTAATGATTTTTCAACTTCTGATCAATCTGATGATGATGATGAGCTTCAAACAAAAACTAATCATGCAGGGCAACCAACAGTAGATTGGTGTCATGAATTTCATTATCATCAGCTTGAGAGCAGCAATCAGCCAGTCCAATTCATCAGAAATAGCTTTCACATAATTGGGAGTCAGCAATCTACTAGTTGTAATGTTGAGGTTGGGAAGAAAGAGAAATTTCTTGAGCAGGATGAAGATAAGGAGCTTCCTCCTAAAAAGGTTGAGGTAATAAGAGACACCCCTGCTCAAGAACATGATGATATCTTCTCAAAGCACAATCCACTAAATCAGAGCATACCAGGACTACAAGAGGACAACGTCGCAATATATGATGAATCCTCTAGTTCAGATAATAATGAAGATGAGGAAGTTTTTCTTTCTCATAAGAATCTTTGTCTTAATCCAGTGGAGAAAAAAGAGATAATCCTGGTTGAAACACATCTTCCGAATACTCTTAACCAGGCACTATTTCAAGATCCCTATGCTCACTTCTTGAAGGCATTTGAAGAAGGGATCAAGGTCATTAGGAGCAGTGTATTACCAAAAGCAAGAATATTATTTAGCACTGCTGCTAAAAAACAAAAGGAATGGGAGTGGCCTTGTTTGTCCAGCCTGCCCAAGGAGATGAAAAAGGACCAATTGTGGAATCATTTACTGGATTGGTTGTACTGGAAAAGAGAGTTCATTAGCTAAACATGTAAATATTCCAAGTTAGATTAGGTTAGATAGGAATGTCAATAAAGCTCAGCTTTGAGCATCTAGTTAGTTGTTGATTTTTGTCTTGAAAGAAAAATACAAATACAAAAAACAATAGAAAAGAAAAGAGGGCAGATTGCAAAACAAGAAAGGTACAACCCCATACCAAAAAGAGAAACAAATCTGAAAGTGTGCAAGCTTAAATGCCACTCCTGAAAAATACACTTCTAGTTAGTCAAACAACCTAATCTTGACTAATTAGTTTTAAACTTTTAAATTTACTGCTGATAGGATAGTGAATTCGATTTTCCAAACTGTTTAATCTTGGCTTATCAGTAGGTAGATTAGGCTAGAAATTAAAGGTTCAAACAAGCTCAAAATCATAACCTAAGTTTCCAAAGAGAATGACTCAAATCTGTTTCAAATTCTGAGTCAAAAAAGATGTAAATCTGGTCCCAATTAGCTCAAAATCTGAACCAGAGGACAAGCAAAGAACAACTCAAGTAAGAATCAAAACAGAGTTGTAAAAGAGATGAAGGAAATGCTTTGAAATTTCAGATCCTAAGCCTTCCATTTTGTTTTAATTTTCAGCAAAATAATGTTTATGTGCAACTTGTTTGTATGCCATAGACCAGCATCAAGTTAGACTGTTCAATCCTGACCTGGTTGCTTTTTAAATTTTTGTTGTAAAATTTAGAGAATAAAATCTGTTGGACAGTTTAATCCCAACAGACGGTAGATTAGGTAGAGAATCATATGGGCTCAACTGCTTAATCTGAGTCCATGGAGAAATAAGAAGTAGAAATAGATTAGATTTCCTGCTTTCAAAAGAATAAAATGTTGTGAAAAGAGTTTGCCAATCCAAGTGCACTCTTATGAAGAAAAAATGTTAGATATCAGATTGGTAGAAAGCTTGCTGATGAAAGATCCATTGTTTTTATGGTCGCTTAATATGTTTTCGCAGCAAGATCATCCCAAGAAGGAAGGGAAGCCCAATGGATGAGGCACAAAGTCGCCCTCCTGCAGGAATGCAAGTCCTGCCTCCCTGATACCTTCAAAAAGGCACCATCCCCAAGTGGAGCCACTGTTAGCCACCTATAAAATTTGTTATAGCAAAAGGTGGCTAAAACTTTTTGGAGCCTTCAAGGAACAAATTTTATTACTAAAAAGTGTTGGCTCTTGAAGACTTTTGAAGGCCTCATGCCTCTGTCCAAATCTTCACTACTGTTCCTATTTTATACTCTGAAAATCCGCTATTTTCATAAGGAAAAAGGCTGCTGCAAAATCACCATTTTCCCTTTCCTCCACCTCAAAACTAACCACCCTTCTTGCCTCCCTTTTTCCTCAAAAGAATTCCTCCATTTTCCATTTTTCCTTCATGTTTTCCCCCTTTTTACAGAGTTTAAACTCCTTTTTAACTCTATCAAAACCCCCAAAACCATTTAAAAGCTTGAAAATTTTTCATAAAAATGAGTTTGTTTGCCACAGGCTTAAGCCTCCTTGGGCTAAGTCCTAAACCACTTTCCCATCATGCGACTTGGTGCTAGAACCAAGCGCTAAACCCATATGGTGCTTATCGGCATCGGAACTTTGGCGAGCGCATATGTTTTGTTACAGAAAACCCCCGATGCGATCAACTCCCTTTGTATAACTCCAGATCTCGTGCTTCCTTTGTAAAAAACCAAGAGTTTTAGTCTCGAGCGCTTATCGCATCGGAAACTTTCGATGGTGCGTAAGTCTTTTGTTAAGTATAAATTCCGATGCCGATCAAGCTCTTTTATACATAAACTCCGCCCTCCGCTTGATTCATATAACTCATGACCGAGACCAAAGGTTAATAGTCCCGAAGCGCTTAATCGCATCGAAGGATTTCAATGATGGTTAGATCGAAAAGACAAGGCTCGAATTCCGATTGCGATGGCCCGATTGCACCATCGCATCGGCCTTCCCCGATCGCGCATCGCATCGGCCTTCCCCGATCACCGACTCCCGATTCATTCCCCACCGTTGATCTGGCCCTCAGATCAACGGTCCACATCTAATAGCATTGGATCTTTCCATCGGGTGCGTTTTTTAACTTTTGTTTCTCCCCCTGCCGATTGCGATCTTCCGATTGGATCTGGGCTGTCCACGTGTCCAGATCGGACGGTCCCAGATCATTCTTGCATTACTTCATCGCCCTCCACCCTCGCCAAAGGTTTAAACCTTAGTTTTTCGCATTTTCTTGTTAAATCCGAATAATGTGAATCCTTCACATTATTAGTCCGCCGCTTATCCCAACCGTTGTTCACTCATCAATCAATGGCTCCGACTTAATCATCCCTCCGCTCTCCTTTTTTAAACCTCTTCTACGCAATTCTCCACCATTGGGATGATGCCATCCAACGACCACTCTCCTTCCCGCAGCCTTCGAAGCAGTTAAACCTAATAACGCAGGATTTTATTAATCTTTTTGTTTTTGCAGGTGTTTAATGGTTTGTTCATGATATTCAAGAGAAACCGAAGGCTGGGAATGACGATTCCCATGCCTTTGATCCATAAGGAAGAAACCATTCTCTGGGTTCGAACTCACGTTTCAATCGACGCTTCATGGGCATTGATGCCATATGAGCCCTGTGCGGCCCTGTACATCAACAAGACACAGAGTTAAATGAATCAAAGGAGTATCAGTGTCAAAGATTAAAACATACCAGAAACAAAAGACTGAAGACATGTTTGTGGGGATTATGGCTAAGATTGGTTATCAAAAGCTTAATCCTCCAAATTAAAACACAGTCAAAGATAATCATAAGTGTTTATCAGACAGAAGGCCTCCACCGCCACATCAGAAGGCCAGTTAATTCCTCTCAGCTACCACAAAGCCACCTGTGCTTCAAAGCATTCAAACAGAAGCCGAAGTTATTGATCAAACGAAGATATTTGCCTCAGTGCAGCCAAAGATTTAATTCTGCTAAGGGAATTTAATGTAAAGATATCAACAGAGTTACTTTAATATAAAACAGAGCCTCAAAGGTCAACAAAAGCTCCCACCGAGCTTAATTCATAAATGTAAATCAATTAATATAGTAACACACCTGTAAACTTATCCATCGAGCCCCTCAAAGGCCAAGAAGTCATTAATCTGTATTAATTGTCCTGATAGATCTTTTATCAAATCTCACCTCCTCATTCTTCTATAAATACTACTGTAGAAGATGAGAAATCGTTGGTTGATCACTAGTTGTAATTTTGGAACTCTCTGAAATAATACATAGTCTGTTGAAGTTGAAGAAGAAATTGAAGTCTTGAAGCCCTGATGATGTTGTTAAATGTTTGTTACTGTGAAGGCTCTATCATTGGATCCACGAGCTTGGCTGTTGGTGAAGTATTCTGAACTGTTTTATGTTTTCCCCTGTTTTCATTATGTTCCATAATTTCTTACTACAGTAGGTTGAAAGTTTTAGGCTAAGAAATAACTCCTGTAAGCACCTTAGACCTGTTCACCCTTCACTGTTTCATGTTTTCTTCTGCTGAAGTATTTTAGAGTCTTTAATCTCTCTCTTTAGTCTTCATGCCTGTTTTTTCCTTAATAGTTCGAATAGTTGGTTTCAGCATGATTTATGGTTTTCCCTGCTTGACTGTTGCCACTTAAAAATTGTTAGTGAAGTCTCCCTTTGAAGTATCTTTGTTTATAGTAAGCCAAGGAGGTCTGTTCTGATCATGCCCTTTGTCCTTGCTTAAACAGTTGTCTTAAAGGTCTTTTATAGTTGTGGTCATAGATGTATTAGGCGTTCCCTCTTCTATGACTGCAATTATCAGTGAATCTTTTATGTTTTCTAAGTCATTTGAAATAAAATCTTTGAGGAAATAGGGTGTTCCCCGAATCTTAGATTTCATTTTGAAAGTTGTCTTGAAGTCATTATTTGCTTAAAGAATGTTTGTAGAATTTATGGTTAGCCCCCGTCTATCAAATTATTTCTTTTATTGTTCAAGTTATGTTTTCAAGTTCTCTTGTTGAGAATTCATTTTTTTTCCAAATCAATAATACATAAATCTAACTTATTTAGAAACTTTTCATGATCCTGTGGCTGGTTAGATTTGCCCTCCGAGATCCTATATATCCATTGATGAGTATGTCATGACCTCTTTTTGACTCCATTTCCCAATGAACCAGATGTTTCTCCATTTTATATATTTTTCCGAGGCCTTTCATGTTCTGCTGTATCAATCCACCCAAACAAACAAACAAACACCTGCACTTAATAACTAGTCTAAAATCCATATTCTAAGCACACAAGATAAACCTTCGCAAACAAACATTTGAGAGATCCCTCTCTGAGAACAGGAGGACTAGATCTTGTAACTCTAAAGATTGGTTCTGATGTTGCCTTGTCTTTTGATTTGCCAAACTATCAAAACACGGGACACCAACATGTTCCACCACTGACTACAAACCGTTGTGTGTCTTGATATAATGTGTAGTAACATGTGAATTGGGTTTTGCACTCTCTTTCCACTATTCAAAATTTTCCCTTCAAGCAAAGGCTGCCTGGCACCAATAGTAAAAGGGCCTACCTTACCTCACTCCATTTGTTTAAAGTCTACCACAACAAAGTATGTGTATCAGCCATAAGTTATGGTGGACTCTTCCTTACAGTTATCCACTGGTTGAGGGAGTTGATGAGGTTCACCATATCAGTGTGTTGTTTTCTGGTGCACCAGATTAAATATGTCTCCTTTCTTTTGAGCCTTTTAGACATAAATTATTGGCCTTGTAGTCATTATTAAACTAGCTGCAAATATCCTCCCCATGAAACATTGCAAATTTAAATAACCCGAGCATTTTAATTGTGTTGGATTCAAAGGAAATTGTGTTGGAATCAATCCAACGAGTGTTCTTCTGGTTTTGGTGAATTCGGAAACAAGCCCTGGCTGTAACTTAATCCGCGTTTCCTGGTCAGATCCCATATCTTTCTCTTAGTCCAGGGGTGTTTTACCCGTAGCTTTCAGCATTTTCCATTAAATCAAAAGCAGTAAGATAGTGCTAGGAGAATCTGCTTTTAAGGTGAAACTTTCACTGTTTTTCATAAAATCAGGAGGGAGATGATGGCAGAAGAATCTGCCTTTTGTTCTGATCAAACAAATGTAGAGCTGGATAAAGGGTAAGAGCTTTAATACAATGAGATCTAGATCTGTGCAGCCGACCAGATATTAAATTATTCTGTTGTATGCATTTGAAAATTTGAATTTAGACATGAATTTATGAGAATGCAATTTTATTATTTAAAAAAAGAATAGATTCACTCCTCGACTCTTGAAGGAGGTTTGTTACAAGTGGTATTAGAGCCCACGTTTCAATACTGGGCCTCGGGGTGAAGATAATTAATATGTTAAATAATCATGCATATGTGGGGTTTTCTCAACAAAATGCTTGCCATGCAGAACTATTCAACTTGGAAGGACCTTTACTTGGTCTTGGTATTATGATTAACGGAGTTCATAATAGGAGTGTGACCATACTTAAGAATGAGGGTGACAACAGGATATGCCATCTGGTACAGTAGGAAATATAGTTGTGAATCCCAATTTTAATATAGCACTCCATGGATGGCTTTCCAATTCATGTATCACATCAATTTGTTCCATTTCTACGAAGGATTCCAGAATGGAATCAGGAGCACATGCTTCTAGATCAAATTGAACATATTCTTAGTAAGGACTAGAACCCGATACAAACTTGTGCCAAACCTACAATAAAAAAATCCAGCATGAAGGATTTCCATAACCAATACACCATGTGAGGGTGACACTTAGGCCTGAAAACAAGAATACATCTCCAAATTTCTTACCTCCAACAAGAATTAACGCTTCAACTGGATCATATCCCAAAGATGGATGTAATATTCTTAGAAGAACCTCCAAATGGGTTTGACATTTAATGCATAAAAAGTTCAGAAATATTTCTAGTGTCCAAGTCAAGTTTCAAGTCCATTGTATCTGTGATACAAAAAATTGGGTGCTATGTGAAAGACACCGGTAACTTAATTCTAATGTGAAGATAAGGAAAACAAATCGTTGTTCCCTCTGGTACCTAGATTGTAAAGCAGAATTGAACAGAATAATATATATATATATATATATATATATATATATATATATATATATATATATCTCTGATTAATGAACAGGTTTCCTGCTGTAGTGATTAGGTGAAATCAACTACATTGATTGGAGCTGTAACAAGAGTGATTTTGATAATGATGTTTCCAAATCTAGCTCACGTAGCAGTAGTTATATAAGCTTTGAGAGGAGAACTGTAGACAGGAAATTTCCTGAATGCTCAATTTCTAACAGGGACAATGGCTGCCTGGTGCTGAGTGAAGGGTTGCAAACAATGCTTGATTTACTTTGGATACCCAGAGAAGTAAAGGTGTGCTCTACAGGAAAAACTTCTTTTCCTGAAGTGACCTCAGTGGCTTCCAAAATGTATACAGTAGCTCCCTAGCCAAGGACACGAATTGTACCATGTTTCAATTCAAGAGCTTGTGTTCCATAACAGTCCAACTGAATTCCTGGAGCAGTGATGACCCTAGGATCCTTTGCAAAAGAACTCCCAATCACCACTCTTTTAACATGAAAACAAATGAATCCCCTTAAAGAGAAGTGGATGCCCCATGCTCAAAGCATGATCCCATACTAATTAAAACAACGAGGGAATATCTTGACAAATAGTTTCATCTCTAGCCTGTCTGCTGCCAAGAAAAGTGCCCAGAATGGACCATTTCCTACTGCAGCAAGTCTCTTTACCAACTTCATTCACTTCTTAGGGAAGGGCTACTCAAACATAGTTAACGACCACAAATAATGGATTCCCCTGGAATATGTGCAAATTTCAGAGATTGTCTAGAACAGACTATTACAAAATGAATCTAGAGTGAGGACAAGTGGCTATCATGAGTCATGGCTACCCAGAGATTGGGTTGCTGCTGCTCAGTACTGTAATATTCTCCTTATTTATCCTGGAAACCTTCATCCCTGATTTTAATCGAGGGCGTATGTTCTTGTACAAAATTGGGCTGCCTGCAGAGGCTTAGCCTCACCTTACGTCGTTGGATTTCTTCTCCTCTTCTATAAATAGATGAAGGAGAGAGCCCGCCTATACATTGTTTTGATCATATTATCTTAGAGATGAGTAGCACATTGGACATGCTCCTTTTCATGACACTTTTCATCACCTTATCTTCCTGTCCTGGGATTCTAGGTCTTGGAGCAGTTCAAAGTTCCACTAGAGATAGTATTTGATCCTAAAGGAGGCAAGGAAACTGTGATTGTGACAAACCCTAAAGGATCAGAAAACATCTCCAATCATATGGATTAAAACATCTCCAATCATTTCCTAATACACTGGTATTCCTATTCCTTAATGTGTTTCTGTGTGCTGAAATTAGTTTCTAGAGCCACTTTCCTAAAATAATGAACAATTTATTTTATTTTCTGAAATTTTAATAATCCAGCTTAAGTGATTTAACTTGTTCCCAACCCAAGCTTATTTAGCCCAAAAGCTAAACCATTTAGAATTCAATATTAGAAATGCTGAAATCCTTCTCTTGAATCACTCTACGTTAAACCCACCCCACTTAAGTTTTAATTTATAACGCCCTTGATTACCTGCTGTTATTATAATTTGTTATATAAATGTTGCCTAGGAGGGAAAATATATGTAGAATGGGTTGACCCTGGAATAATATGTATTGTATTTTTAATTCAATAAAAATGTCAAACTAGTGGTGGAGGATGGAGCATTGATATAGACCTTGAGCCATGAATGGGAGATGGCAAGGTAGAATGGTAGAAACTCTGCCCACTGAAATAGTCCTTGCCATAATTCTTTCGCCAACCTAAAAATGTAAAACCTGAGTGACAAGAAATCAGTTGGTGGGGAAATTGGTAGTTGAACTACCAACTTCCGCAATTACGAGTGGTTGGAATTTGTACAAACTTGACCCAAAGGTATGGGCAAAGTACCCATCCAGAAGTTTCTGAGTTGACCCAAAAGTTTTGGATATCACCCATGAAATTTCATGTTGAAAGGCAGAGAAGGCTATGGAACATGTCCCAGCTTTAGGACTGCTATGAAGCATAGCCCTGCAAGATCAGCTGGGGGAAGCATAAAAGTCCCATTAGCTGTCATGAACTTGGGAAAGTTATGATTTTTTATTTCAGCGGATAGGAAATCTGTGAGGGTTTTGTCTTCAAGAAGTAGGCCTAAAAATATAGCCTCCCCAGCACTTTTAGCACTTTTGTAACAGGCATTGCGACCTTAGATCTACCTACATTAAGCCAAGTGATAAGTCTCCCTCAAATCTTGCTGGCCATGAAGTAAATTGGCATTGATGATCTCAAATTAGCTTCTCTAATAAAGTTTGGTTACTAGCCACGCGGAAGTAGCATGCCCTTGAATGCTTCAGAAGATAGACGCACTCACTCTTTTAGGAATATTATTATTAAGAGGGATGTACATATTCATGACCAATTTGGTAGCTTTAGATAATCCCAAAAATGATATTTGATATATTGACCATCCCAAAGTTTAAAACAAAAGTTTGTTATTATGTTACTACGTGTAAGTCCCAGAAATTCATGAAAAATTAGTCATTATGATTAGTTCTCATGAAATTAGTCATTATGATTAATTCTCATCTGAGACTCATGAGAAATTGAGTTGGAGGAATGTGCTGATGCAAATATGAACAGTCTAGATCAGAAAATGTGTTCAGGAAGATATCACATAGAGCTTGGTGTACAAAATAATATTTCATGCAGCAACGAACTCAAAGAAATCAAGGCTAATGGTATATTACTCACATGCCATAAATTTGAGTGATGAACTTTTCATATGAACCTTAGATCAAGCTGCCTAAACTCTCAAGCAGCTCCATGAACAGTATTTCTAATGCACTGCATGCTTTGTTTTACTATATATGGTCATAGAACACCGACGACGATGTTCCCCTTAAGGGGGATGGGTTGTAATGACCCTAGTCACCTCGCATAACATGTAGATGGTCTTGGTCAAGATACATTCATGTATATAATGTAAAGGTTGTTTCGGTCACCCTGCACTTGTATGGTAACTGTAAATATTTCCTTAGTTACCATATATATATATATATATACATATTGAAAATAATGAATGTACTTATGTTTGTATGGGTGCCTTATGGTATGTTCTAAAGTTTATTTACAAGGCTTGTGGATAGGTTTTTGAAATTTATATAAGATAATTCCTCTCATTGGTAGGGGTGGACGCTTTGTGAAGGCTTTGGTGGTTTAAACAAAATAAAAATAAAAAGAAAGAAAAGAGAAAACTATTGTCAATAAGACTGTGTGTTTGCTAGCTCCTCACCTTGCAAACCTCGTGGTAGCCCACGTACATGTTGGGGATGGCTTCTTTATGAAGGCTTGTGAAGAATGCTACAAATTGCATATCTTTGGTCGATATTCCATCAACATGTGACCTAAAGAGTTGTGGCACTCTTATATTGAACTAGGCACACTAGGGTAATCACAGTTTGGGGATAATGTTGTGATACACATAGTCACGAAAACCGGTCTCTAAAATTTATAAATTAACTGATGGTGGAGGCTCTGACCTCTGGATTCCCTCAATGGCTAGTCGATGGAGTAAGTGGCTGCCCTGGACTAGCCTCCCTTGACCAGAGTACTCAGATTGCAGTAGAGTTGCTATAACACAAATGTAGGGTGGAGGAAAACCTCTTGATTCCCTGAATTACACGAGGGTGGAAGTTTTCACTTTTGGATTCCCTCATTGGTTGGTGGGCCTCAATGGCTAGTCGATGGAGTAAGTGCTGCCTTGGACTAGCCTCCCTTGACCAGAGTACTCAAATTGCAGTAGAGTTGCTATAACAACAAACGTAGGGTTGAGGAAACCTCTTGATTCCCTGAATTACAAGAGGGTGGAAGTTTTCACTTCTGGATTCCCTCATTGGCTGGTGGGTGAGGTGACCCACCTCTGGAGTCCCTAGACTGGCTTTAATCTGAGTGCTTTAATACCATGAGGTTGGAGAGTTTGTCTCTGGAATCTCTCATGGCTATTGGGTGGAGGTACATCTCTGGAATCCTTGGGACAAGTGAGTGTTAGTTTTTGTAGCATCAGATGTGTTCTAGCCAAGAAATTTTGTGGAGAGGCTAGATTACAGGACATCTCCAAAACCCATAAATCGTTTATGGAAATTCTACCTAGAAGTGATTTAATTAGATTATTAGCTAGTTTTTAAATATTTCCTAAGTCTAAACTTAGGGAATATGGTTAATTAATCAAAATTTATTAAGTCAAGGCGTGAATGATCTAAAAACTCACACAGATCGACTTCAAGTTAATCCTAGCCATTGATTAAGTTTTAATCTTGGCTGTTGGAGTCCCAACAAAGGATTATAAGAAGAAGTCAACGGGCACTTGGGGAACACACTTGCAGAGTTCGATTTCATGAGCAGATCGATTTCTAGAGTAGCAACAGTCAGTTGCCGGAGAGGGAGCTTGTGAGATCGAAGCAGTGAGGAAGAGGGGCAGAGACAATGAAGTCGGAGGAAAGATTCCTAATAGGGTGAGTGCATTTGCAGAGAGGCAGAAGAGCCACAGAGAGGTTGACACAGAGGCAGCATAGTAGGCTCTAGAGGCAGTTTTGATTCAGTTGGGAAATGACGAGTTTATAGTGCCAGAAGCTGGACAAATGTTTCAGAGGCTAGGAGAGACATTTTCCCTGACAACATCAGGCCAAACGACTTGAGGAGAAGCTGGTTCAAATTGAGTGTAGAAGGGACTGTGCTAGTGTGATGCGTAGAGCCAGTTTGGACAGCTCACCTGGAGCTGAGGTCAGAGCCCGGATTTGCCTGTGGAGTGAGGAAATTTCCTCACTAGATTTTTTCTTGCCAATATTTCTCTGTAGGATTTCCAATTTCGGCATCCAGTAGTACTTAGATTATTTTCATTGCTACTTGATATTAAAACCCTCATTTGCTGTGTCGGTTTTCCCAAGTTGGGTTTTTCCCGGGACATTCGTCCAAAAATAACTATGTTAATTTATGTGTGTGCTAGCATTTCTTCCTACGTTTATTCTTCTGCAGTTTTTTTTTTTTTTTTAAATACGAAGGTTGCAATGTATTTATTTCAGTATTTGTCATAGAAAACTGCAGATAAATTGTTAAATTTAATTAACAATTAGGAGAAATTAAATCAGTTGCTGCAATAGGATTCCGGTTTTCGAAATTTTCACATGGTATCACAACACAGATGATTAGCCAAAGAGCTCAGTGGCGAAGACAAAAGGAGTTTCGTTGTTTAGTGTGGACAATAAGTCGAAACCTAGAGGCAACGCAGTCACCTTGCTAAGAGGCCGAGTCACTTGAGGAGATTCAATTTTTCTGAGAGACCGACAGAAAAATTCGATCTCTCCAGATCGAGTATCTCCAGAGGCAGAGGGAGAAATCCAGTATTTTCGCAGAGTAGATATCTAGTTGGACGCAATAGTTTTGTAGTAGTTTGCTAGAGTAGAGCTAGCGTTGGGTGAAAGGAAGAAGAGCACAGACTGAGGGGAAATTTTCCTCAGGGAATTTCTTGTCTCAAGAAATTTGATTTCCCTTGCAAATCATCAGTGGTTGTGAGCAGAGTCTCTCACTCCAAAAGGGAGTGCGAATAGCTGAGCAGAAGGGAAGAGGAGATTTTCCACATTTGTTGAGATGGCCATTGTCGGGCTTCGAGATCAGGACAGGTTGGATGGTGCTTCCAACTATGTCATCTGGAAGGCAAGGATCTCCTTCCTTCTAGATGAGTTCGATCTCAAGATATATATCGATAATGTGGTGGCGATTCCCACGAATGCAGATCAGCTGAAGGAGTACAAAAAGGAGATGGCGCGAGCGAAGAGCTTGATCCTCGATGGAGTTTAGAATCATGTGGTCTCGCATATCGCTGGCAAAGATACTACCAAGTAGATGCGAGATGCTTTTTCCACGTTGTACCGAAGTACTTCCGAGCAATGAGAGATGTACCTCGAGGAGAAGCTGAGATGCATCTGGATGCAGCAAGGGGAAGGCATAGACCCTTTCCTCACCAGGATTCAGGAGGTCTAAGATCAATTGTCCACCGTTGGGGCAATGCATCAAGCCTTAGAGCTAGTGCAGTTGGCGCAGAATAAGCGTCTTAGAGGATTGGCAAGTCTTTGTCCAAAGTATATTAGGCAGGGACATGCTACCTGGATAAGATAAAATACGGGCTGACTTGCAGCATGAGGAGATGAGGCGAGTTCTTTTGAAGAGCTCCATCAGTGGCAGCAATAACGAATCGAAGTAGGTGAAGGAAGAGGAGAATGTGGCCCTCGCATCGAAGGGTCCCAGTCAGGGACAAGGGGAGCAAAGGAATAGGATGAAGGACCTGTCAAAGGTCAAATGCTTCAGGTGTGGTGAACTAGGCCACAACAATAACCAATGTCCTCTCGGGAAGAAGGACAAGGAGAAGAAGCAGGACCAACAGGCAGCTTCGACAAAGATCGATAGGCTTTCCTCCAGGTTGGAAGAAGACTTCGCTATGTTCGCCGATATACCTCCAGGAGTGAGGTGGGGTGACTTGGTTTTGTAGCCCCAGAGCGTTGTAGATGGGAAGGATCCTTGAGGATTTCACTTCATGGATCAGTACTTGGCTACAGGGGTCCACAATATTTAGTAGCAGGATGGACCAGTGGCATTTGGTGCAGTCAGATGCTAGAGTGATAGTTGCAAATTAGTTGTAGTCAGATGCTGGAGAGTGCAGTGCAGAGTCAGCAGCGACGCAAATTCTTCAGTAGACAGTGCAGAGGCTAGTAGCAGTCAAGACTCAGATGACAAATGCATCAGACTGGACACAATTGGTTCAATATTTCGGATGCTTCTCAGTTGCAGTAGTTGCAGTTGCAACAACAACAAATGAGAGGTAGTTGCAGTGCAGATGCAGTGTTGGCAGCAGTTTAGCTGGGTCAGCAGCATCACAAATGCAACTCATATCAGAGTTGTGCAGTGGTTGGTGGGCGGCAATAGCCAGACATCAACAGCGTGACAGAAGATGATACAGAGATAGGGTGTTGTGGTAGCGGGTGCAACACTAGAACACATTCCTCGCTAAGAGGGAGTGTTAGGTTTTGTAGCATTAGATGTGTTCTAGCCACGAAATTTTGTGGAGAGGCTACAATACAAGAGATCTCCAAAACCCAGAAATCGTTTATGGGAATTCCGCCTAGAAGTGACTTTATTAGATTACTAGCCAATTTTTAATTATTTCCGAAGTCTAAACTTAGGGAATATGGTTAATTAATCAAAATTAATTAAGTCAAGGCATGAATGATCTAGAAACTCACATAGATTGACTTCAAGCTAATCCTAGCTCTAGCTATTGATTAAGTTTTAATCTTGGCCGTTGGAGTCCCAACAAAGGATTATAAGAAGAAGTCAATGGGTACTTGGAAAACACACTTGTAGAGTTCGATTTCATGAGTAGATCGATTTCCAGAGTAGCAACAGTCAATTGCTGGAGAGAGAGCTGGTGAGATCGAAGCAGTGAGGAAGAGGGGCAGAGACAGGGAAGTCGGAGGAAGGATTCCAGATTCGGTGAGTGCATTTGCGGAGAGGCAGAAAAACCACAGAGAGGTTGATGCAGAGGCATCGCAGTAGCCTCTAGAGGCAGTTTCGATTCTGCTTGGGAAAGGCGAGTTTTTAGTGCCAGAAGCTGGACAAAGGTTATGGAGGACAAGAGAGACATTTTCATAGATAGCAGCATACCAGACGACTTGAGGAGAAGCTGGTTCGAATTGAGTGCAAAAGGGACTGTGCTAGTGTGAAGGAGTAGCAGTGTAGAGCCAATTTGGACGACTCACTTGGAGTTGAGGTCAGAGCCTGACTTTTCCTGTGTAGTGAGGAAATTTCCTCACTAGTTTTTTCTTGCTATTTTTCTCTGTAGGATTGCCAGTTTCGGCGTCTAGTTGTACTCAGATTATTTTCACTATTGCTTAATATTAAAACCCTCATCTGCTGCGCCGATTTTGCCAAGTTGGGCTTTTCCGGGGACTTTCGTTCAAAAATAATTGCGTTAATTTATGTGTGTGCTATAGCATTTCTTCCAAATTTTATTCTTCCGTAGTTTTTATTTGTGAAGGTTGCAGTGTATTTGTTTTAGTATTTGTCCTAGAGAACTCCAGAAAAATTGTTAATTTAATTAACAATTAGGATAAATTAAATCAACCACTGCAATAGGATTCTGGTTTTTGAAATTTTCATAGTGAGGGTTGAGGATGGTCTTTGCAATCCCTCATGTCTGTTGGGTGGAGGTACACCTTTGGAATCCCTGGGACAGGTGAGGGTGGACAATTATCTTTGGAATCCCCCCTGGCTAATGGGTGGAGGAATATTACCTTTGAAACCCTTGAACAAGTCTGTAATTGATTATTCATAGGAAAGAAGGGTGGAGGTGTGGACCACCTTTGGGACTCCCCATGTGTTTGGTGGACAGGCCAATGGGAGAGGCTTAATATGCTAGGGGGTGACAACTGCATTACTGGCAGACTGTCAATGGTTGGGAGGAGAGTTATGAGCCCGGTCCCTTGCCCATCCCAAGTCACACATTGTTAAGTGTTTTAATAACCAAGGTTGTTCAACACAGCTAAAGGGTTCCAACTTACCTATTTGCGCCAAGTCACAGGATGGCATGGATGACACGTAGAAGTGGGTTATGCGTTGTTCTTTCCTAAAGGTTTTATGGCCTAGTTGCATAATACTGGAAGCCACGAAATCCTTTGTCATATCAACTCTGCTACATCAACCTTTTGACTAGCTTATTAACTGAGGTCAATATGGCTCTATTCATAAGCTCTGATTGGTATTAAAGATGAGAAGCTAGTAATAAAATGTTAATTAAACTATTACCCCACACATTCATAAGGTGTTGCAATGTTATGTATGCTGCAGCCTTTCGCCATAGCAATTTTTATTAGTTGCAAAAAGTGCCAACCATTGAAATGAATTTGCTGATTGTGATAGGGTTAGTTTAACTATATGGTTACATAACATGATGTCATTATTCTTGGTATCATGTGGATCCAATCAACTCTACATTGAGTTTGACACGAGGTCACCTGAATTATGCCAACCCTTGTGTCCTCATTGAGAAAAATACATTTTTTTAATTTTATTTTTTATTTTTTTACAAGTGGTTCACGAATCCATGTGCCCACACACATGAACCCAGTTACATCCATGGTCTGAAAATCTCGATAGACCCTCCCGAGGGGATCTAAATCGTCAACCTTACACGCGAGGCCTAACCTTGTGGGCGTCAAGGAGATTCGATCCTGTGACCTCCCAACCGGCAAAGTACTTAACAACGAGGACTCAAACGATTGAGCTAACCCTTGGGGCTAGAAAAATACATCTTTATAACATCAAGTTGCTACATACATTTGCGTGTAGGCACAACATATTGTCACTGAATGTTCATGGTTAGGCATGGGGATAGTAGGAAGTGCAACAAGCTAGACCAAAATCTCTAAGAGAGATCGGGTTCTCCACATGTGATGATGAACAAATGGGTGAGGTGACTCTCTATTTATATGAGGTCTACCTCACTTGATTTCTAACTAAAATCCCCTACACAAGTTTGATTTTTGAGTGAACAAAAATTACCCACTAGCTTTACAACATAATGTGCCAAGATAAAGCCACATGTAATGTCATGCCCTTTTTGGTCTCCAAATGCTCCATCAAGGCAAAGACAAGGTCGAAAATGTCTCCAAGCATCATGATAATCCTCCATTTGAGGAAAATCCCCAAATCAAGAATCATAATAGCTCCAAGGGTCAAAATCTAGTTGTGGGTGCCACACGTCATCTCCATGGGTGTCATATGAGCCACGTGGTGCCTCCTCTCTCCAACATTAGGGCTCCATCCATTGTAGCAAGCCCTCCTCAATCATCCTAAGGATGACCATCCTCATTTGGGCTCTTGATCATGGCATGCCCATCAATTAGTGTCAAGAGTAGCTCGAGGGCATGCTGGGTCTAATGGTACATCATCAAGAATCCTTCATGCTAGGCAAGAAAAGCTCAACATTCTGGCTCCTAGGGGTACTTTGGGATGTGTCTCAAATGATCAAGTCATCAAAAGGTCCAATGCTCTGCCGAAAGTGGGAAATGTTGAGTCATTGTGCTCTCTAGGATGTAGTATATGCCTTGGGCATCATGTACAATAAGGTGCCATCAAGGCCTTTTCTTTGGACCACTTGGTAAAACCAACTTAAACTCAAGCGAAATCAACCATTCATTAGAGACTAAGATCATAATTGCATCTAAGTGGACCATACACAAGTGTTAAGGGCATATCAATACTTCAAACTAGGATCATGTTCAAATATCAAACTAAAACAAGTCTTATAAAGGTGTTCCCTACCTTTGTAGGGGTGGCTAAGTAGTTAACCCTATTAGGTGCTTTCACCTCCCACAAGGGGAGGTGGCATTTCCAAAGTTAACCCTTCAATCAATAGCTATTAGTGTAAGTAAGTGGCAATGGAGGGGAAAGACTTCATGGCCAAGTGCCATGGTGAAGGGACCAACTAGTGGGAGTCCACATCTTGAGTATATAGATGTAGTGGAGCAATTGTGGATGCATGAATTACTCTAATCGACTTGCTTTTTACAGTCCTCTGTTGTGCCTTTTACTTCTTTTTGATAACACATTGTATTATGGTGCATAACTCAAGGATCAAAGCTTGCTTATAATGTAGCATTCATTTTATCCCTTAAGATGAGAAAATTTATCGCTCATCAGGGTTGTAACACGCAAGGGTTTCTTTTGATGTTATGGAGTGTCAAGTGCTCAGGAGCTAGGTGATGGCTAATGAGGAGGGTAAAGCTTATGCTAGGCTTTTTCTCATGCGCTAACTTATGTCTCAGCCATATTTTGCATATTGATTTTCTTTTTCTTTCATTGCGGCCATATTATGCTTTTGCATTCTTTTCATTGCATCAACCTCCAAGTTAAAGTTTTTCGACCCTACTCAAGGATGTTGATAAGAGAGTGGCAAATCCCAATGAACCAATGACAAGTTAGACCAAAAGAATGGAGATGGTATCAAGGGCTTATGATGTGACACAAAAAGCGTTAAGAATGGTGAAAGGAGAATGAACATGCTATTTCGATCCAAATCTTCCAAGTAGTGACCCTCTTATAGCCCTAAAGCCTTAAGGGAGGTCCTATTGGACTAGGGATAAAGATTAACCCCCTCGTAAGGTGAGAGAAAAAATCTATAGGTAAGATTGATCAATCATCTGGATCACCTCTTTATCCATACTAAATGCCCAAAAACAATAAGTAAAAACACCCAATTGCAATATGATCAAAGTACCTATTGAGTGGTAGCCCAACTTCATCTATAAGAGGAATGTCAGATGCTGACTGGTGTAGATGGTGGAGGAGTTTGCATGTCATCATCATTAAGCTAATGTGTAGGGCTACTGGCTCGCCTACTGTCCAAAATAGGATTTTTTTTTTCTCATTGGGTTTACCCATTTTGGTGGGTAACAAGGCCTTCCTCTATATTCAAACATTTAGCATACGTAGCCCTAGTAAGAAGATTCGTATATGAAGTCTCTTACCTGTTGTAACCATGCAACAGAAGATTAGACACAATGCAATTTGATGTGATGTCCAATTTATTCAAAACATCCATTACTTTCTTCAATTGCTTTTCATCACAAATGCAAACAATGGGTTTGTTGATTTCACAAATTCGACGAATTTCAAATTCCAAGCGAAAAAATTGTCGAATGCGGTGACATAGGGAAAACGTGAATTTCCTTGGGAAACACTAAGCCAAAAGGGGACCACGTGAGTGGAGTGCAGGGTTGATAGGAGTTTGGTGGGCATAGAGGTGGTTGGAAAAACTTCTAGCCACAGATAATGTATGAGGGTTTAGCTATAGGCAGACATGGGAAGAGTATAATAGCCAACGAACTTCCTGCACAGAGTGGTTGAGTACCAGTTGTAGACAACCAACAGTCGACAATAGGGTAGATAGGGCCTATCCCAATAGTTGCAAGCGCAAGAGTTCGAGAAGGGTTATAAGGAAAATATGCGTTGACACACAGTCGCTAGGGATCGAGGTTGTGTGAGGTTTTCGGTTGCTAGCTAACAAGTGAAGAGATACCACCACTAGAGTGAGAAGACAATCGAAAGGTTAGAGTGACGTAGAGAACTACAAGGTGCAACAATTTCATAGAGTAGAGGTGCTGGTAGTGCTGATAGGTAGATTGTGTCAGGTTGTGGTTAGGTGTTTGGGTGTGTGTTGTGACAATAAGCCACAATTGCTGGGTCAAGTGGCGTGAGACAATTGAGACAATCATAAGTCACGGGACTTGAGTGGATTATATCTAGTGTGATTGGTGTAGGTCAACAGGTGAAGAGATACCGCCACCCGAGAAAGAGAAAAATCTACAGGTCAAAGTGATGCAGGGAACTGCAAGGTGCAATAGTTACATAGAGCAAAGGTGCTAGCTAGTATTGCTGATAGACAAATTGTGTCATGTCGTGTTCAGGTGTTAGGGTGCATGTTGTGACAATAAGTCGTAGTTGCCGGGTCAAGTGGTGTGGGCAAGTTGATACAATGATAAGTCTTGGGACGTGACTAGATTGTAACCAGTGTGATTTGTGAAAATTTCAAATATGAAATCCTATTGCAACAACTGAAAATAATTCTTCTAATTGTTAATTAATTTAACAATTTATTTGCTACGACAAATACTGAATAGATCACACTGCAACCTTCACAAATAAAACTGCAGAAAATAAATAACATTGGAAACTGAGAAAATACTAACACATAAAATTTGACACCATTATTTTTGGAAAATTGTCCCCGAAAAAACCCTACTTGGGAAAACTGGAGCAACAACGAGGGTTTTTATTATTTTGCAGCAGTGAAATTCTGAGTACAATCTGGGTATCTGAAATTGGCAATCCACAGCAAGAAAATCTAGGCAAAATTATCTGAAGGAATTACCCTTTCTCCACAAGTAATTCTGACACAACTTCCCTTTAGAAAACTGGTCGTCCAAACCCCAGCATGAGCCCTTTTGCACTGTCTCCCACACATGTGGCTTAAATATGCCTCTGATGAAGTCGTTCTCCCTATTTCTACTGAGGAAATCACCTCTCCAACACTTTTGACCCTCTACCCAACCCCTAGAACTAAGAATGAATTTTACTTAGCTAAATCGAATTGCCTCTCTCAAGCAACTGTGCAACCCTCTGCGTTGCCTCTTTGGGAATAACTTAGCCCTCTTGTTGTTGCCTCTCCAGATCTCGAAAAATTCCTCCATATCACTGCCCCTACCCCTCATTATCTATGCCGCCTCACTGAAGCTTGAACTCTCTGGCAACTGACTGCTGCTACTTTGGAAAATCGAATTCTCCAAGTGACTTTGGTGCATTCTCCATCACCACATTGATTCCTTCTTATATCTTCCTGTTGGGACTTCAATGACCAAGATTTAAATCTTAATAGATGGCTTAGATCATTTTTGGATCAATCCGTGTGAGTTTCTAGACTATTGTCACCTTGTCTCAATTAATACCGATTAACTGAGACACTTCTAGGTTGAATTTATAGAAACGATTTCTGGGTTTTGGAGATGTCATGTATTCTAGCCTCTCCACCAAATTTTGTGGCTAGAACACATCTGATGCTACAAAAACTAACATTATTGGTGTAGGTCAACTATAAGAGGGAGAGAGGGAGACCATACTAGTTAGGGGGTTGGCAACAAATTTGAGTTCCTAAAGGACCAAATAGATTTTTTAGTTGAAATTAGGTCAAGATGACTATAGTGGGTCTTCGGTTTGAAGATAGACTGGATGGAGCTAGTTGAGACAATGATAAGTCATGGGATGTGAGTAGATTGTAGTCTCTGTGATTGGTGTAGGTCAACACTCAGAGGGAGAGAGGGAAACCATACTAGTAAGGGGATTGGCAATAGATTTGGGTGCCTAAAGGACCAAAAGTATTTTTTAGTTGAAATCGGTTTAAGATGACTATAGTGGGCCTTTGGTTTGAAGATAGGTTGAATGTAGCCTTAATTTTTTTGCCTTGGAAGGCTAGGGTTATCTTGGTTCTCAAGGAAAATGATCTTTGGGAGATTCTTGAGAAGGTGATCCTGGAGCTTAAAAATATAAGGAGAAGACCACCTTGGCAAGGAGAGAGATAAAGGTAGAAGGGGTACTGTTGGAATTTGGATGTGTGAATGACAATGTGATCCCCCATTTATTCGAGAAGAGTTCAACCAAGGCAATGTTCGATGCTTTGATGGGTTTATACCAAAGCAAGACCGTTAATAGGAAAATGGTGTTAAGGGACGAGCTTCGGCCTACATAGACGATTAGATCTGACATAGTAACAAGTTACTTGATGAAGATCACGGAGATCACTCAGATTCGTGATCAACTTGGAGTAGTGGAAAAGGTGGGTGATGCAAAGTTAGTGAATGTGGCATGTGTTGGCTCGAGGGGTCCTGACCCAAGTTCGGAGGTTAAGGTTTGCCAACAAACCCCTATACTACTGGCCATTTCGGCAGTGACCTGCTTGCGCAGGCCAAAGTCTCACCCGAAGCAGTATGGGAGGGTGCTGGAACCAGGTTTCCGCACCCTGAGAGAGAGCAAGTAAGTCAAGTCGGTCTGCGTTCCCAGCCTATCGAGTTCGCATTTAACAGATCTATTTGCAGGCTTATATAACAGAGCTGCGATCAAGCACAAATCTAGTAATTACCTTCGCATCCACGTGCGTAATACCAATTTATCAACACAACAAACTATAATCAAAACAATTAACAGATCACAGATTCATATAACAGAAACACAGATGCTTTCGCAACTATCAAACATATACTTTGCAACTCAATCATTCACATCAATCATAACAAACAGATCCAGATAACATCAGATGTCAAATAGAGTTTCACATATATATTAATACCAAAATCCTCTTACAATCCGAAAATACCGCCTGCGCACACAGCCAGTAGGGTCCGCACATAGCAAGACTGAGGATCTCCGCGCACACAGCCAGCACGAGTCCTTACCCAAACAACCCGACTACAAATCTAACAATTCATGCTTCGCATCAATCTCTATTCTTTCCTACCTAAGATTAAAAAAGGTTCATCTATTTATACCGATTTAGCCTACGCATCCAATGGTTCGCAAACTGTGGTTTGCGGACTCTCGGTCTATCCTTGACCCGTTTGCAATGTGTTAGGGGCTTTTACCCACCCCAAAACCCCTGCGTTAGACTAAATAATACAAAAATATACAAAAATGGACAAAATTCGCAGCTTTTAGGAGACCCTGCTCCAACAACATTGAACGACTTCCCAGAGGCATGGGATCTGCATGTCAAAAGGAGTCTACGCTCGAGAGAACTAGCTCCTCATTTGAGATGATATGGATGATTGCATCCAGGAGGAGATGAGGGTGCATTCATAGGCTAAGGCCAACAAGCAGGAAGGTGATGAGGACCTAGGTGTTATTGGTAAGACAATAAAAGGCAAATGTAAAGGATCGAGTGGGCGTGAGGAGTCAACCTCATAATTGAGAAGGGCTTGACTAAGATCAAGAATTTTGCATATTAGAAGACAAGACATTATGATTCCCAATGTTTAGAGAGAAAAAATGGCAAAAAGGGTACACATTCAATTGTAGATGCGTTGGCAGAAGCTCAAGTGGAGTTTGCTTGAAAGTTTGAGGTGGAGTTCTTACTTGTTTCCTATATTTCCTTGAGCACCAAACTAGCTGGTGCACAACTTATCGATAATGAAGCCACACAACATATGATAGGAGCACGAGAGCTATTGGATAGCTTGATAGTGAGGGACTCAGATACATGTAGAGCTTGATGTTTATCTAAGCATGCAGTGAAGGGAGTTGGAACAATGATGTTCAAACTTGAGTTAGGGTGCATTTTGATAGTGAAGGATGTGCTATGGGTGTCGAAACTCACTTGGAGTTAGCTCTCAATCTCTATGATAGAGAATAAAGGGTTTGGTGTAGTGTTCCAGGATGGACAAACACTGATTAGACCCATGGGATCTAACTCAGACGATGGCCACGTCATTCGAGTTAGAGAGGGAAACTTGTATAGGCTAAAGGGCTAGTTGCTAGCCTATTTGAGAAATGTTAAGAAGCAAGATAATGATTGCGAATAAGGAGCAAGAAACTCAAAAGGTTGATCAGTTTAGAGGGAATGAGTAGTGAAAATATCCTTCCAAGTTTGTCAAAAAGGTCTCATGGTATAATATAGCTATGTAGGATGTTCAGGAGTAGGAGGCTTCTATGAACAAATCTAAAGGGAGTGGGTTTTGAAGGATAATTTTGAACTGGGTGGCAAGGAAGGCTTCACGTTTAGAGGGAGCAACCATGGCAGTGGATGCAATTCTAGGATGAAATCTAGTTCTAGGTGGCAGAATTACCTCCCTTGATAAGGAGTGTTGATGTTTGTAGCTCGGGCAAGTACTTCTACACAGGCCTAATGGTCTAGGCATGTAAAAGTCTCTCAAAGTTTCCTTAGGACACTTTCTCAAGTATTGAGTAAGTTGCTATTGTAACTTACCTTAAGTCTAACTTACGAAAAATCATAATTAATTCTGTTGGATATTAATCCATTGAAATATTTGTTGTTTGCACAATGATATATTTTTTTGTCATGGCTTCAAGGTAGTATGATCTTATTAACTGGTGTGAGGTTTGAAATTGTTCAAGAACTTTGATATGAAATAAAGGGAAAAGTTATACTGGGGTTCACATTTTCAAGGCTTATTGTTCATGGTTGTTGCTGCTATAACATTAGCCTAGAGCGAGAATGTATGCGTATCATTAATTTATCGCTTCGTATATTTGTTATTCACTTTCTCTCCTGGTTTATTCATGATCTCATATATAATATTACTCTGTGTAGTGAATGACTACAATTGCAGCGTCTAGAATGGTCGAGTGGAGAAGATACCTTAGGAAATGTAGATACAACATAGAGGATGGGCGAGTCGTGGTTCCGAGGAAATAGTATTATATTTATTTGCTGGCACGACTATTTTTCTTTCTAGCACGGTTCTCGGGTAGTACTACTCAATTAGTGGTTTGACATATACATCAAATGGTATATTTAAAATTGTATGTTTTCTTGCCCCACATCACAAACACACACCCACACAACATGCTGCCCTATAAAGGAGGCGGGTAAGGTTGAGCAAGCAAGCATACAAACCCTTAAACCAATCAACCATAATGTTAACAAACAATACTACCACCTTTTAGACCTTAGGATTTTGGGTGTTCAATATGTTGAGAAATGCTTGGATTCATTTTATGAAAAAATAAATAAAAATAAATAATAAATTATCTCTTATGAAAACAGTGTTTGTATTATTTCTAGTAGAAGTAATTCTCGTTTAGAAAATTTATATTTTTTTGAGATATAACATGGAATATAATTGGACTTGAACTAAGTTGCATGATAAGTTCATGCCTTCAAACTCTCTAGTTTTATTTTTATAAGAAATATAATATTTTACTGTATATCTATTACAGATGGTTTGTTCAATGAGCATGAATATGTGAAATACAAAATGGACTCTCCCCTTTTATATAACAATGTCAAAGAAAGGTGTGTTTCTTATTACAATTAATTACTGCATTCAACTCTCTAGTTTAACTTGTGTACCAATTCTAATGTTTTGTTTTGTATATGATGCAGATGGCGTGTTCCAATAAGCACGAGCAAGTGGAATATAAAATAGATCGTCCATCGTTATAAAACAAACTCTAGGTGAGTTGCATTTCCTATATTGAATAATTATTGGTTTTGAACTATGTGTATTTTAACCTTGTTTAGCCCAATTTTTTTCCTTTCAGCAGAAGAGGGCACATTGCAGGAGAGATAATGAGTAGAGGGGTTGTTTACAATTTTTTCTTTGTTCTTGTCTGTGTGTTTTGTTGAGTTTGAGCATGGCCATGCTTTTTGTTGTACTCATTTTTATATGTTTTGTTTCTTTTTTTTTTTTCTAGTTTTTTGTAGTTTGGTCTTGGTTTCGCTGTTGGGCGTGGAAAAGAAAATGAAGAAAGTAGATAGACAAAATGGAGGTTATTGTTCATAAATCAAGGTGAGTCAACATACCTATATGCAGTGAACTTCAGTTAAAAGTATCTTTAGCTAATTTGTGGCTCCATTTGTTTGCTTGTTCAATTTATTATATGTTTTATCTATGCTCATAGTCAACTATATTGATCTTCTTTATGTAGTGAACAACTACATTTGTACAATCTACAAAGCTAAGTGGTGAAAATGCACTAAACGTTCGACAAACGTGGTACATAGGATGGGTGAGCCATATTTTTCTACTACAAAATACTATTTTCCTTTAATACATTGAAATATTTGCTGTCTCCAAAATGGTTTATCCTTTTATATTTGTTGTTTCCACAATGATTATGCTTTTCTACAAATGTGGCTCAAAGGATTGGTGAGCCATACTTTTCTCCTGCTAAATATCGTTGTCCTTTAATACATTGAAATATTTGTTGTTTCCACAAAGATTTATCCTTTTGTCATGGGTTCGAGGTAGTATGATCTTGTTTCTGGTTGTTTAACTTGTATAACGATTCTAATATCTTATTATGTATTTGTTGTAGATGGGTTGTTCTAGTGAACACGATTAAGTGGAAGACAAAATGGAGTATTTATCCTTATATAACAAACTCTAGACGAGGTTTGTTTACTATTATGAATAATTCTTCGTTCTAAATTATTGTTACCATTACTATCCGTCTTTATTTTAACCTAATTCACCCCACGACTTTTCCTTTCAGCAGAAGAGAGGACACTGCAGTAGAGCTAATCGAAGGGGAAGCTTGCAATTTTTCAACTTTTTGTTTGTCGTTGTTTACATGTTTCATTTTTATTTTTATTTTTAACATGGCCATGGTTTATGTTGTAATTGTTTCTTTTGTTTTGCATTTTTTTCTGATTTCTTATAGTTTGGTCATGGTTTTGTTTATTGGGTGTGCGAAAAGAAAGGAAGGAAAAAGGCAATAGGGAGAGGAAATGAAAGAGATGAGATGCAGGTTATCATTCATAAATGAAGGTGAATCACTTTAACTATGCACAATGCACTTCACTCACAAATATGCTTTGTTCCTTTGTGACTCCATTTGTTTCTTTTTCAATTTATTATATGTTTTATATGTGGTCTCATATTCAACAATATTGATTTCTTTGTGTAGTGAGCCACTATAGTTGTATAGTGGATAAGATACCCTAGAATTTCTACAAATGCAGTGCAAACGATTGGTGAGCCATATTTTTTCCCTAAATAATTATATTGTGCTTTAATCTGTTGAATTTTTTGTTGTTTGCGCAACGATATATTCTTTTGTCATGGCTTCAGGGTAGTATGATCTTGTTAATGGTTGTGAGGTTTGAACTTGTTCGAGAAATTTGATAAGAAATAAAGGGAAAAACTATATTGGGGTTCACATTTTTAAGGCTTATTGTTCATGGTTGTTGCTGCTATAGCATTAGCCTAGGGTGAGAGTATATGTGTATGAATAATTTATCGTTATGTATATTTGTTATTCACTTTCTCTTGTGGTTTATTTGTGATCTCATATATAATATTACTTTGTACAGTGAATGACTAAGTTGCAATGTCTGGGATGGTTGAGTGGAGAACATACCTTAGGCAATGCAGATACAACATAGAGAATGGGTGAGTCATGTGGTTTTCCAATGAAATAATATTATATTTATATGTTCACACGTCTATTTTTCCTTTTAGCATGGTTCTCGGGTTGTACTACTCAATTAGTGGTTTGACATATACATCAAATGGTATCTTTAAAATTGCATTTTCTTGCTCGACATCACACACACCCCCACACAACATGCCCTATTAAGGAGGTGGGTAAGGTCGGGTAAACACAAATACGAACCCTTCAACCAATCCACCATCTTGTTAACAAACAATGCTACCACCTTGTGGACCTTAGGATTTTGTGTGTTCAATATGTAGAGATATGCTTAGATTCATTTTCCAAAAAAAAAAAAACATTGTTTGTATTGTAACTAGTAGTACATCTAGTTTAGAAATTTTGTATTTTTTTGAAATATAGCATGGAATATTTTTGGACTTGAACTATGTTCATGCCTTCAAACTCTCTAGTTTAACTATTATAAGAAATCTAATATTTTACCGTGTATTTATTGCAGATGGCATTTTCAAATGAAAATGAATATGTGAAATACAAAATGGACTCTCTCCTTTTATATAACATTCTCAAATATAGGTGTGTTTCTTATTACGATTAATTATTGCATTCAACTCTCTAGTTTAACTGATATAACGATTCTAATATCTTATATTGTATATGATGTAGATGGCTTGTTCCAGTGAGCACTAGCAAGTGGAATATAAATATAGTGGCCATCGTTATAAAACAAACTCTAGGGGAGTTGCATTTCCTACTATGAATAATTATTGGTTTTGAAATATGCTTACCATTACTAATTGTGTGTGTATTTTAACCTTGTTCAGGCCACTTTTTTCTCTTTCGGCGGAAGAGAGCACATTGCAGGAGAGATGATGTGCAAAGGGGATGTTTGCAATTTTTTCTTTGTTCTTGTCTATATGCTTTGTTGAGTTTGAGCATGGCCATGCTTTGTGTTGTACTCATTTTTCTATGTTTTGGTTCTTTTTTTTGTTTTTGTTTTTTGTTGTTAGGTCTTGGTTTCGTTTCTTGGGTGTGTTGTACTTGTTTTCCTTTGTCTTTTTTCCATGTTTTTTGTAGTTTGTTTTTGGTTTTGTTTATTGGCCGTCGAAAAGGAAATGAACCAGAAAGAGAAAATGAAGGTTATTGTTCATAAATTAAGGTGAGTCAACATACCTATATGTAGTGCACTTCACTTAAAAGTATCTTTTGATAATTTGTGGCTCCATTTGTTTGTTATTCAATTTATTATATGTTTTATCTATGCTCTCATAATCAACTATATTGATCTTATTTATGTAGTGAACAACTACAATTATACAGTCTACGCAGGTGAATTGTTGAAGGTGAATTGGTGAATATGCATTAGACATTCTACAAATGTGGCACAAAGGATGGGTGAGCCATACTTTTCTTATACAAAATACTATTGTCCTTTAATACACTGAAATATATGTTGTTTGCACAAATATTTATCATTTTGTCTTGGTTTTGAGGTAGTATGATATGGTTCATGGGTGCGAGATTCAAGATTTTTCCTAGAACTGACATGAAAGAAATGGAAAAGTTATACTGGGGTTCCCATGTTCAGGGATTATTGTTCATGATTGCCGTTGCTATAATATTAGCTAAGGGAGGGTACGTATGTGTATGGTTAATTCATCGCTCTGTGTATTTGTTATTTGTGTTCTCATCGTTTATTCGTGATCTAATATATAAATCTTACTTTGTGCAGTGGAGAAGATACTTTAGGCAATGCAGATGCAACACAGAGGATGGGTGAGTCATGTTGTTTTCCAACGAAATAGTGTTATTATTTGTTTTCTTGACGTTTTCTCCTTCTAGCATGGTTCTCGAGTAGTACCAATCAATTAGTGGTTTGACATATACAACAATTGGTATGTTTAAATTTATATGCTTTCTTGCTCCACATCACACGCACATCCCCACACAACGCGCCTTAGAGAGGAGTATGGTAAGGTCGAGCCAACAAGCATACTAACCCTTCAACTAATCAACTACTGTGTTAATGGGCAACACTACGGCCTTGTGACCCTATGATTTGGGTGTTCAATAAATTTAACATATGCTTAGACCTCTCTTACAAAAATAATTACCTCTCTTATCATAACATTGGTTGCATTATTCCTAGAAGAATAATATCTACTTTAGAAAATTTATATATTTTTAGATATATCATGGAATATAATTTTTTTGGAATCAAGTAGGATGACAAGTGAATGCCTTCAACTCCTTAGTTTAACTTTTGTTAGAATTCTAATATTTTATTTTGTACTATAGAAGATGGATACATGAAATACATAAATGGATTATCCATCTTTATATAACAATACTCAAAGACAAGTATGTTTCATATTATGATTAATTATTGCATTCAATTCTCTAGTTCAACTTTATTAATTCTAATATTTTATTATGTATCTATTGTAGATGTTTTGTTTTTGGTGAGCACGAGTAAGCAAAATACAAAATGGAGTGTCTAGCATTATATAATAATTACTTTGTGCAGTGGAGAAGATACTTTAGGCAATGTAGATGCAACACAGAGGATGAATGAGTCATGTTGTTTTCCAACGAAATAGTGTTATTATTTGTTTGCTTGACGTTTTCTCCTTCTAGCATGGTTCTCGAGTAGTACCAATCAATTAGTTGTTTGACATATACATCAATTGGTATGTTTAAATTTATATGCTTTCTTGCTCCACATCACACACAACCCCACACAACGTGCCCTAGAGAGGAGTATGGTAAGGTACTAACCCTTCAACTAATCGACCTCTATATTAATGGACAACCCTATGGCCTTGTGACCCCTATGATTTTGGGTGTTCAATAAATTTAAAATATGCTTAGATCTCTCTTACAAAAATAATTACTTCTCTTATGATAAAATTGGTTGCATTATTCCTAGAAGAATAATATTTAGTTAAGAAAATTTATATATTTCTAGATATAGCCTGGAATATAAATGTCTTAGAATCAAGTTGGATGACAAGTGCATGCCTTCAACTCCTTAGTTTAACTTTTGTTAGATTTCTAATATTTTATTTTGTACTATAGAAGATGGATACATGAAATACAAAATGGATTATCCCTCCTTATATAAAAAACTCAAAGACAAGTATGTTTCATATTATGATTAATTATTGCATTCAATTCTGTAGTTCAACTTTATTAATTCTAAACTAATATCTTATTATATATCTATTGTAGTTGTCTAGTTCTGGTGAGCACGAGTAAGCAAAATACAATATGGAGTGTATATCATTATATAACAAACTCTAGAGGAGGTATGTTTGCTATTATGAATCATTATTGGTTCTGAAATATGTTTACCATTACTATTTATGTTTGTATTTTAGTCTTATTCATCCCACTTTTTTTCCTTTCAGTTGAGGAGAGGACACTGCAATAGAGATAATGTGCAAAGAGGAAGTTTGCAATTTTTTGTTTGTTGTCTACATGTTTTGTTTTTGTTAAGTTCGAGCATAGTCATAATTTTTGTTGTAGTCTTTTGGCTTTGTTTTACATCTTTTTTCTCATTTCTTGTAGTTTGGTCTTGGTTTTTTTTATTGGATGTGCAATAGGAAAGGAAGGCAACAAGGAGAGAAAATGAAAGAGATAAGTTGGAGGTTATAATTCATAAATGAAGGTGAATCACCTTAACTATATGCAATGCATTTCACTCAGAATTACTTTTCGCTGATTTGTGAATCCTCTTGCTAGCTTTTCAATTTATTATATGTTTTATATATGGTTTCACACTCAACTATATTGATTTGTTTGTGTAGTGAGCGACCACATTTGTACCTTCTATGAAGGTCAAGGTGAAGATACCCTAAACATTCTAAGGAGAGAAAATGAAAGAGATAAGTTGGAGGTTATCATTCATAAATGAAGGCGAATCACCTTAACTATATGCAATGCATTTCACTCAGAATTACTTTTCGCTCATTTGTGAATCCTCTTGCTAGCATTTCAATTTATTATATGTTTTATATATGGTTTCACACTCAACTATATTGATTTGCTTTGTGTAGTGAGCGACCACATTTGTACCTTCTATGAAGGTCAAGGTGAAGATACCCTAAACATTCTACCAACACAACTTGGACAAATGGTGAGCCATATTTTATCCTACATAAAAATATTGTAAATTAGTCGACTAAAATATTTGTTCTTTGCAAATCAATTTATCCTTTTGTCGTGGCTTCAGGATAATATGATCTTGTTAATGGGTGTGAGGTTTGAGATTTTCCAGAAACTTTTATACAAAATAAAGGGAAATGTTATATTGAGGTTCACAATTTCAGGGCTTTTTGTTCATGGTTGTTGCTGTTATAACATTAGCCAAGGCGAACAGGTATGTGTATGATTAATTTATCGCTCTATATATTTGTTATTAATTTTCTCTCGTGGTTTATTTGTGATCTCAAATATAATATTACTTTGTGCAGTGAGTGTTGTAGTGTCTGGGATGTGCAGTGTATGTTTTCTTGCTCCACATCACATTCACAACCCCACACAACGTGCCCTTTAGAGGAGGTGGGTAAGGTCGAGCAGGCAAGCATACTGACCCTTCAACCAATCAACCATCGTGCTAAAATACAACGCTACTGCCTTGTGGACCCTAGGATTTTGGGTGTTCAATATGTTTAGATATGCTTAGATTCCTTTTCCAAAAAAATTATATCTTATGAAAACATTGTTTGTATTACTCGTAGTAGAAGTACATCTAGTTTAGAAAAATTATATTTTTTTGAGATATAGCACAAAATATAATTGGAATCGAACTAAGTTTCATGACATGTCGATACTTTCAAACTCTCTAGTTTTAATTTTATTAGAAATCTAATATTATATCGTATATCTAGTGCAAATGGCTTGTTCCATTGATCATGAATACATAAAATACTTAATGGACTCTCCCTTTTTTATAACAATCTCAAAGAAAGGTGTGTGTCTTATTACGATTAATTATTATGTTCGACATTTTAGTTTAACTTATATGACAATTCTAATATCTTATTTTGTATTTGTTGTAGATGGCTTGTTCTGATGAGCACAAGCAAATGGAATACAAGAGAGAGTGTCCATCGTTATAAAACAAACTCTAGGGGAGGTGCGTTTCCTATTATGAATAATTATTGGTTTTGAAATATGCTTACCATTACTAATTGTGTGAATATTTTAACGTTATTCAACCCTCCTTTGTTTCCTTTTAGCAGAGGAGAGCACATTGTAGGAGAGATGATGTGTAATGGGGATATTTGCAAATTTTCTTTGTTCTTGTTTGCATATTTTGTTTTATGAGTTCGAGCATGGCCATGCTTTGTGTTGTACTCTTTTTTTTTTCTTATATATATATATTGGGCTCATTTTTTGTAGTTTGGTCTTGGCTTCATTTGTTGGGTGTGTTATACTTGTTTTCCTTTGTTGTTGTTTTTTTGTTTTTTCACGTTTTTTGTAGTTTGGTTTGGGTTTTGTTTGTTGGGTGTGGAAAATGAAATGAAGGAAGCAGACGAAGAAAGAAATGAAGGAAGAAGACATAGAAAATGAAGGTTATTGTTCATAAATGATGGTGAGTCAACATAACTATATACAATGCATTTCACTTAAAAGTAATTTTTTTCTAATTTGTGGCTCCACTTGTTTGTTATTCAATTTATTATGTGTTATCTATGCTCTCATAATCAACTATATTGATCTTCTTATGCATTGAACAAATACAGGTTATGTGGTGAATATGCATTAGACATTCTACAAATGTGGCACAGAGAATGGGTGAGCCGTACTTTTCTTCCACAAAATACTATAGTCCTTTAATACACTGAAATATTTGTTATTTGCATAAAGATTTATCATTTTGTCCTGATTTTTATGTAGTATGATATGGTTCATGGGTGCAAGATTCAAGATTTTTCCTAGAACTTTGATATGAAAGAAATGGAAAAGTTATATTGTGGTTCATGGGAAAATTCCGACACTCAGAATCCTTCAAGATACATCTTCTGCTGCTCGGAAGATCCCTGGTATAGCGTAGCGAGAGCATCCCACATCTTCTTGGCAATGTCCTTGCCAACTATATGTGGTACTACATGATCTCGAACCCCATCTAGAATCAATCTCTTTGCCTTTGCCATCTCCTTCTTGTAGTCCTTCAGCTGATCTAGATTCGTGGGTACAACCACCACGTTCTCGATGTAAGCCATGAGATCGTACTCATCCTTAAGGAAGGAAGCCCTTGCCTTCCAGATTATGTAGTTGGATGCTTCGTCCAACGCTCTTCTCCTCTGCGTAGCTACCGCTAGGCTTTACGCTCTCCCTTCTGGAGTGGGAAAATTTGCTCACAACGACTGTTGTACTGTAGTGAGAAATCGAACTTCTAAACTAGAAGTCCCCTGAGGAAAGATTTTCCTCTGTGTGTGCTCTTTCTTCCTCTTGACGCTATTTTGCACTAGAAACTGTTGCAAAATACTGCGTCCCAGCTAGAGATCTGCTCTGCATGGAAAATACTGCTACTCCCTGTGCCTTTGGTAATCTTCGATATGGAAAATCTTATTTCTTTGTCGCTCTCTCAGAGAAATAGATTTTTCCTCAAAATTGACCCTCTTGGCCAAAGCATCTACGCTGCCTCTAGGGTTTCTAGCAATTGCTTATGTAGTGCTACAAAGCTCCTCTTTCTTTCTGCAACTGAGCTCTCCGACTTTCTATTTGTGCTCTCATACCATGTCAAAATTTCGACACCCGGAATCCTACTGCAGCAACTGATAATATTTCTTCTATTTGTTAATTTACTTCAACAAATTATTTGTTGTTTCCTACGACAAATATTGAAATATATACACTGTATCCTTCACAAAACAAATACTGCGGAAGAAAAATAAACGCTGGAAGAATAGATGCATACACACAAAAAATACACCGTTATTTTTGGACTAAGTCCCCGGAAAAACCGAACTTGGGAAAACCAGTGCAACAACTGAGGGTTTGATTATTATGCAGTAGTAAATTTGAGTACAATCTATGGTTGCTTAATCTAACAAACCAAAACATAGAAATTACCGACAATAAAACTAGTGAGAAATTTTCTCACTTCCACAGACGATCTGACACTGACCTAGCTCTATTTGAGCTTCCCTCTGCATAATCACTGCGTCAACCTACGTAGTATTGCGTCCCACAAGCTTGGAATTGCTTCTCCTATTGCTTTCTCTGCAACTATTGTTTCGAAGACTGATCTCCTTCACCTCTGGACGCTCTGCCCAACTTCTGGCTCAAAAAATATTTTTCTCCCTAGCAAAAACATAATCACCCACTGAAGCTCTGCGTTGCCTCTCCGCAATGCACTCACCGGAACTGGAAAAGCTTCCTCTGACCTTACTATCTCTCCCCCTCTCTCACTGCTTCGAGCTCACTGGCTCTCTCTCCAGCAACAAAACACTGCTACTTTGGAAATCGATCTGCCAGTGAAATCGAACTGCCGAAGTGTGTTCTCCAAGCCCCATCGAGTTTCTTCTTATAATCTTTCGTTGAGACTTCAACGACCATGATTAAAACTTAATCGATGGCTAAGATTAACTATAAATCGATCCGCGCCTTTTTCTAGAAGATTCTCACCATGAATTAATTAATTCCTTTCAAATAATCATATTTCCTAAGTTTAAACTTAGGAAATATTAAAAATTGACTAATCATTTTAATTAAGTCACCTCTAGGTGGAATTTCCAGAAACGATTTATGGGTATGGGAGAATACATGTATTCTAACCTCTCTGCCAAATCTCGAGGCTAGAACACATCCGATGCTACAAAAAATAACACTCCCTCTTAGCGAGGAAAGTGTTCTAGTACTGCAACTGCTGCTACAATACATTGCCTCTGCACTGTCACTAAAGCCTGTGCGTTGCTACTGACTCTGCAAATGTGCCAATGGCACTGCGCTGCCCAATCTTTGACCGCTTATAACTATTGCATGTATCACTCTGGCACTTGACTGCACCAATTGCCACTAGTCCATCCTGCTACTGTGTGCTATGGGCTCCCGTAGCAAGGTATTGATTCATGAGGTGGACCTCTTCAAGAATCCTTCCCATCCTGTAGCACTCTGGGGCTACAAAACCAAGTCACCCCACCTCACTCTTGGAGGGATATCTGCTATCATGGTAAAATATTCCTCCAGCCTAGAGGACAACCTATTGATCACCGCAGATCCAGCTTGCTGGTCCTGCTTCTCCTCCTTGTCCTTCTTTTTGAGAGGACACTAAGTGCTCTAGTGGCCTAGCTTGCCACACCTAAAGCCCTTGACCTTAGAAAGGTCCTTATTCTTGCGCTGCTACTGTTGACCCTTTGATGCGAGGGGCACATTCTCCTCTTCCTTCACTTGCTTCGTCCCACTAATGCCGCTCTTCACCAAATCTTGCATCATCTTCTCCTATTGCAGATCAACCCACATTCTGTCCCACTCTGGAAACTTGTCTCTGCCCAAGATACTCTGGACAAAGACTTTCTAGTCCTCGGAAACATTGTTGAGAGCTAACTGCACCAATTATGTATGTTGGGGCCCTGACCCTACACTGACAGCTGGTCTCGGACATCCTGAAGTATGGTGAGGAAGGGGTCTATGCGCTCCCCCTTCTGCATACGAGTACATCTCAGCTTCTCCTTAAGATACATCTTCCGCTGCTTGGAAGATACCTAATATAGTGTAGGGAGAGCATCCCACATCTGCTTGGCAGCGTCCTTGCCAGCTATATGTGATACTACATGATCTCAAACCCCATCGAGAATCAATCTCTTTGCCTTTGCCATCTCCTTCTTGAAGGCCTTCAGCTGATCTGGATCCGTGGGTACAACCACCATGTTATCGATGTAAGCCTTGAGATCGTACTCATCCAGAAGGAAGGAATCCCTTGCCTTTGAGATTACGTAGTTGGATGCTTTGTCCAACTGATCCTGATATCTTAGCCCTGTTGATGCCATCTCAGCTAAAGTAAGTCGAAATCCTCCTCTTTTCCTCTGCGCAGCTGTTAACAGGCTCTACTCACTCCCTGCTGGAGTGGGCAAATATGCTCACAACGACTGTTGTACTGTAGTGAGAAATCGAACTTCTGAAATAGAAGTTTCCTGAGGAAAGATTTCCCTCATTGTGTGCTCTTTCTTCCTCCTGACGCTACTTTGCACTAGCCTGCTGCAAAATACTGCGTCCTAGCTAGGGATCTGCTCTGCAAGGAAAATCCTACTGCTCCCTTTGCCTCTGGTAATCTTTGATCATGAAATTCTTATTTCTCTGTCCCCCTCAGAGAAATAGATTTTTCCTCAAAAATTGACCCTCCTGGCCAAAGGATTAGCACTGCCTCTAGGGTTTTGGGCAGTTTCTTACGCAGTGCTACGAAGCTCCTCTTCCTTTCTGCAACTGAGCTCTCCGACTTTCTATCTGCTCTCTGATACCATGTGAAAATTCCGACACTCGGAATCCTACTACAACAACTGATAATATTTCTTTTATTTGTTAATTTACTTAAACAAATTATTTGCTATTTCCTACGACAAATATCGAAATATATACACTGCAGCCTTCACAAAACAAATACTGCGGAAGAAAAATAAATGCTGGAAGAATAGATGCACACACAAAAAATACACTGTTATTTTTGGACCAAGTCCCCAGAAAAACACATTCAGGAAAACTGTTGCAGCAACTGAGGGTTTGATTATTATGCAGTCGTAAATCTGGGTACAATCTATATGGTTGCTTAATCTAGCAAACCAAAATAGAGAAATGACTAGCAATAAAACTAGTGATAAATTTTCTTGCTTCTACAGGCGATCCGACACTGACCTTAACTCGATTTGAGCTGCTCCTTGCTCCCTCTGCGCAGTCACTGTGTCAGCCTACATAGTACTATACCCCACAAGCTAAGAACTTCTCCTCCTATTGCTGTCTTTGCAACTGCTATTTGGAAGACTGATCTCCTTCACCTCTAAACCCTCTGCCTAGCTTTCGGTTCATAAAATCTCCTACTCCCCAGGAAAAATAGAATCACCCATTGAAGCACTGCGCTGCCTCTCTGCAATGGATTGACCAAAACTGGAAAAGCTTCCTCTGGCCTTATTATCTCTGCCCCTCTCACTGCTTCGAGCTCATTAGCTCTCTCCGAAAACAAAACGCTGCTACTCTAGAAATCAATTTTCCAGTGAAATCGAACGGTTGAAGTGTGTTCTCCCAGCCCCATCGAGATTCTTCTTATAATCTTCTGTTGAGACTTCAATGCGCACGATTAAAACTTAATCGATGGCTAAGATTAACTAGAAATCGATCCACGTCTTTTTCTAGAAGATTCTCACCATGACTTAATTAATACCTTTTAATTAATCATATTTCCAAAATCGAAAAGCTTCCTTTCTCATTCTTTATTATCTCTGCCCCTCTCACTGCTTCGAGCTCATTAGCTCTCTCCGAAAACAAAACGCTGCTACTCTAGAAATCAATTTTCCAGTGAAATCGAACGGTTGAAGTGTGTTCTCCCAGCCCCATCGAGATTCTTCTTATAATCTTCTGTTGAGACTTCAATGCGCACGATTAAAACTTAATCGATGGCTAAGATTAACTAGAAATCGATCCACGTCTTTTTCTAGAAGATTCTCACCATGACTTAATTAATACCTTTTAATTAATCATATTTCCTAAGTTTAGACTTAGGAAATATTAAAAACTGACTAATTAATTTAATTAAGTCTCTCTAGATGGACTTTCCAAAAACGATTTATGGGTATTAGAGAATACATGTATTCTAATCTCTTTTCCAAATCTCGAGGCTAGAACACATCCGATGCTACAAAAACTAGCAGTTCCCATGTTCACGACTTATTGTTCATGATTGCCATTGCTATAATATTAGCTAAGCGAGGGTAGGTATGTTTATGGTTAATTCATTGCTCTGTGTATTGTTATTTGAGCTCCCATGGTTTATTCATGATCTAATATATAAATCTTACCTTGTGCAATGACTACATTTGTTGTGTTTGGGAGGGCCGAGTGGAGAAGATACTTTAGGCAATGTAGATGCAACACAGTGGATGCGTGAGTCATGTTGTTTTCCAACAAAATAGTATTATTATTATTTATTTGCTTGACGTTTTCTACTTCTAGCATGGTTCTCGAGTAGTACCACTCAATTAGTGGTTTGACATATACATCAAAAGGTATGTTTAAATTTATATGCTTTCTTGCTCCACATCACACGCACACCCCCACACAATGTGCCCTAGAGAGGAGGATGGTAAGGTCGAGCAAGTAGGCATACTGACCCTTCAACTAATCGACCACTGTGTTAATGGACAACAATACTACCTTGTGACCCCTATGATTTTGGGTGTTCAATAAATTTAAAATTTGCTTGGATCTCTCTTACAAAAAGAATTATTTCTCTTATGGTAACATTGGTTGCATTATTCTTAGAAGAATAAAATCTAGTTTAGAAAATTCATATATTTTCATATATAGCATGGAATATAAATGCACTGGAATCAAGTTGGATGACAAGTTCATGCCTTCAACTCTCTAGTTTAACTTTTGTTAGAATTCTAATATTTTATTATGTACTAAAGCAGATGGATACTTGAAATCCAAAATGGATGATCCCTCTTTATATAACAAAACTCAGAGACAAGTATGTTTCATATTATGATTAATTATTGCATTCAATTCTCCAGTTCAACTTTATTGATTCTAATATCTTATTGTGTATATATTGTAGATTTCTTGTTCTGGTGAGCACGAATAAGCGAAATATGAAATGGAGTGTTTATAGTTATATAACAAACTCTAGAGGAGGTATGTCTGCTATTAAGAATAATTAATTGTTTTGAAATATTCTTACCATTACTATCTGTGTTTGTATTTTACTCTTATTCACCCACTTTTTTTCCTTTCAGCTGAGGAGAGGACACTGCAATAGAAATAATGTGCAAAGGGGAAGTTTGCAATATTTTGATTGTTGTTGTCTACATGTTTTTTTTTGGTTGAGTTTTTGCATAGTCATGTTTGTTGTTGTACCGTTAAGCTTTGATTTACATATTTTTCTCATTTCTTGTAGTTTGGTCTTGGTTTTGCTTATTGGATATGCAATAGGAAAGGAAGACAAGAAGGAGAGAAAATGAAGGAGATAAGTTGTAGGTTATTATTCATAAATGAAGGTGAATCACCTTAACTATATGCATTGCATTTTACTCACAATTACTTTTCGCTCATTTAATATATGTTTGGATCTCTCTTACAAAAGGAATTATTTCTCTTATGGTAACAGTGGTTGCTTTATTCCTAGAAGAATAAAATCTAGTTTAGAAAATTTGTTTATTTTCAAATATAGCATGGAATATAAATGGTCTCGAATCAAGTTGGATGTCAAGTTCATGCCTTCAACTCTTTAGTTTAACTTTTATTAGAATTCTTATATTTTAAAGTTGGATGTCAAGTTCATGCCTTCAACTCTTTAGTTTAACTTTTATTGGAATTCTTATATTTTATGTTGTACTATAGAAGATGGATACATGAAATACAAAATGGATTATCCCTCTTTATATAACAAAGGGGGAGTTTGCAATTTTTTGTTTGTTGTTGTCTACATGTTTTGTTTTTGTTGAGTTTGAGCATAGTCATGTTTGTTGTTGTACTAGTTTAGCTTTGTTTTACATTTTTTTCTCATTTCTTGTAGTTTGGTCTTGGTTTTGTTTATTGGATGTGGAATAGGAACGGAAGGAAACAAGGAGAGAAAATGAAAGAGATAATATGGAGATTATCATTCATAAATGAAGGTGAATCACCTTAACTATATGTAATGCATTTCACTCACAGTTACTTTTCGCTCATTTGTGAATCCTTTTTCCTTGCTTTTCAATTTATTATATGTTTTATATTTGGTTTCACACCCTACTATATTGATCTTCTTTGTGTAGTGAGCGACCACAATTGTATGGTCTATGAAGGTCAAGGTGAAGATACCCTAGACATTCTACCAACTCAGCTTGGACGATTGGTGAGCCATATTTTTTTACTACATAAGAATATTGACCTTTAATTGACTGAGATATTTTTCCTTTGCGAACCAATTTATCCTTTTGTCATGGCTTGAGGATAGTATGATCTTGTTAATGGGTGTGAGGTTTGAGATTTTCCAAGAACTTTTATACGAAATAAAGGGAAATGTTATATTGAGGTTCACATTTTCAGGGCTTATTGTTCATGGTTGTTGTTGCTATAAGATTAGCCAAGGGTGAACAAGTATGTGCTTTATTTGTTATTCATTTTCTCTCGTGGTTGATTTGTGATCTCATATATAATATTACTTTGTGCAGTGAGTGACTATAGTTGCAATGTCTGGGATGATGCAGTGTATGATTTCTTGTTCCACATCATATGCACACCCCCACACAATGTTCCTTGTAGAGGAGGTGGGTAAGGTCGAGCAGGCAAGCATAACGACCCTTCAACCAATCAACCATCGTGCTAAAATACAACACTACTGCCTTATGGACGGATTTTGGGTGTTCAATATGTTTAGATATGCTTAGATTCCTTGTTAAATATCATTAGATATGCTTAGATTCTTTTTTCCAAAAAAATTACATCTAACGAAAACATTGTTTGTATTACTCGTAGTAGAAGTACATCTAGTTTAGAAAATTTATATTGTTTTGAGATCTAACACAAAATATAATTGGACTCAAACTAAGATGCTTAGATTCCTCGTTAAATATGTTTAGATATGCTTAGATTCTTTTTCCGAAAAATTTACATCTAATGAAAACATTGTTTGTATTACTTGTAGTAGAAGTACATCTAGTCTAGAAAATTTATATTGCTTTGAGATATAACACAAAGTATAATTGGACTCGAACTAAGTTGCATGACAAGTTCTTACCTTCAAACTCTCTAGTTTAAATTTTATAAGAAATCTAATTTTTTATTGTATATCTAGTGCAGATGGCTTGTTCCATTGAGCATGAATACATGGAAACCAAAATGGACTCTCCCCGTTTATATAACAATCTTAAAGAAATATGTGTTTCTTATTACGATTAATTATTGTGTTCGAATCTTTAGTTAAACTTATATAACCATTCTAATATTTTGTATCTGTTGTAGATGGCTTGTTTCGATGAGCACAAGCAAGTGGAATACAAAAGATAGTGTCCATCGTTATAAAACAAACTCTAGGGGAGGTGCGTTTCCTATTATGAATAATTATTGGTTTTGAAATATGCTTACCATTACTAATTCTGTGTATATTTTAACTTATTCAACCCACTTTTTTTCCTTTCAGCATCAGAGTACATTTTAGGAGAAATGATGTGTAGAGGGGATATTTGTAATTTTTCTTTGTTCTTGTATGCATGTTTTGTTTTCTAAGTTTGAGCATGGCCATGCTTTGCGTTGTACTCTTTTTCCTTTGTTTTTTTGGGGGATGGGGGGCTCATTTTTTGTAGTTTGGTCTTGGCTTCATTTCTTGGGTGTGTTGTACTCGTTTTCCTTTGTTTTCTTTTTATTTTTCTCATTTTTTGTAGTTTGGTCTTGGTTTCATTTGTTGGGTGGGGAAAAGGAAATGAAGAAAGCAGACAAAGAAAGAACTGAAGGAAGCCGACTGAGAAAATGGAGGTTATTATTCATAAATGAAGGTCAGTCAACATACCTATATGCAATGCATTTCACTTAAAAGTTTCTTTTGCTAATTTGTGGCTCCACTTGTTTGTTATTCAATTTATTATGTGTTATCTATGCTCTCATAATCAACAATATTGATCTTCTTTTTGTATTGAACAACTACAGTCGTATAGTCTACGAAGGTGAAGTGTTGAATATGCATTAGACATTCTACAAATGTGGCACAAAGGATGGGTGAACTGTACTTTTCTTCTACAAAATACTATTGTCCTTTAATACAAAGAAATATATGTTGTTTTCACAAAGATTTATCATTTTGTCCTCGTTTTGAGGTAGTATGATATGGTTCATGGGTGCGAGTTTCAAGATTTTTCCTAGAACTTTGATATGAAAGAAATGGAAAAGTTATATCAAGGTTCCATGTTCAACGCTTATTGTTCATGATTGCCATTGCTATAATATTAGCTAAGGGAGGGTAGGTATGTATATGGTTAATTCATCGCTCTATGTATTTTTTGCTCGCATGGTTTATTCGTGATCTAATAAATAAATCTTACTTTGTGTAATGACTACATTTGTAGTATTGGTCTTGAAGAATGTAACTAGGTTTTCATAATATTAGCTAAAGGAGGGTAGGCACGTGTATGGTTAATTCATCGCTCTTTGTATTTGTTATTTGAGCTCTCACGGTTTATTCATGATCTAATATAAATCTTACTTCCGTGACCTTGCTGCAAGGCCCGGGCTGAACGTGAAGGCTATGTGTGAGGACTGAGGCTTGAGTGTAAGCAGTGAGCCTATGGCTATGACCCTGACCCGTGAGCGTGAGCCATCACTGACAATCGCCGAGAGCAGTAGCATTGAGGCAGGCTGTCAACAGTCGTGAGCACTGAGAGTGAGGAGTCAAGGACGCTGAGGGGCGAGCACTGAGTGGCTGAGCCTGTCGGGAGCAGGAGGCTGGAGCAGTCGCTGAAGAGCAGGAGGGGACAGTTGTCGGAGTGAGTTGTGACTTGTGCTTTTATACCTACCGAAAAACGTAACCCAAAGTTCAAACAAAACCAAACCTATTCAATTTTTAATCGATTTAAAAAAAAAAACCGTTGGAGTTTGCCCTTAAGTTCAAGTTCGAGTTCGACATTAAATTCAGCGAACTTAATCGAATTTGTTCGAAATTGTTTCAAGTTCGGCTAATTTTAAACCCTAAGGATAAAATTCGCCGAACCTGATGACTTAGCTTGTTAGATACGAAGTCATTCCTTCACCCTTTATCATCTTGGTGGACTTCAACTTATCCTGTAATACCAATACCCATTTCTCATTCTTATTCTGGAACAAATTTTGAAGAGCCATCCACATCTTATGTGCATTGTTCTTCCTGGACAAATGAGGTAGTAAGGAATCCCTCACACCATCAAGGATGATGAACCTCACTTTCATATCCAAATCTTCCCATATTTGCAACTCCTTAGGGTCGATTGGCATCTTGATCTCATTCACGGCAAAATCCCAGATCCTGTTGACCTGTAAGACCAACTTGATCCTTTCCTTCCAAGGAGTATAGTTGGACAACCCTTCCAACCCGTCCTCATACCAGAGACTTGCCTGCAACTTCGACATTGTAGTGACTCCTTCACTCACAGTGTGACCAACTCCCTCTCGCGCTATACTTCACTGTGCAACTTTGATTTAATGACTTTCAAAATAGCTCAGACACGCTCTGATACCATGTTGAATTTCCATGACGTTGGGTCTAGGTTAGAGTCTTAAATCACTAACGCTACCCAACCAAGAATCTCAACCATGAACTACTTTGCACAGCGGAAAATATAAAGTAGTAAATCACATATGCACAATATACACTGTTTTAAACAAATTGTACAATAATGCACAATAACCAATCTTCGTTATATCAAACCAAATCTAAATAATACAACAGTCTATGGTATACAAGATACATTGAGAAACATGATGTCGTATCTTGTCTTGTCGGTCCTTCGCTTCCGTACTGCTCACTAGTAGTGCCTTAGTCCATCAAGGCATCTACACGTTGAAACTCCAGGAGGGATGCCACCTAACACTATTGCACGTCCATCTATAGAGTGTATATGGGATGATCTAATCTTCTCTCTGGGTTGGCAAATTCCCAAGCTCCAAATTGCCAGGCTAGCAACAACTTTCTTCCATCAAAGTGTTGCACTTCGACACCTATCTTCACCCCAAACTTTAGCTACTCTTCGTCCTTCAAGATAGCTCGTCTAGGGCTACTTTGGGTAGCCAACACGGTGCTCTCCAATAGACCTATGGCACCCAATCCATCTGTGCTGAATCCCCTCCTAATATGACACTTCACCACCACGGAATGTCATCTACTTGGCATCAACAAGCTGCTCTAATCCTGATCCAAATCGGTCATCAACTTGACCCAATACACATCTCCAAGCATTGTTGTTTCACCTTGCTGCACTGCTTGTACCACTGGTTAGGGCACACCATGCTCTGCCCTCACTTCACCATACAGTCAGCCAAACTAGCCTCTAAGGTTGCGGTCCACCCTAGAAGGATCCCTACATGCATACGTTGTCCCTTCCTTGCTTTGTCCACCTAGACGCAGCCCGTAAGGGCCTCCCACTACTGGCTATGGCCTGCGGCCTAGCCCAATAGTCGGTTGTAGCTTCGGTCCTCCTCAAATAGTGCCACAATTGCCTTCCTAACAACAATCCCTTGCTCCTTTAGACTACGGCCTTCTCTGCCCAACAACCCGTAGCAAAACAACCCTAAAACATGCCCTTAGACAACCTCTCATCCACCACGTGTCACATACAACAAATTCTACGCTGTCTTCTAGGCCTCCTCACGCTGTCTCCTAGCTCCCCTTGCTGCGGCTAAGCCTCACGAAAATTTCAGAGCAAACCTTGGTGTGTATTACCCACCCTTGGATACTCTAAAACACTAACATTCGCCCTTAAATTATAGACTATAAAGGGGCTCCAACGAATCATGAAGAGACACACCTGTTGGAGTATTTTACACCAAGCCTACATGACTTGGCAATCGATAATTACCTTGTCAACTTCAAAAATTCATTTCTCTTTAACGACAACTCGGATTCGGACAATTCTCTTTGCGTTAGAATTGTATAGTCGAGCACTATCATCCTCATCGATCACATGTCATACCTCCATCACAATTTTGGCCCAAATCACGATGGGTGCAAAACCCCACACTTGGGTTCCAAGCCCACAAGGTGCCCGTGTGGTGCTTTTCCCTCCAAACCCTAAACCCTAGGGCTTGGAGTACCTCCCAAGCTACACAAATCAACACGTACAACTGTGACAAGGCTAAACCCTAGGGCTTGGAGTAACTCCCAAGCTACACAAATCAACACTTACAATTGTGACAAGGCTAAATAACATTAAGCTGACCTTGACTCTTCTTGTGCAAACCCACACTTTGATTTCAAAAATTCAAAACTTCATTTCTAGAGCTCTGATTTGAGTGATATTTGAAGCATTGGAATCGACACGCTAAGCTCTATCACCTCAAATTTTCTCATGCTCAAATTCTTCATGGGTTTGGCCCAAATCCCAATGGGTGCAAAACCCCATGTTTGGGTTCTAAGCCCACAAGTGACTCTTGTGGCGCTTTTCCCTCCAAACCTCGAACCCTAGGGCTTGGAGTACCTCCTAAGCTACTAAAAAATCAACAACTTCATCATTGTGTTTGCATCAAAATCTCTCCACTGTAATAACATCGAACCATTTGCTGTGATATCCTAACTTGAGCACTATGTTATCTGAATTGTAGCCAATGTAATTTCTGAACATGTCATGTGATTTTATCTCTGCAATTGACCCAAACTCTATAGGACAAGCTTCAAATTCTTTATGTGATGACATAGTTCATTAAAGTGCTTCATTCGGTTTTGCATGGGTGATAGACATATAGTAATGATGTCCATAAACTTGTAGTATCATACATGATACCAATCTTTGTTATAATGGAAGGAGTAATACAGTTCTTTAATAATGGCACTCTGTTATGTAAGTATCTTCACTATAATACACTGCAATCTTCACTGAGATTATTCAGACTTTATTACGGAATTGCTATCCAAATTCTTCTCTGAGTTGTACCGAAAGTTTGTCTCTTTTCTTCATCAAAATTTCTTTGAAAGCGAGGCCATGACTGTGACTGTGACTTCTCTGTCATGCCTACTGAGATATACTCCGAACATTACATTGCAATTTCTTATGAGATTTCTCAAGTTCATCTCTGAAATTGAACTTGTCTTACTATGAACAATAACTTTTCTTGACTGTGATTTTTACAGAATGCTTAAGCTGAACCTTGTTCTTTGAAAGGTGTCTTGATATGGTGAATGAGGACTGTAATTTCCTAACATACCTCAGAATCTTAATTCCATAAATGTCTGACTTGATCTTAATGCAAACACACTCAACTGATCTTCAATACAAATGCACCCAAGTGAACTTCAAATTGCCTTTGATCATGACCTTAGCTCTGATACCATGTTGAGAAATCCAAGGAGGTGGCAGTTAATTGATTCTCTTATTATGACATTATCTTGTGATGTTTCATTATTATTATTAGATCTTTTGATTTATCTTTTCTTATCATCAAGACTAATGCCAAGCAACAAATAGAAGAGGACACAAGATGTAGGCACACAACCAGGGAAAAACCCCTCTCTTTGAGGAAAACCGGGTCGAGATTCTTCCTTCAGTAGATTCAAAATGAGACGACCAAGACCCTAGACTAGAGACTCCTTCCATCAAGTCATCCAAGATCCATGTCACTGTGTTAGCACTGAACTGTGTTGCACCAAGACTTCATCACACTGAATTGAGGTCACTGTCATTCCACCGAATTGAAGTCATTGTAATAGTTTCTAACTGAGGTCAACATCTTATTGTGGTAGCACTGAGACTTTCTCCTAAGATAGCACTGAGACTTTCTTCCTGAGATAGCAATGAGATCTTGTGCTTTAGATAGCACAGAGACCTTAACTGTGGTAGCACCGAAATCCTTTGTTGAGATAACACCGAAATTGTGGCACTGTGGTGAGACTCCATCACTGTGTTTGCATCAAAATCTCTCCAATGTAATATCATCGAACAATATGTTGTGGTATCCAAACTTGAGCACTGTGATATCCGAACTGTAGCCACTATAATTTCCAAACTTGTCATGTGAGTTTATCTCTGCAATTGACTCGATCTCCTGAGGTTGCATCAAACTTCTGAAGTAGCATTGAAACACATCTCTGAAATTTCTACAAGTTCCTCTCTCTGAGTGAAGAGCGAAGTTGACATGCTTATTTATAGTAGTTTCCCTTTGAAATAAGTCGACATGAGTTCACTGAAGAGTTGTGTCTCCACATAGGCCCGACTTGAATATATTGACTTGAAGATAATTTATTTGAGGCTGACATGAAGAGGCTACCTTGAAGACTTTGATGAAGAGGCTGAGTTGATGACTTTGCTGAAGAGGATGACTTGATGGAGGAGTCTTTGACCAAACAATAAATGACTTTGACAACAACCTAAAGCCTACAATGGAGGCTTGACCTACAATTGACCCAAGCTTGCAACCCATGCTTTAACAAGTCAATTCAATAATTTTCTTTTCTTTTCTTTTCTTTTGACAAATATATTTCATTTGACTCTTAAGTACAATAATGAAGACCAAACCTAGTTACATTCTTCAACAAAAAGAGTAATAAAAAACCCTAATTCTACTAGCATTTATTTCTCAACATTTGGGACGGTCAAGTGGAGAATTTACATTAGGAAATGCAGATGCAGCACAGAGGATGGGTGACTCATGTTGTTTTGCAACAAAATAGTGTTATTATTATTTGTTTGCTTGGCGTTTTCTCCTTCTAGCATGGTTCTCGAGTGGTACTCCTTCTAGCATGGTTCTCGAGTAGTACTACTCTCAGTTAGTGGTTTGACATATGCATCAAATGGTACATTTAAATTTATATGCTTTCTTGCTCCACATCACATGCACACCCCCACACACCGTGCCCTAGAGAGGAGGATGGTAAGGTCGAGCCAGCATGCATACTGACCCTTCAACTAATCGACCACTGTGTTAATGGACAACACTACCGCCTTATGACCCCTATGATTTTGGGTGTTCAATAAATTTAAACTATGCTTAGATCTATCTTACAAAAAGAATTACTTCTCTTATGATAACATTGGTTGCATTATTCCTAGAAGAATAACATCTAGTTTAGAAAAATTATATATTTCTAGATATGGACAACACTACCGCCTTGTGACCCCTATGATTTTGGGTGTTCAATAAATTTAAAATGCGCTTAGATCTATCTTACAAAAAGAATTACTTTTCTTATGATAGTATTGGTTGCATTATTCCTAGAAGAATAACATTTAGTTTAAAAAATATATATATTTTTAGATATAGCATGGAATATAAATAGTCTGGAATCATGTTGGATGACAAGTGCATGCCTTCAACTCTCTAGTTTAACTTTTGTTAGAATTCTAATATTTTATTTTGTATTATAGAAGATGGATACATGAAATACAAAATGGATTATCCCTCTTTATATAACAAAAGTCAAAGACAAGCATGTTTCATATTATGATTAATTATTGCACTCAGTTCTACAGTTCAACTTGATTGATTCTAATATCTTATTATGTATTTATTGTAGATGTCTTGTTCTCGTGAGCGCAAGTAAGCGAAATGCAAAATGCAGTGTCTATCATTATATAACAAACTCTAGAGGAGGTATGTTTGCAATTATGAATAATTATTGGTTTTGAAATATGTTTACCATTACTATCTGTGTTTGTATTTTAATCTTAGTCAACCCACTTTTTTTCCTTTCAGCTGAGGAGAGGACACTGCGTAGAGATAATGTGAAAAGGGGAAGTTTGCAATTTTTTGTTTGTTGTTGTCTACATGTTTTGTTTTTGTTGAGTTCAAGCATATTCATGTTTTTTGTTGTCCTCTTTTAGCTTTGTCTTACATTTTTTTCTCATTTCTTGTAGTTTGGTCTTGGTTTTGTTTATTGGATGTGCAATCGGAAAGGAAGGCAACAAGGAGAGAAAATGAAAGAGATAAGTTGGATGTTATCATTCATAAATGAAAGTGAATCAACTTCACTATATGCATTTCATTCCACTCACAAAAGAAAGGCAACAAGGAGAGAAAATGAAAGAGATAAGTTGGAGGTTATCATTCATAAATGAAGGTGAATCACCTTTACTATATGCAATTCATTTCACTCACAATTAGTTTTCGCTCATTTGTGAATCCTTTTGCTTGCTTTTCAATTTATTATATGTTTTATATGTGGTTTCACACTCAACTACATTGATTTGCTTTGTATTGTGAGCAACCACAATTGTATAGTCTATGAAGGTCAAGGTGAAGATACCTTAGACATTCTACCAACACAACTTGGATGATTGGTGAGCCATATTTTTTCTTACACAAAAATATTGTCCTTTAATCAACTGAAATATTTGTTCTTTGAATCAATTTATCCTTTTGTCATGGCTTCAGGATAGTATGCTCTTGTTAATGGGTGTGAGGTTTGAGATTTTCGAGGAACTTTTATACATCATAAAGGGAAATGTTATATTGAGGCTCACATTTTCAGGGCTTATTGTTCATGGTTGTTGCTGCTATAACATTAGCCAAGGGCGAACAGGTATGTGTATGATTAATTTATCGCTTTGTATATTTGTTATTCATTTTCTCTCGTGGTTTATTTGTGATCTCATATATAATATTAATTTTTGCAGTGAGTGACAATAGTTGCAGTGTCCGGGATAGTGCAATGTATGTTTTTTGCTCCACATCACATGCATATGCCCACACAACGTGCCCCGTAGAGGAGGTGGGTAAGGTTAAGCAGGCAAACATACTGACCCTTCAACCAATCAACCATCTTGTTAAAATAGAACACTACTGCCTTGTGGACCCTAGGATTTTGGATGTTAAATATGTTTAGATATGCTTAGATTCCTTTTCCAAAAAATGTACATCTTATGAAAACATTGTTAGTATTACTCATAGTACAAGTACATCTAGTTTAGAAATTTTATATTTTTTTTGAGATATAGCACAAAATAGACTCGAACTAAGTTGCTTGACAAGTTCATTCCTTCAAACTCTCTAGTTTAAATTTTATTAGAAATCTAATATTTTATTGTATATCTAGTGCAAATCGCTTGTTCCATTGAGCATGAATACATAAAATATAAAATGGACTCTCACCTTTTATATAACAATCTTAAATAAATGTGTGTTTCTTATTGCAATTAATTATTGTGTTCGACTTTTTAGTTTAACTTATATAACCATTGTAATATCTTATTTTGTATTTGTTGTAGATGGCTTGTTCTGATGAGCACAAACAAGTGGAATAGAAAAGAGAGTGTTAATTGTTATAAAACAAATTCTAGGGGGAGGTATGTTTCCTATTATGAATAATTATTGGTTTTGAAATATGCTTACCGTTACTAATTGTGTGTATATTTTAACCTTATTCAACCCACTTTTTTTTCTTTTCTGCAGAGGAGATCATATTGTAGGAGAGATGATGTGCAGCGGGGATAGTTGCATTTTTTCTTTGTTCTTGTTTGTACGTTTTGTTTTCTTTTTAAGTTTGAGCATGGCCATGCTTTTCGTTGTACTCTCTTTCCTTTGTTTTCTTTTTTGTGTGCTCATCTTTTATAGTTTGGTCTTGGCTTTATTTGTTGCGTATGTTGTATGTGTTTTCCTTTGTTTTCTTTTCTTTCTCGTTTTTTGTAGTTTGGTCTTGGTTTCTTTTTTTGGGTGTGTGAAAGGAAATGAAGGAAACAGATAAAGAAAGACCTGAAGGAAGCATACAGAGAAAATGAAGGTTATTGTTCATAAATGAAGGTGAGTCAATATACCTATATGCAATGCATTTCACTCAAAAGTATATTTTGCTAATTTGTGGCTCCACTTGTTTGTTGTTCAATTTATTATGTGTTATAATCAACAATATTGATCTTCTTTATGTATTGAACAATGCAATCATACAATCTATGAACGTGAAGTAGTGAATATGCTTTAGACATTCTAGAAATGTGGCACAAAGGATGGGTGAGCCGTACTTTTCTTCTACAAAATGCTATAGTCCTTAAATACACTGAAATATTTGTTGTTTGTACAAAGATTTATCATTTTGTCCTGGTTTTGAGGTAGTATGATATGGTTCATGGGTGCAAGATTCAAAAAATTTCCTAGAACTTTGATAAGAAATAAATGGAAAAGTTATATTGGGGTTCCCATGTTCAGGGTGTTGAGAATTAGGTAGGGCTAGGTTTAATTCAAATTCTCTACTTGATAATTACTTGAGCTTACTTCTTTTACTTATGTCTTTTCTTCTTAGCTTATTATGTCTTTCATCAAGTCAATTATCAAAAACACAAGAGACAGAAATTTAGGCTCTTCAAGCCAGGGCCAAAACCTCTCCCTCTTGGAGAGGAAAACCCACAAGAAATTCTTATTATAGACTTTCAGATGACAAGTACCATGACCATGACATAGACCCTTGACCTTTATATGCCTCCAAGACCTTGTCACTGCTTTTTCAATGGCTCCTTGAACTGATCCTTCTTTCCTACACCTTCCTCCACCGATCTACACCTTTTAGCACGAACCTTAGAGAGCTTGATCTCTAGTCCTTGGTTTCTCCTTTACTTTGGATCCTTCTTGGCTTCTTCTTATCTAGCTTTATACCCAAGACAATGGTACATGTTTATGTACCTTGGATCCTTCCTTCTATGCACTGTTTCTTGTTGCAGCCCTGATCTTTACATTAATTTCAGACCTTCCTTTTCACTTATATCATAGTCCTTGATACAAATCTCCTCTTTGTTGAACTTTCTATTATATATGCTAACCGCAGTTGTAACCTTCCTTCCTCGCTCTTTTCTTCAATCCTGAAGCTCGCACTAAACACAGTCTTGTTCTTCACGCTAAACACAGTTTCTTCTTCAGACTAACCACAATCCCTTCTATGCACTAACCACAATCCTGATCTCACACTAAGTGCAGGTGCTTAAAACTGCAGTTGTAACCTTCCTTTCTTGTTTTTTTTTTAGTCCTAAAGCTCGCACTAAACAGAGTTCCTTCTTTGCGCTAAACACAGTTCCTTCTTCGGACCAACCACAGTCCCTTCTACGCACTAACCATAGTCTTGATCTCGCACTAAATGCAGGTGTATATCGGCGAATTGATATTGATCTCAGACTCGTCTGCACTTATTTTCCTAAGTGAGCCGCCAATCTTTTCTTTATATAGTGTACTTCTTCCAGGGATTTAGGCTGACCTTATTGATTGAGGGTAGGCCGACATGTTCACTGCTTATAGGCCGACTTGTAGAGCTTATCTTCTAGCATGATGGAGGTTTTCTTGAGCGCTGGTTTGAGCAGTAGTGCTAGCATTGTACTTGAGCCATTTTGTCAAGGTTATGCGACAAGGCCTTGAGGCATACTTCTTTGACTAGACTCTTCATATACATGACTCTTAATTAGTACATTTATCACAAGATGACAAATCCCTAAAAGACATCAAGAAGAAGTCTTTTGACCTATAATAAAAACCTTGCTCATGAAACCCATGAGGCAAGCATAACAAAATATACATTTTATTAGCTTTGTCTTCATTACATAAATACATAATTACATAGTCAATATGAAGACCGAACCTAGTTACACTTTCCAACACTCCCTCTTAATTAGGGAGGTATTCATATAGGTACATGGTCACTTTCAAACTGAATAATCTCATAAGAAGAATCGGATTGGTAATCGCATCTATATAGCATCACATCAACCAATATTATTCGAGTGCAAGGCCTTGACTAACAACCCCATCTCTCAACAAGACAATGGGCTACAATGCTGGCAAGACACATGACTTATAGACACCATAGTCATTGTCTCTCCAAGGTACATAGTTCAGCCAGGTGTTCCCAGTGTATGACCTTCTTGGACTATTCTTCTCTTGGGTAGCCAACCCTCAAAGAGTATCGAATGCCAGATGATTACCCAATCCTCCATTCTGTCTTCCAGGTAAAGACTAGAATGATGTGTCTATCCATTATCTCCTCATGGCCTTCACTAAGACTCACGGTTGTTAGTCCTGGTCAAGTGCATGACTCATGAATTAGAGAATCATATATGTCACTCCTTAATTCAGGAAGGACATTCTTCAAGTTTCTTCCAAGCAAGAAACTTACCACTAGGCTCCCTGATTATGAATTAGAGAATCATATATGTCACTCCCTCTTAACTCAGGAAGGACATTCTTCAAGTTTCTTCCAAGAAAGAAACTTACCACCAGGCTCCCTCTTAACCAAGGACCTGCGACAACAATGGTGAGACACCCAGTTGCTCATGAAGAATTCCTCGCCTCGATGTCATGGATTTCGATATTGAGGAATCTTCAACTTTTGGCTTCATAAAGCACATATCATCCACCACTTTTATCCATGAGTCATGTCATCCACCTGAAAGTGATTTATCAGTCCTTCTCATCTGGTCCACCTTTATGCCATGTTGCTTTCCATCGAACCATCTCCCAAGGATCTTACATCCTTCCACATAATTGGCAGCCATGCATAAACTTATCCAGATAAACATATACATAAGAACTTTTAAATCAAAAGTTACCATCGTCAGTGATGATCTTTTCACCATGACATCTTTTTGTAGGCATCGACATCCTTTATTCAGATCGACAAATCTCCTAAATATATGTATTGTCAAGGGTCTTGTTGTTTATGTTGAAATTTGGTACCGGAGGACAGGTGGTTCCCTAAGGCTTTGATCTTTGGCCTAGGGAAAAGTGTCCAAAAGAATTTAATTTTTCTCCTAAAGTGACTTTATAAAGTTATAAAGTCAAATCTAATTTAAAAGTGACTTTAAGTGATAAAGTTACAAAAGTGACTTTATAAAGTTATAAAGTCAAATCTAATTTAAAAGTGACTTTAAATGATAAAGTTACTAAAGTCTAATTTTAAAGTGACTTTAATAAAGTCAATGTAAAATTAGAAAGGAAAAGTGACTTTGGAAATAAATGACTAAGTGGGTCTTTATTAAAGTGGGGTGAATTAAAAAATGAAAAGTGAGATTTAAATGAGCATTTAATCTCAGCCCTAGATCTCAATCTATTTCAGCCATTGGATTTAGGGATTCCCCAAAAGTCACTTAGGGTTAGGTTAAAGGAGGAAAAGGAGGAAAAGGTCATTCATTCTTTCAGAGAGCAAGGGAGATTTCTGGGCAGTGAGGAGAGAAGAGAGTACCGATAGAAACTTCAAGAAAGTCCGTATTGCCAGTTGAAGGAGGCGCGATCTCCATGAACTGCATGTTAAGTGTCAGTACATTTTTCGGTGGGAGAGGCACAATTTTCATGAGAACCGTACACAATTTTCCTGCTGCGCATTTCATCCCGCGTATTTGGGCACAGAATCGAGGAGAGAGACCGTCGTCGTGGCATGTATCTCCGGAAATCCGACAGCTGTACCGGCACACGCCTTACGTATTTCGAGGCAAAGGAGCGCAGATTTTGAGGAGAAGCAAAGTAGCTTGAGTTTTCCAGATAGCCCGTATTAAAGAAGACGGCACAGACAGTCCTGGCACAAAAATCGAGAAGCTAATTCAGCATTTAATGCTGTCATAAATGCTGTAAAATTTCTGTTTTGGGTTTTTCCTGTTTTGCACGTTTTCCAAGGCGGAGTGAATGCACGGAAATCGAGATAAGTACTGTTGTTTAGTTGCTGTAATTTCTGCCTCTCTGTAAAAGCATTTTTTCAGAAATAAGAAGGAGCTCTCAAGACTGGTTTTCCCCAAGAGTTGTAGGGGGTTTTTCCAGGGTCACCTTGACCAAAAATACTGAGTTATGATGTGTTGAATGACTGCTTGTTACTGCTGTTATTTTATTTCTGCAGTTACAGCATTCTGAAAAATTTCCAGAATTTGTGTTTTCAGCAAAATTTATTTTTCCAGTTGTTGAATGTATGGTTATGGGAAAGGGCATTTAACTATTTTGGAGTAATAAGGCGAAAAACTGAAAACCGGGGTGGGAAACAGAATTTTCTACATGGTATCGGAGCTTGAGTGCTGAAGGGCAGTTTGGGACAGCAAGGAGGAAAATTACAGCCTGCTGATTTTTCACTCAGAAAATTCCAACAAGCTGATTTTTCACAAACAGCAGTTTTTATCTTTACCACAGCAGTGTTATTTTTCAGTTTTAGGACAGCAGGATGTCATTGGGACTGAGGGTGGAGGATAGGTTGGATGGGCATTCCAACTACAGCATTTGGAAGGAGAGAATGCAGAGTATCTTCGAGGAGGCAGAAGTCTGGGACATTATGGTACATACCACACAGAACCCTGTGAATGTGCCTACTGATGCTACTCAGTTGGCAGCATATAATAAAAAGAACAACAAGGGTAAGAGGCTGATTCTAGACGGAATCAAAGACCATTGCATTCCTCATGGGAGAGGAAAGAGAAATGTTCATGAGATGTGGACAGCATTGTCCAATCTCTACCAGAGTACCAATGAGAACCGGAAAATGGTCCTGAAGGAGAAGATGAAGACCATTAAGATGGTCAATGATAGTGCAGCTGGATATCTCACAAAGATTACTAATGTGAGAGATGAGTTGGCAGCGATTGGAGAGGCCATTCCACCCACTGAGTTGGTGCGGATTGCAGTGAATGGCCTCCCCAGTTCATGGATGAACTTTGTTGATGGGGTTTGTGCACGTGAGACCTTTCCCACATGGGAGAGGTTTTGGGATGATTGCATTCAGACAGAGATCAGGAAAGGTCAGCTTGGGGCAGCCAAGCCAGTTGAGCAGGATGAGGATGTAGCATTGTTGGCAGGACGCAAGAAAGGCAAAGGGAAGAAGCAGGCTTCCACAAGCAATGGTGGGGGCAAAGGCAAAGGTAAAGGTAAACAGAATAACTCACAGAAGGACTATTCCAAAGTGAAGTGTTGGAATTGTCAGAAGATGGGACACTATGCAGTTGTGTGTCCGGAGAAGAAGAAGAAGAAGGGGAAGAACCAGAGCATGGCAGCTTCAACAGAGGTTGAGGACTTTGCAGATCGTTTTGACCGAGAGTTTGGGTTCACTGCGTGTGAGTCCTCTAGTGCGGGATTATCTGCCATAGAGGTTCAGAGGGAGCATGCATGTCCCTCGATGAGCGGAGCATCTTCGGGTATCTGGTATGTGGACAGTGGGGCTTCACGTCACATGACAGGAGTCCGTGAGTACTTCTCAGAGCTTTCAGAGAGTGGCACTGATGTAGAGGTAGTACTCGGTGATGACAGAGTTGTTAGAGCAGTCGGTGTGGGAACATTGACATTTCAGAGGGAGTCCAAACCTCCCTTGAAGGTGTCAGATGTTCTTTATGTGCCAGGGATGAAGAAGAACCTCATATCCGTCTCAGCTTTGGAGGACAGAGGATATGAGATACTATTCAGGGGAGGACAGGTGTTGATGTATCCCAGGGGCACTCCAGCTGATTCAGCTAGAGTGATAGGTGTACTCCATGCAAAGGTGTACAAGTTTGCATTTCAGTCCCTTTTGGCATTGAGCAGTAGTACCGACAGCAGAGCTAGCAGTTCTGAGCAGTGTGAGATTTGGCACCGCAGGATGGGGCACATGCATCATGGAGCCTTGAGGACTTTGCGGGAGATCACTACAGGTGTGCCAGATTTCAGTACTGATCACTTTGATACTTGCAGAGGATGTGCGATGGGCAAGTTTTCCAAATCCCCTTTTCCCAGCAGTGACAACAGAGCGACTGGATACTTGATTTGATTCATTCCGATGTGAGCGGTCGGATGTCTCATGTTTCCTTGAGTGGATATGAGTACTATGTGTTATTCATTGATGATCACTCCAGGAGGACTTGGATTTATTTCTTGAAGACCAAGAGTGAGGTCTTCAAGCGGTTTCAGGAGTTCAGAGCTCTTGTGGAGACACAGACAGGTCGAAAGATCAAGTCCCTGAGGTCGGACAATGGAGGAGAGTACACCCTTGGAGAGTTTGTTGACTATTTTGCGGAGGCAGGCATTAGGAGGGAGTTCACTGTTCCTTACAACCCCCAGCAGAACGGGGTTGCGGAGAGGAAGAACAGATCCATCGGAGGGGCTGCCAAAGCCATGTTACATGATCAGGGGTTGCCATTGTTTTTGTGGGCAGAGGCCTGCAACACAGCTGTTTACTTGCAGAACAGGAATCCGCATCGTGCCTTGGGGCACATGACTCCGGAGGAGGCTTTTTCTGGGAAGAAGCCTGATATTGGTCATCTTCGTATCTTTGGGTGCATTACATACTCCTACATACCCAAGGAGAAGAGGACCAAACTAGAGCCCACCGCAGAGAAGGGTATCTTTGTGGGCTACAGTGAGACCTCCAAGGCCTTTCGGATTTACATTCCCGCGCAGAGGAAAGTTGTTGTTAGGCGGGATGTGAAGTTCGAGGAGGACAGGGCCTTTAGGAGGTCACGGGAGTTAGAGTATCTGGATCAGCCAGACCCTCAGCAGCAGTTGAGTCAGTCGCAGGGATCCAGTGGGCAGGGATCAGGAGGATCCCGAGGTACATCTATGACGATGTCAGTCCACAAAGGGGGATCGTCTGGCGTAGTCGCAGGGTGGTGCTATGGCGCACGCAGAGCAACTACGAGCGCTCACCGATGGACAGCTTGACACGCGCACTCAAGATCTGCTGGTGTTCAGCAGAGGACAAAGAGACAGTGATACCAGAGTTCAGTTCTTGACAAGTTGAGGAGGAGGAGTTTTATTCTCCGGCGGGAGAAGTGCACTCAGGGAAGAGGAAGCCCAAGTGGCTTCAGGACACCTTGAGAGATGCCACATCTGTTGCTGAGCCTAAGAGGCGGGTCAGAGAGAGCAGACCACCTGAGAGGTTTTGTAGCTATATGGCAATGGCTACCAGCATCCTTGACTCTGAGCCTTCTAGCTATGAGGAGGCAGCTAGTCAGCCAGGTCCGGAGAGAGGCCATAGAGGAGTATTCTTCTTGCATCAGGCCAGCAGCTAGAGAGGTGGTGCGAGCAGGCCCGAAGGAGGCCAGCGGGTTACTCTGCATGGCTTTACAAGGTAAAGTTCGCCGTCAGATGGCAAAGATTGTTAGCAATAAAGCGAGGTTTGTGGCTAGAGTGGTCTCCCAGGTAAGAGGGAGTTGATTATGAGGAGACCTTCGCTCCCGTGGCTCGACATAATTTCGATTCGCCTCCATTATATCGATAGCAAGAGAGATGGGTTGGAAGATCCACTAGATGGATGTGAAGACCGCATTTCTCAATGGCTTCATACAGGAGGAGGTGTACATTGAGCAGCCACAGGGCTTTGAGGTGCATGGGAAGGAGTCCCATGTGTGTAGACTGAAGAATGCCCTTTATGGCCTGAAGCAAGCTCCCAGAGCTTGGTACTCCAGGATAGATACTTACTTGCAGAAGATGGGTTTCACAAAGAGTGAGGCAGATCCGAACCTTTAATATATTGTGATAGGTGAGGAGCCTCTCATTCTGGTGCTGTATGTGGATGACTTGGTCATTACAGGTGCAGAGAGACTCATAGAGCACTGCAAGAGAGATCTTGCTGCGGAGTTTGAGATGAAGGACATCGGCTTGATGCATTACTTTTTGGGTTTGGAGGTGTGGCAGGAGGAGGGGCATTTCTTCCTGGGACAGGGGAAGTATATTGTGGACATCCTTGGCATATTCCACATGGAGGATTGTAAACCCATGTCGACACCGATGATCACCAACTGGAAGAAGCTTCATGCTTCGGATTCCGAGTTGGTGGATCCCACATTGTACAGACAGCTGATTGGTTCCTTGATGTATTTGGTCAACACTAGACCAGATATTTGTTTTGCAGTCAACACGATGATTCAGCTTATGTGTGAGCCTAGGAAGGTTCATTGGGTGGCTGCAAAACACATTTTGCGGTACTTGCAGGGGACAGTGGATTATGGTCTGGACTACAGGCAGGGGGATGGAGTGAGATTGGCAGGTTACACTGATTCTGATTGGGCAGGTTGTGCTTCTGATAAGAAGAGCACTTCAGGGTGCTGTTTTGGGTTGGGTTCGGCAGTTGTGTCATGGTTCAGCCGAAAGCAGCAGTCAGTAGCATTGAGTTCAGCGGAAGCAGAGTATATGGCAGCCAGCCTAGCTAGTTGTGAGGCCATCTGGCTTCGCAAGATGTTGTTTGGCTTATTTGGTCAGCCGTTGAGACCTTCAGTGATTTACTGTGATAATCAGAGTTGCATTAAACTCACAGAGAATCCAGTATTTCATGACAGGTCAAAGCATATCGGGATCAAATATCATTTCATCAGAGACTATGTTCAGAAAGGAGCTGTGAAGCTTGAGTATATTCCCACTGATGAGCAGGTTGCAGATATTCTTACCAAAGCCTTACCACGGGGCAAGCATGTCTACTTCAGAGACAAGATGGGTGTGGTGAGGAACACCTTCCTCGGTAAGAGGGAGTGTTGAAATTTGGTATCGGAGGACAGGTGGTTCCCTAAGGCTTTGATCTTTGGCCTAGGGAAAAGTGTCCAAAAGAATTTAATTTTTTTCCTAAAGTGACTTTATAATTTTTATAAAGTCAAATCTAATTTAAAAGTGACTTTAAGTGATAAAGTTACTAAAGTCTAATTTAAAAGTGACTTTAAGTGATAAAGTTACTAAAGTCTAATTTTAAAGTGACTTTAAGTGATAAAGTTATTAAAGTCTAATTTTAAAGTGACTTTAATAAAGTCAATGTAAAATTAGAAAGGAAAAGTGACTTTGGAAATAAATGACTAAGTGGGTCTTTATTAAAGTGGGGTGAATTAAAAAATAGAAAGTGAGATTTAAATGAGCATTTAATCTCAGCCCTAGATCTCAATCTATTTCAGCCATTGGATTTAGGAATTCCCCAAAAGTCACTTAGGGTTAGGTTAAAGGAGGAAAAGGAGGAAAAGGTCATTCATTCTTTCATGAGCAGATTGAGAGAGCAGGAGAAGGAGAGCAAGGGAGATTTCTGAGCAGAGAGGAGAAAGAGAGCAGCTGATAGAAACTTCAGCAAAGTCCGTACAGCAGCAAGGAGGCACGGATTCCAAGGCAGAAATCCGTACAACAAGTGTTGGGCACATTTTTCGAGGGAGAGGCACAGTTTTCAAGGAGAACCGTACAGCAGCTTCAGCATTTAATTCTGGGCAGATTCTGGGCACAGAAATCGAGGAGAGAGACTGCTGCTTGGTGGTACAGATTTCTGGAAATCCGTACAGCAGCCGTACAGTCAGTTTCGGCACAGATTTCGAGGCAAAGGAGCGCAGATTTTGAGGAGAAGCAGTAGCTGAGTTTTCCGTACAGTCCGTACAGCAGTACGGCCGTACAGCTGGGCACAAAATCGAGAAGCTCATTCAGCATTTAATGCTGTCATAAATGCTGTAAAATTTCTGTTTTGGGTTTTTCCTGTTTTGCACGTTTTCCAAGGCGGAGTGAATGCACGGAAATCGAGATGAGTACTGTTGTTTAGTTGCTGAAATTTTTGCTGTAATTTCTGCCTCTCTGTAAAAGCATTTTTTCAGAAATAAGAAGGAGCTCTCAAGACTGGTTTTCCCCAAGGTTGTAGGGGGTTTTTCCAGGGTCACCTTGACCAAAAATACTGAGTTATGATGTGTTGAATGACTGCTTGTTACTGCTGTTATTTTATTTCTGCAGTTACAGCATTCTGAAAAATTTCCAGAATTTGTGTTTTCAGCAAAATTTATTTTTCCAGTTGTTGAATGTATGGTTATGGGAAAGGGCATTTAACTATTTTGGAGTAATAAGGCGAAAACTGAAAACTGGGGTGGGAAACAGAATTTTCTACAGTTTACCATACTTCTATCCATAGTATTAAAAACCAAAATTGGTGACCGGACCAGTGGACCTAATGAATCAGGTTTCGAATCGGAATCGGTCAAATCGGGGTTGGTCAAACCTCAATGAACCGGTCTTTAAAAAAATACATTAAATAATTAATTTTTAATTAAAAAACTATTTTTTCAAGATTTGCAACCATGATTCCAAGCCAATAGAAACAAAATAAGATCTCAATGAACCGATCTTTAAAAAAATACATTAAATAATTAATTTTTAATAAAAATAACAATTTTTAAGATTTGCAACCATGATTCCAAGCCAATAGAGACAAAATATGCAAAGTTTGCTCATTTATATACCATGTAAAGGTGAATATATCAAAATGGCACCAAGTGCAATACATATCATCGACAAAATACATAAGCAATGAGGCTCCAAATGGCCTCTAGAGTTCAAAAACAAAGCCTACAAACTATGGGGCCACTGGCCTACTACAAATCTACATATATGATATTAGTGATCAACATTGTCTCTTGAAACTTCTCATCATGATCAAACTCAATTGGTTGAGTCTCGACTCCCAAACTTTGCCTACTTGAGTCACAAACTTCTCTATAGGTTCAATGACTCGAGTTTCAAAATTTTGAAGGTATTCTGCCCTAATATGCCCTATTACTTCATTTGATGCTCCACATGGCTTTACATGGCCTCCCATCCCATCCAAGTGTTGCTTGAACTTGTAAATACCCCCTATGGCAATATATTTTTGGAAATATTTGCAGATAATTTTGCTATCAATCATATCACAATGAGCCCATGCAGTATCCTTGGCTTTTGGAGGCATGATGCCTACTTCTTAGCTCAAACTCTATGTTGTTCCACTACTCCAAAAAAAACTCAACTCTCTCCAAGCTCTCAATCAAACTCACAAAATCTCCAAATGAGATGTGTGAGGCAAATGAGAGACTACCCTTGCTTATAAGGATTGGGGAGGGTGTTTTTGGAGGGAAACAACCCTCCTTTTCCCTCCAAAACCACCCTAAACCGTCCAAAACAACATGCGTGAGTCCCTTTTGTGGCCGTGGCAACTAACTAATCGGTTAAGGACGAAATAAACTGGTCGGTTCCGTCCTTAACTGGCTGGTTAACATCGATCAAACAGGAATTTTTGGCAAAAGCCCTCCTTGAACTCGATTTTTAGGCCAGTTTGACTCGACTGGGCATCTAATCAACCGGTTTGACCGGTTACTGGTTCAAACTGGCCGGTTTTGAATACTATGCTTCTATCAGATTCCACATATCTTCCCAGGAGGTCTCCTAGTCACATCTTCTTGCTTCTAGATGATAATCGCCTCTTAACTGTTGAGATTTTGGGTAGCATCGGATGTGCTCTAGCTCCGAAACTTTGTGGAGAGGCTAGAACACATGAGATCTCCAAGACCCAAAAATCGTTTGGAGAAATTCTACCCAGAGCCTAAGCTATTCCAATAATGAATTATTTTAATGAATACCCTAAGTTTAGCTTGGGGAAATAAAATAATTAAAGGGAATTAATTTAAACATGTGGTTGAGAATGTTCTAAGTGACGAAGATCAAGTTTTCTCTAATCTTAGCTGTTGATTAGATTAGTTGGAGGAGACACACAGAGTGCTAGCACTTGAGCTAAGTCGAAATTTTGGGGCGCGGTTTGCTGAGAATTTTCGAGTGAACTTGCAGTGCAGCGAGGGGCTGATCGGCTAAGGGATTTCTGAATCTGCATAATAATAAAACCTTCAAGAGCTGCTGCACTGGTTTTCCCGCATTGGGTTTTTCCGGGGACATTTTCCAAAAAATATCGTGTGTTCTTTGTCACGTGTGCTTAATTCTTCAGTACTTGATCTGTATGTATGTGTAGGCTGTAGTAGTATTTACTTTAATGTTTTATTGAATAATTCAGGAAAATAACTTGTTAAATTAAATCAAACGAGTAGGAGAAGTAAATGAGAATACTACAGTAGGGTTTCTGTAATAAGGATTCAAAAATTTTCACACTAACATGGTTGCACTTCATGATCTCTTCCTTTCTTTCTCCACACAACTTTATTCCCAGGAACTTCTAGTATCCAGTTCCTTTCTTATATACAACCATCTCATATTTCATATGAGGACATATTTGATTTCATCTGTTAGTGGCAACTTGTGCACTAGAAGAGATCCTTCTTCCTCTGATCATACTTCTAAAGATAAAATTCCACTACCTACAACCATATGACATGACTTCATATCATCCAGTGTCAACATATAGATATCTGTATCTCATCCTTTTCCTTTTGAGTCATCCTGCAACAATTTTACTAGAATGAAGAACTTCATTCCCTTGACGTGCTTCATCAATATGTCATCATATCCTAATCCTAGAATTCTGTAACATAGAGTTCTTGATGAAACCTTTTTCTTTCTTTCTAACTAGTGAATCTATAGAGATTTCCATTAGAAAATGTCAGCACTTGTTTCCATTTTGATTATTGAATGATGACCCTCGATCTTGATGACTGCCTTCCATCAATGTTGCTATTAGTGAGGTTTCCAGTAGCTACTTCTTCAAGTGCTCCTTCCATGCTTCGATCACGATGCTATTAATTTACATTACTTCCTATCATATTATTTTACAACCAACAGAAATCACTTAAAGAGAAAGATGATCTCAATCATAATAAATCTCTTTCGATTCTTCTTTCTTATATTTCTTTGCATCAGGTTGTTCCCTTTCATCCGTGACATGGGCTTCTTCCTTTTCCTCTTGTCCTTCCCAGATTTAGGACAATCCCTTTTATAATGCCCAATTTCATTACATCCAAAGCATCATACTTCGTCCATATTTCTTCTTTTATTCTAAGGACCAAATTTTCCGAATCTTCATTTCTTCCTGGACATGGTTGCAAAGGCTTGATTCCCTTCACATGATTCTGAATCAGCTTTGGCATTCAATCTTGTTTCCTCTATTTTACATAAAGACCATATATCGTGGAATGGTGTTGCTTCTTTCTTCTCGTATAAGCTTGAGGTGAAGTTTCCCCATTGTTTCGGTAGAGCATTCAACACCACTGTAGTCATCTCACTATCAGACATTACTTCTCCCAATTCCTGCAGTTGGTCTCTTATTTCAAAAATCCTCATAAAATATGAAGTGATTCCTTCCTCTCTTGACAATTTCATCTTATATAGTTCTTTTCTCAGAGAGATTGCTTCTCCTGAAGTACTCACAGAGAATAGCTCCACCATTTTCTCATATATTTCTTTTGCAGTTTTTAGTTTTGATACATAGGGAATGAGTGAGTCCTTAATGGATTCTATGAGAATCCTCTGTGCTTTGATTTCTCCTTTCATGTATTTGGCATGAGCTGGAGCATCTTCTTTAGAGGGTTGAATTGTAGATCCTTCGATGTAGCCCATAACTTCGTCTTCGATTAAATTCAAATTTGTCCTTTTCTTCCATGCACTAAAGTTTGATGACCCAATCAATTTGTTGCTCTCTTTGCAATAAGTCATTTTGACAGATTTAGATGAGGTCATAGATACTTAAGTAGATTGAATTCTCCAATGTAGATGTCTTCAAAGGTATTGGATAAAGTTGGATGGTGCTTGATGATGTGTTTTCCAACAATGTCTTCAATGTCATAAATCTTTTATGGCAAAGATTATTTACTTGATAAGTGGATCCTTTAAATGATATTGAAGAATCTTCCTTGGAAATTGATTTGACTTTTCAATGCAAACTTTGACCTTGACTTTGATCCTTGCTTCCTTGAGTGTCTCCTTGTCAAGTAGCCCTTGTCTTCAGCACCTTAGCTATGATACCATGTTGAGGATTAGGTAGGGTTAGGTTTAATTAAAATTCTCTACTTGATAATTGCTTGTGAGCTTACTTCTTTTACTTATGTCTTTTCTTCTTAGCTTATTATGTTTTTCATCAAGTCAATTATCAAAAACACAAGAGACACAAATTTAGGCTCTTCAAGCCAGGGCCAAAACCTCTCCCTCTTGGAGATGAAAACCCACAAGAAATTCTTCTTATAGACTTTCACATGACAAGTACCATGACCATGACATAGACCTTTGGCCTTTATATGCCTCCAAGACCTTGTCACTGCTTCTTCAATGACTCCTGGAGTTGATCCTTCTTTCTTGCACCGTCGTGCACTAATGCACCTTTCAGCAACCGCCTTAGAGAGCTCGGTCTCTAGTCCTTGGTTTCTCCTTTACTTTGGATCCTTCTTGGCTTCTTCTTATCTAGCTTTATACCCAAGACAATGGTACATGTTTCTAACTTTCTGTACCTTGGATCCTTCCTTCTACGCATTGTTTCTTGTTGCAGCCCTGATCTTTACATTAATTTCAGACCTTCCTTTTCACTTATATCATAGTTCTTGATTTAGAATCTCCTCTTTGCTGAACTGTCTGTTAAATATGCTTCAAACCGTAGTTGTAACCTTCCTTCCTCGCGATTTTCTTCAGTCTTGAAGCTCGTACTAAACACAATCCTCTTCTCCACACTAAACACAGTTCCTTCTTCGGACTAACCACAATCTATTCTACGCACTAACCACAGTCCTGATCTCGCACTAACTGCAGGTGTATATCACCAAATTGGTCTTAGCCTTGTCTGAACTTATCTGCGTAATAAGCCGCAGATATTTTCTTTATATAGTATACTTCTTTCAGGGATTTAGGCCGACCTTACTGACAAAGGGTAGGCTGACATGTTCACTGCTTATAGGCCGACTTGTAGAGCTTATCTTCCAACTTGATGGAGGTTATCTTGAGCGCTGGTTTGAGCAGTAGTGATAGCATCATACTTGAGCCATTTCTTCAAGGTTATATGAAAATGTCTTGAGGCATACTTCTTTGACTAGCCTCTTCATATACATGACTCTTAATTAGTACATTTATGACAAGATGACAAATCCCTAAAAGACATCAAGAAAAAGTCTTTTGACCTATAACAAAAACCTTTCTCATGAAACCCATGAGGCAAGCATAACAAAAAATACATTTTATTATCTTTGTCTTCTTCATTACATAAATACATAATTACATAGTCAATATAAAGACCAAACCTAGTTACACTTTCCAACACAGGGCATATTTTTCATGATTTCCATTGATATAATAGTAACTAAGAGAGTGTAGGTATGTTTATGGTTAATTCATTGCTCTGTGTATTTTTTATTTGTTATTTGAACCCTCATGGTTTATTCGTGATCTAATATATAAATCTTACTTTGTGGAGTGACTAGATACTTTAGGCAATATAGATGCAACACAGAGGATGGGTGAGTCATGTTGTTTTACACAAAATAGTGTTATTATTATTTGTTTGCTTGATGTTTTCTGAGGATGGGTGAGTCATGTTGTTTTACACAAAATAGTGTTATTATTATTTGTTTGCTTGACTTTTTCTGCTTTTAGCATGTTTCTCGAGTAGTACCACTCAATTATTGGTTTGACATATACATCAAATGGTATGTTTAAATTTATATGATTTCTTGCTCCGCATCACACGCACACCCCCACACAATGTGCCCCAGGGAGGAAAACACTACTGCCTTGTGACCCCTATGAATTTGGGTGTTCAATAAATTTAAAATATGCTTAGATCTCTCTTAGAAAAAGAATTATTTCTCTTATGGTAACATTGGTTGCATTATTCCTAGAAGAATAAAATCTAGTTTAGAAAAAATATATATTTCTAGATATAACATAGAATATAAATGGTCTCGAATCAAGTTCGAAGACAAGTTCATTCCTTCAACTCTCTAGTTCAACTTTTGTTAGAATTCTAATATTTTATGTTGTAAGTTCGATGACAAGTTCATTCCTTCAACTCTCTAGTTCAACTTTTGTTAGAATTCTAATATTTTATGTTGTCCTATAGAGGATGGACAAAATACAAAATGGATTATCCCTCTTGATATAACAAAACTCAAAGACATTCATATTATGATTAATTATTGCATTCAATTCTCCAGTTCGACTTTATTGATTATAATATCTTATTATGCATCTATTGTAGATGTCTTGTTCTGGTGAGCACGAAATAAGCAAAATACAAAATGGAGTGGTGAGCACGAAATAAGCAAAATACAAAATGGAGTGCCTATCGTTATATAACAAACTTTAGAGGAGGTATGTTTGCTATTATGAATAATTATTGGTTTTGAAATATGCTTACCATTACTATCTATGTTTGTATTTTAATATTATTCACCCCACTTTTTTTCCTTTCAGTTGAGGAGAGGACACTGCAGTAGAGATAATGTGCAAAGGGGAAGTTTGTAGTTTTTTGTTGTCTACATGTTTTGTTTTTGTTGAGTTTTGAGCATAGTCATGTCTGTTGTTGTACTCTTTTAGCTTTGTTTTACATCTTTTTCTCATTTCTTGAAGTTTGGTTTTGGTTTTGTTTATTGGATGTGCAATAGGAAAGGAAGACAACAAGGAGAGAAAATTAAAGAGATAAGTTGGAGGTTATCATTCATAAATGAAGGTGAATCACCTTAACTAGATGCAATGCATTTCACTCATTGTTTTACATCTTATTCTCATTTCTTGTAGTTTGGTCTTGGTTTTGTTTATTGGATGTGCAATAGGAAAGGAAGACATCAAGGAGAGAAAATTAAAGAGATAAGTTGGAGGTTATCATTCATAAATGAAAGTGAATCACCTTAACTAGATGCAATGCATTTCACTCACAATTACTTTTCGCTCATTTGTGAATCCTTTTGCTTGCTTTTCAATTTATTATATGTTTTATACGTGGTTTCATTCTCAACTATATTGTTCTACTTTGTGTAGTGAGCGACCACAATTGTATAATCTATGAAGATCAAGGTAAATATACCCTAGACATTCTACCAACACAGCTTGGACGATTGGTGAGCCATATTTTTTCCTGCATAAGAATATTGTCCTTTAATTGATTGAAATTTTTGTTTTTTGCGAATCAATTTATCCTTTTGTCATGGCTTCAAGATACTATGACCTTGTTAATGGGTGTGAGGTTTGAGATTTTCCAAGAACTTTTATACGAAAAAAAGGGAAATGTTATATTGAGGTTCACATTTTCAGGGCTTATTGTTCATGTTTGTTGCTGCTATAACATTAACCAAGGGTGAACAGGTATGTGTATGATTAGTTTATTGCTTTGTATATTTGTTATTCATTTTCTCTTGCAGTTTATTTGTGATCTCATATATAATATTACTTTGTGCAGTGAGTGATTATAGTTATAGTGTCTGGGATGGTGCACTGTATGTTTTCTTGTTCCACATCACATGCACACCCCCACAAAATGTGCCTTGTAGAGGAGGTGCGTAAGGTGAAGCAGGCAAGCATACTGACACTTCAACCAATCAACCATCGTGCTAAAATACAACACTATTACCTTGTGGACCCTAGGATTGTGGGTGTTCAATATGTTTAGAAATGCTTAGAATTTCTTGTTCAATATGTTTAGATTCATTTTCAAAAAAATTTACATCCTATGAAAACATTGTTTGTATTACTCATAGTAGAAGTACATCTAGTTTATAAAATTTATATTTTTTTGAGATATAACACTTTTTATAACTGGACTCGAACTAAGTTGCATGAGAAGTTCATACCTTGAAACTTTTTAGTTTAAATTTTATTAGAAATCTAATATTTTATTGTATATCTAGTGCAAATGGCTTGTTCCATTGAGCATGAATACATGAAATACAAAATGGACTCTCCCCTTTATTATAACAATCTTAAAAAATGTTGTGTTTCTTATTACAATTAGTTATTGTGTTCGACTCTTTAGTTTAACTTATATAACGATTCTAATATCATATTTTGTATTTGTTGTAGATGGCTTGTTTTGATGAGCATGAGCAAGTAGAATACAAAAGAGAGTTTCCATCGTTATAAAACAAATTTCAGGGGAGGTGCGTTTCCTATTATGAATATTATTGATGTTGAAATATGCTTACCATTACTAATTGTGTATATTTTAACTTTATTCAACCCACTTTTTTTCCTTTCTGCAGCAGAGAGCACATTGTAGGAGAGATGATGTGTAGAGGGGATATTTGCAATTTTTCTTTGTTCTTGCCTGCATGTTTTGTTGTTTTCTTAGTTTGAGCATGGCCATGCTTTGTGTTGTACTTTTCTTCCTTAGTTTTTTATTTTTTTGTGTGGGGGATGGGGGGAGGCCCACTTTTTGTAGTTTGGTCTTGGCTTTTTTTGTTGGGTGTGTTGTACTGGTTTTCCTTTGTTTCACATTTTTTTGTTGTTTAGTCTTGGTTTCATTTGTTGGGTGTGGAAAAAGAAATGAAGGAAGCAGACAAAGAAAGAAATGAAGGAAGCAGACAAATAAAATGGAGGTTATTATTCATACATGAAGGTCAATCAACATACCTATATGCAGTAATTTCACTTAAAAGTATCTTTTGCTAATTTGTGGCTCCACTTGTTTGTTATTCAATTTATTATGTGTTATCTATGCTCTCATAATCAACTATATTGATCTTTTTTATGTATTGAACAATTACAATTTGTAGAGTCTACGAAGGTGAAGTGGTGAATATGCATTAGACATTCTACAAATGTGGCATAGAGGATGGGTGAGTCGTACTTTTCTTCTACAAAATACTATTGTCCTTTAATACATTGAAATGTTTGTTGTTTGCACAAATATTTATCATTTTTTCCTGGTTTTGAGGTGGTATGATATGGTTCATTGGTGCGAGATTCAATATTTTTCCTAAAACTTTGATATGAAAGAAATGGAAAAGTTATTCTTTTCTTCTACAAAATACTATTGTCCTTTAATACACTGAAATATTTGTTGTTTGCACAAAGATTTATTAGTTTTTCCTGGTTTTGAGGTAGTATGATATGGTTCATTGGTGCAAGATTCTATATTTTTCCTAAAACTTTGATATGAAAGAAATGGAAAAGTTATTCCGGGGTTTTGACGTTTAGGGCTTATTGTTCATGATTGCTATAAGGGAGGGTAGGTATATGTATGATTAATTCATCGCTCTATCTATTTGTTTTTCAAGCTCTCATGGTTTATTCGTGATCTAATATATAAATCTTACTCTGTGCAGTGACTACATTTATAGTGTTTGGGAGGGTCGAGTGGAGAAGATACTTTAGGCAATGTAGATGCAGCATAGAGGATGGGTGAGACATGTTTTCCAACAAAATAGTGTTTTTATTATTTGTTTGTTTGACGTTTTCTCCTTCTAGCATCGTTCTCGAGTAGTACCACTCAATTAGTGGTTTGACATATACATCAAATGGCATGTTTGAAATTATATGCTTTCTTGCTCCACATCACACACACACACACACACACCCAGATAATGTGTCATAGAGAGGAGGATGGTAATGTCGAGCAAGCATGCATACTGACTCTTCAACTAATCGACCACTGTGTTAATGGACAACACTATCGCCTTGTGACCGCTATGATTTTGGGTGTTCAATAAATTTAGAATAAGCTACATTTCTCTTGCAAAAATAATTACTTCTCTTATGATAACATTGGTTGCATTATTTATAGAAGAATAATATCTAGTTTAGAAAATTTATATATTTTTACATATAGCATGGAATATAAATGGTCTGGAATCAAGTTGGATGACAATTGCATGCCTTCAACTCTCTAGTTTAACTTTTGTTAGAATTCTAATATTTTATTTTGTAATATAAAAGATGGATACATGAAATTCAAAATGGATTATCCCACTTTATATAACAAAACTCAAAGACAAGTATGTTTCGTATTATGATTAATTATTGCATTCAATTCTCCGGTTCAACTTTATTAATTCTAATATCTTATTATGTATCTATTGTAGATGTCATGTCTTGATGTCTTCTTCTGGTGAGCACGATTAAGCAAAATACAAAATGGAGTGTCTATTGTTATATAACAAACTCTAGAGGAGGTATGTTTGCTATTACGAATAATTATTGGTTTTGAAATATGTTTACCATTACTACATGTGTTTGTATTTTAATCTTATTCACCCCACTTTTTTCCCTTTCAGCCGAGGAGAGGACACTGTAGTAGAGATAATGTGCAAAGGGGAATTTTGCATTTTGTTTGTTGTTGTCTACATGTTTTGTTTTTGTTGAGTTTGAGCATAGTCATGGTTTTTGTTGTACTCTTTTAGCTTTTTTTACATCTTTTTCTAATTTCTTGTAGTTTGGTCTTGGTTTTGTTTATTGGATGTGCAATAGGAAAGGATGGAAGCAAAGAGAGATAATGATAGAGATAAGTTAGAGATTATCATTCATAAATGAAGGTGAATCTCCTTAACTATATGCAATGCATTTCAGTCACAATTACTCACAATTACTTTACTTTTCGCTCCTTTGTGAATCTTGCTTGCTTTTCAATTTATTATATGTTTTATATGTGGTTTCACACTCAACTATATTGATTTCACTTTGTGTAGTGAGTGACCACAATTGTATAGTCTATGAAGGTCAAGGTGAAGATACCCCAGACATTCTACCAACACAACTTGGACGATTGGTGAGCCATATTTTTTCCTACATCAAAATATTGTCCTTTAATCGACTGAAATATTTGTTCTTTGCAAATCAATTTATCCATTTGTCATGGCTTGATGATAGTATGATCTTGTTAATGGGTGTGAGGTTTGAGATTTTCCAGGAACTTTTAAACGAAATAAAGGGAATTGTTATATTGAGGTTCACATTTTTAGGGCTTATTGTTCATGGTTGTTATAACATTAGCCAAGGGCGAACATGTATGTGTATGATTAATTTATTGCTCTGTATATTTGTTTTTCAATTTCTCTTGTGTTTTATTTGTGATCTCATATATAATTTTACTTTGTGCAGGTGAGTGACTATAATTGCAGTGTATTTTTTCTTGCTCCACATCACATGCACACCCGTACACAATGTGCCCTGTAGAGGAGGTGGGTAAGGTCGAGCAGGCAAGCATATTGACCCTTCAACCAATCAACCATCATGCTAAAATACAACACTACTGCCCATCGTGCTAAAATACAACACTACTGCCTTGTGGACCCTAGGATTTTGGGTGTTCAATATGTTTATGTATGCTTAAATTCCTTTTTCAATATGTTTAGATTCATTTTCCGAAAAATTTACATTTATGAAACATTGTTTGTATTACTCGTAGTAGAAGTACATCTAATTTAGAAAATTTATATTTTTTTGAGATATAGCACAAAATATAGTTGGACTTGAACTAAGTTGCATGACAAGTTCATACCTTCATTCTCTCTACTTTAAATTTTATTAAAAATCTAATATTTTATTGTATATCTAGTGCAAATGTCTTATTCCATTGAGCATGAATACATGAAATACAAATGGAGTCTCCCATTTTATATAACAATCTTAAAGAAAGATGTGTTTCTTATTAATGAAATACATGAAATACAAAATGGAGTCTCCCATTATATATAACAATCTTAAAGAAAGATGTGTTTCTTATTACTATTAATTGCATGAATACATGAAATACAAAATGGACTCTCCATTTTATATAGCAATGTTAAAGAAAGATGTGTTTCTTATTACCATTAATCATTGTGTTCGACTCTTTAGTTTAACTTATATATCCATTCTAATATCTTACTTATATAACCATTCTAATATCTTATTTTGTATTTGATGTAGATGGCTTGTTTTGATGAGCACGAGCAAGTGGAATACAAAAGAAAGTGTCGATCGTTATAAAACAAACTCTAGGTGAGGCGTGTTTCCTATTATGAATAATTATTAGTTTTGAAATATGCTTACCAATACTAATTGTGTGTATATTTTAATCTAATTCAACCCATTTTTTTTCCTTTCAGCAGAGGAAAGCACATTGTAGGAGAGATGATGCATGGAGGGGATATTTGCAATTTTTTTTTTGTTCTTGTCTGCATGTTTTGTTTTATGAGTTTGGGCATGGCCATGCTTTACGTTGTATTGTTTTTCCTTTGGCTCATTTTTTGTAGTTTGGTCTTGGCTTTCATTTGTTGAATGTGTTGTACTCGTTTCCCTTTCTTTTCTTTTTTTCCACGTTTTTTGTAGTTTGGTCTTGGTTTCTTTTGTTGGGTGGGGAAAAGGAAATGAATGAAGCAGATAGAGAAAATGGAGGTTATTGTTCATAAATGAAGGTGAGTCAACATACTTATATGTGGTGCATTTCACTTAAAAGTATATTTTGCTAATTTGTGGCTCCACTTGTTTGTTACTCAATTTATTATGTGTTATAATCAATTATATTGATATTCTTTATGTATTAAACCACTACAATCGTACAGTCTACGAAGGTGAAGTTGTGAGTATGCATTAAACATTCTACAAATGTGGCACAGAGGATGGGTGAGTCGTACTTTTCTTCTACAAAATACTATTGTCCTTCAAGTATTTTGTCCTTTAATACACTGAAATATTTGTTTTTTGCACAAAGATTTATCATTTTGTCTTGGTTTTGAGGTAATATGATATGGTTCATGGGTGCGAGATTTAAGATTTTTCCTAGAGCTTTGATATGAAAGAAATGGAAAAGTTAGTGTGGTTCCCATGTTCAGGGCTTATTGTTCATGATTGCCATTGCTAAAATATTAGATAAGGGAGGGTAGGTATGTGTATGGTTAATTCAATGCTTTGTGTATTTGTTATTTGAGCTCTTATGGTTTATTTGTAATCTAATATATAAATCTTACTTTTTGCAGTGACTACATTTGTTTGGGAGGGTAGAGTGGAGAAGATACTTTAGGCAATGTAGATGTAACATAGAGGATGGATGAGTCATGTTGTTTTTCAACAAAATAGTGTTATTATTATTTGTTTCCTCGATGTTTTCTCCTTCTAGCATGGTTCTCGAGTAGTACCACTCAATTAGTGGTTTGACAGATACATCAAATGGTATGTTTAAATTTATATGCTTTCTTGCTCCACATCATACACACAACCCCACACAACATGCCCTAGAGTGGAGGATGGTAAGGTTGAGCAGGTAGGCATATTGACCCTTCAACTAATCAACCTAACATGGACAACACTACCGCCTTGTGACCCCTATGATTTTAGGTGTTCGATAAATTTAAAATATGCTTAGATTTCTCTTACAAAAAGAATTACGTCTCTTATGATAACATTGGTTGCATTATTCCTAGAAGAATAACATCTAGTTTAGAAAATTTATATATTTGTAGATATAACATGGAATATAAATGGTCTGGAATCATGTTGGATGACAAGTGCATGCTTTCAACTCTCTAGTTTAACTTTTGTTACAATTCTAATATTTTTTTTGTACTACAGAAGATGGATACATGAAATACAAAATGGATTATCCCTCTTTATATAACAAAACTCAAAGACAAGTATGTTTCATAATATGATTAATCGTTGCACTCAATTGCACTCAAACTTTATTGATTCAAATATCTTATTATGTATCTATTGTAGATGTCTTCACTCAATTGCACTCAATTCTCCAGTTCAACTTTATTGATTCAAATATCTTATTATGTATCTATTGTAGATGTCTTGTTCCGGTGAGCACAAGTAAGCGAAATACAAAATGGAGTGTCTATCGTTATATAACAAACTCTAGATGAGGTATGTTTGCAATAATGAATAATTATTGGTTTTGAATATGTTTACCATTACCATCTGTGTTTATATTTTATTCTTATTCACCCCACTTTTTTTCCTTTCAGCTGAGGAGTGAAATTGAAATATGTTTACCATTATCATCCGTGTTTATATTTTATTCTAATTCACCCCACTTTTTTTCCTTTCAGCGGAGGAGACTTCACTCAATTGCACTCAATTCTCCAGTTCAACTTTATTGATTCAAATATCTTATTATGTATCTATTGTAGATGTCTTGTTCTAGTGAGCACAAGTAAGCGAGATACAAAATGGATTGTCTATCGTTATATAACAAACTCTAGATGAGGTATGTTTGCTATTATGAATAATTATTGGTTTTGAAATGTGTTTACCATTACCATCTGTGTTTATATTTTATTCTTATTCATCCCACTTTTTTTCCTTTCAACTGAGGAGAGGACATTGAAGTAGATACTAGAGATAATGTGCAAAGGGGAAGTTTGAAGTAGATACTAGAGATAATATGCAAAGGGGAAGTTTGCAAGTTTTTGTTTGTTGTTGTCTACATGTTTTGTTTTTGTTGAGTTTGAGCATAGTCATGTTTTTTGTTGGTCTTTTGGCTTTGATTTACATCTTTTTCTCATTTCTTGTAGTTTGGTCTTCGTTTTGTTTATTGGATGTGCAAATAGGAAAGGAAGGCAATAAGTGGAGAAAATGAAAGAGATAAGTTGGAGGTTATCATTCATAAATGAAGGTGAATCACCTTTACTATATGCAATGCATTTCACTCACCGTTACTTTTCGCTCATTTGTGAATCCTCTTGCTTGCATTTCAATTTATTATATGTTTTATATGTTGTTTCACACTCAACTGTATTGATCTGCTTTGTGTAGTGAGCTACCACAATTGTATAGTCTATGAAGGTCAAGGTGAAGATACCCTATACATTCTACCAACACAACTTGGACGATTGGTGAGCCATATTTTTTCCTACATTAAAATATTCGCCTTTAATTGACTGAAATATTTGTTCTTTGCGAGTTAATTTATCTTTTTGTCATGGCTTCAGGATAGTATGATCTTGCTAATGGGTGTGAGGTTTGAGATTTTCCAGGAACTTTTATACGAAATAATGAGAAATGTTATATTGAGGTTCACATTTTCAGGGCTTATTGTTTATGGTTGTTGCTGCTATAACTTAGCCTAGCCAAGGGCGAACAAGTATGCGTATGATTAATTTATCGCTCTGTATATTTGTTATTCATTTTCTCTCGTGGTTTATTTGTGATCTCAAATATAATATTACTTTGTGCAATGAGTGACTATGGTTGCAGTGTCTGGGATGGTGCAATGTATGTTTTCTTGCTCTAAATCACATGCACACCCCCACACAACGTCCCCTGTAGAGGAGGTGGGTTAGGTCGAGCAGGCAAGCATACTGAACCTTCAACTAATCAACCATCATGCTAAAATGCAACATTATTGCCTTGTGGACCCTACAATTTTGGGTGTTCAATATGTTTAGATATGCTTAGATTCCTTGTTCTATATGTTTAGATATTCTTAGATTCCTTTTCTGAAAAATTTACATCTTATGAAAACATTGTTTGTATTACTCATAGTAGAAGTACATCTAGTTTATAAAATTTATATTTTTTTGAGATATAGCACAAAATGTAACTGGACCTGAACTAAGTTGCATGACAAGTCCATACCTTGAAAATCCCCAGTTTAAATTTTATTAGAAATCTAATATTTTATTGTATATCTAGTGCAAATGTCTTGTTACATTTGAGCATGAATAAATATACAAAATGGACTCTCTCCTTTTAAGTAACAATCTTAAAGAAATATGTGTTTATTATTACGATTAATTATTGTGTTTGACTCTTTTAGTTTAATTTATATCACCATTCTAATATCTTCTTTTGTATATGTTGTAGATGGCTTGTTTTGATGAGCACGAGCAAGTGGAATGCAAGAGAGTGTACATCGTTATAAAACAAACTCTAAGGGAGGTGTGTTTCCTATTATGAATAAACAAACTCTAAAGAGGTGTGTTTCCTATCATGAATAATTATTGGTTTTGAAATATGCTTACCATTACTAATTGTGTGTATATTTAAACCTTATTCAACCCACTTTTTTTCCTTCAGCGGAGGAGAGCACATTGTAGGAGAGATGATGTGCAGAGGGGATATTTGCAATTTTTCTTTGTTCTTGTCTGCATGTTTTGTATTCTAAGTTTGAGCATGGCCATGCTCTCGTTTTTCATTTGTCTTTTTCTTTTGGGCTCATTTTTTGTAGTTTCGTCTTGGCTTCAGTTTTTTGGTGTGTTGTACGTTCTTTCTTTCTTTCTTTCTTCTTTTTTTTTTTTTTAATTACATATTTTGTAGTTTAGTTTTGGTTTTATTTGTTGGGTGTGGAAAAGGAAATGAAGGAAGCAGAGAAAGAGAGAAATGAAGGAAGCAAACAGAGAAAATGGAAGTTATTGTTCATAAATGAAGGTCAATCAACATATTTATATGCAATGCATTTCACTTAAAAGTATTTTTTGCTAATTTGTGGCTCCACTTGTTTGTTATTCAATTTATTGTGTGTTATTTATGTTCTCATAATCACTTATATTGATCTTCTTTATGTAGTGAATGACTACAATTGTATAATCTACAAAAGTCAAGTGGTGAAGATACACTAGAAATTCCACAGACTTGGCACAAAGGATGGGTGAGCCATACTTTTCTCATACAAAATACTATTGTTCTTTAATACAATGAAATATTTGCTTTTCGCACAATGATTTATCTTTTCGTAATGGTTTCAAGGTAGTATGATCTTGTTCATGTGTGTGAGATTCAAGATTTTTCCTAAACCTTTGATATGAAAGAAATGGAAAAGTTATGGTTCACATCTTTAGTGCTTATTTTTCATGATTGTTGTTGCTATAATATTGGCTGAGGGAGGGCAAGTATGTGTATGCTTAATTCAAGCGCAAGCTTGTTGATTTTTCTACGACACTCACAAATCTGGTTTGAGTCTAAAATCATGAACACAAACACACTCAAATGCGACAACACTTATACTTTGCACAATGAAATAACATATATTAGTGAATCAGCTATTACATGGCATTTTTAACTTTTTAAACCCTCTACTTGTTATATTATAAACTATAATACAATAGTCTTAGGGCTCTCATACCAGGGATCATGGCCCTTACATACAACCTTGATACAATGACACAACTAGGGCTTGGTTTCAACTGCCATTACCAACAATCTACCCTCAACAAAGTACACTCGGCCTACTTGCTGATAGCGCGCACTACAACCCTTTCAATCCATGTACCCTGAACACATTTGGCAGGTCCTCTTGCTTCCCAATCTACTGATCACCAATGATCACAACTCCTTTTGTGTAATTGTAATGTGTCTCACGGATCTGCTCATGAGTAGTCTTCTAGCTCCATTAAGAAGTCTGTTCATTGGGTCTTTTGTATTTGCCATCTTGTCAACCATATGGCTCCTTTCATAAGTTGAACTAGAGCTCCATTACTCTGCCACCTAACAGCCCATTAATTCCTTCCATGAACATTGTACTTTACGTCTTCTAAACTGCCCACTTGTCAACGTCCTGGATGCTCCAGACTGTTTCTCCTAGGGTGTTGAAACTATGAAGTTCTATGCTGCAACAATTACTTACTAAGTTCTCCTCCAAATCTTTATTGAACTTAAAATTAATATTTAATTTATGAAACAAAATATTCGTATCCTGAATGGTAGGACGCCGGCTTATTCAGTCGACTTTTTTAACTTCCAAGATAGATGAAACTAAAATAATTACGCCCTTTCCAATCCTACACACATTGCAGGTGTCAAAATTATAAAGGACGAAAATCGTACTAATATATCTCCAACTGGCAAAGATAAATCCGATACATTTATTTGCACATCCGTAACACAACAGAATACCATCGAGAGGTACCTTCCTATTTAACTCCTGTCTCCCGAGGTTGCTGAATTTTGTGGAAGTGTTTCGTCGGGTGCTACTTACAGTGTCTTGTCTTCTTCATTACATCGTAACTACTCACCAAAATTATCTTGATTCAAACTTTGGTGAGTGGTTACCTTAGTTATATTATACCATTTTTGAATTTAGCATTCTCTTAGTTATTCTATCCTGGCATACAGTTTCTTTTTATGTTTTCTTTGTGTTTATTTTAACTCTATTTCATTGGAAGTTCAGATCTGTGACAGCTAGTTTATTCGCTCTTTTTTTATTTTATTTTTCCTGGTATACTCCAATGTCAAAAGATGCTGAATTCTTCGAATGCAGGATTTTGGAATTTAAAATAGCTGAATTGTTTTTGTTATATCCAATTTATTGGACTAAAATACCCTGCACAGTTACAGCGAAAAAAATTCACGATTAACTAGGTTCAATCTTCGATGAGGCTGTCTATGAAAGTCCGACTATTTGATGATTGCATATTTAAAATATGCACTCTGAATAGCACAAATTTGGGTGATGGATTTTAGGGAGAAAACATTAAAAAAAATACATGTATTGTTCTATTTGATGGCTGGAAAACATTTAGTTCCTTGTGCTGTCAATTTGATGATTGCTATTTAAAATATGCACTCTGAACACCACAAGTTTGGATGATGATTTTGAAAAAAAAAAACCTTTTATAAGTGTTCTATTTAATGGCTAGGAAAACATTTAATGCCTTGTGCTTTCAATTTGGTGATTGTTATTTAAAATATGCACTCTGAACGTCAGAAATTTGGGTGATGGTTTTTAAGGGAAAAAACAAGAAAAACTTATGATTGTTATTTAAAATATGCACTCTGAACATCAACAATTTGGGTGATGGTTTTTAGGGAAATAACGAGAAAAACTTTTAATAGTGTTGTTCTATTTTATGGCTGGGAAAACATTTAGTTTCTTGTCCTCTCAACTAAAGAGGCTGGGTATTATTATGAAACGAAAAAATGGGATATATCTATAATTATATTTTTTGAGCATCACTTATTTTAATTGAGATTTGATTGCATGTGAATTCAAAACATGACTTAGAGTACTCCCAAAAAAAATTGGTTTGTAAGAAAACATGGGAATGATGAATTAAACCGTAGATCACATAAATAATTTTCAAGTATATTCGACATTTTTAGACAGGTTACCATATCGTATCGTATTCCTAAATAATTCATGACGAAGTCGTTCAATGTAAAAGAAATTTCGAAATGTTTTGGGGTTAACACTTCCCGAACTTAATCGTGTTTAGTTTTATGGTTTATGACCAGAGTTATCAACTTTCGAACAGACTGGAATGGCGTATGCGAAAATGTCTCAGTTGCTCGACAACTTGCAGCTGACGAGCCACGATGCACTAAGCTTGAGCCAGAGTTACAATGAGCGCATTAGGCCGCTGCTCGATGCTGTCGACACACTACGCAATCTTGGAGTAGTGAAAGAGGGCATCCGGCTCCCTACTATTGTTGTTATTGGGAAGTCAAGTGTATTGGAGTCTCTTGCAGGGATAAGCCTCCCAACGGGGCAAGGGATTTGTACGAGACTCCCGCTTATTATGAGATTACAATGCTGCAAGCCGGAGGAATGTGAGATTGTGATTGAATACAATGGAAAAGGAGAAAAATTTTAGACGCAGAGATTAAACAAACGATGGATACAGTTACGGAAAAGATTGTAGGAAGCCACAAGGGTATAAGTGATACGCCAGTGACACTTCATGTCAAGAAGACGGATGCTCCAGATTTGACCATGCAGTTGATCTACCCGGGATAACAAGGGTAGCTGTGCATGGGCAACCAAAAGATATCTATCAACAGATTGCAAATATAATCAATCAATACATTACTCCCAAGGAGAGCATCATACTTAATGTATTATCCGGGACTGTAGATTTTCCGACCTGTGAGAAAATAAAAATGTCTCGGGATGTTGACCCACAAGGTGAAAGAACTTTGGCAATGGTAACAAAAGTTGACAAAGCTCCTGAGGGCCTTTTGGAGAAAGTGACAAGGGATGCTGTTAATATTGGTCACGGTTATATTTGTGTGCGGAATAGAGTAGGGATTGAATCTAATGCAGAAGCAAGACAAGGGGAAAGTGATCTGTTTAGAACAGATCCTCATCTTTCCAGCATTGATAAATCAATGGTTGGAATACCCATATTGGCAGAAAAGCTTATGCAAATTCAAGCAATGGGAATATGTAAGTGCCTTCCAGATATTGTGAAAAAGATTGGTTCCACACTTTCCAAGAGGCAGGCAGAGATGGGTGCATTGCCAAGGCGTTTCTCTTTGTCTGCAGATGCCATGCTTGAATTTATGAAAGAAATGGATGCCATCAAGGGTACGTTAAACAGGATTAATATGGTGGGGGACTTTGAAGAGTTTGAGCATGAACCTGATATGCATTCCACTGCTTGCTTGAACAGGATGTTCAAAACCTATTCTCATGATCTGCTCAAAGCATGCGCAATATCAGGAGAACATTTTCTATCCCAGGAATTAATGCCACTGGAAGAGGCACAGGGAATAACTCTATCCCAGGAATTAATGCTACTGGAAGAGGCACAGAGAATAACTCTTCCCAACTTTTTATCTCCTCCTGCTCTCGTAAGTTTGCTGAAGAATCACATTGATTCTGTGTCTGAGACAAGCAGAGAGTTAGCTATCCAGGTCTGCGACTACCTGGACAAAGTAATATGTCGGGTGATTGATCTTAAAACACAAAGCTATCCAAAGTTGCAATCGGTATCAAGAAGAACTTTTCAAGCTCTCATTGGCAGAAAGAAGGATGATTGCGTGAAGTATGTTGAAGAAATGATGGAAATGGAGAAGCGTATAGTTCTCACAGTGAATTCCAGTTATGCTGAATCCTTCTTCAAGTTGCAAGAAAAGAAAAAAAAAATTCATTACTGCCTTAAAAAACAACTGAAAGACTATTGAAGGCATTGGAGAAGTTAAATTGGACAAAGTGCCAAACTTCAGCAGTGGCGACCTTGAGGCGGCCTTCGAGTTGAAGATGAGTCTCATTGAGGCTGGTTGACCAGATTGGATGGCACAAAAATTGGTTGAAAACGACATTGTCGCTGAGATTGTAAAGCATGTGGCTGAACCAGGTTTAAATATGATGGAGCAGGTGCTTGAAGAAAGTCCAGTGATAGCTACCAAGAGAAAGAACCTCTGTAATAGTGTTGAACGGTTGAGTCTCATTGAGGCTGGCTGACCAGATTCCACTCCATATGCGTTTCATGGCGCAAAAATTGGTTGAAAACGACATTGTCACTGAGATTGTAACGCATGTGGCTGAACCAGGTTTAAATATGATGGAGCAGGTGCTTGAAGAAAGTCCAGTGATAGCTACTAAGAGAAAGAACCTCTGTAATAGTGTTGAACGGTTGAGGCAGTCAAAATCTGCTCTGTCTAAACTCATTGGTAGCTCTCAAAAGCTCAATATGAATGATGCTTAAAGTATTATCAATGGATAAATACTGCTGCGCCTCAGTACAACTTTCATGCTGGCTGACCAGATTCCAGCCCATATGCGTTTCATAGGCTGGAGCTTTCATGCCACTTCCTGCAGCCACATTTCTGGCTCTCCACCCTCAGGACAATAACACCATTACAATTGGCATGGAGGATTCATCAATTCAAAAATACAATGTTCGAGTTGATGAGGTGCCTTTAAATATATCTTTGAATTTAAAATTGCTCTCTTTCCTACATTGTGTCTTTTTTTTATCAAAAATGACTTTTAAGTGACATACTCTGAACTTGCTGCAATTTTTACAGGTAAAAACTAAGTTCAAAGGCCACCAAAAAAAAAAAAAATCACAGGCTGGCTGACCATATTCCACTTCATATGCGTTTCATGGAGCAAAAATTGGTTGAAAACAACGTTGTTGCTGAGATTGTAAAGCATGTGGCTGAACCAGGTTTAAATATGATGGAGCAGGTGCTGAAAGTCCAGTGATAGCTACAAAGAGAAAGAACCTCTGTAATAGTGTTGAACGGTTGAGGCAGTCAAAATCTGCTCTGTCTAAACTCATTGGTAGCTCTCAAAAGCTCAATATCAATGATGCCTAAAGTATTATCAATGGATAAATACTACTGTGCCTTAGTACAACTTTCATGCTGGCTGACCAGATTCCAGCCCATATGCGTTTCATGGGCTGGAACTTTCATGCCACTTCCTGCAGCCACATTTCTGGCTTTCCACCCTCAGGACAATAACATCATTACAATTGGCATGGAGGATTCATCAATTCAAAAATATAATGTTCGAGTTCATGGAGGATTCATCAATTCAAAAATACAATGTTCGAGTTGATGAGGTGCCTGTGAATATATCTTTGAATTTAAAATTCCTCTCTCTTTCCTACGTTGTGTCTTTTTATCAAAAATGACTTTTAAGTGACATACTCTGAACTTGCTGCAATTTTTACAGGTAAAAACTAAGTTCAAAGACCACCAAAATAAAATCACAGGCCTGGCTTTTTCACATGTTTTGTATGTGTTGGTGTCTTCTGGAGCTGATGCCCAGGTATATGGTTTATTTTATTATTATCTATAGTCTATTGTTTCTTTTGGGAGTTGTGTATGGGGCATAGATGGGTGGGACAGGCGAAAGTCAAAAATTGTACCGGTAGAGCCAGTAAGATCATCATCACCAGTGGGGATACAAAAATACAGTTTCATAATGATCAATTCACTTCATTCACTTTGTGCATTATAGCGAGGGAAAGCAAGAATCTTTCAGTTGTGTTTTGTTTTTATGGACTTGTTAAGGGAAAGCAAGAATCTTTCAGTTGTGTTTTGTTTTTATGGACTTGCTTTCAGCCATTGCTAAGGGAAAGCAGGAATGTTTCAGTTGATGAGATAATGTTCATATTTTATAGTGCTACAACTATTGTGTTTTGTTTTTATGGACTCTCTAAGGGAAGAGATCCTTCTTTTGGAAGTTGTAATTGTAATGTGTCTCTTCTAGAAGTTGTAATTGTAATGTGTCTGGAAGTTGTGGAAGTTGTAGTTGTAATGTGTCTTGGAATATCACACATTTTGGATATCAGGATATCAGTTTTGTTTTTATGGTCTCTCTAAGGGAAGAGATCCTGTGTTTTGTTTTTATGGACTTGCTTTCAGCCATTGCTAACTGAAAGCAGGAATCTTTCAGTTGATGGGATAATGTTCAGATCCTGTTGTTTGTTGTTATGGATTTGCTTTCAGTGATGCCTAAGGGAAAAGAGGAATCTTTCAGTTGATGGGATAATGTTCATATTTTTATAGTGCTACAACTATTCTGTTTTGTTTTTATGGACTCTCTAAGGGAAGAGATCCTTCTTTTGGAAGTTGTAAATGTAATCTGTTGGAAGTTGTAGTTGTAATGTGACTTGGAATATCACACATTTTGGATATCAGGATATCAGTTTTGCTTTTATGGACTCTCTAAAAGAAGTGATCCTTCTTTTGAAAGTTGTAATTGTTGTAATTGTAATGTGTCTTGATATCACTTCTTTTGGAAGTTGTAATTGTAATGTGACTTGGAATATCACACATTTTCGATATTAGGATATCAGTTTTGGTAGTTGGGAGGTTTTATGTCATTTACAAGACTTGCTTAGGATATCAGTTTTGGTAGTTGCGAGAGGTTTAATGTCATTTACAAGACTTGCTTATAGCTGTTTTAATAACATGGAGGATATTTTATTGTAAATTGTAAATTGGTTTTATGTCATTTACAAGACTTGCTTATAGCTATTTTAATAACACGGAGGATATTTGTAAATTGTAAATTGGTTTTATGTCATTTACAAGACTTGCTTATAGCCGTTTTAATAACACGGAGGATATTTTATTGTGAATTGTAAATTGGTTTTATGTCATTTACAAGACTTGCTTATAGCTGTTTTAATAACATGGAGGATATTTTATTGTGAATTGTAAATTGGTTTTATGTCATTTACAAGCCTTGCTTATAGCTGTTTTAATAACATGGAGGATATTTTATTGGAAATTCTAAATTGGTTTTATGTCATTGACTTGCTTATAGCTGTTTTAATAACATGGAGGATATTTTTATGTAAATTGTAAATTGACTTAGCAGTACAAAATTTAACCATTCAAGATATAAGACCAATTATAGATCCGGACGGACCAATTATAGATACTGACTCCTGTATTTATTACTTGAAAAAACAACAAGACTCTTTATAAATTAGGATAACCTCCTCCAAATAACCCAAGTACATCCAGCATATATCCAAATTAGAACCAGTATGACTATTATCACAACTTGTAACGGTCAAAAAATAATTGGTCAAGCCAAGTCTGAATCAAGCTTTCTTTTCGCCCCAATGCCTCAAGGTCAGCCAACCAATCAAGGAGCATCAGATATTCGACCTCGGCCGAGTGAAGATAAATGTTTTCCGGGCTCGAGTGGCTTCTCCGGTGAGTTAGCCCTGTGCATGGATGATCACATGTACGGATCATGGTTCACTGCTGTGGGATCCATGGAGTAAGTAAGGTGACTGTGCTTTATCAGTCAAATTCGTCTCAATCCACCTCTTCGATACAACACTGGCCAGCATAAATATACCAGAAAGCGATTCTATTTCTCTCCCTATTGATACACCTTTGATACAACACTTTGGAGACTGAACCCGGCCAGCAGCTGCTTAAGAAACTGACAATAAGATACTTTCCCTTAAATGCCTCGGATCACAGGAGTAACCCAATACTGGATTGGATTAGTCTCCATTAGCTTATTCCCTAACCCTAGAGGTTTTGGGGAAATATTGTCCCAACCAAACAGAGGTTTGGGGTTTGGGGGCGGGTGCTAAGGAAGGATCCCCTCTCGAACAAAATTAATTTAACCAACTAGAAGCTTTGATACCATCATGTTTCATTGTGGATAAGCAAAGCAATCACATTCGATCATTCTTAGTGCTTAGCATTGAAACTAGGAAAATTTAAACGAAGCTTTGATACCATCTACATGTTTGTTATGTGACATTTTGGTTTACTATATTGTTTCCTTTTTTATAAAGCTTTGATACCATCTACATGTTTGTTATGTGATATTTTGGTTTACTATATTGTTTCCTTTTTTATAAAGCTTTGATACCATCTACATGTTTGTTATGTGATATTTTGGTTTACTACATTGTTTCCTTTTTTGTTGCCCTGGTTTACTAGTTTATAGCGTACATTTATTTCTACATGTTAGCTATGTGACATTTTGGTTTACTACATTGTTTCCTTTTTTGTTGCCCTGGTTTACTGGTTTAGAGCATACATTTATTTTTACATGTTTGCTATGTGACATTTTGGTTTACTACATTGTTTTCTCTTTTGTTGCCCTGGTTTACTGGTTTATAGCATACATTTATTTTTTGACATACAATACGCTCCTAATGGAAATAATGTCAAAATTTTAAAGGCCTATACTCTCCAAATGGAAATAATGTCAAAATTTTAAAGACCATTCAACTAGGGGTTGTTAAGCCTTGCTTTATTGTTTCTTGATGCACTTTAAATAGAAATAACGTCCTTGTGTTTATTAATAGGGTGAAACATTGATTACTTATTGATATGTAAAGACCATTAAACTAGGAGTTGTTAAGCCTTGCTTTATTGTTTCTTGATACACTCCAAATAGAAATAATGTCCTTGTGCTTATTAATAGGGTAAAACATTGATTACTTATTGATATGGTTTAGCTTCTTTTTTGTGAAAAATGAAAGCAAAATATCTATGCAAATTTTATTTTCGTCTTCATTTTAGAATGCTGTGAGTTGAATTGTTGAATTGTGTTATTCTTATAAATAATTTTTATTGAGCAAAATTTTTGTGAAGATAGACAAGATAGATGCTTTTATAAAAAATAGAAAACTTGATTTAAAATAGTTGTTTCAATAATGTGAGGAAGGGATTATAAACTTGATCTATATAATGGATAGAACAACACTAAAATTGATAATTTTCAGGCTTATTTAAATTATTACTTGTATAAAGAGTGATTAAAATTATTATTAATTAAAATTATAATTTTAAATTTTTACTAGAACACTTAAATTGATAACTTTCACTTTTATCAAATTATAATTAATATAAATTTTGATGACTTTCACATTTATAGAAATTATAATTATAATTAATATAAAATTTATAGGTTTAATATATTTATGAAAGGTATAATCTATTTTCATTAAATCCTCTTATAAAATAGATGTTTATATAGAAAATAGAAAACTTGACTTAAAATAGTTGTTTCAATGATGTGAGGAAGGGATTGCAAACTTGATCTATATAATGAATAGAGCAACACTAAAATTGATAACTGATAACTTTCACGCATACAAAGATTGAGTAAAATTATAATTAAATTATTACTAGAACACTAAATTATAATTAATATAAAATTTAGAGATTTAAAATATTTATGAAAGATATAATATCTATTTTCATTAAACCATCTTATAAAATAGATGCTTATATAAAAAATAGAAAACTTGATTTAAAATATTTGTTTCAAAAATGTGAGGAAGGGATTGCAAACTTGATCTATATAATGAATAGAACAGCACTAAAATTGATAACTTTCACGCTTATCTAAATTATTACTTGTACAAAGTTTGAGTAAAATTATAATTAAATTTTTACTAGAACACTAAATTATACTTAATATAAAATTTATAGATTTAAAAATATTTATGAAAGGTATAATATCTATTTTCATTAAATCATCTTATAAAATACAAATATCATCTTATAAAATACAGATATATAAATAATAGTTCTCAAGTTTATAATATCTATTTTCATTAAATTATCTTATAAAATACAAATACATAAATAATAGTTTAAAACTTACTCAAGTTTTAAAGTTCAAAGTTATTTTTCAATAACAGTTTAAAACTTACTCAAATTTTAAAGTTCAAAGTTATTTATTAATAATAATTTAAATCTTATTTTAGTTTTAAAGTTGAAGAGTGTCAATTATAATTATAATTAATATAAAATTTATAGATTTAAAATATTTATGAATGGTATGATATTTATTTTCATTAAATCATTTTAGAAATAACAGTTTAAAACTTACTAGAGTTTAGAGTTCAAAGTTATTTATGAAATGCATCATGTCTTTGTACACATAAAATTTATGGTGATGTTTTAAGTGTGAAAGTTAAAACAATTGTTATGTTTATTGAAGTTTGGATAGTTGATAGAAATAGTTGTAATTTTCTCCATCCAAATTCAAATATAATAAAATATAATAATGACTTTATGTTTATAGTTTTGTGTAGGGAAGTATATTATAAAATATAATAATGACTTTATGTTTATGGTCTTTGTGCAGGGCAGTATATTTGTAGATTAGGCTAGGAGATTGGGATCTTATATATATCCTAAGTTTAAAAATATGAATAGATAATAAAAATCATCCCAAAAATAATTTTGTTAATTGAAGTTTATTGTTAATTGAGATTTGGATAGTCGATATGTTTATTGTTAATTGAGATTTGCAGGCAAGTACTATGTTTATGAGCTTTGAGCTTTGTAGGTTATCTTGGCATGATGATATTTTTGAACTTCCAATAAAATTTTAGTAAAATTACTTCTACTTTCAAGCTTATGATAAACTTGAGTTTGTTTCTGCTTATGATAAACTTGAGATTTTAAAGGAGATTAGTTTTTCAGCTTTTATTTCTCTTTTCATAATTTAAAATCATATTGAAAATGTAATTTTTTAATAAAATATTTTGTTAAAAGTAAACAAATGTTTCTATCTAAGTTGGAAAGTGATATTTTTGAACTTCTAATAGGGATAAATTTTAGTAACATCACTCTTCATAAACCTAAAACCATCTTGAAAATATAATTTTTTAATAAAATAAATATTTTTTTTAACAGTAAATAAATGTTTCTTATCCAAATTAGAAGCTTACAATCATCTTAATATATATATATTTTTAATAAAATAAATATTTTTTTAACAATAAAGAGATATTTTAACAGAGATATTGTTGTCACCAATAAAATTTTTTACATCACTTCTACTTTCATAAGCTTAAAATCATCTTGAAAATGTAATTTAAAGTTACTTATCCAAATTGAAACTGATATTTTTGAACTTCAATAAAGTTTTAGTAACATCACTTCTACCTGAAACATTGTAAGTGATATTTTTGAACTTCCAATAAAGTTTTAGTAACATCGAGTCTACTTTCAAGCTTATGATAAACTTGAGTTTGTTTATTTTGGGTGATGAACAATGTCCAAAAATTTATTGCAAAATAAAAGAGTAATAATTATAATGCAATATTGAAATATCATTATTATATTTCAAATTTTTATTTTTTCAATAAAAAACGAATTGTTGTCATCCCAAAATCTAACAATAATATTGTATCTTGGAATGGATTAGAATGCTATTTGAATTGACATTGTAGAGTTATAAAAATAGACATTTCATTCTTGAAAAGAAAATTAAAATTAAAATTTTAAATTAATATAATCGTAATTTTCAAGTGGTGAAGTGAAAAATAAGGGTTTTTGATATGTAAAACAATCACCTATTCATAAAACAAAAATTGGGCTATAAAGCATGTCCCATCATATAAAAAGTCCAAAAAATAACACATATCCTCTTATATGTATATCACCCATTCATAAAACACAAATTAGGTTGTAAATTCATGTCCCATCATATAGAAAATTTCCACAAAATAAAATACATATCTTATAAATATATACATCATCAAAGTCTAGTTGTTTGGAACATCAAAATTTAACTGAAAATATGACAAAAAGGCCTATGGAATTTTGTGTACGTGTTTGGTAATTGCTCCTGGATCTTCAAAGTGAGCCTTGGTGGAAAGAGCATCTGCAAAAGAAAGCTTTAACATCTTAACTTCTTCAAGAATAGGCAATCTCTCGTTCAGCACTAGCCTTGGTGGAAAGAGCATCTGCAAAATAAAGATTTGTTCAGCACCAACCTTGGTGAAAAGAGCATCTGCAAAAGAAAGCTTTGACATCTTAACTTCCTCAAGAATAACAAGTGAAGTGACTCTTAGCTTCCTCAAGAATAACAAGTGAAGTAAAAATTACATTTTTCACATATGCCAAAAGGCTTTTGATATGTAAAACAACCACCCATTCACAAAACAAAAATTGGACTATAAAGCACGTCCCATCATATAAAAAGCTTCAACCTGTCCAAAAGAATAACAAGTGAAGTGACATCTTAACTTCCTCAAGAATAACAAGTGAAGTGACATCTTAACTTCCTCAAGAATAACAAGTGAAGTGAAAATTACATTTTTCACATATGCATGCCAAAAGGCTTTTGATATGTAAAACAACCACCCATTCACAAAACAAAAATTGAGCTATAAAGCATGTCCCATCATATAAAAGCTTCAACCTGTCCAAATAACAATCAAAGTCTCCATATATTCAATTTATAAATGCATTTCAAAATGTCATTTCAAACTTTTATCATAAATTGAAAAACTATAAAATTTATTGTTAATTGAAAAATGCTTGATATAACCAAATGAAAAGTATTTATATTATTAATATCACATTAAATGACATTACTGAAAATAATTGTGTCAAATAGATAAATATCAAAATTACGATGTTTTGAGTATTATATGGTTTTATTGTTTCAATATTTTGATAAATATTGAAACAATAAATTGTTGAATTGCAAATGTTTCATGTTCATGAATTTCATTCCTCCCAAGCATTGACTTATCCCCAATCCATTGTATTTTTTTATTTTAAATAAATTTAGTCTTTAATACCACTACCACTTATCCCCAATCCATTGTCATTTTTTTTTTAAATAAATTTAGTCTTTAATACCACTACCACAATCCCCCTTTAGGGAGATTCCTAAAATTATTCCTCTATTCACCATGGCACATAATTCTGTGATAAAATGAAAGTGATTCTGTGATAAAATACTATTTTTTCTCCTGTCATAAAATGAAAACCAAGACCCATATGAGTAATTCTGAACTCTATCTTATAATAAAAAGATAAAACATAAAATGAATATTATTTTTAATAATGTTTAACTCGTTGAATTTTTTATTACATGTTAAGCAGGTACTCCAAGGGAGCTCTTTCAGGCATATGTAGAAATGGTCAAAAAGTGCTCCAATTTTGAAGTGGTGACAACGCACCTGTGAATGGCAGGCAGCAGGAACACTTGCCGCTCGGAACGAATTAGCAGCTAAGATCTCGGCTCTATTCCTGCCCCTCCCGGAAACAAAATAAAGACCCTCTCAGAAGACTAAATCTATCTCCAAAGCGCCGAATGGAGGCCCGAATTGACAGACAGGAATGGAGGCCCGAATTGACAGACAGCAATGGCGAAAAACAGAAAAACTCGAATGCTATAAATCTATCTCCTCCAAAATGCACAAGCACCGAATGGAGGCCCGGATTGACAGAGAGCAATGGTGAAAAACAGCGGAAACATCAACAGAAAAATACAGAGTTATCGACTGATTATCTGGTAATAAGTTTTCGGCTGATAGCTTGTCAGATGATGGGTTATCAAATGATAAGTTCTCAGATCTGATAATTTATCCGCTGATAAGCTATCAAACGTGATAACTTATCATCTGAGCTGTAAGATATCATCTAATAACTTATCATCTGCGCTGATAAGATATCATCTGATAACTTATCACATGATAGTTTATCTGATAGCTTATCAGTTGATAACTTATCAGATCTGATAGCTTATCAATTGATAACTTATCAAATGATAAGTTATCATTTGTGATAACTTATCAAATGATAAGTTATAAAGTGATAAGTTATCAAGTGTATCAATTGATAAGTTATCAGATGATCATGTGATAAGTTATCATTTGATAAGTTATCACATGATAAGCTATTAGATCTGATAAGTTATCAGATGATCATGTGATAAGTTATCAGATCTGATAACTTATCATATTATAAGTTATCTCGATATAAGCTATCAACTGATAAGTTATCAGATGATAAGTTATTAGCTGATAACTTATTACATGATAACTTGTCGCCGATAAGTGATCCACAGATAATTTATTGGCAGATACAGTCGTGTTCCACCTCCACAACCAATACGCTGATATTTCAGCGAAAATTTACTTACCGTGAGGTTGGGAGCCAGATCTGGGCGATTGGATCTGAGCCACTTGGCAGCTTCTTGTAAGCCAGATCTGTGCCACTTGGCAGGCCCTTAGCCACAACATTTTCGCCAGTGGATCTTGTGCCACTTGGCAGGCCCTTAGCCAATGGATCTGTGCCACTTGGCAGGCCTGGTTAGCGAGATTTGGGCAGCCACTTAGCAGGCAGATACCTCCGTCCGTCGCCCGGTCTCCATACCCGCGGTTTCTGTTCTTCGCAGAGACGTTGAGAACTATGGCGACGATTCCGTAGATTTCCGCAGATTCAGCCTTCCAATTTGCGGTGAGCTGAATCTTCATTACTCGGCCTGTTGTTGATGGCTGCTTTGTCAATCGCGGTCATAGTGCCAGTTTGCAACCACGCAGAATGGTGGGCAGCCACTTGGCAGGCAGAGCCACTAGATTTCCGCAGATTCAAGTCATCCTGCGGAGCTGGTTCCTCCAGCTACTCGGCCCTGTTGCTGATGGCCGTTTACCTATCCAAGGTTGGGCCGAGAGCCACTAGAGGTTTGGGCAGCCACTTGGCAGGCAGATACCTCCGTCCGTCGCCCGGTCTCCATACCCGCGGTTTCTGTTCTTCGCAGAGACGTTGAGAACTATGGCGACGATTCCGTAGATTTCCGCAGATTCAAGTCATCCTGCGGAGCTGGTTCCTCCAGCTACTCGGCCCTGTTGCTGATGGCCGTTTACCTATCCATGGTTGGGCCGAGAGCCACTAGAACAGGCCCCTCCATTGGCGTAAAGGAAGCCTGTTGAACGAATGAACTGGGCCTAATTAGAATCACGATAACCATGTCCTTAAAAATTGAATTCCAGTTGGCACTCTTGTTCGTTCCAATCACTAACTCGTCTCATACTCCTAAACGGGCGAAGTTACGGTCAGTTTTATCGGTGTCGAAATGACTACGATATCGTGGTGGGTCAGATTCTATCTTACTGTTATATAAGTGATTTCGTGTAGCTCCCCGTTCAGATAAGGGACAAAGAAATAGGAATTTGAGGCAATATTAACATATTATTTGGCACTCCAATTCCTATCTCTTTTTGCGGTATTAGATAAGGATGTTGGGACCCCCATTGAATCTGCACCACTGGAATATCTCAACCATCGGATCTATGCCACTTGGTAGGGCTTGACCTAGACAAGCCTCTTGTCATTCATCAAGCACCCAAATCCCAATGCCTAGATAGGAGGTACCATCCGTCATGCGCAAAAAATCGAAGGGACCTTGGCAAGCTACTTGTCAGCGATCAAGCACCCGGATAGGAGGGGCCTTGGCAGGGCACTTGTCATCCATCGAATCCCCAGATCAGAGGGACCTACCTTGGCAAGCCACTTGTCATCCCTAGGGACCTAAGCCTGCCACTTGTCATCAACCCACCACTTGTCATCCCTAGAGCCCAAATCTGAGGGCCTTGGATAGACCACTTGTCACACATCCAACAACATGATTGAAGGGGCATGACCCCACCACTTGCCACACATCCAACAACGTAATTGAAGGGGTGTGACCCTACCACTTGTTGCCCATCCAGTTCGTAGATTACAGGTCCTGAGCCTGCCACTTGTCACCCATACAATACGCATATCCAAGGGGCCTGAGCCTACCACATGGAGAGCCCAGATCCAAGGGGCCTGAGCCTAGCACTTGTTAGCCATAGAGGGCCCTGGGTAGGCAAGCCACTTGTTCGATGTCGAGCACCTAGATTCGAGGGCCCTGGGTAGGCAGGGCACTTGTTCGACATCGAGCACCTAGATTCGAGGGACCTAGGTAGGCAAGCCAATTGTCACCCATCAACCCGACAAATCCAATGGCCCTAAGCCTATCACTTGTCATCCATGGAGCGTGCCTAGATATGAAGGCCCTAAGCCCACCACTTGTCATCCATCGAGTAAGCCATTTGTCATCCATCAACTGCCCAAATCGAAGGGACCTAGGGAAGCCATTTTCATCCATCATGTGCCCAGATCAAAGGGCCCTGGGTAAGCTAACTATCACTTGTCCTCCATGAGAGTGGCCTAATCGGAGGGAGCCCATCACTTGTCATCCATCTAGAGCCCAAATTCGATGGGACTCGGCTCACAACTTTTCATCCATCTAGAGCCCAGATCTGAGGGCCCTCAGGTCACCACTTCTCATCCAAGGGCCCTGACCCTACCACATGTCACACATCTAGCAACTTGATCAAAGGGGTTGACCCTGCCACTTATCACCCATCCAATTCGCAAATTCAAGGCCCTGAGCATGCCACTTTTCACATATGCAACAACCTAATCGGAGGGACATGACCCTACCACTTGTCACACATCTAGCAACTCGATCAAAGAGGTTGACCCTGCCACTTGTCGCCCATCCAATTTGCAAATTCAGGGGGCCTAAGCATGCCACTTGTTGCCCATCCAACACACAAATACGAGGGACTTGAGCCTACCAAGTGTTTCCCATCAAGAGGCCAAATCCTAGGACCCTAAGCTCGCCGCTTCTCAACTATCGAAGGAACCTAGGCAAGCTACTTGTCACCCATCCAACGTCCACATCCAAGGACCTTGAACCAACCACTTTTCACCTACACAGCATCCAAATCCGAGGACCTAGGCAGGCCACTTGTCGTCGATCCAGAGTCCAGATTCGAGGGCCTTGAACCAACCACTTCTTTCTCACTCAACGTTCAAAGCCAAGGACTTGGGAAAGCCACTTGTCCACCATCAAGTGCTCAAACTTAAGGGCCTGGGTAGGCCACTTGTCCACCATTGAGCACCTAGATCCAAGGGCATTAAACAAGGCACTTGTCAACTATCCAACGAGGCATAGCTATTTGAAATACCCATTATCATTAAGTCAATTCCAAATTGCATTTCTAATAAAACTTTTAAAAACAACGCAATGAAAGAGGATTGCAATTTAGAAAGTGGAAGACACGTGAGATTTCAAGTTTGCCTCCTAATACGCAATGACCCTGCATGGGATTCAACTATAGGTATATTGAAAGAAACAAATGATCCATAAAAGCGAAGTGAAGTATCGACGTGGCACCTCTTTAGCCTCCTTGTACTCTTCCACTACATGGGATTCAACTATAGGTATATTGAAAGAAACAAATGATCCATAAAAGCAAAGTGACGTATCGACAAGGCAGCGCTTTAGCCTCCTTGTACTCTTCCACCACCTTGTGTGATGAGTAGGAAAATTTGATATCCGAGCCCAACTATGGAACAATATGGTTGAAAAGAACAAAGACAACACAATCTAGTTAGATCATGTCCTAATGCCCAACAACTAGACTTAGCAATCCTCACTGAAAGGCACCATAATTTAGACTTTTGGTGGAGACCCATGTTCATGAGTACAAAGGTTGAATTCGTCGAGATCGAACTTACTAGTTACTGTCAAACCACTTGGTCATCTCCATTGCAGGGACCATGGAATTTCCTCACGCCTTGAAAAAGTAAATGTCAAAGTCAATATCCCCTCTAGCAAAGCCATACCTGGGAGGAACAACTCCAAGAATGGCAGTGATGTCCAAAACCAAATCCTAATACGAGAAGATGTTGTTGGGAATAAATTTCACTCTAGTAGCTACCATCTACTTCCAGAGGAAAGCCTTAGTACCTTGGTCATGGCCTCGAGATCCACAACCAAGCTCTTGCCATCCCAGAAGGAATCAAGAGTTAATTTGATCTCTCTCTTAGGGTCCATGCGAGGGTTTTTAACAATGTGGGAAGCCCTTTATTTCGAGCTTGAAAAGTCCAATTTTCCCGCAAGTGAGATCAAAGCCTCAATTAAATAAAAATGCAATGATCTAAGCTTGACATTTGATAGAAAAACACAGACCTATTAAAGAAAAGAAACCTAGATACTAGGGCCTTGAGCCCGCCACTTGTCACCCACCAAGATGAAAAATCCAATGGCCATATTGGAGGGACCTAAGCCTACCACTTGTCCTCCATGAGAGTCCAAATTTGAGGTCCCTCAACTTGCCACTTTTCATCCATCTAGAGCCCAAATCTAAGGATCTTGAGCCCCCCACTTGTCATGCATTAAGAGGGCAGACCTAATGGTTGTGGGCTCGCCACTTGTCATCCATCTAAAGCCCAAATCTGAGGGTCTTGAGCCCCCCACTTGTCACGCATTAAGAGGGCATACTTGATGGTTGCGGACACACCACTTGTTTCCCATGTAATGCTCAGATCTAAGGGCCCTTAACATGCCATGTGTTTCCCATGCAGCACCCAAATCCAAGGGCCACTTGTCATCCATCGAACACCTAGATCCGACGGACTTGAGAAAGCCACTTGTCATCCATAGAGTGCCGAGATCCAATAGACCTAGGCAGGCCACTTATTCATTTATCGAGCACCCAGATCAGAGGAACTTGGGTAGGCCACTTGTCATTCATCGAACACGAAGATCAGAGGGGCTTGGGTAGGCCACGTGTCACACATCCAATGGCTTAATCAAAGGGACTTGAGCCTACCACTTGTCCTCCATGGGAGCACATATCGAAGGGCCCTCAATCCACCACTTGTCATCCATCTAGAGCATAAATTCGAGAGCCCTCAACCCACCACTTGTCATCCATTTAGAGCATAGATCCGAGAGCTCTCAACTCACCACTTCCCATCCAATGAGAGCCAATAACCTAAGGACCTAGACATACCACTTGTCATCCATTCAGAACCTAGATCGAAACAACCTGAGCAGGGCACTTGCCATTCATCGAGTGCACAGATCAAAGGGCCTTGAGTAGGCCACTTATCATCAATTGAGCTCCTAGATCAGAGGGGCCTTGGTAGGCCACTTGTCACACATCCAGTGGCCTGATTGAAGGGACCTCATTAAAGAAATTTTAAGGTCTAAAATGGGCCTCCTAAGGAATATTATAAAATAATATTGGAAATAATAAAATCAGATTATGTTACATCATCAAATTCTAGAGAGAAAAAAGAAAACACTAAATTTTTCATGTATTTCTCTAAAATACATTTTAAACCTCAAAATTTCTCTAATGAACCCTGCCACTTGTCCTCCAATGAGAACCGATATCAGAGGGACCTCATGTTGCCACTTGTCCTCCAATGAGAACCGATATCGGAGGGACCTCATCCTCCCACTTAGCATCCAAGAGAGCCCAGATCTAAGGGCCCTGAACCCGCAACTTGTCATCCATCGATCACAGGGACCTACGATGACACTTGTCACTCATCCAACAACCTGAACGGAGGGGCATAACCCAACGACTTGTCGCCCATCCAATGAGAAGATCCAAGGGCCTTGAGCTTGCCTCGTCTTGCCAATCTAGCGCATAGATCCAAGGGGCCTAAACCCACCACGTGTCTCCCATTGAAAGCCCAAATCCAAGGACCTTGAGCCCACCACTTATCAATGATAGAGGACCAAAATCAGAGTGGACTGGGCAAGCCACTTGTTGTTGATTTAGTAATTTGAGGGACCTAGGCACGCCATTCTTCACCTATCGAGCACCTAGATCAGGGGGTCCTAGTCCTTCCACTTGCCACCCATCCAGCAGCCAAATCCGAGGGATTTGGGCCCACCACTTATCGCCCATTCAACGACTAGATCTAAGGGCAAAGAGCTCGCCACTTGTCAGCCATCCAATGACCAGATCTAAGGACAATGACCCTAACACTTGTTGCCCATCCAACACCCAGATCCAAGGGCCCTAAGCCCACCACTTTTAGGTTTGCACCTCGAGGGATTTGATCCCTCTTGGCACATGATAGATCTGAAGTTAGATGGATCTAGGTTGGTTCCTGCTGAGGGCAGAAATGTCACATCTTTAGATTATAATTATTATGTATATGTTTGAGATAAACTTTATACTTTGAAATTTACATTATGTTTTCTTTGCTTGACATGACCAATATCATTCTGTTCTTTAATTTAGTCTATGTCATTTGCCTTGAATGGTTTGTACATCTGTGCTTGGATTCTTTTAGCGGTTTATGTGTTCATGTATGTGGATTTGGATGGTAATGTTTGTAAATGCTACAGTCTCCCATCCAACAGTCGAGATCTAAGGGCATTGAGAAGGCCATTTGTCGCCCATGAGCTGCAATGGCGCCAATTGGCAGCGGATCAATTCTACCACTTAGCAACAAATTAATGGCACCATTCCACATTGAATCATGAAACCACTTGGAAACGTACCATGGAGACACTTGGTGGCATATCATGGCGCCACTTGGTAGCATAGCATGGCACCACTTGGCAGTGAATATCATGCCACTTCGTAGCAAATCAATTGGGCCACTTGGCAGTAGCTAGGAAACACTACGCACCAATGACAACACCACTTGGAATTTGGAAGCACTTGGGATTATTGGATCAATTCCACCACTTGGCAACAAATTAATGGCTCCATTTCGCAATGAATCATGAAACCACTTGGAAACATATCATGGAGCCACTTGGTGGCATATCATTGCGCCACTTGGCAGAACAACATGCCACCACTTGGCAGAACAAAACGGCGCCACTTGGCAGAACAACACAGTGCCACTTGGCAGAACAAAACGGCGCCACTTGGCAGCAAATATCATGCCACTTCACATCAAATAAATTGGGCCACTTGGCAGTAGGTAGGAAACAATTGGCACCAATGCTAACACCACTTGGAATTTGGAAGCACTTGGGATTGGACACTAATACAACTTGGTATCAGATACGGCACCACTTGGCATCAAATCTGACCCCACTTCCAAGCAAGCTACCGTGACACTTGGAACTAGATAATCAAACCATTTGGCCTCAGATTACGGGGCCAGATCAAAGGACACCACTGATGAACCACTACCACAACACTTGCATCACAAAACGGTGCCACTTGGCACATTTCTAGGCTTGGTTTTTCTTCTAATTTCTTGGTTGTATTATGTGGCTTAGGTCGCCTTGCAAAATCGCTTAAACAAAACCTAAGAATAATACCAACCTGCACATATTTATTAACAAAGGGAAGGGTTGAGCAAGTACCTCTCATTTGTTCACAAGGTATGGGAGCTTTGCACTTGTCCTGGATAATGATTCCTGAGAATTTCCACATCTTTCATAATAACAATAGGGGCTTCGCCCCTCCTTGCCTAGGTGAGATAACTGTGAGGTAATTATTTAGACCTCAGTACATTCTGAGTTCTGCCAAAGCCATTAGTTCCTTACCACACATGGATAGTCATTCCACAATATATAGATTTTTCCTCCCTTCTCTAACATTCCCAGACGTGATTCTTGGTCATAAAAAAGTGTTGAAACAACTTAATCAATCAAATAATTGGCACGAGCCTCTCTATTTATTATGGTACGGGGGCATCCACAATTTGTGCTCTACATTGAAATATAGCAGCGAATATCATGCCAGAATGTACTGCCACAACTGGAGGACAATATAGCTTTAAAAAATGCATTTTTGTTATTTACAATGTGAATCACTAAGCACAATGATGGACTTGGTGCAGGATTGTTCTATAGCATGCATGGAATTTTCTATCCTCATTTTTTTTGTTTACTCCACCACGTCTGCTTACAAACAAATCAAATATGTCACAAATCCTCACATTGATCATAAAACCAAAAGAGGTCCAAAATATGAAGCCTCTCACAACCTAAGAGGAGGTTGTGACCATCTTAACATACACTTGAAATACCAAGATAGTGTAATGCATTCTTTTAAATTACAATATATATATATAGTTAATTTATGTCTCAAGACTATGTATCACAGTGTTAAGAACTAATTTAGTTATTATTAATGATTTTTTTTAATCTAAAAATAATTCAAAGGCATATATTAATTAATATTATTAGATAACTAAGCAAAAATAAATAAATTTATAATTTGCATGTCGCATATACAATTTACATTTGAAGATAAGGCGGAGATTGTTGCCCCCTGCATAGTTCAATCTTCAATCAGAGAAACAATAAAAGAAAATCTCTAGCCTTTGTACGGAGATTCAAATGAATAGGTGGATATTTGGCCAAATCGATATCTGGCCTAGTTACAATTTAGAACACAATCACAGGGTAAAACGAAATTTTTGGAAAACTTCAATCCAATTGTTCAAAGAGATTCCATTTAAATTGGAGATCATTGTCAAATTTCATACATTTTCAAACAAAGAGGATGTTTTCAAGTAGCAATACCCTAACACCCTAATAGTGGAGTTTTGCCTTAGATGGATTGTTGTTCTTGGGGGTTTAGTATATTCACTTAAAACTTTTTATTTTGAAGCAAAGGGGACTTGTTAATGTGCCACTTCACAACTTTCCATAATCAAGTAATAAATTATTTAAGGCCATGTTACCCACCAAAATGGGTAACCTCAAAGGAGAAAAAATTCTCCTATTTTCGACAACCATGTAGCAAAAAACCCTACACATTGGTTGGTGATGATGATATGATAGCTCCACCATCTGCCCCAATCACTACACTTCTCATGATCTAGCATTTCTCTTGAATGAAGGGGAGTTACCACTCAATAGCTAATTTGATCATTGTGAAATCATGTGCATTTACCTAATGTTTAGGGCATATAGTATGGATAAAAGGATAATTTGGATGATTGATTGATCTTGATTGTAAGTTTATTCTCTTACCTTACTAGAGGGGTTTAAAGATAGTTGGATAGATAGATGTCGTGATGCGTGATTTGGGGATTTTCCTCAAATGGGCGATGATCATGATGCTTGAAGACATTTTGAGCCTTGAGTTTGCCTTGATAGAGCATCTGAAACCCTAAAATGGCATGACATCTTCACTTTTTATGTCTACTGATCACACGTGTGGGTTTGTCTTGGCATATTTTCGTAAAGTTAGTGCAGTGGATTATTACCCAATTTTACTTCTTGTCCACCCAAAAATAAAACTTGTGTAGGGGCTTTCAGTTAGAAATTAGAAAAGGTGGAAAAATAGGCCTCTTAGAGAATGGGGCCTAGCTATTCGTACTTCACTATTTTGTGAAGATGTGATCTTTTGTGGTTTTTTGGCTATTGGGAACTAGTCTTGTGGAGAATCATTTTGAGATAAAGAGGGCATGTTCTTGGATATTTTGTGAGTACTTTTTGTTGAATTTCTTTCATGAATTTTGCATATAGTGAATATTGCTAAGGTTTCTACATTCTATGTCTAAATGCTTATTTTTATATGAAATGCTTGGTAAACTTTACATGCTTTAATTTTGTATCCTTGAACTTCCTTAGAAAACATCTTAGAGCTATCTTCATTAAAATGTATCCCCTCATAATGTGATAGTTAGGATTAGCAAGTGAAAACCTAGAGTCCCCTCCCCCCCAACCCGCCTTTCACGGATTTGATATTTCCATGGTCAAAACCCCCAAGACTCCATCACCCTAGTAGCTAGAAGGAATTGGAATCCGTTTTGGTGATTAAAAGTCAAAGTATATATATTTTTCTCTCTCCCTAAAAATTTTGCCTTTTGGGAGAAGCTTTGAGGGTTAGGGTTTTAGGTCGAATTCAACTAATGCTTGGACATTGAGCTAGTTTAACATTATTGCACCTTGTTGAGCCTTAAAACTTCAACATGGTTGAAGGTGCTTCCCTATGTTTGACATCATCTACCCTCAGCGATTATAGGGCTTGAAAACTCTTAATTTTGCATTAACGCTGCAACTTAGGGGCATTTGAAGGTTATGTTGAGCGATTATAGGGCTTGAAAACTCTTAATTTTGCATTAAGACTTCAACTTAGGGGAATTTGAAGGTTATGTTGCTCTTATTGTTGACCATACCTTTCAAGCAAACCTTTTCCATCTTCATGTTTTCTTAATTGTATCATTGTTGAATCATACATTGAAAAACCTAGGCTACAATTTTCTCTTTATAGGCCTCTTTAAATGTAGGTTATTCCCTATCACAAAGAATTGAGCGATGTTCTTATCCTGAGTACCTTGATTAAGCCTATTGAAGTGTCACCTTTGACCCTTTGGCCTAAAATACCATTTAGGTGACCTATACTGGGAAGCCTCCCATGTGGTGAAATTCCACCAAAGAGAAGAGGTAGAGAGTTGAGGTGGCAATGGCATCCACCTCATTGTCGTGTCTTAGTCTAGCGTTTGTCTTGTGAGGCATATCACAAGAGACCTGCTAGATTTTGAGGGAACATTTCTAACATTGTTGCCAAGAAGGATTTGATTCAACCTCCTTGTTATTTGAAGATTGGGTTTCACTTTACTTTGAAGAGAATATTTTGACAACACATATTCTCTATTGGTGACTCCATTGGAAGAACGAAGCCCTAGTTATTCATTGAGCTTCAAAGTTTCAATGTTTGTAGGATGAAGCAAGCATCCCTTGAGGAATTTTTATTGTTATGAAAGACTCGAGGCAATGGATCCTTGGAATTTGCAAGAGATGTACCTCGCTGACAGCAACAAATTTGAATCAGGCCCCCAAGGAGAGCTGGTCTCTAACTCCTGTCCATAATCCCCTTTAATTCGTGGAAATTGACAAATGAATGTTTTAATCCGACTTTGGTTAATTGAAATATATCTCTGGACTTTAATCCCCCGCAATATAAATCTACAACAATCCTAAGTCCGCCACCTTATACCTTTTGACTAATATTAATAATTCGACAACATTGGTAAAGAACCACTTCAATATGCCTTAGGCCCCGGGCCCACACATACAATCGGCGGATTTTGATTAAATACACGCACCACACCTTGGTTAACCTCCGTGTTACTTCTAAATGCGATCACCATTCGATGAGCCTTCCTCCAGATCAGCGGCGTACGTTGATATTGTGTTGATCTCACAGTGGAATGTTAACGCGCAATGGCACGCGATGAGGGCAGTTTCTCCAGACTGCTTGAGGCCACGTGTCAGGCAGCTAATGGAATCGCATCCGAATGGGAAATACTGCTTAGCCCACAAAGGCAGTGCGATATGGGTGGTTTGGTTTCGCAAATCCACTCTCGGTTTTGGAACAATGATTGACCACGGTTTAAGTCGAGGTTACAGTATCCTTCCTATTCACTCCGGTTCACAAACTCAGGGCCTAACCTCCAGCAAAACAAGTCTATTACCTTTATAGGCGGGTTTTCCACTACGACCAGAAGTCCACAGTTCTATGGGAAAATAATTCCTACAGGTTACACTCTTCAAGATTGGCATCTACAACGTCTGCGACGATGGGTTAATATATCATTCCGGTCTCTTACATAATGTATTTGACAACTCCAGGGAAACCCACAATCAACCTAGACAGGAGTTTGTGGAGATTCACACAGCAATTATCTTCATTGAATTAATCACAGGACCGAAGATTCAATGTCCTTGAGACCAAACAATTCACACAGAGACTAATTCAATCACACACAGATAGTCAATAAATATTGGCTTTTATTCAAACTAAAGAAAAATCTTAACACACGGACTTCATTGCGAAAGTCTCCTTCCCTCAATACATCCGAGGGATACAATTTATATGCATTACAATGCGTCTCTTCGATTCCTCAGTGAGGACCGTCTATCTTCTAACAAAACTTAATTACATTATTCGAATAACTGAACATGACAGATGGATTGAAATTAAAGCTATTCGACTTCTACTGACTCTAACTGACCTAAATGCAACATGCAGCTAAGGTATTGACACCTTGCTGTTACAAATTCGGATGATTCTGAACCCTCCTAGCCACAACATGTGGACAAAACCTCCTACATTGCTGGGTAGTGTCTAATGCCCCTGCATCAGACTCCCGAGGGCAATTTTCTTCATGGACTTCCTGTCCATGAGCTCTTCCATTGATCTGCCTATCTTCTGCAACATTCCTTCAGTCATCCAAGTGGCATCTTCCTCTGGCTGGTCCTTCCATTTGATCAAGTACTGAAAGTACTCTTGTCCTCTGGTCTTCCTGAACACTCTTTTGTCCAATATCTTCTCTGGCTGCAGTGGTTGTGCTGGGGGTAGCTGCTTTGCCCACTCAATCTGTTCCTTGTCTGTTGGTCCTCCTTCTACACCTTCATCTTCATACTTGTACAAATCTGCAACATTAAAAATGGGAGATATTCCAACATCAAGAGGCAATTCAATCTCATAAGCATTAGCAGAAAACTTTCTAACTATCTTGCATGGCCCAATATTTTTGAACTTCAGTTTGTTATACTGCTTCTTTGGGAATCTCTCCTTTCTCAAGTGTGCCAAAACCAGATCTCCTACTTCAAAATGGACTTCTTTTCTGCTCAAGTCTGCTCTCCTACTTCAAAATTATATATAGAAAATATCAATAATAATACAATGATAACAATATGATCTATTGAATGATGTTGTCATTGATGGCAACATTTGTTAATGAACGCTCTTCATATTTGTCTAAATTGTATCAGTTGAAGCTCCAACAGTCAAGAAGCCCTGGAAACCCTAGAAGCCCTACACTTATTGAAGAATGTAAGGTAGAAGATCAATGTATCTGCTCGCAAGACCATCACTAGTTAATGTTCCTCGTCGTGTTGATTCCAACGGTATCTGGTATGTATCGTGGTTCCTTGTGATTTGCAAGAAATGTCTCTTGGAAGGTCAATGCCCCCATCTTGTGGTTAAAAACCCCAGAAGTAGATGATGTGGCAACTTCTCACTGGCTAGCATATTACTCCAATCTTGAAGCCACAAGGCTTTTTCCATTAAAGATTTAAATTAATATTTATTGTGGTTCTATTAATTATGGAGGAAATCAAATCAGCGTAAATGGAAGGGGTTTTGGCTCAAAATTTTGAAACTTCAAAATCTATCTTTCCCTCCTAAAAGATTAAATTGGCTCCAAATTTAAGTAAATTGAAAGTTCAAATCTCAATGTCAACTCTCTTGTTAGAAACCTCTACAGCTTTATAAAAAGGAGATTCATTAGTTCTCCAAGACATGAATCGTACGTTGATATGAGAATGATACATCTGCAACCTTTGATTAATTTTTCCTACCCAAGGAAGTTGAAGGACCGAGTTATTAGGGCTAAATGTTTTGTCTATCGTTCATCTTGAAAAGCGATTTTCATTGGGCATTTCCTTTCTTTTGTAGGTGAATCACACTTATTGGGGTCACTTTCATCCCTCTATTCGAAAAAAGTAACTTGTGTATGGATGAGGTCTGAATCTTATAAAAACATGGTTTCCTAATTATATGAATTTGATCCTATCTTGGCTCTGAGATTTGGCAAACAGAACAAACCCTTGCTCGGTCTTGATCTAGAGCAATAATTTCATGAAGACTAATATGTTGGCATTTAAGTTTATTGGTCGAATCAGGTGAAGTTCATAAGTTTGATTTATTTGTTGAAATCCATGTGGAGACGGTGTGCATTTATATCTTGTACGTTGGAAAATCCTCATCAGAATGAAGTTGGGTGCAGAACAACATAAATTTGAAGTGCACACCTATGAGTTTCCAGCACAACTCAGGGTAGCTTCTGTTGACACTAAACAACTATGCATTCAAGTGAAATGAAGCTTTGGATTTCTTTATAAGTGATGGAGTGGTTTGTTGGCTCTCCATTGTGAATCGCATTTGAGAGACTACCACATAGCGCAACAATTTGACAATACATGTGTGGGCCAATTATGAAGTTAAATCATATTTTATAATTATCATTTTGTTACATCATTAATTAATTAGAGAACTTCATTATGTCATCTAATTTGGGCATTTTGTAGAGTGCATCTCAAAAAGGGAAATTTTTATATTAGATTTTAAGTGTTTGGGAGCTTTTGGGTTCACTTTTACACCAAACTGGAAATTGGCAGATCGGGGTTATTAGCACAGTGCATCAAAAGGCCTGAAAAGTTCTTGCCATATATATTCCAGAATCCCAATTGTATGATTTTTATGGTTGCAGAGGTACAAAGATAAAAGAAATCCGATGACATTAAGGCTTTGATTATGGAATGCGTTGAGCAAGTTCTCGAGAAAAGCTTACATCACGTTGAGGGTGTTGAGCTAAGGTTTTAACTGCAACATTTGTATTAACAGTCAGGTTTTGGTAATGATGTTTGGCTATGAAATGTTAAGCAAAAGCCAAGGACAAATTGTTTATGAAAGTTGATATTGACAACTACGGTTTGATGTGCAAATTGAGCAGAGGTAGATTTGATTGACACAGGATCGTATTGCAATTTCTTTTTTAACATAGGTGGATCGAGTCTGAAAATTGTGAAGTGTGGTATGTCGGTTGATCAGGGTGGTAGGGTGGTGAAAGGAAGGAGAGAAGTCTCCTTCAAGTTGAAGCCTCAGAACAATTCAGAGAAACATGGTGGTGTTGGGGTAGGTTGGAGCCCACACAGGGCATTGGAACGTCCATCCAGTTGTAGCTGGTAAACATGGTTTTAGAGTATCTTTCAACTTGGAGCCTGTAAACCAAGACGTTGGAGCGTCCTCCCAGTTGTAGATGGTAAACAAGTGTTGAGAATTTTAAGGGCTATAGATTAATACAAATTCTCTTCTTGATAACTACTTGTGATCTTACTTATGTATTTCTTCTTTCACTTAGCTAATCTTTCATCAAGTCAATTATCAAAGTACTTAGTCAAATGTAGAGACAAAATTATGTCACTTGTGACTGAGTATCTTGAAATGTAGTTAGGAAGGTAAATCTTTGATTTACCTTCCTTACTTGAGATTATTGTCTTTTACAAATTATTTCTTTAGATGCTATAATATCAGAGATATCCCTCTTATATCCTTCCTGCACCTTCTGCAAATTTACTGCACCAATCCTGTTCCTTATTATATCCTTCCTGCACCTTCTGCAAATTTACTGCACCAATCCTGTTCCTTATTATATCCTTCCTGCACCTTCTGCAAATTTACTGCACCAATCATGTTCCTTATTATACCTTTTCGAAATCTGTACCTTCAACAACCTATATCCTTTAGTCACTTCCGCAATCCTTCAGTCACTTCCGCAATTCATATCCTTCAGCTACTTCTGTAAACTATGTCCTTCAGTTGCTTCCGAAAACCGTATCCTTCAGTCCCTTCTTCCTTCAGATAAATCCACATTCAAATTAGTTCTTAGGTCTGCTCCTTTTAAACGTTGTCGCCTTCAGACTTATTCGCAGGCAATACTGTCCTTAGATCTGTTCTTTTATACGCTATACAATCTTAGACTAATCCGCAAAAATGTCGTCTCTAAATGAGCCGCAGTATAGGAATATATATAGGAGATTGATATTTATTTAAGCCGACCATTCAGTTGTTACTTTAGGCCGACTTAATAACTTTAACTTAGGCCGACTTGTAGTTTGTTTCTTTGGCATATTAATACACATATATTCCAAGATTGATGAAGGTTGTTTCCGCCATATTTTGAGCTTGTCTTCCAACACCTTTTGGAGGGTTGTTTGAGAGCTACTTTACACGGTCTGGATCCTTCATGACTTTGACACTTAATCCTATTTATACTTTAGAAGACAAGAACCTAATTGACATCAAGAAGAAGTCTATCTACATAAAATATTGCTCATGAAACCCATGAGACAAAAATACATTTTTATTACCATTGTCTTCTTCTTTTCATAATTACATAGTTAGCATGAAGACCGACCTAGTTACATTTTACAACAACAAGGTGTTAGAGCATCCTACATGTTGGAGCATATAAACGATGGCGATGGAGCTTCCCTCAATTGGAGTTGAATATATTGATATACATTTTATTGAAAGAAAAATATTAAGAAGCATCCAGTGGTTTTTGTCCCAGAGGGGTTTCCACCTAAATCTTTGTCTATTGTCTTTGTTATTGTGCATTATTGAATGGTGTTGATGAATTGTGTGTACTTATATAATGTTAATAACAATTAATTCTCTATGAAGTTAAAAATATATTAATTGATAAGAAATATTATGACAAGTTGGCATTGATGTCAACTCTTGATGATGATGTGGTGGTTATTAATTGTTGTTTGTGGTTGAGGGTGCATTGTTATTGTGGCAAGATTGCAAGGTTGTCTCATGTAATGATGTGGCTGGAAAATTATTGTTGATCTAGTCATTTTAAATCCTTGTATGGAATAAGTTTAATATTTGTTAGCTCATGGTTAACCTCTCCCATTGATTGATGGCTTGACTCAATCCTTCATGGTATAAACACAATTATTATTATTAAAGCCATGGTTTTTTGTTGAAAATGTAAACGCAGTTGTTAGTTGAAAATGTAAACGCAGTTATTACTTGAAATGGTCCAAGGTGTTGCACATTATGCATTCATAATAAATGAAAATGGTCCAAGAGGTTGCACATTGCTTTGGTGAATTTATTAAATTATGGGCCACAATGGTTAAATATTTTTCTATGAAACAATATGGTCCAAGTTTGGTCATTTAAACGTGTTCCAAGGTTATTTTAATATTTGTTAGCTCGTGGTTAACCTCTCTATTCATTGATGGCTTGACTCGATCCTTCATGGTATAAACACAATTATTATTAAAGCCATGGTTTGTTGTTGAAAATGTAAACGCAGTTGTTATTTGAACCAGTCCAAGAAGGTATAAATACATTGATAATAAATGGAAATGGTCCAAGGTGTTGCACATTATGCTTTGATAATAAATGAAAATGGTCCAAGAGGTAACACATTGCTTTGGTCAATTTATTAACGTATGGGCCACAATGGTAAATATTTTTCTATGAAACAATATACTTAGTCATTTAAACGTGTTCCAAGGTTAGCTTGAAATACCATCAAATATTACCATTAGCTCTTGCCCATGGTAACCATGAACCAACATGATCTAATCGATCCTTTGAAAACTATAAGTATAGTGTGTGATCGAGCAGTAGGGGTGTACATTTTTAGAGGTTGATCATTCTGACTACATTGCAACCAACACTCATTTTCTTCAATTTTCTTTGAATTGTTCTAGCACAGGTAGTCTACAAATTGGTGGCAACCTGATTCTATAGCAAGTTTGTCTCATCCAGTGTGCATTGTCTTTTAGGTGTGATTGGGTTAATCGTTGAGGTGTTGGGCACCACCATTAAATATGCATGTGTTAATCTGGTAGTGCGGAAAGCATATTTCATTCTACTTGTGCAAATGACAGAGGAACAAAAAGTTTACATCCTCTGCGTATGGAGTGATTTTTATTGAGTTGGAGATTCTGTTAAATTTTGGGTACCAAGGACAAGTGGTTCCCCATGGCGTTGATATTTTGGCCTAGGGAAAAGTGTCCACTCTATTGTACCTCTTCTTCTAAAAGTGACTTTATAAGTGATAAAGTCAATCTAATTTAAAAGTGACTTTATAAGTAATAAAGTTACATTCTAATTTGAAAGTGATTTTATTAAAGTAAATGAAAAATTAAAAAGTGAAAAGTGACTACGGAAATAAAAGGCTAAGTGAGTTTTTATTTAAGTGGGTGAGTGATTAAATAGAAAAAGTGAAAATAATGCACATTTATTTTTAGCCCTTGATCTAAAGCTTTCTCAGCCATTGGATCTAGGGATCCCTCAAAAATCACTTAGGCTAGGGTAAAAGGAGAGAAGAAGATGAAAATATTATTATATTCTTTCATGAGCATTTGAGAGAAAGAAAGAGAGAGAAAAGGAGAAATTTCTGAGCAGGGAGGAAGTGAAGAAGAGCAGTAGGTCTTTGGCACACATCCCAAGGAGCCTTTTGGGCACACTAACGAAGGAGAACCATACAGCATTTGCAACAAAACCATACAGCAAAGTTTGGCATGCATTCCAAGGAGGGTGACGACACAAATTTCAAGGAAAAACAACTACAGGTTGAAGGCACGAAAATCGAGGTAGTTGGGCACGAATTTCGAGAAGAGGAATTGTTGTACTTTTCCATACAATCCGTACAAGTCATACGTTGCGATCTGGGCACATTTCCCGAGGTTGGTCATACAAAATTTATTGTTGCAATTTTCCTCTCTAAACTGTGGCACAATTTTCGAGGTGGAGCCTTGCACAAAAATCGAGATAACTCTGTTTTGTAAATGCTGGAATATTTTCCTGTGTATTTCATTTTCTCTATAACAGTTTTCAGAAATAAAGAAGAGCTCTCAAATTGGTTTTCCCCGAGAGTCGTAGGGGGTTTGTATTAGTAGTAAAATCTCCAAATTTGTATTTTCAGAAAGAAATTTCATTTCCAGATTTTAATGTTTTAATCATGCTTGGATTTCACATTAAATTAATGGAGTGATAAGGGAAAACAAATAATCAAAGTGGGGATTGAATTTCTACATGGTATCGGAGCTAAGTTCGTTGGAAAGTGATATTTGGGACAGCAGTGTGTAAATTACAGCAGTCTAATTTTTACACATAAAATATTTATTACAGAGTGTGATAGGTTGCTTTTACCCAGATTTAAAATTTCAGTGTTATAGGACAGTGAATCACGACTTTGGGATTGAGGGTTGAAGACAAGTTAGATGGGCAGAGTAGCTATAGTGCATGGAGGGAGAAAATCCAATGTATCTTTGAGGAAGCAGAGGTCTGGGGCATTATGCTACATACTGCCCAACAACCGGTGGCAGTTCCTGCTGATCCAACACAATTAGCAGAGTTCACTAAGAAGAACGCTAAGGCCAAAAGATTAATTTTGGACAGAGTCAAAGATCATGTCATTCCTCATGTGAAAGGAAAGACTTATGCACATGAAATGTGGACTGCTTTGACCAAGCTTTACCAGAGCTCAAATGAGAACCGTAAGATGGTCCTAAAGGAGAAATTGAAGGCCATAAGAATGGCTAAGACTGACAGTGCTATAGCATACCTCACCAAGATCACTTCGATGAGAGATGAGTTGGCAGCCATAGGAGAGACCATTGCACCCATTGAGTTGGTGAGGATAGCTTTGCATGGTCTTCCCAAGACTTGGGAGAGTTTTGTAGATGGTATTGTCGCACGAGAGAACCTTCCCGGATGGGAAAGGTTATGGGACGATTGCATTCAGAATGAGATCAGGAAGAACCATCTAGGGGCAGCCAAACAGGGGGATGAGGATGACAATGTGGCATTGTTGACAAGAGGCAAGAAAGGCAAATCAAAGAAGGGAGCTTCCACCAGTGGAGGCAAAGGAAAAGGTAAAGGCAAACAGCAAAGCAAAGAAAAGGACTATTCCGAAGTAAAATGTTGGAACTGTCAAAAGATGGGATACTATGTTGTTGTATCCAAAGAAGAAAAATAAGAAAAGGTAAAGAGACAACCATGGCAGCGTCTACAGAGATAGAGGACTTCTCAAAGAGTTTTGATCAAGAGTTTGGATTCATAGCTTGTGAGTCCTCCAGTGCAGTATCACCTGCCAAACAAGTTCATAGGGAGTATGCACTCGCCTCTACTGGCAGAGCATCTTCTAGTGTTTGATATGTTGACAGTGGCAATTCTCGCCATATGACAGGAGTCATGGAGTACTTCTCAGAGCTATCAGAGAGTGACACTGATATTGAGGTAGTACTTGGTGTTAACAACATTGTTAGAGCAGTAGGTGTTGGAACATTAACATTTGATAGAGAATCCAAACCTCCCTTGAAAGTGTCAAATGTTCCATATGTGCCTGGAATGGAGAAGAACTTGATATCTGTCTCAGCACTTGAGGACAAAGGGTATGAGGTGTTGCTTAGGAATGGACAGGTGCTCATATATCCTAAGGGAACTCCAGCTGCTTCAGCTAGAGTGATTGGAGTGCACCATGCTAAGGTTTACAAGTTATCATTTCAAACACTGATGGCATTGAGTAGCAGTACCAGGGACAAGACCAACAAGAATTCTAGCAGTTCAGAGTTGCGTGAGATCTGGCATCGCAGGATGGGTCACATGTATCATGTGGCCTTGAGGATATTGTAGGAGATCACCATTGGTGTGCCAGATTTCAATTCTGATCACCTTGATGTATGCAAAGGATGTGCTATGGGGAAGTTTGCAAAAGCTCATTTTCCCAGCAGTGACAGCAGGACAACAGGTATCCTTGACTTGATTCATTCCGATGTGAGTGGTCGGATGTCTCATGTGTCCTTGAGTGGCTTTGAGTATTATGTCTCATTGATTGATGAACACTCCAGGAAGACCTGGATTTATTTCTTGAAGACCAAGGGTGAGGTCTTCAAGTGGTTTCGAGAGTTCAAAGCTCTCGTGTAAACCCAGACAGGCAGGAAGATCAAGGTACTAAGATCGAACAATGGAGGTGAGTATACTCTTGGTGAGTTTGTGGACTTTTGTGTCGTGGCAGGCGTTAGGAGAGAGTTCACGGTTCCTTACAACCCCCAGCAAAACGAGGTGTCAGAGAGAAAGAACAAATCCATTGTAGGGGTTGCCAAAGCCATGCATCACGATCAGGGGTTACCTTTATTTTTGTGGGCAAAGGCCTGAAACACTGTTGTTTACTTACAGAATAGGAATCCACATCGTGCCTTGGGGAATGTGAATCTTGAGTAGGCTTTCTCACGAAAGAAGCCTAATGTAGGGGACTTTCGTATCTTTGGGTGCCTTACATATTCTTATGTCCCCAAGGAGAGTAGGACCAAGCTATAACCTACTGCAGACAAGGGCATCTTTGTGGGTTATAGCGAGACCTCGAAAGCCTACCGGATTTACATTCCTACAAAGAGGAAAGTGGTTGTCAAGAGGGATGTAAAGTTCAAGGAGAGATCTTTCAGGAGGTCACGGGAGTTACAATGTGTAGAGTCACCAGACACTCAACAGCAGCAGAGTCAGTCACAGGGATCCACTGCACAAAGTGCAGGAGGTCAAGGATCAAGATGTACATCTATTATAGTTATAGGTCCATCAGTGAGCAGTGGCTCTAAGAGTGAGGTGAGTGGATCTTCGGGCAGCTTACAGGGCAATCCACATAACTGGTCACAGGATAGTCCACCGATGGACAGCTCACATGGTACATTAGGTTCTACAGGCACAGGTACAGGTACGGGGTCAGTTGGCAGGCCTTCAGGAGTTCGGGCTTCTGATGATGACGAGGATTCTTTCACTCTGGTGGAAGTAGTTTTAGGGAAGAGGAAGCCCAAGGGGCTTCAAGACACCCTGCGCGAAGCCACATCAATTGTTGGACCAAAGAGACGGGTTAGAGAGAGAAGACCACCTGAGCGGTTCTATAGTTACATGGCATTGGTAACAAGCATTGTTGACACAGAGCCTTCTAGTTATGAGGAGGCAGCCACCCAGCAGGTCTAGAAACATTCCATGATTGAGGAGTATTATTCTATTATGCATAACGATGTTTGGGAGATAGTGCCTAGGCCTGAAGGTAAATCAGTTGTTACTTCCAAATGGCTCTACAAGATAAAGCATGTTGCAAATGGCAGCATAGAGAAGTTCAAGGCTCAATTTATGGCAAGAGGGTTCTCACAGGTAGAGGGAGTTGACTATGAGGAGACCTTCACTCCCATATCTTGGTGTACGTCTATTCGCTCCATTATATCGATTGCAGTAGCGACGGTTTGGAAGATCCACCAAATGGATGTGAAGACCGCCTTTCTCAATGGCTTCATTCAAGAGGAAGTTTATATTGAGCAGTCGCAGGGCTTTGAGGTGCATGGGCAGGAGACCCATGTATGCAGGTTCAAAAAGGCACTCTATGGCCTTAAGCAAGCTCCTAGAGCTTGGTACTCTTGTATTGTGCATACTTGCAGCAGTTGGGTTTCACTAAGAGTGATACTGATCCGAACCTATACTTCATTGTGGTAGGCGAGGGAGCCTCTCATTTTGGTGTTGTATGTTGATGACTTGTTCATCACTGGAGCAGAGAGAATCATTGAAAGTTGCAAGAGAGATCTTGCTTCAGAGTTTGAGATGAAAGATATCGGCTTGATGCATTATTTTCTAGGATTGGAGGTGTGGCAGGAGGAGGGGCATATCTTCCTAAGACAGGGGAACTACACAGTAGATATTCTTAGCATATTTCACATCGAGGACTGCAAACCCATGTCTACACCTATGATCGCTAACTAGAAGAAGCTTCACGCTTCCGATTTCGATTTGGTGGATCCTACATTATACAAGCAGCTGATTAGATCATTGATGTATTTAGTCAACACTCGACCAGATATATGTTTTGATGTTAACACTATGAGTCAGTTCATGTGTGAGCCCAGGAGAGTGCACTGGGTGACTGCAAAACCCATTCTTCGTTACTTGCAGGGTACTGTGGATTATGGTCTGAACTATAGACAGGGTGATGGAGTGAAACTGGCAGGATACACAGATTCAGATTGGGCAGGATGTGCTTCAGACAGGAGGAGCACTTCAGGGTGTTGTTTTGGGTTGGGTTCGGCAGTTGTGTCGTGGTTCAGCCGGAAACAACAGTCAGTTGCATTAAGCTCAGCTAAGGCAGAGTATATGGTTGCTAGTTTGGCTAGTTGTGAGGCCATATGGCTTCACAAGATATTGTTTGGTTTATTTGGTCAAGCATTGTGACCTTCTGTGATTCACTGCGATAATCAGAGTTGCATAAGACTCACGAAGAATCCAGTTTTTCATGACAGGTCAAAACATATTATGATCAAGTATCACTTCATTCGAGACTATGTCCAAAAGGGAGCACTCAAGCTTGAGTACATCTCCACAAATGAGCAGGTAGCGGACATCTTCACCAAAGCCTTACCACAAGGCAAACATGTCTACTTCAGAGACAAGATGGGAGTGGTGTGGAATACTTTCCTCGGTAAGAGAGAGTGTTAAATTTTAGGTACCAAGGACAAGTGGTTCCCCATGGATTTGATCTTTTGGCATAGGTAAAAGTGTCCACTCTATTGTGTCTCTTCTTCTAAAAGTGACATTTTAAGTAATAAAGTCAGTCTAATTTAAAAGTGACCTTATAAATGATAAAGTAATGTTCTAATTTGAAAGTAACTTTATTAAAGTCAATGAAGAATTAGAAAGTGAAAAGTGACTATGGAAATAAAAGGCTAAGTGTGTGAGCGATTAAATAGAAAAAGTGAAAATAATGCACATTTATTTTCAGCCCTTGATCTAAAGCTTTCTCAACCATTGGATCTAGGGATCACTCAAAAGTCACTTAGGTTAAGGTAAAAGGAGAGAAGAAGAGGAAAAGATCATTCTATTTTTTCATGAGAATTTGAGAGAAAGCAAGAGAGAGAAAAGGAGAAATTTCTGAGCAAGGAGAAAGTGAAGAAGTGTAACAGATCTTTGGCACGCATCCCAAGGAGCATTTTGGGCACGCTAACCAAGGAGATTCGTATAGCATTTGCAGCAGAACCGTACAGTAGAGTTTGGCATGCATTCCAAGGAGGGTGACAGCACAGATTTTGAGAAGAAACAGCTACAAGTTGAAGGCACAAAAATCGAGGCAGTTGGGCACGATTTTCAAGAAGAGGACATGTACTTTTCAGTAGTGTGTACAGTCCGTATAAGTCGTACATTGTGATCTTGGCACATTTCCCAAGGTTGGTCGTACAACAATTATTGTTGTAAATTTTTTGTCTGAACTGTGGCACGATTTTTGAGGTGGTGTCTTGCACAGAAATCGAGATAAGTTTGTTTTTGTAAATGCTGGAATATTTTCCTGTGTATTTCATTTTCTCTATAATAGCTTTCAAAAATAAATAAGAGCTCTCGAATTGGTTTTCCCCAAGAGTTGTAGGGGGTTTTTCCAGGGTCACATTGACCAAAAATCTTTGTGTTATTTTCTTTGTATGGCTGTTATAATTTTTTTGTGCATTTATTTCCAGTATTTCCAGCAGTAGTAAAATCTCCAAATTTGTATTTTCAAGAAGAAATTTCATTTCCAGATTTTAGTGTTTTAATCATGCTTGGATTTCACATTAAATGAATGGAGTGATAAGGGAAAACTGTTAATCGAAGTGGGGACTGAATTTCTACAGATTCCACATGCCAAGTTTTGGTTCGATCAATGTGTATGGAGCAACATGTCCTATAGTTATCGGTTATGCAAGAGATTGATTTCGATACATGATTATACAGTGGTGTTGTGTGTGCATTGTGGGATACAATGCGATTGATGAATTGATTAATTATTGGTGTGCATAGCCTGAGAGACGGACAAAGCGATATCAAAGTATGGTGTTGGCAATGAGATAGAAAACAGAGCTTTCATATATGTGCCATAAAAACAAAAATCGATGGATAGCCCGAGAGAGGTGCGATGGATCAGAGCTAGAACAAAGGATACCTTCCTACATTGTGTTTTGCATATCGAATGATAGAAAGGCAAAATGATTGGACTCAAGAGTAGTGTGCACCAATTGATGACAGAGAGTAGAGTTTATACTAGTTGATTTTATGTACCTCCCTGAGTGTGAGGCAAAGTTGAGTGTGAGAGACAAAGATGTTGTTGGTTGAGCTTGAGAACTCAATATTGCATTTTGTATTGATTCATATTTATGTGACTGTTATGATGTTGCAAGGTTGAACTCATGAGCATAGTGTATATGGTTGAGTCTTTTAAAGTGCCATGGCTAAGTGAGAGGGTTTATATGCATGTTGTTCTAGTTTATTTGGAGATGTTGTAGAGAGAGTTATTGATATGTTGTTATAGAGTTATGTTTTGTGATGTTTGTTGTTCAAATGGTTTGGTTTTGTGTTGTGATTGAGCTTGTGAGAGAGAGAGAGAGAGATCGTTATGTATGTTGTTGGTTGAATTTGTGACAGAGATGTATTGCAGATGTATTGATGTACTAAGCAAGAATGTGTGTGGGTCTAGTCTAAAAATTGGATGAAACATGGCATACAGGATTTGAATTTGTGGCAGGTGGACCCAATGTGAAATATTATAAAATGAGGTTCACAAAAACCTTCAGTGAGGGAGTGGCGGCTCCCTTCTGATGGTGGACAAAGTATTTGATCAAGGAGTGACGACTTCCTTCTAGTGGTAGCTACAAAAACAATTGGAGCTACTGGCCTCCAGTAGGTAGTGGCATGCACATTGGTTGTGATCACTGTAGATGGCATGCATTTATCATTGTATGTTGCTCGTGGTTTACACATGTTATTTGCTTATGATTAGATATGTTGTCATAATGTGTTGCTAGTTAAACAATGCTTCAATTAACATTGTAAAGAAGAGTACAAATTGGGTAAAAGTTGATTTATCACCAAATATTGATTCACCACCCCCCCCCCCCCAAGGCTTTCTAACAGATCATAAAAAAACAACCAAGCAACAAAGACAACAAATTTACCCCAGGAAAACCCAACCTTTGGAAAAAAACCCACCAAACTTTTCTTCTTGGGGGAAATTTATTCTTCAGCAATATTTACAATTCAAAATATTCTACAAATATGTGCCAAAATCCAAGTAAAATACACCCGTCAAATACCAGCTAGTCCATGTTGGTCAAACCTCCAAAAAATACCAAGAGTCAATGTTGGTCAAAGCTCAAACCTGCGATCAAAGGGCCTACGTTCAAAGTCCAAATTTCCTACGACCACAACAACTTTTATAATTGGTCAAACAATCCAATTCATCCTCCTTGACTTCGCGTGTGTGAGCAAAATAATAGAAGAAACGTTATGTATCTGAATTGGTTAAAGCGGAGTTCATGTTGTATTTATATTAGTTAGATGGGGTGACTTTTGACCAAAAGTCACAACCCTTCACTTATGGGGCCAACTTGACTTTTGGGGTCTACATGAAGCCCAAAATAATAATTTCCATTTTCATTTTGTACAATTTTCTTTGGTCAGCCTAGTCAGGTCCTTTTCGCTTCTAAGGAGAAGATTCATCCAATCTTATCATTTCTCTGGGACATTCACCTTTGGTCAACCTAGCCAAATCCTTCTAGCTTCACAGGTGAATGTTTTTATAGTTTCCCTTGCCATTGTCTTGGGCCAGTCAACTTTCTGGTGATAGTCCCTTATGACCTAGCCAGATTCCTTCATTTCAATCTTTGAAGCTAAACTCCCTCTATCATGAAAGCAAATCCTCCTGCCATTGTTGCTCCCTATATCATGCAAGCAAGACCTTCTATTGAAGTTGTATGTCCTTCTACTATAGCTGCTCCCTCTTACTGGAAGAACCCTCTTGTTAAAAACATTGATTTGTTCTTCTCGACGCTGCTAGAATTATTGCCTTGGCAACGTTCACGATGTAACTTTTGATTAAACAATTAAGAGTTGAAGGGAATTGTCAACTCCCTCTTTATCCTTGCTTCCTTGCAGAAATCAATAAAGTCCATATGCAATCTCATCAAACTTGGATTCTTTCATCTTCTCTTGAGGTGGATGGTCATCCTCACACTCAGCATCAAGTGTTAATGGACAATTTGTAAGGGCTAGGGTTTCTTCATTAAGTCATGCATCACACAAACCCTAGTACTTTCTTATTCAAGACTTCAATACAAGATGTAGTCTCCAAGTCTTCTTATGGACATGCCTTTATATTGTTAGCTCCTCTAGAACCAAGCCTTTGATTGACTTAAAATTTCCTTAGTCTCCAACAACAGTGTAACCTCTTTGGGGTTGAACCCAAAATTGTCATAAAAATATTCTCTTGTCAAAATCTCTTTGATTACATTTTTGTCTTTGTACATATCAACAAAAGATTCTTCTCCTCTAGACCATCAAATGATTCTAACATTTAATTATATTTATATTCCGTCATATCACCAAAGTGGCTTGATATAATGTTAGGTGTGTTTCCAAGCCTATGAAATCTTAGAGGTAGAACTACAATATGAACCTACAATATCATCCTCTTAATGCCAATATTTTTTGTTATCTTCACTTGAAGGGGCTAAGTGAAGCTTCTAGTAGTGCATAAACCATTCATGTTGTCCTTCCAAGGCTCATACAAATTGTTGGGGCAATGTTTGGGTGTAGGTCATAATCTTCCTATTCATGTTATTTGTTGTCATTGTTGTAACATTTTCTTGGCAGAATATATTCAAAATATTGTAAATATTTAAATTTTAGCAATTATGTAGAGATCTGAAATTATAACATTTTTTCATTTAAAGAACTATTACAAATAATTTTAAAATATAGCATTATTATAAAGTTTGTTGATTAAAGGTTGAATAAAGCGCTTGCTATTATCAAGGATGTTGATTTTGTTTCAAGAATGGACCATCGCAATCAAATAGCAAACCCCCCTAATTGTTTGGAGTTTAAGTCAAGGGGGTCGAGGTTCGCGATTCATGGTTTTTATGAAACAACTCTTAGGGTACGTGGTGTCCGCTTGTAATTCTTCTTCTCAACATTTTAATTGGTAAAATGTATCAAGGGAAAGGAAAGGCGCTTAAAGCTCAACCTAAGCCAAAACCCTTGCTTGAAGCCTCTGTGAATTTAGATGAATTGCCACCAATTGATCAAAATGCTTGAAAATTAGAGGCTAATAAGGTTTTAACCAAGAAAAACTTTGCAAGGCAAGTGAGAGACAAACCTTTGAACATCCTCAAACTCAAGAATTGGAGGATATACAAAAGGAAAAGGAATTACTTCTATCAGTAACGATTGAGCAAAATACACAGATGGAGAAATTAAAGCTGCGAGTTGAATAATTATTAGAGGAGACGGTAGAGAAAACATGTACAGTTATCCCTATATCTCAATCCAGCAGTCTAGAAGAGGATTCTTCAGAAAAGTTAGCAAAAACATTGTCATCTCTGACTTTCAAGGATAAAGAAAATGTTAAATCAAAGCTGGGAAGAATCCAAAAAGAAGGATAATTTTATAGTTAATGAAAATCATAAGAGTACTACTTTACAAAAGCAAGTTGACTAGTACAATAAACAAATAATCGAAACTTGACCTTTGATTCAATGCAGAAGAAGCTTATGGATAGAAAGCATAGATTTCATCTCACAAATTTGGGAATCGATTGAGATCATTTTAGAAGATATGGAAATATTAAAGCTTGCCAATACAACCGTAAATCAGATTGAAAATCAATTGGGGAATAAACCAGTGTTAACTAATAGAATCATTAAATTCCTTAATTCAAGAACAAGTTACAACTCAGATAGATAGGAATCAATGACAGAACAATTCAAATCATGGAGGCTAATAAGGTTTTAACCAAGAAAAACTTTGCAAGGCAAGTGAGAGACAAGTGTAGGATAGTACAAATTGAAATTGATAAATTCAATAAAAGGATCAATATTCTACAGCAAAAAGGTTTACCATCATTCTGAAATTCAAAAATAAAGCATGTGCCCTAAAAAGAATATCAAAAGCTACTAAACAATTGTAAAAATTATGATTCAAAATTGGCTAGTTCGAAAAAGCCTCCAAGTGGTGAAAGAATTCTCAATAAATTATCCTATGACTTCTTCCATTGTAAAATTAAATCTCTTTTACAGTAAGGCCTACTTTTCATAAATGTACAAAGTTAGATGAGGCTTACAGGAAGCTTACATATCCAATTGGTACAAATTGGGATAAACTTGTTGAAGTTCTTCCACGAGTTTCTTAACTACAACAAGATTCAAAAGGAGTTTCGTAACTATGTGGAAGCAAAAAAGCAAGTTAGATCGAGATTTCAAGGCACAAAGCAGCCAACAAATCAACTCCAAATTATATGGCAGAGAATCTTTAGGCATTTCCAAATTTCTTGCAAACAGTTCAGAAGTTGTTTATTTTGATAAATTTTCTATCCTAAGAGCTAGTATAGCTAGAGTATTGTAATATTTATACATATTGTAACAACTTTTGATGTAATGAGGATTTGCTTTTGCGCCAAAAGACACTGGCATTTTTGTAAAAGCCCCAATATTTCAAAGTTTAATCAAAGAGTGTTGGATTCATAGTTTAATCAAAGAGTATATGTTTTAGCTTATGATAGTATTGTTTCATGTGCAAGTACTTTCCAGTTTTACATTATCTTTTCTTTCATGCATTTTGATATGTGAATCTATAGGAAAGGATAGGCTGAGAATCAGTCTCCCTTATATCAACTAGCAAAGTTATACTCATCACTCAGCTGACTAAATAGACGACCTATTTATATTAGTCCCTCTGCATATCGAGATTATTGCCTTCCATATAATCGCAATTTGTACCGTGGTTGAATTCTTAAAGGATCTTCTTCACGCTTCTTGTTCTTATTAGATAATATCAATAATCAATATGGGTATTATATGTTATCTAATATCTTCTATCCAAAACTTTCAAATTGTTATGTTGTTATGGTTGGATGTTAGCGCTTTGATCAAGCTTTAGAAAGAAGGGGGTTTAATTACTTAAATCAAGGATTTGAAACCCTAAGCAACCACCCTTAAAGCAAACCCCTCATCAAGATGCTTTGGCGCAGTTCCCTACCTATGAACTATCTTCAAAGGACAACACTCACAATATTATTCTTTCCTCAATTGCCCAAATTCCAAATTCTTCCAATGCCTGATCTTGGTTGTGATCACAACTTAATCCACTGATAGTTTGTATCTTAGCTTTGAAAATGGATCTTATACCATATACCTCATTCTTGTCAATTCCTCTTTTGTGCTAATGTCCATACTTTGCAATGTCAATTAACTAGAGGCTCTGTTGAAAGAAATTTTGGTAAGGTACCCTTGTTAGAAGAAAGGGTTAATAACTAGCTTGAACTATTGCTTTAAAAAGGCTGAAGGAGCCTTTCTCCTCAGCTCCTTTTGGCTCAAGAGTAACTTCCTTGAATCAAAATAACAACTTTCCTTTGATCCAAATTTCAAATAATCAAATTTACCATATCACTTGACATGCTTGAAAAAGGTGTCATCATTTGAAGCGTGATCTTGAAACTCAGATCATAAAAACAAATTATTCCCCAAACTTGAATTAGACCACTTCAAGTAGCAAGTTGTCCTTAAAAAACACTCACGCGTGAAATGCTTGTCATGCCTTCAACCATTTGTTGAGTTCTACTCTTGCAGGTGCCTTACCAACCCTTCAAATGTCCTTTATGATACATCACAAACTGATCTCTGTAATTAGGCTTAGACATTCATCAAAGTTCAACCTTTCTGTTATGTCTTCCATTCTAGGGCTTGAGAACATTTGTCTAACAAAAAACTTTCCCAAACTTGGCTACTTCAAGTTACTTTGATGGTTACTCTTTCACTGTGGCTCTAACACCATGTTGATTTTCTATAAGAGAAAATGCTCTTCTAACCTGATAATTACTTTCCAATGATTGTTTGACAATGTTCCGCTAAGACTCTGGGACAAGGCAAGGGAGCGCAGGTGCAGGGAGATGCACAGGGAGGCGTGTGGGAGTACCCTCAAATTTTAGGGAAATTTAGGGGGGAAAGGGTAGATGTCCCATATATATATAATTGAATTAAATAATGAAATGCATTGATCCATATTGGTGCATACATCATTCATCCATATACCACAAGATTCAATAATGAAATACACTGATCCATATTCATAATTTATCAGTATAAAATCTACATTAATTTAAAAATTAAATTTATCATTCACCATTCTTGAATGTAAATTGATTTAAAATTTAAATTCATCATTCATCATTCTAGAATCATATTAGTACTAAGCAAAATAGACTATAGTAGATACCAATGTTATTGGAACTAAACCTGTGATCGAACCGAAAAAAACCTTTAAACCAATCAGTGAAAAAAAGGAGCCAAAAAACCAATCAACCAAACACAACTAAAATATTTGAATTTACATAAGCATATATATTCATGTGCATCCATATAAATCCAAAACATTTATACACAAATAAACATGAAGTTCACATTTATACAGCATGTAAGGGTGCACATAACCAAAACAGCACCAAGCGCAATCCATCTCTACACCGAAACATCCAAAAAATCATGCTACAACAAATACCTACATATCATCAAAATCATTACCTATATTGGAATCTTCGTCATCAATATCACCCTTGAGCATTTAAATAAGATACAAAAAATGTAGCATGTCACGTCAAGATTTTGTTTGAGTGATGGGTACATTTTTGGTAGGATCATGATAGAGGAGTTCGACAACCAATGACACTAACATCAAAGTACAAAGAGCGCTTGGTGCTCCTAACTAAATACTAGTTCCATACCCTTGTACATGAAAAAATCCAATGGAAACGTTGCAATCACCCCCAACCTGAAATCCTGAAAAATTGCTAAGTTTGTTGGATTTTGACTGAGATCTAAAATTCTACTTTCTCCATATGAAATCCAATGAGGTTGAAACCACTCTGAAACATCCTGAGTCATTTCATGGTAATGTTAAAAATTTAAGTAAAATGATGAAAATGTAAGATAAAGGAGAATGTCAATTTTACTATAAGAATTTAACATTATCATGAATTGCCTAGCAATAATAGGGCTATAGGCTTGAATACTAGGCTTCCCCGCACAAAAGTTCTTAAAACTCAAAAGGGGTGTTTATGGGTGTCACCCATCAAAGGGGGTTATTTTGGGTGGGCACACCCCCTTTTGAGGGGGTACGCCCAGAAGCACCCCTTTTGGCGAGACGCATCCCCCACACTAGGAAAATGTTTTCACTTGTATTCCCTTGTGTCCCTTCCCATCTGCCCAAAAGGAAATGTGGGGACATGTTTCCCCAAGCATCCCAGGTGCGTGGGAAACGTGGTGTGCATGCACCCCACCCTGGGGGACATGTCTCTATAGAACATTGTTGTTTGATCAGTTTCACTTATGTCACATGTATCATTAAGTAATTATATATAGAAAATCTCAACAATAATACAATGATTACAGCAAGATCATAGACAGCCAAGCAACAAAGAGACAACAAATTTACCCTAGGAAAACCCAACCTTTGGAAAAACCCAACAAACTTTTATTTTTAGAGATATTTATTCTTCACAAATATTTACAATTCAAAATATTCTAGGAATCTGTGCCAAAATACAGGTCAAAGATACTAGTCAAACCTAGATACTATCTAGTCCAAGAGAGTCAAACCTCCAAAAATACCAAGAGTCAATGCTGGTCAACTATCTTAAATTCAGCCTAAGGTCAAGTTTGGACTTGCGGTCAAAGGGCCTACAATCAATTGCAATCAAAGTCTGAATTTCCTATGGTCAAAATGACCTCCTCCTTTCAACAGTGAATCTTACTCGGATGAAGCAAATCAAATTTGGTCCAACTAAGATCAAACACCAACTTACTTGGTCAAAGATACCAATCAAACCTAGATACTAGCTAGTTCAAGCTAGTTAAACCTCCAAAACTACCAAGAGTCAATGTTGGTCAACAATCTTAAATTCGACCTTAGGTCAAGTTCCGACTTGCAGTCAAAGGGCCTACAATCAACTGCAATCGAAGTCTGAATTTCCTATGGTCAAAACAACCTCCTTTCAATGGTCAATCTTAGTTAATCTTGGTCAAACAGTAGCCTAATTCATGGTCAGATGAAGCAAATCAGATTCGGACAAACTGAGGTCAAACAACAACTTGGTCAAACAATCCAATTTGTCCTCCTTGACTTCACACGTGTGAGCAGAAGAATTAAAGAAATGTTGTGTTTGAATTGGTCAAAGTGATTTGGCCAATAGGGATGTATACAAGTACATATGCCCATTCCATTTTCAGATTTCTTTGTAACAAGGTGTATATATCTATTCTCTTTATATATTTTAATATGCACACAGGCATACATACAGGACTATGTGCCTATACAAACACATAATACTCGAGAAAGAAAACCACCAAATTACCAAAAAAGATGACTGTTCTGCTTAGGTTGCAGAATATTCTTAAATTTGATTGCATTTTCAAACAGCAAGGACTCGAATAAGTAGCCAATCTCCAGAAAATGGACAAGAATTCTGCTTGGATGCATTGTTCTTGGGATTCATTCTACTCATAGCTCTGGTTTTCAATGAGAAAAGACTTATTCTTGTGCAGATCCCTAAATTTCTTTTCACCTGAACTCTATCTTCCAGGATCCTTTTGTTGTTCTAAGAGTTGTACCATACAGACTGAATAGTTTGATGTTATACAAGCCATGTCACAACTTGCCAGAATAAGTTGGGTTATACATTTAGTAATCCAAGCTAATAAACCCTTAGTTGTCAAAGAATCTTTAAGATCCAACTTATTCATTTAAACTTAGTTAATTACTTAACTATTATTATTATTATTATTATTATGAACAAAATTTAGATAGTTAAAGTTTACCAGGCCTTGCTTCAATCAAGGTCTGATATGAGCTGCACATGCTTTATGAAGAAACAGCATTGCCCTCACGTTATTCATCTTCCAAAACCCATGTATTAGCTCACATCATATATATGAAACAGTTATCTAAATTCCTATGATCAAGAGTAAGATCATTTATATTCTCAAGTGGCAAACAATTGAACTCTGAATAATCCTGTTATGAACCTTCCTAAGGTATGAATATTGATCTATTCACGTTAAAGTTCTTATGCATTTTGTTATAACGTTCATGCAGTATCTTTTCAGGAACTTAATTAGTTAGTTATGTTCCACTCTTTTTCAGCAGGCCTCTAACGATTTTGACAGGGATAAGTGAAGTTGATGCCATCAAGGAAGATTTGCAAGTTCTAGAAGAGAGGAGGGCAGAAATTTATGCCCAAAAGTGAATGCATGTTCCGCACGATAAACATTTAAAAACTTGAGGAAAATGAGGCCAACCCTTGTCAGCATGAGTATTCCCACAAGATAACAAAGGCCATCTTCCTGTGTATCATTACCTACTCCCTGTAAATTTGTAATATATTCTCTAGGTAAATTTCCTAGAGAATGCATTCTAGAGAGTTCAGACTTAGACATAGATCTTGTTAAGTCTGGAAAGTAATTACCATGGCATAAGATAGTCAATTTATCAACCTGGATACCAAAATAAAGTGTTAGATTTAATTTATGTGTGAAATTCAGCTGCAGTTCATTATATCTTTTTCTAACAAAGGTTATATACAGCTATTAACAGCAATCAGTTTCATTCGATGATCAAATTTCAAATATAGATAATGTCAACATGGTCAATATACAACGATATGGTTAATATATTTAACTCCAGTTCATTATGACCATTCTCCAACAAAGGTTAAATACAATTTTTAACAGCAGTCGGTTGCAATCAATCGGGATCAAATTTCAACTATAGTTAATTTCAACATGGTCAATATAGCATAGTTGACTGACATCAAGGTCAACAGAAGTTGAAGTGCATGTGTATGTGTATGGATGCTGTTATATTTTTGGCATGGTGTATGTTGAATGTTCGATATATTTTTATACATTTATAGCATATACAAAGGTATCTACACACACACACATATAAAGAGAGATTAAAAACATGATATTTTTTGGTTTGCTAATTTGTCTGTGACTTGCTGGATTTTATGTACCCACAGTGTTTCGAACCCATGACCTTAACACAAGGAGTTCCTTAACAAAACACCATCACCAACTATTCTACTAAGAAAACATCAAATTACGGAAAAAATTGAAAGAAATTCTACTTGAATTGGAGAGCATTACCATCGATCAAATGTGAGACTTAAATTTCAAAGGAGGACTAATATGAATAACAAATCCTTAAAAATTGAACAAGAGTTCTGCTTTTGCCAGTCTTGCAATATATAAGTTACTTATAGCTCTGAATTTGAAAGAGAAAGTGCTTGCGCACTTCCACAAACTTTTTTCTCCCAAGTTCAATTTTTTCAGGAACTGCTTATTGTTCTGATAGTTGATCATACCAAATAAATGAATTGACTTGGACAAGCCACATAGCAAGTTGAGCAATACCTTTAAGCACAACCATAAGAACCAGTTGTTTTATGTCATTAAATACCACACTTTTTTCATTTAAACTCCATAGTACAGTTAGCTATTACTATTAACTTTCAGTTTTCCAATTCATAAATTTTAGAATGTTACGCTCAATAGGCTTCACCTGAATCAAGATTTAATATGACATTGTCAAAGACCAGAACTCCTGAACAGGTTGTTGTTCTTGGGATTTATACAAGTCACTAATGGCTCTGCATTTGAAGGAGAGACTAGTTGTGAACTTCACAAACTTTTTTCTGTTCTTGGGATTTATAGAAGTCACTCATAGCTCTGCATTTGAAGGAGAGACTGCTTGTGAACTTCCACAAACTTTTTTTTATAAATGACTTGACTTGTTCTCTAAGTGTGCACATCATTTTCACAGGAATCACGAGTCAAACTCACTGACACGTGAGTTCAACTTGGATTGGGATGGAAAAGAGTTAGACTCATGAGTCAAACTATCCTCCCCAATTTTTTTCCCGAGTTTTTTCCAATCCAGTATTTCACAGGAATCACGAGTCAAACTCACTGACTCGTGAGTTCAACTTGGATTGGGCTGGAAAGCATTAGACTCACGAGTCAACCTATCCTGCCCAATTGTTTTCGCAAGTTTTTTCCAATCCAGTACTTTGTGCTTCTGTACTTCTTTATAGTCGTATATGTGTATTCCTTACTATTTGTGTACTTGTCAAGTTACTCCCGCCGAATTTTTCCAGATCTGAGTTAAACTCTCGACTCTTCTGCCTCGCCGAGTTCTTCCTGACTCTAAGTCTGGTAACTTTCATGCACATGTCTGCATGTGCTACAAATAAAACAAATCAATATTTTACACTTAGTACTTACGCATTACGTTGAGTTTCCCAGGTTCATGGGTGCATCAACACACAAACATGCACATCAAAATTGCATGAAGTCTCATGTAGGGGGACATTCTAGAACCCACGGTACCAGAAATGTCTAGTACTCGAGGTTCATGGGTGCATCAAAACACATACATGCACATCAAGGTTGCATGGAGTCTCTTGTATGGGAACATGTCTAGTACCCGGGTACTAGACATTTCTAGAGATGGCGTACCCGGTACAAACCTCCAAAATAGGCTATGCCAAGTGCAGGTATGTACATTAATATTTTACACTTAGGGGTGCAATTAATCTCAGTTGATCAAGCTCAAGGGTGCATCGAAACACACATAAACACATCAAACTTGCAATGAATCTCAGGTATATAGAGGGCATCTTTAGTACAGGAACTACCGAGTACAAACCCTGAAAAATAGAGCATGCCAAGTGCAGGTGTTTTTGTGCGTGCACATGCATGTTAGATTGGTTGGTTTGACAACATCTGCCAAAAATGCAGCCTGATATGAGATCACAGGATCCATTCCCATTGAGTCCTTTGAGGTTACCAAGTGCTCATTCGAGCTGCCAGTTAATACCAATCTCCATCTAGGACTCTGGGAAAATGGGTGAAATTCTACAAGCTTATTTCTTCGGTTATGTATATAATGAAGCTTGAAATGAATGCCAACAACAAGACAATGGTGTGTGTTACATAAAATCATTGTCGGTTGCAAGAAGATGGTACCTACAACAGAAAACTGCCCGCAACTAAAAATTGAAGCCCATGGCAGCAAAATGGTGGCCACATACAAAAATGCAGATACCCACTGCATACAATCACTGTACACATCAAGAAGATGAAGCCTACACAGCAAAAAAGGGATGGACCCAGAAATAAATTGGTGTCCACTGCGTACTGTCCACAGCAATAAGGAGCCCAACTTCAATAGAAAAAAAAATACAAAAACAAAAACAAAACAAAAAAATCAGTTCTTGCAACTGGAAATAAGCACCCCAAGCTCCAAATTGAGGCCCAAAAGTGGTTTTCACCAGTCACAAAATGGCAAACAATGTTGCTGCATTTTTCATCTCCATGGTGGAAAAAATTATTGTTGGGCTCTATTTTCAAATTATACATGTTAAGAAAATACATTTCCCTTTTTTAGCTCAGATCTGTTTACAGCCACTTAAGAGTAGCCCGAGTGGTTGGGATTCATGGTGCTAATGCCACACACCTCGGTTGGAATCATGGTTAACCTTGCACAGTATGGTTTGTGTGCTATCATAGCAGGCCAGGGGTCTTTTTTCTAGGTAGCAGCACTATGTGATTCTTCGAAGCAGCAATGATTGTATGTTCTAGTTAGCAATGATTGTATGTTCTAGTTACCAATTTCCCCCAATGATAAATTAAATAAAAATAATAATTTAAAAAAATTAGATATGTTTTCATTTGTTGGTTTCCTATTGGGTCTGGGCCCAAGGAAGACTTTATATTCAAGTTATGTATGCCCCAAAGAGTGTAAAGGGTTAAGCAGATTAATTAACCCATTGGACTAGGGTTTCAAGGGCCAAAGTTTCCAAGCAAGGATTCAACCAGCCATCAGTACCCTAGTTGCAGCCCTAAGAGGATCGATCCACTTATTTTCAGCTGACAATTTGTGTTGCAGATCATTGGTCCAAGTCTCATGTCATTTGGAGGACAAATAGTCACCAAATTAGGCCATTAGGCCTGAGGGTTTGGCTTTTCCCTTCTTGTTTTTTCTCTGTTTTGCTACAGCCATTTTAAGCAGTCATAACTCAAATTAATTCATTAAAATTGACCAAACATCACTTGATGATCAGTGATCACTCATCCTAATTAGCTAATCATTGGAGCTATTGTGGGTTTAGTAAGGACTAAATCACTGAATTTCTGATTTATTTCAAGTCTGATATGCATCATTTTGAGGTCTGATCTGAACATAATAACACCGATCTACAGCTTGTCAGCTTCTACGCAGTCTCATAATCATTGGTAAATCATTGGATATCATTGGAAGTTGAATGCATAAATTGTCTAGCTTATTTTGGGTATATAGCATCACTTCTTAACTGCTGATATAAAATTGCAGACCTCTGAAATACAAGGTTGCAGCAGTGATAAAAGACATATTGGTTTCTAAAATTGGCTAATAAGTTCTCATAACTCATAATCATTGGTGGTTGAAGTGATTTTGGACTTGAAATTTGGTTATTTTTGCATTCATTCACATAAGTGCTCTAATCAAGTTAATAAGTGTTTAATCGGCTAATTGTTCTAAGTGACATTGTCGATTAATAAACTCATTGCCACTATTGTCATTGGATAAGTGGATTCATTGCTCATTGTTGAATTAGATATCTCTTGTGGATGCTATATTGAATCATAAGTGTGATAGGAGAATCTAATTGTGTATCTAATTGGCATATTGATTGTCCATTGATTATAACCATGAAGTTGCTAATTGTATCAAAATAGCATTTATCCTGTCTTTTAAGCAATTATCTTTTGGTATTACTTGTCAAATTTTCTGGCACCGTTAAGCTTGAGCACTTTTCTCTTGCAGTTGAGATTATCTATTTCTGGCAGTTTTTATGGCACCGTTAAGCTTGAGCTCATAATTGAAAATCGTTGTAATTAAATACTTAAGTGATTAAGTGATCTCACCTTAAGAGCACTCATCCATCCCTTGCACTTGCATACTAGAATTAGTATCTTGCATTAATTAATTTACTTCCAAGTTTAAGCTTGGTCAATAGAGAGATATGCCCGCCTTTCTCTTCTAGCTTGAGGAGTACTCTTTAATGGTTTAAACAGTGACCTTGCAGTCATCAAAGCCACAGTCTCTACAGCGCTAGAGGAATCGGGTGGTTAGAACCCTAGGGGAGGTATTGCTAACCAAGCCTCAGCCTACTTCCCTCTGGTTTCTCTCTCACAACCTACTCTAGAGACTAACTTCAAAACAGTTAAAGGAAAGGAAACACTTAGTATAAGCATGTAATCTAAAATTAACCAAGATCTTGCATCTCACCTAAATTGTAGGAATTGCATTTCATATAGGATAGTGAAGCATCCTCAAGCAACAATTGTTCATCAGATGACTTGGTAAACAATCTAAAGCAAGTAATTGACTCCATTGAAGGCACTCGTCTTTCACAATAATTTAATCTAATCCTTAACATATTAATTCAAATCAACTTGCTAGGTCATTCAGTTGTGTCTCTCGGACTTATTGGTTTCCAACAAGTCTCTTATCTTCACATTTCATAGGGACTACCCATCATAGTTTGTTGTAAGGAGACAACTAGAATGACATTCTTCCTAATCTTCTAATCATTTTCATCTTCTTAAGTTGCCAAGCACCACATTTTCAGGCGCTTTGACATCTCACTAATCTTCTCATCTCTTTGTTCGCTTTTTTATTTGCACCTTAGCACCTGGAAATTTTGGTTGGTTGGTTTCTTGTTTGGGTGGCGACTCTACTTAGAAATCCTGAAAGCTTGGTTAACCCCACTCCCGATCTTGAAAAGGCTCTAAGAGCTCGGTTAAACAAATTACATTCTAATAAGCATTTAATCTTTCTCGGACAGGAAGCCCTCCTTGATATCCACTTGCTTTTCCCTGATCCCGTTAGTCAGGACTTCATGGAATTCTACAGGCCTTGCAACTTTGTTAATATCTAGGCGCAGCCTCATAATCATCCAGATGCCTTTTTGGATAATATACCTAGCTTTCAAAGGAACAATGCAATCATTGTCGATGCTCACATCAGGAAGTTCATGACCTTTTTGGTAAAGCATGCTCATGTCGTTGCCTATAATCATGAAGTTGTTAAGATGAAGCTCTTTGTCCTTTCATTAGAAGATGATACACCTACAGTGGCACTTAGACAAGCCTAATAACTCCTTTGATTCTTTGCAAGCACTCCTCAATGCATTCAGGGGAAAATACTGGGACAAAAAGGAAGGAAGATATTTGTTTAAAGCCATCAATAACATAAAGAAGAATGAGAACGAAACGGTTGAAGAATTTAATTAGAGATTCAATGTTATCATCAAAGAAATAACTCAAGATTATAAACCTCTGGACAAGTCTTTATTAGAGCAATATCCTGAATCATTTTGTGTTGAACATCTTATGAAATAAGACGCGCAAAACCAATTGATTTGGCTTCTGCTCAAGCTATAGCTAAAGTGTTAGAAAAGGATAAGAAAACATCTGGTAAGTATGAAATACCTGGTTTTGAAAGAGGTCCGATCAGAAATAAAGGAAAAGAAACAAAAGAGGTAGAGCATGACCCAATTAGGGAACTCAATCAAATGATTAAGGAAATGAGAGTTTAGCATGCTAGAGAAATGAGTGCCATGCAATCCATGCTAATCCAGATGGAACGAAATCAAGCTCAAAATGTCCAACCTAGAAATAATAATAACAATCGAGGTAACAATAATCCATGGTCAAGAAGAAATCCTCCAAATGATCAAAGGCCTCATATTCCTCTTGAGTCTACCAATGTCATCGATCAGCCCATCCCGTCTTGCAAACCGTGTGAAAGTTTTCATGAGGAAAGTTCATGTGTTTTTGCTAGAAAACTCCTAGAGGAAGGAACCAGTGAACAGATAAATAATGTTAATGCTTCAAAGGAAGGTCGTTGCACGAACATGATCCCTTCATCTTTCAGCATCAACAACTTCAATAATAAAAAAGACCCTATCACACAAATTATGGTGAGACTCCATCTCAGGAACAAATTCTGGAAATTGCTAGAAGCAAAGGTTATACTTATCAAAGGAAAGGCAAGGATACAAATCAGAATAAACATGTTGCATCTAAAAGTTATCAATTAGGATTGAAAATTGATTGAACTGCATGGATAAAAAATGTTGAGATTTTGGTCTCGGTGCTAGAACTTCTAAAGATTCCTTCTCAAAGAGCAGCATTATTCAAAGCTCTAGGCATGGCTCAACATGATAAGACTGGTACACATCCAAAAGACGAAGAAATATAGTTAAAAGGATTTAAATTGATATGACTGATGAAGATAATCAGCCTTTTTGCCTTACTTTAGAAGTTAATGATCACTTGCTTAACAATTGTATGTCGGATTTTTGGGCTTCAACCAATGTCATGACTAAGAAATTTAAGGATTGACTGAATTTGAGAATCTCAAGGCCTTATCACAACATTTGCTCTATGGACTCCAAGAAAATTGAGGTCCTTGGTGTGGTTAAGGATTTGCAAGTCGCTTTAGCAAATTATCCATATAAAACCATAACCATGGACACAGCAATCATAGATGTGTCGAATGTATGGGGAATGCTTTTTTCATGAAGGTTTGCAACTAACTTGGGTGGATGTATTCAGATGGACTTATCATATGCTACTATTCCAGCAGCAACAAGTGGTATGGTCAAATTATACAGGGAAGTTAAAAGAACATATCACATTGAAAATCCAAAGAGGCTAAACAATGATCCGGAGATTGAACCACAGGGTCATCCTTCAAAACATAGTGCGGTTGTCACTAAGCTCTCCAGCGTGTATATTATTTTTCTTCATCTCATCTTTCGAGCAAAAAAAGGAGGTTAGATTTTGACAAGGATATGCAGCGCAGAGATGAAGGTCCACATCAGCCAAAATGTAATATTCTGAGTAGAAATGAAAAACAATATAAAGCAACATAACATGGAACTACAGCAAATAGAGACATCACATACATAATGCAAAATATGGATAACGCTAAGCCATTTTATTATATAACTGAAAGATACAATGAGTACAAAGGTGATCAGAATGATGGCACCTTGGCCTGCACACGACAAGCTAAAAATACTCTCAGAAATACTCCTGGAATGGCTGCTCTATTAGTGACTGCGTTATCTCCCATTGTTGCTGCTACTGCAGACGGACTGCTGCTAGAATAGGATGGCTCTTTGGGGTTGTTCCCCTGCTCAGAAAAATTCGAGACGCTGGTAATGAGCTCTCCTCCTAATACCCGGAAAAGCCCAAATGGCAGAAAGGGTTTCCAGAATGGAAGACCCCAGAAAATCACCTCCCTTGAGGAAAAACGCTATCCCAGTGGAATACGCTGGCCCTAAATGTATTTCTGCAAACGGAGGCCTCCTCCTCTACCAAGATGAAGGAATAGCTAAGGGTTGATCCCTATTATGGGTTGAATCCCCTGATAAATCTCCACCCCTGGCACTACCTCCTTCAAGAACTGCGTGATTTCTCCTCAAGACTACGTTGTCCAAGCAAGTGTGTAATCCCTGGTTGAATATGTTGTGACTCCCACCTGAAAATCAATGGATAGAACTCCTCACCCGAGCAGGTACTCGAAGTCCCCCGAGGCTAAGGTTGGGATCTCAGCTCGGAGACACCCGGTGTACTGAACAGCACTTGCAAACTTTGCTCAACAACAAAAGTGTGCTCAATGTCAAGAGACAAAACATAAATGCCTAATCAAACCCCTAAATGAGGAGCCTCTTCCTTTCTTTATGCTTAGAGAACCTTGCTCTCACTTAGGTCCCACCGAAACTGCGTTGTCCCTCTTGGACACATTGTCCCTCTCTCTCTGCGCTACCACTTCCCTCACGCTGCCACTTCGACCCTTGGGCCCCACGTTGTCAAATAACAATGTGCTCAAGTGACTTTAGGGAATGTTTATTTCCTAAGTGTAGGTTGAGTGTCTTCTCACCCATTTTATTAACTGACTTAACTTTATAAAAGTAAACTGGCCAAAATTTAATATTGCCAATTAGTTGCTGCTAATTGGGAATATTACAGTCTTCCTCGCCAAAACGTTGATTGTTCTAAAGCAACTGCAATGATGGATGCTACAAAATCTTCTCACTCTCCCAAATGGCATCCTCATCCAGCAAGTTTCTCCACCTCACCAAATACTCCCTGACTGTTCTGCTTCGCAGCTGCCTCTCCCTGGTATCTATGATGGCTTCCAGCTGTAACACCAAATGCCCCTCATCATCTGTTGGTGGAAGCTCCTCGGTTGCAGTCACTTGTTTCCCTAATGCCTTTTTCAGGCAGGATAAATGGAATATGTTATGGATCCTGCTACCTGTTGGTAACTCCAGCTCGTATGCAACCTCCCCAATCCTGTGTATCACCTTGTATGGTCCATAGAAGCGGGGCTTGAGCTTCTCAGCCCCCTTCTGCTTCAGCGTGAACTGCCGATATGGCTGAAGCCATAGGTAGATCAAGTCTCCTATCTCAAACTGCCTCTCAACCCTTTTGCTGGTTCTGTGTTGTAGCTAAGTTGTCCTTAAGAGCCGGAGTATGTCCTGACTCTCTTGGTTCCAATGCTTGGCCCTGGGGGCCTTACTAGCACCAAACATCACGTCAGCAAAAGACAAAGCATGATATCCATATAAAGCGTAAAACGGAGACATACCAATGTACATATCGAAAGTAGTGTTGTAACAGTACTCTCCCAAGTGAAACCAACGTAACCATGCCTTTTGCTGCCCTGTAACATAGTTTCGCAAGTAGCCTTCCAACCACTTGTTCACTATCTTTGTCTGCCCATCCGTCTAAGGGTGATAACTGGTGCTCGGAGTCAACTCTGTATCCACCAAACAAAAGAGCTCCTGCCAAAAGCCGCCCATGAAACAGTTGTCCCGATCACTAACAATGGTCTTTAGGAGACCATGCAACCTAAAAACATCCCAGAAAAACAACTCCGCCACATGTGTTGCTGTGTACCGTGCTGATATGGCGAAGAAGTGTGCGTACTTTGTTAGCCGATCAGCGACTACAAAGAAACAGTCCTCGCCCTGCACCGTGGGCAACCCTGTGATGAAATCCATCGAAATGCTCTCCTATTTCCCCTCTGGAATTGGAAGAGGATATAGTAATCCTGCTGGATGGCTCATCTCCCCCTTGTTCCGCTGACATACTTTGCACTCCTTGACATGTCGGAGCACGTCCTCCTTGAGGCCCTTCCAAGAGAACCTCTCCCTGATGGCCCTGTAGGTTTTGGTGAACCCCTAGTGGCCTGATAGTGGTGAGTCATGTGAGGAACGTAGCACCTTCTCCTTGAGCTGAGAACTCCAAATCAAGAAGATCTGATCCCTAAAATATATCACCTCATCCATCACCCTATATCAATCATCCGTGACCTGTCCGTCCAAGATCTCGCAGGAAAAACGGTGTTTGGAGTACTCCACCAACAACTGAGCCCTCCAATCCGTGTCTAAACTCATCAAAGACAACGCTGCCAGTCTGCGCGAAAGAGCATCGACCACCACATTGTTCTTCCCCTTGACATACTCGACGTCAAAATCACATGCCTGGAACTTGCTGACCCACTTCTGCTGCATCTCCTGCAACTGCTTCTGCTCTAAAAAGAACCGAAGGTTGTTCTGGTCAGTCCTCCCCCTGAATTTGTTCCCCACCAAGTACTGTCGAAACTTGGCCAGTGCATGCATGATATCCAGCATTTCCTTGTCGTATATGAGGTACAACCTCTCATGTGTCAATAGCTTCCTGCTCTCGAAAGCTATGGGGTGCCCCCCCTGCATCAAGACTGTGCCTACCCCCTCTCCAGATGCATCACACACAAGGACAAATGGGTGCGTGAAATCTGGCAACACTAAAACTGGACAGTTGCTCATCACCTCCTTAAGCTTGTCAAAAGCCCTCTGTGCTGTGTCTGTCCAAATGAATGCCCCCTTCTTAGTAAGATTTGTGAGGGGTGCATCAAGTTGGGAAAATCCCTTGACGAACTTCCGATAGTAGGTGCAGATGCCTACAAACCCCCGAAGTTCAGTCACGTTCTTCGGCTCTGGCCAATCCCGGATGGCCCAAATCTTCTCCTCGTGGACTCTCACTCCCTCCACACACATGATATGCCCCAAATAGAGCATCTTCGTCAATCCAAATTCGCACTTGGAGAGCTTAGCATAGAAATGTTGCTCCTCCAGTATGCGCAATACAACCTCAATGTGTCGCAAGTGCTCCTCCCATGTCCGGCTGTATATCAATATGTCATCGAAAAATACCAGCACAAACTTCCTCAGTTGACCACGGAAGATGTGGTTCATGCAGGACTGGAAGGTGGTTGGGGCATTGGTTAGCCCAAAAGGCATTACCAGAAACTCGAAGTGGCCGTAGTGACATCTGAAAGTGGTCTTAGGAACATCCTGGTCCCGCACACAGATCTAATGGTAACTTGATCTCGGATCAATCTTCGAGAAGAACTTCGATCCCCTCAACTCATCAATCTGTGAGATGGGATATCAGTTCTTCATGGTCTTCTTGTTGAGAGCCCTATAGTCGATGTGCATCCTCAGTGTGCCATCCTTCTTCTTCACTAGTACAACAGAAGAAGCAAACGGGCTAGTGTTGGGTCGAATGTGTCCCAACGCTAAGAGCTCATGGATAGATCTCTCAATCTCATCCCTGTAGGCTTTAGGATGCTTATAGGGTGTAGTAATCACAGCTTGGATGCCCTGCTCCAGCTCGATGGTGTGCTCAAACCCTCAATCCGATGGCTGCCCTAGTGGTATATCTCCGAAAACTATGGCATACCTGTCCAAAATCGACTGCACATCTGGGTGTATGGCCTACCCTGTAGACCCTGCCGCCGAAACACGCAATTCTACTGCCCACTCTATATCTCTCTTCTGGAAGTCAACATCCATCCGGTGTGCTGAAACTGTCTGTGGCGAATAAGTGTGCATGCCCCGAATCATCTCATGCTTCCAAGTCTTCTTACCTGTCCACTCCATTTCCAAGGTCTCCCAATCTGTAGTGACCTTCCCCAGCGTGATCAACCACTGCACTCCTAGTATCACGTTGGTGTCGGGAATGTCCACCACAAAGAAATGATCCGTAGTCATTGCCAATGCTGGCACATACTTGGCACACTGCATGGTTCTGGCACTTGGAACCAGCACTGAAAATCCATCAAAGCTCTCTGTCGGTATGCTCTTCCACTCTACCAATTGTGCATCAATAAAATTGTGGGTAGCCCCACTGTCCACTAATACTGAAACATGTTGTCCCTGCACAGTACCCTAGACACAGTGTCAAGTATTTGGGAACCCCTCGCAAAGACGCAAGGACTCCCCTAGTAGGTGCAAACATTGCCCCTCCTGCTCCTGGTGGTGGAGGTGGGGGATGATCCCCTCTCTGTATTACACTGCCTCCTGCCTCCATCTCCTCATATGCATCCTCTTCCCCGTCACTATCGGAGAAGACCTCTATGTAGTGTGCCTTCCCAGTGGCACAACGATGTCCCGGTACCCATGTCTCCTGGCATGTTAATCATAGCTTCTTCCATCTCAGGTCTCTCCGAGTCTCATCGTCCAAAGGCCCCCGACCTTGGTTCCCCTTCGAAGGTGGAACCCTCGTGTCCTTCCCCTTCGGCTGAAAGGCCAATCTCTGGGGGAAAGGGGCTCTGGTCCTGGGCAGGGCATCCTGCAAATCCCTGGTCCTCCCAACTACATCGTGAAGTGTAGCCGGCCTCGTAGATCTAACTAACCCCCGCAGAGGTTCTGCCAACCCATCAATGAACATGTATATCATCCTGGCTGAAGACAAGTCGGGTACCATCACAGAGAGTTTCAAAAACTCGGAAATGTAGGTGTCCGGGCTCCCGGTCTATTTGAGCTTGATCAACTCAACAAAGTGCTCCTCTGAATCCCTCCGATCAAACTGCTCTATCAATCTCTGTGTAAACTCTACATATGTTGTGACCGCTGAGTGACCCAATGTGGCCATCCCGTGGAACCACCAATCATGGGCCTCTCCCTCTAGGTGCAGTGCTGCCACCTTGATGGCCTCTCCCTCTGCCGTCTGATTAAGCTGGAAATAGATATCCAGCTTCTCCACCCAAGCCTTTGCCGAACACTTGGAGGATCCGTCAAATGTTGGCAAGAAAAATATTCCCACTGTACGTTGTACATCCCCGTCCTGTGTGTATTTGTCCCCTCTGTTCTGGCTACTAGGCTTGCTGCCCTTCTTGATCTGAACAAAATCATGAAAAGAGAGAGCCTCGCCAAAATCTTGCCCAGAGGACTGATACTCAGCAAAATAATCCCCCATATGAACTAGTTCTAGTTCCTGAGATGCTCCTGCTCTCTTGCCTGTAGCTAGAAATGTGGGCATCATGGAATGTGGGGGAGTAGCTATGAGCTGCCCCTGCAACTGGTGGTAAGGACCCTTCTCCGATGCGAAAACCCCTTGGGGTTTCACTCTGTCTCTTGTCTGCAGTAAACTTCTGCCCCATCTCTTCTATTCTCCTTGATAGCTCCTGCACAGATTTTAGGAGGAGTTCCTTGAACTCCTGTCCTTCATTTTTCTCACCTGCCATCAGTCCTTCCTCCTCTGCGTCCACAACCAGAATGCAGTCTCCCTCTCCAAAAGTGGGCTCAAACCTACGCTCTTGGTCCTTGTACTTCCTTCCCCGGGAAGTGATATATAGTTTTCCTGCTGGTGTCATAGACAATCTGCTCCACAGGCTAAGCAAAGTCTATGAGCTCTGATACCACTATAATATTCCGAGTAGAAATGAACAACAATATAAAGCAACATAAACATGAAACTACAACAAATAGAGAGACATCACATACATAATGCAAAATATGGATAACGCTTATTATATAACTGAAAGATACAATGAGTACAAAGGTGATCAGAATGATGGCACCTTGGCCTGCACACGGTTAGCTGGAAATACTCTCATAAATACTCCTGGAATGGTTGCTCTATCAGTGATTACGTTATCTCCCACTGTTGCTGCTACTGCTGGAATAGGATGGCTCTTTGGGGTTGTTCCCCTACTCAAAAAAATACGAGACTGAGTGTCTTCTCACCCACTTTATTAACTGACTTAACTTTATAAAAGTAAACTGGCCAAAATTTAATATTGCCAATTAGCTACTGCTAATTGGGAATATTACACAAAAAGGATCAATATTCAACAAGGGACATCTGACAAGCAGTCGATTGACTTACCCATAAGCAAATAGGTGTTCCAGATTGTCCCACAGGGATGACATTTGATTGCATAGGGCATCCTCTATATTGTATTTCTAATTGTACACTCTTAGTTAGGATTTCATTTATGTCATTAGTTAAAAAAAATTCATGCATTTGAGTTCCATGCCTTCATATTTGAATTGTTAGAGTAGATTTTTTCTATTCCAACGGATGTTCTATATACACATGATGATTTGGATTTTGAATGGATATCTATTTGATGGACTTTTGTTTCCTTGGATACATGATTTTGGATTCTCGCATTCCTTCAACGAAGCAACATGTCCCCATATGGAGCCAGATATTGACCACACTTTTTCAACAGTACAAGGAAACAGAATGCAAAGACATGATTTTTTTTCAAAATTCAGATTCATCTGCCAAAATTCAGATTGGTGTTGTTACCTAATTGCGTGCAACTCCTCACATCTATAGGTCTTTGGCACGAAGTTGTATACCACAAATACATTTACCCTCTCACATATTTGGAATGGTTGCATAACAATATCAGGATTGGTTCAAACATATCCAATATTTGGAGAGGTGTTATACACTCCATCAATATCATTAAACATGGCTTGGCATTGGATTGGGTGAGAAAGAGCGTATTGGATATGATGCATGGTCAGGATGTGGCAATGGTCATCTTTTAACTCAGGAGATGAGACACCATCTTGACACCTTGGGCATTAAGTATATGTCACTAATTGTTGATGAAGTCAACTCAACACTTATCAAACAAGCCTAGAAATCTGCTACAACATTGGGGATTACTCGACATTACCATGTGGAATGGACCGCATACACTAACGCCCTAGCCGAATCACACATCTAGATCACTGACCAAGAGGATGAATTGATCTGGGCCATTTCAAAACATGGGCATTACACACCCAAGGAAGGTTATCTTTACATTCGTGCGGAACAAGAACCTGTTAATAAAGAATGGTGGTGGAAACCACCATGGCAGCTCAAAGCTCAGCCAAAAGCCAAACTATTTATGTGGTGCTTATTAAATAACAAAGTCCCCACAGATGATAACCTTATGAAACGCGCATTGCATAGTCCATCCAGATGTTGCCTTTGCAAAAACATGTCTGAATATGTCATACATATTTGCATATCTTGTCCCATCACTCAGCACATATGGTAACAAATCTACCATATGCTTAACATCTCACATAAGTGGCATAGCGAGACATTTAGTGCTCCCTGGCAGCTATGGTGGCAGTCGGCAGAAAAGCATAAACATAGAAATCTCTCAGTGATCATCTGTTGGGGCATATGGATCGCTCGAAACAAACAAATATTTCAAGACTCAATCACTGATTGGCAGCTTTGTTGTGCACAAATACAGGGGATATACAGTTTGATTTCGAATGAGGAACCTTCCACTCGAGTGAGACACATCATACCTGAGAACATTGAAAAAACACACCCATGGGCTTACTTTGACGGATCTGCACAGGCAGATGGATGTGAAGGTGGGGCATTCTTGTATATCTTAGACACTCACTATTACAAACTCAAGATGGGTTTGGGTAAGGGAACCAATAATTAAGTTGAACTAAACTATCTCTGTTTGCTGATGATCGTTGCGCATGAGCAGGATTGTAGATATTTTCAAATTTTTGGAGACTCTAAGTTAGTCATAAATTGGTTCAATTCTATATCACATTGCCACGTGCACACACTCAGAGGCATTCTTGAGGAGACTATGCACTCAACAACATTTTGACCATATTTCTTTCACACACATTTACAGGGAAAGGAACCAAATTTCTGATAGAATTTCCAAAGAAGTCGAGATCCTACAATTTGGGCAGTGGATGATTTAGGTTCAGCAAGACAATGAATTCCATCAATACTATCAGAGGCCATTCATAGAGGAGCAAGAGGATATAGCATGAACAAAAATTCGGCTATATATTTTGATTTTTGTTTTTTGATATAGACAGAGTAATTAGGATAGACACTGCACCATTATCTTAACATGTATATTCTCAGACATATATCGATTATACTGGACAGTTGATATGTACCAACTGGTTTTCCAGCAATGGCTATATGCGGTAGATACAACATGTACTTTTCACTATTTATTAATGGAAATTACGATTTTTCCTTGGGGAAAAAAGTTCTACCCAAGAAAAATTATAGAGATTTGCAAGTAAACTCGCCCTTGGGCTCCAAGTTCACAGATTGTTGGGAAGAGTCAACTATGTTTGGGCTCTAAGATTTCTATATGGTATTTTGATTTTGCAAGAGGGTTTTTGGCCAATATTCAAATTTTTCGAAAAATATATTCATCCCTTACTATTACTCAAAAAAAAATATTTCTCCAAAAAATTTAAATTTGCAAACATTGCATCTTTGTAAATTATTTGTAAATTATTGCAAACTCATTTGTTTTGCAACAATTGGGGTTTTATTTTTTGGGTTTTATATTTTGTGTATATATTTGGGGTTTTGGCATTTTGATTTTGTTAAATTTAGATAGCCATGGTGTGTTCTATGCTTAATGCAGTTTTACTTCAATCTTTCTTATAGGCCCAATTCAATTTAGCAATCACATAAACTTGTAAGTAAAATGTTGATAGAACATAATAATAGATCAACAGAAGACGAGCCAAATAATATATTAGAATTTGTAATTCTTCGTGTCCAGCAAATATATAGATGAATGTTGGTTATAGCAGTCAACAGGATGCCCTAGTCAGCAAAGAATTGAGTTGGCCAAACCAACTTCTCCAACAACCAAATCAGACTTTCTCCAAGTGTCACACACACCCCTGAAAGACAACTTCAAAAAGTCAACGCAAGTCAATAAAAAATGGTCAACATAGAAGTCAACGTCGCGGTCAAAGCTACAGACAACAGTGAAAGTCAACGCTTCTCCTTGATTTTTGTGCCCTCAAATGCAACCTCAAGAAATCGAAATTTTTGTGCTGAAATCGAGGTCAAAGCACAAGTGTTGACCGAAACTCAACGTTGGTCAACGCTAACCAAAAAGCCCTAAAACAGTCTGCAACTTCTTCAGGTTCAGATTCACACATGGGAGGGAAGGAAGCCTCTCCTAGGTTGTACGAAACAATCAGATCACAAGTAGAGTGTGTGATGAGATGATGATGAAATGAGCATCATCTCTCTCCTATTTATATCCATCAATGAGGGTGTGTGACGACCTTGTCAATTTGCACGTGTGGAAAATAAAATCAAAATATAAGTTCTGCTCATCCAAACAAGATGATCTTTAGATCAATCTTGCACCTCTCCAAAAGAGGAATCCAACAAAAATATAATCATCATCATATGAGCAGTGCAACATGGAGTTTGGACATAGTTGCCCAAAATTAACACTCCCTCTAGAGTCTCAACTAGGGAGAACTCCATCTGTCCACTTGTGCCATCCTGTCATCAGTACCATCATGTACTATCATCATCATCATCCCGCAATCCTGTGTCATCTTGTTGTAACATGCTTTGTCAGCTCTGAGGGAAAACAAACGAGAGTGAGTCACAAAGACATCACACTTTGCTGACCCAAAGTCAGCTTAGAGGATAAAACCTCAATTGGACTCAAGAGAGTCACATACTAACCCGAAGTTAGTTTACTGACCCGAAGTAAGTTTAGAGGTAAGAACATCATCAGACTTGATCCCAGATCAAGGTGTTGGAAACATCCCATCCTAGACATAGAGAGTACGGCAACCTTTGATGTGTCCATCGGTCTTGCTATTGGTCTCTATCCACATTTCCCACCTCATTGGCCAAATGAGAGGTACTTCCCATGAGTCTGAAACTCCATGGGTATGATGCATGCGGGGCATAAATAAAAGAGAGGGTGAACCAACTGAACATCATAACGGTGGGGCAGAAGCACAAGGAGGTTCGACAAGCCTAGCCCCATGTGTGCTTACAGCTCCAAGAAGTTATCCCCAAGCCCCTTGGAGCTCCTAGAGCTCATTGTCCAACTCAAGCAGGACCCTCACAATAGGGTCTGTCCACAATTCCAAGCTTCTCATGGAAGGTTAAAAATTTGACCTTCCCCAGGGGTTCTGTGAGAATATCTGCGACCTGCTCATCAATCCCAATGTGATCAAGCCTTACGACGCCTCGCTATACCATATCCTGGGTAAAGTGGTACCTAATATCAATATGCTTGGATCGATCGTGGAACACAGGATTCTCAGAAAGACAAATCTCACTCTAGTTATCGCAAAGGATAACGGTGGCATCTAGCACATGTCCAAACAGTTCACTGAAGATCATTCTCAACCAAACAGCTTCACAACAGGCCATACTCGCTGCAATGTCTTCGCCCTCAGCAGTGCTCAAAGCAACCAATTTCTACTTCCTGCTCATCCAAGATATCGAAGTAGAACCCAAGGTGAAGCAACATCCTGATGTGCTCTTACGATCCACCACACTGTCAGCCCAATCAACATCGGTATATCCATGGAGACTCAAACTCCTGGCAGTGTATCTCAGAGATAGCCCATGGTTGATTGTGCCCCGAAAATATCTCAATAGATTCTTGGCACCAATCCAATGAATGTGATGAGGTTCAATCATATGTTGACTCAACGTGTTCACTGCAAAACATACGTCCAAACGGGAGTTCACTAAGAACATTAGGTCCCCTACGAGTTGTCGATACTCGGTGGGATTTCCCAGCACAGGCCCAGCAGTGCTTCCACACAACTTAAAGTTGAGTCCCATCGGTGTCAACAAAGACTTACAGTCCACCATTCCAAATCTCTCCAGCAGCTTCACAATATATTTCCTTGACATAGGAAAATCTCACCTCGCTTTTGCTAGATCTCCAAGCCTAGAAAATAGTGCATTGGTCCTAGGTCCTTCATTTCGAACTCGGAAGCCAGCTCCCTCTTACATTGATGAATGAGAAGGTCAACACCTATCAAGAAGAGATCGTCCACATAGAGAACCAGAATGAGAGGCCTTTCTTTATCAACCTTAAAATAAAGGTTTGGATCAACATCATTTCGAGTGAAGCCCAGCTTCATCAAGTAGCTATCGACCCTCTCACACCAAGCCCTGGGGGCTTGCTTCAACCCATAGAGGGCTTTCTTCAACCTACCTACATATGAGTCTCTATCTTGGACTTCAAACACCAAAGGTTGCTCCACATAAACCTCTTCCTTGATTGAACCATGTACAAAGGTAGTCTTCACACCCCTCTGATGGAGACTCCATCCTTGGGTTGCAGCAAGGGAAATGATAGATCGGATGGTGGTATAGCAGGCGACAGGTACAAATATATCATCATAATCTATGCTTTCTTTTTGAAAGAAGCCTAATCTTGCCTTGTACTTTTCAGCACTTCCATCAGCTCCCTGCTTGATCTTGAAGAGCCATTTCGAGGTGACAACAGATTTGTCCTTTGGTCTTGAGACCACTTCCTGGACATCATTCTTCATGATGGATTCATATTCTTCGTGCATAGCATCCTTCCAAACTTGATGCTTTACAGCTTCTTCAAATGATCCAGGCTTAGATAGTATAATTGTACGCATGGCTGCAATATGTCTCACGACATCTTTGAGTGTGTCCCTAAGCCATGAGGGTCTCCTTTTATTGGAAGGAGGTGGATCAATAGGATCCATTGGTCCTTCAACATCGGGCATAGGTTCATCCTTCGATTCTTCCTGCCTTGCAGCTTCTTCTTCTTCTTCTTTTTCTTCCTTTGAACTAGGAAGATTTCTTACTTTCTGGAGGGCAGCATCTTCATCGAAGGTGACATCGTGGCATATCTCCACTTCTCTTTGACTAGGCACATAGATTTTGTATGCCTTCAAGGTTTCACTGTAGCCCACAAACATTCCCTTCTTCCCAGAAGCATCCAGCTTGCTTCTCTTTTTCTTTCGGCACATGAAAATAAACAAACTACCAAAAACTCTAAGGTGGGAGACATCAGGCTTCTTACCAGAGAAGACTTCTTCGAGAGTTTTGGAGTCCAATGCGGAATGCAGGCATCTATTTTGAACATACACAGCAGTGTTCACAGCTTTTCCCATAGAAACTTCGGAAGACCTTGGTCATATAGCATGGCACGGGAAGCTTCCAGAATGGCTCTATTCTTTCTTTCAGCAACGCCATTTTGCTCAGGAGTATACACAGTTGTGGTCTCTCCCTTAAGGCCAGCTTCCCTACAAAAGTCATTGAATTCATTTGACTCATACTCGGTCCCATTATCGGTCCTCAAAATTTTGATTTTCTTCTCGATTTGATTTTCAACCAAGGCTTTAAAGGTACAAAACCATTTGAATGCTTCATCCTTCTTCTTCAAGAAATATATCCAAGTCTTGCGGGGGAAGTCATCTATAAAAGTCATGTAATACAAACATCCTCCCAAGGATGTTACAGGCAGCATACCAGATACATCGGAATGTATCAACTGCAAGATATTTGATGTCTTTGTGACACTTAAGGGGAAAGGTCCCCTTCTATGCTTCCCTTCGACACAACCCTGACCTACACCTTCATGATCATCTTTGAACTCGGGCATCCCTGTCACCACCTTCCTTGCTTCGGGAAGGGCTTTATAATGAAGGTGTGTAAACCTCTGGTGCCATAGCTCGGTTTGAAGAGTGGTATCACATGACATGGCCCCCAACAGACTTCCTCCAACCTGATAGAGTGTATCAACTCTAAAACCAATAGTAAGAGCTTCTTTGAAGTTCTTCCAAATGTGTACCTTTTTATCAATGAATGCCACCTTGAATCCTTTGTCTTCCAATGTCGCGATGGACACAAGGTTCTTTTTTAAATCAAGTACATACAACACATCTTATAAGCAGAGGACTTGACCTTGAGATAGATGAAAGGTCACAGTCCCTGTCCCTTGCACGGGATAGGTGGCATTGTCTCCAAGGATAATTTCTAAAATAGTATCCTTCTCAATCAAATCAGAGAGGGCTTCTTTATATCTAGTGAGGTGCCTTGAAGCACCACTATCAATCAACCAGACATCCAGGGTGTCGAGAGGAGATGCGGCAGAGAGGGCAAATACAAGAATATATTCATTTTGCTTATTATCAACAACAATGGCCTACCAATGCCTGGAATACATTGACCTCTTGAAAGGTTGGCCATTTCCACTTCGATCAGACGGAGCCTTCCTCTTTCCTTTGAACCTGTTGTTCCTTTGATTTCCATTCCCCCTGAAGTTGTTGTTGTCATCATCCCTGGGAGAGTCCCTTCTATTGGGGCACTCTCTTGCATAGTGACCAAGCTTGTTACAAGTGTAACATCTTCCCTTTCTTCCTTTGGGCCCCGCTCTTCCATGATTTGATTTCTCAGAGCACCATGGTTCTTCTTCTTTGCATGAGTGGTAAAGGAAGTAGGGTCACCTCCATTCCCGTTTGAGGGATTGTCTCTTTCCATCATTCTTGTCTCCTCTTGAGTGCATCTTGTCAATAATTCATCAAAATCAAGAATCACATTATTATTTAGAATAGTAGTGTTGAATACATACCATTCCCAAGGAAGTCCTCAAAGAGTAATGAGGACAAGCTCTCGATCACCTACCTCTTCTCCTATAGCAAGGAGATCATTCCCAATTTCTGTGAACCTCATAAAGTATGATTGGATGTATTCATCTTTTCCCTTCTTAATATTCTTCAACTTGTTCTTGAAGAAAAGAACTTGATTAGCATTGCTAGCCCCGAACATGCTAACAAACTTATCATACATCTCTTTAGATGTGCCCAGCTCGAAGATATAAGCAACCAAGTGCTTATGTATAGAATCCCTGATAATCGTCTTCGCCTTGACTTCCCCTCTTCTATATTTTGTCTTTGTGGCAGCCGGTGCATTTGATGGAGGCTCATGAATCTTCCCCTGCACATAATCCATGACATATTGATCTTCTAATACCAAATCCAATGACATCTTCCAGACATGATAATCAGACTTATCAATCAACTTATCATCAATGTTGAAACCCTTGTAGGTTGAGGAGGCCATTGGTCCTTGATAAGACTTCTTCTTCGGTGATTGCTTTTTACACTATCTTGGGCTTTGTCTTCACCTCAGCGCTGATACCATGTTAAATTTAGATAACCATGGTGTTCTATGCTTAATGCAATTTTACTTCGATCTTTCTTATAGGCCCAATTCAATTTAGCAATCACATAAAATTGTAAGTAAAATGTTAATAGAACATAATAATAGATCAACAAATGACAAGCCAAATAATATATTAGAATTTGTAATCCTTCTTGTCCAGCAAATATAGAAATGAATGTTTGTTACAGTAGTCAACAAGATGCCCTAGCCAGCAAAGACTTCAGTTGGCTAAACCAACTTCTCCAACAACCAAATCAACCTTTCTCCAAGTGTCACATACACCTCTCAAAGACAACTCCAAAAAATCAACGCAAGTCAACAGCATATGTTTAACGCAAAAGTCAACGTTGCAATCAACGGACAACAGTGAAAGTCAACACTTCTCCTCGACTTTTGTGCCCTCAAATGCGGCCTCAAGAGATCGAAATTTCTGTGTTGAAATCGAAGTCAAAGCACAAGTGTTGACCCAAAGTCAACGTTGGTCAATGCTGACCAGAAAGCCCTAAAATAGTCCACAGCTTCTTCAGGTTCAGCTTCACAAGTGGGAGGGAAGGAAGCCTTTCCTAGGTTGTACGAACCAATCAGATCACAAGTAGAGTGTATGATGAGATGATGAAATGAACATCATCTCTCTCCTATTTATATCCATCAATGAAAGTGTCTGACACATATGTTGGGGCTTGTGAGCCTACATTACAAATTTGGTCGACATTGTCAATTTGCACGTGTGGAAAATAAAATCAAAATATAAGTTCTGCTCATCCAAACAAGATGACCTTTAGATCAATCTTGCACCTCTTCGAAAGTCCAACAAAAATATATTCATCATCATATGAGCAATTCAACATGGAGTTTGGACCTAGTTGCCCGAAATTAACAGATTTATTTATGCGAGAGGGCTTTAAGCGAATCAAGAGATTTTGTTGGGGTTTTGAGGTATATTTAAGCCTAGGAAGGCAAGATCTAGCCTCCATTTATCCTCCAGGCCCAGCGTCTAGCAATTTTGCAGCAGATCTGTGGAGAAATTTTTGTTTTCAGGGTTTGAAATTTTTTAGGCCCCAAGGCCTAGTCATCCAGCCTTTACAGCCCTAGTTGTGAGCTGCTAAGGGCTTCCTAAGCCCTTTGCCTCCCTCCAAGGGAGTCATCCAGCCTCTTGGAGGCCTCATCCCCCCTCCTTCACCCTTGTGGCAACCCTTATAAGGCTAAGCCGCAAGCCCTAAAGACCTTTTCCCCGCAAGCCCTAAAGACCTTTTCCCTTGAGATGCATCCCTCGGAGGGCTTGCGGCAAGCCTTTTAGGCCTTTTCCCATGCAGTCGCAAGCCTTTTAGGCCTTTTCCCATGCAGTCACAGGCTTTAGAGGCCTTGCAGCCCTAGGCTACAGGCCTAGATGGACGTTTAGCCCTAGCCCCTAACCCCATTAGGCATTTTCTCTCCATCGTTGGGGTTTTTGTGGGGTTTTGCAATCATTTCAGTAAATTTTTGGGGTTTTACAGCAGTTCACGAGCTAAAATTTTGTGGTCGCAGGCTTGGGACATCACTAAAAATTATTTGACATTGGTTTATGGTCATTTGAATTGAAAATTTTGATTTTACCTGGCTAACACTTTGTTTTGCAGATTAATTAGCCCATTGGGCTAGGGTTTCAAGGGCCAAAGTTACCAAGCAAGGCCTCAACCAGCCATCAATACCCTAGTTTCAGCCCTAAGAGGGCTGATCCATTTATTTCAAGCTGACAATTTGTGTTGCAGATCATTGGTCCAAGTCTCAAGTCATTTGGAGGACAAATAGTCACCAAACTAGGCCATTATGCATGAGGGTTTTCCTTTTCCCTTCTTATTTTCTCTTTGTTTTGCTACAGCCATTTTATGCAATCATAAAACTCAAATTAATTCATTAAAATTGACCAAAAATCACTTGATAATCACTCATCGTAATTAGCTAATCATTGGAGCTATTGTGGCATCTATAATTTGGCACCTTGTGGGTTTAGTAAGGACTAAATCACAGAATTTCTGAGTTATTGCAAGTCTGATATGTATCATCTTGAGGTCTGATCTGAACATAATAAGGCTGATCTACAGCTCCTAGGCAGTCTCGTAATCATTGGTAAATGGCTGGATATCATTTGGAAGTTGAATGCATAATTTTTCTAGTTTATTTTGGGTATATAGCATCACTTCTTCACTGCTGACATAAAATTGCAGACCTCTGAAATACAAGGTTGCAGCAGTGATAAAACACATATTAGTCTCTAAAATTGGCTAATAAGCTTTCATAACTCATAATCATTGGTGGTTGAAGTGATTTTGGACTTGAAATTTAGTTATCTTTGCGTTCATTCACATAAGTGCTCTAATCAAGTTAATAAGTGTTTAATTTGCTAATTGCTCCAAGTGACATTGTGGATTAATGCTCTTATTGCCATTATTATCATTGGATAAGTGGATTCATTGCTCATTGTTAAATTAGATATCTTTTGTGTATGCCATCTTGAATCATAAGTGTGATAAGAGAATCTAATTGTGTATCTAATTGACATATTGATTGTCCATTGATTATAATCTTGAAGTTGCTAATTGTATCAAAATAGCATTGATCATGTCTTTTAAGCAATTATCTTTTGGTATTACTTGTCACATTTTCTAGCACCGTTAAGCTTGAGCACTTTCTCTCTTGTGGTTGATATTATCTATTTTTCAAGTATTTCATTGTGCATAAACAAAAATCTTTGTAATTATATGCTTAGATGATTAAGTGATCTCACCTTAAGAGCACTCATCCATCTTTTGCACTTGCATACTAGGATTAGTATCTTGCATTAGTTAATTTACTTCCAAACTTAAGCTTGGTCAAGGCCCACCTTTCTCATCTAGCTTGAGGAGTCTAGAAACTCTTTAGTGGTTAATAGGGTGACCTTACAATCGTCACCGCCACAGTCTCTACGGCATCAGAGGCGTCGGGTGGTCAGAACCCTAGGGGAGGTATCGTTAACCAAGCCTCAACTTGCTTCCCCCTAGTTTCTCTCTCACAACCTACTCTAGAGACCAACTTCAAAACAGTCAAGGGAAAGGAAACACTTAGAATAGGCATATAATCTAAAATTAACCAAGATCTTACATCTCACTTAAATTGTAGGAATTGCATTTCATTAAGGATAGTGAAGCATCCTCAAGCAACAATTGTTCATCCAGTGATTTCGTAAACAATATAAAGCAAGTAATTGACTCCATTTAAGGCACTGGTCCTTCACGATAATTTAATCTAATCCTTAACTTGCTAATTCAAATCAAGTTTCTATACCATTCAACTGTGTCTCCCAAACTTGTTGGTTGCCAACAAGTCTCTTATCTTCACATTTCATTGGGGGACTACCCCCCATAGTTTGTTGTAGGGAGACAGCTAGAACAAAGAGAGAGAAGATTAGAGTGGCAGCCTCCGCCTTGAGCGTTTTCGCATCTTGCCTGTACAATTTGTTCGCCGACAAATCTCAACTCGAAACACCAAAAGAAAGATGTTATGAAGAAAAATTTCATGGCCACTAATTCGAGAAACTAGGTGGAAAGCAACTTAGATGTGGATAACGAGATTGTATGTACATCAGTGCACAAGGGGATGAATCTTAGTAGACTTCAATTATTGAGAAACCAATGTATATGTAGAGTAGGATTGATTAATCTTACTTGATAACTACTTGTGACTGTTTGTTGGCCTTTTATTACTTTATTATGTCTTCTTCATTAAGCAATTACCAAAACATAAAATGCATGAAGATCACAAGATCACAAAGAACACAAGATATAGGCTCCAAGCCAAGGCAAAACCCCACAAGGGGGAAAACCCAATCAAATCTTCTATCCTTATAGAATCAGATCAATGTGAGACATCCAAGACCCAGAGACTAAGACCAAGTCCTCCTCAAGCACCAAGTCAACCCTCCTTTAAAACCTTCCTTCAGCAAGTCAAAGTTCACAAAGTCAATTTGGCCCTGGAAGGGCCAACTTGGCCTTGGGGGTCACAAAGACTCTTCTAGACTCAAAAATAATATTTTCTTTAGATTACAAATTGCCCGAAAGGGACTTTGACAAAATTTCTTATTGACTCGAGAAACCTTAAAAGCATGAAGAACATTCTTATCTAGAAAAATAATAATAATAATATTTTTTTCATTCTTCTTTTGATTTTTACAAGAAACATACATTGATACAAGTACAAATATAATTATGAAGACTGAACCTAGTTACAAATTTCAATACTCCCTCTTAACTAGGGAGATGTTCGTAATTCTACAACAAGGTACAAGGATACTCAAATTGAAATATTCTCATAAGAAGAGTCGGATTGATAAGCCATCTTTAAGCATCAACATTATAACCAACATAGTCAATCTCAAGAATATAGAAAGGCCTTGACTAACAAGCTCTAACTCTCCACTGGATTAGATCACAATGTTGGGAGGCATACTCATGGACACCACCACCACCTCTTAATGCACATACCCCATCCAGATGTTCACCAAGTATGCCCTTTGAGGACTATTCTTATCTTGGATTTCCAATCCTCAAAGAATATCAATCCTCTTTGACTACTCTTATCTTGGATGCCTTACCACATCCTCAAAGAGTATAGGTTCCAGATGCTTATCCAATCCTCCACTCTCCCTACCAATGCCTTCACTAAGACTTATGGTTGTTATTCCTAGTCTAGTGCATGACACATGGAGAATATGGTGTCCCTCATCACTCCCTCTCAACCAAGGAGGAGATGTCTACATGTCAAAGCTTGTTTCTTAAAGTACTCCAACTTCTTATTTGGAAGAGACTCTGTCAATATATCTGCTACTTGTTCATCTATGGACATGTATTGTAGCTTCACGACCCCATCCTGAACCAAACTTCAAATAAAGTGATACTTATTGTTGATATGCTTTATCCAAGCATGAAACACTAGATCCTCTGACAATATTATACAACTCATATTGTTACATTGTATGATGATAGGGTCCAACAATCCTTCAAATAAATTTGATAGCAGCTTCCTAAGCCAAACAACTTCTTTACTAACTTCACTTGCTACAATATACTCTACTTCAACACTACTTAATGCAACTAAATCTTGCTTCCTGCTCATCCAAGATACCATAGAAGATTCCAAGCTAGAACATCCACCAATAGTGCTCCTTCCATTTGTTTCATTGCCTCCCCAATCTGAATTTGTATAGCCCAATAATTGTATCTCATTACTTGCATATTTCAAGTCGTTATGTATGGTCCCACGAAGATATCTCAAAATATGTTTTGTTGTTATCCAAAGATTGTGCCTTGGCTCCATTTCAAATTCACTAATAACATTTATTTAATAGCATATATCAAGTCGGGTGTTCACGAGATACATTAAGGAGCCAATCATCTACGGTAGCATGTAGGATCACCAGGGCTTGATTTTGAACTTCTTAACTTATTCAAATTGGTAATCATTGAGGTTGTCATCATTTATTGTCCATCATGCCAAACTTCTACAATATCTTGTTCACATATTTACCTTGACCAAGATAGATTTCACTTGGTTTCTGTCATACCTCCAACCCTGAGTAGTAGTGCACAAGCACAAGATCCTTCATGTCAAATTTGGTTGCCAACTACTTCTTGCATTCTTGAATACAATGCTCTACACTTGTAACAAGTAAGTCATCCACATATAATAGTATGATTACAGGTTCGTTTTTAACCACCTTGATGTATAGATTAGGGTTTGCAGAGATTTTGACGAAACCAAGACTTAGAAGATATGCATCCATCCTTGCATACCATGCTCTGGGACTTGCTTTAAGCCATATATAGCTTTCTTTAATCTGCAGACATGTGTCTCCTTATTACAGACTTCAAATCCTTCAGGCTGCTCAATGTAAACTTCTTCATCAATTGTCCCATTCATAAAAGTTGTTTTAACATTCATTTGATGAATGTTCCATCTCATAATAGCAGCCAAAGAGATAAGTGATATGATGGTAGTATACCTAGTTGTTGGAGCAAATGCTTCTTCATAACTAATTACTTCTTTTTGAGAAAAGACACTTGCCACAAATCTTGTTGTTTACTTGTCAATGCCTCCATCAACTGCCTGCTTGATTTTGTATATCCATTTGGAATTGACAAAAGATTTGTCCTTGGGTCTAGGAAATTTTCCCAGACATCATTTTTCATTATAGACTGCTACTCTTCCCGCATTACACTCCTCCATTCTTGATGTTCGATTTCCTTCTCATACATGGTAGGTTCTGCTTCAATAAGTTTTGTTATGTAAGTTGCATATCCTGAATATATTTTAGGCTTCTTTCTTTCTCTGAAACTCCTGTTGTTGCATGTCCTTCGACTTCTTGTTGAGTTGTCCTCTACCAAGCAGGCCTCTTATGAGTCTCTAGAATGATGATTTGTTGCACATGTTCATTCGGTCCTTCAACTTCTTCAAGATTAGTAATAGGATGTTGATGATTTTCATGCCTAGAGAGTTCTTCAAAGATTGTTTCTTCCTCTTCATCAAAATCAATAGTAATGTCTTTGGACTTCTTATATGCAATGCTTTCGCCAAAGATAACATCTTTGCTTACTTCAATTCTTCGTTCTTCCTTGATGTAGATCCTACAAGCTTTTGATGAAGAACTATAACCAAAAAAGATGCCTTTAATACCTACAAGACCAATTTCTTTCTTTTGTCCTTGGAAATGTGAATGTATATGGGACATCCAAATATTCGAAGATGATCAACACTTGGTTTTTTTTTTTTCCGGTGGAAGCTTCTTTTGAGGTCATGTCATTGAGAATTCTATAAGGGCTTCGATTTTGTATATATACGGTTGTTACAGTTGCTTCTCCATATAAGAATTTAGGTAGGACTTGGTCATGTAGCATGGCTCTAACACATTCTCCAATTGATCGGTTCTTCCTTTCTGCCACACCATTTTATTGAGGATAGTAAGGAACTATTAGCTCCCTCTTAATTTTGGCTTCCTTGCAATAAGCCACACATTCCTTGGAAGTGTATTCTCCATCATTATCAGATCTTTGGGATTTTATCTTCCTTTCATTCAAATTTTCTACTGCTATTGAACTATTGAAATTTCTCAAACACTTCATCCTTGGACTTGAGAAGATATATACATGTCTTCCTAGAGTGATCCTCAATGAATGTCACATAATACTAATTACCTCCAAGACTCTTCTGCAATGGGTCCACAAACCTCAGAAAGTATGACATCCAAAATCTCCTTGGATCTAGCGTCACTGCTTGCAAAAGGGTTCTTCACATTCTAGCCAAGAGCACATCCCTTGCAGACCCCTTCATGATCTTCCTTTTGTTCGAGGATACCAGTAACCATAAGATTCAAATATGGCAATATCTTATAATGAAGGTGAGCATACCTTCTATGCCATAGTTCACAACGATTAATTTCTAGATGTACTAAAGCTTGAGGAAGAGGTGTTAGAAGCCTATACAACCTCCCCTCGCGAATCCCAAAAGTCTTGGCATGTTCAATACTAGAACCCTTACCCCATACTATAACTTTTCCATCAACAAAAGCAACCCTATCACCTTTATCTTCTAGACAATAAAGAGAAAGCAAATTTTTCTTCAACCCTGGAACAAAGAGTATATTGTAGAGATGAATGCTTCCACCAATTTCCAGCTCCAAAGAAGTAGATCAAATTCCTTTGATTGAGTAGTTTTTCTTGTCTACAAGTTCAACTGAATGAGAAGAGCTTCTTTTTTATAACGTTTGGAGTTCACTGCATTCCCCTGTTATATGTCTTGAATCTTCACTATCGATTACCCATATATTGTCATCTTCAAAAGTACCTACGAGAGCAAAAAAGAGACCTCCATCCATGACTTCCTTTGATATCTTGGAGATGAACTTGATGGTGTAACTTTTGGTAGTTTCAAAAAGAATCCTAAGAGTCTTGAGACCTTTCTTCACGTAGCTTGCCATTAATGAGTGATAAAGAGATAACTACTTCAGGAGAGACATCCAACAAGAATGCCAACAAAGATGTGATCTTCAGACTTCGTTCCTTCACCTTATCTATGATACCATGTTGAGAAACCAATGTAGATGTAGCTTAGGATTGATTCCTCTTACTTGATAATTACTTGTGAGTATTTGCTAACTTTTATTACTTTTTTTTTTTCCTAAGTAAGCGTAATCTATTTATCAACAAAAAATATATACATCAGGAGTTATCCAGAGCCAGGCCCGAGTTTGAGGCCTGTTAGAACAAAAAATCAGAGTTGAGCACTGCCCTCCACGAGGGAAAGCAGTGCTGAAAGTTTTCCAACATAATCCCACGCAGGGGATGCTAATAATTCGGAAAATATGAAGCCTACTAGACAGAACCGAGAACATAAAAACAAACATGAACATTTTCATAGTAACAGACAGAGCCATAGCAAAAAACCAGGAAAGAAGGGAGGCGCTACTCGTCCGGTGCTTCTTCAATGACCCTGCACCAGAGTTCGTCCGGTTCGCCATCGGTCGTGTACAGGTCCTCAGTTGAATGAATTACCTTCTCCGCTGCAGGAGGCTGCTTCACCTTGCACGCTTGATTTTGTTGCTGCTCGCTCTCAGTTCCATGGTCCTGAATTTCACTGTGTCGCCCTTTCTGATCAAAACCACTGTCGATATTCATCTCATTCGGCTCCAAGCTAGGCGGAGCAGCCTCGCCTTGGCTAGCGCCCTCCTGGTTGACATTCATCTCCACATCCTGCCCGTTCACACCGCCCGCGCTTTGCCTCGGAGCATGCGTTTCCGCAATACTCCCTGTCCGCCCTCCAGAATTAGGAATCACCTCCTGAGGGGATTCTCGAAAGACAATCGTCACGGAGGCGGTGACTCTTAGGCAGTTTAGCGAACTGTTGAAAGAGAAGTGCCTCGTTTGGGAGTGAGCAAAAGACTGCGGGGGAGTGGGTGAGCGAAAGCTACGCCCATAACGAAGAATTCGACCCCTGGTGGCTCTGGAAGTGCTGTCAGAAGTAGGAGAGGCCGCAGCAAAGGTGCTGGAGGAAGTGGGGGAGCGTCTTATCTGCCGCCGAGAGGAGCCTCTTCTGCACCTCATCCGGTGTCTGAGACGCGACATGCTCTCAGTCGTATCAGAAGCCCTGGACAAATTCGGTAGCAGGCTAGAAGCACTGGACAATTGCGGGAGCGGGAGCGGGAGCAGGACAGAGGCACTGGACAAATGCGCAGTCCAATTCACCAAGGCACGCATACAATTCCCAGCAATAGAGAAATGGAAATTATCACTGAGCTCTAAACAGCAATGTAGCTTGGTGCGTTTACCTGTCACAGTGCGCTCGGCAGAGAGCCGAATGTCGGGAGAGCAGCATATTGAAACAGGCCGGGGAACACTGCTGGAATGATGCTCATTCGCCATCCTGTAAACAAATAAACCAGTTCTACTGAAAACCTTTAGCATTAACCCCTCGTAAATTTTATTAATCGCCATTTCCAGGTCGCAGCGTGTGGAGTGATCTCGAATTCCGGTGGTTGGGTTGTGATGCGCACCGGGCTGTAAATGCCATAAATGCTGCGCTCTCCTGTGGATGCGCCGAAGGACACTTGCTGGTCTGGTTGGCGTATGGCTTGCCATAATGCTGCCAGACCGTCTAATCACCATATATCCCCTCCTAACCACCCGCATCCGGGTCTAACTTTTATTACTTATTATGTCTTCTTCATCAAACAATTACCAAAACATAAAATGAATGAAGATCACAAGAGCACAAAGAACACGAGATATAGACTCCAAGCCAAGGCAAAAACCCCACAAGGGAGAAAACCTAGTCATATCTTCTCTTCTTGTAGAATCAGATCAAAATGAGACATCCAAGACTCAAAGACCAAGACCAAGACCTCCTCAAGCACCAAGGCAGCCCTCCTTTAAAAAGTTCCTTCGGCAAGTCAAAGTTCACAAGGTCAATGATGGTTAAACCTACTCCTACTCAAGAATTCAGCCTTGTAGCTCAAATTATCAGTCCTTGCAACTAAAATCTGAAATTCGGCCCTGCGATTTTTTGGTCTTACAATTTGTACAATTTCCCCAGAAACTCGCACGTACAATTGCCCCAGAATCTCGCATGTGTGGGCTAGGTGAAAACAAAAATCATATTTTTCTTTTCTTCTTTGGTTTTCTCCTCCTTGGCCTTCCCACTCATTTTCTTATTTTCTTGCTTGAAGATTGAACTTGTTTAGTGAGTGTACTAATGAGGACGAAGTCTCTTCCTTTATATACCCTTTTCATGTGGTCGAATAGACCTCTCCTACGCCAACTTCTTCTAGAAAAGTCGACTTGGTCTTGGGGTCACAACGACTCTTCTAGACTCAAAAATAATATTTTCTTTTGGTTACAAATTGTCTGAAAGGGACTTTGACTCATGACAAAATTTCTTATTGACTTGAGAAGCCCAAGAAGCATGAAGAACATGCTTATCTAGAAAAATAATAATAATAATATTTTTTTTTTCTTCTTTTGCTTTTTACAAGTATACATTGATATAAGTACAAAGATAATTATGAAGACCAAACCTAGTTACAAATGTCAACATCAATAACAAGAAGAGAAAGAAATGACTAGACTCGTCCATATAAAGATACAGGTCAAGAAGACAAAAATTGATGCTTTGCCCAATTTAGGATCATAGATGCATTTCATAGCAACAGATTAAGTTAAGAATCTTGGACTAGAGGTTCATGACCATCCTAGCCCATATCCATTGGTATGAGTCAACAAGGAGGCAGAAATAAAGGTAAACAAACAGTGTAGAATCAAATTTGATATCAGAGTTGATTTTATTGATGAAGTTAAGCTGGATGTATTTCCATGTAATGTATGTACAATTGTGTTTGGGAGTCCCTCTACGTACTTGCAAGATGTGATCTTTAAGTAGAGAGCCAACTAATATTGCTTCATCAAGGATGAAAATTCCCTTCATCATCAATGCCCAAAAGAGCAAGTCAAAGATCTCACCGGTAAGTGCCAACTAGGCTAAGAAATTGAATTGTTCTAGCAAGAAGTATGATTTGTTATATCTAAGAGAAAATTAGTCTATTGAAGAGTCGATGAGAACCAAGTCATCACTAGAAGGGTGCACTAAGGAACAAAAACGACAATTGAAAGAGTTGACATGGTTGTGTCCCACAAGCCTAAAGGGTTACCACCCAAAAGGGGAGTGGAGAACAAGATCCAACTATTATCAGACTCTGTGTTGCCAAACATTGGGTTGTACAGTAAATCCATTATTAAAGCAAATGAGGTGAAGAAGCAGTTGTAGCGGCTGCTAGAACATAGTGTGATTCGACCAAGTACCTCACCATGTGGGTCACCCATCATAATTGTGCCAAAGAAGGATGAGACTTGGCAGATTTGCATTGAATACAGGGAGTTAAACAAAACTACGATCAAGAAAAGTTACCCCCTACCAAGGATAGATGATCTGTGGGACTAGTTGTAGCAAGCAAAATCCTTCTCCAAGTTGGACTTAAATTCAGGGTATCACCAGGTTAGAGTCAAAGTAGAAGATAGCTGGAAGACTACCATCAAAACCAAGAAGTTATTCATGTGTTAGTTATGTCATTCGACCTATGCAATGCACCAGCTACGTTCATGAGATTAATGAATGACATATTGTGCCCTTTTATAAATTCATTTGTGCCCCACACAAAAATGTTCACTGTGGAGATTTCGAAACCAGAAACTCTAAACTCTCACCACAGAAATCTGAAATCTACAATTCATTTGTTATTGTTTATTTGGAGGATATAGTGGTATACAGTGCTACATGGGAGGAGCACATTTCACATTTGATGCAACTGCTAGACACATTGAAGAAGTACTAGCCACTGGTAAAGCTCAAGAAATGTGTGGTTGCACAGTTGTTTCTGGTGTTTTTAATATACGTGATTGGTGGAGAACAATTGAAGATAGATCCTACCAAGACAGAGGCCATCATGAAGTGGTTGGTGCCTACCAATGTTTCTTAGGTCAAAAGTTTCATTGGAACAGCACAGTACCCGAGGAAATTCATATCCTCGTTTTAAACAATAGCAACCACTCCACACCATAACAACAAGCGCCTATGTTGAACGGGTTCACAAATCCAAGGGTGGGGTTCTCAAACCCAAGTCCCGAATTCGAGCACGAGTTCTTTTATGAAGAACTGGGTTCTTATGCCTTAATGGGTAGGAGAACCCCGAGGATGGGTACTTAGAACCCGAAAATCGGGTTCTTTAGGTTCTGGATGACCGATTTTGACTAAATTTTTTTATAAAAAATTTTATTGAAATTTAAAAATTAAAATTAAATTTTAATAAATATTAAGTTTAAACAAATTAAAACTTTAAAATTTTAAATTAAAATTAAAACAAAAAAAATTATTGAAATCAAATGTAAATCGGTAAATACTAAGTTCTCACTTCATTGTTCATTGAGTTCATTCGTTCGACGAGGGGACGAGAGGCCATTCATTGAGTTCATTCATTTGATGTAGGGAAGAGTTCATTAAGGTATTCGTTCGACAAATATTCAAGCAGGGACGAGAAACGAAGGTATTCGTTCGACGGAGAGGCAAAGGGATTAGAGCGGGGACGAGGGGCAGAGGTATTATGGCAACAGAGGAATTCAATCATGGAGGGATAGAAGATACAAAACACAAAGATAGAAGCATTCATTGACGCAATACACGTAGAGGACGAGAGGGAGCAAAGGGATGCGGTAGAGGACATGTATATATGCAAAGGGAGGTATTCACGCAGAGGACAACGACAGAGGGAGGTATTCACACCTTTTGTGAACTGTTATATTCAACAGAAAAACACCTTTGCTTAAGAAATGACATCAACATATAAATTGCACACTTAGATGGAAGATGTTTTAAAAATGCGAAAATTTGATGTTTACTGCAATGAATGAGGAAGTGTGGGATATCTCAAAAATGGGCATGGAGAGTCTGAATTTGAAATTTAAATTAAAGTAGAATTCCACTCCATTTGAAGCCTACTTATTATTACCTTGAGAAAACTTAAAAGAAATATGATAATATCCTATGAACAAAGAACCAACTAGAGCTTGCCTCAATTCTTTCAACAAATCCAGGAATTTACCCTTTTACAGGATCCATAAAACTTGACCCAAGCCCAACTATGAGGATCATAAACAAAAACCCAACTATATAATTCATATATATTATAAATTATAAATTTATAATTTATAATTTATAAAATATAATATTATTATATTTATATATTATATATGTAAATTATAATATACGCTCGATGAAACCACGCACCCTGTTTCAAAAAAAAACGTACCCGTCCCTGTCCCTGTGCCCATCCCCGTCCCCAAACCCACGTTTCCTGGCAACATTGGCAAGCGCTAAGAGCTTCCAATGGGAAAGGGGTTAGCAAATGGCCTTTGAGGAGTTCAAGAAGAAAATTAGTCAACTATCAATTATGGCAATATTGAACTTGCAGTAACCCTTCAAAGTGGAGGTAGGCTTGTATGTCATCATTATGAAATATTTCATGGGGTGGTTCAGAACTATCATACTTATGGGAAGGAGTTCTACGCTTATGCTATCAAAAAGTGGAAACATTTTCTAATGGGAAAGGAGATAGCAATCCACACATTTCACCAGCCTCTATAGTACCTGCAAGCCCAAAGTAAGCTACAACAAACCAAGCATCACAAGTGGATGGGTTTTTACGGAAATTTCATTTAGTGATCCAAGTATAAGGAAAGCAACACAAACAAGTTGGCTAACATGCTTAAAAGGCAACCCACATCAAAGATCACAGTTATGTTATAACCAAGCCACTAGAGCATTTTGTTCCATTGATGAGCAAACTAGTTGAGTGGATAGAGAGAGAACAAACAAAGAGGCTCTGTGTTATATAGTAGCCCATGGGCAACAAAGTTCACTTGTTTGTACTTGCATCCATTTCCATTTAGAGAAAGAGAGAGCAAAGTAGTCTTACCTTCCAACAGGGTTTTTTCCCATAAGGGTTTCCCGAATCATATTTTGGCGTTATTATGGTTTATGAGTGATTGTATTCTTACCTTTCTCCATTTTCCACATTTTATATATTACATGCATAAGCAAAACAATAGTAACCTAATAAAGCTAGGAATGTACGGAAAAATTAACCCTCATAGTATAGATTTCAGATTTTCCGTATAATTTTATCAAATTTGTTGTGCCGTCTAATGGAATACCACGACATTTAATTGTTCATATTATAATAGAGTACTTTATGGATCATACTACCAAACTTGCAGCAGCCCTTCGAGGTGGAGATAGATGATAGTGGTTATGTCATGGAACCAATCTTAACACATGGAGGAAGGCATGTATGCTTCCATTCTGTAGTATTTCATGGGGAGGTTCTCAACTACCCTACCTACAACAAAGAGCTATATGCCCTCATACAAGTTGTCAAAAAGTGGAAGGGTATAAATTTAATGTGATCTACACCCTTAACCCAGTTTACAATTTTACATGTGTTTCTTTAGGCCCAACCCACATGTTTTTACATGTTGATATAAATTTCAGAATGCATTTATTGCAAACATAAAAAGTGCTTCTACTCTTTTTCACTTTCCTAACAACTGATAATTAACACAAAATTAAATGCAAGCATTCAACACATAAGAGACACTTGTTTTTGGTCACGCTGGCCCTAGGAAAACCCCACAACCTCTTGGGGAAAACCGGTCTTTAAAGGAGGATTTTATTTCTTGAGAAAATTTAAGTAAATACATAAAAACTATAGTACTTATCTCCATTTTGTTGTAGCATTAAATGCACACATTCTAGAATTTTGTGCCCACTGAAAAATCAGATTTACACAGAAATTTGTGCCCAAAATTTTAGCATTAAATTCTCTACCCGAGTCCTCAAATTCTATGCCCAGAAATTGCCTTGAAAACAATGTTAAACATTGCCTTGATTTTTGTGCCAAAGGTTGATTGTGCTACCTCAATTTTCGTGCCTGACTACACCAGAAACCTCCCTCAAAATCATGTTGCCTATAGCAACTTGTCCCAAAATTTTTGCCTCGAATTTTGAGCCTAAACAGCGTTGCCTCCCTTGAAATTCAAGCCTATCGTCCTCAAATTTCATGTTGAGTGTGGTTGTTGTTCTCCTCGATTTTCATGCTCCTGCCTCCTTGAATTTCATGCTACAAGTACAGTAATATCCTAGGAATTTGAGCCCCTTTCTCCAGCTTCAATCTCCTCCTCTCCTTGAAGTTTTCTCCTTGGTTCTCTTCTCCTCATGCTCTCTCTCATAAGTATGAAGTGAAGAACTAGTCTCCATTTTCCTCTTTTGTCTCCTTGGAAAAGATTGAATCCCTAAACCTAGGATACAATGCTTGAGATTTCAACATCAAATCTCAAGATGTGTGGTTGATGTTCTCCCAAATAACCCCCTTCATACATTTGCCCATCACTTAAAAGGCTCCTAGTACCTTTTTCAAGTTGTGTACCTTTTTAATTTCTCTCAAAAATTGATTTTTTCACCTCACTTTAATATTAAAAAAGTACAATACGTACTTTTAGCATAAAGTCACTTTAGTACAAGTGACTTTAATATTAGAAAAAGGACATGGTACAACACTTCTAAGTACCTTTTCCACTCATGACATTAATATAACTCATTAATGTCATTGACACAAAAGTAATTAATGTGCTCACTAGGCTAAAAGGGATAAAAGCCTGGTAGCACCTCTCCTTGGTACTATTTTCAATGCTCCCTCTTATCGAGGAAGGTGTTGCTCACCACTCCCATCTTGTCTCCGAAATATAAATGCTTGCCCCTTGGCAATGATTTGGTGAGAATGTTTGCTACTTGTTCATAAGTGGATATATACTCAAGCTTCACAGGCCCTCGTTGAACCCAGTCTCTGATGAAGTGGGTATTTGATCTCTATATGCTTTGACTTGTCATGAAATACTTGATTCTCATACAGTTTGATACAACTCTGATTATCACAGTAAATCGTAGTTGGCCTCAACATTTGACCAAATAAACCAAAAAGCATCTTGTGAAGTCATAATGCCTTGCACCCTGCCTGACCAGCTACCATATACTCTGCCTTTGCGCTACTCAATGCCACTAATGTTTGAATCCTATTGAACCATGACACAATTGTTGAGCCCAACGAGAAACAACACCCAGAAGTACTCTTCCGATCACTAGCACAACCAGCCCAATCTGAGTCAGTGCAACCAATCAATCCATTGTGCCCTGTAAGTACCTCAATACATGTTTTGCAACCACCCAGTGTACTCTCCTAGGCACCATCATAAACTGAATCAATGTGTTGGCTGCCAAACAAATATTCGGTCTAGTGTTGACCAAATACATCAATGAATCGATCAATTGTCGATACAAAGTGGGGTTCACCAACTCAGAATCTGAAGCATGCAAATTCTTCTAGTTGGTGATCATAAGATTAGCCATAGGTTTACAACCCTCCATACGGAATCTCCTCAAGATATCACCTGCATACCCACCCTGGCCCACGAATATATGCCAAACCTCCAACCCCATATCAGTCATATCAAACTCTAAAACAAGATCTCTCTTGTAGTGCTAGATGAGTATATCCTCCCTTGTAATAAACAAATTACCCACATACAGAACCATAATGAGTGGATCGTCACCTACCATGATAAAGTATAGGTTCGGATCTGCATCACTCTTCTAGAAACCCATCTGCTGCAAGTAAGCATCTATCCTCTCGTACCATTCCCTTAGTGCTTGCTTCAGTCCATACAAAGCTTTCTTCAACCTACACACATGAGACTCCCTCCCATGCAACTCAAAGCCTTCAGGTTGCTCAATGTACACCTCCTCCAGTATAAACACCATTGAGAAAGGTGGTCTTAACATCCATCCCATCTAAAGCTACTATAGATATCACTTCTCTAATGGAAGTATAACGAGCAACCGATGCAAAGGTCTCCTCATAGTCAACTCCCTCTACCTGTGAGAACCCCTGCACCACAAATTGAGCTTTGAACTTCTCCATGCTACCATCTACAGCATGTTTCATCTTGTAGAGCCACCTAGAAGTCACCGCTGACTTCCCCTCGGGACATGGCACTACCTCCCAGACATCATTCTTCATGATAAAGGAATACTCCTCCACCATGCCATCCCTCTAGATTTGTTGATTGGCGACCTCATCAAAACTAGTTGGCTCTGTCTCCACAACATCTGCCACAAAGCCACCCAACCTCTCTGGTGGTCCGCTCTCCCTCACTAACCACTTGGGTCTCCCAACTGCCTCACAAGCATCCTTCAAGGTCTCCTGAAATCATCTTGGCTTCCTCTTCCTTACAGTAGTCTCCTATGGTGGTATGGGAAAATCCTCAACTGGTGCCTCTCCACCTAATGAGGAAGGCTCGACTATAACCAATGAGATCCTGAAATCTGAGATATTGTCCCTGATGAGCCTGCACCAGGTGATCCTGAACCAGGCTTGTACTTGGTGAACTTGTCACGCCTAATGAAGGTGAACCTATTGATCCTGATGTACCACCTGATGCACCTGAAACATGTAGTGTGCCCCCCTGCTAAGGAGTTTCTTGCTCTACCTAGTCAACCTCCCAAGACCTCCTCAAAGCCCTGTCCTCCTCAAATGTCACATCCTGCCTCAGGACAATCTTCCTTTGTGCAGGAAGATATATACGATAAGCTCTGTTAGTCTCATTATAACCCACTATGATACCCTTCTTTGCAATGGATTCCAACTTCGTTCTCTTCTCCTCAGGGACATGTGAATAAGTAAGGCACCCAAATATCCTAATGTGCCTAACTTTCGACTTCTTGTCGAAAAACACCTCCTCAAGAATCTTGCTCCCTGAGACTCTGTGTGGGCTCCTGTTCTACAAATATACAACAGTGTTAGATGCCTCGACCCACAAGAAGAAGGTAAACTCTAATCATGCAACATCACTTTAGCTACACCCACAATGGTCCTCTTCTTCCTCCCTGCCACTGCATTCTACTGGGGGTTATAAGGCACAATGAGCTCCCTCTTGATGCCAACATTCCCACAAAACTCCCTCATCTCGGTGTAGGTATACTCACCCCCATTGTCTGATCTCAACACCTTGATTTTCATCCCTATTTAGTTCTCCAAAAGAGCCTTGAACTCTTGGAATCTCTGGAAGACCTCATCCTTGGTCTTCAGGAAGTAAATCTAAGTCTTCCTGGAGTGATCATCAATGAAGGTCACATCATACTCATATCCACCCAATAAAACATGGGACATAGGACCACATACGTCAGAATGAATCAAATCAAGGATACATGCAGCTCTGTTGTCACTGCTCTGGAAAGGTGTCTTGGTGTACTTTCCTAAAGCACACACACACACCCAACACACATCATGATGCTCTGTGTTGAAGTTAAACAACCCTGTAACCATCTCACTCAACATCCTAAAAGCTACATGGTGCAAGTGGGCCATCCTCTTGTGCCATAGCTCAGATAACTCATTGTTATTGGCCTACGCTCCATAGCTCTAAGAGGTTGAAACATAACGTTGTATAGTCTCCCACTACGAGCTCCAATCACGAGCAGACTCGATAATGATCCTCTAGGATATATCACTTGTCCCTTTCGGAACAGTACCTCAAACCCCATGTCCTCCAAGCTAGAGACTAATATAACACTCTTCTTCAAACCTGGAACATAAAGAACATCTGTCACCTTCAGAAGAGATAATGACTCAATCTGAAATGAAACTGTCCACACTCCTACCGCTTTGATTTTAGAGTTGTCTCCAAGCACAACCTCCAAGTCAACATCATCCTCTAAAAGGCACGAGAAGATGCTCCAAGTCAACATCATCCTCTAAAGGATGCTCCACTGTCAATGAACCATGCACGGGAAGATGTACATGAGTGGCTAAACTCACCACCAAAGCACACTCTGAATCAAATATAGCCACAAAATCATCCACATCAGCTGAAGTTGTGATTGTTGTTACTTTTTAGCCTTCTTGTTGGGACATTGAACAACATAGAGACCCATCTTCCCACATGCAAAGCATTTCACTTTGCTTGTGTCTTTCTCCTTAGCCTTATGCTTCCCCTTCTGCTTTGCTCCACTAGAAGCCCCTTCTTCAACTTCTTCTTCATGCCCTTTGTCGCAAGAGTAACATTATTTTCTTCAACTCCCCCACCACTCTTGTTGCCGCTGATGAAAAAAGTAAGTGCCAAGGAAATGAAAAGGAGAGGAGCCTTAAGATCCAAGCTTAGTCCGGTCAAATTGAAATTGTATGGTTACTAAACAAGTTAATCAACCCCTCTATTTCCTATATGATCCAACCACCATGCTCATATTTCGCGATTTTGTTAATGATTCTGCAACCCACGTAAGGGATCATAGCTCAAGGGGTAAGGACTCCTCTTGATCTCCTCCTGGATGAAATCGTCCCACATCCTCCTCTAAACAGGAAAGTGATCTCTGGCCACCAAGCCATGGATAAAACCATCCCACTTCTCGATAAACCCATCTAAGGCAATCCTAACCAACTGTTCATCTGGAACAACCTCTCCAACTGCAGCTAACTCATCCTTCACCTGTGAGACCCTGGTGAGGTAAGAGGTGACACTGTTGGTCTTGGTCATCTTGGTGTTGCGTAGCTTTGGTCTCAACACCATCTTCTTGTTCTCATTAGAACTTTGGTGTAAAGGGACCAAGGACTCCCACATCTAATAGGCATATCTCATCCCTGAAACGTGCGGGAATAAATGGTCCTTGATGGCATCTAGAAGGATCCTCTTTGCCTTCACATTCTTCTTGTAGAACTCCACCAACTGAGCTGGATCAGTGGGTGCTTGAATAGCTGCTTCAACAACATCCCATACTTCAACTTCCTCCAGTAAAAGCATGCTTCTGTACTTCCATGGGCCAAAGTTTTCATCCCCTGCCAATCTATCCTCTACTCTCAACCCTGTTGCCATGACCCCACAACCAACAATGTGGAGCAAATATTTGAGCTAGAACCTTCCTCCCTTTGAACTGTTGAAGTCTTTAGGTTTTTGGCTAAGTTTCAAAGGTTTTGGTTCACTGTTTCCATAATTTAATGCTTGCTGCCCTCTTTATCAGCTGAATGAAAATGGAGATTTGAGCCTCAACTTGGCTCTAATACCATGTACAAATTTAATGATCTGCACCCTTGACCCAGTTTACAATTTTGCATGTGTTTCTTTAGGCCCAACCCACATGTTTTGACATGCTGATGTAAATTTCAGAATGCATTTTATTCCAAACATAAAGAGTGCTTCTACTCTTTTTCACTTTCCTAGCAGCTGATAATTAACACAAAAATAAATGCAAACATTCAACACATAAGAGACACTTGTTTTTGGTCAAGCTGACTCCAGAAAAACCCCACAGCCTCTTGGGGAAAACCAGTCTTCAAAGGAGGATTTTATTGCTTGAGAAAATTTAAATAAGTACATAAAAACCACAGTATTTATCTCCCTTTTGTTGTAGCATTAAATGCACACATTCTGAAATTTTGTGCCCACTAAAAAATCAGATTTACACTGAAATTTGTGCCCATACTTTTAGCATTAAATTTTCTGCCCAACTTCTTGAATTTTGTGCCCAGAAATTGCCTCGAATACAGCATTGAACATTGCCTCGATTTCTGTGACAAATGCTGATAGTGTTGCCTCAATTTTTGTGCCAAACTGCAGCAGAAAACTCCCTCAAAATTCATGCTACTTGTAGCAGCATGTCCCAAAATTTGTGCCTTGAATTTAGGGCCTGAACAGTGTTGTCTTCTCCCTTGAAATTCGTGTCTGCTGTCCTCGAATTTTGTGCTGAGTGGGGTTGTTGTTCTCCTCAATTTTTGTGCTGCTGCCTCCTTGAAATTCGTGCTGCAAGTACAGTCATGTCATAGGAATTTGAGCCCCTTTCTCCAACTACAATCTCCTCCTCTCCTAGAAGTTTTCTCCTTGGTTCTCTTCTCCTCTTGCTCTCTCTCTCTCAAGTATGAAGTGAAGAATGAGTCTCCACTTTCCTCTTTTGGAAATTGCCTAGAAAACAGCGTTGAACATTGCCTCGATTTCTGTGACAAATGCTGATAGTGTTGCCTTCATTTTTGTGCCAAACTGCAGCAGAAACCTCCCTTGAAACTCATGCTACTTGTAGCAGCATGTCCCGAAATTTGTGCCTTGAATTTAGGGCCTGAACAGTGTTGCCTTCTCCCTTGAAATTTGTGTCTGCTGTCCTCAAATTTCGTGCTGAGTGGGGTTGATGTTCTCCTCAATTTTCGTGCTGCTGCCTCCTTGAAATTCCTGCTGCAAGTACAGCAATGTCATAGGAATTTAAGCCCCTTTCTCCAACTACAATCTCCTCCTCTCCTAGAAGTTCTCCTTGGTTCTCTTCTCCTCATGCTCTCTCTCTCTCAAGTATGAAGTGAAGAATGACTCTCCACTTTCCTCTTTTGTCTCCTTGGAAATGATTGAATACCTAAACCTAGGATCCAATGGTTGAGATTTGATCCTCAAATCTCAAGATGTATGGTTGAGATCAATTATACCAAATAACCCCCCTCATACATTGGCCCCATCACTTAATAGTCTCCTAAGTTGTGTACCTTTTTAATTTCTCTCATAAAGCAATTTTTTCACATCACTTTAATATTAGAAAAGTACACTATGTACTTTTAGCATAAGGTCACTTTATAAAGTACAAATGACTTTAATATTAGAAAAAGTACATGGTACAACACTTCTAAGTACCTTTTCCACCCATGACATTAATATAAGATTTGATCCTCAAATCTCAAGATGTATGGTTGAGATCAATTATCCCAAATAACCCCCCTCATACATTGGCCCCATCACTTAATGGTCTCCTAAGTTGTGTACCTTTTTAATTTCTCTCATAAAGCGATTTTTTCACATCACTTTAATATTAGAAAAGTACACTATGTACTTTTAGCATAAAGTCAATTTATAAAGTACAAATGACTTTAATATTAGAAAAAGTACATGGTACAACACTTCTAAGTACCTTTTCCACGCATGACATTAATATAACTCATTAATGTCATTGACACAAAAGTAATTAATGTGCTCACTAGGCTATAAAAGGGATAAAAGCCTAGTAACACCTCTCCTTGGTACTATTTTCAACACTCCCTCTTACCGAGGAAGGTGTTGCTCACCACTCCCATCCTGTCTCTGAAAAAATAAATGCTTGCCCCTTGGCAATGATTTGGTGAGAATGTTTGCTACCTGTTCATAAGTGGGATATATACTCAGGCTTCACAGCCCCTCGCTGAACCCAGTCTTTGATGAAGTGGTATTTGATCTCTATATGCTTTGACTTGTCATGAAATACTTGATTCTCAGATAGTTTGATACAACTCTAATTATCATGGTAAATCGTAGTTGGTCTCAACATTTGACCAAATAAACCAAAAAGCATCATGTGAAGTCACAATGCCTTGCACCCTGCCTGACCAGCTGCCATATACTCTGCCTTTGCACTACTCAATGTTACTAACGTTTGTATCCTATCAAACCATGACACAACTATTGATCCCAATGAGAAACAACACCCGGAAGTACTCTTTTGATCACTAGCACAACCAGCCCAATCTGAGTTAGTGCAACCAATCAATCCATTGTGCCCTGTAAGTACCTCAACACATGTTTTGTAGCCACCCAGTGTACTCTGCTGGGCTCCATCATAAACTGAATCAATGTGTTGCCTGCCAAACAAATATTCGGTCTAGTGTTGACCAAATACATCAATGAATCGATGAGTTGTTGATACAAAGTGGGGTTCACCAACTCGGAATCTGAAGCATGCAACTTCTTCCAGTTGGTGATCATAGGATTAGCCATAGGCTTGCAACCCTCCATACGGAATCTCCTTAAGATATCACCTGCATACCCACCCTGGCCCACGAAGATATGCCAATCCTCCTGCCAAACCTCCAACCCCATAAAATAATGCATCAACCCCATATCAGTCATATCAAACTCCAAAACAAGATCCCTCTTGTAGTGCTAGATGAGTATGTCCTCCCTTGTAATAAACAAATCACCCACATACAGAACTAGAATGAGTGGATACTGGATCATCACCTACCATGATAAAGTATAGGTTCGGATCTGCATCACTCTTCTAGAAACCCATCTGCTGCAAGTAAGCATCTCTCCTCTCGTACCATTCCCTTAGTGTCTACTTCAATCCATACAAAGCTTTCTTCAACCTACACACATGAGACTCCCTCCCATGCAACTCAATGCTCTCAGGCTGCTCAATGTACACCTCCTCCAGTATAACACTATAGAGAAAGGTGGTCTTAACATCCATCCCATCTCAACTACTATAGGTATCACTTCTCTAATGGAAGTATAACGAGCAACCAATGCAAAGGTCTCCTCATAGTCAACTCCCTCTACCCATGAGATCCCCCGCACCACAAATTGAGCTTTGAACTTCTCCATGCTACCATCCATAGCATGTTTGTTGTAGAGCCACCTTGAAGTCACCACTGGCTTCCCCTCAAGACATGGCACTACCTCTCAGACATCATTCTTCATGATAGAGGCATACTCCTCCACCATAGCATCCCTCTAGATTTGCTGACTGGCAACCTCATCAAAACTAGTTGGCTCTGTCTCCACAACATCTGCCACAAAGCCACCCAACCTCTATGGTGGTCTGCTCTCCCTCACTAACCAACTTGGGTCTCCCAACTGCCTCCTAAGCCTCCTTCAAGGTCTCCTGAAGCCATCTTGGCTTCCTCTTCCCTGCAGTAGTCTCCTATGGTGGTATGGGAAAATCCTCAACTAGTGCCTCTCTACCTAATGAAGAAGGCTTAGCTATAACCAATGGAGATCCTGAAATCTGAGATATTGTGCCTGATGAGCCTGCACTAGGTGATCCTGAACCAGGCTTGTACTCAGTGAACTTGTCACGCTTAATGAAGGTGAACCTATTGATGGCTCGATCTTTGTAAAAAAATTAAAAATACATTAAATAATAGTTTTTTTAATAAAAAAACAGAATTTTAAGGACTTTCATTCATGTTTCCAAACACAAAGCATTAGAATATAGAGAGAAGACAACATATGATCAAAGTAGGCTCATGAATATATCCATTATATCAAAATGGCACCCAGTGCACTGTCCAACACACGTAATATATAGAGATCAGAACAAAAACACATGACCAAGGAGGCTCTAAATGGCCTCTACAACAAAACATCACTAGTCACTACTGCTAAACAAGGCAAGATCATCTGGCTCAGACTCTGAATCAAAGTCATACGAGGAAACCCATGGCTCCTCCTCACTATTGCTCCAAAAACCAACTCCAACTTTTCACAAACTCCTCACAAATGCTCACACAAATGCATGAAGATAGCTATGAGTAAATGTGAGGGGGTTGGGTCACTTTTATAGGCTTGGGAGAGGGATAGAGGCATTAAGAAAAAGAAAAAAACCAAAAAAAATTGAGTTTGAAGTCCGAGTTGCCGCCTTTTTTCCCCACGAAGTAGCTCGGTCAATTTAAGACAGGTTGGGTCGAACCGACCGAATCAATGTGTGGCTCGACCGATTCGGTAACAGATCGGGCACCAAAGTGGTTTTTGTACCGAGCCGACCCAGGCAGGGGTCCGACTCGGTTGGTTCAGCCAGTTTTTAAAACAATGGTTTGGAGTTGTTTAGTTGAGTTGGGGGCCAAGTCATCGGGTTCGGAGAATTTTATCCTCGTGGTTCGAAATTCGCCGAACCTGAAACAATTTCGAACAAATTCGATTAAGTTCGACGAATTTAATGCCAAACTCAAACACATTTTTTTTGTCGAATTTAATGTCGAACATAAAGGCAAACTCCAATGATTTTTTTTAAAAAATAGGTTAAAAATCAAATAGGTTCAGTTTTGTTCGAACTTTGGGTTACATTTTTTGGTTACTTTGAAAATTGACATGCTTATTTATTTATGTGCATCATTTTTCTTTTTTAGCCTACTTAAAATTGATTTTTTTTAGTATATATACATAATATTTTCAAATTTCTATATGTCGAATTTTACACCGAACTTTATCAACAAAATTTTAGGTGCCAAACTTTATTCGAATTTCAAGGCCATCGAACTCGAACTCGAACACGAACACGAACATGGTGAGTTAGGTTGGGGGTGTTGATCCCAATGCAGATCTGGTTGTTGAACCTATAGTTGAAGGAAGTGAACCACCAAGACCGAGCACAACACATGGTGACTCGTGAGGGAAGCAATAGTTGTGCAACTTGGTGAACTCATGCTTCTAGTTCTGCTAGGCCTAGTGTTGTTGCTCATGCTACTACTAGTATTGTTATTGGGGCTAGAGAGGATTGTTATTGGGGCTAGAGAGGAGTTTAAGGAGTCCTCAAACTCTGAGCTAGATGATGCTTGTGTAGCTCGTGGTGACCGTGTGTAGTATTGGTGATGAGTTAGATGAGTGATCAGATTGATCGGTGATTTGTAGTAGGCTAATGGCCTAGTAGCTTGAGTTGTAGAATTGTTTTCAAACTTTGGAGGCCAATTAGAGTGTAGTTGTAGCATTGTTTTTGGACTTTAAAGGCCATTTAAAGCCTCATTGGTAATGTATTTTATCTATTTCAAAGATAAGTTGGGAGTTGTACAAAATCCCTTCCACAGTAAGAGGCAGTGTTGAAAATGTAGTGATGGAAGGTCTTCTGGCTTGTGCCTTAGCCAGTGAAGACCACGAATTTGCCTTTCTCTTGCATGAGTGTGAGTTCATGAGATAGACTTTAATTACAATGAGTTAGATAAACTTTAATTACGATGAGTTGAAGTCCAATTTACTGGAATGGTCATCACGTTTTCATGCATAGTGTTGGAGCTTCAATTAAGCGAAGTCTTCTTCAATTAGACTACACATAGTTTTAAAAACCAGTTCGGTCAAACTGAAAATCTGTCAAACCGATCAGTTAGACCCCAAAGATATCAAACCGACCCAACAAATCCAATTTGTTGGTTGGTTGAGACCGATTGGGTACCAAATCAGTCGATTTTGGTAACGAACCAATCGTTTTGGTACCTAACCAATCCTAATCAGCCAGTTTGGTATCTAGCCAGTTCTAACTAGTTAATTTTGTAAAAAAACATCCAATTAGGAAGCCACATGGTTAGGCATGTTAATGGGATTCACAAGTGGGGCTTTTGGAGGTGGTTTTTAGCAAACCATGGTACGTTCCCTCCTAAATTTGGGCCCTTAAGCTTTATAAAAGGATGCCTAAGCACATATTTGCCTTACACATTCAATTTCTAGTGTTTGTGAGCATATGAGAGCTTGGACAATTATGCAACAACATTGAGTTTTGGAGCAATAGCAATAAGTTTGGAGGTTCATTGTCATCTTTGAGCTAGTTTGGAGCAATGTTTTAAAACTCTGACTCGAGTTCAGAACCTGCTAAGCGTCGACTCTGATTTCGACTCCGACTTCGACTCGGCCTAATTGATTTCAATGACTTGATTTTTGTAAAAAAATTAAAAAATATATTAAATAATTATTTTTTATATTACCAAAAAACAAAAAAACATTATTTTGAAGATTTTCATTCATGTTTCCAAACACAAAGCATTAGAATATAGAGAGAAGACAACATGTGATCAAAGTAGGCTCATGAATATATACATTAAATCAAAATGGCACCCAATGCACAATCCATTACATGTAATATAACAAAAACACATAACAAAGAAGGCTCTAAATGGCCTCTACAACAAAACATAACTAGTCAATACTACTAAACAAGGCAAGATCATCTGGCTCAAACTCTGAATCAAAGTCATACGAGGAAACCCATGGCTCCTCCTCACTATTGCTCCAAAAACCAACTCCAACTCTTCACAAACTCCTCACAAATGCTCACACAAATGCAGTGACATAGTTATGAGTAAATTTGAGGGGGGTGGATCACTTTTATAGGCTTGGGAGAGGGGTAGAGGCATCAAGAAAAAAAACCAAAAAAAATTGAGTTTGAAGTCTAATCTGTCGCCTTTTTTTCCCTGTGGACTAGCTCAGTCGATTTAAGATGGGCTCGATCGACCTGGCCAAATCGGTGTGTGGCTCGGCCAGTTCAGTAACGGGCCTGCCACCAAACTGGTTTTTGTACCGAACTGACCCAAGCAGGGGTCTGACTCAGTCGGTTCGGCTGGTTTTTAAAACACTGGTTTGGAGTTGTCTAGTTGAGTTGGGGTTGTTGATCCCAAAGCAAATTTGGTTGTTGAACCAGGAATTGAAGGAAGTGAACCACCAAGACCGAGCACAACACATGGTGACTCGTGAGGGAAGTAGTAGTCGTGCAGCTTGGCGAACTCGTGCTTCTAGTTCTGATAGGCCTAGTGTTGTTGCTCATGCTACTACTAGTAATGTTATTGGGGCTAGAGAGGAATTTGAGGAGTCCTCAAACTATGAGCTAGATGATGCTTGTGTAGCTCCTAGTGATGATCCCATGTGTAGTAGTGGTGATGAGTTAGATGAGTGATCATGTTGATTGGTGATTTGTAGTAAGGCTAATGGACTAGTAGCTTGAGTTGTAGCATTGTTTTCAAACTCGGAGGTCAATTAGAGCCTAGTTGTAGCATTGTAGTATTGTTATTGGGGCTAGAGAGGAGCTTAAGGAGTCCTCAAACTATGAGCTAGATGATGCTTGTGTAGCTCCTGGTGATGATCCCATGTGTAGTAGTGCTGATGAGTTAGATGAGTGATCATGTTGATCGGTGATTTGTAGTAAGGCTAATGGACTAGTAGCTTGAGTTGTAGCATTGTTTTCAAACTTGGACGCCATTTAAAGCCTCCTTGGTTATGCATTTTGTCAATGATATTATTGATATGTATTGCACTCGGTGGCATTTTGATATATGCACCCTTACATGGTATATAGATGAGAAGACTTTCCATATTTTGTCTCTTTACAAAATCCAATGAAGTTGGAACAATTCTCAAAATTTCTGAAATAATTAATGGTAATGTTAAAAAATTAAGTAGCAGTGATAGATTTAGCATTACCATTAATTGCATAGCATTAATAAGGCCCTAAAGGTTGAATATTATGTTGCCCCACTCATAAATTATTGCTTTCTTTTAAAAAAATTGCATTCCAAGGGTAAGGGCCCTTAGTCACATTGTACAAAACCCGCCGGTTTGGTGGCAAAAGGTCGGTGAGGTACTGAACTGAATTTTTTCAATCACTAGCAATGGTTCTGACCAGATTTTGCTTGAAAACGGTCGTACCAGCCAGTTCAGTCCAGTTCTTATAACATTGCTTAGCATTGTAATTGAAGAAGACAAGGGCTATTTTACTGCTAAAATAAGGGATTTCAGTTGTGGTTTATGCATAATAAAATTTTCCTAGAGGGTTCAAACTTAACAAGACAGTATCTTTTTCTCTTGGATTGCCTAGGAAATTGGTGCAATAAGAATTGAAATATTGTCCACTGCCACTGCTGTTTTATTTTGTATTTCATAACAGCCCTGAGGCGAATAAAAGCCAAACATGATAACCAATTACAAAAATAACTCAAAAATAACTTGTTGGAATCAAATAAAAGAATCCTGCTGAATAAATAAATAAATATGTTATAGCTGCATATCTGAAAGGTGTCCCGGTCATTGCCCACTTCAAAAGATGATAAAAATTCAAATCGCCTTTAGGGAAATTTTATCAACTTCGGTATGTTTAGAGCCAATGAATTTCTCATTCAATCTTGCTAAAAATAAAAATAAAAATTATATACATCGTGACCTAAAATCACGGTTTCGGGTTATTGACAACCATCATGGCCTAAAATTGCGGTTTAGGATTATTGACAACCATCATAGCCTAAAAGTAGGGTTTAGGATATATAGGCATAAATAAAGACCTAAGTTTAGGGTTAGGGTTATATACTTTATGCAGAATCGGATTTGAGGGCAAACCCTGATTTGCCCCTCCGAACCCTCCATGCCAATACAACTCTCTTTGAGAAACCCCAAATCCAAAACTCCGAAAACCCTAGACCAGCTGCAGTATACAGCAAATCAAATGCAATCACCGAGAAAATATAAAACAAAAATCATCTGACCTCGATAACCGAAAAACCTACAGTGGCGGTCTTCAAGAGCTCAAAATGCTTGTTGCATCTACAGAGCAAATACTCGATGTAGGTGAAATCCTTTTTATCTACGAACTTTCCATTTTTTCTGAACTCTGCCGACACAATTTGCTCTACTCTGCATCGCTCGGGGAAATCTTTGGATCGGGCTGCTCGCAAGAATCCACTGTATAAACTCCAAACCTGGCTTGGCATTCCAGAGAGCCTTTGCGCAGGCGCCATCGATGACAGATTCTATAAATTAGGTGGCCAAGGGTAGCAGCTCTGTAAAACCAGCCACGTACCAAGATTTCATTAAAGCCGAGAGAAGCATTGGGATACCTACCGAGTTCTCAACGAGGCATTGGATACGATATACTTTATGAGCTCAATAGTTAAATACACATAATGTCGGTTCTAATTCATTGGTTTAGTTGTTTCATTTATTATTTTGTAATGTATTTTTTTAAGCTTTATTAGTCAAAAACAAAAACAAAAATATTATTAAACGATATCATATTATATTTATTAAACAATATTATTATTTTAATTATTATTTGATAAAGGTTTAATTTTTTTAAGATTTTTATATTTTAGTTAAATTTTATTTATTAAACTTTGAATTAGGGTGTTTATACAGAAGAGGGATACATTAATCGCCTCGTGATTAATGTGTCTAAAGCATTCACTATGAGGGAATGACAACACCTCGGGCTTACCCCTTTGTCTGTCCATAATCTGAGAGTTCGTGATGGTGGCAAGCTCCTCTCGACTCAGCATTTATGGCCCATCAAGTTTTGGTACACACACCCACTAATGGCAGTAATGGCATGCCTGTAGAGAATATTAAGAATGTCAGAAGCATAGGCAAGAGAAGGTAGAAACATTAGTCACAACATCCCTTTGCAATCATTATGGTGAGGGAGTGTGGCAGACATCAATGGGGAAGCAGAGGCAGAGGCAGGTTGTCTCTCTCTCCCTCGCACATCTAGGGCATTGAATAATTTGATGATAACATCCCTCATTGCTATTGACGCCTAGTTGCAAACCTAGAGTCCCAAGAGATGGGCATCATCGACGATAACACGTGGTCTCTTTGTAATTTGTTGGGTCGCCACCTCATAAACCAGGAAGATGCTACTATGGTGTTGGAGGGATGTGTTTGGGACCTATACTTTCACATTTGTCTTACCAGGCTAGTTTGTGAGCCATCATTGGTGTGTTAGGGCTTCAACTCTAGCATATTTCCTCGTCTGCAAATAGCTCCTCTTCACAAAGCCTATGGACTCTACCCCGTAAGATACCAAGCCTTATAAGCAACATATGCGTCACACTTAGGGCCAATCCTCATCCAAGCCTCAGCAACATCGCAGTACCATAGAGAAAAATCCTATGGATCTTGTAACATCTAGCAGAAAGGAAGCTCATACGAGTGTCCCAAGCGACATCACCCATCCTCCACCTACAATGCACCAACCACTAGCTAGGCACTCTCTCCCTGTAATGTATCATCTACCAGTTGGGAAACCTATGCCAACTAAGCACCCTCCACCCGATGATGAAGACTACTACAAACCAATGCTAGTGAAATGTGAAGATCCTCCTAAGCTCAAGGATGGCAAGGGTTATAGGAAGTAGCACTTTGAATTGCTTAGGCTTCCATTGTGACTAAGGTCATTTTGAGGCTTTTGTCCTTCTATTGTTGTTTTGATGATATAAATTATTAAAGTGGTCATATGATTTCCATCACAATAGCAGATGGTCATGCCTGCCACAGTTCTGTGACAACCAGCCTATTTTGCTTATGGCACAATCTTGGATATGGTTGGTCAAATCCCTCAAAGCATGTAATCTTTGTACATTTTCTACAATATAAAGAAAAGTATAGTGAACCACTTAACAAAGAGAATTTAATTAGATTCACGTAAAATTTAAGCATTTTTTTATCTTATAAGTTTGTCAACTATCTTAGGGAAGTAATGGAACTGAAGATGTGGGAGTGAGTAGCTAAGAAATTATCGTGGTTGTTGTTCATCTCCTTTATGCTTAGAATTTTTATTGTAGATTGGGGTTTCATTTCTGGTTGGGTGCAGATTTTTCTAGTTTTCATGATAGCTTTGGATTTTTTTCCATTGAATCAGGGTTTGTCTTGATTTTCAGCTGGCTTAATTTACTATTAGCTCGGCAATTATTTTCTTCTTCCATGTGTTCCCAATTCATTGGAGTTTTTCTTGTTATCGAACTATGATCTAGTGGTGTTTCTCTAGTTCTTCAGTGACTAAGACTATTGCTTGTTCAATGGGTCTCCAAAGTAGATTTGTTGAAAAGGCTAAATCAATTCTCTTTCTTGATTAATACATTGAAGGAAAGAGGATTAATTGGTAAGTATATTAGCCCTTGCCCTAGCTATAATTATGTTTTAGAATAGGTCTCTATTAATTGGGTAAATCATGAGCCTCTCGATATATTCTGTCATGCAAGTAGTTATTATACTTTTCTTTTTTTTTAAACGAGGATAGAAATCAAATCTACAAATATTGACCTTTATACACGAACACTGGAGGAATGTTTCGCACCCACTGGTCTCTAGATTTCAACCCCTTGATGGAAATTTCTTGTGCACTTGCTTGGATTAGATGCCTTGTATTCCCCTTCATTGCTACGGTGAAGGTAATTTCAAGGCTATAGGATATAAATTGGGTTGATTTATTTCTACTGGTGTAGATAAAGACATTAACTTCTCTTATGCCATAATTTACGTTGAAATGGATTTTTCAAAAGGTCTTTATTCATCTTAACTTGGATAGTTGGTCCCATCTTCAGATCCTATATTATGAATAGGTTCCCTTTAAATGTAATTCTTGCCATGAGTATGGGCACTTTGCAAAAAGTTATCTTAAGGCTCCAACTTATCATCATTTGTTGTCTTCTCATAATAATGATGAAAAAGGAACATTCAAACTAGTTACAAGAAAACACAAAAAGCAATTGAGTAAGAGGCAGCATGTGAGCAAGCATGAATCTCATCAGCATCCTCCCTCCAATAATAGATATGAAGTTTTGAATTCTTGAGTGGCAGAAGTTATCGGTGATGAGGCCCAAGTTGACAAATCATTCTTAGATTAAGTGTCTCCAAATAATATTAATTCATTTGTTGAGGAAAAATATACATCCAAGGATACTCTCAAAATCCCTCTTACAAAAAAAGAAGAAGAATAATTTGGAACGGAGGATGAGGAGGAAATCAAACCCCACTGTTCTCCTTCCTATTCAAATGTGCTAAAAAATAATAAGTGCTAAAGAGTTTTTTTTTTTTTTTACCCGGTGGAAAAAAATATTTATTTTTATATAAAAAAATAATAAATCGGCCTCTTAACGAGGTTATACATTGCTTCCTGAGTTGTTGGTTTTTCTGTCATGAGTTATCTATGCATCCTTTATGGATCAAAAAAATTTAAGATTCCTAAAACTAAGTTTCGTGCTTCCTGTATAATTTTACTGTGACTGATAGCCTTGAGAGCGATGACGAGAATCCCTTAGATTATGCCGGCTGGGCGGCTCCTTGCTGCTGGACTATTCGATCTTCCAGCTGTGAAAATTCCATCATCAAAACGAAAACGATTAAGTAGACACGTCAACTAATCTGAGGTGCATCATCTGTAAAATCAGAGCAGATGGATTTCTTCACGCATGGAGGAGATATCCACTACTTTCAGAGTTCTGCGAGGAAGTGTAAGAGCAGATTTTGAGAGACCGCCTGCTTCCATATGTAATTCCTGATACACATGTGTAAAAGAGAGGAAGTGGAAGCCTTGTGATAATGAATGAATGTTTCGAAGGAGAGCTTGGAGATGTGGAGAGTGGACATGTGATCTTTGAAGAGGCCAGTCAATAACCATTTTGGAATCTTCGAAGCATTGCAATGTTGAGATGTCTTTAGATCTTGCCACTTGAAGAACTGCCCAAAGCGCTGCAAGCTCCGCTTTGCTATTTGAAATGTGGCCTAGGCATAACTGAATGTGAATTTTAGAATTATGCGGAAAATGAATAACAGCCCCTGCTCCTATCAATGGAGGGGAACCTTGAGAAGCACTGTCGAAGAAAGCCCATGCCACATTCTGATTGATCACCGGAGGGATAATAGACCGAGGATTGTGGGATTTTGGTATGACTTTGTGTGCCGAAGCCCACTACACGATAACAACGGCTGTCATTTCTTCAGGAATAAATTTCTCACTGAAGATAGCCAAATTGCGTGCCCACCAAATTCTGTAAGAAAATAAGGAGGGGAAAGCGGAATAGGAGCTTACCCTTGGATCGTTCCATCAATGATTAAGCCTAGCTTCAAAGGTGTCAATAGGAGACAAGCGATGAGCATTGAGACGATGAAGAACGGTTCCATACAATATCTGCATAAGAGCAAGAGAAGAGGATGTGTGAAACAGATTCGGCTTCATTCCTGCAGAGGTAGCAAAGGCTTGGACCTATCCAACCCCACCTCTGAAGATTATCCCAAGTTAACAACCAGTTTTTAAGGGAGAGCCATAAGGCTAACTTGGCTTTGTTTGGACTAGGGGGTTTCCAAAGGGGTTTGGACCAAAACAGAGGTTCAGAGGGATGCATTTCTTCATATATATATATATATATATATATATATTTATTTATATTTATTTTTTGTTTTTTATTTTTATGAGATGAGCACTTTTTCTTTATTTTTATTTTAATAAATGACAAATTACTAAGGAATTGAATTTGTAATATATTATTATAATAATTTTAAATTTTATTGTCAACATAACCTTGTATACTGAAGAAGGAGGGACCTAGTCAACCTCTTCTCCCTTCACAGTGGGAAGCTAAAAAGCAACGCCTAGCCATGAGGCTAGGCCAATTATCAAAAACCACCCTAGGACAAGTGACATGACAATGGAAAGTATAAAACAAAATGACATAGAGAGGGGTGGGAGCCATGGTCGAATAGGAGAGAAACCAAATGAAGGGACCATGGAAAATAAAGGTAAAAACGAGAAGAAAAACTAGGAAGATAATAGTCCAAAAGGGGAGGGCATGTGGAAATGAAGACTACATTGAGGCTTAAAAATCAACTCAGAATCCCATGTAATAAATCCCCACCAAGAATAGCAAGCCCACAGAGGGAAAATAAAACAAAAATTCCAAGAAAACACTAATATCATCACATACATGATTGAAGAGAACTTCAAGATGGAAAGGAAGAAAATTGTGAACTTGTGACTCCCTCTTTGTAGTTGTAGTGCACCCAAGTGGCATGTTCTAGGTTGATTAACTATCATTTGAGAAGAACTACCAACCCTACATGTAAAGCTAGCTCCATCCACCAACTAGCATTAGTTCACCTAATTCCTAAACTTTCATTTCCCAAGAATGGTAATTCTATAAAGGACAACATAGAAGAAAATCCAAAATTCTTGAAAATTAAAAGATATCGTCCCCAAAGATTGTAACCATTCGAATCCGAGTACAACATCAACACCACCCATTGGAATGGAAAGCATTGGACTATTTAATACATATTCCCCATGGTTAACTTGATCTTATGGCACTTTCTATGAAAATTTATAGTTCCTCCATTTGCAACCATCACTTGACACTCTCGTGCTGGATATAGGAAGAAATTCAATTCCCCTGCTATCTTACAATGAATAAAATTATGGGTACTACATGAATCAATCAGCACTATTACCTTTTCTTCTTAATATATCCTTCTATCTCGAGAGTTTGAGGAGTGGTAATTCCTGCCAATGCATTACAATATATGGTTGGATTCATTTTTTTCCTTCTCTGGGGTTGGTTCTTAGTGTATATCCTCCTCTTTTGATGTTTCTTGTTCCTTTTTTTCCTCCTCTTCGCAATCTATGTAAAATAATTTATTCTCGACGCACTTATGACCTTTAGTGTATTTTCTATCACAACTATAATAAAGCCCTTTTGCTCTTTTTTCCTCCAATTTTCGTGGTGTCAACCTTGTAGGTTGTGGATGGCTAGGAGCAGCAACATTTCCATCTTTATAGTTGTGATTGGTAGACTTCCTTGTTGCCATAATTTTGCCTTAAACTTTTCTTTCCACCATGAATGCCTTTTCCAATGAATCAAGTTCCCAAAGGTGAACCTTGTGTTGGATTTTATCCTTTAAAGTCCCTATGAAGACATCAATCCTATGTTCCTCTCGAATATTATTTACCATTATCTTCAATTTTTTGAAGTCCTCGATGTTCTCCATAATTGAACCCTTTGTTTGAGATTTACCAATTGGCTAAAGAAGGTGTTGCTCTTTGTATCCTCATAATGTGCTATCATTTCCTTTGTAAAAATTGACCAAGTGACAAGAGGTTTATGAGAATAAAGTCATTGATACCATACAAACTGATTTTATTCTAAATATAAAGTTTCGTACCTTTTGTGTGTGTTGCACACAATGGAGCTCAAAGTATTACTCCATTTATAGTATCCATGTTATCGGATCCTTGCCATCAAACTTCCTCATATCGATCTTTGGAACGTGGTGGGTCTTAAATCCAACATTAGATTCTATGAAATCATGATTAACATTTATTTTGTTCTCATCATGAGTTTCATCTACTACCCTTTCGCCACTAGGAATCATTTCTTGTAGCAACTTTGTCAAACCTTCCTTCAAACCTTCCATGTCTGCTTTTAGACCATTCTTCATGTCTTCCATGTTGCCTTTCATTTTTTCTTCTATACCATTGATCTTAGCTTCCATGCCATCCATGCCATTCTTCAAACCATCTATCTTAGCTTCCATGTCTCTCTTCAAACCATCCATCTTAGCTACCATTTAATTTTTGGTTGCTTTTTGTCAGAGTGAAATTTGTTGCCCTTGGTCTCGTAATTTTGATATATCATGTTGCACTTCTTCCTCTTCGTGCATCATAGTAGAGCTTTCTGAGGGCTTAATGGGTGTGGAATTATTTTTGGGAGGCATTATAGAACCCAATATTGATATCAATGCTTCAATATGCCCTTTGGAATCACTCCAAACTGATTTTTTAAAACAAAAGTTATACAATTTATTTAAAAAAACACACATTTTTCTTGCTTTTGAGGAGATCGATATTGAAACTAATGTACCTAGGTGATTTAGGATCCCCAAGATTTGAACTTCTGTCCTGTAATAGCCTTCTTAATCTTTTTTCCAATGCCACAGGTCAGACCTAATTTGGATTCTTCAAGACAAAGTTATCCATGATCTCCCACAATGACCTAATTATGGACTCGTTCAGTATAACAAACTTGTACAATGTGCCATGTGTCACTTTTTCGACCTTCGGCCCTAAAATCGATACACAAGAAACTATAGTTTGTGCACTTTCAAACACTTTTTACATAATTATAATCCGATGTCAGAAACGAAATTTATGACGGTTTTCCCTTGGTCACCTGTTTGAGATGAAATTTTGGAGCCTACAAAAACCATAACTTCCACATATCATATCTTTGAAAATATTGTGAACCAAGGTCTATATTTTTTACACGAATTTCATCAATATTTTAGATCCATGTGGTAAATATTTCAGCTTTTGAAGCCTCGTATAAAAAAGTTATGGCGAAAATGCCAAGATGACCTGTTTGAAGAAGCGAAACCCTAGAATCCCAAGCTCTAGCACCAAATGTTATGCAACGAACTCACAAAATAGAAGAAAATATAGATCGGAGACTTAGAAATTAGTCTCTTCGAGGAGGAAACCTCCTTTACATCACATAAATGAACAATTCTTCAATGATTCAAATAATAAAAACCTACTTTATATACATAGGAGTCCAAGGGGTCCCAACATAATATCAACCTACATAACAATAATAATGTAAGGAAACAACAATAACAATAGTGGGCTTTTATGGAGCACAATGAAAACACTATGGGGACTACATGGGCAAAAAAATAATAATAAGGGAGCTACACTAACAATCAAAATAAGGGGATACACTAGTATTATGGGGACCTAACAATTTCCACTAGATATGCACAAATGGAAACCCTAATGGAACTATATAAATTGTAGGTTGCATTTCCTTGTCAACCTTCGCCTAATCAGTTTCATCATACGTCATTGTTTGTCCAAATTCATTAATGATTACCACTCATTGGCACCTCAAATCTACATGCAGGATGGGTTTTCCTTCTCCAAACTCCCATGCATCTACAATCATCGCCTTCAACCTCTCCCACGCACAACACAAGTTATGTCGCAGTTGCAGGTGTACTATTAACCACACAAATTTGTCTATTTTCATTAATTGCTTCACACTCATTTCAATTAGTGGTGGCTGCCCCATCGTATGAGCACCCTCCTTAAGGGATGAATAATTTATAATTTATAATTAACACTATTATTTAAAATTTTAAATGAGAAAGCAAAATTAAATATTTTAATTTTAATCTATTAATATTTTAAAATAATATTTTATATCTTTACTTTTATTCTAACAATTAAAAAACTTTGTGTATTGCGCGATTAGGCTCTAAGGAAGCTTTGACAATTACTTTGCTCCTGATCTCTTGCTTCGATTGGTCCCCATGAACCCTCTAGAGTCCTCTACGAGGGGCCAACCCCCTCCTCCACCTGGTCCAGCTGCAATCACATTCTCATCTCTTATTTCATCTCTCAACCCAACCTGTGATTGCCCCTCTATTTCCAGGTTTGTTAAACAATTGGACTCCATATGTGATATTGATCAGACCCCAGCCATTCCTCGCAATGCAACTCTCTCCCTTACCTAGGAAGGATTGGTCAGGTAATTCACTGGTCTCTAGCCCTCTCCAAAATTTGTGTAAAAATGGAGAGCAAAAATGATCTCCAAAAATCAAAGGAAAAAGCCCAACTTGCTTTTGCAGAAGAGGATACTTCACCTTCTATTTTGAATCCAAGGAATATAAATACTTAATCTTCAGGAATGGACTGTATTCCATGTATTAAAGGGGTCTCTACTTGAATATATTGACCCCAAAATTTGATCTTGGACTTGACATCCCTAACGTTGTGTCAATTTGGGGTTTTCTCCCTCACCTCCCCCTCCACTGTTGGGGAGATGAATCAATAAGAACCACAAGGAACACAATCGAAAAATACATAGGTCAGAGTGAACCAAAGGATAACATGCATCCATGCACAAGGATCTACGTAGAATTCGATCTAGCCAGAGGACTTCCTGAAGCAGTGAAGCTTAAGGTTGATAACTGGACGTATATTCAGCAACTAGACTACAAACAACTACCTTCAAATGCAAGGTATGTCATGAATATGGCCACTTCACCAATAAATGTCCAAAACATTATGCATCTCAATTTTAAGAGGCCTGATATGAACAATGGGAAATAATCAGACGCAAAAATAACAAACCCAAAAAATATTCTAAATAACCCAATCCTTCACACCATCGCCATGCATCCTTTGCTACTTCTTCTTTAAATTCCAACCCCTTACCTCAATCTGGGGCCTCTATGCCCAACTTGTCTAATACCTTTAGGATTTTATCCAATGGACTCATTCTCGGGGAAAGGGAAAGCATCGAAATAACCTCATAACCAGTCAAGGAGAGTCAAGGGCTCTGCCACCCCTTTATAAGGTAAATAATGAATACGGTCTCCTGGAATTGCATGGGATTTGGGAATGTTACAAAAATAAATGCAATCAAAGATATGATAAGATAAAAAATCCCACATTCCTATTAACCTAGGAGACCAAAGCAAGCAAGGAAGAAATGACATCCATAATCAAGAAATTTGCCAAGGATTTCAAAGAGGTAACAATCAACGCGCAAGGTGCATCAAGAGGAATATGCATTCTGTGGAGTCACACAATTTTGGACATCCAAAATAACCACATAGATCAACACAGGATCAAGACAATTTTTCATAGCAAAGTAAGTGGAAATATTACAGAATCTACAACATCTACACCCATGTGCACTATAAAGACACATAGCAATGTTGGAACCCTCTAACAACCAAGAAAAAAGCATATGGTGGCCATTCTATTATACTTGGCGATGACTTCAACCTTGTTAGGAGCATTGAAGAAAAAAGAGGTGGTCTCTACCTCCATAATAAAAGTAGAGACAAGCTAGAAACTATTATGATTGATCACAACATTACAAATGTCAAATGAAAGAATGAAAAATTCACGTGGAGCAATAGACGAATAGGACTAGGAAACATCAAAGAAAGGTATTATCCATATGGACCTCATCATAGGAAATGACATTGTATCTTCCTAGATACTCTCTATAGTAGTATATGATCACAAGCCTATCAGTTTAAATTTGGATGAGAGAACAAATCTCGGCCCTCTTCCCTTCTGTTACAACCTCCCCTGGTTCACACACAGAGAAGTGAAGTAATTGATTTAATAGGCTTGACACACAAGAATAGATGGTTCACCGAGCTTTAACTAAGACAAAATTAAAGATTGTTAAATCCACTCACAAGAGCTGGGAAAAAAAAATCTATAGAGAACCAACATAGGAAAATAGTGGTTTCCAAAAAGATTTGATAGAAGTGCAAAAAAAATTGGAAAACGAGGAGATAGTAGAGCTCCAAGCAAAAGAGAAGGATCTATATTGGAAGACATAACAAATTAATATAAAATTAGAAGAGAAGTGGAGAATCAAATCTAGAATTTTATGGATCCGTTGATGATGTTGGATATTGCCAACATACAAGGGGGGTCTCCCCGATATGAAGTCTCAATTAGGCCTCACATCGTTTGGTGTAGGAGCCCTATCTGGAAATGTGGTATGACTGCCATATACTTAAAGATTTTCCTTAATCGTAGTTGTTAGCATGAGAGAGCAATATGTTGGGTGCAATACATGGTGGATTAATGGACCAACATTTAATTGTCGATCTGGGGGTTGATGGACTTCGAGGCGCAACATTGGAAATGTCATAGAAGGACTTTGGGAACCTGTAAAAAAAAAAAACCTTAGACTACCTACTCACACCTTGAGTTCCTGCACCTGTTCTAATCCAGCACTCAAAAGAAATCTTTATAAATGAAACCATAAACGCTTATCATGTAATCTACCAACAATTGTAACCAAACCCTAGTTATTGTTAATTGAAAGAGAAGTAAACCCTAACTAGCAACAATCAAAGAACAAACCCTAACTATTAATCAATCTGGAAAACATGAGCATTGGCCAAGTGAATGTAAAGACTGTATTTTCTCTTGCGCTCGATGTATATGAACGTTACAAGTGCATGTTCTCACAGATATAGGTTGTTGTTCAAATTACTAAATAGACATATTTCATAAATTGAATCGATTATAGTGATCAAATAACCATATAAATCCAAAGGAGCATACTTTTTTCTATATCAACCAATCATGAACCAAATTATAATTGTGGCCCACAACTATCTTAAACAAAAATTTCAAATCACTTTCCAGTTTTTAGGTAAATGAGGTTATTAATATAACAAGGTTCAAATCAGATACTTACAAATCAAATCCCGACACAATTCAGATTCAACAAAGTTATCAGTTCACTTAGGAATAACTGAAAGTCTTGCTATATTCCTTATAATCCCAGGTTAAATACAAGCAACAAATTTTCTAAGGTTTATAGGTTGGACGTGCTTTATGTGGTGGTAGGAGATTTTAGAAGTTTCAAGGATATCCATTCTTATATCAACAATACTTCAAAAATTATTGATCCAATTCACACTTTAAGATATTTTTGTAGCCATGCCTCATAAGACATCAGATCTATAATTAAATTATAACTTCCTCATCAAAGTGATACGAGATCGATAATCTTTCGAGCTTAGAACAAAGTAATTTAGAGTTTAGAATTATTTTAATCGATGATCCAATATATGTAATGGTTCATTGATTCACACAGTCAAATAAATAAAGTGTTTAAAAATAATATCACACTTATAATCCCGAGTTTCCAAATCCAAATACCAAGCGATCAAAATAAAAGTGCTAGAGTGCATATGGAGAAAACAGAGTTTAAGGAAATGACAAACATGAATTTATTAAGTTAAATAACCCACACAGTTGATATGCCAAGTTTGTAAATAAATACATACCAATCCAAGATCTACAAACCACACAAGAAATATACAACAAAGGGGTGTTGAGTTGGTTTCGTGGGCCCTACTAGTCCAACTTGCACCCTTGTTAAAAAGATAAATTTACAGAACTAAAATGATTATAAAATACACAATAGTTAAAGAGAGGAACCTCACATTGGAAGGATTTCATTAAAATTATGTTATTATTTTACATCAACAACCATATACTCAAGATCCAAACCAAAAAAATAAGATTATAATAACATCCTCCTCTTTTAGCACAAGCCATGGATGATCTTTTTATACAAGTTACTTTAAGAAATTAGTTTGTAACAACCTATTTTTTCTAATTTGTGCACGATTCAAAAAGTCTGGAAATTTGTGCATTTTCAAAAAATATGCTCCAAGGAACTCTTTGTATATCCTATACCATGACACATTTTGGAAAACATGCCACAATGTACTCAATTTCTTATACTGGGAGAAAAACTCATGTTCTGAAATTTTGAGATCTGCCCTCACATGCACGTAAATTGAGGAGGAAGTTGGAAATTTAAAAATTGTTGTGAATTTGGGGCCGAAGCATTAATTATTAAATAAATACATACAACTTGGGTGCTTTCTAACTCATGTGGAAGCATGAAAATATCATTATGAACATAAACCATGTCTCGATTTTCTCTCGGAAGTGCCTTAATAGGTCAAGCCCCAAATTAGTGTAGGAATTGTTGTTAGTGTGTGAACAAACCATAAATTTGTTGCACATAGAAGTTGGTTGACCAATTGTTTGTTCGTAACTCCATATGTTTTCCTGAGAACCTTAACATGCCAAATATGTGCAAAGTGTTGAAGGCAACATGAACAATATTTTCTTAGTGCGTGAGTCCTCAAGAGTGCAGGATCATTAGACAAAATTAAGGTTGAAATATCATGTTGCATAGGGAAGAAGAGAACATCCATTACTAGTGATGATATTATATAATAACTCTTAAATCACTAGAAACAAAGGAAATTTATTAATTTACCTCTTCATGCTTATGTTTAAGAGAATTAGCTCAAGAATGTGTGAAATGATGGCAATAACTATGATAACTAAGTAAAAAAATGAGGGAAAAAGATGTATCAAATATGACAAAATTTAGGCCTGACATCCCCCTATGCCAATCGTCTTGCATGTCCTCATGCAAGCAAAACCTTTGACAATGAACACAGTTAATCAAAACTAAAGGGATAGGGTTTTTCTATTAGAGTCATGTCGCATAGACCAAAATATTCTTAAACTATAGGGCTAATTGAGTGAGAGCATGTAGGTAAGTGTCATGTGATGTCGACTTCCTTTGCATCAATAAAATAAGAAATATGTGTGACCGGAAATTCAGTGATGTCAAGCCTCACCTTTATTATTTAAAAAAGGGTTACTAATGTCAAGACTACAAAAGAATGTTAACAATTTGTTTCTATAGGGATAGTGTCATCATGAAATAATCAACCATCAAAATTTCCACAAGCATCTCAGGAGCAACCCTAATAAGTAGTTCTTCACCTCAATATACTCATTACAAATAAAAATGACATAAGTGTTACACAACAATTTGTCACTGTCCCTGTACTCCCTGTTCCCGAATATTGGAGGACCTTAACAATGACTCCTGTGTCTCTTTTAAATCATGGAAATTTTCCATTATATCCCTTATAGTATGCAGAACAAACTCTCTGTTAATCATTCATGGAATTGCTCCTTAAAAACATGTTTATTTTGAGTAGCACGACCCTTATTTGTCTCACTCACATTGATGCCTCATCTTAAGTCTAGGGCAGCGCTGATCGACACTGGAATGGAAATCATACCCTCGCTGATCCACTACTGGAAGGTTCTTAAAAATGGAAATGGAGCTTCAAGATCTAGAAGCTTCGTGGGCGGAGAGCTGGTTGTTTGTTCATGGGGATAGGGCCGAGCTTTTCCCTTTGGGCTTCTTGTTCCTACAAAAGAGAAACCACCCAACGAGATAAACCATTTCCCCACCTTAAGTGGATCCATGTTCCCTCTCCCTTCATTATAAAATGGACATCCTCCCATACCTATACAGAGAGAGAATTGTTACTATAGGCATTGAATGATCCAGGTAAATTTCTGCTACCCTTTTGACCAAGACCTTTTACTTCGGTTGATGTGTTAGACTTACATTTCATCAAAATCATTAATTAACACATGCATATATAATCAAGAGGAACATAACAAGCATTAGAAACATAAGATATTGATAACGAAGTGTGTCCAAGAGGGACTACGTCTTCGGACCTCGGTGTCAAGATGGTGTAGGCTGCTGCATTAAGTGCTGGAATTAGTGATGATGTACATGGACGGTATTTTCTTTTTCATACAAGGAAAATTCCCTCACACAGGAGTGGTTGGACCTCTCCATGAGATGTTCCACTACAGGAACTCTCATTCACAAAAAGGACTCCTATCAGTATGACAATCTCACTCAACGGTGACTGAGAGTATCCCGTCGGACATGGCAATAAAGGGATCTCAAACAACATAACGAATCCACGATAGAAATTACATCTCACGTCATGAAAAAAACAAGATCCCACAACAAACATCAATAGGGATCCATACAACACAATGTATCTCATAGAAAAGAGACAAAAAAGTACATGACCACACTGCATATACCTCACATCTTGGAGCTATTTGAAGAAAAGGATGATAAATTGCTAGATCTGGTTGTACCATCAATCTCGTGGCGTCGAATATCCCGAAAAAGACTGCTCACACATTGAATGCTGACACCTGCAACTCCACTTTGAAAAGTGGCTGAAAGATAGAATGGTCAAATGGAGAATCTGAATACACCATTAGATTTGTGGCGTCAAATAGTGCAAAATCGATTGTCAAATTTCTGAATTCTGACAAAGTGAAATATGGGTCGTAGGAAATCTTTTAGATTCCCCTTAGATTCCTCAAGGTGCTGCTCCACGGGAAATCTAGGAAACTGCAACTTAAAATAGGAATATGATCTCACCATTGATATCCTTGCGAAACTTTGAGAAGAATGAGTATAAAGTTGACCTCGTTCTGACATCGGCGAATTTCGGTCTCCAAGGAATCTGAATTGATTCCCTCAAGATTCCTGAAGATTATCCTCCACAGGGAATCTTCAAAACCACTGTTCAAAAGGAAAATTCGACCTCACCATTGCATTCCCTGCGAAGTTCTGGTTAAAATGCATATAAAGTTCAATACATTCTGACACAGAGAAATTTTACCTCCTTGAAATCAAAAGATTCTCCAAGCATCAAAAGGATTTCCTCGAACTGCGTGTTGTCCTCCTCTGCCTGGTCTAGGCGCACTTGTAAAATGAAAGGTTTAAATATGTTTGGTTGGGCAGAATAACCAGCGATCAGTTGATTGGCACAATGGTAAAAAGGGCAAATGGTTAAGGGGAGGTCGAGGGATCAAATCCTGCCTCTCCAAAATCCGCATACAACTGTCGTTTTAAAATTTTGGGTTGACGCGTTTTTAAAGATGGGTGTTGTCATATGTATATGGAGTGGGTTATGGTTGGGTGGCGGGGTTGACCATCGACTGCCCCACCATATATATAAGTTTGTTGTAATATTGGTTGCGATTCTGCGAGGTTCGATGGGGATCATGGCCCGCCAGCCCATATATTTTAATATTATTTTTGTTATGTGGTCGGGGTAAGGGCGGGGGTCATGGCTCGCCCTTGCCTTCCTTCTTCTTTTTTTAACATAACAAACCACATTTTTCAAATATTCTCGATTTTGACTGAAGGAGTGCTTTTAACTGTCCCACAAATTTTACTGGAAGTTGGCTGGAGTTGGTCGGAATCCAGCCAACGGAAAACTTCCAAGTTTTGTCTCCCTTAACCTACCATGTCACCCAATCAACCTCAAAACTTTGACTACTTCTAACTTCTCCATACGTACTCGAAATTGAGTGTCGTCTACGCCATTAGAATTAGGAAGACGAGATCTTCAACTTGACACCAAGTTTGCCACATTTCCACCACTTTAAATTTTGAGCCTTTTGTACTTGCCACTGGTGTCTGAAGATCCACCTGGATCAATCCTCCCCACTCAGGAGCTTTTGGTCCTCCAAAATCATCAGCTCCTGTCCACCATCAACTGCATGTAGATGCATTTGAAAAGCACATTTCCACATGACTCCTTCACCTGATGTACTTCGTAATCGAAACATAATGGCAACACTTGCAATTGCAACACAAATGTCTGAAAAGACACATCCCTTGAAGACTCCTTCACCTTTGTCTTTCAGAATCAAAATGAAAATGCCAACACCTGCAACTGCTGCGACACAAATGTCTAAAAAGGCACATCCCTTGAAGACTCCTTCACCTTTGTCCTTCAGAATCGGAATGCAATTTCCAACACTTGCAATTGCTGCAAATGTCTGCTCAAGTATGACCAATTATGACCCAAACATTCCCATACTTTCCGCGAGTTTACATACTCGGTGGTCGAGTTTACATCAAATGGGAATCACAACCTAGTTATCATTCCAACGCTAAAAACATTATTTTCGCATTTCAAAGTGATGGCAAACACATCATCACTTTTACATAAAATAAATGCATCACATGACTGACAAAACAAGGAAAATAATGTCATTTTTACTTAAAAAGTGATGGAAAAACACATCATCACTTTTACATAACGAAATGTAACACATGATTTTCAAAATAGGGCCATGAAAAACTAACACATCTAGAAAACAAGCTAGAAAAAAACCCCTCTTTAGCAAAGTGAATGGGCCACCCCCCTATGGGGAATTCGCTTGTCGATCAACTCTTTTGACTATTTTTTGCATGGATGTTTTGTCTTTAAGATGCTGCTCTGGATGGAGTCTCCAACACGTGGCTCTTTAATGGCCACTTCGGTCGCAATGGGCGCAAAAGGTATTTTTCCTCCAGACCTGCTTAACCAATTTATTTCCCTGTTGTGGAGAAGGCTTTTCATGCCTCATCCTCCTTTGGGTTGCCATTCTTTTCCAACACTCATAAATGACATGGTTATGTAAACCACAAAAATGACAAGTTTTCTTATGCCATGATTTACGTTCATGATTAACAACATTTTTATAATCAAGATGAACTCTGTAATAGTGAGACTTGCTATAACTTCCTTGGTGGTCTCTAGTGTGATCATGGTGATGAGAGCTTGCCTCAGATTTTTCACTGCAACATGCATTACCATGGAATGATGGTGAAGTGTTCCCATCAATCCTCTTCCATGATGAGTTCAACAGTGTCTATTTGCCTTGGATGTCCTTCGAACATCCTCCTTCAGTGTATCCCAATCCCACATAGCGAGGTCTCTACACAACCTCCAATGGCTGAGTTATGCCTTGGCCACGAATGCCAAGTCCTCTTCCTTTGTACCCCATCCTGGTAAGGAGTCTCATGCCAGTTCCTGTAATGGGGATCTCCACATTCCCAACAAAAATAATAGCATGTGAATATGAAACTGAAGAATGATCACAACTGTTTACCTCAGATGTCAATTTGGGAAAACGTGAAGAGGGCTTCTCTAAGCCTTCGTTGTGCTTCACTTCCTCCAAGGCCTCTGTCACGGCTTGTAGCTGAAGCTACAATCACTGCTTCTCCTCCTTCTCTTCCTGTAGGAGTGCCTTCAATGCCTCATTATCTTCTTGACGACTTTTGTTGTTGTGCTTCAATTCTTCCAATGCCTCTGTCGTGGCTTGCAACTAAAGCTACAATCGATGTTTGTCCTCCTTCTCTTCCCGTAGGAGTGTTTTCAACTCAGCATTATCTGTTGCTTGTTTCTCATAGGCTTCATACAACATATCTGCTTTCTCGGACACCCTGAGCATGGTCTCTTACATGTCTTTGACATCCTCCATTTCTCAACTTAGCGAGCGTTCAATGGTTCACGCCTGCAATCCAAATCAGCAAGAATAACACTCTGATACCACTTGATCCTGGTAAATTTTTGCTACCCTCTTAACCAAGACCTTTTACTTCGGCTGATGTGTTAGACTTACATTTCATAAAAAGCATTAATGAAAACATGCAGATATAATCAATAGGAACATAACAAGCATTAGCAACATAAGATATTGCTAACGGAGTTCATCCAGGAGAGACTACGTCTCTGGGCCTCAGTGTCAAGATGGTGTAGGTCGCTGCATTAAGTGCTGGAAATAGTGATGATGTACATGGATGGTATTTTCTCTATCATACAAGGAAAATGCCCTCACGCATGAGTGGCTGGACCTCTCCACGAGATGTTCCACTACAGGAACTTTCATTCACAAAAAGGACTCCTATCAGCATGACAATCTCACTCAATGGTGACTAAGAGTATCCCACCAAACATGGAAACAAAGGGATCTCAAACAACATAACAAATCCATGATAGAAATTACCGCGTCAAGAACAAAACAAGATCCCACATCAAACATCAACAAAAGGATCTATACAACACAATGCATCTCATAGCAAAGAGACAAACAAGTACATGACTGCTCCGCATATAACTCACATCTTGGAGCTATCCTAAGAAAAATGATGATAAATCGTTGATCCGGTTGTACCACACATCGGCATCAAATATCCTAAAAACCACGCCACATTGAATGCTGACACCTGCAACTCCACTTTGAAAAGTGGCCGAAAAATGGAATGGTCAAATGGAAAATCTGAATAACCCATCAGATTTGTGGCGTCGAATAGTGCAAAATTGACTATCAAATTTCTGAATTCTGACAAAATGAAATTCTAGGGCAATAGGAATATTTTAGATTCCCCTTAGATTCCTCAAAGATGTTGCTCCACATGGAATCTAGAAATCTGCAACTCAAAACAAGAATTTGATCTCACCATTGAGATCCTTGTGAAACTCTGAGAAGAATGAGTATAAAGTTGACCTCATTCTGACACCGGCGAATTTCGGCCTCCATGGAATTTGAAAGATTCCCTCAAGATTCCTGAAGATTCTCCTCCATAGGGAATCTGCAAAACCACTGCTCAAATGGAAAATTTCGAGCATTCAATACACTATGACACAAAGAAATTTTACCTCCTTGGAATCAAAATATTCTCCAAGCATCAAAGGGATTCCCTTAAACTGTGTGTCGTCCTTCTCTGCCTGGCCTGGGCGCACTTGTAAAATGAAAGGTTTAAAAGTTTTTGGTTGGGAAGAATAACCAAAGATGGGTTGGTTGGCACAATGGTAAAAAGGGAAAATGGTTAATGGGAGGTCGGGGGATCAAATCACGCCTCCCCAAAATCTACATACAATTGTCATTTTAAAATTTTTGGTTGGTGCATTTTTAAAGATGGGCAAGGTCGAGCCCGCCTTGAGGGGCACACCCAATAAACGCGTTGTCATATGTATATTGAGTGAATTATGGTTGGGGTGGCGGGGTTGATCGCCAACCACGCCACCATATATATAATTTTGTTGTAATGTTGGTTGCGGTTCCGCAGGGTTCATGGCCCGCCGGCCCAAATATTTTAATATTTTTTTTGTTATGTGGTCGGGGTAAGGGTGGGGGCCATGGCCCGCCCTTGCCTTATATATATATATATATATATATCTGTGTGTGTGTGTGTGTGTGAAAAACTTCCAAATTGTGCCTCCTGTCGTTTTAATATTTTCTTTTTGTTAGTGTGGAAACGGGGGTGGTGGTAATGTGGCCCGTCTTGCTCTATATAAGGCAAGGGCGGGCCATGACCCCCACCCTTACCCCGACCACATAACAAAAAAAATATTAAAATATTTGGGAGGCACAATTTGGAAGTTTTTCATGGGCCGGGTTCCGTCCAAATTCGTGGGACAATTAAAAGCACTCCTTTGGTCAAAATCGAGAAGATTTGAAAAATGTAGTTTGTTAATACATATATACATATATACATATATGTATATATATATATATATATATATATATGTATTAACAAACATATGTATATATATGTATTAACAAACATATGTATATATATGTATTAACAAACATATGTATATATGTATATATGTATTAACAAACTACATTTTTCAAATCTTCTCGATTTTGACCAAAGGAGTGCTTTTAATTGTCCCACGAATTTGGACGGAACCCGGCCCATGAAAAACTTCCAAATTGTGCCTCCCTTAACCTGCCATGTCACCTAGTCAACCTTAGAACTTTGACTACTTCTAACTTCTCCATACAGACTCAGAATTGAGTGTCGTCTGCGCTGTTGGAATCATGAAGACGAGATCTTCAACTTGACACTAACTTTGCCACATTTATGCCTCTTTGAATTTTTAGGCTTTTGTACTTGCCACTGGTGTTTGAAGATCCACCTGGATCATTAAAGGAGAGTTGAGACCTTTGGCCTTTTCGTACCAAGTTGAAACGAGTGCTTTGGAGACGTGCCTGGATTCAGACCCGTTGAAGGAGAGCTTCGACATCAAGGCACAGGTTGTAACTCCTCCTCTTATATTAATTTGATACAAATTATTCTTAATTTCCACTCTTGTCCATGATGCATGATTAGATTTCTAGTATTCCCTGATCAACTAGATAGATTGTTTATGTAAAATATATGTTGTCATTTCACATTTTGTGTTGTATGATCACTTGTGCAAGTAACTAAGCATTGGTGACAATGAGGATCTAACTAAGAAGAGCAAAGGATCAAAGGACTTGAATGAGGAGCAACATCAAATCGAGGCAGGCCATCTCTATACGATCTGTGTTCATTTACAATCTAGGAAAGTAGGTGTTAGATTGTTCCCTTTGTTATTAGACCCATCCTAGGGCTAGAGGGATCATCTCTATCCGTAGAGAGGATTATCCTACATAACAAATTAGCGACTCCATTGGGGAGTCATTGCCTTTAGTCTCTTGTTTTCACTCTTTGATTTTTCATTTTTTCGTCGATCTTTTGTCGAGTGTCCATCTCCTTTTCTTTGTGGCTTATGTAACTGCTTGTAGACATTCATCTCTTCGTTGAAGTGATAAGCATGGTTCCTTTTCTGCAGACCCTTTCATTTTTTGTCCTTCTCCTCGATCGACATTGTTATTGCTCTAATAGACGCACCGATATGCATCGAATGCATTAACATAGTCACACTTCCTCTTCCAGAGCGGGGTGTAGCCTCACAGGCATGCTGATTTATGTGTGTATGTTTTTAAGGTTTCTTTTTATTACTGGCCAGTGTTTCTTGTCCTTCTGAGATCCTTTCTTTGTTCAAATAACTCATGTTCTTCTTTGTTCAACAACACCTTTGCCTTAATTTCTCTATCTTTGGTCTTCGCTCTTTCGAGTCATGCATCCTTATCATCAGAGGGTTTCTAGGTGTTTTCGAGTCATCCGAATTGTTCCATGCTTTGTTGATTTCCAGACCTGCTATTAAGTCAAATCTTGTCATATATTTCAGTCTTTTTGTTTGATTGAGTTTTGTTTTTCAGTTGATTTTTGCGATTAGAGCTTTTAAGTGTTAACCCAGTGTGCCTTTGAGTCTCTTTTCTGTCAGCAAGCATAGATCACATTGCTTGCATTCGACTGAAGTTTTCTCTTTGTGTGTTGATCAGTGTAAAAAATGGAGAGTGTCTTGTTATGAGGAAATGAGTTTGTGTCTCTCTTTGATATTCAGATCTTTGTATCTTGTAGCATTTTGAGAGAATTCATTAGTACTCAAAATGAGTGATTACTTTTGGATTGCGTTCTACATATTTTGCATTGTGCTCATTTAAAAAAATAAAAAATAAAAAAAATAAAAATAAAAAATAAATAAATAAAAATAAAAATATTGCTTTCGTTTTGCTTTAAAATGAAAAGTTTAATTTCAATTCGCTTCTAGTGCATTTAGTGAAGGTTAAGAAAGTGAAAGAAATTTTTATTTTTGTTTTAGATAGTACACTCCAAGAAATAGTGAGAATGTCATTCCATACATTTGCTTGATTTCTACATTTATTGTGTGCACTTCTTTCTCCCAATTAATGTAGCTCTTCATCAAAATGAGAAAATGTATTTTCTCATATAGTTGCATTATAGGGGTTCAAGTGACAATCATCTTGAGCCCTTAAATTGAAACTGTAATCAAGATCAAATTTAAAACGAACCTCAATTAACCTAAGGAGCATTTGGAACCTAACACAAAACATCTAGAGGTCTAGGCTAGAGACGTGTTATGACGTCGTTAAGCATAGGAGTTGTCACTAATAGTCCACGTTACAATCCGGGGGTGATATCTCGTCCCACATACCGAAGTATATTGAAGTATGATAGGTATATTTGGGACGCTCTCATCCTATTGTTACGCATCAAACAACACTACTACAGACTTGGAATCCCACGTACCATCGAGTATATTTTGGGAGACACCATTAGGCTGCAAGCCTGCCATAGGTAACCGAGTTTGTCGCCTTCTAAACATGATACACCGAACACAACATTTGAGGAGATTGGCTGCAATACGTTAAGTCCTTGGTAAATTTATTTGCTAATGTGTATATTGCAGTTCACAGATAATTGGTAAACCCTCTTTCCTAGTTTACCCATTTTTTATTCATTTTGTGTTTAATTTCTATTTTTTTTTTGCCACGATAACATTTTACTCGTGCGCATCTCCTTAGCTGATCTTCGGTTGAGATTGATGGAAAAAATTCCTGAATTTACCAACCAAGGAGTCCCCTAAGATGGGAATCCTAGTCCTTTTCCTTCTTTTGGAAATGTTGGACCTCCTTATATGACAACATTGTCCCTCCCGGGATTAACCATTGGTCTGTCGATTTGGTTGTTTTCAACCCCCGTGGTTTCAAACATCCAAACTTCTTCTCAATCAAGTTCTCCTATGCCCAAACCATGTTAATCCAATGTTGATCTTAAGGTTGACCCCTAGCCTTCTTCACCCATTTCTTCACATCATTCTTCCTCTTTGTTTGGTGAAAGTCTGGATTCCAGTAACCAGGTAGCTAAGAAGAAGAAGAAGAAGTTGAAGAAGAAGAAGAAGAAGGAAAATAAGCAAGGAGGAAAACCAGCGACCGTCGCTACTAATGCAACTGATGTGGAAAAAAATCCCACCACATCCCGCAAATTCAAGTTCCCTTGCAAGTCTACGAGGGTGACCACCTTCTTAGAAATTGTCCTGGTGTTACCAAGGTGTTAGAAGTGTGGTCCGTTGGCCTGATTCATCTTTCACCATCAGCGTCTGGACATCATGCTGGTGATGAACCCTCAGCTAGAGATATTAAGACTCAAAAGAAACAGGGTAAGATTAAATATCCCTATAGGTTATGTGAAGGGAACCATCCCATTCACCTCTATCCTTTTATGGATGAAGCCTCTAAAGTGTTGGATACAGTTACGGATTTTGAGTCCTGTCTTATAGTTGGTTATCGGAAGTTTTCTCCCAGTCCTCCACTATTTGATCAAGTAATTGATAGAGATTCATCTCTAGTCAATTCCACTCTCTTAAAAATTTAGTATCATTAGTCCATTCCCGACCAATCATTGGTCTAGGAAAAGGTCGACCTAGTTCCACCTACTGTTCATCAGGTCTCTTCCGTAGAGAATGGATCTCATTCCACTCTGGTTCTCTTTGTTTCCTTAGATTCCCCGAGATTGGAGGGAGATCCTCTTGTTCCCATGGTCCAGGAAGGTGATCCCATTCCCATAGTCCAGGAGGCTGATCCTCCTACTCCCGTAACGGAAGGGGATAGTTTTCCCATTCCGATGGTGCCCTCTCCATGTATTTTGGTCGCTTCCTTTGATTGGAGTCGACTGGCAGGATATCGTCTTCCTTCTTATGTGCCTTTTGAGATTATGGTACAGGCCTATAATGTGGTCATGCCTAGCACAATTCTAGATGAAGGCTCATCTGTTAGTATTTTGTCTTCAACTACCTGGCAAGATTTCGGTTCTCCGCAACTTGTGCCTGTTACTCATAATCTGTTGGCTTTTAACAGAGGAACCAATCAATCGTTAGGGATCCTTCCGAAGTTGCCTATTACTTTGGGAGGAAAGGTTGTCTACATAGATGTGATGGTTGTCCAAGGCCCCTTGGATTTTAACTTACTCTTGGGGCGTGACTATACTTATGTCATGGGAGCGCCTGTCACTTCCCTCTTTTGTGTGATCTGTTTTCCACATGACGGTCGAATTGTGACCATTGATCAGCTTTCATTCATTGCTCCTAATATGACACCTAGTCTACCATCATCCCTTAATGGTCCTTACACGCTGGTGGTATCTTCCCCGCCACAGGTTAATTATGTGGCCACTTGTTCATTGCCTGCATCCAATGATAATTCTGTCGTGTATCGTGTACTCGACGCATTGTATCTCAATTTCTAGAGTGTCATTCTCCCATTGGATGAGAACCTCTTTGAAGCCATGACCTCTTATATGTCATGATCAAGCCCTTCAAAGCATAATTATTTTTCTCGTGTCAAGATCCTTAAAAAATGAAACATGGTCTCATGAGGATATTTCTTTTACTATGTAAATCTCGTTAAAAAATGAACTAGGTGTCATGAGGACAATTCTTTTACTGTGTCAACCTCATTAAAAAAAAATGAAACAAGTTCCCTTTTAATATGAGCTTTTGATTACATCTCGTAAAATCCCAGTCGAGTCTTTCACTTGATCTCGTAACTAACCCTTCATTACATCCACTTGTTAATAACCAACAGTCTACTTGAGTGAATGAAATGAAGTTTGGGGAGCATGTACCTCGAATTTAGTCACCATGCTAGGGGCATGCAAGCTTATTCCAAGAATAGTTTCCATGTTTCAAGCTTGTGTAAAAATGAAACTAGTATCAAGCATAGTTTATCTTTGTTTCAAGCTTGTGTAAAGATGAAACCAATTCCAAGCATAGTTTTCCATGTTTTCAATCTTATGTAAAAATGAAACCATTCTCATTTTACCTATCATGATTGTCATTTTATCAGCCCTTTTTGCCATATGAGCCTTGTTTTTCTCATTCCATCGTCACCATCTACTTGGCAGATCATATGCCTTCACTTGGTTGTTTTACCCATTCCTGAGGAACCGTTGCAATGAGCGGTCTTGTTAGCTAGCCTCTCAACTTTTACTTGTTTTGAATAGTTCCACCATAACCGAAACTAGTTGCTATCCTTTATACCACTCGTTCCTTTTAGGAGGAGTAATTTTTAAGCTCTTTTCTGACTCTTGAAAAATGAAAATATTGCCGATTTTTTGTCGTTTTGAACTCGTTAAAGTAAACAAAATGTCATTTACCCAGTATACATTTACCCCTTTTTCAGGCTTGGATAAATTATTTATGAAAAAGGAATACCTTAGTCTAAAAAGGAAAAAATTAGTCCATTGCAGCTAAGAGGCTCTCTCGAAGTTTGTTTTCTAACCTTTTGGATTCAAGGGACTATTTACGAAAAGGGACATCTAGAGTTTTATTTTCCGCCTCTTTTCAAACTCTCTAAAGATGAAAAGGCTTCGAGTTTCACCTTTTTTGAACTCATTAAAATTTAGCGGCATTGGACCAGTCACCATGACGATATCGAGTTCCTCCTTCCTAGGGCTCGTAAAATGTACTAGGATGGATTTGTCCGAAGGGAATACTTATATGAAAAGCATATGCTATCCCCTTCAAGTTTATATTAAAAAATAATTGGGGTACTCGCCAGAAATGGTGGGGGAAAATGAAAGTATTTGTCAGTTGCGTCAGCAGTATGTTGCTCTTGAACATGACACATCCTTTGTTTCGTGTCGGGTTGGGGACATCCTACATTCATCATTTTCCTTGATGGGTTTGGGAGATTTGTTTGCCTCTTATTCAATTACAAATTTTGTCAACATGAACTCTGATTCCATTTCAGTCAAATATTGCCAAACTCTGGAGTCGAGTCGCCGATATGTTCAAGAGAAGTTCCTTATGTGTCTTATTCATTACCTGGTTCTTTGTTTAGCCTTGATTCATCATCATATTATTTCCTCTCGCTCATGTCGATGATGTGGGATACATCATGGCTCTCCTTCAACGGATTGCTTCCTCTCGACTTCAACTCATTATCCAGGAAGTTGATCTAGAGATCCTTTTTCAGTACCTTAGAGCATGCATGCCCTAATGGCAGGTTGTTCGTGTCCGATGAAAGGTTCACGCCATTGGCCTTTGATCGGATGATTTCATGAGTGTTCGACTTCAAATCCTTATTTGCATCTCGTGGATTGTACTGCTGGTACCTTGAGGGCCATTGTCATTATTGGTGGTCTCTCTCGCTCTTGTTAACAATTTACATCATTTACTGGTAATCAGGCGATTTTCTTGCATGTTCAACTTCAAATAACTCATTCACATACATAAATTTGTACTTGGTCGAGTTGTGACGGAGCACAAGACCCCAGGTTTTGTCTAATAAAGTTCAGGTTGTGAGGCAATATGTGTTATTCATGATTTAACACATGATTGCGACCATACCTGAGTCCATATTTGTTATTCTCTTTATTGTTGAATGGTTGTGTCCATACCACGGATCCTATTGTATGATCTCTTTTATGGATGGTTGCGTCCATACCTTATGTCACGTGTTTATCTCAGAGATTTAAGTTATGTATATATGTGCTTGATTTTGAAGGTTTTCCAACGACGACGTCTTAGTCTAGGCACATACTCATAAAGAATTTCACCCCTCACTCTCATTCGACCTTCATGCTTTAGGGGCATCTGTTACACAACAATTTGTCATTGTCCCTGTACTCCCTGTTCCTAAATATTGAAGGAATTTAACAGTGACTCATGTGTCTCTTTTCAATCATGGAAATTTTCCATTACATCCCTTACAGTATGAAAAACAAACTCTATGTTAACCATTCCTTAAATAGCTCCTCAAAAACATGTTTACTTGGAGTAGCGCGACCCTTATTTGTCTCACTCATGTCGATGCCTCATCTTAAGTCTGGGGCAGCACCGATTGGCGCTGGAATGGAGATCATACCTGCACCGATTCACTCCTGGAAGGTTTTTAAAAATGGAAACGAAGATTCGATATCTAGAAGCTTCGTGGGTAGAGAGCTGGTTGTTTTTTCATGGGGATATGGCCGAGCTTCTCCCTTTGGGCTTATTTTTCCTACAAGAGAGGAACCACCCAACGAGATAAACCATTTCCCCACCTTAAGTGGATCCATGTTCCCTCTCCCTTCACTATAAAATGGACATCCTCCCATACCTCTACTATTTAGAACATAGATAGAAGAACAACAGAGAGAGAATTGTTGCTATAGGCATTGAAGGAGAGTTGAGACCTTTGGCCTTTTCGTACCAAGTTGAAACAAGTGCTTTGGAGATGTGCCTGGATTCAGACCCGTTGAAGGAGAGCTTCGACATCAAGGCGCAGGTTGTAACTCCTCCTCTTATATCAATATGATACAACTGATTCTTACTTTCCACTCTTGTCCATGATGTATGATTAGATTTCTAGTATTCCTTGATCAACTAGATAGATTGTTTACTTAAAATACATGTTGTCCTTTCACATTTTGTGTTGTTTGATCTCTTGTGCAGGTAACTAAGCACCGGTGACAATGAGGATCTAACTAAGAAGAGCAAAGGATAAAGGACTTGAACGAGGAGCAACATCAGATCGAGGTAGGCCATCTCTATACAATATGTGTTCATTTACAATCTAAGAAAGTAGGCGTTAGATTGTTCCCTTTGTTACTAGACACATCCTAAGGCTAGAGGGATCGTGTTTGTTCACAAAGAGGATTTTCTTGCATAACAATAAGTTGAAATCCATGGCATTGAAGATGGATGGAAATAGGGAAAAGGAAATATGACAAAATGATACCTTCCTAGGGTGACTATATCACCGTTATCAAAGCATATAGTTGAGGCTCCTCTTGTTTGAGTAAAGTGAATCACTTGAAATAAGGGTCACACATTCATGAAAACCCAAATTATTCCAAAAGATAGAACTCTAAAGCAAAATACCTGAAGGATCTTAGGGGCATCCTTTAAGAAATATAAATTTCATTCCCTATCTTCAATTTTAATTATGATTTATTTAGAATGTGACCCAGGGTTTTTGTTTTAAGTATTCCATTGTGTCTTCTCCATGTCTCTTATCCATCATAACTCTATTTCCAGCAGGCCTGTTCAATACCTCGATAGATTTTCCTTGGTACCATACAAGTATAGCCCCGCTGCGAGCAAGCCTATTCAACACCTCGACGAGTTTGCTTTTACTTATTGATACTTCCTCTATCACTCGAAATATTTGTTATACAGGATTTACGATTGCAGACAAAAGTATCTACCCTAGGTTTGTTGGTCAAACTAGAACAACAAAGGGATAAGGAACCCAAAGATTTTCCTAAAAATAGATAGATGATGGAGTGAGGCCTACCTGGAATCTGTCACATGCTTCGCTCCTTCTTTAGCTTCGAAGCTCAAATTTCAGCTCTAATTGCCAAAATTAGATCATGCACAGTCAAATTACACAAGCCAAGAAACTATGAGATGTACATAATATCATCTGAATACTTTATTCAATAGATCAACATGGTATTGAAATAATTCAAATAATGACATCACATATATGAAAACAAATAATTCTTTGCATTAATGTAAATGGAAGGATATTACAACCATAAGTGGCAATCAATATTATAGAAGAGCTCCTTCAAGTTGTTAACCTGTCCTTTCCTTGTCACAATATGCACCTCCAGTCACCCTATGCATGAGATGATAGCTACTTATTGCAACAACATGAGGGCAGGATCACTTTCCAAATCCAACCATTGCCTCTAGAATATGAGAGGGTAAATATGTAGGAAAGAGGGGTAAGTTTGGAGTTCTTATCCAATTACCATTCTAAGGCTTTAGATCCACCTTTTATGGAGATATAAGATTAAAGGATAAGTTGTGAAAACTCCAAAGTAGGGTAGGATAGGATCTGAATGTCAATTCAAGGTAAATAGTTGAAACACATTCTAGAAACTTCTAGAAGATGAAGCTTCCAGAATCCCGCTCATTCTCCCAAAATTATAGAACCAACGCAAGTTCATAGAAGGGAAACCTGTTGGTGACCAACGCTGGCCACAGTGGAGCAAGCTGTAGGTGAATGCATCATATTAGGATTATAGGGAATGTTGGTCCTCGAACTAGCTCAGATAGGGCAGTTTAGGGTTGAATTTCTGAGGGATTAAAGTTACATGCTTAGGGATTTTTGCAAGATGATGACAAGGGGGAATAGGATGTTGATTGATCCCATTAGGAGGCTCACTTTGATTGGATGTGACAAAATGGCCTATAACATAATGCCCCCTAAAGAGCAAATTCAAATATGGCAACTAATGACTGCAGTGATTTACCTTGTGACAAGTAGGGATAAAGGATAACCGACGAGCTTCATCTATTATAAACATGTGTAATGATCAAAACACACATCCATATATGCAACTAATGGACTCATGAATGGATGTTTTTCTATATTACCACGACCAACATACATTGTGATCTTTGTATAGCTCCTGAAATCACAACCCAAATAGACGAAACTATATATGTGGTCTTCTATCTCATTCACACGACCAACTAATGTACGAGTATAACAATGAGAATCAATGCGCTGGACACAAACATGGTACACACCATCTGATTACCGACCAATGATGTAAGTTGTTCACAGACACCAGAGAAACCACTGATGATGTTAATGGCTCTCAAGGTACTATTGTACAATCATTATGGTGCAAGTAAATGATTTGATGTCGAGAACCACAAAATCTTCCAATCGAAAGGCCATTGATGTAAACCTGTAGCTGAGAGCAAGGAAACTTGCCATTGATCTATGCAAGCACCAAGGTACCAAAAGGGTGTTTCTAAGTCAACTTCCTCAATGACGTGCTGATGTCAACAGGAAGTGACTTGTTGTAGGAGGGCCTGGATGTATCCCCTATCAATGACATGAAACATGTATCATGATTGAGACAGAATGATCAAAATGGCGATGACATGGAACTAGACCAGGAATGAAGGCTTAAGAGTATTGTAGCAGAGATCAACTAAAGGAATTCTCTTGAACACATAACGACACTAAATGTAATTGGAAGCATTGACCCAAAACCGAAATGGAGGCTCTTAAAATGTTATGATAACAAAAAGATAAGTAGAATACCCAACCCAATAGCCATGAAGATTAAGTGGAAAGTGTCATGTTCAAGAGCGACTCGCTGCCAATTAGAAAAATGGAATCCCCTGTTTTCCCACTTTTCCCCAACCATACTGGTCAGTACGTCTTTATTTTTTAATAAGCTTGAGGAGGATAATGTATGCCTGATCTGTAAGTTCATCCTTTGGATGAATTCCTCCAAGTATTTTTAACGAACCCTGAGAAGGAGTGGTTTTACCTTGTCATGTTCTACAAGTCCATCACTGTTTGATGTTTTAATGAGTCCAGTGAAGGTAGAACTCGTCATCATTTTCATGTTTAGAGAGTTTTAAAAAGAGCTAGAAAGAAAACTCCAGATGTTCCTTTTCGTAGATAGTCTCTCGAGTCCAAACAGGGAGAAAAGAACCGAAGAGAACCTCTTAGCCATGTTTGAATTAGGTATTCATTTTTCGTAGTTAGTTTATCTCAGTTCGGAAAATGGTTTAACTTATACAGATTAGACGTATTTTCATTTAATTTTACGAGATTTAAAGGACAACTGCTCGACAATCTTTTCGTATTTTGGGAGTCTGAAAGGAGATGAAAGAGGACTCCAAAGTGTTCCTGTTGATTTATAGAGTCTGAAAAAGAGATAGAAGTGTACTCTTCGGTCAAAGTAACCTGTCACAACATAGTAAAAACTTGCTAACAATTGTCATCCTGCTCAAAACACCACAAGAAGGATTAAATATACCTGCTTCATAGTAAAAATGAAGCATACCTAGGTAAAAATGTTAAAAATGAATAAATTAACGAGAAAATGAAAATAACTATCTAAAATGACTTCTTATTTTTACCATTTCATACTTTACCTTCAACAGTGAATATTTGGAGCCCTTTTTCCCTCGATCTTTTGCATCTGATTGCGACTAATCTAGGGAACCATTTCAAGTGTCGTTGAATCCAAGTAGGAGCTAATACCTTTCTCTATCTTTCCACGGTTCATTTTTGTGTTTTCATGCAAAATTTTCATGTTTTTTAGGCCCCTGGGTTTCATAAAAAACACCCTAGGATCAATGCACCCCCTCTGTGTCGAAAAACGCGTTGCACCTATGTCTATAGTGTTCTATTGCCTAGGTTCAATGCTCTATCTAAGCCTCCTGGCGTGAATTGGATGCATTTCTCCAAGTTTGTTCTCAGTTTATCCTCAAATTTTGTCGGGTTCTTTGCACGAGAAAGAATCCAACAAGTCCTTTGTTGATGTTTTAGGTACCAATTACCAAAAAATGTCAGTTATCTGGAGATAAATAGAGCATTAAGCACAAGATATGGATGCATTAAACGACCCGGCTAGCATCCAGGCGCTTAAAAACTGTGAGTTGTTGAAATTATTTTTGCTTCTCGATATGAGGGAACAAATGGAGTTGTTAAAGTACCTTGTGCGTTCATGGGATGTTTAGGCACAGGTGTTCAGGTTTTGGGAGAATCTACTCGAGATACAGATAGATTATATTTACTTTTTGACAGGATTCTCAAAGCGAGGTGCCCCCATATCTCTTCTAGGTGGAAGAAGTGGTGGTGAGACGATGAAAGACTACACTGCTACCTATTGTAGACCTCGAGTCATTCCTACTAGGGACGAAAATATTAACATAAAGGATGTGACCCAACTACCTTTGAGAACGATCTTGTTTATAATAACAATATTGGCAGGTAGATCAAAATTACATGTGGAAAGCAGATCATACATGCAGTACGGGATAGAATGTCTAGCGCCGATAGTATTCAACTGGAGTGAGGGTGTCTTGGTCATCTTGAAGGAAAAAATTACTAAAGAAAAGGAGGGGAAGTTGAAAAAATCGGCTATGGTGCCTTCTTCATCTCTTTTTCCTTAGAGCAGGTACCATTACTGCAGCCTGAGCAGATTCTACTCGAGCCCTTCGATCCGACGGTCCCACGTATGAGGAGGTGGATAGACCACATGGCCAGACATGCAAGTCCATCATCGATCAACTTTTCACAAACCTTATTTGGATGACTGCGCAGACATTTTATCATGATCAATGAGTATCCTTACGCAGGGATGGATTTCTGCGATGATCCCGAGCTCGTGCTACCTGAGGGAGAGCAATGGGATTCTATAGGTAAGATACTTTGACCATTAAGTTTTTAAGAAGTTTTAAAAATAAAAAATAAAAAATGTATTTTTTAATGTTCACAAGACTAAAATATTTGATGTTTTCATGTAGACATTGGACTTGTTCAACCATTGAGTGCTACACATCTCCATTGCACAGAGAGACAACCACAAACGGAGGCAGTGGGACCAATACATGTCGCTACAATGGGAAGGGATGCACTATGGGATCTCGAGGTAGTGGAGGTCCTAGAGGAGGTTGAGAGCCACATGGAGGGATTGACTCATGGGGTTGATGATATCATAGTCGATAACCTTCCATTGTGGCTTCAACGACATACCATCGGGGTACCCATTCGTATTGGTCGATTACTGCGCAAGATAGCTCGTGTAGTGTCGTTCTATCATGAGCACCACTAATTGTCTACTTGGATGTTTGCATGTAGTTTTTGAATATGGGCGATATAGCCATATGTGTCTCAGGGCACAGATTTTATAAAACCATACTTATCATATATACATATTTTTAGTGTTTCCTAGTTTATATTATGCTTTCAATATAATGTGATGTGAATTGAAAGTTACTTACATTTGTTGCAAATGTATACCTAAAACTACATTAGCTAGGGCATATACTAAAGTGTTTATATTTCTAGAAATGTTTTCATATTGTATGAAACTGAAATTCCTTTCCAGAAGACGCACTCTCAAAACCATGCGAAGGATCACAAGATTTCTCGATGAAAAGTTATACAATTTAATAAAAAAAAGCACACATTTTTATTGCTTGTGAGGAGATCGATATTGAAACTGATGTACCTAGGTAATTTAGGATCCCCAAGATTTGAAATTTTGTCATGCAATAGCCTTCTGAATCTTATTTCCAATGCCACAGGTTAGACCTAATTTGGATTCTTCAAGGAAAAGTTATGCCTGATCTCCCACAATGACCTAATTATGGACTCGTTCAGTATAGCAAACTTGTACAATGTGCCACGTGTCACTTTTTCGACCTTCGACTATGAAATCGATACAAAATAAACTATAGTTTGTGCACTTTCAAACACTTTTTACATAATTCTAATCCGATGTCAGAAATGAAAGTTATGACGATTTTCCCTTGGTCACCTATTTGCGATGAGATTTTGGAGGTTGCAAAAACCATAACATCCACAGATCATATCTCTGAAAATATTGTGAACCAAGGTCTATATTTTTTACATGAAGTTCATCAATATTTTATATCCATGTGGTAAAAATTTCATCTTCTGAAGCCTCGTATAAAAAAGTTATGGCGAAAATGCAAAGATGACCTGTTTGAAGAAGCGAAACCATAGAATCCCAAGCTCTGGCACCAAATATTATGCAACGAACTCACAAAATATAAGAAAAGATAGATCGGCGACTTAGAAATTAGCCTCTTCGAGGGGGAAACCTCCTTTACATTACATAAATGAACAATTCTTCGATGATTCAAATAATAAAAACCTACTTTGTATATATAGGAGTCCAAGGGGTCCCAACATAATATCAACCTACATAACAATAATAATTTAAGGGAACAACAATAACAATAGTGAGCTTCTATGGAGCACAATGAAAACACTATAGGGACTACATGGGCAAAAAAATAAAAATAAGGGAGCTACACTAATAATAAAAAAAAGGGGATACACTAGTATTATAGGGACCTAACAATTTCCACTGGATATGCACAAATGGAAACCCTAATTGGAACTATATAAATTGTAGGTTGCATTTCCTTATCAACCTTCACCTAATCAGTTTCATCATAAGCCATTGTTTGTCCAAATTCATTAATGATTACCACTTATTGGCACCTCAAATCTACATGCAGGATGGGTTGTCCTTCTCCAAACTCCCATGCATCTACAATCATCGCCTTCAACCTCTACCACGCACAACACAGGTTATGTCGTAGTTGCAGGTGTACTATTATCCATACAACTTTGTCTATTTTCATTAATTGCTTCACACTCATTTCAATTAGTGGTGGTTGCCCCATCGTATGAGCACCCTCCTTAGGGGATGAATAATTTATAATTTATAATTAATACTATTATTTAAAATTTTAAATGAGAAAAAAATAAATAAAATATTTTAATTTTAATCTATTAATATTTTAAAATAATATTTTATATCTTTATTTTTATTCTAACAATTAAAAAACTTTGTGTATTGCGTTATTGGTCTCTAAGGAAGCTTTGACAGTTGCTTTGCTCTTGATCTCTTGCTTCGATTGGTCCCCATGAACCCTCTAGAGTCCTCTACGAGGGGCCAACCCCCTCCTCCACCTGGTCTAGCTGCAATCACATTCTCGTCTCTTATTTCATCTCTCAACCCATCTTGTGATTGCCCCTCTATTTCTAGGTTTGTTAAACGATTGGACTCCATATGTGATATTGATCAGCCCCAAGCCATTCCTCACAATGCATCTCTCTCCCTTACCGAGGAAGGAATGGTCAGGTAATTCACTGGTCTCTAGCCCTCTCCAAAAGTTGTGTAAAAATGGAGAGCAAAAATGGTCTCCAAAAATCAAAGGAAAAAGCCCGGCTCGCTTTTGCAGAAGAGGATACTTCACCTTCTATTTTGAATCCAAGGAATACAAATACTTAATCTTCAGGAATGGACTATATTACATGGATTAAAGGGGTCTCTACTTGAATAGATTGACCCCAAATTTTGATCTTGGACTTGAAATCCCTAACGTTGTGTCTGTTTGGGTTTGTCTCCCTCACCTCCTCCTCCACTGTTGGGGAGATGAATCAATAAGAACCACAGGGAACACAATTGAAAAATACATAGATCAGAGTGAACCAAAGGATAACATGTATCCATGTGCAAGGATCTACGTAGAATTCGATCTAACCAGAGGACTTCCTGAAGCAGTGAAGCTTAATATTGATAATTGGACGTATATTCAGCAACTAGACTACAAACAACTACCTTCAAATGCAAGGTATGTCATGAATATGGCCACTTCACCAATAAATGTCCAAAACATTATGCATCTCAATTTTAAGAGGCCCGATGTGAACAATGGGAAATAATGAGATGCAAAAATAACAACCCCAACAAATATTCTAAATAATCCAATCCTTCACACCATCACCATGCATTATTTGCTACTTCTTCTTCAAATGCCAACCCCTTACCTCAATCTGGGGCCTCTATGCCCAACTTGTCTAATACCTTTGGGATTTTAGCCAATGGACTCATTCTCGGGGAAAGGGAAAGCATCGAAATAACCTCATAACCAGTCAAGGAGAGTCAAGGGCTCTACCACCCCTTTATAAGGTAAATTATGAATATGGTCTCCTTGAATTGCACGGGATTTGGGAATGTTACAAAATAAATGCAATAAAATATATGATAAGATAAAAAAATCCCACATTCCTATTAATCAAGGAGACCAAAGCAAGCGAGGTAGAAATTACATCCATAATCAAGGGAATTGCTAAGTATTTCAAAGAGGTAACAATCAATGTGCAAGGTGCATCAAGAGGAATATGCATTTTGTGGAGTCACACAATTTTGGACATCCAAAATAACCACATAGATCAACATTGGATCAAGACAAATTTTCATAGCAAAGTAAGTGGAAAATCTTATAGAATATACAACATCTACACCCATGTGCACTATAGAGACACATAGCAATGTTGGAACCCTCTAACAACCAAGATAAAAACATATCGTGGCCATTATATTATACTTGGTGACGACTTCAACCTTGTTAGGAGAATTGAAGAAAACAGAGGTGGTCTCTACCTCCATGATCAAAGTAGAGGCAAGCTGGAAACTATTATGATTGATAACAACATTACAGATGTCAAATGAAAGAATGATAAATTCATGTGGAGCAATAGACGAATAGGACTAGGAAACATCAAGGAAAGGTATTATCCATATGGAACTCATCGCAGGAAATGGCATTGTATCTTCTTAGATACTCTCTATAATAGTATATGATCACAAGCCTATGAGTTTAAATTTGGATGAGAGAACAAATCTTGGCCCTCTTCCCTTTTGTTACAAGCTCCCCTGGTTCGTACACGAAGAAGTGAAGTAATTGATTGAATAGGATTGACACACAAGAATAGATGGTTCACCGAGCTTTAACTAAGATACAAAATTAAAGTTTGCTAAATCCACTCACAAGAGCTGGGAAAAAAGAAGTAGAGAACCAACATAGGAAAAGAGTGGCATCCAAAAAGAGTTGATAGAAGTGCAAAAAAAATTGGAAAACGAGGAGGAGATAGTAGAGCTCCAAGCAAAAGAGAAGGATCTATATTGGAAGACATAACAAATTAATATAAAATAAGAAGAGAAATGGAGAAGCAAATCTATAATTTTATGGATCTGTTGATGGTGTTGGATATTTCCAACATACAAGGGGGGTGTCCCAGATATGAAGTCTCAATTAGGCCTCACATCTTTTGGTGTAGGAGCCCTATGTGGAAATGTGGTCTGACTGCCATATACTTAAAGATTTGCATTGGTCATAGTCGTTAGCATGAGAGAGCAATATGTTGGGTGCAATAATTGGTGGATTAATGGACCAACATTTAATTTTCGATCTGGGGGTCCATGTACTTCGAGGCGCAACATTAGAAATGTTAGAGAAGGATTTTGGGAACCTGTAAAAAAAAACCCTAGACTACCTGCTCACTCCTTGAGTTCCTGAACCTGTTCTAATCCAACACTCAAAAGAAATATTTATAAATGAAACCATAAACACTTATCATGTAATCTACCAACAATTGTAACCAAACCCTAGTTATTGGTAATTAAAAGAGAAGTAAACCCTAACTAGCAACAATCAAAGAACAAACCCTAACTATTAATGAATCTGGAAAACATGAGCATTGGCCAAGTGAATGTAAAGATTGTATTTTCAACTACATGACACAAACATGTAAATCCCAGACAATCCAAGCTCTGCTAATACTAAACATGATTCTCAACTCAAAATAAAACCTCTCCAAGTTCTTGTACTAAATCATCCTCTCAATTATATGTGCAAGCAAGAGAATCAAAATCAGCCGACTTTATGTATAAAGAAGAAACTAAAAGCATGGTTTGAATCTATTCCTAGTGTTTATCAATCCAATTCAAATGTATCGAATAAATAATCAATTACTGTGTGCATAATCAAAGATAGTCCTCACTCTAATTTAATATTTCCTCACACCTCAAAACACACTTCAACCGAGGATCTACCTTAATCAAACGTAAGGACTATAAACTATGATAAAGGCACTCATGTAAAAAAAATGTTGAAGACAAAGTATTTTGTGGCTGTAAAGATGCAAATCCAACAAGTATTTATCGAGATAGGGCCACAAATTTATGACTTAAAAATATTAAAGTCTTTCTTTGTCAACAATTATTCTTGCACTCGATGTATATGAACATTACAAGTGCATGTTCTCAAAGATATTGGTTGTTGTTCAAATTACTAAATATATTTATTTCATAAATTGAATCGACTGTAGTGATCAAATAACCATATAAATCCAAAGGAGCATACTTTGTTCTATATCGGCCAATCATGAACCAAATTATAATTGTGGCCTGCAACTATCTTAAGCAAAAATTTCAAATCACTTTCTAGTTTTTAGGTAAATGGGGTCATTAATATAACAAGATTCAAATCATATACTTACAAATCAAATCCCAACACAATTTAGATTCAACAAAGTTCTCAATTCACTTAGGAATAACTGAAAGTCTTGCTATATTCCTTATAATCCTAGGTTAAATACAAGCAACAAAATTTCTAAGGTTTATAGGTTGGACATACTTTATGTGGTGGTAGGAGATTTTAGAAGTTTCGGGGATATCCATTCTTATATCAACAATACTTCAAAAATTATGGATCTAATTCACACTTTAAGATATTTTTGTTGCCACGCCTCATAAGACATCAAATCTATAATCAAATTATAAATTTCTCACCAAAGTGACACTAGATCGATCATCTTTCGAGCTTAGAACAAAGTAATTTAGAGTAGAATTATTTTAATCGATGATCCAATATATGTAATGGTTCATTGATTCACACAGTCAAATAAATAAAGTGTTTAAAAGAATCTCACACTTATAACCCCAAGTTTCCAAATCCAAATACTAAGCGATCAAAATCAAAGTGCTAGAGTGAATATGGAGAAAACAGAGTTTAAGGAAATGACAAACATAGATTTATTAAGTTAAATAACCCACACAGTTGATATGCCAAGTTTGTAAATAAAACACATACCAATCCAAGATCTACAAACCACACAAGAAATATACAAACAAAGGGGTGTTGAGCTGGTTTCGTGGGCCCTACTAGTCCAACTTGCACCCTTGTTAAAAAAATAAATTTACAGAACTAAAATGATTATAAAATACACAATAGTTAAAGAGAGGAACCTCACATTGGAAGGATTTCATTAAAATTATGTTAGTATTTTACATCAAAAACCATATATTGAAGATCCAAACCAACAAAATAAGATTATAATAACATCCTCCACTTTTAGCACAAGCCATGGATGGTCTTTTTATACAAGTTACGTTACGAAATTAGTTTGTAACAACCTATTTTTTCTAATTTGTGCATGATTCAAAAAGTCTGGAAATTTGTTCATTTTCAACAAAGATGCTCCAAAGAACTCTTTGTATATCCTATACCATGGCACATTTTGGAAAACAGGCCACAATGTACTCAATTTCTTATACTGGGAGAAAAACTCGTGTTCTGAAATTTTGAAATTCGCCCTCACATGCACGTACATTGAGGAGGAAGTTGGAAATTTGAAAATTGCTGTGAATTTGGGGCCGAAGCATTAATTATTATGTAAAAATAAATACATACAACCTGGGTGCATTCTAACTCATGTGGAAGCATGAAAATATCATTGTGAACATAAACCATGTCTTGATTTTCTCTCGGAAGTGCCTTAATAGGTCAAGCCCCAAATTAGTGCAGGAATTGTTGTTAGTGCATGAACAAACCATAAATTTGTTGCACATAGAAGTCGGTTGACCAATTGTTTGTTCGTAACTCCATATGTTTTCCTGAGAATCTTAACATGCAAAATATGTGCAAAGTGTTGAAGGCAACATGAACAATATTTTCTTAGTGTGTGAATCCTCAAGAGTGCAGGATCATTGTACAAAATAAGGTTGAAATATCATGTTGCATAGGGAAGAAGAGAATATCCATTATTAGTGATGACATTATATAATAACTTTTAGATCACTGGAAACAAAGGAAATTTATTAATTTACCTCTTCATGCTTATGTTTAAGAGAATTAGCTCAAGAATGTGTGAAATGATGGAAATAACTATGAGAACTAAGTAAAAACACGAGGGAAAAAGATGTATCAAATATGACAAAATGGAGGCCTGACATCCCCCTATGCCAATCGTCTTACATGTCCTCATGCAAGAAAAACCTTTGACAACGAACAGAGTTATTCAAAACTAAAGGGATAGGGTTTTTCTATTAGAGTCATGTTGCATAGACCAAAATATTCTTAAACTATAGGGCTAATTGAGTGAGATCATGTAGGTAAGTGTCATGTGATGTCGACTTCCTTTGCATCAATAAGATAATAAATACGTGTGACTAGAGATTCAGTGATGTCAAGCCTCACCTTTATTATTTACAAAAGGGTTACTAATATCAATACTACAAAAGGAATGTTAACAATTTGTTTCTAAAGGGATAGTGTCATCATGAAATAGTCAACCATCAAAATTTCCACAAGCATCTCAGGAGCAACCCTAATAAGTAGTTCTTCACCTCAATATACTCATTACAAATAAAAATGACATAAGTGTTACACAACAATTTGTCACTGTCCCTGTACTCCCTGTTCCCGAATATTGGAGGACCTTAACAGTGACTCTTGTGTCTCTTTTAAATCATGAAAATTTTCCATTATATCCCTTATAGTATGCAGAACAAACTCTCTGTTAATCATTCATGGAATTGCTCCTTAAAAACATGTTTATTTGGAGTAGCACAACCCTTATTTGTCTCACTCACGTTGATGCCTCATCTTAAGTCTAGGGCAACGCTGATCGACACTGGAATGCAAATCACACCCTTGCTGATCCACTCCTGGAAGGTTCTTAAAAATGGAAATGGAGCTTCGATATCTAGAAGCTTCGTGGGCGGAGAGCTGGTTGTTTGTTCCTGGGGATAGGGCCGAGCTTCTCCCTTTGGGCTTCTTGTTCCTACAAAAGAGGAACCACCCAGTGAGATAAACCATTTCCCCACCTTAAGTGGATCCATGTTCCCTCTCCCTTCATTATAAAATGGAAATCCTCCCATACCTATACAGAGAGAGAATTGTTGTTATAGGCATTGAATGATCCAGGTAAATTTCTGCTACCCTTTTAACCAAGACCTTTTACTTCGGTCGATGTGTTAGACTTACATTTCGTTAAAAGCATTAATGAATGCATGCAGATATAATCAAGAGGAACATAAAAATAATTATAAACATCAGATATTGATAATGTAGTGTGTCCAGGAGGGACTACGTCTTCGGGCCTCTGTGTTAAGATGGTGCAGGTCGTTGCATTAAGTGCTGGAAATAGTGATGATGTACATGGATGGTATTTTCTTTGTCATACAAGGAAAATTCCCTCACGCAGGAGTGGTTGGACCTCTCCACGAGATGTTCCACTACAGGAACTCTCATTTACAAAAAGGACTCCTATCAATATGACAATCTCACTCAATGGTGACTAGGAGTATCCCGTCGGACATGGCAATAAAGGGATCTCAAACAACATAACAAATCCATGATAGAAATTACATCTCATGTCATGAAAAAAACAAGATCCCACATCAAACATCAATAGGGATCAATACAACATAATTAATCTCATAGAAAAGAGACAATGAAGTACATGATCACATTACATATACCTCACATCTTGGAGCTATCTGAAGAAAAGGATGATAAACTTCTAGATGTGGTTGTACCATCAATCTCGTGGCGACAAATATCTTGAAAATGACTGCTCACACATTGAATGCTAACACCTACAACTCCACTTTGAAAATTGGCTGAAATATGGAATGGTCAAATGGAGAATCTGAATACACCATCAGATTCATGGCGTCGAATAGTGCAAAATCGACTGTCAAATTTATGAATTCTGACAAAGTGAAATCTGGGTCGTAGGAAATCTTTTAGGTTCCCCTTAGATTCCTGAAGATTCTTCTCCACGGGGAATCTGGAAATCTGCAACTCCAAAAAGGAATATGATCTCACCATTGATATCCTTGTGAAATTTTGAGAAGAATAAATATAAATTTGACCTCATTCTGACATTGACGAATTTTGGCCTCCAAGGAATCTGAATTGATTCCCTCAAGATTCTTGAAGGTTATCCTCCACAGGGAATTTGCAAAACCGCTGCTCAAAAGGTGAATTCGACCTCGCCATTGTGTTACCTGTGAAATTTTGGTTAAAATGCATATAAATTTCAATACATTCTGACACAAAGAAATTTTACCTCCTTGAATCAAAAGATTCTTCAAGCATCAAAAGGATTTCCTCGAACTGCGTGTTGTCCTCCTCTACTTGGTATGGCTGCACTTGTAAAATGAAAGGTTTAAATATGTTTGTTTGGGCAGAATAACCAGAGATCGACCAATTGGCACAATGGTAAAAGGGGAAAATGGTTAAGGGGAGGTGGGGGGATCAAATCTTGCCTCCCCAAAATCCGCATATAACTGTCGTTTTAAAATTTTTTTATGCCGCATTTTTAAAGGTGGGCAGGATCGGGCCCGGCTTGGGCTGTCCGCACAATAAACCTTTCGTCATATGTATATGGAGTGGGTTATGGTTGGGTGGTGGGGTTGACCATCGACCACCCCACCATATATATAAGTTCGTTGTAATATTGGTTGCGATTCCGCGGGGTTCGACGAGGGTCATGGCCCGCCGGCCGAGATATTTTAATATTTTTTTTGTTATGTGGTCGGGGTAAGGGTGGGGGTTAGTAATTTCAATGGTGTAGGCATCGCTTCGGCCCACTCAGTAAAGTAGTCAACAATGACAATGATATAGCCATGCCCCACGACCAAATGAGGGTTACATGTCATAAAGTTGATACCCTATTTCTCAAATTAACCAACGAGAATAACAGGATGCATTGGAGCAGGTGGAGCACAGAATTTGTGATCATATATGTATCAAGCAATACACTTCTGGATTGCAAGGATACATTCGTGGAAAATGGTGGGTCAAAAATAACCAGCGCGTAAAATCGTTTTCACAATAGCGTAACCATATAATTTTCTGCTACATGATCCTGAATGGAAATCATTCGGGACTTTCTCAGCCTCCTTGAGGGTGAGGCACCTTCATAAAATATTATTGATACCACGAAGGTAAAGGGTGTCTTCGATATCAGATAATTTCGGGACTAGTATCGGATACGTTGCTGCTCAGAGCAAGATGTATTAGGTCAAAAAGTTTGGGTCTAGAGATAAATCAGGAAATTTTCATACCACGGGTCAGATGATGATATCAAAAACAATGAATCGTCAAGGATGGAATCTTAATATGTATATTGCACATCAAGGGAGGGAAGATCGCACATTAGTTTGGCGAAAACTAGGGATTTCTTTCACTTGGATTTGATGAATTCTAGGTCAAACTCTCAGAGAGTAACTATCCATTTCAAGTACTTGACCCCACTAATTGGCACGAAAATATATATGTCATTGGGTTTCAATCTGAAATGATTGTAGTTTTCCGAAGCAATATGTAATGGAAAAATGTCTCGACAGCTTGAACGACTGCCAAAGCCAACTTTTTGACATGAGTAAACCGGATCTCAATATCGTTGAGATTCTGACTCAGATAGTATATGGGATGTTTAGTCCCAATGTCGTCTTCTTGGACCAACACCATAACTATAGTAGAGATGGCGATAACGAGATACAAGAAATAGTCACATTGATATTTGAGGGGATATAAGAGAGAGTCCCGAACTAGTACATCTTTCAAGGCATTAAATGATTTTTGTGTAGCATCATCCCAATGGAAGGGAATCCCTTTATTTAGTAAGCGAGTAAATCCTTTGGTCAGCTCGACATAATTAGGGACAAATCTCCTTAAGAAGCTAGCTTTCCCTTGGAGTCTTTGTAACTGAACTAAGGAGGAAGGGTTAGGAAAATCAACAAATGCCTGGAATTTGAGAGTATCAATATGAATTCCTTGTTTGAAAATAACAAAACCATGGAGTTGACCAGAATCAGCACAGAAAACACATTTGTGTGGGTTAATTCGAATGTTTTAGTGCCTACAACAGAGAAAAATGGCCCGTAAATGCAGAGGGTGATCATCTCGATGCTTGGAATGAGCAGGGAGATGGTCCAAATAGGGTTGCACGATATGCTTAATACCATGAAAAGCATAATACAACACACGTCGAAATGTGGCCCCTCCGTTCTCGCAACCATTTAATGGAACAAAGTATATGAAACCAGCTCGAAGAAGCTTTTCAACTTTAGCTTTTATCCCGACAACCTTCTTAGGATGGACCAGACGAAGTCGTCGTCGGGCAGGTTTCGCATCAAGATACATTTTAATTTGGTGCACCACTATGTTTGGGTCGATACTTGTAATTTCTTCATACGTCTATTCAAAGGCATCTCTAAACTCATGAAAAAGGGCTCGATAGGTCTCGACTTCAGATGAAGAACAAGATGCTCTGATGTAAATGTTTTCAACTATTCCTGGTTTGATCGAAATATCGAGAGGAATGGTGTCTTCAATATTCGAGAGTTATTTTCAGAGTCGACCTCATGAATGGAAACAAAATTCATATAGGGTTTGATTAAATTAGGTAGGTACATGGTACTGAGATTATCTTCTATGGAATTTAGAAGGAAGGTACGATGATGATGCTCGTCCCACGACGCATCTTCTGACATCATGACATCCATGATGCTTTCATTTATTGAGAATATATGTGAGAAAGGATAAAAGTACATGCCATAATCCAGGGATCAATCTCCCCAATTGATCGAAGAAAAAGTATGGGTCACACAAGCCAAGTAGATGCCTTTGCAATCTTTCTCAACGGGGCTAAGCGACATCCGGTCGCCAAAACTTTCGATTTTGGTTTCATCCAGTACAATCCACTGATCGGCCATAATCGTGGAGGATGATATAATATTGATATAAGCAACTGGGGGTGGGGAGTTGGAAGGGGGATTGGGGGGAGGGAAAAAGTCCCCATAAGCAATGAATCCTTCAATAATCCAACTCCAAAATGCTGGTTGGAATGTAGGGCTTCCCTTATAAGAGGGACACTTCTGATAACATTGGAATAAGAGGTAACGAGGTTGAGTTGATCTATGGCTACGATTATGCCTTTATGAGGAAATGCGATAATCCATAAGTAAGTTGAAATGATGAAAACCATAGCATAAACCCATGTGAGACCTAGTAGAAGATTATAACCAAGAGGTTCGTCAATAACTTATATTTCAACAGAGACGGTTTTTCCCCCAAGTTCCACTTGGAGGGAATTCAAAATTCTGCAGGGTTTATATGTCCTTCCATCAAAGGATTTTAATGTGGTAGTTGATTGATTCAGTTGAGGTGAACCAATTTCCTTCTAGCAAGACATAAACATGATGCAAGTCGAGGCCCCCCTATCCAGAATAAAGCGATGCATGTTCTTACCATGGAAAGTGACTTGAATCATAAAAGATAATTGAGTTGAAATCCAAGGAGAATAGTTTTCATGAGAGAAAACCACTAGGTTGGAATCTGATGGATCCATACATCTGATAACCGACAATAAGGCCTTATTTTGGGTGGGGCAGTTTTGCAACACCTTAAGAGTGGACATGGCTGATGGATATTGAGCCAAGTCTTCAACGACGTTGTAATTTTGGGTAGCTCTTGAACGAGGGTTGTAAGTAGACTTATGGATAACACCCTTCAAAGGCTTAACAGTCAATTCTAGAGGTGGAACAAAATTAGATGAGGTTAGTGCCAAGCTGGCAGATTGATCAATATCCTGACCATTCGATGGATTCACATTACCATAGTCTCTGTTCTGAGTGGCCACCAAAACATCAGATCTTAGCTTCGAGGATGAAAGCATCAAAACTGTGGTAGAGGAAGAGGGGTCCCGAGAAACTGTTTGAGTCTGTTGATTGGGAAACGATTCGGTCAACACAGCGAGAGAAGTGGATGATTTAAGAAACTGATTCACTTCAGTGTGGTGCAGGAAATCATGTGTAAAGTGATCCTCGTTGCAAATCTAGCATGGATATTGATGCTTTAATTTCTCATCAAAAGAGGAATTTGTTTTGTAGTGAGGAATCTTTCCTTTTTTTACCTTTACCTTTCTTCTTGCTTCAAGGTTGCTGTTGAGATTTTCCTTTATCAGATGAAATGACATTTATCTCAGAAGTAGAAGCTGTAGGAGGGTGGAATTAAGGGTTTTGAGCAGGAGCGGCGAGAGCTATACTAGATGGCTTACTCGCTGACTGCGAACTGGCAGAACCAATAATTCCATCAGTGGCATGAGATTCTTTACCAGGTGGAAGAGGAATAGTGATTGAAGGTCACAAACTACTTGGTATCTTATCATAGAGCGTACCTAATTGGGTATAAACTAGATCTAAATATTGAGCATGGGCAATGAATTGCTCTTCAGTCATGACTCCACCTTTGGCCACATCTTCTATAATAGGAGCCAATAGAGATTTGAAAAACCATTCTGCCAACAATTGATCGGGAACAAAGGTCTTGACCAACCGATGACGACGCCTTCACTCATGAATGTGATTTGAAATGTGAGTGGAATCCGATTGTTTGAAGTTAGTCAATATTTCCTTTCCAGTTTCATCTTTGATGGGAAATTGGAAATGTGTGAGGAGGATGGTGGCTAAAGTGTTGAAATCATGAAATGATGCTCTAGGTAACTCGATATACCATATAGTTGTGGTACTTGTAAGCGTTTGCTGGAAAAGATGTAGTTGAATGGAATCATCATTAAGGGAGTTGGATGAACACCATATATGATACATCATAACATGCATCAACGAGTCTTCTCCAGGATTCCCATTGAACTTTGGGATATCAGATGGCAACTTAGTGGGAATAATCGACCACCAGGGCGAATGAGCGACGAGGTCATTAGTAAGTCGAGTTAAGTCGGCTAATTCGAGAGTAGCCACAAAAGGAAACTGTTGATGAAAGTTCGGAGGAGGATAACCTGAGTAAGAAGGGATAACCTGAGCAAGGGGTACTTACATTCCTGGATAAGGAGGGTTCTTATAATAAGGAACCTAGTTACTTGGATATGTAGGATGTTGATAACCAACATACAAGTGAGTTTGTTTCCCAGCCCCAAGATGACAGTAAATCTACTAGAATGGTTGGGTTTGTATTTGTTTGACTTGAAAAGGTGCATGATGAGGTCCATAATGTTGCCAAATAGGGTTTTGAATTTCCCCTTGGCATGGTGGGTTCGTTTGAGACTGTGCCAAATTTTGAAGGATTTGACCTAATGTAACTTGAGGAGCACTTTGTGCAAATGATTGAGAAGATGACGCACCTTGTACAGTTTGACTAAGCAGTGCCCAGGAAGAACCAGATAAGTTAGGAATGGGCTGTAAAGGTTGGATCTCGTGTATTTGAGTTTTTCGAGGTGTTGATGGGTAGATAGGAATTTGTGATGAGGATGGTGCAACTTGAGGATTCAACAATCGATCCAAAAGTGAACCAGGTTTAATGGGGGAAGTAGGTTGCCAAACATTGGCAACCATTCCAGGATAAGGCAGGCCATAATAATGCATATTACCATATTGAGGCACACCAACAACATGTTTCCCCCTGCATAAGGATTAGAAGATAATGGAGGCAATCGTGATTGAGATGGATGGTACCCAACATAAGGAGAGTTAGGATGTTAAGGGTAGATTTTAACATTGATATAAGGACCAAAATGATGCTCTATTGTAGGTGTAGTCAGATGAAGAGGATCAGATTGTGTGTCATTCATAAGAGAAGTACCATACATTATTCCCGAATTAGATGACATGAAAGATGTCCAAGTACTGGAAGCCGCACCAGAAAAAGTACCAGATATTGAATGATAATCAGGTAGGACAGACGGGCCACCATACAAATGAGTTTCTGGTGATGTCATGAACATAGATGAGGAAGCACCACTTAAGGTCTCAACCATAGTGGTGGACACAGATTGGGATCTTGAATCAGCTCCATACATGGTTGATAATCCCAACAAAGATTGTTGCCAAATATCTTCGTGTAAGGCTGAATAATCAGATGAAGGATATTGTGTCGAAGTTTGAAGAGGCATCAAAGGCTAGGTTTGATAAAAAAGAAGTCCTTACCAATGAACATGAGAATAAGGACAAGGTTATTCTTGAGGGATACCTTCAACTCAAAATTCTACATGGAAGAGGTTCATTGTCGGGTTCGAGATATATTGGTTCTATCTAAGACAAAGGAAGAGAGGATGAATATCCCGCAGAATCACGAGAATATGGCTAAGGCTCCTTAGGTTCAACAACCTCAGGAAACAAAGTGTCTGACTCGGGAAGGTCAAGTTCAATGACCTCAGGTAATAAAGTTTCAGGGACTTCTGTTTCAATTGTGTTAGTGTCACCAACAAGGGTAGATTTAATCTCGGGTTTGAAACTCAAAGGGAAAGATGTTTTTGGAAATTTAGTATTAGGAGGAGAGCTAGAAGTAGCACCTGAAGTTCCTGATTCAATAGTTTTTGTTTTCTTATTTATTAGACACCGATTAGGAGTAGCCTTTGGAGGTATAGGATGCCTTTTTTTCATTCTAGGCGAAAGTCGGGGAGGGGGATTTTGTTCTTCCACGCTGGACAAAAAATTCTATTAACAAAAAAAGAAATAAATAAAAAAGAGGGTAGTCTAGGCATAAAGGATTACCAAGCAACCATGAACTACAATATACACCTTGGCAAACCAAGGACTTAACATACAGTAACCAATCTTGCCGAATGTTGTGTTCGGTGTATCACGGTGTTCAAGGCAGCATACTCAGTTACCTATGGATGGATAGCAACCTATTGGGGACTCCCAAAATATACTCGATGATACGTGGGAGTGCAGTCCATAGTAGTGCTATCTAATGTGTAACCATTTGATGAGAGTTTTCCTATATACTTTTCATGCGTGGAGCACCATCAGATATACCTTAAGGTACGTGGAGAACAATCATATACACTTACGTATGTGGAATGGGATTTCACCCCCTGGATGCAACGCTGGAAAACAACGACAACTCCTACGTTTAACGATGTTGGAACACGTCTCTATCCTAGATCTTTAACTGTTTGCGTTAATGTTACAAATGCTCCTTAGGTCGATTCAATAGATTTTACTATTTACCTTTGATTAATTTACAGTTTTAGGGATCACCATGAATGTCACCTGAATATCCTAAAATGAAAATATAGCATGATAAAGTAGGAATATTTTCCCTTTTAATGAAAATCTAGCTAAGGAAGGGAATAAACAATCAATACGCAAAACACAATATGCAACAAACAAGATGCAAGATGCAATTTCCCTTTTTGATGCAACTCTTCCTAATCTAATATACATGCAAAAACCTAAATGGCAGATGCAAAAAAATTTATTTCACCACACTTATTTTCACAATGAAGAAACCTAAGATGAAAATGTTTGATTACTGATTCAATTACACTTTTCATAATGAGGAATCAAACAAAAATTCATCCAAGCGATCAACAATCAAACAAAACAAGTTTGCAAGCGACCAAACGATAAGAAAAAAGAAAAAAATAAACCCATTCTTATCAAAGGAAAACAAACACAAATGCAAACTTAATGGGAGTTTTAGAGAGACCGCAAGACACTGAAGATTCAAGGAAGTTCAAGTTGAAGCAGGCTGATGAAAGAGAGGCTCAAAAACCAAGGAAAAACTTATGCAAAAACAACGACCAACGTTGGTGTAGAAAGGGCAACAGTGCTTTGCAACATTGGGATAGAGTGGGCTAGGGTGAGGTGCAATGCTCTCTCAAAGGCAAAGGGGGAGTGTTGGGCTTGGGAAAGAGGTTTCCGACACAAGAATTGAAAAAAAATGTTGAATGAAACCACTTCCTAGGTGTATTATTGGTTGTATGATGCAAAAAATGTCTATCAAGGAGGTATTCAAACACAAAGGACAAGGAAAACCATTAAGGGAATACTCTGTTCCCTAGTGGCGTCGCCAATTTGTTATACGAGATTTACAATTGCGGAAAAAGGTATCTCCCCTAGGCTTGGTGGTCAACCTAGAACAACAGAGAGACAAGGAACCCAATGCTTTTCCTTAAAGTAGATATATGATGGAGTGAGGCCTACCTAGAATTTGTCGCATGCTTCGTTCCTTCTTTAGCTTGGAAGCTCTAATTCCAGCTCCGATCGCCAAAATTATATCCTGCACAGTCAGATAACACAAGCCAAGAAACTATGATATGTATGCAATATCATCTAAATACCCTATTCAATATATCAACATGGTATTGAAATAAGTGAAATAAATACATCACAAATAGGAAAACAAAGAATTATTTGCATTAATATAAATGGAAGGAGATTACAAATATAAGTGGCAGTCAATCTTGTAGAAGAGCTCCTCCAAGTTGTTAATTCATCCTTTCCTTGTCATAATATGCACCTCTAGTCACCCTATGCATGAGATGGTAACTACTTACTGTAGCATCATAAGGGTAGAATCACTCTCCAAATCCAACCATTTCCTCTAGCATATAATAGGGTAAATATATAGGAGATAAGGGTAAGTTGGGAGTTATTTTACAATTACCATTTTAGGGCTTTAGATACACCTTTTATGGAGGGATGGGATCAAAGTATAAGTGGTGAAAACTCAAAAGTAGGGTAGGATAGGATCCGAATGTCAATCCAAGGTAAGTAGTTGAAACAAATTTTGGAAACTCCTAGAAGATGAAGCTTCTGGAATCCCACTCATTCTCCCAGAATTCTAGAACCAACGTAGGTGAAAAGGAGGGCAACCTGCTGGTGACCAACGCTAGCCATAGTGGAGAAAGCTGTAGGTGAATGCACCCCAATAGGCTTGCAGGGAGCGTTGGTCCTCAAACTGGCTCAGATAGTGTAGTTTAGGATTGAAATTATAAGGGATGAAAGGTACATACTTAGGGATTTGTGAAAGATGATGACAAGCGGGAATAAGATGTTGATTGATCCCATTAAGAGGTTCACTTTGATTGGATGTGAAAAAATGGCATATAACAAGATTTAAAATAATGTACACTATTTATTGACAGGTTTTGGAGTGTAAGGAAGGCGGGTGGTACGAGAGTATGTTAAATTTTCCAAGCACATAATTAATTATTTATTTAATCCATGGGAAAAATAATCCACAATAATCTTAAATATCATTTATTCAATGCATAATAAAAATATTATATAATGACTGAAAGATTCCTTGAGTTAAATGTGCTAGGGTTTTCGTGAAATTCCATTAGGGTATTGTAGGAGTGGTTCGCCATATGAGGTTTTTCATCAATACATCCTAAGAGAAACTTAGAAATATTTATTGGATAACAGCTTATTAAAGTAAATAAGTTAGGACTAGGGATTTGGGCTTATGAATGGGAAGTGTGATGATAAATCCCTTGACTGACCTAATGGATGATCTCAGTCATGTGACATGGTGAAAAATCAAACAATCAAAAATCAAAGTTATTTTACAAAATATGAGGCATTAAGAGTGAATTGCTTCTGATGACTTACCACTGGAGTGCATATTGATACAAATTTCAATAATTGTGTCTTAGGGGGTTGTGGTTTCAAGAGTGTTGTGGTAACAATTTTATTTCAGATGGAATTTCATTTATTGTTTCTATACTACCATACCCTTATTTAGAGAGAGGAAGATCTCCTTTAAGTGTAGGAGTACTTACAATATAGCCATGTGTGTAACAAAATGCTAAATATACTCACACTCAGTTTTAAAAATTAAACTTCAATGGATATTGGAGTATGAGAAATGAGTTGCTTTAATTGATATGGTACCAAGAGTTTCTAAATAACGAGGGAACGAGGTTTGCTGGCAATTGTTTTGAAACTGGGCTTCAATGGGATCCAAAAGTTCTTGATTCTCCAACTCATACAAGTCTTCCACAACTTGATGATCACTCTCTTGGAGGTTCAAGGGTTCTAGTGAGAGGAAAAAGAGAAACCCCTCAATTTCATGCTTAAATATCTTCTCTTCATATTGACAAGGATGGCTAAGGGAAATTCTAGGGTTTTGAGTTTCAACAAAAACTTCAAAACAAATTCCAACCATAGATTTCTCCTCTAATGGTATTCGAATAATATCTTCCCTGGGTAAATGTTTGATGGTGATAGGGGAAGTTCCAAGGTCTACTCCTCTCCTCAATCTAGAAGATATGACATTACATTAAGCAGGGGAGTCAACATGCGTTTGTTGTGAATCCTTTTTGTTTGGACTAGGGTTTGAGTCAAGTTTTTGGCTAGGGTTTAGATTAGGGTTTGAGTTAAGCCTTGGGCTAGGGTTTGGATTGGGCTAAGGATTAGGATTTGGATTAAGGTATGGATTATGTTTTGGACTGGGGTAAGGATTAGGATTTGAATTAGGTTATGGATTAGGATATGAATTAGGGTAAGGTTGCATAGGTGGCTGACACCATGAAGGATGATAAATTGATGGGACATTGGCTGGAAATTGCAGTTGTTATTGTTGTCTAGCTAATTAATTTGACATGGGATACTCCCTAGAGAATAGGATCCAAACCATTACTAAGGCCATGGGGATATCCGACTCGAGGAAGAGGTCTATTATGGCCAAAAGGTATGATATTCACTTGGAGGACTAAATTTTTTCCATGAATTTGTAGGATTGTAAACATGTTGAGGAACCTGCTGAGGGTAATAAAGATTAGTCCAAGTATCAAATGGTGAAATTTTTTGAGTTATACCTGGTGGTTAATTCAATTATTTACTTTTTTCCTTCAATACTTCTAATAATCCTGATAGTGATTCGCAACGTTATGTTAAATGATCCTCCTAAAAAATTCTACAAACTTTTAGGTTGTAAGTGGACACTCTCCAAGGAAGTGTTTCTTCCTACAGTTGGAACATAAAATCAGTAGTGGTTCTTGTTGGGCACCGAATCTGGCTATCTCTCTGTCCATTTTTGCCATCCTTTCTGACCCTTTTTGTTTAATTACCTACATTTGCCATGTTAAATTCATGAGGTAAATACCCCTGACTTGTCCAATTGGAATATTTTAATTAATGAAGTAAAGTCACGGAGTTTTTACCTAATTGTGGCATTAAGATCTATGTTTGAACGCAAACTGGAAGACATGAACTCTTACTCCAGCAGTTTGCAACAGAATCGGTAAGGCCAGCTAAAGGGGGATCGCACAGCTGGAATCATGACTCCCTGGGCTTATTCTCGGCCTTGCTTTATCCAGGATATCTATTGTTCATGCCATTCCAACCAAAGTCCATTTCTGAACGCGCGGTTATCATGTTTTAGGGAAATCTGTTATTCCCTTGTAGGTTTTAACCCTAAACAGAAATTATCTACACACGAATCTTATAACATAAAATAAACAATAGTGAGAGCATAAAACATAAAACAGATAAACACATAGATTTTCCCCTGGATCCCAAATCGGGACGACCAGCTTGATTTTTCATTATATTCCTTTTAGTGTTACAACACATATATATACATGTCGAAGCATACATAAACCCTATTCCATTAATCATGGATGAAACCCCTATAAGTAGTTCCCTTGTAGCATCTACAGCGGTAGAAAACCATCGTACCCCAAAACCATGTGCAAACTCATGCACAAAACATGGGTGGGTTTGCCTATGAGTGGGTCCGCACACCAAAACAATTTTCGCTGGGGCACTGCCCCGGACCCCAACAGTGGGGGTTGCCTCCCCCCTTGTGACTCCCCTGCTGTGCCCGGCGCAATGTACAACGTGTGGGGCTAGTCGTGGAAAGAATATAACACATACCCAACATTTTCCCACTTGTTGTTTTCTTTCCACAGGGGGCCACAGGAGAGCTTACTCATTGGGCCAATTCTTCAACACCCATTGTTTCTCTACACCAAGAGAACTTCTGAGTGCTCACAAAATTCGTCAATGCATCTGCAACATTCTTCAAAGTGTCCACCTTTACCAGCAACACCCTTTTAGCCTCAACCATATCTCTAACAAAGTGATATTGAACATGTATGTGTTTTGTCTTTGAATGGTAAGCAGGGTTCTTAGCCAAGAAAATTGCACTTTGGCTATCACAGTCTATCCTTATAGCTTGTTGTACCAACCCCATACTTGAACACAATCTCTGCAACCAAAATGCTTCCTTGCTTGCATGAGTGGCTGCTATGTCTTCTGCCTATGTAGTTGAAAGAGCCACTACATACTGTCTTATACTCATCCAACTGACTGCGCCTCCAAATAAGTTAAACACATACCCACTTGTAGATCTTCTTTGGTCCAGATCTCCAGCCCAGTCTGCATCAACAAAACCACGAATGTCCAACATTCTTTCCAATCCTGGTCTTCCCTGGTAGCACAAGCCATAATCACTAGTGCCACGTAAATATCTAAAAACCTGCTTCACTGCTGTCCAATGCTCCTTCCCTGGGTTTGACATAAACCTGCTCAATACTCCCACTGCATGTGCAATGTCTGGTCTAGTACAGACCATTGCATACATCAGGCTACCCACTGCACTTGCATATGGAACACGGGACATATTCTCCTCTTCTTCTTGTGTCTTGGGACACTGTTCAGCAGACAACTTTACACCTACAGGAATAGGAACATTCACCGGTTTACTATCCTGCATATTGAACCTCTGCAATATAGTCTCGACATACTTCCTCTGGTTTAACCAGAGCTTCCTCTTTGCCCGATCTCTCTTAATTTCCATGCCCAAAATATAGTTTATAGCACCAAGATCCTTCATGTCGAATTTGGAGAACAGTTGGGTCTTCAAATCTTGGATAATTTCTTTGTCATTTCCAATCAACAACATATCATCCACATACAATACCAAATAAATAACACGGTCACCAATTAATTTAAAATAAACACGGTGATCCTCCTTGCTTCTGGTGAAGCCAAGTCCCCGTATATAGGTATCAAATTTCTGATACCACATCCTTGGTGACTGTTTTAACCCATACAGAGACTTCTTCAACCTGCATACCAGTTCTTTCTTTCCCTTCACCATAAAGCCTTCAGGTTGCTTCATGTAGATCTCCTCTTCTAGATCCCCGTGAAGAAATGTTGTCTTCACATCTATCTGTTCTATCTCAAAATCAAATGCAGCAGCAATAGATAAAAGTAATCTAATAGAAGTAACTTTGGCAACAGAAGAAAAAATATCACAAAAATCAATTATCGGCACTTGGGAATAACCTTTTGCTACCAACCGAGCTTTGTTTTTCTCCACCTTGCCTTCTACATTCATCTTCTTCTTAAATACCCATTTGCTCCCAATGGGCTTCCTTCCAGCCGGCAACTCCACCAGATCCCATGCCTCATTTTTGTGCAAGGATGCCATTTCATCAACCATGGCCTCCTTCCAGAGTTTTCCATCCTCGAAATCTACTGCCTCCCTGACAGTTCTGGGATCATCATCAGTTATAGTTAAGGCAAAACCTGAACAGAAAGCAGATGGACTATACCTTTCTGGTTGCCTTCTTTCCCGAACTGATCTTCTCAAAGCTGGAGTTTGTGGCTCTTCCTCTTCTGAATCTTCTTCTGCTGTAGAGTCTGATTCATCCTCCTTTAGCTCAAATTCTATCTTCTCAGGTTCCTTTGGTATGATTTCATGTTTAACAACATCTTTCACCTCTCTAAACACCACATCTCGGCTATACACAACCTTCCTTGTTTCCGGTTTCCAAAGCTTATAACCTTTTAAACCATCCTTATACCCAATAAAGATGCACCTTTCAGATTTATTATCCAACTTGGTCCTTTTCTCCTTTGGAACATGTACATATGCATCACATCCAAATAACCTTAGATGTGAAAGAGAGGGTTTCTTACCGGTCCATACCTCATGTGGAGTCTTATCCTCCAACGCTGATGAAGGTGATCTGTTAACTAAGTAACATGCAGTCTCCACTGCCTCTGCCCAGAATTCTTGTCCTAACCCGGTACCACTGAGCATGCTTCTTGCCTTTTCCATCAGCGTTCTATTCATTCTTTCTGCAACTCTGTTTTGCTGAGGTGTGTATGGAGTAGTCTTCTGCCGTGCTATACCACACTTCTTACAGAACTCTTCAAATTCCTTCTTGCAGAACTCCCCACCATTATCTGTCCTCGGCGCCTTTATCTTCTTCTCTGTCTGGTTTTCCACCAGAGCCTTAAATTCTTTAAATTTGTCAAAGACTTCAGATTTCTTCCTCAAGAAATATATCCATGTATTCCTTGAGAAGTCATCTGTGAATGAAACATACTATATAGACTTTCCCAGTGATGGAACTGACACAGGTCCAAACATATCACTGTGCACAAGTTCTAATATCTTGTTCGCCCTCTTAGCACCGGAAGGAAAACTCACCCGATTCTGCTTCCCATATACACAATGTTCACAAAAATTGAAATCCAGAGAGAAATTAGACATACCTTCTACCATACCATTTCTATGTAGTATCTAAAGGCCCTTCTCTCCAATATGTCCAAGCCTTTGATGCCATAGCATGGTCTTTTCTCCAGAAACAGCTAGGCTTTCCGCTCCACTTTCAGGAACCACATAACTATTACACCCATCAATAACAGTGCTACCTTGTAGCTTTTACAGAGTTCCAGTCTGAACTCCCCGCATTAATACCAGTGCTCCCCGAACCATCTTGCAAGCATCTTTCTCGAACACTGTTTTTACACCTGCATCATCCATCTTGCTTACAGAAATCAGATTTTTGGCCAATGCAGGAATATGCAGAACACCAAGAAGTGTTCTAATCCTTCCACCTTGCAGCTTTAGCTTGACCTTTCCACGTCCGATGATTTTGTCCTTCCTATCATCCCTTAGGAAGACATCAGCATCATATTTCTCATACTCGCAGAACCACTCCCTATGGGGAGTGAAGTGAAAGGATGCACCTGAGTCAATCAACCATGACTCATGATCTACATGTGTATTTGAAGAAGAAGCCAAATACACATCCCCACCTTCATCTGAAGTGGTTTTTGCCTCTGCAGAAGGAGCATCATCGGTCCACTTTCCTTTCTTGGGAGCTTTAGTGCCATCCTTTTGCAATGCCTTAACCTAGCATTTACAACATACCTTCACAAACTTTCCGGAAGTTAGAATCTCCCACTCGAAACCTTATTCTTGTTTCTGTTTTGAGACCTTCCTCGTACAGATAAGGCATCTCCATTCTGGCCCTCCATATTTCTCCGTCTCATTTCCTCCGACAACAAGGCTGAGACAATGTCATCAAAATTCAAGGTAGTTGTATTGCTACCTATTGCAATAACCAGACTGTCCCACGAGTGTGGTAGAGAACACAACAAACTGATGCACTTATCTTCATCTGAGATTTTAATATCAACAGATGACAGCTGACTTACCACAGTATTGAAGGCATTCAGATGCTCTGTCACCGAGTCTCCATCCTTCATCCTCAGGTTATACAGCTTTTTCCGCAGAAACAACTTATTCACCAGAGACTTAGATTGGTACAAAGTCCCAAGTTTTTCCCACAAATTCTTCGCCGTAGCTTCCCCAGAGACATTCAATAATACTGAATCTGAGACACACAACCGTATTGTGCTCTTAGCCTTCCGATCCAGTTTCTTCCAGTCTTCATATGACATTGCCGTAGGTTTAGTACATGGATCTACCGCGATCCACTGATCTTTATCCACCAGCAGATCCTCCATCTTGAGCTTCCACAACTCAAAACTCTGACCATTAAATTTCTCGATCTCTATATTTCCGTCGCTCGCCATCTTCTTTCACCGCAAGAATCGATCCCGCAGATTTCCCACTGAACAGGGTCTACCTTAGGCCCGAGCAAAAAACCCTCAGCAGCAAAGGCGTCCCCTTGAAGTCGAAACAACTCTGAAACCAAATGTAGGTTTTAACCCTGAATATAAATTATCTACACACGAATATTATAACAGAAAATAAACAATAGCGAGAGCATAAAACATAAAACAGATAAACATAGAGATTTTCCCCTGGATCCCAAATTGGGACGACCAGCTTGATTTTTCATTATATTCCTTTTAGTGTTACAACACATATATATACATGCCGAAACATACATAAACCCTAATCCATTAACCCTGGATAAGAACATAACCGTAGTTCCCTTGACCAGATCTACAAAATACCAGGGACTGAAAACCATCGTACCCCAAAACCATGTGCAAACTCATGCACAAAACATGGGTGGGTCTGCTTATGAGTGGGTTCGCACACCAAAACAATTTTCGCCGGGGCGATGCCCCGGACCCTAACAATGGGGGCTGCCTCCCCCCTTGTGACCCCCTTGTTAGTGTCAGTCTTTGCAGCCTTCCTCCAGTGATAAAAAATGCTCTTACAAGGTCATTTTAAGGTGTCAAGATCAAATTTTGTCGTTTCAGTGAGTCTTCAAGTAAAATTCGGTCACTAGGTATTAGGTCTAGGGTTTGCTTTCACTCCTTTCAAAGTTGTCCAAATGTAGGTCCATGTCACCATTCATCTAAGTTTACTGTCATTTAGAGGGGTGTCATCATCATGTCAGTTTCCAATGGGTCATTTTACACCTTGTTCATGCTTCAGTTGTGCCTAGGTAAGGTTCATTTCCCTCTCCTAGGGTTTTGAAGGTAATTTCTCTTGGATGGTCAAATCATCAGCAAAAATTGTATCCTGATGTTCATACACCTTCCCCCATCCTTAATGTACCTTATTAAACACTTCCCATCACTGAGATCCCCAAATTCCTCATTTTCGCACAACCCCTAGTTTCTTGCTATAACTTGGCAATTTTCTAGGCTAGGCCTGTGTTTTGCCCTTTTGGACCCCTTCCCCTCACTTAATCTTTGAAATTCCACTTTCCCCTGCTTCCTAACATCCCTCCCTACTTCCCAAAACTTTCTCAAGAATTTTTAAGCCCCTTATCCCCTTTATTTCACTTCATTTCGACAAATCCCTTGTTCCACACATCGAGATAGGTTTTACTCCAATGATGTTTCTAAGCAAGAAAAGATGAATTTGGAAACAATGAGAGAGGTTTTTGTCCAAAATAGGCCAAGGAAGAAAAAAAACCTTCAATTTTTACACAGGTGTCATGGTTTTAGAGAAATGTCAAAAATACAGTTGCCTCAGGAGAATTGATGCACCTCGGAAGTGACATTGGGAAAATCAAGATTTCTCCTAGCTTGGTTGGCCAAATGACTTATTTGATGAGTCAAATGATAACTAGAAACAAAGAGATTTCCAATGAGCTATCATGAGCTCAATTTGGAGTTGAGGAAGACCTTCCAAAGTTGACTGCAATAGCACTCTGCCTTGAGGCAGCCTCATTTTTGCACATTTTGACCAGTCTTGGGAGATTTGATTTTTGACAGGGAAAATGAACTCCAAATTGAAAAATTATAGTTGGGTTGGAAATTAGACTTAATAAGATTTCCAACAAGCTATCCTGCGCCCAATTTGGACACCAGGAAGGTCTCCAAAAGTCTCCTGAAAAAAGGCGCGGTGCATAGAGATGGCGCGGTGCATTGGGCAACCCTCTGCAGTGTAAAAAATTAACTGGCGCGGCGCATAGGGCTAAAAAGCCTGAAACCCATTCAAATATTCCTCCAAAAGCTCCAAAATTGCAAATTCTTCATTCCACAACTAATTTAACATTTTCATATTGCCAATATATGAGTTTCCATCAGTGTTTATGGTGTTTCAGTAGGTGAAAAATAAAACCCTAGCTCCTTGCACAGTTTCATTGAAAATCTGCCTAGGGTTTGCAAAATTTCCATTTTTTGCTGTCTTATTCCCCTCTACCACTTTCACATCCCCTTCACTACATTTCACTAGTTTCGTTTCCCTATTCCCCATATCCCTAAATTCGTCTACCCCTATCCCATATTCCCATCATCCCAAATCCTAGCTACAAAATTCCCAAACCCCAATTGCTATCCCAAAAGCCTAGAGACTGTCCTTAAAACCCTTAAATTCCCAAAATTTCAATTGGAAACATCCCAAAATTCCCCTTACCCTCTCCCTTCATAGTCCCTCACACATTTTCATACACTTGACAACTAAAAAACCAAAGACACCTAAAACTCTTCACACTCATCTAAGACAACACAAACTTTGGCCAACATGGAGACAGATTCCTCTTATAACCGAGATGAAGGAAACACAGTGACTCTACAACCGAATTGCATGCACCGAGGAGACCAAAAGCTGTTGGAGAAAGCCAACAAAGAAAAGAACATGTTGAGGCACATGGCCAATCATTATTGGGCGAAAAACCATGTTTGCGAAGCAAGGATCAAGATCTTGAAGGCTAAGTTGAAGAAGGCCTCAAAGCGTCAGAAAAGGCATAATAGACTTCAAATTTTGGCTGAGGCTTCCTTGGCCCAGCATATTACATAATGGAGTACACTCAGCCCAAATTTCAAGAAATTTGGGACACGTTTTGCAAATTTTGAATTTTTGGCCTAAAAACAGATTTTTCAGCTCTATGCGCCGCGCCACTTGGCACGCGCTTTTGATGGGAGGCTCCTTTTGGTGAAAAATTTACATTTTTGGATTTTTCATGGAAAATTATGCATGCCTACCTATGGACAAGAAATTTTGACAGGTTTTGGGCTTCCAGAAGGGTAAAAAACACCCTAAAAATGGCCTTTCTGCCCCTTTTTGGACACACATGAAGCAATGTTGGGATAAATCTGTTTTGGAGGGGAAAATGGAAGCCAAATTTAGAAATTCCACTTGTGATAGAAAGTAGACAGGTAGACCTTTCCAACAAGCCAACTTGGAGAAAATTTGGACACCGGGAAGGCCTCCAAAATCAGCTCCAAACTGGCGCAATGCATAGGGAAATCAGGTGCGGCGCATAGGAGGATTTTGCTCATTTTTGACCCCGCAACTCTTTTTTTCGCCTAGTTTTTGACATTTTGACTTTCTTACTTCCAAATGTTAAAATAATGATGTAATTTTGTTAAATTTTTACTCATGGAGGTAGATTCATCCATCAAAAGGTGAATTGCAACTGAATGAATCAGTTTCCTATCTTATAGAGGCAAGTTGTTCCACTGCCTATTTTCTAGTTCTCAGTTTAGATCTTGTTGAAAAAACTCCCAAAATTGTGAGATAGACCCCTAGAGGCTGGGGATGAGTTATTGTTTGTCTATATCTTGTATTTTTTCAGTCATTAGCATGGTTGGACACTTGGGATTGCTTTGAGCATCATTGTACATTCATATTTGCAGATTGGCAAAGGAATAGACCATGGTTTGCAGCACTCCTTGGGATTCATGTGGCTCTTTATTTTGATAATTTGTTTCTCTCTGTTAATTTAAGTTTACTAGAGTTTTATGTGTATCATTTTCCCTCTTATTTCTTCTTAATTTAAACAAACAAGGATAAAGGTGGAATTCATTAAAATTTGCAGTGCTCTACCTAGGGTTTGTTTAATTTTCTATGTTTTCAACTGTTTGAAGAGGATTCCTAAAATTTTCTTTCCCTCTTCAACTCCTCACCGGTCTGAGCTATCCATTTCATTCAAAATTGAAGTGTCAAAACAATTTCCTACCTTGCCCCATTCAGATCTCTGCAAAAACTAGGTCTCATTCCCCAGACCCAAAATCTGCCCTTCCCTTTGATCCAACAAACACCCTCAAAATCAAATCAAACTCTTTTACATATATACCTAGCCTAAAATCAGCCTTTATTCAAGTCATCTCGAGCCTCACTGATCATTTTTTGCGAGATTGACAAGGAGAGAGCCCTCTCCCGATCTGGTAGGGCTAGCTACCAGATTAAGCGTGGTTTGATGTTACCCTAGACTCTGCCTTCCTTCAGCCTGAGGTAGATTTAGGCAATAACATAGTGGCAACCATACTAGGGAGAGAAATTTTTTTGTTTGCTTTATAAACTATAGACGGAGCCTGAAGTTAGCCAGGTAGCCTTCAAAACGCTCTTGCTTTTCATTAGCATAAGTAGATGAATGTTGCTTCAGTAAATCTCCGGTCTAGTTTATGAACTGAACATCTGGTTTCCTCAGTAAGATCTAATCAATTTCAGATCTGATTGTTGATGGTGGACAACGATCAAACACCGCAAGGTTGAAATCATTCACCTGGCGACTCTAAATCAGTTTCGAGATCAGATCCAAGGACTCCACTGGAGGATGAACCTGATTAGCAGAAACATCAAAGGAAAATATGGAAAGATCGGGTATTCAAGTTGGAATTTCATCCAAGACATTTTGTTCTTTGTCATAAATTATTTCTTCTCTTTTCCCAAGAATGTCAAGAAGGCTTTGCAAAGTATATTGTATTTGAGAAAAGATCCTCAGCCTGCATTTGATTCCTTCCCTTTGAAGATTGTGGATACCAAAGATTTGCATGCTTTTGAGCTTTATCAATACCTTTCTTCCGAATCTTGTGATGACCATCTTCAAACTGATGAACCTCAAGAGACCAAGACTGATTCTGCAACATTTGTACATACCCCTATACCTTGTAAAATTCTAGATCGATACAAGCCTCTGATTTTACCTCCTATATCCCATGCTTTCCCTAAAAATCATGACCTATATCTACCAAGATTTGATGGTGAACGCGACAACATCACTGCTGAGAGACATGTTCTAAATTTTGAGTCTTTTCTTGACCTTTTTGAAGTTGATGAAGAGGATGTTAGTATTAGGCTTTTTGCTCTTTATTTGCAAGGCAAAGTCAAGAGTTGGTTCAAAACCCTACCTGATGCGAGCATCTCAGATTTCCAGCAGTTCGTCAACGTTTTCCTCGACAGGTGGGTGATAAGACAGAACCATTTCTTGATTATAAAAGAGTATAACCAGCTGAAAAGATTGCCAGGGGAGACAGTGCAACAGTTTTCTACCAGATTTAACCAAGTTTATTATTCGATGCCAATTAATATAAGACCTCCTCTTGGATCCGCTCTCTTGCACTACTCAGGTGCCTTTGATCCGGAAATGGAGTTTCAACTGAGAGAAAGGAATCTTGCAACACTTGAAGAGATGCAGAACAATGCAGTAGATGTAGAGGCTCATTTGCTGATCCGAAGGGCAAGGTTGAAGGAAGAAGAGATGAAAAACATAGATCCGGAGGAATCGACATCTCTAGAGGTAAAGCTTGACATTTTGGTAAGTGCAGTGGAAGAGATGATGCAAAATATCACCACAAGGAATGAGTATAATGTTCAAGCCCATGGCTCGCTGATTGAAGAAGAACAAGTTGCTGATCCAAAACATTTTGTTTCTTATCCCATTTGTCATAGATCTAATAATGATTGTTTTATAGATCATCTTGGAGAAGAGAGATCTGTTGATATGACATGTATGCTTGATGATGTGTTTTATACTGATGATTTGCCTCAGTTTGACCAGTATGATGATGATTATGTTCTCCAAACAGAAGCTAATCTTGCAGACAAATTAACAACTAGTTTGTGGGAGGAAGAAGTTCACTTTCAGCAGCTCGAATACATTGATCAACTGATGCATATGAGCTACAGAAATGACGAGGAAAGTGCAACAAATTTTGAAGTAAGTGAAGGATGTTTGCCTTTTTGTTTTGATTCGTTTTAGTTCATCAGAGACAACTTCCATGCAATCAGAAATCAACTGTCGACAAGTCTTGATCTGGACCATCTTGAGGGCAATAAAAACCTTGTTCAAGACTTCTCATATCCAGATTTGCAGTCCCCGAATGCCGTTGATTTTCAAATTGCAGATGAGGACTTGGAAGCTGGAACATACGATCAAATGATGCAAGATGATTCCGTACCTTTCTGTTTTGAATCATTTCAGTTTTTGAAGGGAAATTGGCATAGTAAATATTCAAATGAGCAGCTTGTAGAAAATCATGTAATCTCATCAGAAATAATAGAAAATGGGTTGCAACAGTCTTTTCATGTTTTTCACGATCCAATAGCTGATGTGTTGGATGATGTCTGCAGTCAAAGTTTTTCTCCATTGACTACATGTGAACTTGAAAAAAGTATTGATACAAACTTGATCCGACAGCCGGTTTCTTTGTCATTTTCTGCAGGAGTCTCGTCACAAAGCTCAGATCAAAGTTTGCATTCATGGTATGAAAAGAAGAGAAGTAATCCATTGGATGAGCTAAGTCCCAGTGTGCATGAACTTCAAGATCCTTATGCAGTGTTTTTGGAGGTGGATAGAGAATCCGTAGTATTCAACGGATCTGTTCACAAGTTTTCATGGGAGTTGCCTTTCAGTAGTTCTCTCTTGTCGTTCATAAGTAAGCACTTGCAGAGAATTCAAACAGCAGCTAGAATACTTACTTGGTTGCATTGGTTGTTTCATTTCACTTGATCAAGTGATGAATGAAACTGTTAGAGAAGGTTGTATTGAATAAGCTTGATATTGAGCATCATTTCTAGTTTTTCGGTTGTGTTTAAGTATCGAGTCAGTTTTTAGTTGAATGAGAGTCAATTTGTGTCGTCAAGTCATCAGTTTTCAGTCATGCATTTTAGCTTGAGTTTTTGACTCCATTGCCCAATGGATGAAGGCACTGTCTGCTTTCCAAAGATCTGTTGTTCTTGGCACCTCCAAGGAGCTACCATCCCCATTGGAGCCAATGTTAGTGTCAGTCTTTGCAGCCTTCCTCCAGTGATCAAAAATGCTCTTACAAGGTGATTTTAAGGTGTCAAGGTCAAATTTTGTCGTTTCCGTTTCCGTGAGTCTCACAAAATTCGGTCAACAGTATTAGGTTCAGGGTTTTTTTCAAAGTTGTCCAAATGTCGGTCCATGTCACTGTTCACTTGAGGCACCGTCATTCAAAGGCTGCTATCATCATGTCAGTTTGAATGGTCACTCTTACGACCTTTTTCTGCGTTTCAGTTGTGCCTAGGTAAGGTTCATTTCTCTCTCCTAGGGTTTTGAAGGTAATTTCTCTTGGATGGTCAAATCATCAGCAAAACTTGTATCCTGATGTTCATACACCTTCCCCTATCCTTAATGTACCTTATTAAACACTTACCATCACTGATATTCCCCAAATTCCTCATTTTCACACAAACCCTAGTTTCTTGCTATAACTTGGAAATTTTCTAGGCTAGGCCTATGTTTTGCCATTTTGGACCCCTTCCCCTCACTCAATCTTTGAAATTCCACTTTCCCCTGCTTCCTAACATCCCTCCCTACTTCCCAAAATTTTCTCAAGAATTTTGAAGCCCCTTATCCCCTTCATTTCACTTCATTTCGACAAATCCCTTGTTCCACACATCGGGATAGGTTTTACTCCAATGATGTTTCTGAGCAAGAAAAGATGAATTTGGAAACAATGAGAGAGGTTTTTTTTCCGAAATAGGCCAAGGAAGAAAAACCACCTTCACTTTTTACACAAGTGTCATGGTTTTAGAGAAATGTCAAAAATACAGTTGCCTCAGGAGAATTGATGCACATCTGAAGTGACCTTGGGAAAATCAATATTTCTCCTAGCTTGGTTGGCCAAATGACTTATTTGATGAGTCAAATGATAACTAGACACAAATATATTTCCAATGAGCTATCATGAGCTCAATTTGGAGTTGAGGAAGACCTTCCAAAGTTGACTGCAACAACACTCTGCCTTGAGGCAGCCTCATTTTTGCACATTTTGACCAGTCTTGGGAGATTTGATTTTTGACAGTGAAAATGAACTCCAAATTGACAAATTCCAGTTGGGTTGGAAATTAGACTCAATAATATTTCCAACGAGCTATCCTGTGCCCAATTTGGACACCGGGAAGGTCTCCAAAAGTTTCCTGCAAAAAGGCGCGGCGCATAGAGATGGTGCGGCGCATTGGGCATCCCTCTACAGTGTAAAAAATGAATTGGCGCGACGCATAGAGATGGCACTGCGCATTGGGCTAAAAAGCCTTAAATCCATTCAAATCTTCCTCCAAAAGCTCCAAAATTGCAAATTCTTTATTACACAACTAAGTTAACATCTCCATATTTCCAATATATGAGTTTCCATCAATGTTTATGGTGTTTCAATAGGTGAAAAATAAAACCCTAGCTCCTTGCACAGTTTCATTGAAAATCTGCCTAGGGTTTGCAAAATTTCCATTTTTTGCTGTCTTATTCCCATCTACCACTTTCACATCCCCTTCACTACATTTCACTAGTTTCATTTCCCTATTCCCCATATCCCTAAATTCGTCTACCCCTATCCCATATTCCCATCATCCCAAATCCTAGCTACAAAATTCCCAAACCCCAATTTCTATCCCAAAAGCCTATAGACTATCCTTAAAACCATTCAATTCCAAAAATTTCAATTGGTAACATCCCAAAATTCCCCTTACCCTCTCCCTTCATAGTCCCTCACAGATTTTCATACACTTGGCAGCCAAAAAACTAAAGACACCTAAAACTCTTCATACTCATCTAAGACAACACAAACTTTGGCCAACATGGAGACATATTCCTCTTATGACTGAGATGAAGGAAACACAATGACTCTACAACCGAATTTCATGCACCGAGGAGACCAAAAGCTTTTGGAGAAATATAACAAAGAAAAGAACATTTTGAGGCACATGGCCAATCATTATTGTGCGAGAAACCATGTTTGCAGAGCAAGGATCAAGATCTTGAAGGCTAAGTTGAAGAAGGCATCAAAGCGTCAGAAAAGGAATAATAGACTTCAGATCTTGGCCGAGGCTTCCTTGGCCCAGCATAGTACATAATGGAGTACACTCAGCCCAAATTTCTTGAAATTTTGGACACTTTTTGCAAATTTTGAATTTTTGGCCTAAAAACAGATTTTTCAGCTCTATGCGCTGCGCCACTTGGCACACACTTTTGATGGGAAGCTCCTTTTGGTGAAAAATTTACATTTTTGGAATTTTCATGGAAAATTATGCATGCCTACCAATGGCCAAGAAATTTTGACAGGTTTTGGGCTTCCAGAAGGGTCAAAAACACCCTAAAAATGGCCTTTCTGCCCCTTTTTTGACACACAGGAAGCAATGTTGGGAGAAATCAGTTTTGGAAAGGAAAATGGAAGCCAAATTCATAAATTTTACTTTTTTTGGAAAGTAGACAGGCATAACTTTCCAACAAGCCCACTTGGAGAAAATTTTGACACCGAGAAGGCCTCCAAAATCATCTCCAAACTGGCGCAACGCATAGGAGGATTTTGCTCATTTTTGACCCAACAACTCTTTTTTTCGCCTAGTTTTTGACATTTTGACTTTCTTACTTCCAAATGTTAAAATCATGATGTAATTTGATGGATATTGATGTAATTTTGTTAAATTTTTACTCATGGAGGTAGATTCATCCATCAAAAGGTGATTTTCAACTAAATGAATCAGTTTCCTATCTTATAGAGGCAAGTTGTTCCACTGCCTACTTTCTAGTTCTCAGTTTAGATCTTGTTGAAACAGCTCCTAAAATTGTGAGCTTGACCCCTATAGGCTGGGGATGAGTTATTGTTTGTATATATCTTGTGGTTTTTCAGTCATTAGCATGGTTGGACTCTTGGGAATGCTTTGAGCATCATTGTACATTCATCTCTGCATTTTTGGCAGAGGAATAGACCAGGGTTTGCAGCACTCTATGGGATTCATGTGGCATTTTGTTTTGATGATTTGTTTCTCTCTGTAAATGTAAGTCTACTGGTGTTTTATGTATACCATTATCTCTCTTATTTATTCTTAAATTAAACAAACAAGGATAAAGGTAGAATTCATTAAAATTTGTAGTGCTCTACCTAAGGTTTGTTTCATTTTCTATGTTTTCAGCTGTTTGGAGAGGATCCCTGAAGGTTTCTTGCCCTATTCAACTCCTCACCTCTCTCAACTCTCCATTTATTTCAAATTGGAAGTGTCAAAATTGATTGCCTACCTTGCCCCATTCAGATCTCTGCAGAACTGAGCCTCATTCCTCAGACCCAAATTTGCCTTTCCTCTTGAGCCAAAAAAATATTTATTAAATTCAAATCAAGACTCTTTTGCATATATACCTAGCCTAAAATCAGTTTTCATTTAAGTCATCTCAAAGCTCATTGATCATTTTTGCTGAGATTGACAAGGAGAGAGCCCTCTCCCGATCTGGTAGGGCTAGCTACTAGATTAAGCGTGGTTTGATGTTACCCTAGATTCTGCCTTTCTCAGCCTGAGGTAGATTTAGGCCATAACACCCCCTGCTGCGCTCAGCGTAACGTACAACATGTGGGTCTAGTCGTGGAAATAATATAACACATACTCAACATCCCTTGTACTGTGTATAAAATGGACATTGTTCCTGTAATTGGGGGTTCCCGAAAGAAGATTGTAACCACATTTTTACAGATTAATAAAATACTCTTTTTGTTCTTCTGTCTTCAAGCGTTCCGTGACTAACCCAGCCCCTGATCAGAGAGTTGGGCCCGCTCTTCTGATCAGGTGTTGTGTCTGTGTATATGCGTGGATTATTTCTTGTTATATTTGCTGCTATTATTTCTGATTGTTATAGATTGTTGAATGTCTAGCATTTGATTTTACTTCACGACAATGTTTTGAATTGTAATCATAAACCCTTGGTTGAAAGAATCGCATGTTTGTCCCTGCATATACCTTGCGCGTTGCCTTGAAAGGATACGCTCCCAGATTGATAAAATTAATGTCAGATTAGGGTGGATAAATCATCCCTACTTGAACACCAACATTTTGGCACCGTTGTCGCGGAGGCTAACAAGGTGCAAACGACGATTCGAACCAACCAGAGGGTCAATCTCTCATGCTGGGGAGAGAACAAGTTTCCTCACTCTGCTTCAGGTCCTAAGCATAGGTTTTGATTTTGGTTTGTTTATTTCTGTTTTTGTTTTTAGTTTTGGGCCATCTTCTTGTCCTGGGGAGGGAGGAGTCTTTTGACACCCTGCTTCAAATCTGGAAGTATTAGGTATTTTTGTGGGTTGTGTGGTTTTGGGTCTTGTCCCAGGGAGGGAGGAGTTTTTGATGCCTTGCTCTGGGCCTTAAACCCTAGCTTTTTGTTTCCTTGTCTTTCTCTTCTGAATTCTTTTATCTTGGGGAAGGAATGGTCTTGTGACAACTTACTCCAGGATTGAAGCATTGTAGGTTCATGCATAGACCCTCCATTACACCAATTTTTGTATGAACAAAGAAACAAATAAGAGGGGTGGAGCGAGAGCCCCAAAGAGGGGAAGACCATATTTGCGAAGAAAAACTTACATTCAGCAGATCATAGAAAAGGCAGAGTCAGAAGCATCTTCCCGCGCAGCTATAAGCCTAAGGGCTAGGAGAGTGAAGTCCGAGGGATAGTAAGTGGATCAACCTGTGCAGGCCACGATATCCCTAGGTGATTTGGTACAACAGGGTCCTCCAGCAGTAGAAGAGACAGTTAATAGTGGACCAGATCGAGAGGACCTTGTCTTGGTATTAGCAGAAGAAGAGATTGCAAGTAGAACATTGTCGGAGTTGGACTGCTCTAATAAGGGAAAGGAATTTGTAGTCGAGGGATTGAATTATCAGAATACAGGAAAAAGAAACATGGAGGTATTGGTATCACCAAGAGACCAGGGAAGTGCCACTAAGGTAACTCATGTTCCAGTAGTCAGGAGTCCCTGACTATCCTCTACAGAGCCTGTTGAAATCCCCAGCGATTATTGGAAGATATTTATGTCTCCCACAACCTCCAATATCGAATTTCCCATTGGGAATTTGGGAGCTGACGCGCCTACAAAACCTATCCCATTAACAACACTACCAAACTTTCATGGGCATGTTTCAGAGGATCCCGACACATTTCTATTTGAGTTTGATATAGTGTGCTAAGGCTATGATTACACGACAAATGCCCAAAAGTTAAAAAATTTCCCTTCTACACTGAAAGGGACAACTTTGCGATGGTTTATGGGCCTTGGGGGGAAATCCATTTCCACATGGGATGATATGCAAAAGATTTTCTGGAAAAATACCAGGATTACTGCAAATCCCGGAACGTCAAGGAGGAGCTTTTAAAGTTTACACAGAAAGAAGACGAAAGTTTGGAAGATTCTTTGGAGAGGTTTAAATACCTCTTGCAGAGGTCAGGACATTCCAATTTGGATAAGGATTCCGAGAGGACTCAATGGAATTATTGAATATCGTGGGAAAGGGAGACATTTCTAAGGAGACCTTTGAAGGTATTTGTGACTTGTGTTTCCAGTGCCCGAGGGGTCTTGCAAGGAACAGACCAGGGATCCATTCAGTAAAAGGATATGGCGGGGGTGTCACGAAAGCAGAAGTTGGGAACCTGCTAGAAAACTTAAAGACAGATATTATTAGTACCCTGTAAACACAAAGGGATACTTTGCAAGTAAAATAGAAGCAGCTGGAACTGGATAGGGCCATGGCAATCTTTTGCCCGAAGTGCAAGAAGAATCATATGGAAAGGGAATTCCCATTAAAGTCTGTAGAAAAATGTGACATCTATGAGTTGAATCACGTAACAAGCTCATGCCCCTCCTTGCCGGGCCTTAAAGCGGTGTTTCAAGGAGCAGGGGAGAACACGGAGCAACTGTACCTCATGGGCGCCAGGAAGCCATGGCAACTTCAACCACCGATGGGGAACCGAGGTATGTACCCAGATCCATCTCAGTATTTTAATAGTTATAACATGAATCCTCAAACTATGCCTTGTCCCCCTATGTGGCCACAATACCAATACCCACTGTGGCAGCAGTGGAACCCTCAGGCCTGTATGAGCTCACCATGGGCTCCAACCTGGCGAGGACCCTCTTTAGGGCAGTTTCCTTAACAGATGCCACAACAACAACTCCAATTACCTTCCAATGTACCTCCTGGTCAACTTCCAATGCAGTGTAACCCTAACCCCAATAATAAAGGAGCTCATCAAGCTGATGTTCTTAACCTGCCTTCGTATAGTATCTCCACTACAGAATTGTATGAAATGAATTTTCAATCAGGTTGAACAGTTGATACCCAACCCTTTCCGGTTATCATTGAACAACTTGATAATGAAGACAGAGAGGCACAACCAGCCAATAGAGAACCAAAACAAACTGCTAAAAGCTAGATACCTCCTGTAAAACAACCTCAATCTGAACCACCTTACCTAGAGAGACTGATTATGAGTAAACCAAAGGCACAAGCTAAATTTGATTTATTAGGAGAATTGCAAAATTTATTTGTTAAAATCCCCTTGTTACAAGCTATGAAGGATGTGCCAATTTATGTAAAAAATCTTAGGGAATATTGTTCAAAGAAACCTGCAAAGAAAAATAAAGACCCCCTCACTATACATGTTATGGGAAAATTATCGGACTTCATGATGGGGAAATCAACACCAATGAAATATGGAGATCCGGGGAACCTGGTTTTGACAGTACAGATTAATGGAGTGGAAATTCCAAATGTGCTGGTAGACCTGGGCGCTGCCATCAATGTCATCACTACTGAAACCATGCATGCATTAGGCCTTCAAAATTTGAAACATACACCCATAGTGTTGGAGTTTGCAGATAGATCCACAATCAAGCCTGTGGGGAAGTTGGAGGACGTGACAATTTCAGTATACGCATGGCATTACCCCGTCGATTTCCTGGTATTGCATACACAATCTTCAGTAGGTGGTCACCCTTTGATTCTGGGTAGGCCATGGCTAGCTACCGCAGACGCTTATATTGGATGCCAATAAGGAAATATGGTCATTTATAATGGCCATAACACTAAGAACTTGGTGCTATACCCACCGGCAGAACCCGATGCACCTAAAAAGTCAGCATGTGGCAATAAGGCTGTATCTATGATGGAAGTCGAAGAGAGGAAGAAGTGAGACCGGTCCTTACTATCGGGTAGGCCCTTTAGTTGAAGATGGAATCAGAAGATGATGTGATCACCTCCTTCATGAATGATCCTTGTTCCGTTTTAGAGTCAAACCAGCAGGTCTGAGAATCCATCCTAAGCTGCGAAACTCAGGAGGATATTGAAACAACAAAAGAATTGGAAGAAGATGTTGAAGCACCTCATGAAAGTGTCCAAGTGGAGATAGAACCAGGGAAAACTCTGAATATCAATCCAGGTCTGTCATAATCCTAGAGGAAGCAGTTGATAGATGTTCTTCAGAAGTATAAGGAAACTTTCGCCTGGGATTATTTTGACATGAAGGGGATCCTGATAACCTATGTACCCTTCATATATACATCAAAGAAGACTGTCGTCCTATAAGAAAACCTCACAGAAGGATGAATCTAGCATTGAAGAACATTGTGAAAGAAGAGCTTCAGAAACTAGTGGATGCGGGCTTTATTTACCCTATCTCATACAGCCAATGGGTCTCACCATTGGTAATTTTCCCTAAGAAGAACGGTAAATGGCAAATTTGCGTGGATTACCGGGAGTTAAATAAGGAAACGCAAAAGGATCATTTTCCTCTGCCATTTATCGATCAAGTCTTAGACACATTGGCTGGTAAGAATTTTTTCTCATTTCTGGATGGGTTTAGTGGATATAACCAAATCCAGATTGCTCCTGAGGATCAAGACAAGACCACTTTCACATGTCCCTGGGAACATTTGCATACCGGGTCCTTCCTTTCGGCCTGTGTAACGCCCCTGCAACATTCCAGAGGGAAATTTTGGGAATCTTCTCTGATTTGATAGATGATGGTGTTGAAATTTATATGGATGATTTCACTCCATATGGGGATTCATTCTTAGAGGGGTTGAAAAATTTAGAAAAAGTTCTTGAAATATGTATACAAGCGTGTGTTTCCCCGAGTACAGTAAAATGTCACTTGATGATGGAAAAAGGAGTTGTTATGCGACATTTTCTCTCGGCTGAAGGAATCAGAATGGACCCAACAAAGATAAAGGTAATTCTGCACTTTCCAACACCTAAAACACTCACACAGGTACGTAGTTTCATTGGATGTGCTGGTTATTATAGGCGTTTCATAGAAAATTTTGCAAAATTTGCACACCCATTATTTCAATTATTGACAAAAGATTCAGAATTTGTGTGGTCAGATGACTATGATGTAGCCTCACGAGAATTAAAGAATTGATCTACAGTGCTCCGATTCTTAGAGGACCAGACTGGGCGTTACCTTTCCACATTCACACAGATGCTTCTTAAACAACAATTGGTGCAGTACTGGGACAACAAGCAGATAAAATACCTTATGCAGTCTACTATGTTAGTAAAAATTTGGCTCCTACTGAATTGAACTACACAGTGACTGAAAAAGAGTTCCTTGCTGTTGTTTACGCCATCAATAAGTTCCGGCACTTATCGGGTATCCTACTTTTGTGCATACTGATCATGCAACCATCAGGTATTTGATGAACAAACCTGTTACCCCTGGTAGTGTTACAAGGTGATTGTTACTACTACAGGAATTTGATATTACTATAGTAGATAAACCAGGGAAGGATAATGTGGTTGCAGATTTATTGTCTAGATTAGAACATGATGGTAAGAATACACCAGTTGAAGATAATTTCCCAGATCTATTTTTGCAGTGTCTGCTAACATTCCATGGTATGCAGATATTGCTAATTACCTTGCTACAGGTGAGTTGCCTCAGCACTTGTCTTATAAGGAGAAAAGTAAGAACATTCACAGGAGTGCTCGATATTCATGGATGGCAGGATATCTCTTCCATACAGGGATTGGCCAGCAGATTCGGCGTTGTGTGGCAGGAAACGATATTTATGAGATTTTAAGGGCTGCACATGATGGACCCTGTGGAGGAAATTTTGCAGAAAAATGGACAGGTCATAAGGTGTTGCAGATGGGATACTATTGGCCCTCCATCTTTCGTGATGCTTGGGATTATATTCGAAGGTGTGATAGTTGTTAGAGGATGGGACAACCGGGGAAAGTAGACGAAATGCCTCTCCAACCCTAGATAGTCCTTGAACCATTTAAGAAATGGGCTATTGATTTTGTTGGTCCCTTTAACCCACCTTCTCATTAGAAAGCCTACATCCTAGTTTGTACTGATTATGTGACCAAATGGGTGGAAGCTAGGGCAGTCACGAGAGCAACATAGCAAGTAGTGTCAGATTTTATTTTGAAGAAATCTTTGCTCGGTACGGGACTCCAAGAGAAATTGTATGAGACGGAGGATCACAGTTCACATCCCATATGATAGAGAAATTGATGCAGAAATACAGGGTCAAACACAGAGTAACAACCCCCTATCATCCACAAGCGAATGGAAAAGTAGAGAGTACAAACAAGGTATTGGAAAATATCTTGACAAAGACAGTAGCAAGTCATTGCCAGGATTGGGCACAGAAACTTCCAGAAGCTCTATGGGCCTATAGAACAACATGGCGGAATACAACGAGGTTTTCCCCATTTGAACTAGTTTATGGGAAATCCCCCCTGTTTCCAGTAGAATTTGAAATAAGCACACTCAGGACAGCTCTGGAAGTAGGCTTAGATCTATCAGAAGCACAGAAACACCGACTGTAATAGCTGAATGAGTTAGATGAGATTCGATCAGCAGCTGTACAAAGAACTACTGTTGTTCAACAATAGAGAATGAAATGGCATGACAAATTTATCAAAACTAAGGTGTTTCATGAAGGGGATTGGGCATTACTGTATGACTCCCGATTTAAGGATTTCAAAGGCAAACTATGCACTCGTTGGATGGGACCACATCAAGTGGATGCAGTGTTCGACAATGGAACAGTTAGACTAATTACAATTGATGAGAATCAAACCACATTTGTGGTGAATGGACACCGTCTAAAATTATATCATTGCCCAGCCTCTAAAGATGCCTTTCTTAAAACCCTTTCAGATTCAACTGATCTAATGGTTATTGTAGTAGAAGACACTCTCACTCTCCATTAATTTTTCAAAAGAAGAAGAAGAAGAAGAAGAAGAAGAAGAAGTTATTACTCACTTGTTTGTGTTTTGCGGGAATAATAAAATAATTATGGCCAGGAAGAAAGTAACATTCAACGTGTTACTCCATCAGTGCTGTTACAGAAGTAAATTGTTTCACTGATGTTGCTACTCCATAGCTGCTGTTATTTTGAATTTGTTGTTACACCGTCGATGATGTTACTCCAAAGTTGCTGCTACACTACCGCTACTGTTACTCCGAAGTTGTTGTTACACTGTTAATGATGTTACTCCGAAGTTGCTGCTACACTGCCGCTGCTGTTACTCCGAAGTTGCTGCTACACTACGGATGCTGTTACTCCGAAATTGTTGTTACACCGTCGATGCTGTTACTCTAAATTTGCTGCTACACTACCGCTGTTGTTACTCCGTAGCTGCCATTACTTCACAACTGCTGTTACTCTGTAGATGCCGTTACTCCACAACTGTTGTTACTCCGTAGCTGCTGTTAGTCACTGCTGCTGTTACTCACTAGTCACGACAGACATTTCTGCTGTTACTCCACCTTAAGGTAAGTCCGCAGGTACGTCTCTGTTGACTTTATGGATTTAATAAAATATTCCAAAGGACGATTAGAACGTGCCGAGGACAGCCGTCATTTAAGTTGGGGGGAGGGTACCGTCATAATGGCTGATGGAGTACTTAGTAAAGGTACTTATGAAATATGACTTGTATCAAATCAAATTTAATGATCTTAAGTACTCTGTAATTATATCGTTGAGTAGGGATGTGTACTTGTACGCATAAGAGTCATATCAATCACCTCTCAAACATTCCATATTAAATCTTAGAGCATCTAACAATACTAATGCAATCTATTAATTAATTTCAAACGTACCAGTACTGTCTTATCTATTATTTTCGAAAGTGGCCATGATGTTATTACAGTTACCAACAGTTCGGAGCTCTGTCACTCTCCCCTGCCAGCTAACTGTAGTCATCGTGCCATTTCCGCCTCCGCAACAATGGGTGGTCGATTTGTGCGCCATGAGCCCGATGATTCAATAAGAATCCGATGTAATAGGGAAGTATGGCAGGTATTCGAAAATGCAGGTTGGGACGTCTACTTTGACAGATTGAATGGTCGGGATGAAGAAATTACAATGGAATTTGCATTGAATCTGGAGGAAGGAGTTTCTCAGGTTCGCAGACTTGAAATTCCAGTCATAGAGGAAACTATTGCAGAGGTTAGTGGACTGCCAAAGGGAGGTGAACACTGGTTTTCCAGAAGAACCCCTCTTCCCGAATTCCCCAAAGCTTTTCTCCAAGCCGGAGCGAGCATCGCGCAGAAGGGCTGAGGATGCGATAGAACTTCATTGCCGCGGCCATGGGGCGAAGTTGCAGAGGCTGTGATTAAATATGTAACATGTGAGGGAAGATATTCCACTATTTTTAAATACCATCTGTGCATATTGGCGCACTTGCAGTTTCCCCAAGAAAAATCCTTTTCAATGAACGTGCCCTATTTTCTTCTAAGAAGCCTGAATTTGATGGTGAACTTTGCTCAAGAGGCGCGGCAGGTGTTGTCGGTCCTTTCCCACCATGGGATGGTGCGGTTGTTAGTGCTGAATGCCATTGACAAGATTCAGATTCCGTGGGAATGGTTTCATAACTCCACAAAGGAATAAATAGAAGCTGCCATGGCTGCTAGGGCAGAGGAACTGGAAGCTATGCAAGAGGACGAAGGAGAGGACGAGGCCGTGCAGGGAAATGAAGAGGATGGTTATGTTGATCAGGAGGAGCCTGAAGAAATGGAGATGGAGATCTAGGAGTGTGAAGAAGAGTCGGCTTTCCAAATGCAATCCGAATCGATTGAAGCCACAGAAATTCATACTGGCACTTCGATCGAGGCTGCTCCACAAGAGCCAGCCCAGTCTGCGGAGCTAATTGAGCAGACATACAGAGTAATTGGCACAAAGGCCACTCCACAGGAATTCCCTGTTAATATGGAACCTGTGGAGGAAGCAATAGCGACCACTCCGACTACAGAGGCTATAAGGGAAATGGCAGGAGGATCAAGGAGTGAGGTCGACACTGCTCCACAGGAACCAGCATCGACCTCAGACTTGAATGAAGAGAATTTGTTCCAGTTTCCTCTATTTTTGCCTAAGGGAGCACGGGTAACCCGCTCCCCACATCAAAGAGAAGAAGAAAGTGTTGCCATTCCTATGGCTTCAAATCTGAAACGAAGGCTACAACTAGAAGAGACTCCAGCAGGCACATCAGCAGAAGGGCGTCTTACTGAGACACCATTGTTTGAGGAGAATTTACTTGATGAAAGAACGACCATTGGTGGAGAGGATGGACCAAGCGGAGCGGTCTCGATGAATGCACCAATGGCACATGAAGGCATAAAAAGAGTAAAACATGAAAGAATGGAAGAAGAGTAGGCAGCAGAAATCAGACCAAATGTCGGCTCGACATAGGCATTTCCGAGGGATTCACCTCCAACTGGCGAAGCTTAGGGAATACAGGTTAAGAAAGAGGAAGTAGAGTTATGCGGGCCGCGAAGACCCCCTATCAAACAAAGATACCAACATCAGTTCAAGGAAACCATGCAGTTAAAAATGGAAGTAAGAAGTTTGAGAAGAAGAGTGCATAGAACGCAGAAGAAAATAAATAAGTATAAACGGAAAGCCAGGAGACCCAAGATTGATAGGGTCGAAGCAGAAACGAAGACAGATCCAATTGAACAATTATTTGAAGCCAGAGAGTATGCCTTGATGGCCGAACTACAAACATGGAAGTCTACTGTGGCCCAGTACAAGAACGAAATAGAGAACTGAAGAAAAAGCCTCCACAACCATTTTTGGATATGTGGAGCATATAGTTATTATGAAGTTAAGGCATTCAAGGCAATAGCTCAAGATGGAGCAGCTGGAAAAGCAGGAGGTCGAGCTGAAGAATGATAAGGAACAAATGTTCAATTTGGTGCAAGAGGTGATGGCATGTCGTTCCCCTGCTTCTTGCTATTCTTTATTTTTACATGAACATTTTTTTTTTTTTTTTGCATGGAGAGTATTAAGAATGAGGTCAGCTACGAGATTGAAGATGGTGTACAATTCCTCCGGATCATGAGAAATCATGATGTGCCAACTCAGCATTTGATGTGTGAGTTTTATTTGCATGGGTATATGTTACGGTTGGACAGGGACTTTAATCCAGTCCCATATGTGGGGGACATCCATCTGAGGGCCCTTACCTCTTATGATTTCAACCAAATTCATTGGCAGAAGGCTTGTGATAATTTTGAGTCCAATCAAGTCACAAATCCGTTTATATTAAGGGGGGAACATGGGAGGTCAGACAAAGTGTACAATAAGCACCATGCCTTTTTGAAATTTGAGGAGAATAAAGAAAGAATGCTAAGGACAGAAAGGTGGTGCCTTGATCTTTGTATTAATCAGTTAACTATTTCTCAGAAAGAGGCCCTCGATTGTTGTCAGAGGAGATGGATAATGTCACCAACAACTGTCCAGAATAGAGAACCTTTTGGGGCGACTAATTTTGTGCGAGCACTTTCCAGGGTACCCAAATATGTGGCATGCGTCCAAACATGTCAGATTCGGTGGATGGGACTTCGGTTCCAATATCCTGTTATTTGGTTGCCTACAGAAGTTTATACCCCTGCATATAATGTTCCAGCATACTGGTGGAAGGAAGTTCTCCTCTAAGATGGATTTAAGGTTCCTGGGACGGAGATGGCATTAGAGTATAATCTTGCCAGGCTTCATGAAGCTCACAGTTTGCAAAACCCAGATCTGCGGAGGCGGCAGACTGCATGAGGGCATGCAGAAGGCTAGTTGGGGGGAGATATTGGGCACCGAATTTGGCTATCTCTCTGTCCATTTTTTCCATCCTTTCTGACCCTTTTTGTTTAATTACCTACATTTTCCATGTTAAATTCATGAGGTAAATACACTTGACTTGTCCAATTGGAATATTTTAATTAATGAAGTAAAGTCACAGAGTTTTTACCTAATTGCGGCACTAAGATCTGTGTTTGAACACAGACTGGAAGATAGGAACTCTTGCTCCAGCAGTTTGCAACAGAATCGGTAACGGCTAGCTAAAGGGGGATTGCGCAACTAGAATCACGACTCCCTGGGCCTATTCTCGGCCTTTCTTTATCCAGGATATCTGCTGTTCGTGCCATTCCAACCAAAGTCCATTTCTGAACGCGCGGTTATCATGTTTCAGGGAAATCTGTTATTCCCTTGTACTGTGTATAAAATGGACATTGTTCCTATAATTGGGGGTTCCCGAAAGGAGATTGTAACCACATTTTTATAGATTAATAAAATACCCTTTTTGTTCTTCTGTCTTCAAGCGTTCTGTTACTAACGCAGCCCCTGATCAGAGAGCTGGGCCCGCTCTTCTGATCAGGTGCTGCGTCTGTGTATATGCATGGATTATTTCTTATTATATTTGTTGCTATTATTTCTGATTGTTAAAGATTGTTGAATGTCTAGCATTTGATTTTACTTCACGACAATGTTTTGAATTGTAATCGTAAACCCTTGGTTGAACGGACCGCATGTTTGTCCCTGCATATACCTTGCGCGCTGCCTTGAAATGATATGCTCCCAGATTGATAAAATTAATGTCGGATTAGGGTGGATAAATCATCCCTACCTGAACACCAATAGTTCTTCAATTTTAACGTGCATTTGTTCTTCCTGCAAATCATCGAATTGTGAGCTAAGTGAACAAATAACATCATTTTTAAAATTTTGAAGCAAATTGTTGATTTATGCACTTATAGTTCCATCCTTGGATGATTTTCGTATCTCAATAGCAACTTCAGACATTATCGTTCAACTCCTCATTAAAATTTCTCCCCAATTGCATCTTTCTCTTCTCAACAACCTCCTAGTATATTATGTCATCACATGGATGAGTATATATTGGGGGGGGGGGGGGTGGGTGGGGGTGTTCTTACAACATCTTAGAGATGAAAACCTTAAAATGTGCAAGAAAGAGACAAGTTCAACTAATTAACTCTAAGGGGAAAAACTTGCAAGAAAACTAGGTAAAGAGTAAACCAAACCACAACAAGTTATTAAGGTCAATCCCTTCAGTGCCTCCCCCGCAACGACACAAAAATGCTGGGTGCAGTATATGGTTGATTATTGAACCAAAATTTAATTTTCAATCCAAAGGTTTGTGGACTTCAAGGTGCAACACTAGTAATGCTAGAGGACTTTAGAAACCTACAAAACAAAATCCTAGACTACCTACTCACACCTTGAGTTCTTGCACCTGTTCTAATTATGCACTCAAAATCAATCTTTATAAATGATTCCATAAACACTCATCATGTAATATACCAATAAATGTAATCAAACCTTGGTTATTGGTAATTGAAAGAGAAGTAAACCCTAACTATTAATCAATCTGGGAAACATGAGTATTGGCCAAGCAAATGTAAAGATTGTCTTTTCAACTACAAAACAAAAACATGTAAATTCCAGAAAATCCAAGCTCTTTTAATACCAAACAAGTTTCTCAACTCAAAATAAAACCTTTATTCAAGTTACCATGCTAAATCATTTTTCCTCTCAATTCTATGTGCAAGCAAGAGAATCGAAATCACTCCACTTTCTGTATAAACAATAAACTAAAAGCATGGTTTGAATCTATTCCTAGTGTTTATCAAGGTAATCCAAATGTATTGGATAAATAGGCAAGCACTATGTGCATAAACAAAGAAAATACTCACTCTAATTTAATGTTTCCTTACACCTCGAAACACACATCAACCAAGGATCTACCTTTATCAAACTTTAAGGACGAAAGACTATGATAATGACATTCATGCAAAAAAAATGGTTGAAGACAAAGTATTTTGTGGATTTAAAGATGCAAATCCAACAAGTAATTATCCAGACAGGGCTACAAATTTATGACTTAAAAAGATTAAAGTATTTTTCTATTAGCAACTATTCTTGCACTCAATGTATATCGACATTACAAGTGCATGTTCTCACAGATATAGGTTGTTGTTCAAATTACTAAATACACGGATTTCATAAATTGAATAGACTATAGTGATCAAATAACCATATAAAACAAAAGGATCATACTTTTTTATATATCATCCAATCACAAACCAAATGATAATTCTAGCTTGCACCTATCTTAAGAAGAAATTCCAAATCACTTTCCAATTTTTAGGTAAATAGGGTTATTAATATAACAAGATTCAAATCAAATACTTACAAAATCAAATCTTGACACAAGTTAGATTCAACAAAGTTATTGATTCATTCGGGAATAACTGAAAGTATTATTATATTTATTATAATCCCAGGTTACAATATAAGCAACAAAATTTCCATGGTTTATAGGTTATACGTGCTTTATGTGGTGGCATGAGATTTTAGAAGTTTGAAGGATCTCCACTCTTATATCAAAAATACTTAAAAAATTATGGATCCAATTCACACTTTAGGAATTTTTTATAGCCACAGCTCGTAAGACATCAGATATATAATCAAACTATAACTTTATCATCAAAGTGATACTATATCGATTATCTCTCAATATTAGAACAGAGTAATTTAGAGTTTAGAATTATTTTACCTCCATGATCTAATATATGTAATGGTTTAGTAATTCGCACAGTCAAATAAATAAAATGATTAAAAAGAATCTCACAATTACAATCCCACATTTCCATATCCAAATACTAAGAAATCAAAATCAAATTGTTGAGTGAATATGGAGAAAACAACGTTTAAAGAAATGAAAAACACATATTTGTTAAGTTAAATAACCCACACAATTGATATGCCAAGACTGTAAATAAGATACACATCAATCCTAGATATAAAAACCACAAAAGAAATATACAAACGGAGGGGTGTTGAGTTGGTCTAGTGGGCCCTACCAATCCATCTCACACCCTTGTTCATAAATTAAAGTTACAGAACTAAAATGATTATAAAATACAAAATATTTAAAGAGAGGCACCTAGTATTAAAAGCCTTTCATTAAAATTATGTTAGTATTTTACATCAACAACCATATACTCAAGATATAAACCAACAAACCAAGACTATAATAACATACTCCTCTTTTAGCACAGGCCATGGATGGCCTTTTTATACAAGTTACATTACGAATTTAGGTTGTAGTAGCCCATTTTTTCAAATTTGTGCATGATTCAAAAATATGGAAATTTGTGCATTTTTAACAAATATTATCCAAAGAACCCTTTGTATCTCCTACACCATGATGAATTTTCGAAAATGACACCTCTCCTACCCAATTTCCTAAACTAGGAGAAAAACCCATGTTATGGAATTTTGATATTCACCCTCATATGCACGCAAATCGAGGAGGAAGTCGGGAGTTTAAAAATAGTTCAAATTTGGGGTTGAAGAATTAATTATTCTCTAAAATTCAACCTGTATGTTTTGGGTACATTTTAACTCCTGTGGAAGCATGAAAAGATCATTATGAACATAAACCATGTCTATGTTTTCTCCCGGAAATGTGTTAATATGTCAAGTCCCAAATTAGTGCAGGAATAGACCATAAATTTGTTGCACATAGAAGTTGGTCGACTAATTGTTTGTTCATAACTTCATATGTTTTCCTCAGAACCTTGACATGCCAAATATGTGCAAAGTGCTGAAGACAATATGCATAATCTTTTCTTAGTGCGAGAATCCCCAAGAGTGCAAGATCATGGTATAAAATTAAGGTTGAAATGTCATGTTGCATAAAGAATAAGAAAACATCGAGAATTAGTGACGATATTATATAAATACTCTTAAATAATTGAAAACGAAGGAAATTTATTAATTTACCTCTTCATGCTTATGTTTAAGATAATTATCCTAATAATGTGCAAAATGATGGAAACAACTATGAGAAATAAGTAAAATCATGAGGGAAAAAGATGTATTAAATATGAAAAATGGAGGCCTAACACAATACACATATAATTTTGAATGAGAACGTAATTATGCCTTGTGAAATGTTCAATTATAAAATGTATCCAGTTTCTATCACGAGAAGAGAAGACGAAGTGAGCCTTTAGAAGAAAAGTTTTAGTATTATTCCAATAAGGATGCACGCGCACACATATGAAAGAATCGTTAACTCTCTAGCGAAGTAGTTCACACGGACATAAAGATCAGTAAAAAATACAACACACTTTAAAAAAGATGACCCCCAAATCCAATGAAATAGTCTGTTTCCTTAGCACATATAAAAACACACACATACGACAAACATATAAAGAATATTCTTATTACATTCACGATATATGCATGAAAGTGTGTTGGTTCAATGAGCTTCGAATATTAAGTGAAATTTCCAAGATACATTGATACGAAGAGACACAAATTGCCCCGATAGTGGAGCCTTAAGCCACTACTTTCTCTCCAAAAGGACAATCTTCTCTTTAATTTGTAGGTGGAGAATCCAAGGTGAAAAGTCCCTTGCTCGAGTAATGGGGATTCTCTTATAACAAGAGGAGTGACCTTTCATATTCCTCATGACTCTTGGACTACCCTCATGACTCTTGGACTTCTAATGTGAAATTTTGACTTCCATGAGATGTTTGGACTTTTCCTAATAACTCTTTTGTCCATATATAACTCTTGGACTTCCACATATTCACATTTACAATATTTTACAAAATTACAACATCATGTGATGACAACATGACAAGTAATAGGAATTGATGACTTGGACCCATAGTGAATTACAACATGGAGTTATTTAAGAAGTGGCGACTCTGCGACTATGTCTTAAATACTTGTAACAAATCTTGCAATGTGATTTCCATCTACCCTCCAAAGGGTTTCTTAAGGTTATGGGGTCTTCATGAGTCAGTTTGATCATCCGAATCCATTGTTCTTTCAACTATCGCAACATGGTACCTTTATTCCTTCTGTCTTCAAAATGCTTCCTTGGGCATCCTTTCTTAACATATTTCCTCACACATATTTTCCATGCTTTATTGAACACCTGCAAATGAATATCACTCATGGCAAGAAAACGTTAGCTAAAAAATTTCCTTCTCTATCATGTTTCAAGAGTTATTTTATATTGTGTCTCAACAATGTGCAAGGGAAGAGAGAGAGACCTTCTAAGCACAAGGCGCACTTTCAAGAGACAAAGGAGGGCTTTACTATTTACTAAGACTGCGCCATGCGTTTTTCTGGAGGAGGAGGCTTGGAGGGCGGAAGGCACACTTGCAAGGGGAAAGACAACATGACTATTCACTGGAAATGTGTCATGCGATTAGGAGGGAGTCCAGGGCTACAAGGATGGTGTAGGGCGCACTTTCAAGGCACAAGGGAAGGAATCACTACCCACTAAAAGTGTGCAGTGCACTCAACTGGGAGACAAAGGCTTGACTGATGCAGGGCACAAATATAAGCATGAGGAAGGAGGGGCTACTCGCTATAAATGTGCTATGATATGGGAGGGAGAGAAAGGACTCATATGGGCATAGGGTACAATTCTAATTGACAAGGAGGGTATCCACTAGGCCCTATAAGTGCTTTGTGCACTCTTCCTAACCTAAAGGGCATGTTTGCAAAGTCAGAAAAATGTCTAAGTCTGGAAGGGTGAAACATGGAAAAACACATTGAGTTAGGACCAAGACCATGCATAACACATCTCAACTCACTATTAAAACTTATACAAGACCCATGAATAATAAATATACATCAAAACACTAGTTCACAAACATTCTCCAAGTGCAACAAACCAAGTATGTGCAATTGCGACACATAAGTGTCGTTTTGTGGCTAGAAAGTGTATTGTGACTCCAAAGTGCACTATAAGTATTCTTGATGATGTGATGACACTTAGAAAGGAGCATGGTCACTTTTAACATGTGTATAAACATGAAATGACACTTGACGATTGAAAGTGACACTTCAAATGACATAAGGTAGGCTCCAAAATTTGAATATAACAAAATTTTGGAGGGTGTTGTAACAATGATAACATGATTCAAGTAGGTGATAAGAACACTGCCTTCTTTCACAATCAAACGAAGGCAAAAATAAATAAAATAGTGTTGACTCAATCTATGGCAATGGGAATGTGCTCATCGAGGGCCAAAAGTTGTCAAACATTAAGCATATATGCACTTCAACGGACTTCTGACAACAGTTCATAAAATGGCCAATATGGAGAAAATTATGAGAATGATCCCCAAATAAGTAACAAACGAATATAATGTTGCTCCAACCAAGCCAACGGAAAAATAAGAAATGTAATGAGAAAGATGGATTTTTCACCCTAACATAGTGCCATGTCAAGATGTATTCACCATCTCCTTCTACTGATCTTATTGGGAGCTCATAAAAAAATATATCCTTAAAATGTTCGATTGGGAACAACATAAATTCAAAGTTTTAGGTAAAACCAATTAAAATTTTACTACAGTATTGATCTAGATTTATGTAGGAACGCAACAGAATACACATGTAACCATAAATACAATTATGCAGTGGAAATGATTTATGTAGGAACGCAATAGAATACACATGTAACCATAAATACAAATATGTAGCGGAAATAACACTTCATTTCATTAATATCAAAGAACTGAAATTTGCTTACAGACAATAGAAATAAACTAGCTAGGGCGCTAGTAGCTTATCTCTGAGAAGAGATGTGGTGGCTACAGGCCTCTGAACTGAGTTACAATGAGGCTCGAGGGCCTATTTATTATTTAGAAATAATGGAAAACCCTAAACATCCAAAACCCTAACCCTAGGAGATGAAGCGCCAAAACTATGGGCCCCGTTTGGGTAAATTGGTGTTTTAACTTCCTGGGGATGTAACTTTGGCATACGATCTCCATTTGATGCACTCAATATCTTGTTAGGCTCGTTCGCTCTCGATTTTCCCAAAATACGTCGTTGAGGGCCTCAAAACGGCTCCAGAAGTTCATGACCCGAAAAACTGTCAAAAATAGTAAGTTGTGCCGAAACTAAAAAATTGAAAGAGAAAATGGTGGGGCCCCAAGTGGAATAGGTGGGTGGCCACAAATATCCACCTGGATCAAGTATTTCCCAAAGAAACCATACCATCCTCCTTCAACTGATTTCGACCTATTTCATTATGTAATTCTTCTTACAAAATTTTGGCCAAAATCCTTGCAAATTGACTCAAGATCCTCTTCCTCCATTTGATCTTCAAAAACCAGGGTGTTTTCATTTATAAAAGACAAATAGTGGAAAATATCCTCTTAGTCCTTAAATTAATTCACTCAAGTATTTCTAGATAAAATAAAGACTTTGTCCTCAAGCTCAACATGGCCAACACCTTTGATATGCTAAGGCACTCCTTCCTCTTTGTTGTTTTAAAAAAGTTTTAGCTTTGCTAACTAATTAGTTGGTCTGATCAAAAATTGTATTAGCAATTCATGGATAAAAACCTTAGTAAATGAATACCATATCACTTCTTCCAAAGCATGAGGGTGATAAGGCAAGGGTGCCCCCTTTCAACCTTCTTATATATCCTTATGATAGAATCCCTTAGCAGAAACCTTGAGCAAGATAGATAAAGAAGGTTGATCATCGAGATCCACTACAACATATGATTAAAAATCCTATACCACTCTTATTTCGTTGATGGCACATTATTAATAGGAGGAGCTTCAACAAAAGTGGCTAAAATAATCAAGACCAACTTGTACCTATTTCTTGAAGCATTGGGAGGGTTACTCAACAAATTCAAGAGTAATATATATGGATGGAACACCCCTCCCAAAACTCTCAAGCGAATTTCTCAAATCTTTAAAATTCGTTACAAATATGAGTGGACTCAATTTAAGTATCTAGGAATGCTAATATTTAAGCAAAGCACAAAGGCTAAGTTATGGGCATAGTCAATATATAAGATGAAGAAAATAATTCAATATTGGGGGATGCAGTGGTTAAATTTTGAAATTCGCATCATCTTAATAAAATCCATATTAACTGCTCTTCCCATTTATCAATACACAATCCTTCAAGCCCCTATCAACATGAAAAATCATATCGAACTTCTATTAAGAAAATTTATGTGGCAGGGAGGTAAGACAAACACAAAGAATTTTCACCTCCTCAGCTGGAAGATGTTCATAGACCCCTACAAAAGAGGGGGGGGGGGGATTGGAATAAGGAAACCTAAACATATTAATATAGCCCTAAGATCGAAAATATTCTAGTGATTAATCACTAAGGGATCAACATGGTAGAAAAATGTAATAGAAGGAAAATATTTGAACACCTCCTAACATCATCTTCTCAAGTCTTAGATGCCTCTAAGAACTTTCTCTTCAATTTGGAAACTGTGCAAAAAGGCCCTCCCTCTAATCAAATCTTACACTTCCAGAATACCAGGGAATGGAAATGAGATTGATTTTTAGGATGAAAACATTCTACTGTTCTGCATCCTTGACCTTTAACAACTAAGGAATTGGTGTGTAGAAAGAGGTATAACAAAATTGGAACAAATTTAATCCTAGGAGAAAAATTGATCAACTTGGAGGGGATGGAAGCCTCCACCTCTTGTAGCTAGAATGTCCTATCAATGGAACTTACTTACTAAATATTTAAAATGTGTCTCCCCAATCCAAATAACTCAGTAGAATGGATTCAAATGGAATTTAACAAGGAAATATTATATAATCAAAAGTGACTACAATGCACTCCAAGAAGAGCAAACCCATCTGGCCACACAAGAAAATAGTATGGAAGGATAAAATTCTACCAAATATCAAACTCTTTACCTGGAATCTTCTCAGGGGAAAGTTACTAATAGTACAAAATCTAAAGAAATGCAATATACAAGGCCCATCTAGATGTTCCCTATGCATGAACTCATAAGAGAAAATCCAACATTTGTTTCTTCCTTGCACCTTCTCTAAAAAATGTTGGAATTTCTTGCTCCAACCACTATCAATCCATCCAAATTTTGATTTGAATCCAGAAAATTTCTTTGCTCATTTGAATACAATTTATGCCTTCCCTCTTAAAAGTAAAAACACGATTAGGCATTATTTGCTCAGATTTCCACCATTCCTTTGCTAACAAATCTTGATAACTAGAAGCATGAGAAAATTAGAATTCAAAAAGCCATAGAAAATTAATATTTTGGCTAAAGTATGGGGCCTTACTACTGAATTCATCCTCTCAAGAGGCAACAACAGGTTGGATCTCTAAAGCCTACATGAGGTAGCAATTTAGTGGCTCCAATTTTCTCTCACAAAAATTTCTCCAGTCGTTCACAACCCTCCCAAAAGTCCTCCTCTACTTCAAAATTGGAAAATAAGACTGAAGGATCAATACTTCGTGGCCCAGTGAAAAGAGTAGAGAAGGGCTTATATTTTTTTGATGGAGATTCTAAAAATAATATGGTTAAATCAAGAGTAGGGGGGTTATCATAGCTCCTAGAGGAGAAGAACAAGTAACAATTTAATGGGGGCCTTAGAAAATAATCAAATAACATAGCAAATCCCTACAGTCTCCTCTTGGGTGTCACCATTATTTGTGAGCTCCACACTGGGAGTCTTGTTGTTCTAGGGGAATTTTTCCTTGCTAATTAACTATCTGGTCAAAGTCATAAGTCAATAAATTCTTAAACTCGGTCAAATCATAACCTACATCTAAACTCAACTAGCACATTTGGGAGGGGCCTCCTTATTTCATGTCTTAAGGAGCAACAACAAAACAACTAATCACCAGTCAAATAGAGCATATCAAAGACCCCAAGGGGAGTTAAGAAGCAAATTAGAAGTTGAGACAATTCCCATCCTTTGACCATGAGCATTGATGTTAGCTCATATTTGGAACTTGTCTTTCCTTCCATAGGTTGCAAGTCTACACCAACCTCCAAAGTCGACTACTTTAATTATCACGATCACAAAAGGAAACTCTGGGGTCAAATATCGCCCCTTTCAAAAGATCCTCCCATCTACGAAGGAATATACGCGCAGGCTAAATCTCCATCTCTACCTTTCCTTATGATTAGGTACAAATATTCTTATCCCTCGAGCCTCCCACACCCTTTGAATAATCGAGCTGAGCTTATATTTAGTTCTACCCCTCACCCACATTCTCTATCTCACTCTTTTCTTCGAATACTACTTTCCTCAACCCTTTGTTATTATTTGTATTTATGTCACCAATTACTCATGATATTCTTTTAATGGATCATTCAATATCCTCCAAATCCCAATGTGTTAGTTGTGAAAGCCTCAAATATGAGTTGGCACGAAGTAAGTGTTTAATGGATATATTAATTCTACGAAAAGAAGCAATCTCCCCAGACCTAGTGACTTAATCTACAAACAACCAAGAAAAAATTTCAATGCTTTCCTCATAGATGTTTGAAATGTGGAAGGAATACCTACTTAGAATTTGATGTAAGCTTCCTCCTTCTCTTGGCTTGTTAGCTCCAACTCCAACTCTAATTTCTATAAGTGGAAACTGAAAATCATCTGAAATAAGCAAGAGAACCAAAACATACAAATAACATATACATACAACTCTAAACAAGAATCCAAGGATTCATGTTCTACATATGCATAAGTAAGACATAAGTATAGGAGAAATAATGCTCCTTTGTATTAATAAAAGAAGGAAAATATTACAACCCTTGCAGGCCTTGACCTTGTAGATCTCTCCCAACGATCTTTTCTTTCCTTTGCCATAATAGTAAGCCTTCAATCACACCTCAAGCACATGAATAGATTATGGACCTTTAAACACAATTCAATAACATAAGGGCATAATTTAGAGTCTCCAAAAGCCAACCTAGATTGTATGGGAGGCAGTGAATTTATAGGGTAAAAGACGTGGTTTGGGATTTTCCATTCTAGGGATTAGATCCAGGTTAGAGGGAGGTAAGTTCTAGGAGATAAGAGATAAGACCTCAATATATGGATTTCAATATCTAATCCAACATTAAATGGTTGAAACCACTTTCGAAGTTTCTAGAAAGAGAAACTTCAAAATTAGTTTTTATTTTTTACTCATTTCTTGCTATCATCGCACTTTTTGAGAAAGAAACCTATGTTGGCCAGCATAGTTTGCATGAGTGAAAATTACGTAAGCGCAATCTATCTTAAAGGTAAGTGTGATGACCCACAAAATTAGGGTTTTTAGCCAATGTAATCCAGGATTCTTGTAACTTCTGGAAAGAGAATGACCGTTGTTTTGTAGGGGATGATTGCAAAGTTTCAATGGATGGTGATAAATCTGGGTCCAAGGCCATTTCTTTCGATGCGACAAAATGGATTGTAACAGATTTCCCCCTAAAGTACAAAGTTAGAAGCTGTGATTGAGCACTAAAGTGCTTTACCATGTGAAAATTTTGGATCAAGAATCGACCGGTTGATATCATCAATTTACTTTTAAAATACATTATCATCATGATATCATCATTGAGGTAGGCATGCCCATACTCAACATTTAATCCATTTTAAATGTAGAATGATCAAAGTCATGTCCATTGATTACATATAATGGACCCATTCTTGGATGAATTTCTATAAAATCATAGCCATTATACTTTATAGATATTGTATGAATCTTGAAATTGCAACCCGAATGGATGAAACTAGATCTGGAGTCTTCTACCTCGTCACTCGATAGTACGATTCTAACAATGTGAATAGCATGTTTGGATTCAAACATGGTAGACACCATCTTATTACCGCCGAATGATGAAAAGCATTAACAAATGTGAGAGAAACCACTGATAATGAGAACTGCCCTTGTTGGGTCTCCAAAATATCATTCATTTCACCTTCTTTCCTTTCACTTTAATTCAAAATTTACCATATTTCACAACTCTATAACCATGCACTAAGACCATATTCATTATCAAATATGGGTTTAGACATGATATTTCCCAATACATTTATTTTGGTATTTTGAGTGAATTTATGGTTAATTATTAGAAAAATAATATGTACTCACTTATATATAAAAGTTGGAAGAGTTTTGTGACATGTGTAGGCATATTTGAATATTCCAAGACAGTCATATTTGGCCTCCAAGACTCAAATTCGAATTTCCTCTTCAAACTCTTGAATATTTGAGGAAGATGCGAGATCATTGGTCAAGCACATTTCATGGAGAAATATCATGGAAGTTTTCATAAGTGTTTCCTATCAAAGCTAGGAAAAATTTGTGAGAGTATATGAAGAGATGCTAATTGCTATATGTCAACACATGGTTGTAACCACGTGAGTTATTTGTGGATCTACATTTATGAATTAGTTATCTTAGTTTTTTTATAAACATGAGTGTCTTCTCCTCTCAAAAGGTGTGAAAAAGTTTGGGAGTTATGCTCATGCTTCAATGTAGAGTTTTGGATGTTAAGGATTGACACTATGCTTATGATTGATGTAATGAATACCATTGTAGTTCACTTTGATATAGTTGTTCCTTCATTTGGTGTTTGATCAAGAGTTTTCTCGACTTTCCACCTCTCATGCACTTTGGGATGGCCACCTAATAAATATGGGATGTATTCTAATGTTTTAATTTTCCTAGTTTCTCTATGTTCATTTTAATTCTTGTAATTAGATGCATTGTTTACATTCTTTCATATTCATTCCAATTATGTTCTTTTGCAAGTTAAGTGTCATTTCTATCATTTCATAAATTCATTGCTTCTCAATTTGTTTGATAGATATCCATGAATGATTCTAATTTGACAATGCACACATTAGTAATTTCAATTGATCTCTCGTTGCTTTCAGAAGAGGTTTCCTTTAAATATCATTGTTTAAGAATTCAATTATTTCTTAGTATAGGTTTATTGATTTCTAGATTAAATTTACTTTCATGTCACTAGAATATATTTATTTTCATGTCAATTGTCATCTCAATTTCATAGATTAAAAGATTTTTTCCCAAGTTCCAAATTTGAGACTTTTGAAAAATAAATTATGTGAATAGTCATCTTAGACATTTTTCATGAATAGGTTTTATTTTAGTTTTTTCATTTCTTTCAATAGATTAGGATTATATTTTTAAATTGAAATTTGATTTCTAACATATATTGTGCAAGTATACTTCCCAAGTTCATGAACCCCAAGTTTTACAATTTAATGACAAGTAATTTAACTAACAATTAAATTACCCAACATTTTTGGTGTCATTGCCGCGGAAGTATACATAGGTATTAGCTTTCAATTGCATTTCATTATTAGTTTCATCTCATTTTTAGTTGCATCCAATTAATTTCATTCATTTAGTAGTATATTCATTACATGACAATTACAAAAGAAAAAAGAAAAAAAAGGACCAAGTGATAGAGGAAGTAGAAGAAATTTATGGCGATGAGGAAGATACTTTTGGATTTCCACTCAGGATACTAACATGAATGTCCACACGAAGAACATTCCTCCATATGCACTTCCCAACTTCCATGGTATGAGATCAAAAGACCCAAAAAAAATTATTTTTGAATTTGAAGTACTTCGTAGATCTTATGCTTACTTAGATACTAAAAAAAAAAAAAAAAAAATATGGCAACATTGAAGGATAAATCTCTTAAATGGTTCATGAGTTTAGGGAACAATTCAATAAGATCATGGAATGATATGAAAAAGACATTTCTAGAAAAATATGAAGACTATTGTATACATCGTGATCTCAGAGAATAAGTTTTTCAAATGACTTAGAAATAAAATGAGAGCTTGGAGGATTTGATGGAAATATTTATGTGTAATGTTAAGAGGGAAAAATTACACAATTCATGATCTGATATATTAAAAACCCTCTTACTTAGAGCTATCGAGGATGAGTGGATAAATAACCTTAATCTCATGAGTAAAGGAGATGTTTCTCAATTGACATTTGAAGAGATTTGTGAATTATGTAAGCACATATCAAGAGGAAAAACAAAGTATGGAAACTCCCATCAAGATCTAGTCATGGCAAGAGTAAGTAAGTTGACATTAGAGTCGGTAAGTCAAACTGAACTTGAAAATTTAAATAAACAAATAAAGATGTTGAAAATGCAAAAAATTGCGAATGTTACTTTGCACGAATGTCCACTTGGTAACATTGAAATTTGTTTTATCTGTGAAAAATCACATGCTACTAAAGATTTCCCATTATTACCAAGGTTGAAGGCAATTTACCAGAAGGAAAATGGAACAAATCAAGTACCAGTGCAACTTTTTTATGAAGCTCCAAGAATACTATGGGAGCCTCGTCAAACTAGTATGATGCAAAATCCAATTCATAATTTCATGGTTATGTACAACAATATCAAAGTAATTGGAACACACTATTTCTTTGGAAACCTTGGCCATCTCAAACCGAAAACCTATGCTAGAAACAAGATTGGCAAGGGCCTTATGCAAGAATTCCATCATATTCTCATTCAATTTCTCATAATCTTCAATACCAATCCCAACATTATCCATACTATTCACCTCCACCACAACCACATGGTCAACTTACCTCATCATCATCTACTCAACCACTTCAAATATCCATTCCCACTCCCCTACAAGCACAACCATTTATGAAATCCAAGAATAAATTACCTCAACCCACATACAATGTTGAGGTACCATTTTTTCAAACAACTCCTCTTGAACTAGATGATGTTTATCTTAGATCAGGAAGAGTATTGCAAAGAAATATTATCTTGATGTAATTGAACAACAAATTCTAGAAGAAAAATATCCAAAAAAGACTAAAGAATCATGGACCACATCTTCTGAAAATAAACCATCGTATGTTTTATGCATCCAAGAGATTGACCATCCCAGAGTAAAATATTTGAATGTCATGATAAAAGAAGACATACATAATGATGTAGATGAACAAATGAACGAAGGGCATCACAACTATATTGAAATTTGGTTCTAGACAATCATTAAGTTGGATCATCATTCTCTTCTTCAAAAGTTCTTAACGTCATTTCAATCAAAACAATTAGACTCTCATATTTTGGTATATATAAATACACAGTTTTAAACTTGCATATGAGTTTATTTGTCATCCTATTACACATTATTGGGTCAATTTGCTAAGTAAACTAACACAGGTGTTTTACTTGTCAATCCGGGTTTGTAGACTTGGAAGCATGTCCAAAATATATGGATTTCAGGTGAAGTCAATTTTAGAAGACAAAGTTTAGAAGTTGAAAGAAATGCATATTTCAAATATATTATAAGTTTTAAGATTAATGGAAATGCATGTTACAATATAAGATCTAAAAAAAAAAGTTTATGATTCAAGATGTAGTAAGTGAAGGAAGAGGCTCCTAACTCAGGATATCCTGGTTTTCCTTTCCCACAGTAATATCTTCAAGAAGAGAAACTCAGGAGCATAAATTAGTAATGTGTAGAAAGCAAGATAAGAGGCTCCTAACTTAGGAGATCTTGGTTGTCCTTCTTCACAATTCTACTCCAACAATATTACTCTTGCTTCAAAACTGGAAATTCAAGAAAGGAAACTAAAGAGAAATAGTTTATGATGTATAGAAAGTAAGAGAAGAGGCTCCTAACTTAGGAGGTCCTGGTTGTCCTTCTTCACAGTTTTATTCCAACATTATCACCATTTCATCAAATTATAAACTAGAATTCAAGAAATGTAAAAAGAATGAATTTTAGTTGTTGTTCATAACTTGATAGAAAGAGAATTTAACTTAAAATCTTGGTTTTCCTTTCGTATGAAAATTATATTTAAACCAATAATCATCCAAAAATCATAAGAAATCATAACACATCTAAATGGCTGAATCATAAATATGAAGCAAAAACTATTGCATTAAAACTATGCTAATTTAACCGAAGTGTACTTAGCTTGGTATGGGGACCCTCGACCCTTGCCTTGCACGCTTGAAGAACTCTTTAGCTACAACAAACTTAATAAATAATCCAAAACATGAACAAAAAATAGAACAATAGAACTGGTTCTTCAAATGATCTCAAAGTCTTCAAAAGTCTCAATACAAAATTACATAAATTCTACATGCTTGAATGGTCCATAAACTTTGTTTAAACATGGAAATCATAAACAAACTTAGCTATAATATCTCTAACAATCCTATAAATCCTAATCCCATCCATATAGGTCAAAATCATCAATTATGGTTCACAAAATCAGGAAAAATCCCACAAAATAATAAATCTGCCCCTTTTTCCTAGGGATTCCTTAATGACAGGTCAAGTTTGACCAACGTTGACCAGGCATGTTTTTGCTTAGTTTGACTGAAAAAATAGGTATTTCTCCATTCGTGGTTACCAATATTTCCAAATATGTGCTCAGATCTCACCCAGGGGTCCTCCTGTACATATGACTTCAATGAAGCCATTACGGGAATTTTCAGTGCAGTCCAAAAATTACTCTTAAACCTAATTTTTACAAAAAATTATAAAAATTGAAAAAATTAATTTAATTATATGAATATGCATAATAAGGCTAAAATGAGCCATATATGGATGAAATAAGATGGAATATAGGGGTTCCGATGGTCTTTGAGCGGGAGTTTTACTTTTTGAGAATGAGCGATGGGAAGAAATACGCGGTTACGGCGGGGTCGAGGATGCGGCCCGAGTAATAGTGCGTTCTCGTGGAAAAAATAAGATGGAATATGGTGGTAAATAGATGGATTTAGGATAAGCAAAAATGACCAAAATTGAAGGCCAACATCTCCCCCTTGCTGATGTTCAAGCATGTCCTCCTGCTTGCCTCCTCCGTTTGGATCTCCTAAGTGATGATGCCCCTGTTGTTCCTGACCCCGAAGCCTCTTCTTGTGCAACCTAAAGAAGAAAGTGAATACCCTCATATTTCCCTTCTTTTTAGATGGCAAAATTTACCTTCTGGCTCTCATATTTGTACTGCCATGTCTTCTTATCACTGAGCCATCTATAAGCTTGTTTAGAGATGAGGATATTCTTAGTTTCAAGCTTATCAATTTTCTTGGTCAATTTTATTATTTTCCTTGATTATGTTTTTGTTGTTTTCTCTGTACATCTTATTCTCTGATTTCAAGTGTCTTTCCAAGATCTTGCTATCCTCCAACTTTCTTGTTAGATCTTCTATCTTCTTAAGGTATTCTTCATTATGTAGCTCTCTAACTTCTTCTCCAGTATCCTTAGCATATGAATGAGATGAGGTAGCTCCTACCCAAGCATTCTCAAAGTAGGATTCCCTCTCCATGGGTTCTTCTTGGACTTCCTTCTCCATTCTTTGTATTATCTCATCAATTTGCTTTGATATTGGTGGAGGTTCAACAATTTCAATTTCTTGGTCTTTTTCCTTATTACTTGGCTCCTCTTGTGTTTTCCTCCTATGCTTCCTAGGAATGGATAGAGAGGATCTCTCTTTTTCAACCATAATACTATCTTGCTTCTTCTTTGATCTTGTCCTAGGATACATAGGGGAATTCATGATGCTTCTTGTCACATGAAATTGTTCAAAATTTTCTTTCGTTTTTTTTTTCTTCAAGATGATTCTCAGCCAAAAATTCCTTCCAGACCATTCCCTTATCTCTTACTTGATATTCCACAAGTATTTTGATTAACCCTTGATGATAAATGTTAGCTTCCTTTGTTTCAGTTTTGTTTTTGACACTGTCTATCATTTTATTTAAGCTTCTTGAAAAGAAATAAGGTAGATTGATTTTTCACTCTCCCTTATGTGTTGAAGCAACCTAATATGATAAAGGTAAACCACACTATACAGATTATCACAGATGAAATATTTTTGGATAATCAACACTAATTCTGACCATGGCTCTCTTAACCAATCTCTTGGAATTCCTTTTGTCCTGTCAAAGGATCCCTTCCTTTGTTTTTCTAGGAAAAAGGTCCATCCCTTCTCCTTCAAGTGTAGACCCTTGTGATATTCCTCTCCTGTCAAGGGACGATCTAATGTTTGAGAGAGAAATTTTGGGTTTAATGTTATGGAGAGCTCACCCACTCTAGTTTTCCCATGTTCATAGTGATCTATAAACTCTTGTGTGATTTTGTCATTGTGTCCATTAAATTTGTGAATAAATTCCAACAACCCTGCTTGGTATAATCTCTCTATTGTTTCCTTTTCCCAAATTTCTACCTTGAACTATTTGGGCTCAATTTTGGTTCCCATTTGTCTCTGCTCTGTATACCAATTGATTTAGCCTTGTACAGTCAAAATCCTCATTATATATATATATATATATATATATATATATATATATATATACTTGTCATTTTTAGGATAAATACCATAGTAAATGGACTTACCATATCTCTGAAGCTCTGAAAAATAATGAGACTAATTCCTTTGCTTGTAACCCTTCAATTTCCGTGTGTTCTGCTGCAAATGATATCCAAAAAGAATCCCCTATTTGTAAAAATGAGTAAAAAAATATTTTAATGTGTGAAAGATCATTAAAATATCTCCTCTGTGAAAGAAAATATTTCACTGGTTTGCAAAATTTTGCTTCAATCTCTTCTACGTTTGCAAAATTTTCTCATAAAATTTAATGAAAACCTCTCTATGTTTCAAAAATTGTGTACTGTGTAAAATGAGACTCATTGCAATTTTTATGTGCAATATTTTTGACAAAGATGGCATGAAGAAATCGTTTGGGATACTTGAACTTCAATTGACTTGTAGAAAACTTGTAGAAATTCTTGTTAATGGTCTGTTCTCCTGTGTTAAACATGCAATTTCAATTAAAATTCCTCTCTCAGCATCTCAAAAATTCGTGGATTCTACAGGTGGCAGAGTATGTTTACGATGAGAGAGCATTGCAAATCCATAACTGGAGTCATGCTTTTCTCACATTATGACATATCTAAACGAATTCTTGAGTTTAAACATTTTTGAAATCGTTCAACTGTTGATGAAATTATGTATCTGACTCTTACTTTCCACTTGCATAATGCTTCATATTTGTTGGAGAAAACGATCAACTCGACGTAGAGAAAATCCCAGTCTCTATCTCCTCGTTTCAACAAAGTGTTTCTCCTTATTTCTCCATGCAATCCTTTCAATTTCCTCACTCAATTCTACGTTATTTCTCCACTGCTCAGGGCTCTTCTCTCCTACGCAGTTCTCTCTTAATGTTCTGCATTCTGTCCTGCGTATTTCTCTTTGAATGAGGGCTCTTATATGCTTTGGGTGAATGAGCAATGTTTCTCTCCACTTCTGAGCTGAGTTTAGCTATGATGATGAAGGAGAACACACACAGAGCAAGTTTTTAAAACATTTTGACCGTTTGTTGCTGCGTTTCCCAATTCATTCTGACTGTCTCTAACCTTTGTAGTCGTGGCTGCCACTTGTGCTTCCGATGTGTAGTGGTTGACTGCCTTCTCCTCTACATGATTGTCCTCATTGCCACGGATTTTTATGCTCAATATTATCACCATTATGTTTTTTTTATCCACTCTATGTCTTTTGTACAGCCTCAATGCCATATCATGGATTTGGAATTATTTAAGGTCTTCACTCTTATTGCTTGTATGTCTTATTCATGTTTTCTCAATCATGATTTTTCATGCATTTACAAATCCATTCTTATCGCATGCTGTATATCATTGCATTTTTGCCTTTTTTATTTTTTCTTTTGTATGTCATTATTTCCATATGATTATATATTAATTTGTTTTGAAATGACCATAACCTAAGGTCATTTCAAATCAAATTCTCTTTGTAATGACACCAACTCTTTTGTTCCTATCTGATAGGCAAACTAATCCTTCATGTTTTTGTAGGCAATTCCTATGAGGCAAAAAAAATTTGGCCCCAAAAAGGAGATGCGGCCAAAATTTTGGTAAAAAATGCTCATGTAGGATGATGAATGTAGGATCATGATGAGTGAATGTAGGGTTATGATGAAGTTAATGAATGAAATGTTTTTAATGTAGGGTGATGTAAGATGTAGGATAATGTAATAGGATGTAGGATGACGAATTCATGAATAAATGAGTATTGCATATTCAAGTTCTTAAAATTAGTTTTTTCAAAATCAAAGGTTTTAAGAATACTTTAAACTTACAATACTTTCCTTCCACTTAGTAGCTCATTGTTAATGCTTGTTTTGTTGATGATGACCTTTGCTAGTTTGTCAACACTCGACCTTTTTACAATGATGATAATTCTTTTGACTTCAAATATTAATTTTTCTGAATGATTTTTATGGATTGTAGGTGTTTGTAGTTGCTTCTCATATTCCTTTGATGTTGATTATGTGTTTTCAGGTTCTTTTTGCAATAACATATGACATTGATATTGTTCAGGTCTCTCACTAATGAATATTGATGTCTCAAGTCCCTTCTGCAATAAAATATGATATTGATCTTGTTCAGGTCCCTCACTGATAAATATTGATGTCTCAGGTCCTTTCTGTAATACAATTGCTTGTTATTAAACTATTTGCATAGTTTATTGGTTTATTATGGATCTCCCCCCTTGCTTATTTTGAGACTTGCCCTCAAGTCTTTGAATTATGGAGGATGATTTTTGCAAAATGAAATTGAAGAAAAGTAAAACAGAATCGATAATTCATATTGGCCAAACAAGTTGGTTTTCTGACATGAGTTCAAGTTTGTATTGTGCCAGTTTCTTTGATTTTCACAACCAAACTCCTTTATTTATTTTTAATTATTTTTAATTTATTTATATATATATATTTTTAATTCTGGAAGTAGGGAATGCATATTTGATCAGAAGTTGATAAATTTGGTTAAAAAGTTACAGGAATGGGTTAAAACTAGGATGGTTGCGTAGATCTCGTCTTCCTGATTTCAGTGCCACGAATAGTTCGAAAAACCGATGTCGTATGAGGGAGATATCACGTTTTGATCGTATTCCCAAACAATTAAATTTTGTGACAGGGTTGACTAGGATGCCCAATCAGCATGGAGGATGCACAATCAACAAAAGAAATATTCTAAGGAACATTCCTTTCCTCAGAGCCAGTTAGTGGATGACAAGTGGCACCATTCTATTCGTTGATGGGTTGTATGTTGTTTCTGGAGGACCAATCATAGGGTGACACATGGCCAACCCTGAGGCCGCCACGTGTCCCCAAAGTGGTGTGTTAAAATTTTATGGAGGTCCACAGGGCTCGACCCCGCAACCTCCGGTAGATAAAACACCCGCTACACCACCTGCGTTGCGCAATGAGTCTTAATCTTATTAGCTATTGGGTTGTATTTAAGGTTTAATACATTTGCATTTGGGCATTAGGACCGCCGCCAGTGCCAACCCGCCAACGGTGCCATGGTTCGTGGTCACATTTCAAACAATTATCACAACCCCCAACCATTATCCACCAACCAAACTTCCGTAGTTTAATGTTACGCCTTTTCACATGGCGATGTTTTATGCGACGATTTCACTGACAATTTCGTTAACAGTCTCCATAACTCCGGTTTAATACAGTCAACCGTGAGTTCCACTTGTGGTTGCGGGTAGAACACGTGGTTTGGGTTGGCATGTGGCCACCTAAACACTAACATTAAACTTAAACGGTTAGTGTTGGTGGATTTTTTAGAGCGCACCCTAAATTTGTGCGAATTTTCCATTTTTGGCTCCAGTTAAGTGGAGTCCTCCACAATTAGTTTAGTTTTTCTAGATGTTACTGGGAAAATGAGTTGGAGACTCAATTTTCACCCATTCTGAGTGAATGAAGGGTCAATCTAGACTAATTAGAGAATTATGGAGCCATTGGTGTAGAGAAAACAACCATTAGAGGCCTACAACTACATGTATTTGCAAAATTTGAGCATAATGAAAGATGGTCATGCCATTGGGAGCTTGACCAACAGATGTAGCCCAGGAGGGGTGAACTGCTTCATCATGCTTGCTATGTAAATGTTATGTGGTGACTTATTTCTCTTGTTTGCACTGTTGTTCAGTGTATTTTGTGCTTATTTCATGCTTCTAATTCACTAAAATTACATACAATTCATGGTTAAAATCCTCAATCCTTAAGCAAACTCAAGAGACAAGTATGCACGTGTTTTATAACTAAAAAGAAACTTAGCACAACAAAGCTAATACAGTCCTTTCAGATCAGATTGGTACCAAAGCTCGAGTTTATTCTCCACTGTTGTTTTGTGCAAAGATTTTTTTAATTGTTTGCAAGTTTTTAGATGCTTACAAGGCTCAATCTCAAAAGAGGAGAAGAAAAATTGGTGGGAGCAGAAGGGTCTCAAGAAGAGCCAAAGCAAAGGAGAGAAATATTGCCACAATCTCCACCACCTAGTTCACCTCCTAAGGAAGAAGAAGCAACATTATGCATGCCTCAAGAGGAAGGATAGATCCATGAAGATATGGATCCAAAAGAGGAAGAAAGAGTGTTCAGGAAAGCATTCCTTGACATGACTAAGATGGTTAGAATCATTTATCAAGAAAGGAATGAGAGACTAGAAGGAGGAGGATCCAAGCTTCATAAGGAAGGACAATGATCTTCAGGAGGTCACAATGATGAAGATAAGTCAAAGAAGGGAAATGGAGGCAATTGAGGGCCATCATCCTCACCCTCATCATCATCATCCTCTACTTCATTTTCAGTACATCAACCACACAAGTCAAAGAACACTGGTAAAATTCCTTTTTTAAAACTTGATGTTAAGTTTGAATTGCCAATATTTAATGGTGAAGTCAATGCAAAAAGCTTGATAATTAGATTAGGAAATTGGAGGTCTATTTGAGAATCCAGAACCTTCAAGATGATGATACTAAAATCCAATTAGCTTCATTGAGAATGGAAGGTGCAACTCTTGTTTGGTGGGAAGCTAAGACAAAGGAGGAGATCAAGAAGCATGGTAAGATTATTCTGTCATGTACTGATTTCATTACTGCAATAAAACAACAATTTTATCCATTACCTCATATGCAGAAAGCCATAATGAACTGGAAAAAATGTAGGCAATTGAAGGGACAAAATGTGCAAGAATACACCCAAGAATTTAGGAGAAGAGCTCTCTTATTAGGGGTAGATTTGCAGAGCCAAGATAATTTGCTCCCGTACATAGGAGGCTTACATAGCTACCTTAAACATAATATCCTCATGATAAACCCCACAAGTCTAGATGAAGTATGTGTTCAGGCCACACATCTAAAATCTAGAGGGAAAAACATTACTGAAGAGGGTAGAGAGAAACCTTTTAAGGGGAAAAACAAAGAGAAGACCTCAAAAGGTAAAAGAAAAAAGAATGCATCTGTCAAGAAAGAGGGAGAAAGATTGGTTTGTAAACATTGTCCAAAAGATGGCCATGATGAAAATCATTGCTAGAAATTACATCCTGAAATGAGGTCCAAGAAGTACAACAACAAAGGGAATCAGAAAATTGCAGCTACAACTCAACATGATTTAGGAAAGGATTCATGTGATGAATCTAAGATTACAGCCATGGGATTGAAGAACATGGAGGGGAAAGAAATTGAAAATAAACCTAGTACTAGTACATCAAACTGTCACATACATGCTTCAAATGAAGAAGAAAGAATTGAACTGTTTCATGTGAGGGTCATATCCAAACAAACCAAGATTGACACATTGTTTGACAGTGGGTCACAAGAAAACTTAATATTTGAAGACTTGGTCAAGAAAATTAACCTTGAGACCATACCACATCCAAAACCATATCCACTTGGTTGGATTTGTAAGGATGCAAATTTATAGGTTTCAAAGAAGTGTATATTGCGATTTGCAATCACTACACATTTTTTTGACACAGTTGAATTAGATGTGGTTCCGCTTGACATAACATGTATTGTTTTGGGGAGTCCTTACTTGTATTACAATAAAGTGATCTTCCATCGCCATGAGAACAAATACCATTTATTCAAAGATGGCAAGGAGTACATTGTTAGAGAACATAACAAGAAGACAAACATTGCTATGGTAAATGCTGGACAGGTAAAGAGGTTGGTGAATTCAAGTAAGAATTTTGTTCTTCTAATGATTAAGCCTAAAGCTGATGTTAATCATGAATCATTTGAGGGATTTGATCCTAAGTTGAAATCAGATTTATATGATGTATTTTATGCACATCATGAGATGTTTCAGGAGCCAACATGATTGCCACCAAAAAGGGAGATTCAACATGAGATTTAGTTGTGGCAAGATTGCCCTCTTCCAAACATCGGCATGTATCACATGTCGATAATGGAGAATGCTGAAATAAAGAGGCAAATCAAGGAGGTGTTGGACAAAGGAATTATAATTCCAAGCACCTTGCCATGCAGTTCACCCATATTCTTGATTCCAAAGAAAGATGGGACTTGGCACATGTGTGTAGACTTCAGAGCTGTGAACAAGATTACGGTAAAGAATCAATACCCACTCCCAAGGATAGATGATTTTCTTGATCAGCTGAAAGAAGAAAAGTTTTTCACTAAGTTAGATTTGCGAAGTGGATATCATCAAGTAAGAATTTCAGAAAGTGACATATGGAAAACTGCATTCAAAACTAAACAAGGACTCTTTGAGTGGTTAGTAATGCCATTTGGTTTGTGTAATGCACCAACAACTTTCATGCATGTTATGAATAGTGTTTTGCGTCCATTCCTTGATTACTTTGTGATTGTATACTTATATGACATATTTTTTTTCAACAAAACAAGAGAAGAACATATCTTGCATGTGAATAGAGTGCTTGATGTTTTGAAGAAAGAGAATTTTTTTCTTAATATGTCAAAATGTGAGTTTGGAAAGACTTCTTTGGTTTATTTGGGACACATTGTAGGAGGAGGAGAGTTGAGAATTGATCCTTCTAAAGTGGAAGCCATTGTGAATTGGCCCACACCCAAAACAATAACTGAGGTAATAAGTTTCTTAGGTGCAGCTCAGTATTGGAGAAAGTTTATTGCTAAATTTTCTGCCATAACAAGTCTTATGCATGTAGTGACAAGTGTGAAGAAAGGCTTCCAATGGGGAGGAAAACAACAACAAGCTTTCGAAGCTTTAAAAGACAAGATCAATTCAGCTCCAGTCCTTGCATTATCGAATTTGAGACAGTCATTCGAGATACAAACCAATGCTAGTGATTATGCCATGGGCGCAATTCTTTTGCAGCATGGTAAGCCTATCGCTTTTCATTTTGAAACATTCAATGGAACTGTAACTAATTATCCTAAATATGAAAAAGAACCATATGCATTGCTACAAAGCGTCAAGAAGTGGAAACACTGCTTGATGGGTAAAGAGACGATTGTGCATACCGATCACCAACCATTACTACTTGAAGTCGCAAACAAAATTGCAACAATCAAGACATTTCAGGTGGATGGGATTTCTTTAACAATTTCACTTGGTTATAAGGTACAAGAAAGGTATTTTCAATAAAGTTTCTGATATGCTTTCAAGACCAATCATTAGTGCATCTACTTTAATAAAAAATGATTCTATTGTACATGAGAGTTACATAGAACAATATGCACATGATGTTGATTTTCAAGATGTGTATGCTAGTTTGAGTGAAGGGAATCAAGTTGAAGAAAAAGATGACCACATATATAACAATTTTTTGTTTCATTTGGGCAAGCTGTGTATACTACAAGGAGAGAGGCTAAGTGTCATGAGAGAAACTCATTCATCTCTTATTGCTGGACACTTTGGGGTAAGCAAAACAATGGTGCATCTATAGAGGTATTGCTATTGGCCTCACATGGTAGATAGTGTGTCGCATTTTATAAGAGGTTGTTCTATGTGTGCAACAAGAAATCCTAGTAATAGGAAGCTTAGATTATACACACCACTACCGGTACCATCAAGGCCATGGGAGAGTGTCTCCATGGAATTTTTTGGAGGTCTACCTATGTCAAGAAAAAAACATGATTATCTTTATGTAGTTGTGGATAGATTCAGTAAAATTTGTATACTTATGCCATGTAAGAAAACCATTACTGCTGAACAAACTGATGAAATTTATTTTCAACATGTATGGGTTCATTATGGATTGCCAACTTCTATTGTTAATGACAGGGATTCCAGGTTCATTGGGAATTTTTGGTCCAATATTTGGTGTATGATGGACACAAAGTTGAAAAAGAGTACTACTTTTCATACGTAAACTGATGGAAAAACTAAGGTGGTGAACATAACCATTGTGCATCTATTGAGAGGATATTGCAACAAACATCCTAAGTTGTGGGATGAGTAACTGCATTACATTCAACATGCTTACAACCGGGCAAAGCACTCTTCAACTCAGACATCACCTTTTGAAGTATGCTTTGGGTATTTGCCAAAATTGCCATTAGACTCCATCTTTGGTAAGGATGTTGTGATAGATGGCCCACTAATGGCCATAGTGATATTGACAAGGCTCGAAATTTCATTGAGCAAATTCAGATTGTACATCAACAAGTTCAAGAATAACTTGAGAAAAGTAAAAGCAAGTACAAAGAGAGGCATGAAAAACATAGAGTTGATCACAAGTTTCAAGAGGGAGATGAGGTATGGTTGCACATTAGCAAAGAAAGGATGCAAGGGGAGGGTAAAAAGCTCAAACCCATTCGCTATGGTCCATTCAAGATCATAAAGCAAGTTGGTAACAATGCATTTAAGCTTGACTTGCCTTCACATATGCAAATGTATTCAGTTCTTAATGTTAAACTTATGTTTTTATGAGCCACCTTTGATCGATGATCGAGGAAGTGATGTTCAACTGCCTTCTATTGAAGATTTATCATCAGAATTTCTGGATGAGCTCAAGGAAGATACAATTATTGACAGGAGGACAAGAGCATCTAAGAGGGGAAGTGTTGACTACCTTCGAGTTGGGTTCAAAGGTAGTAAGCCAAGCAAGGAAAAGTGGATGGAGGTTGGAAAGGTGAGGGAGTTGTACCCTCATCTACTGAACATGCAATCAAGTCTTTTGGGGTCCAAAAGCTTCCCAATGAGGAGGAGTGATCAAGAGTTCATAAATTTTTCTCAAGATTTAAAGTTACAGGAATGGGTTGAAACCAAGATGGTTGCATAGATATCATCTTCCTGATTCCAGTGCCATGAATGGTTCAAAAAACTGATGTCGTATGAGGGAGATATTGCATTCTGATCGAATTCCCAAACAATCAAATTTCGCGATAGGGTTGACTGGGACGCCCATTCAACATGGAGGATGCACAGTGTTTGGTCCTTATATTACTAGTATAGTCCATTATTCCTATTAGTGAAATCACCTTATTGTTATTTTTGTACCCCTGTAACCCCCATATGGTTATTATTGTGCCCTTACATTATTATTGTTAGGTCGGTTAGGATTACATTGTGGCCCCATGGACTCCTATATATAGAAAGGAGTTTTTATCATTTGTATCATCGAAGAATTATTCATTTATGTAATGTATTGGAGGTTTCCCCCTCGAAGTGGCTTATTTCTAAGGCGTTGATCTCTCTTTTCTTCTATTTTTGGACCTGGTTTCATAACATTTGGTATCAGAGCTTTGGATTCTAGGGTTTCGCTGCTCCAAATAGGTCATCGTGGCATTTTCGCTATACCTGTTTTTCTACGAAGGTTCAGAAGCTAAAATTTTTAGAGCACGAAGAAGAAATATAGAGGAACATCATCGCAAAATTTTAGAGCTTGGTTCACAATATTTTCGAAGATATGGTCTGTGGAAGTTAGGGCTTTTTGCAGGCTCTTGAATTTAACCTAAACAGGTCATCGCGGAATTTTCGCTATAACTTTATTTCTACGAAGGTTCAAAAGCTGAAATTTGGAGAGCGTGAATTTGAAATATTAAGGAACATCATCGAAAAATTTTAGAGATTGGTTCACAATATTTTCGGAGATATGGTGTGTGGAAGTTAGGGATTTTTTTGGCTCCCGAATTTCATCTCAAAGAGGTGATCGTGGGAAAATATTCATAACTCTCTCTTTGAGCATCGGATTGGAGTTCTGTAAAATGTGGCCACAATTAAACGGACTGTAGTTTTTGTCATATCAATTTTAGATCCGAAGAAGAAAATAGTGTCAGGTGGAAAGTCATACAAGTTCGCTCTACTGAACTAGTCCATAATTAGGTAATTGTGGGAGATTGGGCATAACTTTGTCTTGGAGAATCTAAATCAATTCAGACCTGTGGCATTCAAAAAAAGATTTAGAGGGATACTTTAGGGCTGAATTTCAGATATTGAAAATCCGAAATCACAGAGATAATTTAGTTTCAATATCGAGCTCCTCAAAAGCAAGAAAAAGGTGTGCCTTTTTTTCGAATCACATAAGTCTCGTTTGAAAAAAATTTGTTTGAATTTATTCCAAGGGAATATTGAAGAATAGATATCATTATTGGGTTCTAAAATGCCCCCTAAAAAAAACAAATTCAACACCCATTAAGCCTTCAGAAGGCTACACTATGACTCATGAAGACGAAGAAACACAACATATCAAAATTACAAGAGTAAGTGCACCAAATTTCGCTATCGCAAAGAGCAGAAAAAATGAAATAGAAGTTTTGAAGAAAGGCATGGAAACTAAGATGGATGGTTTGAGTAAAGGCGTGGAAGCTAAGATGAATGGTTTGGAAGCTAAGATGGATGGCATGGAAGCTAAGATGGATGACATGGAAGCTAAGATCGATGAAAAAATGAAAGACAACATGGAAAACATGAAGAATAATCTAAAAGTAGACATTGAAGGTTTGGAAAAGTTGATACAAGAAATTTCTCCTAATGGCGAAAAGATAGTAGAGGAAACTCATGATGAGAACAAAATAAATGTTAATCATGATTTCATAAACTCTAAGGTTGGATGGAAGAACCACCATATTCCAAATATGGATATGAGGAAGTTTGATGGCAAGGATCCCGTAACATGGATACTACAGATGGAGCAATATTTTGATCTCAACAATGTGAAAAACACACAAAAGGTACACATTACAACTTTACATTTAGAAAAAAATACATTTGTATGGTATCGATGGCTTTGTTCCCGTAAAAAAATTGTCACTTGGTCAATTTTTATAGAGGAAATGGTAGCACAATATAAGGATACAAAAAGAAACACCTCCTTCAGCCAATTGATAAATCTAAAACAAAAGGGTTTTGTGGTGGAGCACATTGAGGACTTCCAAAAATTGAATATAAGGGTAACTGATATTACAGAGGAACATAAGATTTATGTCTGCATAGGGACTTTAAAGGATAACATCCAACATGAAGTTAGCATTTGGGAACCTGATTCATTGGAGAAGGCATTCAGGTTGGCAAGAAACATTGAATGTAAAATTATGGCGACAAGGAAGCCTACCACTCACATCTATAAAGATGGAAGTGTTGCTACTCCTAGACTTCCACAACCTACAAGGTTGAAACCACAATAATTGGAAGAAAAAAGAGCAAAAGGGCTTTGCTACAGTTGTGATAGCAAATACACTAAAGGTCATAAGTGCACTGAGAAGAAACTATTTTACATAGATTGTGAAGAGGAAGAAGAAAATGAACAAGAATCTTCAAAAGAAGAGGATATACACCAAGAACCAACCCTAGAAGAGGAAGAAATGAGTCTGACCATATTGTGTAATCCATTGGTAGTAATTACCACTCATCAAACTCTCAAGATAGAAGGACATATCAAGAAGAAAAAGGTAATAGTGTTGATTAATTCATATAGTACCTATAATTTTATTCATTGTAAGGTAGCCAAGGAATTTAATTGTTTCCTATACCCAGCACCAGAATGTCAAGTGATGGTTGCAAATGGAGGAACTATAAATTGCTCTGGAAAATGCCATAATATCAAGCTAACCATGGGGGAATATGTATTGAATAGTCCAATGCTTTCCATTCCTATGGGAGGTGCTGATGTTGTACTAGGAGTACAATGGTTACAATATTTGGGGACAATAGCTTTTAATTTTCAAGAACTTTTCTTGAAATTTTTTTCAGAAGGAAAGGAAGTCGAATTACGGGGTATTGAAGGGAAGCCAGGAAGGATAATAAGCTCTAATGTTATGACAAAGCTTCTAAAGAAAGAACAACGAGGCGTAATTGCACAATTATGCTCACTAGAAGTTCCGACGTCAAAATCATCTATTTCTGCAGATCTCCAACAAGTCTTGGACAATCATTCCAAGGTGTTTGAAACTCCCAAAGGACTCCCACCTATTCGTGATCATGATCATGCTATTCATTTGATTCCAAGAAGTGTTCCTCCAAACATCTGGCCTTATAGATATCCTTACTTCCAAAAGAGCGAAATTGAACGCATGATTGCAGAAATGTTAGAGGCAGGTATAATTCAACCTAGTCAAAGTTCTTTCTCTGCTCCTGTAGTATTGGTACACAAGAAGGATGGATCATGGCGAATGTGTCCGGATTATAGGGAGCTCAATAAGCTCACCATTAAAGACAAATTTCCCATTCCTGTGATCGATGAATTATTGGATGAATTACATGGAGCAATTTATTTTACCAAGTTGGATCTTCGTTCAGGATATCATCAAATTAGAATGAAGACTGAAGATATTCCAAAAACAGCATTTCGAACTCATGAGGGTCATTATGAATTTTTGGTCATGCCTTTTGGCCTTACCAATGCACCTTCTACATTTCAAGGGTCGATGAATTCCATTTTCAAACCCTTCCTTAGAAAATTTGTGCTAGTATTTTTTGATGATATACTAATCTACAACAGGTCTTGGAAGGATCATGTTCAACATGTTGAGAGGGTGCTCAAACTATTGGAGGAGAAACAATTATATGCAAAAACATCCAAATGTTTCTTTGGAGTACAAGACGTGGAATATATGGGTCATATTGTATCTCACGAGGGTGTTAAGGTAGACCCTAACAAAATTAAAGCCATTAAGGAATGGAAAGTCCCCACAACCATAAAGCAGTTGCGCGGATTTCTCGGGTTAACAGGGTATTATCCCAAGTTTGTTAAGAATTATGGGAGAATAGCAGCACCCTCTAACAACATTATTGAAGAAATATGCATTTTCATGAACTCCTGAAGCAACTAAGGGCTTTGAACATCTTAAAGAGGCAATGTGCCTAGCACCAGCCTTAGCTATGCCAGGCTTCACAAAAACCTTTATTGTGGAATGTGATTCCTCAAGAAATGGAATTGGTGCTGTTTTAATGCAAGAAGGAAGACCCATTGCTTTTGAAAGACATTCAATCAAAGGAAAGTATTTACAAAAGGCTATTTATGAGAAGGAAATGTTGGCAATACTACATGCACTAAAGAATTGGAGACCTTACCTAATGGGAAGACACTTCAAATAAAAATTGATCATGATAGTCTTAAACACTTTTTGGAACAAACACTATCTTCAGAAGAGTAGAAAAATGGGTCACAAAGATGTTGGGTTATGACTTTGAAATCATCTAAAAAAAAGGGAAGCTAAATGTTGTTACAGATGCACTCTCAAGAAAGGATGAAGAGGTGGAAGCATTGCTTTGTGCCATTTATATTATCCAACGAGATTGGATAACCGAAGCAAGGGATGAATGGAAGAAGGACGAAGAAGTGTGGACACTCAGTCAAAAGTTGCAGCAAGATTCTAGTACATCTGATACATTTAGTTGGAAAAATGACTCCTTATGGTACAAATATCGCTTCTATATTTGCAAGAATTCCCAGCTAAAAAAAAATATTCTTTTGGAATTGCACACTTCTCCTTTAGGAGGAAACTCGGGATTTTTAAAAACTTACCACAGGGTGAAGAAATATTTTTTTTTGGGATGGCCTTAAATCTGATATTCAAAATTTTGTGGCAGAATGTTTGGTTTTCCAGCAAAATAAAGTTGAGACAATTAAGACCCTGGGTCTTCTACAACCTTTATCCATTCCAAGTCAACGTTAGGAGGATATTTCAATGGATTTTATCACAGGTTTACCTAAGTCCGAAGGAAGGAGTGTCATCATGGTGGTAGTTGATAGACTTACCAAGTATGCACACTTTTGTGCATTATCTCATCCATTTAAAGCAAGTACAGTTGCCACTACATTTATGGAAACAATTCAAAAGCTACATGGAAACTTGAAGATTATTGTAAGTGACAGAGATCCCATTTTTACGCGAAATTTTTGGACGGAATTATTTTCTTGTTTGGGTACTCAACTAGCTCGTAGCTCATCTTATCATCCTCAATCTGATGGTCAAACAGATATCTTGAATAAATGTTTGGAAGGATATATTCGTTTTTTTGTACCTGATAAGCAAGTACAATGGGTCAAGTGGTTACCTCTCACTGAATGGTGGTATAACACTTCCTTCCATACTACAGAAAAAATGACCCCATTTATGGCACTTTATGGATATCATCCACCCTCTATAAAATCTTCTTTAAGGGATAATTATAGGGTTCAAGAAGTGGAGGATCACATCGAGCATCAACAAGAAGTTCTCCAACTCTTAAAGGATAACCTAAATTTGGTGCAAAATCAAATGAAACAACAGGCAGATCAACATCGTAGTGAGAGAATATTTGATGTGGGAGACTGGGTATTTTTACGGCTACAACCATACAAAAAAATTTCCCTCAAGCAAGCTAAGAAGGATAATAAATTATTGCCAAAGTACTATGGTCCTTACAAGGTGTTGCAGAAGATTGGTACTATGGCATACAAATTGGAGCTTCCTGCTTCTTCGCGAGTGCATCCAGTTTTCCATGTTTCATGCTTAAAAAAGGTTATAGGGGACAAACTTCCAGTTGAAAAAATATTGCTAGAACTTGATGTGGAAGGAAAAACCATATTGGAACCTGAAGCGGTCATGAAAACAGGAACTCGAAAGCTACGAAATCGATCAATTTCAGAGTATCTCATCAAATGGAAGAACTTACCCACTGAAGATTGTACATGGGAGGATGAGAATTTTATAGAAAAGCACCCAGAGCTACTCAAGCGTTGAGGACAACACTTTTTTGAAGGAGAGGAGCATGTTAGGTTCTTATATTACTAGTATAGTCCCTTATTCTTGTTAGTGTAATCTCCTTATTGTTATTGTTGTACCCTTGTAACCCCCATATGGTTATTATTGTGCCCTTACATTATTATTGTTAGGTTGGTTAGGATTACATTGTGGCCCCATAGACTCCTATATATAGAAAGGAGTTTTTGTCATTTGTATCATCGAATAATTGTTCGTTTATGTAATATTGGAGGTTTCCCCCTCAAAGTGGCTTATTTCTAAGGCGTTGATCTCTCTTTTCTTCTATTTTTGGAGTTGGTTTCATAACAAACAGTCAGAAAAAGGAATATTCTAAGGAATATTCCTTTCCTTAGAGCCAATCAATGGATGACAAGTGGCACCATTCTATTCGTTGATGGGTTGTATGTTTTTTCTGGAGGACCAATCATAGGGTGACACATGGCCATCCCTGAGGCCTCCACGTGTCCCCAAAGTGGTGTGTTAAAATTTTATGGAGGTCTGCAGGGCTCGACCCCACGACCTCCGGTAGAGAAACCACCCACCACACCGCTTGCGTTGCGCAATGAGTCTTAACCTTATGTTGTGCTATGCAACAACCCCCCCCCCCCCCCCCGCACCCACCCCCCCCCCCCATTTTTATTTTCAAAATAGTCTAAACTTTTGATAATAGAAATAGGGACCCTTCTTAAAATGTATTTTTCATTTAAAAAAAAAAATAAAACTACAAAAAACATTGTTGCTTTTATTAAATAAAAAAAAACCAAAAAAGAAATTAATAAAATATCCTTGTGATTACCCTATCGCAAATCGCATCCCGAATAATCTTTTCTCATTAAAGGTTAAGTAACAAAACAACGAAATCCCGATTTTGTGATCAACAATTTGAATTTCGCAAGGGACATCATAAATCACACATCACAGATATACGTTTAAAACTTTAAAACAGTTCTTACCAAAGTTTTGATATCGCGATTTTGCGATATCTCGAAATCGCATATCGCATAAACAAAAAACAATTCACTTCATAAAAACAAGTTCGAAAGGTGCGATGTGACCGATTTGACAGGTTTAATAAAGGTTTTTACATGAAAATAAATCATGTCAGAAACGATTAAGTGTGTTTTATCATCCCAATGCAAGCAATTATTGATTTGTTATGATTAATTAATAATACAACTGCTTCCCGAATCTTTTCTTTCAAAATTGGTCATTTCAAATATATCTTTCATCATTTGATCATTACTCTATCTTTAATAGGGATTTTCCTTCAAGATATGTCCATATGCAAAGTAATGCAGAAACACGGCAAACAGACTATTGCAGAATTAGAATACACAGAAATGTCGTCCACAGTCTCAGATACAGTTGGCACTGTAGATGGAGGTGCTACAAAGTGGCAAGCCATCTATATTATCCTTGAAGATGAATAACCTGAAGTAGTGGAGGTCAAAGCAACTATTGATGATGCAAGGCCCTCAGATTTACAGTTTAAAGATATTGCATGCTCCTTCCATCATAGAATAGCAGCAAGTGCCAGCCTTTTACCATATACCGACATGATAAGGTGGGTACTTGAGAATTCAACAATTAAGGACAAGAAATTCAGAACCATTAAAAATGAGATATTAGGTTCTTTTAGAGCTGAAGATTTGAAAGTCATGTATAAGATACCTGACCAACAAGACATCTATGACAATAGGTTTGTTGAAAAATTTGCAAAGAATAATGAAGACCCTTTCAAAACAGTTCAAGGTTGGATGAAACTTGATAACAAGTTTAAACATGAGAAATCAGGTATGTATCCTATCTCTTCACTTGAAAATCCCTACAATTTCGCAACGAAAATGCTATGAAGATTATATGGTCTCCCTGATAATACCAAGTTCTCAATAAATTGGCTTCCCCTAATTGATTCCTGTGTTAATTCTCACATCATGAATTAGGCAACCATTCTTTCCGAAAATCTAGCTAAAGTAATTAATGAATATCGCCAGGTAAGAGCTTCTTCCTCCAAACCTGTCCCCCAATTTTTCATAAGCGCATATGTTTTTGATGCATGGATTGGAAATGGACTCTCGAGGACCCTACCCCTATTCATTTAAGTCATAAAGAGATACGGGAACATAATTATGTACCACATTTCCACAGGCTGTGTTATGGTGTTGTATTACCATTACATCAATTAATGTTTGATAGAGTGAGCCCTAGGTTCACTAAGGAAGTGTTGTACTATACAACAACCCTCCCTTTTTCTCAAAATTTTAGAAATAAAATTCATTTAGAAATAGGGTCCCTTTCTTTTTCTTATAGAAATAAAACACTTAGAAATAAAATTCATTGTTTTGGAAAAATTCATATTGTTACGAAACAGATTCAACATTCAAAAACTTATGATCCGATCTAATATACAAGGCCTTATCATAAAAAAACAAGTCAAATTTAAAAGTTCAATCGCAATCGGAGAATCGGAGATAACCTTTAAAAGAAATTTCATATGCCTATTTCAAATCCTTCGATGCGATTACTTCGATCGGAAATTTTCAAATCGCTAAGAGTTTAAAACGGTTATTTATAAACTTCCGATGCGATGCGGTCAATCGCAATCGATTAATCGAGATAGTCTTTAAGAAAATCTTTACGCTTAATTGAAATTCCCCGATCCGACATGCGTTTTACAATAAACGTTTTCAAAAGAAAAATCAAACATTTGTTCAAAGTCTTATATGGTAGACCCCACCATTAGAGATCGGAAAAATTTGCAATCGCAATCGATTAATTGGGATAAACGTATTGTGATCTTCATATGCCATTCGAAAACTTTCGATGCGATTCATTTATTGCATACGAAAAGTTCAGAATGAGTGAATATTTTAATATTTCACAAGCGCCAAATCTCTATTGGTACGAGGGCATTCAATAACGAATCAAATGAATATGGTTAATGATTTGGTTTTAAATATGTGAGTGTGACCCAAAGGAGCATTTATGCAATATACAAAACAAATAAATGAAAACCATAAGTTCATAAATCATTCCGTTTGAGTTGCTTGTTTATCACGACTAAGAGTTTATTGTCTTGCAGAGCCAAAGAACACCAAGCTCTTTCATTCACAGACAAAGGGAAGCGGTAGCAAACGCAGAAATGTCAAAGAGAGGGAGAAGAAACAAAACTGCTCTGCCAGTGAAGTTTGTCGAAACTCCTACGGTCTCAAAAGAAAAGCCCATAAAACTAAGACTAGTCACAGATACATCATGCCAGGGGCTTGGGAAAATGACATGGGACGCAGTCTACAACCTATTGGAAAGAGAAGACCCCAAGGTAACAGTGGAGAAGGCATCAGTTCCAGACGAAGATAGCTCAGATTCCGACTCAGAGATCACTGAAAAAACACTTGCAAATTCGTTTTTGCATCGAATTGCAGCCAGAGCGAGCATCATGCCTTATTATGATGTAGTTCGATGGGTTATTGACAGTGTAAAGATACAAGATAGAACGTTTGTTTCAGCATCTGGAGTGCCTTTTGGCTCGTTTAAAGCAGAAGACCTGAAAGCAATGTATCACCTTCCAGACCCGCAGAAAGTGTATAACAAGGAATTTATTAAAGATTTTGCTGATAATAACAAAGTCCAATCTGACCCTATCAAAGATTGGAGGAAAAATCCAGAGAAGCACCGAAATGAAGCATCCGGTATGTATTCTGTAGATTCCCTTCTGCCTCCATATTGCTATGCCGCTGCCATGATGTGTAGGTTATTTGGAAATGATAATTCATCTAGGTTTTCTATACAAATGGTCCCATTAATCCTAGCTGCTGTGAATTCCGACATTATGGACTGGGCTGTTATTCTTTCTGATAGAATGGCCAATAGGATACTTGAATACAGACAAGAAAAAACCGCTGGAAATTCCACTCCCTTTTTCTTTTGTGCCTATATTCTTGATGCTCTTTGTTTCAATTCCGAATTTCCCTTATTTGGATGGAAATGGACTCCCAAAGACCCCGTTCCAATTCATATTTATCATAAACTGCTTTGGAAGGTTCATTTCCAAGATAATGTATATAGAATCTGTCATGGTTTCCTCATCCCTGTTTTCCAAATCATTTTTAATCGCTCTCCTCCTAGATTTTTTGATAAAGCTAAGGCCGACCTGTCTGCAATTGGAGATTGGTTTGGGGAGGAAAAATTTACATACATCAGGGTTTTTGGTAGTATTGTGGAACCACATGTTCTTCCGCTTTTTGTTCCAGACAAACTTTTTGCTCAAGAAATTTCCTATCAATTGACAGTTGAAGGAATATCTAGGTCTTTGAATAACAGTAAGAAGAGGATGTGGCCTCAATTCCCACTCAATTGTGGTCATTTTACTCTAAATGATTTCAAGCATGCAGAAAAAGAAGTCTCCAAGATAAAAGGTTGTAAATTTGCAACCATTCCTGGAAGACAATATGATCCAAAAAAGATAGCATTTGATGTCACTGCTTCAGTTTCAATTGCTCGTTTTGAGCATGAGCCAGATCTGTTTGATGATTTGTTTGTTTTATTAGATAATTTTCCTCGAATTTTTGACTTGGCCAAGTCTAAATTCCAAAAGGAGGAAATGAATAAATTTTTGTTATTTAGAAGCCAGAGATTGTTGAGAGTTCCTCTGGACCAGCTAAAAATTCAAACACAAAGGTCAGAGGCAGAAGGTACATCCAGCCAAACGCCAGTAGAAACATCTACCGGCAAAATCATTACACAATCGGCTGTTAACCAGCCAACTGTACATACCCAAAAAGTGGTCACTATTGACAAACCTGATGTCCAAAAGGAAAATACCGATGATAAATCCGGTCCAAATACTGGTCAGAAGTCCATTACTCAAATGAAAGAGAAATGCACAAGTATCAATGATGATGTGCATAATCAAAAGGGTGGATCGGATGGAAAAAGCACAGAGCAGAACATAGATACAGAAAAAGGAAAAGAAACAACTAAGGAGATTATGGTTTCTACTGATCTTGATGTTTCTTCTCAGTTATTAACACAATATGATCAATTTGCTCAACAGCTTGGATTGCAGGATAAAGATAAAGAACAAATAGAGCAGGATGTGGAAATCATTCCTGAACATCCTACAGGGCATATTGTATTAAAAGTTGAGGAAATCCCTCCTTTGGATGTATTTTACAGCCCTAAACATAAGGCTGTTGTTAAAAGACAAAGAAAAAGAAGAAAGACAGAACAGGGCATATTTTCTACTCCATCAGAAGAATTTATGAATATTGTTTATAAGAACAATGAAATGAATCCATTCGAAGACCTCACGAAATTGTCCCAGTATACAGGAGCTTATAGTGATGCAACCGTGGATAAAGTGGTAGAAGTTTCTCAACTGATAAATCAGAAAGATCTCCACATAGCTTCATTGGAAGAACAAGCTAAAGAAAATCAGCAACAGATTAGCCAATTGCAACAGCAACTACAAGATCAGACACTCAGGTCCAAAGAATTGGAGAAACAACTTGCTGAAGAAAAGAAGAAAATTGATAAACAGCTCTTAGGCAAACAACAACAGCTAAATGAAGAGATTTCTAAGTTACAAAGTCTGTTACAAAATGAGAAAAATGCAAAAATGATTCAAGAAAAGGAATTTCAAGCAACTTTGGATAAGTTTAAAGATTACCCAAAGTTAAATGAATTTAAATCAGAAGCCCTTGAGGCTAATAAACTATTGACTCAGCAATTAATTGAATTTTGCTCAAAGCTGTCACAGGCAGAACCTTTTTGTGATATTACTTCATCTTTGATTCAAAATGTCATCACTCTTAGACAAGAAATAGATGATGCCGATGAAAAGATTTCCGAATTTTTCAACTGGCAGGACACAGAAAAGGGAAAAGAAGCAAATCTTCCTAGGATAGAGGAAAAACACAAAGAAATCTTGTTTACAGAATGGGAACATCAAATAATGAAAGCTGAGAGAGCAATATCAAGGGCCAGGAGTATGATGAATAATATCACGCAATTCATAAATGACAACGTATACTCAATCAATCTCATTTCAGACTGTGTTCCTGGCAGTTTGCCAAAAATGAAAGAAACTGAAGACAGGTGGAGAGAAGAAATGGAAAGGAAAAGTCAACAAATCAGCAAACTTCAAACAATATCCTGGGACAGTATGTGGACTCATTTGATCAAACCAAACAATCAACAGACGGCTATCAAATTCCTATCAAACGCTGTCGATTGTCTAATTCCAGAATTTTCCGATGCCACCTATGCTGGACAGTTGCATTCTGAGATGAGTCATCCGCCAAGACTCCGAGATATGTTGAACATTTGCAACTTGGCTTCATCAAGCGAGAGAGAAAAACAATGAATCAGTTCCATTCAAGATAGCCTTTCAGTTTTAATTTGATAGATTGTAGCAGTAGTATTAGGATTTTGTTATGTAATTTCTTATTTAAATCCCTCTCATGCATTTAGAGAAGGATCGAAAGTTGTAATATTTTTGGGATTTGGAGCTAACATTTCTGTACTTCATTCCTTATTATATTTATATGAAAGATCACATCTGGTGATTTTTGTGCTCAAATTATCTTTGAAGTGTTGCATTTCTGTGCCTTTGGATTTAATTTTACATCGGAGTTACTAGATCAGAGTATCACATTTCATTTGACAGTCTTCAAGATGAATGAGGTATTTCTATATGTTCACTGTTGATTCTCTCTGTTATATGGTATTCGTTTGAAAAATGTGCTATCATTTATATATTTGGTTTTCATAACATTTCCTTTTTATATTATCATTTCTGAGTATAATTGGAATGTTATCATTTATAAGCATATATGAATGGTATATAATGATGAATGCAATATGTTAATATAACTCTGTTTAATTTCTTAAACAGAGTTATCTTTATTCGTTTCTGCACATTTCAATTTAATTAATAATACATTTTCATGGTTATTATTAGATTGAAACAATCTTAAGTTGTATTCACATATAGTTACCCGGGTTAAGATTAGAATTTCTTTATCAATATTTAGCTTAGATTAGATAGTTTTATTTCGGTTAATTTAGTCCTATTTTCACCCATCCAATTCAATCCATTTAGTTATAAGGAAACTGGTCCTTTAAATCCAGTCGGAGCCACCATCCCAAACGGAAAAGGAGCTGTCTTAAGGTCCCGACCGGGTGGTTTTCCCCAATGTTTGAAGCAGAGATTTTCTAGGCTTCAACAGGAAGCCATTGCAAATCTTCAAATGATAGGAAGATATTTCATTGAAGAATCATTTTCATACATCAGATTATTTGGAAGCTCCGCTCCTCCACATGTTCTTCCTTTGTATGTTTCTAATAAATTAATGGCAAGAGAAGTGGCTTACCAAATTGTTGGTAATGGACTCACTAAATCTTTGAAAGATAGTGAAAAATATTTATGGCCAACTTTTCCAATTCAGTGTGGTTCATTTTCTCTTAGCAATTTCATCATGCATTGAAAGAACGTCAGAAGATTAGGCTGTTGAAACTCCCGGTTTTACCACTAAGGCAATTTGACCCGGAGAAGATTGCTAATAAATTTACTTAGTCAGTCAAAATCAAACATATCATACACACAGATGATAGATTTGAAGACATTTTTCAATCTGTTGGAACTTTTGAAGAAGTTCAAAATTTTGTCAAATGAATCTAAACCCAGAAGAATTACAGAGATTCAATGAGTATAGGGAATAAAGACTCAAGCGTATTCCGCAAAATGTCTTGATTACTAGTTATATCACTGAACCAAGCAAAGAAATCAGAACATAAGAATCAGATTCACAGAATCAAAGTGAATTAGATAAATTCTGTACTTCAGTTAGCAATACAATAATAAATGCCCCAAAGGTATCATGTTCACAGAAAAATATATAATTTCAGACTCCCCAGGGTCAGATAGTTTCAGCAAAAGAAATCATTAAAAGTCCTCGGATAAATTCCCAAGATATAGAAGTTATTCCTGCATTTCCTACTGATGAAATTATTTTGAAGGTAACTGATATCCCTCCACTGGATGTATTCTATAGCCCTCTTCATAAAGATGTAGTCAAGAAGCAAAGAAAAAGAAGAAGAATTGAAACACGCCCAGGTAATGAGGTTATGGAAGTTGTATGGAAAGACACTCCATCAAACCCAATTGAAAACCTAACTCGGATATCTCAATTCGCTGGAGCATATACTACTGCAAAAATGGATAAGGCAGCCGAAGTATCTATTTTGGTTCAAGAAAAAGATGATAAAATCATGCAGCTACAACAACAACTGAATGAAGAAAGGAACAGTCTAAGTCAAGAAGTTGAGCAACAACTTTTCAAATTTCAACAAGATAAGGAAATACTTAAGATAAGTCATGAAAATGACTTATCCAGCAAAGAAACAATGATTAAAGGACTGAGAGAAAATCTTACAAAGTATGAGGGCATTCCTACTGCAGAGGAATTCATAAAAGAAGCATTGGCATTAAATGCCTTACTCTCAAAACAACAAACTTGTTTGGTTCGAAACGCGTCGACAATGTTCCATTATATGTGATTATTACCGAAAGAGATTTTACAATTTTATATGGATCACAGAAGCATAGATTCTAAAAATAACAAACTTGTTTTTCTTACAAACGTCAGACATAGTTCCATAGTTGGAAATCAGTGAACAATTGACTAATACAATCATTGACCAGAGAATTGAGTTTAATGAACTCAATACTAAAATTTCTGACTATATTGAATGGCAGGATTTAGAGGAAGAGAGAAGGACAAATCTCCCAAAAATCAAAGAAATTTATAAAGATATTCTCTTTACTGACTGGGATGCACAAGTAAAACATGCAGAATTGGCAATAACTAGAGCAACAGGTATATCAAAGAGTATGGTCAAATTGATCAACCACATGTTGCATACCTCCAGTTTAATTAAAGAAGGAAATCACAAATCGATTCCTGATCTTAAAATATTAGAGCAAAGTTACAAAAATACAGGTCAAATATGAGAGCAAACAATTGCACAGCTGAAAAAGATTGATTGGGAAGCATACGAGCAACTCCTGGTTAAGCCCCATAGTCAAATAATGACATTGAATTGTTCTCTATATTCCATACAAAAAATGCAGCCACTTTTACTTGATGCTATATTTACTGGACAAATGAAGACACAATTCGGAAAGCCTCCACAAGTTCATCCAATGTCTGATATTTGTGAATAGAAAAGCAGAGCTGGCAGTAACCAATCATTAGGCATGATCATGAGTTAGTTTGTTTTGGATAATTTCAATTTTAGCAGTTAGATACTAGGAATGAGGAAGGTTGTTTGAAACCACCTCACAGGATATTTTGTATAATCTATTTTTGTAGGTAGTTAATATAGTATTTAAACCCTTCTCATGCATTTAGAGAAGGGTCCAGAATTTTATTAAGAACATTTACAAAGAATTATTTACTGTAAGTTTGTGGATGTCTTGATAAAATAATGGAACATGTTCTTTTCAATTATATATCATTTTGTTTATCGTTGTTGATGCACTTTTGTATTCTCTGAATGACTTATTGATAGAAGATTGAATGTGTCCTATTATCGCTGATCAGATGAACAAAACAACACACATTTGGTACTATTATCATGTATGCTAAACTCCGTTTTAAACATTAGTGATAAATCTAGCTTTCATGAATTATGGTATGAAATCAATTATTTCCGTTTGAAGTATCAGTTGCACTATTGTACGATCTAAGAATAGAAATTGATTTGTTTTATATATGATCATCAAAATATATGCGATATGTTTCACATTTTCTTTTGATTAGCTATTTTTTTCAAAAGGATTATCTTACAAAAGTATTAATTCTATTAAGTTTGTGATTGATCTAAATCATCACAGACTGAATAGATATCATTTTAGATCACATAAATTAGCATTATCCCGGGTTAGATTAGATCGAATTTAATTCAAAGTTTTGCATTTTAGAATAAAGTTGTTTTAGTTTTTAGTTATTCTTCATGCAAATCATTTGAGAGAAACCCAACAATCATATAAAACCCAAATCTGGGAAACTGGTTCCATTACACTTAGTCAGAGCCACTATCCCAAACAGAAAGGAACTGCTTTAAGGTCCGGACCGGGTGGTTATCCCCCTTGTTGTTGCCACAAATTTATGAGGCCTCAACATTTTTGGCGCTAGAAGGAGGGCCTGACTATGAATGGCATACAAATCTAAACTGCAAACTAGAAGCCCTCATAAGAGTCCATCTCCCCAAAAGCATCCTACATCTTCTCGATCAAGCTCTAAATCACCAACTCAGAAATCGGAAATTGTAGAAACCTTCCCCTCATCTCCTGAAATATCTCGAAAGTCATCTGATTTTATTCCCGAATCTCCTGAAGTTCAGTCTTTAATTTAGAAATTAGAAGGAATATCTATTTCTGTTGAAAAAACTTGTTAATCCTGAAGCTTATGAAGAAAGTGTTACTTCCCTATTTAAAGAAACTGGTACATTAACCCGATCCAAAAGCGCGAAACTTGGAATTACTCCTGTTGAGTTCCAAATAGAATTGCATCGCACAAAAGTTTCTATATCCAGATCTAAGTCAGATATAAGTGAAGTCACGTCAACTTCCCCTTCAGTTACTTCTTCACATTTTCTTACTCAATCTACATCTTCTCATTCTTCCATTTCCTCTACTCAAACAATCAATACTATCACAAATAGTACTGTTCCAGTTGTAAGTTCTACATCCATTCCCTCTAATTTTGGATCTGATGCAGGGCCAACCCTGCAACCCAGAATATTTACCAACACTGTGCGTATATAAGTGTTTCTCACAATCTTTGCCCCAAAAAAAAAAAAAACTCCAATCTGGCAATTCCACATACTATAAATTTAACAAGCGGAAGCATATGGTTCAAAAACCATAATCCAACCATCTTCTTTTCAAAGGTTTCAAATAGCATTTAAAACCCCTTATACAAGCCTTATAAAGACTTTTAACAACCATCATTTTCATTGTTTTATTTCTAGGCTTTTATAATTTAAAACCCCCAATGCTTCTCATGCGCTCAATTCAACAACCTTCATGCCCTTTTCAAACTCAATACACTCTCAATTTCAACTTGATGCAGAAATTTACTCAACCCAATAATTCCATTCACATATGGCTGGAAATTAAAAGAATGCACTTATGCTTTTAAAAACCCAACCGGAAAATTCACATCACTGCACAATCGATTTCATGCATTCTGATATCAATGAAAGCTCACACAACTACCATCATTTAAAATAACAATTGATCAAACACAACATTAACTTTCACCAAAGCATCTGTACTCCACTATCGATTTTTTGACTTTACTGTAGCTGACTTCAAAGTGACCAATATGAATATTTTCCAAATGCCAAGGATTTAACAAATTATTATGTGCGCCTTGGGTTTTAAACAGGCTTGACCAAGTAATACCACTCACATCCAACTAAATGGACGCAGACTTCAGCGTTTTAGCATTGATATCAATCAACTTTGCATAAACAGAATTTCATTCGCTACTGTTTGATTTAATTCAACTTCAGAAATCGGTTGAATCCAACTTCTGCAGACTCCGTTCACTCACAGGTCAGCGTTCAAGACGCCTATATGATGTCAACAACTTACCCATCGCTTTTCAATTGACTGCTTATTCCACATCTGCGTTAATAGATTTAAGATATCATTCTGGCAATTAGATAATTCGATTTCTATGTTAATTATCACTTCTGGCAATTAAAACACTTCACCTGCGTTAAGACCTAACCCAACGAATGGGTTAAACCTCTGACACCATTCGAAGGTCTGAATACTCATCCACGCATTTACCTTTCAATCGATTACAATTTGTCAAGTCTGCTCCAGATACTTCTGCCCTTATTCAACCACAGGTCGAATTCATCCCCATCACTAAATCGACTCTCAACAGATCGATTTCATTCGAGACTCCACCTGAAATCTTCATTCACTCAACACACTTCTTCAGCGCTAAGATCTTCAATAAAACAAGGGGATCGATTCACAAATGTATCTGACATTTATAAATAGATTTTATCCAGCAGACTTATACAAAAATTGTCCAATCGATTTCTATACAATCGCATACCACTCAATCCTGAAAGCTACGTTCTTATACTGGGCTGAGTTTAAAAGTCTACGCCCTTTATGTAATCACGCCATAATTCATTCAGATCTAAAATCAAACTAATCGATTTTTAACATTCTGGCAAACAGAGGTTTAATCTTTATTAATAAAATCTTTGGCCTATCACCCAATTCACAATATTATATGGGTTTATAACTGTGATACCAGATATCCAATATCCGAAGGTCGATTTTAGTGTTGCCTTGAAGGTTCATCGACTAATGTTTGTAATTCTCGCATACAATGTTTCCATATTACAATTGATCCATGCGCCACCATTATTATTCCACAGGAATTAACGCACTAATTAACCAACAAATTGAATACTAGCAAATTCATCATTTCAACTCTTAACACAGAAATTGACCCATACACGAATTGACCAAGTTAAGGCTCATAACTCAAAACCAACACTTTCATAAAAATGAACTTACTTACAGTAACATTTTTCCGTGGCCTGATTTACAATTCATTGGCCCTTACAAACTGCTCGAAGGCTTTCAAGGAGAAACCCTTGCTCACTTCTCACACTCTTCAACTATTCAAGTATATTTTCCTCACAAAAACCACTCATATTTATACATAAATAATGCATTTAATTCACTCCAAAAATCCCTCCACCTAATCCTCAACTAAATCTATATTTTAGGTGTGGACTCAACAAAGTCCCATACATAGAATACCTACTCTCTAATTTTTCTCCTAATCTATTTCTCTCATATCCTTTTAATTAATAAAAGAATATTTACAAAATCCTCACTTCTCCAAATTATCTCCTATTTTATTTAAAATAACAAATTAATTAATAAAATAATAAAAATGTCACACCCCCTTTTTTTACATATTTACAAATGAAAAATGCCCTTGATGCTCCTGCATCAGGATCTAGTTCTATATCTTTGCAAACTTCAAATCCAATTATGGCTAATTGGCCTTGGACTGATACTGGTAATTTTCACTTCCAGTAGGATCGATCGCGGATTGGGAAACTTTTGAACAAGTTTTTCTTGCAAAATTTGGAGATGATAGAACTATTGCATATTTAATCAATGCTCTTTCCAATCTAAAAACAAATTCAGGTGAAAGGATCAAAGATTTCAACTCCACATTTAACAAGTTATTAAACAAAATCCCAACCGCTTCCAAACCTGCTGTTGATGTACATATAGAATGGTATATTTCTTCTTTACCTTCTAATATAGATATTTTTGTAGATAGAGCTGGTAAAGCTACCCTTTTAGAAAACATGAAAGAAGCTCTTGCTGTAGAGAAAAGAATCTTAGCATTAGAAAAACGATTAGAGATAGAAGACAAAAAATCAAAGAAAGTGACTTTTAGTCAAGATTCCAAAAAGAGAGTCTCTAAAGATCCATTCGATCTTGAAGGTCTCCAAAAAGTGTTAAAGACTATGTCAAATGACATGATTGAGATAAAGAAACAGGTTGCTGAAACGTCAGTACCTAAGAAATCATATCATCCATTTAAGAAAAACCCCTCTTCAACATCTCAGCCTCCAAATGTGATTTCAAATGCTGAATCTGATCAAGATATTGAAGATCCCTCACCATCTGAACAGGAACCAGAGTCTGAGGAAGAAGTTGAACTGAATGGGTTATGGGATTTAATTCTCCCTACAGAAGAAGAAAGAGAAGCTATGCGTGTGTCTACAAGAAGTAGATCTTCTTCTGATTCAACTATATCAAATCAGAAACAGAAATCTCTCCCCACAAAGGAGAAAACAGTAGCCAAAAAATGTAAAACTGTTCAGACAGATCCTATTTCACTAGATCCTCTTACAACTTCCAAAAATTTAATGGCTTCAGATACTATGGAATATAATATAGTTGAAGATATGAAAAATACCAAAGCAAACATTTCATTACATGAAATGACCAAACTCAAACAACAACAGAAAATTTTACCTAGAGAACTCAAGGTAATCCCTGTAGATCCTATACAACCACCAGTTATAGCCCAAACTTCTAAAGATATGGGAAAACCTCCATCATCTTCAAACAAAGTAAATCCTGATGATCTTATTTTAATTGGTCATAGATTTATTTATCACACTCCTCCTTTACTTTTGACTTATGATATTTTCAACAAAAATGTTCATAACTGTCTTATTGATTCAGGAGCTTCTTCAAATATCATGCCAAGAACGGTGTGTACTAAATTGAATGTCACTCCTAAAAAATATGCTGTACATATAGTTCAATTAGATAGAACAAAAGTTGAGGTCATTGGAGAAATGTTATCAATATCCATTAGATTATCATCTAATCCAAAGGTACTGCAAGTAATCGATATTTTAGTCGCATATATCCTTGAATTTTATGGTCTTATTTTAAGTAGGCATTGTTTTGAAAAGTTACATGGATATTTTTCTACCGATTGGTCACACATGTGGTTACCATTAAATGGTAAACCAAATCAAATCAGAGTTGAGCGCGAAAAATTTATGAAACATACAGTCACTGAACTTGAACAAACAAATGAACCAGTAGCTTTCACTAATAATATTATCAGAAATTACTCAGCTGAATCATTTCTTGGATCATTCAATGCCCAGATTTCACCTTTTTCAATAAATACTGCTATTTCTCAAATTGAAAACTTTTCTCAAACAGACACTTCTAAGTGTATTAGTCTTAGCAATAAAATTTCAAAAAAGTCTTTGTTTTGGACTTTATACTTTGATGGTTCAAAATCAGAAGATGGTGCAGCAGCAGGTTGCGTTTTAATCAATCCACAAGGAGAGGAAATAATGCTAGTTTGCAGACTCGAATTTCAATGCACGAATAATACCGCTAAATATGAAGCATTGATACAAGGTCTAGACAAAGCTATTGGTTTAAATGTTAAATATTTGCAGGTATATGGAGATTATGAGATAATTGTTAGACAAGTCAGAAACACAATTCATTGTATTTCTGGACATTTGAAACACTATCAAGCTCTAGCTCAGAGACTTACATCCCATTTTTATGCATTTAATATCTCCACAGTTCCTAGATTACAAAATGCAAGTGTTGATTTACTTGCTAATGTAGCATCTAAGCTTATACCATCTAAATAATTTAGCTCAGACAGATTTTCAATTGAGCTAATTTTTAGGCCTTCCATTCCTGGCAACGTAACAAATTGGAGACTATTTAACAATGATACAGATATAGTAGACTTTCTTACATCAAACGGATCTTATGAGGGTCAAATCGTAGATGAACATGAACATCACTTACAGATTGAAGATAAACAAAATACGAATCCAATTCCCAAATCTGTAGTCAAAATGGAAGATCTATATGATTTGAAATATAGGTTTAAAAAGGTTACCAATTCAAAAACCCAAAGTTATACTTTAAAATTTGAATTGATTAATCTTGGTACATTAGAAAAACCTGAAGAAAGGATGTCATTCATTAATTTTCTGAAAACATATAAAAATATCTTTGCATGGGATTATTCAGATCTCAAGACATATGATACTTCTAAATTCAGCATACTATACCTATGATCTCAGATGAAAAGCCTGTTCAGCAAAAACTTAGAAAGATCTACCCAAACTTAGAAAGTCAAATTAAATCTGAATTAAATAAAATGCTCAAAGCCAAAATTATTTTTCCTGTTAGACATTCGAAATGGGTGTCAAACATGGTCCCAGTTAGAAAGAAGAATGGAGACATTAGGATTTGCATAGACTTTAGAAATTTGAAAAAAGCTTGCCAAAAAGATAATTTTCCCTTGCCTACCATGGAACATATATTACAGTCAGTTGCAGTATGTGAATTGATGTCTTTTCTCGACGAATTTTCAGGATACAATCAGATTATGGTACATCCGTATGATAGATTAAAGACAACATTCAAAACAAAGTGAGGAGCATACACATACCAAAAAATGCCATTTGGGCTGATTAATGCTGGTGCTACATTTAAACATGCTATGGATATAGCTTTCAGAGGACTAATCAATAGCTCAGTTGTTATATACTTAGATGACATTACTATTTACTCTAAGCATAGAAACGATCATGTTAATCGCCTAAAACATATTTTTGAAAGGTGTAGAAAATTCAGCATTTCCTTGAATCCTAAAAAATGTTATTTCGCCTTATCAGAAGGTAAATTATTAGGGTTCACTGTCTCCAAGAAAGGAATCCATATTGACCCTGATAGGAATTAGGAAATCGAAAACATTCCTGCACCACACAATAAAAAAAAGATGCAATCATTTTTAGGACAAATTAATTTTGTAAAAAGAATTGTTCCTAATTTTTCCCAAATCATCTTACCCCTGCAATCAATGATCAAGAAAAATTCACTTTTTAAATGGGGAAAAGATGAGAGAAATTATTTTGAGTTAATTAAGAAATCCATCATCGAAGCTCCTTCTTTAACAACTCCCGATTTTCTTAAGTCATTTGTATTATACACGTTCTCTTCTGATACATCATACGCAACAGTTTTGACACAGCTAAATGATCAAAACATTGAAGCACCAATCTTGTTTTCAGTTCTAACCTTCAAGGTGTTGAATTAAATTATTCAGCTATGGAAAAACAAGCTTATGTTGTGTTTAAAGCTTTGAAACATTTTAGAACTTTTCACCTAAAAACACATACTAAAATAATAGTACCTTACTCAGCAGTAAGGCAATTATTAATCCAACGAGAGGTAGGAACGAAGAGAGCAAATTGGGTTACCGCACTTCAAGAATATGATATAGAGATACATCCTGCTAAAATTGTTAAAGGTCAAGGCCTTTGCAAGATGTTAACTCGAGCCTCTCATTTACCCATAGAAGAAGATCAATAAAATGAAATACAATTGTTCGAGGTAAGCCTAAATGATTCTCAGTCACAATATGCTGATTTGAAATTTTTCTTAAAAAATGGATATGCTCCGTTATATCTCAACTACACAACAAAACATGCTTTAAGGCTTAAAGAAAATCAATATTAACTTATAGATGATGTGTTAATTAGAAAAAAAAAATACTATTATGTATTATTGAAATGTTTAGAGAAAACTGAAGTTGAAAAGATAATGCAGGAATTACATGATGGACCAGCTAGAGGTCATTTCAGAGGAAACACCACAGCTCATAAAATACTGTATGCCTGTTACTATTAGCCAACTCTATTCAAAGATGCACATGAATATGCAAGAAAATGCAAAGTATGTCAAACTGCAGCAGGAAGAGAAAGGAAAGCAACATTTCCACTACAACTAGCAAATATCCAACAACCATTCCAACAATGGGGGTTAGATATCATAGGTGAAATGACTCCAAACTCTTCTAAACAACATACGTATATTCTAACTACAACAGATTATTTCACAAAATGGGTAGAATATATCCCATTAAAGATGGTTAATACACAAAGTATTACAGATTTTATTGATTAGTTCATAATCACCAGGTTTGGCCTCCCATTAGCTTTGATATTTGACAATGCATCTTACTTTTCTGGAAATGTTATGATAGAATTTTCTTTGAAAAGAGTTTTTAAATTAAAATACTTAGCTAACTATTATCCACAAGGTAATGGATTAACTGAATCTACAAATAAAAACCTTATCGGAATCATCAAACGAACTATAGAACAAAATCATAAAAATTGACACAAAGCACTATTATTTGCTCTTTGGGCAAATAGGATCACCCAGAAAGCCTCAATAGGCACTTCTCCATTTGTGTTACTTTATGGGAAAGACAAAGTTCTACCCACAAATATAACAATACCATCATTTTCCTTAGTGCAGTTTATTGATGAAAATCGTTCGTCTTCCCTTCAACTTAGACAAGATCAAATTCTTAAAATGGAAGAACAGAGAGAAAAAGCCAAAGCTATACATGCTCATCGTCAACAAATAGTTAAAGCCTCGTTTGACACAACATCTACCAGCTCAAAAGCTTTTGAGATTGGAGACCTTGTTTTGAAATGGGATAAGACACATGAGGAAAAAGGTAAGCATACCAAATTCCAAAGATTATGGCTTGGTCCATTTCAAATCATAGAAAAAATAGGCTTATCCACCTTTTTGTTACAAGACTTATTAGGTAAGAAAGATTCCTTACCTGTGAATGGTCAAATTCTCAAAAAATATTTCTCTTAAGAATCAAGCTTTAATTTTACTTTGCTTTAGGAAAATAAAAGTTGAAAATAACATCATTTTTGGTTGATTCAAAATTTCAAAATTTCTGATAAATTTATTCGATCTTTCGTTTCTATAAATAAGAAAAGTAAAAAGGTAATTATAACTATGAGAATTGAATAAACCTTATTTTTTTGGAAATATTTTGAAATTTACTAAAGACATTTACTTTCCGAAAACACTCTTGATGTCGTAAAATATATATGTTATGTATCAGTGAAAAAATGAAACTTTTAACTTAGCAAGGATTCTCTACAAAAATGTATCTACAAACTCTATAATTATCATCCATAACTCTTAAACGAGCTAATGATTCATCCCGTTTGATAAAATTTCTTCTTCAAAGTATAATTCAAAAAAGAAAAGAAATATATACAAAATACAAACTCAATAGAAAATAAGTCTCATCACGAGCTTGTTTATCTTGATCATAGAGAAATAATCTAGACTGATATTACCAATACTGCATACCACAACAGGGTAATAGCTAAATGATTATAAAAATCAAAAGACAAGGGGTCTGATTACGAGCCAGCTTGTTCAGTCTAAATTACTATCAGTTAATGACATTGTCACTATCAGGCTACCAAACCTAGACAATGATTTTGAGAATGTGTTAAAAAAAAAATCAATTATATGTCAAATTATATTTTGAAATAAGAAATCAAATTCAGATGGGACCATGAATCATTATTGGTTAAAATATAACCCTGTCGAGGCTATAAACGCCTGCTGGCAACAGTGGCTCTATCTATGATAAATGAGTAAAAATCTATGAAACCAATTTTTAGAGAATTCCTACTTTATCTTTTTAAATCTAAGTACTGACTGATACAAACACCTATGTGTTATTATTAAAAGGGTTAATTAAGAAAAAATGAGATAGGTAAATAGATTATATTCTGAAAAAACACTATTTAATTCATGAATCATACTATTTTTATTCTTATATATTTTTCTTGTTTTGAAAGTTTAGAAATATCAAAATAAACCAATCAGAAATATCTGGTTCTCCCAAGTGAATCGCCAATTGTTGTGCTATGCAACAACCCCCCCATTTTTATTTTCAAAATAGTCTAAACTTTTGATAATAGAAATAGGGACCCTTCTTAAAATGTATTTTTCATTTTAAATACAAAATCAAACTACAAAAAACATTGTTGCTTTTATTAAATAAAAAAAAACCAAAAAAGAAATTAATAAAATATCCTTGTGATTACCCTATCGCAAATCGCATCTCGCATAATCTTTTCTCATTAAAGGTTAAGTAACAAAACAACGAAATCCCGATTTTGCGATCAGTGATTTGAATTTCACAAGTGACATCATAAATCACACATTGTGGATATAAGTTTAAAACTTTAAAACAATTCTTACCAAAGTTCTGATATTGGGATGTTTCGATACTGCGATTTTGCGAAATCGCGAAATCGCATATTGCATAAACAAAAAACAATTCGCTTCATAAAAACAAGTTCGAAAGGCGCGATGCGACTGATTTGACGTGTTTAATAAAGGTTTTTATGTGAAAGTAAATCATGTCAGAAACGATTAAGTGTGTTTTATCATCCCAATGCAAGCCGTTATTGATTTGTTGTGATTAATTAATAATACAGCTGCTTCCTGGATCTTTTCTTTCAAAATTGGTCATTTCAAATATATCTTTCATCATTTGATCATTACTCTGTCTTTAATAGGGATTTTCCTTCAAGATATGTCCATACACAAAGTAATGCAGAAACACGACAAACAGACTGTTGCAAAATTGGAATACACAGAAATGTCGTCCATAGTCTCAGATACAGTTTTCACTGCAGATGGAGGTGATACAAAGTGGCAAGCCATCTATACTATCCTTGAAGATGAAGAACCTGAAGTAGTGGAGGTCAAAACAACTGCTGATGATGCAAGGCCCTCATATTTACAATTTAAAGATATTACATGCTCCTTCCTTCATAGGATAGTAGCAAGGGCCAACCTTTTACCATATACTGACATGATAAGGTGGGTTCTTGAGAATTCAACAATTAAGGACAGAAAATTCAGAACCATTAAGAATGACATCTTAGGTTCTTTCAGAGCTGGAGATTTGAGAATCATGTACAAGCTACCTGACCAAAAAGACATCTATGACAATAGGTTTGTTGAAAAATTTGCAAAGAACAATGAATACCCTTTCAAAACAATTCAAGGTTGGAGGAAACTGGATAACAAGTTTAAACATCAGAAATCAGGTATGTATCCTATCGCTTCACTTGCAAATCCCTACAATTTCACAGTGGAAATGCTATGCAGATTATATGGTCTCCCTGATAATACTAAGTTTTCAATAAATTGGATTCCCCTGATTGATTCCTGTGTTAATTCTCACATCATGAATTGGGCAACCATTCATTCCGAAAATCTAGCTAAAGCAATTAATGAATATCGCCAGGCAAGAGCTTCTTCCTCCAAATGCATCCCCAAATTTTTCATGAGCGCATATGTTTTTGATGCCATCTGTTTTTCTACCAGTTTTCCAATTATGGGTTGGAAATGGACTCCCGAGGACCCTACCCCTATTCATTTAAGTCATAAAGAAATATGGGAACATAATTATGTACCACATTTCCACAGGTTATGTTATGGAGTTGTATTACCATTATATCAATTAATGTTTGATAGAGTGAGCCCTAGGTTCACTAAGGAAGCCATTGCAGATCTTCAAATGATAGGAAGATGTTTCATTGAAGAATCCTTTTCATACATTAGAGTATTTGGAAGCCCCGCTCCTCCACATGTTCTTCCTTTGTATGTTTCAGATAAATTAATGGCAAGAGAAGTGGCTTACCAAACTGTTGGTAATGGACTCACTAAATCTTTGAAAGATAGTAAAAAATCTTTATGACCAAGTTTTCCAATTCAGTGTGGTTCATTTTCTCTCAGCAATTTCAATCATGCATTGAAATAATGTCAGAAGATTCAGTTGTTGAAACTCCCGGTTTTACCACTAAGGCAATTCGACCCAGAGAAGATTGCTAATAAATTTACTCAGTCAATCAAAATCAAACCTATCGTACACATAGATGATATATTTGAAGACATTTTGCAATCTGTTGGAACTTTTGAAGAAGTTCAAAATTTTGTCAAATTGAATCTAAACCTAGAAGAATTACAGAGATTCAATGAGTATAGAGAACAAAGACTCAAGCGTATTCTGCAGAATGTCTTGATTACTAGTTATATCACTGAACCAAGCAAAGAAATCAGAACAGAAGAATCAAGTTCACAGAATCAAAGTGAATTAGATAAATTCTGGACTTCAGTTAGCAATACATTAATAAATACCCCAGAGGTATCATCTTCACAGAAAAAAATACAGAATTTCAGACTCCCCAGGGTCAGATAGTTTCAACAAAAGAAATAATTGAAAGTCCTGGGATAACTTCCCAAGATACAAAAGTTATTCCTGCATTTCCTATTGATGAAATTATTCTGAAGGTAACTGATATCCCTCAACTGGATGTATTCTACAACCCTCTTCATAACACTGTAGTCAGGAAGCAAAGAAAAATAAGAATAATTGAAACACCCCCAGGTAATGAGGTTATGGAAGTTGTATGGAAAGACACTCCATTAAACCCAATTGAAAACCTAACTCGACTATCTCAATTCGTTGGAGCATATAATACTGCAACAATGGATAAGGTAGCCGAAGTATCTATTTTGGTTCAAGAAAAAGATGATAAAATCATGCAGCTACAGTAGCAACTGAATGAAGAAAGGAACAATCTAAGTCAAAAAGCCGAGCAACAAGTTTTCAAATTTCAACAAGATATGAGAATACTTAAGATAAGTCATGAAAATGACTTATCCATCAAAGAAACACTGAATAAAGAATTGAGAGAAAATATTACAAAGTATGAAGGCATTCCTACTGCAGAGGAATTCATAAAAGAAGCATTGGCATTAAATGCCTTACTCTCAAAACAACAAAACTTGTGTGTCTTACAAATGTCAGACATAGTTCCACACTTGGAAATCAGTGAACAATTGACTAATACAGTCATTAACTAGAGAATTGAGTTTAATGAACTCAATACTAAAATTTCTGACTGTATTGAATGGCAGGATTCAGAGGAAGGGAGAAGGACAAATATCCCAAAGATTAAAGAAACTTATAAAGATATTCTCTTTACTGACTGGGATGCACAAGTAAAACAGGCAGAATTGGAAATAGCCAGAGCAGCAGGCATATCAAAGAGTATGGTCAAAATGATCAACCACATGTTGCATACCTCTGGTTTAATTAAAGAAGGAAATCACAAATCGATTCCTGATCTTAAAATATTAGAGCAAAGTTGGAAAAATACAAGTCAAATACGAGAGCAAACAATTGCACAGCTGAAAAAAACTGACTGGGAAGCATACTGGCAGCTCCTGGTTAAGCCCCATAGTCAAATAATGACATTGAATTATTCTCTAGATTCCATATAGAAAATGCAGCCATTTTACTTGATGCTATATTTACTGGACAGAGGAAGACACAATTCGGAAAGCCTCCACAAGTTCATCCAATGTCCGATATTTGTGAACAGAAAAGCAGAGCTGGAAGTAACCTATCATCGGGCATGATCATGAGTTAGTTTGTTTTGTATAATTTCAATTTTAGCAATTAGATACTAGGAATGAGGAAGGTTGTTTGAAACCACCTCATAAGATATTTTGTATAATCTAATTTTGTAGGTAGTTAATATAGTATTTAAACCCTTCTCATTCATTTAGAGAAGGGTCCAGAATTTTATTAAGAACATTTACAAAGAATGCTTTACTATAAGTTTGTGGATGTCTTGATAAAATAATGCAACATGGTCTTTTCAATTATATATCATTTTGTTGATCGCTGTTGATGCACTTTCGTATTCTCTGAATGACTTATTGATAGAAGATTGAATGTGGCCTATTATTGCTGATCAGATGAACAAAACAACACACATATGGTACTATTATCATGTATGCTAAACTCTGTTTTAAACATTAGTGATAAATCTAGCTTTCATGAATTATGTATGAAATCAATTATTTCTGTTTGAAGTATCAGTTGCACTATTGTACGATATAAGAATAGAAATTGATTTGTTTTATATATGATCATCATAATATATGCGATATGTTTCACATTTTCTTTTGATTAACTATTTTTTTTCAAAATGATTATCTTACAAAAGTATTAATTCTATTAAGTTTGTGATTGATATAAATAATCACAGACTAAATAGATATCATTTTAGATCGCATAAAATTAGCATTATCCCGGGTTAGATTAGTTCATATTTAATTCAAAGTTTTGCATTTTAGAATAAAATTGTTTTAGTTTTTAGTTATTCTTCATGAAAATCATTTGAGAGAAACCCAACAATCATATAAAACCCAAATCTTGGAAACTGGTCCCATTACACTCAGTCAGAGCCACTATCCTAAACGGAAAAGGAACTGCTTTAAGGTCCGGACCGGGTGGTTATCCCCCTTGTTGTTTCCTCAGATTTTTGAGGCCTCAACACCTTATTAGCTTTCGGGTTTTATTTAAGGTTTAATACATTTTCATTTGGGGGTTGGGACCGCCAGTGGTCCTAACCCGCCAACGGTCCCATGGTTCGTGGTCACATTGCAAATAGTTATCGCAAACCCCAACTGTTATCCACCAACAAAACTTCCGAAGTTTAATGTTATGCCTTGTCACATGGCGATGTTTTATGCGATGGTTTCTTCGTCGGTTTCATTAACGATCTCCATAACTCTGGTTTAATAAAGTCAACCATGGGTTCCGCCTGCAGTTGTGGGTAGACCACGTGGTTTGGGTTGGCATGTGGCCACCCAACCACTAAAATTAAACTTAAACGGTTAGTGTTGGCGGAGTTTTTATAGCGCACCCTAAATTTGTGCGAATTTTCCTTATTTGACTCCAATTAAGTGGAGTCCTCCATTATTAGTGGAGTTTTTCTAGGTGTTATTGGGCAAATTAGTTGGAGACTCAATTTTCGCCCATTCTAAGTGAATGAAGAGTCAATATAGACTAATTGGAGCATTATGGAGCCATTGGTGTAGAGAAAACAACCATTAGAGGCATGTAACTACATGTATTTGAAAAATTTTGAGCATAATGAAAGGTGGACATGCCATTGGGAGCTGGACCAACAGATGTAGCCCAAGAGGGGTGAACTGCTTCATCATGCTTGATGTGTAAATGTTATGTGGTGACTTATTTCTCTGTTGTGCACTACTGTTATGTGTATTTTGTGCTTATTTCATGCTTCTAATTCACTAAAATTGTCTACAATTCATGGTTAAAATCCTCAATCCTTAAGCAAACTCAAGAGACAACTATGCACATGTTTTATAACTAAAAAAACACTTAGCACAACAAAACTAACATAGTCCTTTAAGATCAATATCACTATGTTTTTCCATTATTTTCATATTGTTTTCTGCTGAGACTCTTTTTAGAAAGTCTTCTTTATTGATAGGCTTATTATAAACTTCGAGTCTATGCCCATTAACTATAAATGAAAGTGTTGATTCATCAATTGTCTTGATCTTAACTGCTCCATTGTCAAAAATTTATTCTATCTCATATGGCCCAAGCTAATGAGTAGTAAACTTAACTTTGAAGTCTATGTACTTGGAGTAAAAAAGAAGTGCCTAGTCTCTTTTATGAATTTTTTTTATTTTTGATAAATTGTCATGCCATTTGATTCTTTGTTGTTGTACTAATGATGTATGCCTAACTACTTGTTGTTTGATTTCATATAATTCATTTAGTTGCATAACTCTCTGCTGTTGTGCTTCTGACAAGCCAAATCCTAATTCTGCTGCAAGTTTAAAAGTATGAATTTGAAATTTTATTGGTAACAAAACTTCCTTACCATATACCAATTGATATGGGCTGAATCCAGTTGTATTTTTCCATGGAATTCTATATGCCCATAATGCATCTCTTAACTTTTCTGAACAATTTTTTCTATTCATTTGCACTATCTTTGTCATGATGTTTTCTAGAACCCTATTAGTAGATTCCGCTTTTCCATTTGCTTGAGGATGATGCAGAGTATAATTTCTATGTTTGTTTTTATATTTTTCCGTAAGATCCTGTTATAGTAAGAATATGCATTCTGCCATCAGTGATCGATATCATCTCTTCATTTCTCATTTTAGGTGTCTCATTATGAATTTTTTATATCATTCCATTAGGTCATGCTAAAAATTCTTTCACTGATGGTAGTTTTCTTCAATAAAAATTCACTCTCTTTCAAAGAACCATATTTGCTGACTCACTCCCATGTCTCCTTGCGCATAATAACACCTATGAATATGCTCTTTTCACCATGATTTGTCTCAGTCAAAGTCAGTCATGAAGATCAGGTCTTAAAAGTGTCATTAGGTCATTAGGGTTTTGTTTTTGAAGGTCCAAAATGCATTACTTCATTCAAATAATGTCAACAAGTATGTGAGAGGGACACAAAGAAAATTATATCTTCCTTTACAGAAGATCATTACATTTTAATTATTTTTGTTTTTCAAGTTGTAATTATTTCAATGATTTTTATATCAAAATGTTATTTTGATATAAAATCAAATATGTATTTTATTTTTTATTTTTCAAATGTAACATTATGTTTTTATATGTAATAAACTATTCCCTAACTGTCAATTCAATAATTCTGGCCAAACTAAAGCAAAGAAAGTCAAGCTTCATTAGTTGATCAACCTGCAAAGGAAAAAGACAGAAAGGTTAAAGAGTATCCGTGTCAAAGTTTGAAAAAGAGATAAAGTTTGAAGAAGAGAAAAATGAACATAAGGAAAGTGGGGAATTCGAATAAAAAAAATGAAATCCACTAAGTTATAAATCCATTCAAAACCGCAAAGCAAGCCTATTTTTTTCATTCATCCTTTAAAAATCCTCAACAAAGGAGAAATTTCGCATTTTCATTGAGCAAACCAGCAAATTTCCAGGGTCGTTGCACATTTGAGGGAGACGCTACGCGTTTGAGCTCAATCGCTGTGCGTTTGCCCGAATTCCTCAAACCATTTCGCTTGGACACTGTGCGTTTGGAGGTGGTCGCTGCATGTTTTCCCAGTCACTACCCGTTTGCTCTAGGACGCTGCACGTTCACTCAACGAGACAAAAAACCAGTTGATAGCCTCCTCTTCATCAACAAATTCCAGATCTCTGCATGGATTTTCTTCAAGGCTCTCTTGGTCAGTGAGTAAACCCTAAGACATCTCTTCAGTGATATATCTTGTGTTTTATAACAAATTTGAAGTTTTTTAAGCCCTAGTTCTCATTTCAAAACTAAATCCCTAAACTAACATATATTTCCCTTCCCATTTCCATGTATATTTCCCATACCCATATTCCCTAAAACAAATACCGTTCCTAATACCACTAAATCCTATGGTTTACAGAAACCTAGGTTCCCATTGACATTCCCATTCCTCCCATTTCCTAAAACATTTCTTTTCACTTCACATTCCCTCGATTTCATTCCATCACCCTAGGGTTTCAAATTTAAATATGGCTGAAGAGGAGAACAAAACTATTAGTGAGGAGAAGAGAATAAAGAAAAGTCATATAAAAAGGGAGGGAAAGTCATTAGACATGAACCAACAACCACAAGAGAGCTTATGGATTCTCCCCTCACTGTGTCATGTTTTAAACATGTGGGTTGTTTCGAATTTTGTGAGAAAGTGCAGAAGATCTAGTATCATCCTATGTTGACAAGATCATTCATTTCCAATCTTCATGATAGATAGGTCACTATTTCTAGGGTCAATTTCACTATGTCCACTAATATCATTGCAGCTGCTACAAGGATCCAAAATGTAGGAGAAAAATGGTTCAAGCAAGGAAACCTTGATCATTGCTACTATGAGCTATATCTTAAACCAAGATACAAGGATAACAAAAAGACAAATTTTCCTTTCTTTCATCTCCTTTACAGATATGTCCCCATGATGAAAGTCATCATGAAATAATTCACCTATGAGGGGAGGTTTTCTAGACTCTATTCCTATCATGTCCGGTTCCTCATGCACTTCACTAGAGTCAGAATGCTTCACATACCCTATTATCTCTCTCGCAACATTGACAAAATGGCATATATTGCACAAAAGAGAGATTAAGGTCATCAAATGCGGAGTATTTTACACCACTCCCTCATCAAAATGATAGTCATGTATAAAATTATTCAAATGAACATTCCATGGGACACCTTCATATCAAATGAGATTTTTACTACCCCACCTAGTCACCATGATCAGAATACCCCTTCATCATCTCTTCCTCCCATATCTATTCCTCCATCTCAGACTACTGCTCATACATCATCACCAATTCAATTTCATTCACCTCATATTGATCATTCTTCTTCACCTTTCTATAACCCTATATCATCATCACATCATGATTCAGAGTCATCGAGCAATGAGGAAGATATTGAGGCAACATGGGCTAGTTTGACTGAGGTTGACCCTTTTCCCAAAACTTATTAGAGAGTCTGTAGGCATGTGTTTGCCTCACTTGGAGTGAAAGGGGCCATGCCTTCTTCATCAACACATCAGGTAGACAAAGACAAGGAAAATGAAAAAGAGCCAAACATTGATGATGAGGAGGGAAAACATGAGACATAACATGGATTTCAGTTGATTGACCTAGGTGAGGAAGATGAAGGAAAAATCACCAATGCAGTAATTAAAGGCAAAGAGGAAAAGATTAGTGAACTTGAAACTAATATTGAGAGGGCAAAATATGTGATTGACTTCCTTGAGCAAGAAAATCAACAGCTAAAAACCAAGCAAGTAATCAATGAGGTGAAGTGTATCAAAGCACAAAGAGAGGCAGAAAAGGCTAAATTATTGCTTTAGGAAACATTGGAAAGGTTTGGTGAACCTGATGATGAGGAGGATCAGCCTCCAAGACAAAGACCAAGGACTAGAGGGCTGAAAATAGCTCTAGCCCTTGAGAGACAAAGGGAAGCTGAGTTAGCAGACCAACTCACACCAAATGAACTGCTTTCCCTAGAAATCAACAAGGACAGGGAACCATGGATTGATAGAGCCAATCTACATTTTGAGAGGTTGCTAGAGAAGGGAAACAAGGACAAGGAATTGTTGAGGACAAGGGTCAAACTTCTTGCACGGAAAGAGAGAATTGCATTGGCCAAGCTCAAAAGAGCTAATGATAAAATTGAAAGTTTGACCTAGCAAGGAGAGAAAGAGAAGTTAGATATACTTGCTGAGGTGTCACTCCATTCCTAAAGCACTTAATGAGAAAGTACCCTCACAAAAGTTTGATAAATTTTGGCACACTTTGCACTTTTGTTCATTTATGTGTTTTTTAGTACTTTTGCACGCAGAAATTTTTCCAAAGGCGCAGCGACCTAGACGTTGCGCTTTTTTTTGGGGCCTCCAAATGAAAAATGGCCACCACCAGCAGGTTCATATTGATGAGTACATCAACCCTAGCAAGTTTCAAAGTTTTTGGAGGAGAACTAGTCCATCAAAAGTGCCAAAAACCATCAAAATTTCATGTTTCTGCCTCTAAATCTGCTTGGTCACTATGCGTTTACCAGTTATATGAGAATACGTTTTTGATGGGGAAAATGAGCACCATTTTCAAAACTAGAGGTAGTTTTGGAAAATAGACTTAGAGAGATTTCCAATGAGCTATCTTGGAGCTAATTTGGGCACCATGAAGGCACTCAAAACAAGCCATGAATAGAGCCCATTTTTTCTGCCTGGACGTTGCGCGTTTGATAGGAAAATGCATTTTCCACAATCTTCAGCAATTTTTAAAGTTTCACTCCAGTTTGAATTCTTACCTTGGGAAATGAGAAATTACTTATGTAAATGGTCAAGATAAATGTAATTGTCATGTTTTTACTTTTATCTAGGGTAAATACATTAGGTAAGTCAATCAGTTGAGATGTAATGAATCAGTTCATTAGAGATAGGATTGAGTCACTTTTCTCATCCTATACTCTAGCTATAAGTTCAAATTTTTGTGTAATATCTCCCTCACCTCATGGATTTGACCCCTATGGATGAGTGGAGGTGGTTTTGAGGTCTATTTAGCTCAGGTCTTCAGAGGAGTCAAAGGTTGGCATCTATTTGAAAGTTAGTGCATTGATCAAGAACCAGTTTGGCCTGGATATTGATGAAAAATTGCAGCTATTTCTTTGGGATTCATGTGGAATGAATGTATGGCATAGTTTCTTCTTTGTGATCATTTTTATGAATTTTTTCTAAGCTCATGAACCTTTTCATGTATATTATATGTTAAATTTCAAGTTGAAAGGCATAATTCATGTTTTTCATGCTTTGTTTTGGGAAATTTTTCATAATCTGTCCATTTTCTCCAGTTTAGGAGGAACTCATCCCCTATGCTCTTCCTAGCTCCTCATTAGTCTTAAACCATCTCACTAAATCACCTTCAAGTGTTGAGCATTATACCTACCTTTCCCCACCGAATGGACTGCAATTCCATCTCATTGGCCCTAATCTAGTCCCCTTAACCTAATCCCCATTCAGTGAGCCTAACCCAAAAAAAAACAAACAAACCCCTGCATTTCATCGCTAGCCTAAAACCTTTTCATCCAGCCCTCTTGGCTGTGATTTTTGTGGAGAGATCCCTCTCTGACTTGGTAGGACTAGATACCAAGTCAAAATCTAGGTTTGTGGACACCTCTGTTGGGATTCCTTCCTCAGCCTTGGGAAACTGTTGGAGTGACAAAATACTAGCATCTTTTTCCGGGAACGAAGAGACAAACATTTCCCTAGGTGTACGACAAAGATCAATTGGAAAATGATCCGTTGGATGATAGGATCGAGTTTCGGAAGGCTGATTTCATAAGTGCAGTGCCTTATAGCAGATATGGCTTCTACAAGATACACGAGATCGAATCCAGACCCTGATCCAGTTGATCCCATTAATGATCAGGAGCAATTCTTTCAAAATCACCGATATCAAACTCCGCAAATTCAATCAGGACCAGCTCCATTGGTAAGATCAGTATCTCTACCTGCAAAATTGATTTCTCTAGAAGATATACCCTATGACATAAAGTTTGAATTATTGTTATTCAAGTCCAAAGCTGAAACTTCCTTGTCTGATATAGTTTTTGATCCTATTAGATTATCCGAAATAAAAATTTTGTCAGAATTAGATTTAAGTTCTTTGAGAGATTGGTTTTATGAAGAAATCAAGCCTGAATCTGACCTAGACATTAAAGAGTGGATCAAATTTTATCCTCCCGAAGAAGTTTTTGTTACATATGAACCTCAAACTCAGTCAATCTCATTTTATTCATCTGCACCTTCGACTTCATCATACGTACTAGCTACTTCAACACCAACAGTTTCAATTCCTATTCCCATTCAACCCATCCCTCCGGTTGTTAACCCAGTTCATCATCCATCCGGAATCATGGCTCGTTTTGGACCATTAGTGCTCCCTACTAATATGGCTGACCTGCCTGAAGGGTATGGTCAAAGGATTCCCATTTTTTATGAAATCTCTGAAATCACCGCTCGTCAACATATAACCAAACTCACAACCTTTATAGATTTGGAGGAACTAGATGCAGATGATGCCAAGATGCGGATCATTGCACAAAGTTTTTCGGGTTAAGTCAAAGTCTGGTTTCGTGCCCTAGCAAAAAATTCAATTAGGACTCCCACTGAATTAACTAATGATTTCTTAGCCATGTGGGATGAAAATAAAAACCCTTTACAGATCCTTGCTGAATATGATTCCTTGAAACATAGTCCCAATGAATTAGTGCCTGATTATAATGGCCTATATCTCAGAATTTATAATTCCATTCCTAATGAAATGAAACCACCTCCTGGTTTAGCCCTTCTGCGTTATACTGATACCTTTGATCCAGATATGGCCTATTCATTGAGAGAAAGAAACCCCGCCACCCTTGAAGATATGATGAAGAATTTAGTAAGTGTTGAGGCAAAACTTTTATTTAAGAGGGCTAAACTTAAAGGTGAACGAAAAGTGACTATAAACGAGGAACCCTCCACTTCATCTGATACCAAATTCTATGCCTTACTGAAAAACATGGAGAGAATGGTTGATAAGATGTCTATTTCAGATAGACAGTTTGAGCCTCAAATCAGAAATACAAACTTTCGAGACCAGCAACAACCTCAGTTTCGAATAAAGTAGCAAGAACAAAGACCCCCTGAAGCATAGCAGCAACAAATCAGAACACCACTTCAGCAGAATTATGTCCAAAGTGATGAAGAAGAAGAACCAACAATAGAAGATAATATTCTTTTCACAGCTGATGGTTAGCCCATTTTTATCACCGAGTATGAAGAATATGTGGAGAATACAAGTTCACCTAACGGTAAAAATCTCATAATGGAAGATGACCATGAATTAGAGGTAGAATCTGATGACTATCAGAGAGGGTACCTAAATGCATTAAGTTCACAGCAAAGAAAATATATCTTGAGAGTTTGGGATATTCCAATAACTCCACTACCCAAGAAAATAGTTCAGCAGAAAGAAGCAACACCGAAACAAGTTCAAAATAAGGGTAAAGAAATTATAGCACCGAGTCAAAACTGAAATAATCAACCTACTACAAGTGCACCAATCAGAAAAAAGGACATTTAGAGAAAGGAAGCTGCACCCAGAGATCATGTCAAAAAAAGGGATGTTATCACAAAATAGGTAGACAAAACTACACCCTTTAATTTCGAGTATGAAATTTCTAAATTAAAAGTGTCTATTCGTCTTACCGAGTTGGTCAAAATTGATAAGTTCAAAAACCATGTAGCCAAGACCTTATCCGAAATGGTTAATGTAGAAGACGACCAACCTGAGTTGATATTTGGTCCTGCCATTGATGGCCAATCCGAAGACAATGAAGTCCAACCATTCTATCTAAGTCTTAAAATTCATCAGTGCATTCTTCATAATAGTATGTTAGACTCCAGGGCTTCTCACAAGCTCATGCCCAAAGCCATCATGGAGAAGATCGACCTTGATATTACCCGCCCATATCATGATCTATACTCTTTTGATTCTAGCTGTGTTTGCTATTTAGGTTTGATCAAAGATCCAAAGATGTCCCTATGGACGTTGTTACCACTATAAAAAAAAAATCTCTGAAACTTGGTTAGTTACATTTTTTCCTAAGTCCTAGTGTTAGATAGGGTTAGAGTCATTTTGATATTTTCAAGGTCTAGATCATGGTTAAAGGTCTCATATCATCATTAAACATTGTTTATTAACCTCACTTCACTCTTCACAAATCTCATGCCACGTTTTAAAACCCATTTGTAAAGTCTATTTCGAAAATTTGATTGAATAAGCCCAGAAACTGCGTTTTCGTAGCACGCCTAATGTAAAAAGTCCATTTTGCGCTACGAAAACGCTGGTGAATTCGTAGCGCAAAAACCAGAATTTGCACACCATGTGCTACGAAATTGGGAATTCGCAGATTTGTCTCTGAGCTGTCACATCTATCAAATACAGTTAAATTTGCCATCATTGAGTGTCCTTCATGAGTTGTCCTCCACGCATGCAACCTTTCTTTGTCATCATTAGAGGTTATTTGTCATAAATTAGAGGTCAGTCCTTATTGGTCCTTTCCAATTTCAAACAGTTGGCCGTTTTCATTTGTCTCATGCAAGAGAAACATTGCATGCATTCTTAAGTGTTGAAAGAAAGAATTCGTGGTGAGATTCCTAGTTATCAAGTGAGGCTGTATTTCTTACCAAGCGAGGCTGTGTTGTCTCATTGCTAATTGAGACAGAGGTTATATTTCAAGCGAGGCAGAACTGATTCAAATTCAGGTTATATTATCCATTACTATGAAACCCGAGTTCTTATCAAGTGAGGCTGTTAACTTTTCAAGCGAGGCAGAACTAAATAAAATCAAGCGAGGCAGAGTTCTTATCAAGCGAGGCTGAATTCGATTCTGAGTGAAACAGTCAATTCAACAAGAGACTCAGATTGTAAATTTGCTGAAGAAACTGGGTTTTTAGAAGGGTTTATTGCAAATTTCTGAAGATATAGGTTTCAAGAGGAAAATGGCTGAGGAGAGAAGAAGCCATAGTTCTGGTCATTGCTTAAGGACTAAACTTGAAGGTGTTGAAGCCCTTACAAAGGATAAGTCTGTCGAAGCAGCTTTTAAGAAGGTTGGATGTTTGAGGTTTTGTGAAAAACTTCAAGGAGGACACACTCAAGTTACCAAGGAGTTTGCCATAAATTTCACAGGGTCAAATTCAAAGATTGGGTTCCTAAATGTACCAATTTCCCTTGAAGTAATATCAGCTGTAATAGAAATCCCAAGAGGTGAAGACAGATGGTTTAAAAATTTCAAATTCGATATGACGCCATGCAAGATATTTTTGAAACTAGAATTTTTAGAGGTTGACTTGAACAAGGCTGTGCTAAGGAGTCATGTCAGAGGCACATTTTCCAATCTGCTCTACAATATTCAGAGATACTTCACTTGTGAGGGTAGATATCATAAGGTATACACCTACCATTTTAAACTCTTGCTTCATTTCACAGGGATGATATCATTAGATTTAAATTTTTATCTCTTCAGAAGCTTGGCTAAGATGTCTGATAAGGTACAAATGAAAGTTGAATCATGTGAAACCTCTTTATTTCACCATGACTTAGTCAAATTGATAGTCTTACATGAGCTACAAAAGGCAAATAGAGACCGGGCAAAATTCCTCTTTTTGAGTAGAATTGGAATAGAAGGAACAACTGCCAACCCACAAGCTAAAACCTCATCAAAGATTGCTGGTCCTGTGGAAACAAAGTCTAAAAGATTTGTTAAAATTAAACCCAGGAAACAAGTGAAAGAACCAATGACATCATTGAATATCCAAGAGACTCCTAGGTCTATACAGAAGAAGAAAACCCTGGTTGAGGAAACAATTTTAGAACAGTCAACTAGCAAAGCAAATCCAAAGAAGTTGACTAAAAGTCACAGGTTAAAAGAAAAGGATAAGGCTATAGTTGTAGAGGAGACAAGAGGCAATTTGAATGACATACTTCAGGCTATCGACATAGAGGAATCTCCCCTAGTGCAAGCATAATTCATCAAATTAGATACAGGTGCCAGCAAATTAAAAAAATTGAAGACATCTAAAAAGTTATAATTTGAAGAAGAGGTGGTAGAGTTTATTTTTAAACCCAGGAGACCCTCAACAAGGCAATCTAAGAAGCTGAAACAGTCAAATTTGGTGATAGAGCAAATCGGGAAAGAAAGTGCTTCTGTTTTTGAAGAAACTACAAATGTATCATCTGAAATGCCCGAAGAAGATAGAAACAGGGTTTTCAAGGTTCAAAAGGAAAAAATCAGCTATGAAGAGGTAAAGAATAAACTCAGGCTTGCAAATAGTGAAATTAAGAAATTGAAGAAAAGAGAAGAATACATGCTGAAGAGAAGGTCAAGTTTGAAAGGATGAAAGGGCTATGGGAGCTTGAGAAAAATCCAAATCCTGAACTGATTGACAGTCAAGCTCAGTTTTTCATCTGGACCCTACTTGCAATCAAGGAAGCCAAGTTCATCAGGATGGTCAACACAAAACTGAGGGCTAATAACAGAAGGCTCAAGAGGAGAATTGAAGATTTAGAGATACAGTTAAATCAGTTTGGAGATGAGCTACAACCTAAACAATAAGTTTCATTTTTGAAATAAACGTTGAAGGTTATATAGTAATGCTCCCGTTTTTGAAACTGCTAAAATTTGATGGTATTGATTATAAGAATGGATCTACACCTAAAGACTAAGTTTTAAAGGTTTCCGACCTAAAATTTTGATGAAAAAACTGAGAAAAATAAAGACTCAACAGTTTCGTAACTACTGTAGGATGTAGTTTTGTAAATTTTTGTAAATTTCAAAGAAGAAATGGTTTAATTTTGAAGCCTTGATGCTAATGGGAGGTGTATATTGAATATCAATGAAGATTCAAAGGGTTTTGGCACATTAAATTGGAGTTTAAAACATGTTTTTCAAAAGAAAGGTCCGCACTACGAAAACACAGATAGTTTCGTAGCGCAGCACTATGGCAGTTTCCACATCATTTTTGAAAAAGATGACATATACACAGATGGAAGCTCAAAGCTCTATGAAGACTCTAAGACATTTGGCACGTGTTTTGAGTTCAAATTATGCAGCAAATGGTTCGAATTGGTATTAGTGAAGTACTCAGCTACTATACAGGAAGCACTATCCTATTTTATAGGGACATATAAGGAAGAGATAAAGGGGATCAAACAACAAGAAGATAGACATGATCATGGTCGAATACTAGAAGATGCAGCTGTCAAGTGTTGTTTTAAGTATTTAGAGAAGGTTGTTATGTTTTAATAAATGATATTTTAGTCCTAATTGTATTAGGAGTCTAAACAGATAGTTTAACTGTCAGTTGTAAATGCAGTTTGTTTTATGAAAGGTGTTAGGTGTCAAATTTTAAATTCTCCTCAAAGGATTGGAGAGAATCCTAAGATGTAATGAATACTCTATAAAAGGGAGGAAATCGAATAGCATAGGGTTGGAATTTTGCTGGAACTAGTATACTGTTTGGTATTATCTGCAACTATGTTTTTATCTTAATATAGTGGTATCAGTTTGTTACTTAGGATTCAGAAAAGGCTATGGATGATGGATGTTGTTATGTTTCTCCTTTATCTTTTACTTGTAGTGGCATGAGTGTATGTTACTTAGAACTCACTGTGAAGGTGCTCTAACTTCCTTCATATATTCATGGATTGTGTGACCTACTGTTTCATTGTTTTACTGATGCATCTAAGCCTTAATATGCCCTGACTTCCATATGAATTTGATATCCATGTTTAGTAAAAACATAAAGTGACACCATAAGCTCAATGGATGCTTGTTTATTGTAGTACACCCAATTACTAAATTTAATCCATTTACTCACAGAGTTAGCCATCTGACTTTATTTGAAAATCATATAAACTTTGAGAGAGCCCTCTCAAGCTGAGGAGGCTAAGTCTTAGCTAAAAGCTTGGTTTGAAATAGTTACTCAGGATCTCCTTGATTAGCAGTCTATCAGGGCCTGATTTTGAGATAATAGACGTGGTAGTTGTTGATATTCCACCACGCTTCGGTATGTTGTTGTCAAGATCCTGGGGGGCCAAACTTAGAGGTACATTGCAATTAGACATTTGTTATGCCACTATCCCTATATTTGGTCAAATGAGAAAGCTTTACCATGAGACCAAAATGAAGTACATGATCACTAATAAAGAAAGGCCTAACAATCATCCAATCAATGCTGTACATACTGATATAGAGTCTTTTATATTGTATAATGATTTAGGTTTAAATTATATAGACTATCAAATAGTAGAGTTAGAGGATGTTCCTAAAGTTTTCGATTATACTAGAACAATGCTAGAGGAAGAGAAACAAAATCTGCCAATTGTAACCCAACAACCAACAGAAAAAGCAGATAAAAATTCAGAGCAGCATGAAGAATCAGATCACCAGAGAGTGTCAAAACAGAATCAAGAATTTTAGCACTTAGAAGAAGAACAAGATGGTCTTTGGAGCATGGAATTTGATGGTTCTGTTGGAAAAGACAAAGCTGGCATAGGTTTGTGGATCCGTAGCCCATGGCAACAAAAAAACAAGGTTCCAAATAATGTAAGGTTATGTTCCTATAAACTAGCATTTGACTGCACAAATAATGAGGCTGAATATGAAGCCTCATTATTGGTTTGAAAATTCTGAAGAATTTGGGAGCAAAGAGAATGGCAGTCAATGGAGATTCAGAGCTAGTGATCAAACAAATTAAAGGTGAATACCAAGCTAATCACCCGAGAATGAGACAATATAGGAATGTAGCACTTGACATTTTAAAGATGTTTCCTGAATACACACTTAAGGTAGTGCCTAGATTGCAAAACTTGATGGATGATTCATTAGTTACCGCTGCGAGTAATTTCAGATCTACAATGTTTTCTAATAAAAAGTTTGAGAACCATATAAAGCACAGACCCGCTATTCTGGATAACTTGAAATTCTGGAAAGTTTTTTGGGATGATAAATAAGTTAACAACTTCCTGCAAAGTGAAGGAGAACTTGAATTTTGTTCTATGGATGAGGTATATGATAAAGATGACCAGGTTATTGAAGCAGATCAGATTGAAATTTGCGGAAATTAGATCGTACTATCTCCCTTGGCAAGATGATTATGGGTTTAATTCAACTTAGGTGATTAGTTGTTTATACAAAATACTTCAAAATTATTCATAAGCAATTGACTGTAGGCAAATCACATAAATCGAAAAGATAAAAACACTGATGTTTGTTGACGGAGTTCACCCCTCCTTGGCTACGTCTCCGGGGCCTGCGCAAAATGGCTAGGCCGCTCGTATTTCAGTGATTAAAAGTAAGTACAATAACTTGCTGTGTTGTAATTGTGGTTATTTCCTTTCAAAGAAAATGTTTCTTCTCTCACAATTCTAGCTGACTACCTACACTCAGTGGCATTTACGGCAAAAACACTAAGTCTTTTTCACAGACTTAACTCCTCTACTGAAATCAAGAAATACATTAATCATTCAACAATTCTGTCAAACTTGATTTGGAGTGATATCAGAACATGTACTGATCACTGAAGAAATCGCTGTTGTACTAGACAAACAGACTTCACCGATGGATCCGGAGCATTTCAAAACCCCTATTTCAGTTTTTCAAGTGTACGATTCTGACTCCGTATGACTTCAGAATGATCTTTTGAAATATGGCTTTCACCATCAACTTCAGGCTCAACTTATCTTTGTCACTGATTTCGACTGTCTTTGAACAACTTGCACTGACTCTGGACCCCTTAGCTCCCTTCGTAGAAAGCTTTAAGAAATGCCTTTACACTTTGAAGATCCTCACTTAGTATGCTTCAACGCCTTCTGCTTTCTTCACTTGAAATCTTCACAACTGAACTCACACAAGAAAATTCCAAACGGATTCTGAACTGTGTCTGTTGTGACAGAATTTCTCTTAATTTCACTTAGATGAACATTCTTCAATATAATTTCACTTCTTTACCGGGATCAAATGACTGAACTCTTTGATGCTGGAATCATTTGCTAGCCTTTTTCTGCCCCTGCTCTCTGTGTTTTACTCAAAACTCCTCGATGCTTTTATAGTGGAACGAAGTTTCAAAATTAACTTTCATCTCAACCAATTTTCCATTCGATCCAAGGTTCATCGAAATACATGGTTCATCATGCAAGATTGAGTGATAATGTTTGTTTTATTCTGGATAATATCCAACTATACGAATCACCAAAATCTATTTATAAACCAAAATCCGTTTAGTGAGCAGGACAGTGCGAGATGAAAAAACTCTGCATGACTCTGATTTTTACAGTTTCGGTGGTTCCATTGGATGGATAAGCCTCCACGGTTTCATAGCATCGAATCCCGTTATCTGTTCATAACTCCGACGGTTCTGCGTTTCTGATGGCAAACCCGGCGTTAACTCCGTTCCAAAGTGCTGACAGTTCTGCTGGAAAACCCGGATAGAAATTTCGTTCTGCTGTGCTGGTCAACCTTCAGCATGGTTATCCTCCAGTTTTACGTGCCTGCATGACATTTGCTGTTGTCGTAAACGCTGATATAACGTTTTATTTTTAAGCCACATCTTGAAACCCGAAATGTGACATTTCCGTTTGCCATTTCAATACATTCAAAATCCGAAATGTATATCGTTTACATTTTGCAACTCTTTAACTTTGTCATACAATTAAATTTCGAAACATGCGTATCATTTGACTTTTAAATGCAACGTTATATCATTGCAATAACTTTGAATCCCGAAAGGTATTTACATTGAAAAGTTTTTTAACGTTTTGCCATTTGACTTTTGACATCATATTTTTAACATATGTATTCCATTATGCCAAAAGCCTATGTCTGGAGTTAGGTTTTGGGCTTAGTGCTTAGACTTGGGATATTTTTCTCCTTAGGTCTATTTTAAATTTTTAATCATGCATTTTTAGCACTAACTTTAACTTCTAGATCATTAGAGATCAGATGAATCTTTATTGGACTATTAACAACATTGACTGAATTTTGACCCTTAGGTAAAATAAATGTGTTATTCTATCTTTTCTTACTATTAGTTTTTTGTGCAGGAAACCGGTGATGACGTCTTTGCATCTTATTGAATTGCGACAAGTCACATAATTGGCAATGCACTCTTCGTCACTTTAACTTTGACAGAACGTTTATCCACCATCCGGTGTCCAAACGAGAAACCACAAGAAGTGCTGGATTCAGAACGACAGAAACTTCGTCTTGACGTTGTCTTTAGGCTGAGTTGGAATTGTCCATTTTATGCACAAGTTGAAAACAAATTGCTACATGGGACCATCTTGGTCATTAAGCAAATTTAAACTTAAACTACAAGATCCATTTTGGATCAATGGATGAGGTATATGATAAAGATGACTAGGTTATTGAAGCAGATCAGATTGATATTCTTCAAATCAAAGACAATAACATTCCGAAAGGTCTCATACCTTTGGAAGAGTTATTTGATCAGGATGATGTGGTGAGAAAACCAACTTTGGTTCCCACAGAGAAAGGAGTCGAAGATGTGAATATCAGAACAATCGATTAGCCGAAGTTCATCAAACTCTCAAAGTCCTTGCCATCAGAGGTAAAGCCTAAATATATTGATTTGTTTACTGAGTTTTTTGATGTATTTGCTTGGAATTATTCAGATTTAAAGGTGTATAATCAAGATATCATTCAACATACAATCGCTATCAAGCCAAATCAGAAGCCCTTTAGACAGAAGCTTAGGAATATTAATCCAAAATTGTTGCCATCCATTGAGAAGTAGGTAAACAAGATCGATAAGGCAGGCATCATTGTTCCAGCTAGATTTTCAGATTGGATCTTTAATTTGGTGTTGGTGCGGAAGAAGACCGACGAGATTTGACTTTGTATAGATTTCAAGAATCTGAATGAAGTCTCGGTGAAAGAAAATTACCCGCTGCCCAAGATGGATCACATTCTTCAGAGATTTGTAGGAGACAACGGGATGCCTTTATTGGATGGATATTCAGGTTACAATCAGATCTTGGTATATGAAAATGACCAGGATAAGACAACATTCACGACACCATGGGGGACCTTTAAATATGCCAAAATGCCATTTGGTTTGAAGAACGCCGGAGCCAATTTTCAGCATGCAATGGACATAACTTTTGGTAATGAAAAAGATGTATTTCTGGTAATTAATTTAGATGATCTTACCATTTATTCAAATTCAGATGAAGAGCACTTACATCATTTGAGAGTTGTATTCCAATGGTGCAGAAAGTTTGGGATTTCCCTAAATCCTAAAAAATGCCTATTTGCTATGGAAGAGGGTAAGTCGTTGGGACACATCATCTCAAAAGATGGAATCCGAATAGATCCCGCTAGAGTTGAAGAAATTCAGGAAATACAAAAAGGAAATTCAAGCCTTTAATGGTAGGATGAATTTCCTACTTAGGTTTATTCTCAATCTAGCAGAACATCTGAGAGAATTGACTAATATGCTTAAGAAAGAAAATGATGTTAGATGGTCAGAGAATGCCCGTAAATCATTTAGCTCAATAAAAATTGCTTTAACTACTGCCCCAGTGTTGACAAGTATTGATTATTTTTTAGATTTCATCATATTTTCTTTTTCTTCTGAGCATACCTTGGCAGCAATGCTTATGTAGAAAAAGGATGAGACAGAGCAACCTATAGCTTTTTTCAGTCGCAACATAAGAGATGCAGCTCTCCAATATAATATAATTGAGAAACAGGCATTGGCCTTAGTCAAAGCACTCAAAGACTTCCGAGTTTACATCTTTCACTCCCATATTCTAGCATATGTTCTGAATGCTGTGGTTAAAGAAGTACTTATACAAACATATCTAGAGGGAAGAAGAGGTAGGTGGATAACAACACTTTTAGAATACGACCTTGAGATCAAGCCAACCAAGCTGATTAAAGGGCAAGGTTTAGCCAAGCTCATGGCTGAGTCTAATTTGCATGCGCTTGATATTAATTTCATATTAGCACTGTCCGATGATGAAGAAAATGTAAGTTTAGTTTAGATATCAGATATTTTTTCATTGTCCCCTTGATATGCTGATATTATTTATGTTTTACAACATTTGAATCCTCCTCCGGACATAACAAAGAGTAAGGCAAGGTCCTTAAAACTTAAGGCTTCTAAATAATCTATTCTTGATAGTGCACTCTACTGGAAGGATCCAGGAGGAATATTGCTTAATTTTTTGGTGGAATATGAATCTAGAGAAGTGATGAAAGAATTTCACAAGGGAGATTGTGGAGGTCATTTGTACTAGAAGACTACGACCAATAAAGTACTGAGAGTGGGTTAATACTGGCCTACTTTGTTTGCAGATCTGTACAAGACAGTCATGAGTTGTCATGAGTGTCAACTTTTCCAAGGTAAACGTAAGCTCTTACCTTTTCCATTACAACCTATTTCAGTTAAATCTCCCTTGCAACAGTGGGGTTTGAATTTTATAGGTGAAATACACCTGCCTTCATCTGATCAACATAAATGATAACTTACCGCTACAGATTATTTCAAAAAGTGGATTGAAGTGATCTCGACCTGGCAAGCTACTGACACAATCATTATTAAATTTATTGAAGCTAACATTTTGTCTCGGTTTGGTTGTCCCAAAAATATAATCATAGACAACGCAACTGCTTTCAAATAAAAGAAAATGACATAATTACGTGATAAATACAACATCAAATTGGGTCATTTCACAACATATTATCCACAAGGCAACGGATTGGTGGAATCCTCCAACAAGTCTCCTGTCAATATCATAAAAAAGGTGTTGGAAGCTAACAAAAAGAATTGGCACAAGAAGTTGATAAATGCACTATGGGCAGATAGAGTAAGTAGCAAAAGATCCATCAATATGTCTCCATTTCAAGTAGTTTATAGGGTAGATACAAATTTTACTACTTCATTAGCAGTCCCAGTCATGAATCTTCTGAAAGAGGCCGGAAGTGAATAAAATGATATTCAAAGAAGGATAAATCAAATGATCCACTTGCAGCAAACAAGAGAGGAAGTGTTCTACAACACTTCTAAACTTCATGATAAGATCAAACAGATTTATGACAAGAAAAACAAACAGGATGATTTCAAGCTTGATGATGTGGTACTCCGCTGGGACGCAAGAAATGAATAGAAAGGTAAACATAGGAAATTTGATAATCTGTGGAAAGGTCCTTTCAAAATTGCAACGTCTCGTGGACAGAACGCATATCTTTTGGAAGAAATGGACGGGCAAAGTTGCTTAGGAGGGCCAGTAAATGGTAGGCTCCTAAAGCACTATCTCTTCTGATTTGAAACTTAAGAAAAAATTTCATCCTCATTGTATATATCAGTTTAATATTTCTGCAAGTGTGAAGTGAAACAAGCATTGGAGTTCGAAGCCCGAAGTGAAGGCCATGGAGCTTCATTGAAGTTTCTACTTTTTTCAAGTTAAGTTTGCATTAGGGTAAGTTCAATTTTTGAGTCTTTATTTTAGTCATGTCAAATTGAGTTAGTTTCATTCAGTTTGCGTCATTGATTCTCAGAAAATTAGTCCTACCTTTCAGCTTTAGTTATTTTTGACCGTATTTGGCCCAATGGAATAAAGCACTGATATGCTTAACTCGAAGATCTGCGGTTCTTAACACCTCTGTCAGAGCTGCCATCCCCAATAAGGCCAATGTTATAGTCAGAATATGCATTCTTCCATCAGTGATCGATAACATCTCTTCATTTCTCATTTTAGGTGTCTCATTCTAAAATTTTTATATCATTCCATTAGGTCATGCTAAAAATTCTTTCACTGATGTAGCTTTCTTCAATAAAAATTCACTCTCTTTCAAAGAACCATATTTTCTAAGTCACTCCCATGTCTCCTTGAGCATAATAACACCTATAAAAATGCTCTTTTCACCATGATTTGTCTTAGTCAAAGTCAGTCATGAAGATCAAGTCTTAAAAGTCTCGTTAGGTCATTAGGGTTTTGTTTTTCAAGGTCCAAAATGCATTACTTCATTCAAATAAATTCAACAAGTATATGAGTGGGACTCAAAGAAAATTCCATCTTCAGTTACAGAAGATCATTACATTGTAATTATTTCAATGGTTTTTATATCAAAATGTTATTTTGATATAAAATCAAATATGTAATTTATTTTTTATTTTTCAAATGTAATTTTATGTTTTTATATGTAATAAAATATTCCCTAGCTGTCAATTCAATAATTTCGGCCAAGATGAAGCAAAGAAATTCAAGCTTCATTAGTTGATCAACCTACAAATAAAAAAGACAGAAAGTTTAAAGAGTATAAGTGTCAAAGTTTGAAGAAGAGTTAAAGTTTGAAGAAGAGAAAGATGAACATAAGGAAAGTGGGTAATTCGAATAAAAAAAATCAAATCCACTAAGTTATAAAGCCATTCAAAACCACAAAGCAAGCCTATTTCTTTCATTCATCCTTCAACAATCCTCAAAAAGGAGAAATTTTGCATTTTCATTGAGCAAACCAACAAATTTACAGGTTCGCCGAGCGTTTGAGGGAGACGCTACACGTTTGAGGGGGACGCTGCGCATTTGAGGGAGACGCTGCACGTTTGAGCATAGTCGCTGCGCGTTTGCCCAAATTCCTAAGACCATTTCGCCTGGACGTTGCACGTTTGGAGGTGGTTGCTGCGCATTTTTCCAGTTGCTGCACGTTTTCTTGAGGACGCTACACATTTTCTCAACAAGACAAAAAACCACTTGATAGCCTCCTACTTCATCAACAAGTGCCATATCTTTGCATGGATTTTCTTCAAGGCTCTCTTGGTCAGTGAGTAAACCCTAAGACATCTCTTCAGTGATATATCTTGTGTTTTATAAAAAAATTGAAGTTTTTCCAGAAAGAAGCCCTAGTTCTCATTTAAAAACTAAATCCCTAAACTAACATATATTTCCCTTCCCATTTCCATGTATATTTCCCATACCCCTATTCCCTAAAACAAATACAATTCCTAATACCACTAAATCCTAGGGTTTACACAAACCTAGGTTCCCATTGACATTCTCATTCCTCCCATTTCCTAAAACATTTCTTTCCACTTGAAATTCCCTCGATTTCATTCCATGACCCTAGGGTTTCAAATTCAAATATGGCTGAAGAGGAGAACAAAAATATTAGTAAGAAGAAAAGACCAAAGAAAAAGTCATATAAAAAGAAGGGAAAGTCATTAGACATGAACCAACAACTACAAGAGAGCTTATGGCTTCTCCCCTCACTGTGTCATGTTTTAAACATGTGGGTCGTTTTGAATTTTGTGAGAAAGTGCAGAAGATCTAGTATCATCTTATGTTGACACAATTGTTCATTTCCAATCTTCATGATAGACAGGTCACTCTTGCCAGGGTCAATTTCACTATGTCCATTAATATCATTACAGCTACTACAAGGATCCCAAATGTAGGAGAAAAATGGTTTAAGCAAGGAAACCTTGATCATTGCTACTATGAGCCATACCTTAAACCAATAGACAAGGATGACAAAAAGACAAATTTTCCTTTCTCTCATCTCCTTGACAGATATGTCCCCATGATGAAAGTCATCATGAAATACTGCACCTATGAGGGGAGGTTTTCTAGACTCTATTCCTATCATATCCGGCTCCTCATGCACTTCACTAGAGTGAAAATGCTTCACATACCCTATTATCTCTCCTGCAACATTGACAAAATGGAATATATTGCATAAAAGAGATATTATGGTCATAAAATGCAGGGTATTTTCCACCACTCCCTCATCAAAATGATAGTCATGTATCAGCTTGAACAAATGAACATTCCAATTGACACCTTCATATCAAATGAGATTTTTACTACCCCACCTAGTCACCATGATCAGAATACCCCTTCATCGTCTCATCCTCCCACATCTATTCCTCCATCTCAACCTATTGCTCATACATCATCTCCAATTCAGTTTCATTCACCTCATATTGATCCTTATTCTTCACCTTTCTATAACCCTACATCATCATCACATCATGATTCAGAGTCATCAAGCAGTGAGGAATATATTGAGGCAGCATGGGCTAGTTTGATTGAGGTTGACCCTTTTCCGAAAACTTATTAGAGAGGCTATAGGCATGTGTTTGCTTCACTTTGACTGAAAGGGGCCATGCCTTCTTCATCAACATAGTAGGTAGAAAAAGACAAGGAAAAGGAAAAAGAGCCAAACATTGATGATGAGGAGGGAAAACATGAGACATAGCATGAATTTCAGTTGATTGACCTAAATGAGGAAGATGAAGGAAAAATCACCAATGCAGTAATTAAAGGAAAAGATGAAAATATTAATGAACTTGAAACTAATCTTGAGAGGGAAAAATATGTGATTGACTTCCTTGAGCAAGAAAATCAACAACTGAAAACCAAGCAAGTAATTAATGAGGTGAAGTGTATCAAAGCACAAAGAGAGGCAGAAAAGGCGAAATTATTGCTTGAGGAAACATTGGAAAGGTTTGGTGAACCTGATGATGAGGAGGATCAACCTCCAAGACAGAGACCAATGACTAGAGGGCTGAAAAGAGCTCTAGCCCTTGAGAGACATTGGGAAGCTGAGCTAGCAGACTAGCTCACACCAAATGAACTGCTTGCCCTAGAAATCAGTAAGGACAGGGAACCATGGCTTGATAGAGCCAATCTAAATTTGGAGAGGTTGCTAGAGAAGGCCAACAAGGAAAATGACTTGTTGAGGACAAGGGTCAAACTTCATGCACAGAAAGAGAGAATTGCATTGGTCAAGCTCAAAAGAGCTAATGCTAAAATTAAAAATTTGACTAAGAAAGGAGAGAAAGAGCAGTTAGATATACTTGCAGAGGTGTCACTCCATGCCTCAAGCACTTGATGAGCAAGTACCCTCACAAAATTTTGATAAATTTTGGCACACTTTCCACTTTTTTCATTTCTGTGTGTTTTTAGTACTTTTGCAAGCATAAATTTTTGCAAAGGCGCAACGACCTGGACGCTATGATATTTTTTGGGGCATCCAAATGAAAAATGGCCACCACCAGTAGGTTCATATTGATGAGGACATCATACCTAGCAAGTTTTAGAGATTTTGGAGGAGAACTGGTTCATAAAAAGTGCCAAAAACCATCAAAATTTCATGTTTATGCCTCTAAATTTGCATGGTCATTGCACGTTTACCAGTTTTGGGAGAATAGGTTTTTTACAGGGTAAATAAACACCATTTTCAAAACTGGAGGTAGTTTTGGAAAATAGACTCAGAGAGATTTCCAATGAGCTATCATGGAGCTGATTTGGACACAAGGAATGCACTCAAAAATAGCCATGAACAGAGCCCATTGTTCTGCCTGGACGCTGTGCATTTGACAAGGAAAATGCATTTTTCATAGTCTTCAACAATTTTTGAAGTTTCACTCCAGTTTGAATTTTTAGCTTGGGAAATGAGAAATTACTTATGTAAATGGTCAAAATAAATGTAAATGTCATGTTTTTACTTTTATCTAGGGTAAATACATTAGGTAAGTTAATCAGTTGAGATGTAATGAATCAGTTCATTAGAGATAGGATTGAGTCACTTTTCTCATCCTATACTCTAGCTATCAGTTCAAATTTTTGTGTAATATCTCCCTCACCTCATGGATTCAACCCCTATGGATGATTGGAGGTGGTTTTGAGGTATATTTAGCTCAAGTCTTTAGAGGAGTCAAAGGTTGGCATGAGTTTGAAAGTTAATGTATTGATCAAGAACCAGTTTAGCCTGGATATTAATGAAAAATTGCAGCTATTTCTTTGGGATTCATGTGGTATGAATGTCTAGCATAGTTTCTTCTTTGTGATCATGTGTATGAATGTTTTGTAATCTCATAAACCTTTTCATGTCTATTATATGTTAAATTTCAAGTTAAAGGCAAAATTCATGTTTTTCATCTGTTTTGGGAAATTTTTTCATAATCTATCCATTTTCTCCAGTTTAGGAAGAACTCTTCCCCTATGCTCTTCCTAGCTCCTAATCAGTCTTAAACCATCTCAAAAAATCACATTCAAGTGTTTCTACCTACCTTGCCCCATCGAATGGACTGCAATTCCATCTCATTGGCCCTAATCTAGTCCCCTTGACCTAAACCCCATTCAGTGAGCCCAACCCCAAAATCAAAACAAACAAACCCCTGCATTTCATAGCTAGCCTAAAACCTTTTCATCTAGCCCTCTTGGCTATGATTTTTGTGAAGAGAGTCCTCTCCGACTTGGTAGGGCTAGATACTAAGTCAAAATCTAGGTTTGTGGTTACCTATGTTGGGATTCCTTCCTCAGCCTTGGGAATTTGGTGGAGTGATAATAGATCTCAGACAAGTTTAGAAGTGAACTCTGATCCTTGGTCTGTAAATAATCTGACTTGGAACTCCAAATATTACAAATATTTCTTCAAAGTGGAATGAAACCACTGTTTCTTCTATTTCTCTTGCCACTGCTTTCGCTTCTACCCATTTTTTAACATATTCTGTACACACTAAAATGTACTTCTTTCCTTTTAAAGGCGGGTTAATTGGTCCAAAAAAGTCAAGAGCCCATTGTTCTAATGGTTCTATAAGTACTTGTGGTTTTAATGAAATTTCATATGATATTAAAATTCTTCTAGTTCTTTGACAACTATCACATCTTTTGACATAGGCTTTTGAGTCCTTGAATGTTGCTCGCTAGTAGTAGCCAAATTTGAGCACCTTGTATGTTGTTCACTTGTCTGCAAAATGGACACCACATGGATCATCATGAAATTCTTTTAAAATATCAAGAATTACATCTTCTCTAACAAATTTTCTTATCAAAAGATCAGAACTAGTATAAAAGAGGTCACCATTGACCCAACTATATCTAACACTTTCTTTGATTATTTTACTTTTCTGCTTGCTAGTGAAATGAGATGGTAATATTCTGGAAGATAAATAATTAGCTGCATCTGCAAACCATGGGGTTTTAGCTGTTATATAAAATAAATGTTCATTGGGAAAGTTTTCTGAAGCAAGAACAGGTTCACCAGGTGAATGAAGTCTTGATAGGAAATCTGTTACTTGATTGTCTTTACCTGGTCGATCTAGAATAGTGAGATTGAATTCTTGCATAAATAACAACCATCTAGTAATTATACCATTGGTAATTGATTTGTTCATTAAGTATTTAATGGTTGGATGGTCTGTATGAATAAACACTTGATAGCCTGTTATACAATGCCTAAATTTATTCACTGTATGCAAAACAACTAGCATTTGTTTTTCAGTTACTATATAGTTCAATTCCACTAGAGTTAAATTTTTTCTTATGAATTAAATTGCATAATTAAAATTATTTTCTTTTTGTCCAAGAGATGCTCCTATAGCTGTATATGATGCATCAATAGATATGTGAAATGGCAATGACCAATTTGGCCCTCTAAGAATGGGTGCTATTGACATTTTTTCTTTCATTTTTTCGAATGCATTTTGACAATTTGTAGTCCATTGAAACTCAATGTCTTTTGTAAGTAATTTGAACAAGGGTAGAGCTATTTTACTAAAGTTTTCAATGAATCTTCTGTAATAGCTTGCATATCCCAAGAAAATTCTTACTTCCTTATGTGTTGTTGGTGGCATTAACTTTACAATGACTTGTATCTTTGTTGGGTCTACCTTTATTCCTGAAGAAGAAATGTGGTGTTCGAACATTATCCCTTCAGTTAACATCATAAAAAATTTCTCATTGCTAAGGCATAAGTTTGTTTCTATGCATCTCTTTAGAAAATTTTCAAGGTTATTCAAACAATCTTCAAATGTACCTCCATAGACAGTAAAATCATCCATGTATACCTCTACACATTCATGAATTAAATCAACAAAGATGGCTAGGACTACTCTTTGAAATGTAGCAGGTGCATTAAATAATCCAAAAGGTAAAACATTAAAAGCATATGTTCCCCAAGGACAAGTAAATGTAGTTTTATCTTGATCCTCCAATGCTATCTTAATATGATAGTAACCTCTAAATCCATCAAGAAAAGAAAAGAATTTCATTCCTGCTAGTGAATCTAGTACTTGGTCAATGAATGGTGATGGGAAATGATCTTTCAATGTGGCTTTATCCAGTTCCCTATAGTCTACACATATTCTCCATTTTCCATTTTTCTTTAGTACCACAAATAAGGGAGAAACCCATTGACTATCTGAAATAGGGTAGATAAATCCCACCTGTAACAATTTTTGCAGTTCTTCTTTGACTATTTCTTTCATCATAGGATTCATTCTTCTTTATGGTTGTCTAATTGGTTTGATGTTATCATTAGTATAGATATGGTGAATACATGTATTTAGATGAATTCCTTGCATGTATATATAGTCCCAGATAATTTTTTTTGAATATTTCTGTAATAATGCACTTACTTGTTGTTCTTGTGATGATTGTAGATTATTACCAATATTTAGAATCTTTCCAGGATTGATTTCAATGATTTTTATTTGTGAATTGGTAATTGAGCTAACAAGAAAAATGATTTTAAATGAATTTTGCAATGATTGAATAGTATAAATTTACTGAAAAAATGATTCAAAAGATGATTTGCAGCTTCATATTGTGTTATTCGTAGCTGCTAAGAAATATCAAGTTTTGAGATGAAAAGGTCTATTAAATCCTCATTTTCTTCCTCTTCTCTAAAATTAAAGACTTGATTAATGCTTAGAACAAATTGAGTTTCTTGTTGTTGTTGGTCATCTAGCCATGATAATAAAGCAGGAGATTGAACCAAATGATAGAGTGTAACATGTTTCCTTTCATCTCCATATTCTGTGATCATGCTTCCTGATATGCATCCATTGAAGGCATCTGTTGTGGCTAACCATGGTCTGCCTAGAATTAAAGGATGGCCTCCTATATTTGTTTTTGGTTGTAAGATTAGAAAGTCTACAGAGTATTCCCATGAATCCAAAGAAACAATGATGTCTTCCAGTATTCCCTTTGGTACAACTTTAGATCTATCGGCTAGTTCTAAAATTGTAGTAGTAGGTCAAATATTTGGCAATTTTAAATATTTCATAATCTTCGTTGTCATGAAATTTATAGCAGCTCCCAGATCAATTAAAGTGTTAGGAACTGAAAAATTATTGATTGAAATGGTAACCATAGGTATCCTAGGATCAATATACTTTTCAATTATTGTTTTTGCAAACATGAGACTAGCTAATTTTCCAATGACATGGATTGTGGGTGGATCTCTTTTTTTATTTTTTCTTTTTCTGCTAGTTTTCTTAATACATATTTCCTTCGTTGTTTTTGCATAGATTGGAATATTTTGATAACTTGCAACAAAAGAATTTTGACACAAGAATTCTTTAATTCATCCAAAATATCAAATTAAGGAAGAGAAATTTAAGTTTTCTGCTCTACTAACTTGTGGAAAAGGTGGTGTTTGAGTCATAATAGTTTTTCCTTGTTGAATTTGATTTTCTGGATTAGATTTTTTCAGAGTGTTCTCCTTGTTTAGTTTGTTCTTCAATGATTGGTGGAGAATCTTTGTGTAATAATTTTCCAGACCTTAAGTGGATGTCTTGAACGGGAAGAATAAAGTATGTACGAAAATATGTTGCTTCTTCCATATTATATGTTGGTATTTCCATTTTGTTACTCAGATTTGCTACAGGCTAAGCTAGTAAATTTAGTTGGTCTAGGTTGGGGTTGGTTAGAAGGTAGATGAAGCTGTTGTGGTTGAGTTAGTAAGGGTGTAGGATTTTGTTGTGGAAATGGCATTGGTTGAGGGTGTTGCTGGAATTGTTGATATTGAAATGGTTGTTGAGAATACGGTTGGTATCCTCGCCAATTTTGTTGAGGTTGGTTTTGATATTGTTGTGGAGGCCAAGCCTGCCATGGAATAAGAGTATTTTATGAAGTTTGAGAGGGATATTGATAATTCTAAGGGATTTGTTGAGTAAATTGCTAAGGTAAATTTTGAGTCATACCTGGAAACCGTGGTTGCCAAGGTCTCCTTGGTGCCATATAGTAAAGAGAGTCAATCCATTGTACTTATTCCATTGAATTTACTTGCAATTCTTTAAGCTTTGGACAATTTTCAGTTGAATGATTTTTTGTACAAAGTCCACACACCTGGATATTATCTAAAGGACATTCTCTTAGTGTATGTTTCTTTCTACACTTAGGAAAAAAATTGATAGTATATGATCTTGTTCATCTTGATTTTTCTTGGCTTTCAATACATCAACTTATGTTCCTAAAGTGCTCAAAAAATCAGTTTTAAAGTTTTCTAACAAACTCCCTATTTCTGCTCTTGTTATTCCTCCTATTGCTGATTTAGAAGCTCTTGAATTAACATCTATTTTTTCACTCTTTTCTCTTCCCCTAGAATATTTTTGACATAGTTCAGCAATCTTATCAAATGGAAAATTTGAAATGTCTCTTTTCCCCATTACATTGAGAATACAAAGGTTTTCATCTCGTATGCCTTTGAGAAAAATTGTGCAAATGCTATCAGGATTTAAAGAGTGTTGTTTGGATTTTTGTAAATTGTAAAGAAACCGTTCTAAGTATTCTTCCAAACTCTCATATTCTTGTTGAGACATCTTGGAAATATCTTCTTTTGAATCTCTAGGGCTGCAATAGGCTTGATACTTATTAAGAAAAAAATTCCTCATGTCATCCCAAGAGGCAATAGTGTGTTCTCCTAATACCATAAACCATTTCAATGCATCTTCTTTAAGAGTAGCAGGAAAAAGAGGAATTTTATGCATGTCATATGTATATCCATAATTACGACATAAAATATCAAACTCAAACATGAATGAATCATGATCTTTAGTAGACATTCCATAAAAATTGGGTAAAATAGAAGGTGGAATATTCTTCATTTTTACCTCCTCTCCAAGAATTTCTCTTGTGTCTAGAACCAGGAATCCAAAGATAGCTTCCTGATCATTGTTTGTTTCTATATCACTACATCTCTTATTGCCATCTTCTCTTTTTGCATCTTCTTCTCTTTTTCTTTCTGCTTCTATTCTCATTTCTTCCTCTCTTTTTCTGTGCCATTCTCTTTGTTGTCTCTCATACTGAATCCTTTGTTCTAGAGTTAATATTGGTATATTAGATCCTTCTCCTTCCTCCATCATTTTCTTCTCAATTGTTTGTAATGTCTCAATAAGAGGTTGAGTTTGTGTTTCCTCAACTTTCTCTATTTGTTCAAGAATTGGTCGATCTAATTGTTTAACAATTGGTTTCCTTGTCTCATTTTGTTTTTATATGAAAGATGTTTCTATAGTGTTTGATTTCTTTTCACTTCATACGCTAACAAGGTTTGTCTTTCAATAAGAGTCAATCTTTATCCTGATCTTTGTTTTTCTTCCAATTCTTCTAAAGTTGGTTTTTCAGCAGCTGGTGTAATTAGTCCTGATGCTCCTGCTACTATGGATGGTTGAGTTGTTGGGGGGTTTTGTTTGGCAAATCTACCTTTTCGATCTCTTTCTCCAGGCATAAAGAAACATAACTAAAAAAAACTAAATTTTGTTGTGTTTTTTTTAGAATCTTCCTAATTGACTATATTGAAGTATGCTTCCCCGACAATGACGCAAAAAAATGTTGGGTCAATTTAAAACTAGCATAGGTGTTTTACTTGTCAATCCAGGTTTGTAGACTTGGTAGCATGTCCAAAATATATGGATTTCAGGTGAAGTCAATTTTAGAAGACAAAGTTTAGAAGTTGAAAGAAATTCATATTACAAATCTATTCTAAGTTTTAAGATTAATGGAAATTCATATTACAATATAAGATATAACTAAAATGTTTTTTATTCAAGATGTAGTAAGTGAAGGAAGATGCTTGTAACTTAGGAGATCCTAGTTATCCTTCCCCACAATAATATCTTCAAGAAGAGAAACTCAAGAGCATCAATTAGTGATGTGTAGAAAGAAAGAGAAGAGGCTCCTAACTTAGGAGATCCCGATTGTCTTTCTTCACAATTCTACTCCAACAATATTACTGTTGCATTATAACTAGAAATTCAAGAAATAATTCAAGAAAGGAAACTAAAAAGCAATAATTTATGATGTGTAGAAAGTAAGAGAAGGGGCTTCTAACTTAGGAGGTCCTGGTTGTCCTTCTTCACAGTTCTATTCCAACATTATCACCACTGCATCAAATTATAAACTAGAATTCAAGAAATGTAAAGAGGATGAATTTTAGTTGTTGTTCATAACTTGATAGAAAGAGAATTTAACTTATAATATTGGTTGTCCTTTCGTATGAAAATTAGATTTAAACCCATAATCATCCAACAATCATAAGAAATCATAACACATCTAAATGGCTGAATCATAAATCTGAAGCAAGAACTATTACATTAAAATTGTGCTAATTTAACCAAAGTGTACTTAGCTTGGTATGGGGGCTCTCCACCCTTGCCTTGCACATGTGAATAAATCTTCAGCTACAAAAAATTAATAAATCATCCACAACATGAATAATAAATAGAACAATATAACTGGTTATTCAAATTATCTCAAAGTCTTCAAAAGTCTCAATACAAAATTACATAAATTCTACATGCTTGAATGGTCCATAAACTTTGTTTAAATAGGAAAATAATAAAAAAACTTAGCTATAATGTCTACAACATTCCTATAAATCCTAATCCCATCCATATAGGTCGAACTCATCCATTCTGGTTCACAAAATCGGGAAAAATCCCACAAAATAATAAATCTGCCCCTTTTTCCTAGGGATTCCTGAATGAGAGGTCAAGTTTGACTAGCATTGACCAGATATGTTTTTTCTTAGTTTGACTGAACCAATAGGTATTTCTCTATCCATGGTTCCCAATATTTCCAAATATATGCTCAGATCTCGCCCAGGTGTCCTGCAAATATGACTTCAATGAAGCTATTACGAGAATTTTTAGTGTAGTCCAAAAATTACTCTTAAAACCCAATTTTTACAAAAAATTCTAAAACTGAAAAACTTAATTTAATTACCTGAATATGCATAATAAGGCTAAAATGAGGCATATATGGATGAAATAAGATGGAATATGGTCGTAAATAGATGGATTTAGGATAGGCAAAAATGGCCAAAATTGAGGGCCAACATGCACATGGTTCCATTGGAAGTATTCTTACACTTGATAAAATATTTTCTTGCTCAAAATGCAATAGGATAGAATAAAGGAATAAGACCATGCTTTTGTTTTTTAATTTTTGTTTTGATTTCATTTTCTTGAAAATTTTCATTTGGTGGTGCAATAAGAGCCACCTCATTCACTAACCATTGGCAGAAATATTTACAAGAGAAGGGATATCTATGAAGAGAACCATTAAAGTGTCAAAAGCTACAATTTGAGGTCTGAAATCAAATTATTCTTATATTTATTTTCAAATTCCTGATTTCAATTACATAAATAATTGTCGAGTATGCTCGCTTCTTGGGCGTGTTGCAACCTGGAGGATCAAAAAGGAAAATTGGATAAGTTAGATTTGAAATTTTGAAATGAAAATAATAAATCCGAAAAATGACTACGAGATCTAAATTTATTATTGATTCTAAAAAAAAATGTGCTTAAATTTTGATCTCTAGCTTGTTTTTGTCTAAAAAATTGCTCAAATATTTGTTTTTTCTTTATTTAATAAATAAAAAATAAAATAAAAGTTTATTTAAATTTTCTTCATAAATTTTAAAATAGGTTCACATGAGAACCATGATCTAAATAACATAATAACACACATTTGACAAGATTCACACTAAAGAAAACAAATTAGTTCATAGGCATAAACGTAAATGAAATAACACATATAACATACATAATAAGAATGTGTTCAATTTTTGATGTTCTATGTTGTTACAATCACTTAAATCGATAACTTATTTATGCTAAAAAATAAGTTAAGTATTTGTAGATAGAATATAAACCATATTAACCACATGCACAATGGAATATAGCCAAGAACTCAATGAGACACATAGAAGTTAGGTCAGTGACCAGGGAAAAACCCACAAGGGGAAAATCCAACTAGTTTTTTCTTCTATTAGAAATCAATTGTTCAGTGGAGATACAAAGAACAATGAGAGAATGGAGAAGTTCACCCAAATCGAAAGAAGATATCTGATAGCAGTATCTGATGCAAACGTTGAATCAATTTGGCTCTCCAAGATCAAATCTTGCTCATAAAGACTCTCTTTCTCTCTCTCTCAATCTTCCTCTAGACTCTCCAACTCTCTATTTCTCAATTTAAAATTTTCCTTTCATAAGCACAAGTAAGTGTGTTAAGTGAGATTGAGAGGCACAAATATATAGGAAGAGCAAGGATGTAGAATTCATGAGGGAGTAACTCCTATGCTTTGAGGAGGAGTTACATATGCCAAAATAGGAGTGTAACTTATGCCATAAAGGAGAGGAGTGTAACTTATGCATTTAGGAGAGAAGTGTAACTTATACATTAAAGAGGTGTAAGAGGAATCTTTTTATGACGAGTAATTAAAGTGTGTAAGAGAGTGTAAGAGGTGCTTAAGAGCATTAAAGAGAGAGAGGAATGAATCCATTAAGGGAGAGAGAGAGAGAGAGAGAGAGAGAGAGAGTAACATATGCATTAATTGAGAGGAGTTACACATGACATGATTGAGAGACTTGAATTTCGTTTTAATAATAATATAATAATATCATAAAGAGAATAATAGTAATAATAATATAATATTGATGATTAAGTTAAAAATTAAACAATTGAGATTGATTAAGGACAAGTTAAGTGATTTTCCATCATATATATATGATTACGAATTAATGGAAGGTGATTTACTATTTTTGGAAAGTCATGGTTGCAAAGATAGACTTGACGTTCTATTTTTAGAAAGTCACTTTAGAAAGGTCAAAAATAGATTCTATTCAAGGAAATTCATCCCATAGCTATCAATTTTCAATAAAATAGTCTTACTACATCCATGACATATGCATGAAGAGATGCAGACTCTGAACTTTTATTAAAAGTGAAAGTTCCAGACATACATTTACAGTTGACAAAACACTAGCCCCAATAGTGGAACATGAAGCCAAAATTTTCTTCTCCATAGAAAGATAACCCTCCTATGCTAAATAGGAGAAGCCAAGGCTCCAAACAAAACTCCCAAGCTTTCAATTCCAAGGCCTTTACATGAGTTATGAGTGTGAATTTATAACATATGAGATGACCATCCATCTCCCTTTGTGAACTTTGGACTCCCCTCATGAATTTTTGAATTATTTTGTCCTTTTCTAACTAATGAACTTTCATATTCCACAATTGACACTTGGAGTTACACTTACAAACTTATTTCAAATACAATTTTACAAATACCCATAAGAGACCAAAATGGGTAGAGCCTAATAGAACAAGCCCAATAAGACAAAATAACATATCAAGCTTGAGTTTGAGGAAAATCTAGCTCAACAACTTCAAATTGCAAATCTTTAGTGACATAGCAATGCCAATATTTGTATTATGTGATGGTCTCCTCAAACTTTACGATGGGATTAGGCTGAAATCAGACTCTAGCCTCCATTGCATTTGGGTATATAGTTTTGGAGCCAGTCCGTGTTTCCTTCTTCATTAAGAACAACATAGTGTTGATCTTAGTAGGGCCACCAATATACTTATGTATGGTATGTCTATTGACTTCCAGGTCCTCTTTGGTAGCAATCTGCTTCAACTGGGCCAAGTATTATGAGACTTATTGTTTCACCATAGAATCTATGTTATTGTACAACCATGCGTAAGAGGATAAGATGTTGGCTATGAAAGTGTCAAGTTGTTTGTTACTTTTTATAAGCATCCAGACTTCAGCTTTCTCCCACTCGACTTGCTATCTTATTTTCTTAACCAACTCAGGTGGTGCACCTTTGTATTGCATTCCCCATTCATGCACTGCAGTGATAGTTGCGTGCACAAATTTGAGAGTTTTTTCATTCTCCCTTGATTTATTTTGCATGTCATGTAAGGAGACAACTTCTCTGTGAACAGTGACCAACTCCTCATAGAGGTTCCTCATGGTTTCTCGCAATGCTAGTGCTTCACCAAGTATAACTTCTTGAAGCTCTTCTAAGTACACATGTGCAGGAGCTATCTTTTGAACCTCTGTTTGGAGTTGTTCAATATGTTGCCTTGTAGCTTCCAAATCCTTCGCCATTTGTCTATTCCCAACCATCAAATATTATGTGTTTGACTTAGAAGCTCCTGCAAAGGAAAAGTTGGCCGAAAATAGCTTTGGTATTCTTTCTAGTGTTCATTACGATCACCTTCTCTTTAATGAAAGTAGGATGTGTGAGGTCATCCAGAAAGTGCTTCTTTCTTGCTTGCACAATGTTCTTTTTAATCTCATCTAAAGTTAAGATGAAAATATCCATGATTGGACCTTCATCAAGAGGAGAAATTTCCTCTCCATCATCTGGATCTTTCTCTTCTGCAGGAGGAGGGGGAAACTGAGTGATGATTTGTTTTGTACAAGGCATTAAATAAACATCTTGATTATGCTGCTCCAACTCTTCCTCCATGTATTGAATCACTATCAAGTCTTCAATATTCTCGGAAAGTTCTTATCCTCTTGTTGTTTTCTTTCTTCTTCTAATAGTCTATTTTTCTCTTCTTGTTCGACTTGCCTCAACATTGTTTCTTCTTCTTCTTTTCTCGTCATTTCTTATTCTTGCATCTGCCTTTCCTCTTGTTCTTTACTATCATGTTCTTCCTTCTGTATTTTCTCTTCCTCTTGCCTCTTGTATTTTCTATTTCTCTCAACTGCCATAGATGCTTTCAATATAGTTGGATATGCCTTGTATTTGCGGCTCTTCTCTTCTCTTGGAATGTGTTCAACCTTCCTTTTATACTTTATGCTTACTAGGTTGCGCTTCTATGATGGCCCTCCTTCTAGATTAGTTTCTTGTTATGGAGTCACATGCAATGGACCTACATGGTTGATTGGTGCACGGGCCTGAAGGTATTATAACAGTTTTCAGTCTTTTCCTCTTTTGGTCTTGTATAGATCCTGCTCAGCCAATTAGAATGTATCTTGGAATAGTGATTCTTGCAAACACTTCTGGGATCATACGGGTGGTACTCCATAAGACCGAACTGAGGTTATCCAACTCATTACCTTTAGTTTATGCAATCTTCGGATTTTTAATCTCGTAGGATCCCACCTGCAAAGTAAAAGTGGGCAAAGGTGTTTTCTTTTTCCTTTGCAGGACTGCCGATAAGCCTGTGGAAATATGATAAGGAATATCTTGCAAGACCAATTTATCAGTGGTATACCTTGGTTATATATGTGATGACTTCTCAAAACCAAACACCCTAAGGTAAGTGCCATCAAGCGAGGCAAACCAATCAGTGAGTTCTGCTACAACATCCATAACCTCATGGGACATGAAAGGTGGTTCATCCTCAAAGATCATCTGATATAATACTATGAGGAAGTGATCAACAAACTTCTCCATGAATCGTCTATAACTGCACTCTAAAAGAAACTTGTAATAAATATGAAAAACATGCTCTTTTGGTGTCCTAGTCCATCTCATGCTAGGGAAAATATTTTGAGCACATATCCTATCCAACATGTATGCATACATATAGAATTTTGCTTGTTCCCCATTAGGATTATTCTTTGCATTAGTCACATTGATCAACAACTGTTGAGCCAACAAATCTGACTAGTTGAATATCTTTCCCTCATCGACAATTTGATGTATAATATAAACCCAACCTTTAGGAAATGTTTCAGTGCTCTTCTGACCATAGATCCGACAACATAATATAATCACGTACTGAAACACCTTTCTAAGAGATTTGGTCTTGTATGTGTTGTTGGGTGTATGGTAGAACTTAGATGGCTCTTTTATATAAGATGTAATAATATATTTGGTGCTCAAATAATTAGTGACTGCATAAAAATGAGAATCCATGTATGCTTTTGGTTTGGGAAATTGATACATGAGATGAATATAATGGGATATATATGGAGCAATCCACTATCCATTGACACTGCTGAGAGTCATCTTCTTTATATCTATGTGCAACAAGATCCACTTGATGATATCTGCACAAGGGAAGACTCGGTACCTGCATGTAGCTCTATGAAAGCCTGACCTCTGGAAATTTATGTATACTTTTCTATCCTCCATATATGATTTGAGACTTGTAACTGTGAATGCATCTTTAACTATATGCCATGTGATATCTGAATCATTTTTAATGAAGAGTTGGGTGTCAGACATAAAGGCATGGTAATGAGAGTGCTATCAACTACTTCATCGGTGCTACTCTCTATGGTGTCTTTTGAGGTAGATCTCTTTGGAGGCATGATGGCGGCAACTGATGAAGAGAGATGAGGCTCAAAACTTGCAGTAACTATATCCAAAGATGCACTCATGGAAAAGACAAATTATATCAAGCACATTAGTTCATTCCTTAAAATAAAAGCAGCAACACACTTACTAGAGAGAAGGATTGCGCTATTTCTAGGCTTAGGGAGGCAGACTGGGCTCATGAATTGTGCTCTGTGTAGTCTCAGGAGGCAAGCCTAGATGATATTGAGGCTTGAGACCACACAATGCATAGTCTCAGCTGGGTAGACTAAGGGAAGAGATTGCACATTACACAGTCTTAGTGGACAAGGCTGAGGCTTGAGGCCTTGCACTACACAATGCGAAGCTGGGCAAGCCAGCGACTATGCATTATGCAGTCTCAAAGGCCAAGGGTGAGGCTTGATCCTTGAGTTTGTGAATTTCACAGTTGGGCGGGGAAAAAATTGCTCAATATTGCGGATATGTTCTACTAGCACTCTATAATTTAGGATATTAGAAAGACTAAACTATAAAGCACAACATCAAACTGCTTTGGAGTCAAGGACCCAACCTTCCTAGACTCAGAGTGGGCTCTCTCTGTTTTATGATTTAACTTGATAATTACAAATGCTGATATTAGGCTAGTTATAGAAATGAGGGTTGTTTGTTTGATTGATTGGGTGGTTGGACAACAGGGATGCATGGACTATTCCATTGGGCTATGGAGTCAAAAGGCTGGAATGACACATCAACATTAAGAGCATCAAAAGGTAAGCTAACTATGCTAAATGGATCTTAAGAGCTGTATGAATTATGAGGTGAAGGAAAAAGTGAGGTTCAGTAGTGACTAAAAAGCAGTTAAGAATTCTTTAATAAACTTCAGCAGAAAACATTCAAATTGTAAATGCATACATAATTAAGGTGCTCTAACAGCAAATCTTAATCTAAAATTTCTGATTTACAATTAGATGAACAGATGCACAAGAGAGAAAACAACGGAAACATTTAAACAAAGAAGCAGCACATCACCATTTTGACACAGTTCAAGGATCTTGTAAACAGTCTTTGATTATTGATGTCCAACTCCAAAATTACAATGCTCCAATATAGTAGTTCTTACAATGCAGGGGCTAACAATATCCAACCCTTGATAATGAGAATTCTAGCCGTATTTAACTAACAACTAAGTCGGTTTCCCTAATCTACTTTGGAAAACTTCATTAATTACAAACAAACTGAAATTAGACAAGTGTGGCTATGCAAGGCCCGAAAAAAGAAAATCTTCGACAAACATTGCCTGTAGAATTAATTTCTGTAACTCTTCAAGAATGAAAAAACTCAGGTGGCTCTTCGTGAATCCAAAAAGTGACTTAGCAGCTGCTGAGATGGTAGCAAAAAGGAAAAACTGGGTGGTTCTAACATCTGGCTCTTTCTTTGGGCCGCCACTACATAGATAAAAAAAGAAGATGTGTTGTTGGCACTGCTAATCAAGCGGTGGTTGTGCTGAGGTTTCTATTGTGCCTTTTTAATCTTGAAATTTACACAACCTATTCCACTCTTTTTTGCTGGGAATATTTGTGTTTATAAATTGTTGGTACACTTTGTCCACCTCTTTGTATTTGCTGAAAGTGGGCCTCGTGAGGAAAAAATGCTTCAACTCATGTTGAATAAAGATGTCATTAATCAAGAGATCCCAAATAAATTTCCCGGTCACCCTTCCTTGGATGCTAGTGAATTTGGTGGTATCCTTAGCTGATTCTCTGAGTTTGTTCATATAATCTTCCCTTTGGATTTGTTATTAATCACAAATAGTGAGGGCATCCATTTTGCTATCAAGGGTTCAATTTTGTTTGGGAATCTACTGATGTCCATGTCTAACTCATGACACTTCTCCTCCAATCGCCTTACTAATATCTCTTAGTGAAGATCATTTTCACTTCTAATATGGTTGTTGTTCTGTCTGGTACATCTAGAACTTCATGCTCATAGCTGGTTTTGGAGTTCAAAAATTTTATAATATTAGGGGCTGTGTTTGGCATGTTTCCTAATTCTTGATTTTCTTTTTCAATGGCCACTGCATAGTTGTCCACCAACTCTTTTTGTTCAAAAATGATGTTGATGGGGTGCCACATTTCTTACACTGACTTAATGATAATACCCTATGTTATCAACTTCATTTGGCCCAAAATGCTACTATTTGAAAATTCATTCTCTGCCTTCTCCAATCTCTCGATTTGCTTCTTGGCTATCTCATGGGTAGTTTCAGACCTGGCCTTTTGATCTTTCAGGATACCTTTTTGTGCTTCCAATTTTTGGATCTCTTGTGACTGTAGCAAGGTCATATTCTTCAAATGTTTTCAGGATGTCAAGGGCAGCATTCCTGTATGCTTGCAATAACTACATGCTCATGGAGTAGAGAGAAAATATTCAGATCTAAGAGACAAATTTGCGCAATATTAAGCAATTATTGCCTCTCCCAACTATGAAATTTGAGATCTCAAGGCTCAAGCCTCACCCTTGGCCTCTGAGACAACACATTGTGTAGTTAATGGCTTGCCCAACTCATAATTACATAGTGACATGCCTCAAGCCTCAACCTTGGCCACTAAGACTATGCAATGCACAAACTCTTCCCTTGGTTTTCCCAGATGAGACTGCACATTGTGTATAAATTATGAAAACATGTGTATATCAATAAATTCAATCCAATCAAGCAATGCAATAAAGCAAGATATCGAATTCTTATATAACTAAGTTGCGAAAAATAAACACGGTCACCAATCACAACAAGTAAAGAAAGAATCAAATCAAACCACAACACAGATATTTTCCAGGGGAAAGCTTGCTGCTCAAAATCCATCTATCTTCTATTGTATATTCATCAAGGAATCATGGAAAAATTACAATGCACTCTTCTCACAAGAGTCTCCTGCACTCTGCCTATCGCCTCACACTGTTCTAGACAAAATTGGGCCAACACTTAGCCAATTCTCAACCCGTCTTTAGCCTACCTTGCTCACGCAATTCATGAGGAATGCAATCCATATTCCGTAGGAATTTCAACCTTTCTCAACTACGCTAGTATCGTGGGAAATCGTGTGGTGTTTTAACTGCATTTGGGCAGTTTTCTAAAAATAAAAATGATAGTCAACTTTCCTTTAACCTTTGTTTCAACTGGGTCTTCATCAGAACTGACATGCATGCAACTATTAATAGTAAATCATCAGTCACTTGAAAAATCACTACATGTGAATTAAATCTGATTTAATTCACTTGACCTCTCACTAGTTCAACAATCAATTACAACTAGTTAGACGGGATTTAACTCACTTAATTGAGTTAACTGATTTCTCATGCATTAAACTAATACACTAACTGCAACTTGGACTCTAAAACAAATAGAATCACTATGTATGCCTCACCAACCACCCTCAACTCGAAATTCATGAGATAACTGAGTCTATCACACTCAATTATCTATTACAAGAGTTTACGAGATGAGATTACAATTTATTGTCCAATTTAATTAAGGGAAAATCAAATTAGACACATTTCCAATTTATTTAATAAATTGGCTTGCACACTAATGTATCGCTAAGACCCATCACTGTGTGACTTGTGATCCCACACTAGTGTGTGTGCTATCATGTTGTTTATGGATGCTAATTTCACTATTTCTTGTTGCAAATTTCAACACTCCCTCTCAACAAGAAAGGAATCAATCTGTCCCGATCCAGTACCTTTGGAATGTTCTTGCATGCACACATGCAAATCTTGCATGTAACACTTCCCTAGCGTTGTTCGCACATGCAACTCTTGCATGCAACACTTCTCTAGTGTTGTTCACACATGCAACTCTTGCATGCAACATTTCTCTAGTGTTGTTCGCACATGTAACTCTTGCATGCAACACTTCTGAAACTGAATAGCCTCCAAACAACTGAATTAATATAATGCATATATCATCAGAGTCTTCTGAATGCTGCTAGCTACTGCACATGTCTACTAAACTCTCTGTGCTATTGACATCTGCATCCATGCACTCTGCACTGGTGCCAACTGTGATATGCACTCTAGTATCTGACACCTGTCACTGTTATTTCTGTCTTCCTGACATTTGAATACATCAATCTAACCAATCCTTCCTGCTACTGCTGTACTGTGGGCTCCTTGTAGTCAGGTTTGATCTATGAGACACACCATCTCAATGAACCCTGCCCAATTTCTTCTTGGAATTAATTCTGCACATCTTCCCACCTCACACCTGGAGGTATAGCTGCATGTACTCCCTCTGCCTTTCTAGCTCGAAATTTCCCCCTCCTGGAGGTCTTTTTTTTGCGCCTCCTACCATGTCTATTGGATGGTTCTGCACGAGTGTTTTCTGCCACTCCATGATCCTCCTCATGTGGCTAGTCCACATCTTGAGGTTTATCCTTTGGAGCCAAGAGTGCCTCATCTGCATGCAAATTAAGATCCCTCTCAAGGGACAATCACATGGCTTTCTCCTTTTTGATTTTCCTGAGCTTGTCCTTTAGTGCCAATTTTTTGTGGTAACTACTGTTCTGAAACATATCTGTCAAGGCCTTCCATGTTGTATATGGAGTTTCCTTTCCATGGAGACTCGGCACAATGTGATCTCAAGCTCCCTCTAATAAGATCCTCCTCGCCCTTGCTACCTTCTTTTTCCAAGCATCAAGAAGAGCGACATTTGTTCCTGCAGGCTTGGGAATATCATTATCAACAAATTATTTCAATCCGTTGTCCTCCAAAATTTCCTCCATTCTGTCTTTCCATGAAATATGATTAGAACTGCCCTCGAGTGCATATTCCAATATTAAGCCAATGAAATCCATCTTGATTCGCTTGTCGCACCAACGAAAGTATCTTCAAGTTTGAATATTGTTCAACACAAACTCAATTTATTCTCCACTATTGTGATTTCTGGCACTCTGATACCATGTATAAATTATACAAACATATGTATATCAATAGATTCAATCCAATCAAGCAATGTAATAAATCAAGATACTAAATCCTTCTACAAATCAATTGCAGAAGATAAACACGATCGCCAATCACAACATGTGAAGAAAGAATAAAATCAAACCACAACACAGATATTTTCCCAGGGAAAGCTTTCTTCTCAAAACCCCTCTATCTTCTATTGTATATTCATCAAGGAATCATGAAACAATTACAATGCACTCTTCTCACAAGAGTCTCCTGCACTCTGCCTATCGTCTCACACTTATCCAGACAAAATTGGGCCAACACTTAGCCAATTCTCAGCCTATCTTTAGCCTACCTTGCTCACGCAATTCATGAGGAATGTAATCCCTATTCTTTAGGAATTTCATCCTTTCTCAACTGTGCTAGTATCATGGGAAATCTTGTGGTGTTTTAATTGAATCTGGAAAATTTGCTAAAAACACAACTGATAGTCAACTTCCCTTTAACCTTTGTCTCAACCGGGTCTTCATTTGAACTAACATGCATGCAACAATTAATAGTAAATCATTAGTAACTTGAGAGATCACCGCATGTGAATTAAATTTGATTTAAATCACTTGACCTCTCACTAGTTCAACAATTAGTTACAACTAGTTACACTGACTTTAACTCACTTAATTGAGTTAACTGATTTCTCATGCATTAAACTAATACAGTAACTACAACTTGGACTCTAAAACAAACAGAATCACTTTGCATGCCTCACCAACCACCCTCAACTCGAAATTCATAAGCTAACTGAGTCTATCACACTCAGTTAACTATTTCAAGTGTTTATGAGATAAGATTACAATTTATTGTCCAATTTAATTAAGGGAAAATCAAATTAGACACATTTCCAATTTATTTAATAAATTGTCTTGCACACTAATGTATCGCTAGGACCCATCACTATGTGACCTATGATCCCACACTAGTGTGTGTTCTGTTATGTTGTTTCTGGATTCCAATTTCACTGTGTCTTGTTGCAAAGTTGAACACATTGCACAGTCTCAAGCATCAAGCTCCTCTCTTTCCTGTCGAGACTATGCATTGTGCAATTCATGAGAACAATCTGCCTCCCTGAGCACAGAAACTGCACAATACTCCTCTCAAGTAAGTGTGTTGGTGATTTGAGTTTGGTGAATGAACTGATCTGCTTGATCTGATTTGTGTTTGCCATGAGTGCATCTTGTGATATATGTACTGCAAGTTTTGAGCCTCATATCTCTTCATACGTTTCCATCATCACGCATCCAAAGATATTAGCCTCAAAATACACCACAGAGAGCACCATCGGTGAAGTAATTGAGAGCACTCTAGTTACCATGCCTGCTCTATTTGACACTCAACTCTTCATTGAAAAAGATTCAGATAAAATTGCATATAGTTAACGGTGCATTCACAACTACTAGTTTCAAAGTAGATCTGGAGGATATACATGTATACATAAATGTCCAGAGTCTAGGCTTTCATAGAGTTGCATACAGGTGCCCGGTCTTCCCTTGTGTATATATCATCAAGTGATCCTACCGTACATATATATAAAGAGCATGATCCTGAGTAGTGTTAGTGGACAACAAATTGCTTCATATCTGGCACATGATATTCATCTCATGTATCATTGTCCCATGCCAGAACCATACATGGATTCTCATTTTTATGCAGTCACTAGTTATTTGAGCACCAAATATGTTATTAAGTCTTGGGTAAAAGAGTCATCCAAGTTTCACCTAACAACCAACAACACATACACGACTAAATATATTACAAAGGTGTATATGTACTGTTTCTGTAAATAACTCCCTAGAGGTCGTTGGGTCAAAAACCTCCACAGATCGGGGCATGCTATTCAAGAAGGACTCACACAATCAAAATTGTACGCTAAAAACTAGATATTACAGTTTGTAGAACTCACCCGTAGATCCTACGTTTGATGTAGATCCCACGGGGTCTAAACTCCCAGCAACTCTTCTTCCTCTTCAACCTGGAAATCAAGAAGAGACATGCACGGAAATCTAGTTGTACAGCATATATCTTTCCTAAATGTTAGTGTAATCCATGTGAAACATCATATAAACAATAATAAATGTTTAATTTATAATCTTTTCACATATGCAAGCAGATATTAACACTTGAATTCGGAAACAAGATGGTTCTTCTTCATTATGAACATCATGTACAATAATAGAAAGGTGGAGAAATCACCTGAATCCTTCCACGATCTTCGAACAAACCGTCGTCCGGATCCGTCCCGCCCTTGCCTCGCTAGGATTCTTTCAAGACTTGTGCACACGAGATGAAATATAAGCTGATGAACATCTCCAGGAAACAAGAGTTTCCTGTAAAAATCTGGGAAGTGCAGGAGGCACGGGAAATCAGACTTGAATCGGGCTCCAACAGAGTATAATATCTATAATTTTCCTCCCTCTCTCAGGCCATGCATATGAGGGGCTTTTATACTCCCTCAAAGTAGTTTCAATCAGTTGGAAATAGTTTGCCACGGGCTGGGGTGGTTTAATTACAGGAGTAACCATCAACCCAGCCTTGAAAATAGGGATTTTTATATATTTTTTAATGATTTTAATGGCATACACGGAAAAGTATCTCTGGACTCGCGTATACATGCGGAAAAGTCTGGGAATATCCGCGTATGGGATTTTAAACACTGTTTTTCATGAAATTTATTCAAGTCTGTGGGAATGGGTGCCCAAGGCCAAAGAGACAATCATGAATCACATAAGGGTGAAAAATGATGCTATAACAGATGCCCCCTAATATATGAGGTTAGAAGGGGTACATGATGGCCGAAATGTATTATGTGCATAGAAAGAACTTCGCAAGGACAAGAGAGGACTTCACTAGATTTCAGCCTGCCAAAAACCAATGAAAGAAAACAGAGAGTTAGCTCATGTCTGAGGCGGGCATACCCATGCTCAGTAAAAAATATATCCATATAGAAAGTACATAATAGATCCAGAATGTATACAAGTATAGTTGAACTGAAAATACATAATGAATCATGTGAGCACGGCTCGGAAGTACAAGTCAGAATCGATGTCCAAGTATCACATATAGAAAACTGATCAATAATGCTTAAAATGGATGTCTGATCGCAAAAGTAACTGAATCTCCAGGTACCAAATCATAAGGGGTGGAACAGATGGTACAATCACACAACTCGGGAGCCAACATATAGGATGCTGCTGCACTGACACTGCAACATATAAGGGTGTGCGACATCACTGGCAGAAACTGAAAGGACTGTCAAAATTGAACCGAAAGATGCTGATGCAACCCGAGGTCTTCACCGATCGCTATGGCACAATTCTACACAATGGGAATAAATGAACTGAAGTCGACCATGTGAGAAATTTTTTGATTACCGGTCAATAATGTATACCGTTAACAAATGCGAGACAACCCACCGATAATGAAAATGAGTGTCAAGGTGCCCCAGTACAATCTAACAAGTGCGAATAAATGAGTTGAAGTTGAACACTTGGAAGAATCTACCAATCAGGAGGCAATGATGAATCCCCACTGTCGATAGCGAAGAGTCTGCCACTGATGACTGCAAACCCTAAGGTACTGACAAAAGACTCTAGACCTTATTACCAGAGAAATGAGTCGGAGTCGATGGGAAAAGATCTGCTGGAAGGAAGGCATTAAGGCATCCCACATAAATCCAGCGCGAGTGTAACCCGCAAGCTAAGATTTGGAAGGAATCGGACGAAGCAGAGTGACGGAACCAAATTGAAGTACGTTTCCGACATGCACAAGATGAATCTAGCGCACAGAAGAAACCCTCTGAACCAACCAATAATGAAAGCTGACACAGAGGCGAGATATGCACCGATAGGGTCAAATGGAGATCAAGGTACTGCATGAATCCCAAGTGTGATAATGTATGCTAATGTCGAACACAAGGAAAACCACTCAGTTAAAGACCCATGATGATGATCAAATGCTGAGCACAAGGTCACCTATCAATGATGGAAATAGGGCCAGGGTGCGGCTCTAGGTTTACTCTCAGAGCAATATGTCATAGTCGATAAGAGACAAACCCGCCAGCAAAAAGTCAATGGAGACCTTCTCAAACCAGCACGAGCAGAAGACCAAAACATCTGAGGTGATAGAACAAGATACTGACAATACCGGGAAAGCCGACTGAATAATGAGTCAAGAGACAACACAGAATGGCCGACTCTGGTTAAACTTCCCTTAAACAAAAGCACGACTCGTGATGACCATGGTAGTAAAAATGACACTGTATAAGTCTGTTATGCAGGAGGAAAAAACAAACTCTCCATATGATTGGAAGAGATAACCAACCGGGGGAGGACTGACCAGTGAAACAAGGGAAAAAGATGAACCTAGTTCAAAACTAAAACCATCCCAAATGAAGGAAATATATGACTGTATGTGATTTGTTCAAGGGCGACAAACTGATACTGTACTGCCATCAAATTATGAAGTAACATCCTGTTCCCGCTCTTTTTTTCATTTTCAATTTTTTTGTCTTTTTCATATAATAAGCCTGAAAAAGAATAAAAGAATGCTATGGTACAATGGATAGAACGAGTATAAAAAAATAGATGCACTAGTTCCTAGGATAGGAACGATCCTATGCTCAATGCAAGGTGGCGGAAACTGGTAAGCAATACTCAAAGGAATGTTCCATCCATGGGTAAAAATGGGTGTCAAGTTGCAATAGCTAAGTGCATGCAATGGTTAACTTGTACAGACAGTCAAGGTTAAAAGATGGCTTAAACATCGAGTCCAAATGAAGTCGGCTAAAGGCCAGGATAAACAAGTAGCCAATATGCAATGCAGTAATACAACTCAATGACACTAGGGAGCCTCTAGGGTAATAGCCAGAAAAAATGATAGTGAAGAAGAAGAAGAATGAAGCTTCAACACATAAGTCATGGCGGGACTAAAGAGGACTCTCGAGCCTACATGAAACGCAGCATGGGCAACAAGTGGTAGCAAGGAACTAACTAGGAAGCCCATGTAAAAGAAGGCTCTACCATCAAGTCATGATTAAATAATCGACGAGTGAAATGGGTGAAATACTCATGACCTGATGGGATCGACCCTATGGCAAGTGATCAGAATGGAGGCTAGTATGAAAAATGCAACGGAAAATGGATTTCCTAACATATATGCCAGTGAAGATCATATACCTGCCATGACAGGTCAGCAGTCATGGATCAAAAACCAAAACAATCTCAACTTCATTAAAATGTACCTGAGAATATACCAATCTTGACACTTACAAGCATCCGAGTTATGCAGCTTAAGATAGATTGAAAAAATAGGCATAACAAATTCTTGCAAAAATTTTCAATTTCTGGGCATAAATACACATGTTACCTCATATTTGGTTCATTGTTACTTGCTGATTTGGGAAAAAGAGCTTTGGAGAAAAACCCTCTTTCGTCAAAACAGGAGCAATCAGCGGTCAAACTTCACTGAATCAGTCAAGTAAGCTCTTAATCCATCATTATCAATTTTGTCCATTAATAGAGTTAAAATTTGGAAATTTCACTGTAAAAAAGATTTTTTTTTTTTAAATTTAGGGCTCTGCGCATACGTGGGTTCGTATAGACCAAACCGCATATGATATGCGACTGTCTACAGGGTAAGTTGCGTATGTGCAACCCACGGTGTAAAAAAAAATGCATCTAATGAACAAATAAATGAATTTTTTTAGGATGACCATCACTTGGAGGGAATGTGAGCATAGTGCAATTGATAATGAAGTGATGCAAGATCAAAAATCGATCAATATCCTCCAAAATTTTGGATTGCTAAAATTTTTCAAAATACCAAACATGAAAAGTAACATCCGGTTGCTTGAAATGCTGGTAAATTACTGGGAACCGGAGAAAGATTGCTTCGTAATAGACCAAATGCCTATACACATAGAGGTGGAAGACATCTACTTCATTACTGGACTCTCACGGAGGGGAGACCCAGTAGATTTGCACGGCAAGCCTTTGGGAGGGCTTACGGTGGATGACTATGTCTAGGTCTACTGTGTAGAGGGGTCCAAAAAAGTAGGGACTCAGATTGCCATAAAAGATTTTAGAGATCTGCACATGAATATTCTCCTGTTTACCATCGGTAGGGTAGCAGGATCTGCTTCCTTGCATCAGGCATCTATGACCCAGATGAGCATAGCTGTGGAATGCCTAGTTCACCTGTATGATTGGTGTACAACTCTGTTAATCAACATGAAGCAACAACTGACTTCCATCCGGAAAGCAAAAACAAAGAATTTTGGGTATGGAACCATTTTGATGACATTCTTATTTGAGAAGATTCCTGGGCTTCGACCCAAAGTGATCTCTTCAATCAACAGCCCAAGACCCAAGAATTGCCCGATGGGCTGATCTGATGAAGAGACTGGGGGGAAGTGAAGTTCCCCGAACTACCTGGGATGAAGAGTTTTTCCAATGGTGGGAGGAACAAGTCATAGCAGTGGAAGACTACCCCTATGCTGGGATGGATTTCTGCGGTGATCCAGACCTCGTCCTTCCACCTGGCGCGGTATGGGGTGCAATCGGTGAGATTGCAATTTTTTAATTTATATGATTTTTTCAATATATGTGAAAAAATGTGAAAAAAAAACATGTTTTTTGATTGGATTCAAAATGAATTACAATATTATGATGAACATGATACAGATATTGGACCAGTCCGTCCTGAGGGCTACCCACGGCACAAATGCCGCAGAGGCGAGGCGGATACTGAAGACCCAGGCAGGACCCTCCATGCTGTTCAGAGGAACTTGGAGGGTTTAACTCGCCAAGTGCCTATGGCTGCTGTGGAAGATCTACCTGAGGCTATCCAGAGATGGGTAGTGGGAATACCACGTGACTGGGTGTGATTATTCCGCTGTGTCGCTACTGCGATCGTGTTCTATACGAACACAAATATTGGGCAGGGACCACAGGAGTAGATAGACATGATTACTGGATGACTGTATATTTTTGATACTGAACATGATCGGGCATAAGCCCTAATTTTGTATGACTGATGGATCCAAATTTTGTATATTTTTTTGAACACTCTGATGATATATATATACATCGATTTATGATGCGATGTGACAAATGTATATCTAAAAAAAATGCATGATGTTTTTGATGATTAAATTTTAATGTATGAAATGATTAATATGCCAATCAATTGCTTGATTAGCTAATGAGTCTGCCATCCAATTGTCTGCTCGAGGAATATGAATGAATGTTAAAAACTGAAATGATCGTTGTAACAAACGTACCCTAAAAAACAACCGGAGTAAAAATGGATCTCGAACTCGATAAGTATTGTTCAACTGCGACACCACCAGTTGGGAGTCCAAGAAAACTACCAACGAATCAACACCAAAAGATATTGCCTCTGAGAGTAGATAAATAACTGCAGTGTACTCTGCTACATTATTGGAAGCAAGACCAATGCAGACTCCTCTTGATACTAACAACTGATCGGAAGGATAATGGAGCAGCCAAGCCGCGGAAGCCAAGTTTCGGGTGTGTCTACTAGCACCATCGGCGAAACCATAATGACTCATGACATTCGACACAACCTGCCAAAGCAGATAAAAAACATCACCATCACATCAAAGACAAAAAAAACCAAATATGTACAAAACAAAACTAACTATATACAAAAGAAAAATGCCAGGCCGAAGCCTAGGCATAATACTTTTTCAAATAGAGCCCATTTCTGGGCTCCGCCAACTCATTTCCTTCAAAATCAACCAAGGCATACGCTCATTTTTTAAGGACTCTTTTAACGATGAAGGGGCCATACCACATAGACTTAAACTTTCCTGCGCCTAGGGCATCCTTCTTTTGGGCATAGACCAAAATGAGGTCGCCTTCCGAGAAAACCCTAGGTTTGACCGCCTTATCATACTGAGCTTTGAATCATTTCTTATGCGCCTCATTCATCGTGGTTGCATCCCGACGCTGCTCATCAAGATGTTCCAAATGAAGGAGACATTCTTCAAGACTAGAAGTGTCAGGAAGAAGCTCAATAACTAACTTTAGAGAAGGAATCTCACATTCAATGGGAAATATGGATTCTAGCCCGTAAGCTAGTTGAAACAGAGTAAAGCCAGTTGCAGTTTTCACTGACATCCGGTATGCCCAAAGTGTAGGATACAACATGATATTCCAGTTCACGGCTTCAAGAATGTATTCAAGAATTTGTTCACGACTTCCACTTGCCCATTGGCCAAAGGATAATAAGGAGACGAACGCTCCTGCCAGAAACCTAATTTTAGAGCCAACTCAGCCATCATGCTATTCTGAAAAGGACTGCCATGATCAGTGAAAATCTCTCTAGGAATACCAAAACGAGCAATAACTTGGTTGAAAAGAAAAAGAGCTACTGTCTCACCATCATTCCCAAAAGTAGGCATAGCCTCGACCCACTTTGTAAAGTAGTCTACTGCTACAATAATGTACTTGTGACCTTTAGCCGAAGGCGGGTTACAAGTAGTATAATTAATACCCCACTTTGTAAAGGGACCGACAGTAATGACTGGAAAGAGCGGAGCTGGATGAGCGCGCATTTTTCAAGTATAGACTTGACAAGGATGACTCTCCATACAATATTTGAAAATTGAAGGCCAAAAGTATCCAGCACGCAAGATTTTTTGGGCTGTAGCAAGCCCAGATAAATGACCACCACAAGCTTCATTGTGGTAATCATTCAGGACAGCCTCAGCTTCTTCGAGAGTTAAGCAACGTCTCAGGATTGAATCAGCCCCTCGACTGTATAAAGCATCACCAATAATTAAGTAATTTTTAGCCAAGTGACGCAATTTACGGCGCTCATCTTTCGAAAAAGTAGAGGGAAAATTCGCAGTTTGAAGATACACAATGATATCCCCATACCAAGGATCCTGTGAAGAGATGAGAAACAAATGTTCATCCGGGAAGGATTCATCATAAAAAATCTCTTCTCCATAGGGCAACTTGGAGATTAATTCTGCGAAAACCAGGACTTGGCAGACATAAAATCAAGATAAAATTCCTGCAAAATCACAATCTATCTATTGTATTTGCCCCCAATCACTTGCCTACTGAGAAAAAACTGAAATGGATTGGTTGCTACCAAAACATAAGTTTTTCATAGAAGAATATAATGTTTGAGTTGTTGTATAGCATGAATAGCTACTAAAGCTAGTTTCTCTATTGGAGTATACCGAAGTTCAGGTCCTACCAAGCCTCAACTAAGATAGTATATAACATGCTTTGCAAGAGCATCGTCCTCCTGAACCAGAACCATACCGATGGTAGATTCTGCTGCTGCAAGATACAAAAGAAAATCCCTGCTATAATCAGGTGGACTCAATGTAGGAGCAGAGGTTAATGATTTTTTCAAAGCATCAAATGAGCGCTGAGCGAAGTCATCCCAAAAGAATGGAACTCCCTTCTTCAACAATCTCATAAATCCTTTGGTAACTTCAGCATAATTTACGATAAATCTCCGAAGAAAATTAGCTTTTCCTTGTAGAATTTGAAGTTGACGAATAGACGACGGGGGAGGCAATCGAAGTATTGCCTCAACCTTGAAGGGATCTACCCTAACCCCTTCCGTAGACACTATGAATCCCAATAACTGACCGGATGTAACCGCGAAAATACACTTGTTTAGATTTAACCTAATCTTGTAGAAACGACATCGTTCAAATACTTGACGGAGGTGAGCAGGATGATCGATTCTCTTTCGAGAACAAGCAGCTAAATCATCCAAATATGCCTCAATAATATGTTTGATGTCATGGAAGGCATATGACATGGCCCGCTGAAAAGTAGCCCCAGCATTTTTAAGACCAAAAGGCATTTTCTTGTAAGCAAAAGTACCCCAGGGACAAATAAAGGCAGTCTTATGCTGATCTTCAGGACGGATAGTGATCTGATTATATCCGGAGAAACCGCCCATGAAGGAAAAAATCTCATTACCGGCACACTCATCGATAATATGATCTATAAATGGTGTGGGGTAATTATCTTTTGGACATGCTTTATTAAGGTCTCTGAAATCAATGCAAACTCGAATTGTTCCTTGTTTTTTATCCACGGGAACAGGATTCGAAACCCATTCAGTCAAAGGAACAAGGAAGATAAATCCCGCCTTAAGCAGCTTCTCCACCTTGGCTTTGATAGCTGCAACCTTCCTAGGATTGACCAGACAAAGAATTTGCCTCACAGGCTTAGCATTTTCGTAAGTCTTGATCTCATGCTGGACAATAGATGGATCTATACCGAGCATTTCCTCATAAGACCAAGCGAACACATCCCTAAACTCTTTAAAGAGATCGGTGTAAATTTGAATCTCTTCAGGGGAACATTCAACTCCGATGAAGACATTCTCTATAACATTGGGATCCCTGGAAATATTCACTGGGATAGTTGGAGAAATCACAACCATGTTCCCTTCAGCATATACCTATGCTGGTGCTAAAGGGTTCAGGACTGGGTGAACAGGACCAGGAGACAAAGGGCTTGGAAAACTTGATTCAACTTTGCTCAAATCAGGTAAAAAGTAAGACCGATGATGCAAATCATCCCACGGTCTATCTATACTAGTCATAGCTTCCAGGATGGCCTCTTTAGATGGAAGAGTGGTATCAAGGCAATCCTGGGCGGAAGAATAACTAAGTATACAAGCCGGAGCCACATCGCCATCCAACTCCTCTGGAGAAAGAGAAGCTGGAATGGACTTTGCAGAGTCAACAATAGATTGATAAGAAATCTTGGCTGTAGACATCGGAAATGCCATTCCACCCACTTGTCCTTCCACCAATGTGGAGGTAGGGGAAGGTAAGGTCCAAGGGTCCGAAAAATAATGAGTCCTGAAGAACTCTCTTCGAATAGGAGCCCTGGAGGATGAAATTACATTTATATGAATGGTAGGAGGTGGAAAATCGAAAGTACCCATCAAAGAAGAATACATTCCAACCCCTAAATTCTCAACAGACGGCTTGGCATCATCAACCTTTGGGATAGTTGATTCAGTAGATGCATTCGGGTCTACAGGAGAACAGTCCAGTTGGTCAACTGTAACAATCCTCCCTTCATGAGGGAAACAAATAATCCGAAATAATGAGGATGCAATAGCATCCATCTCATAAATCCAGTTTCGCCCCAACAAAAGGTTGTAGTCCAAGCTTGCATCAATTATCTCAACATCTATATTTACAGTTTTGCCCCCAACACAGATGGGAAAAGCTGGGATAATGCTATGCGGTCTATGAGAATGACCATCAAACGCAGTCAGAAGATTAGCAGATGGAACAGTTGCGGGAAATCCAATTCCCTTCCAACATGCGAGAGACATCACACATGTGGAAGCACCCTCATCAACGACTGTCCGAAAGATATTGAATTTCCGAAACGACGATTTGATATTAAAAGCCATATGATGGGGGAGTCTCTTTTTAAAATTAGACATATCGAATGTAATCACAAGAGAGTTCTTTGGATCAGCAGCCCCAATAGCAGTGAGCAAAGCACTGCGCTAAGCTGGGCAAGACTAGAGCACCTCAAGAGCAGACATAGCACAAGGGCTCTGCGCCAAATCTTCTACAACAGAGTAGCTCTGGGCAACCTTGGCATTTGGATTAATCATCGTACGCTTAGTACATGCTTTTGGCATCCGAGGTATAGGCTCAACAGTAGGCCTCGTAATATGAAGTGGCTCAGTACCATCGGGAGCACCCTTAGATTTCGAAGACTCAGTTTCGCCATAATCATGGGATCTCGTGGCGATATCCGCGTGAGCACTCATCATATATATGTTTGACAGATTTTTCCCTTCTTGGGTGCCCCCAGAGGAAACCCCAGAATTTTGATTTGCGCCAAAAACTAGCTGTTGCCCATGGGGAAAAGGGTTTGTCAACACAGCCTGGGAACTAGCAGGACCCTACTGAGCTAACAAGCGCTGCACATCCTGAATTTTAGGGCAAAGGTGAGTAATATGGTCTCCAATACATAACTTGCATGGAAACTTAACTTTCTTTTTATCCTTTGAACCCTCACCAACATGCTCGTTGGATTTATTCGCATTACCCTTCCCATCCTTGCCCTTTTTCTTATTATTATTCCATCTCTTCTTCTTCCCTTCAGATTATTGATTTCCTTTAGGGTTGGAAGTCTGGACGGCATTTACTGGCAAATATTGAGAAGGCGATGACTCAGCAGGCACAGCCTGACCAGAGGAAGCATATTGTATAGACAACTGTTGCAATTGACTAAGCAGGTTAGCTGCATCGCTATCGATAGACCCAATAAGTCCATCACCATGAGGACCGAATTTAGTCTTGGACAAGTCTAATTTGGAGTGGGAAGCGTCAGGCAAATATTTATGAAGGACACTAGACTGAGAATATATCAATTCAAGCTGTCGGGCCCTGAAAATAGCCCGTTCCTCAGAAAATACCCCTGAGAGGGATACATCCTTAGAAATATCTGGCTACAAAGATTTCAAAAACCATTCCAAGAGGAATTCTCCCAGAATATAAGCTTTGATGAGCCTCTTCCTTCTTTGCCATTCCTGAATATGATCAAAAATGTGGGTTGCCTTGTCCTACTTAAAATTGGCCATGAGTTCTGTCCTGGCATCATAACGAATATGCAACTGGAAATTATTTAGAAATATAGTAGCCAGATCTCCAAAAGTAGCAAAACTGTCCCCAGTTAACTCAATGTATCACTTGGCAGCATTTCCAGTCAAGGTGCGTTGAAAAAACCTCAACCTAATCGAATCCTCGATCAGGGAGTTAGATGAACACCAAAGATGGAAAGTGGTGATATGATCAGCCGGGTCCTCTCCATTCTTGCCTTAAAACTTTGGAATGTCTAAAGGTAGTTTGGTAGGAACCGGAGGCCACCTCGGACTATATCGGATTGGATCATTTGTCAATTTTGATAAATCTGGCAAGTTTAAAGTTGCCAAAAAAGGTAAACGAGGAGGGGCTTGAGGGTTCCATCTTTGTTGGGATGGATTCCCATCATTCTGAAAAGAATAACCTGGATTTGATGAGGCACCAGGTTGCCAGAAAGAACTCGTAGAAAATGTTGGGCCATAAGACGATCCTTGTGACCCAAAATTTGGAGAAGGACCCCCTCCCAACGTAGAGTTACCATAGACCAGACCAGTTCCCCCCATTGAAGTAGTGAACGAAGAGGAAACCCCCTGATAGGGGTTCCAGGCATTAGAAAAAGGGGAAAAATCCTGATAAGTACTCGATGAAGTGAATGGACCATTCCCTTGCCGACCAACGAAAAACTGATTCCCTGCCCCTACTGCAGTAAATATAGGGTTCCAACTGGTAAAGGTAGTCGAACTCTGACCTCTGGACCAAGGGTTAAAACTCTGAGTCTGGGAAGTAAAAGGAAAAGACCCTAAGGAAGGATTTGAACTAGGAATATGCCCACTTCCGAAGGGGAACCCTTGAAAAGAAGCTGACCCACTAGCCAAAGAAGACATGGGTGTAGATGCAGCTGCAGCAGTGGAAAAGGAAAACGAAGGAATCCCACTAACGGGCATTCCAAAACAAAAGGGACCAGATTGAGAAGCTTGTACTTGGGTGGAGCTAGAGCCAAACACAGCAGTACTAGAAGAAATTGAAGATATAACAATTGTGCCTCCTCCTTCTACTGAAGCAGGAGTCTGAATGCCTACAGCACTCACAGCCGAAGACGCGTTCCCAGTCGTGGCCATCGAAAGGTATGAATGAGATGGATAAGGACTTTCTGGTATTGCAGACTCAGGTCCGATGTACTCAACAACAAACGGAGAATTAGGAGGAAGAGGAGATGGAAGTGACTCAAGAGGCTGAGGTACTTCCTCTACTTCTACTCTTCTTGTGCTTCTCTTGCAAATAAGACTCTCAAGGTGAGCGGGGTGCCCCTCTCGGAACCAACACCAGAACTAACTACAGAACCTTAAAGCCCTAGCGGAGGATCTCTCTCCGCTGCGTCAGATACCACAGAGTGATATTCACCTGCTATATTACTCCTACGCCTTCTTGAAGAAGGCTCAGCACTCTCGGGAGATAACCCCCAGATTCTCCTCGATCGATGAGGCACTTGATCAACCACTTTAATAGATTAATTAGACTCAAAAAAGTATAAAGCTAAGCAAGATAGGAGCAAAGAGCGCTCGCTACAAAAATCCCTAAGATGCAACCAAGCAAGCAGCCTTCAGGTATTTCTGCTCCGGGTGATTAGGACCGGACACCAAAATACAAGAAAGCGAAAAATAGGACCTCCCGAAAGTATTCTGGGATAATGATGGCCCAGGCCTACTAGCGAAGGTAACAGAAACAGTTACGCCGACCTCCTAACAACAGCCTTTGCCGGTGCAAGTACCCAAGCTTCGCCGGGGCACCCTCTAGAAGTACTGCCGGAAGTGATACGGCGTCTGCCTCAGGTACCACGGGTATTCCCCCCTGCAGTCACATGTTTGATACCTAGGAATGGAAACTAAGGGCACCAATCCGTGTTAGCAGCCGGGCGGAACGGTCTTAAGGCAAGATCCAGCAAATCAGAGAGGGGGTATCTCTCTTCTCAACCTTCACTTTCTCTCGCGCTTGACTCTCTGGAGGAGAGATTTCCCAGTCCACCTAATGGTGTTGGATTTCGCTCATTTAATAAACTTCTATGTTTTAGTTTGAGCGGTCTTGGAGAGTTAACTCTCCACTCACCTAATCCAAGGCCCTACAACCTAGCTAGTTGATGTATGACACTTAATAAAAAAAAAACTTGCTAGTTGTTTTTAAATTATTGCGCTTGTTTTAGTTGGCTATTATACTAAGTCAAGGGAATATGGAAATGAAACTCGTGATGCTTTATGACGCAGAAAATAAATTAATGAAAACCAAACTACATGCAGATGCAATAATTGCCTTTTGATGAAAAGAAATTTCTACACGGGTTCTACGATACTATTTTTTTTTTTCAAATATCAAACCTCACACTCGCAAAATTTATGAAAAAGACTAAAAATGTTCAGGTGCACCTAATGCAAATTACTAAGAGCATGCCAACTCTAAGATGCAAAATCTAATAAAGAAAAGAGAAATTTTCAAGAATCCCTCAGTTCTATCACTTTTCCGGCTATCCACAAAGCTAGTTCCCAAATCAGAAACTCTCAGTATAAAGACGCCAAAATATGCTCGAAATAAGAGAAAGAAACCAATGTAAATTCCCTTCCCAAATCAAGTCAGAAACCGAAGGTAAAAAAAATCTCAACAAGGCTTCAAAAGATGAAAAGAAACCAAAACAAAAATGCAAAACAAAAGCAATGGCAAAACAAAATGTTTTTGAGTTTTTGAATTTTATAAAAATAAGACTTCAAAGAGACCAAGAAAACTATCCAATTACCAAGCCAAACAATCTCCGAATTCTAAGCAAAATTTCAACAAAAATGCTCCAAATCTTATAGTTCCACTTAGTAGCAAGATTTATATGAGCAAAAGGAAGACAAGAAACTCAGTAACTCAGTGCGGTATAATAGCACAATCTTACAGCAAACAAAACTGCAAAGAACCAAAAATGACTCTTCAAAAAATTGCAACAAGACCTAGTCAAATGAAATCAAGAAAACCAACCAAAAAGTAGGCAAACATCAAAATGCAAAGCAAGACATAACGTTAGGAGAGAGCATACGAGCAGGAGCTCTCTGTCCTGATTAAGCAGAACAACCAAGAATCTCCAAAAAAATATCTTGGTACTCGAACCAGAAATGCAAGCACTAAAAAAACAAGATTTTCCAAATGGGCCAATATTTAACCAAACAAGAGAGAAAAATACTAATAACCACTTTCAACACAATCCAGAGACTAAAGGGATACTGCAAAAACAAGTCACCACAGACAGACAAGACCAAAAAGTCAAAAAACCAAAAATTTCAAAATTTTCTCAGGCATACGCTACTTAGAAGTTTTTCAACATGTGTGCATACGCGACTTTGGAAAAAGAAACACGCGTATACGCGACTTCCTTTGACAGAACCTGCGTGTATACGCGACTGTGTACAGGAAAACTAGCATATGGAAAAGTAAATAATGAAAAATAAAAATGATCAAGCTTGGTTAAAGAACTAGGTCTTTAGTCTGACTGAGAAAAACTAACTGGACTGGAAATAATGATTAAAACTGTCGGAAACCTTTAAAACAGCTGAAACCACCCAACAGGGGAATCACAAGAATGCGATCCCTAGTGGAGTCGCCAGTTCTGTTTCGGGAAATAAATCCCTAGAGGTCGCTGGGTCAAAAACCTCCACATATCGGGGCATGCTATTCAAGAAGGACTCACACAATCAAACTTGTACGCTAAAAACTAGATATTACAGATTGTAGAACTCACCCGTAGATCCTACGTTTGATGTAGATCCCGCGGGGTCCAAACCCCCAACAACTCTTCTTCCTCTTCAACCTGGAAATCAAGAAGAGACATGCACGAAAATCTAGTTGTATAGCATATATCTTTCCTAAATGTCAGTGTAATCCATGTGAAACATCATATAAACAATAATAAATGTTTAATTTATAATATTTGATATTAACACGTGAATTTAGAAACAAGATGGTTCTTCTTCATTACGAACAAAATGTACAATAATAGAAAGGTGGAGAGATCACCTGAATCCTTCCACGATCTTTGAATAGACCGTCGTCCGGATCCGTCCCGCCCTTGCCTCGCTAGGATTCTTTCAAGACTTGTGCACACGAGATGACATATAAGCTGATGAACATCTCCAGGAAACAAGAGTTTCCTGTAAAAATCTGGGAAGTGGAGGAGGCACGGGAAATGAGACTTGAATCGGGCTCCAACAGAGTATAATATCTATAATTTTCCTCCCTCTCTCAGGCCATGCATATGAGGGGCTTTTATACTCCCTCAAAGTAGTTTCAATCAGTTGGAAATAGTTGGCCACGGGCTGGGGTGGTTGAATTACGGGAATAACCATCAACCCAGCCTCGAAAATAGGGATTTATATATATATATTTTTTTAATGATTTTAATGGCATACGCGGAAAAGTATCTTTGGACTCGCGTATACACGCGGAAAAGTCTGGGCATATTCGCGTATGGGATTTTAAACACTGTTTTTCATGAACTTTATTCAAGTCTGTGGGAATGGGTGCCCAAGGCCAAAGAGACAATCATGAATCACATAAGGGTGAAAAATGATGCTATAACATGTACCTAATTGTATTATGTTTTCGGATCTATGGTCATAAGAGTACTGAAACCTTTCCTAAAGGATGTGTTTATATTATGCATCAATTTTTCAATGAGGGAAAGATATTTAGTTGGTTGGTTTTGTTGGCTCAACAACTATTGTTCAATGTGACTAATGCAAAGAATCCTCCTGTTGAGGCCCTGAAAATATGTGCAACAACATCGGTGAAAACCACCCGGTCAAGGACTTGAAAACCATCCCTTATCCATTTGATATGGTGGCTCCAACTGGATTTATGGGACCAGTTTCCCAATCAAATATAATTGGGTGTATGGATGGTATTATAACTGACTGTAACTTGAAAGACAGGAGTGATAAAAAGCTTGAAGTAAATAAATATATCTATCCCAGGATGAATTATCTTTCTGTGCGATTAAAAGAGATGATTTTTCAGCGAATGCAAATAAAGATGACACAAACACTTAGAGAAATGAAAAAAAAATTAAAATAATTGATTTAATTAAAATGTGAATTAAATCAATTGAATAAGCATATATTGCATCTATTTAGTGCATTCATTGAATATGTATAAAAGATGGTAATTGAACATATTCAAAAGTGAATTAATGCTTGATTGCTAAAAAAAAATACATATAGCAAAACACCATAAGAAAAATCAACTATTTCTCATTTGAAATAGAAAATTAACATAATGATAAAAGTACCATGTATATGTTAACTCTGCTCATTTGAAAAAATAGTATTTGGTCTAGCCTTTTCTATTAAGAAAAATTTAAGAGTACAAAAGTGTGACTTCTATAAAGTCTTCCTTTCAAAATTTTAGGATACCTTCTTAAAATACATGAAGAGGTTTATATAATAAAAAAAACAGTTTAAAAATAGTAATTACAATAAAAGCTAAGGAGGTTTAAATAACTCTCCTTAAACTAAGTGAAATTAAAAGCAGAAACATAATTTAGTGGGGTGACTTGCTTCAATATTGCACTGCTATCTCATTAGCCATTCATTCCTTCAGTTGAAGGATGTTGAGCATAGGCTAAACCTCGAGAGGTTGGCCTGACCTGATGCGCAGCTGTCCAGTATAAACCACATCTGAAAGTGGAGGCATCATATAGGAAGAAGTATCTGTTAGATAACACAACATGAGCCATTAGTTATGTGGCTTAACCAAATATTTCTAATACTTTTCCCAATCCAAATTTTCTAATTTTTTGATGCTTTCCTCTTCTACCTTGGAGATTTCCTGCTATTGCCTTATCAAATCTTTAACAATAGGAAGAGAACCAGGAGGACATATGTTAAAAACATTAGCAACGATGAGATCCTGGCTTACTATTTCAATAATATTATTAGCAACATCTCTAGCTCTGCAGATGGCCCTTTTAGCTTGTTTCAATTGCATGTCCCAATTAGTAAATAAAATTTCCTTTTTTCAATCCTCAATTCTGGGAATATTAGCCTTTCGGCTTTTAGCAGTATCTTTCCAGGTGACATACTCTAACACTTCGTTGTCAATCTCATCAAAGCTAATTCTTCAGTCTGCCATTCGATTCATCAGTGAATCGATTTTCTCACATAATTCAATGATACTTGACAACTTTTGGCAGAAAACAACTTGTTGTTATGCCAACAGGGTATTCAATTCTAGTGCTTCCTACCTAGATTCATCTATTTTTGGATTGTCTTTAAATTTCTCAACAGTGAATTGAAATTGATGAATTTGAGTATCCTTAGCACCAATTTCAGTTTGCTGATGCAACTTCAATTGATTTAGGTTCTCTTGGAGCTATAATACTTGTACCTGTAGTTGCTGATTGTCACTTTGCTTCTCTGTCTGTAATTCTTGTTCCAATTGAAGGATTCTTTCATCCTTTTATTTGATTATCTGTTGAACTTTGGTGGCTTTATCTATAGTAGCATATGTATAGGCTCTTGCGAACTGACTCAAATGATTTAGATCCTGAGAAGGATCTAATTGTGAATCTTTCCAATCTACCTCCTTAGGAATATGTCTTGGAACAAGGAGTTGAGACTGTTCTGGTCTCCTTCTTTTTCTTTACCTGCTCATGACAAATTTATGCTTGGGGCTATAAAATATTTCTAGAGGAGGAGTTTCTTAAATTTTCAATACAATTTCTGAAGTAGGGTAGGCCGAGATAAACTCCACTTGTTATATGCTAACTAACTTGTCAGTTGTCCCAGTAGTAAACGGGTTCTGAATATTTCTTTGAGGCATTTCCACTCTTTGTTGGTGACCAATGATCACCACTTCTTGGTCTCGTTGGAGTTGTTGATTAAAATCCTTCCAGGCATCATTTAAGTTACTTGGAAACTATAAATCCTTGGTTTGAACTTCAACAGACTTATCCTCTTCAACTTTGCTAAGGACTTCAGTATCCTTAGGTGTTTTCTCTTTTTCCTTTTCTTTCTGTCTGATGGGTTGGAATACCCCTAGTATATTTAAATGAATCCCTTCCAATATTTTGTTTCTGTACTACTTGAACTTTGACAACTACTATGGATTGAGGTGTGATGTTGATAGCTTATGAACTGCGGAATATGTGTTGAATGACTCAAACAAGTCATCAAAATCATATTCTTCATGTACAAAAGGCCTGATTTTTACTTGAGTGGTAAAATCATTGGCAACTTGATTTGGGTCATATTGTCTGTTCATAAAATTTGATTGACCTCTAACCCTGCATGCTTATATTTTTCTAACGCATAGACACCACAGTGAATCAGAAAAGAGGGCCATGAAGCTTTCTTGGCTTCCTTCATAAATTTAGTTAATCCATTACCGATAGTTTGATAAGCGATTTCTCTTGCAAGAAGCTTATCCATAACATACAATGGTAAAACATGTAGCCGAGCCAAGCTCCCGAAGACTCTGATATAAGTATTCACAAAACCATTTTCCAATGGAGGAGAAGTCAACTTGAGCTTCCTTAGATAACCTATAGGATTTTTCATTGAACACGACTTGAAATAAAGGGAGCATAACTCCATGGTAGATTTTATAGAAATGATTTTCATATTTTGACTCCCATAAAATACTATGATAGACATGAATGGGGAGAGGGTCCTAGGTAGTCCATTTCCAACCCATGGTTGGAAAATATGAGGTAAAGCATATAGAATCCATAATATAAGTGCTCATGTAAAATGGGGGAAAGATTTGGACGAAATGGAATGATTCTTTCTATATTCCATAATTTGGGTGGTGATATTGTTTGAAAAAAATGGTTCCATAGTACATGATATAATAATCTGTGTTTGCTTCCATTAGGGGAACCCATTCAACTGAAAAATTAGTGGTATCGAGCTGACCGAAGAGTCTAGACATAATTGCAGCAACATAAAAATAGGGAATAGAAAGGGAGCCAGTAGAATAAATACCCTTATCATCATTTTTATGTTTGTTCGGGTTGCTCCTCCATTTCTTTATAGGATTTGACTTCAGCTCATTCTCCTTGGTGAATTGTGTCAAAAATTAATTGTCATATACCTTCTCCGGGTCTGGAATGTGATACATTGACTTCAAATCTTCAACTTTTTTATAACCTATAATGTTCCTCTTCTTGTCAGGAAAGTTCTATCTCCAATATTGAGGCTGTCGAACAATGATGTAGATGGATGGTTTTGGCCTCAACATGATGTCGAATCAGATGGTATTTTGTATTGATGTGCTTGTTCAATCATGGAACTTCGGGTTCTTAGCCAAATTTATTGCAAAAGTGTTGTCGATCATGAGTGGTGTTGAATGCATTTGTTTCATCTACAAATATTCTAGGATTTTCCTGAGCCACACAATTTCCTTTGTTGCTTCAGCTGCTGCCACATATTCTGCCTTGGTTGTGGAATCTGCTAGAAATGACTGTTTGCGTGATCTCCATGAGACAACTCCTGATCCAAGACTCATGGTATAACCCGAAGTAGACACCCCAGTTTCTTTGTCCCCATTAAAGTCTAAATCAGAGTATCCAATCAAGCTGAAATCACCTACCTGTGTATATTTGAGTCCAAAGTCTTGAGTCCCCTTCAAGTACTTTAGAAATCTTTTTGCAACATACCAATGTCCTTCACAAGGTTTTTTCATAAACCTGGAGAGGATTCCAACATCAAATGAGATGTCTGGTCCAGTGGTAGTCAGGTAGATAAGAATTCCTACAAGCTGTCTATACGTCGTTGCATCCTCGAATTCCTTCCCTTCAATGGATGTGAGCTTCAAGTTTTGCTCCATTGGATTGGTTAAGGGATTGCATTCATCCATGCCAAACTTGTTCAAAATATCTCCAATGTACTTATTTTGAGAAAGAAATATAAATTTAGGATGTTGAGTTACTTCAATACCTAGATAGTAATGAACATAACCCAAATCAGTCATTTCAAAACTTTTCTTCAATTCTTTCTTTATGGATGCAATATCACTCTCATTGTTCCTTGTCATCAAAATATCATCTACATACACCACAAGATATACAATTGTTTTTCCAACTTTCTTAAAAAACAAATTTGCATCATCGAGATCAAAATGTTTGAGGTCAAGTTTCAGAAGATGCTCAGTTAATTTCTCATACGAGGCTCGCGGTGCTTGCTTGAGGCCATACAAGGATTTTATAAGTTTGCATACTTTGTGTTCTTGGCCGTTCACAAAAAATCCTTTTGGCTGGGACATAAAAACTTTCTCCTTTAGATCTCCATTCAAAAAGGCGGTTTTTACATTCATCTGATGGAATTTGCATCCATTCTGAGCTGCTAGGGAAAAGAGTGTCCGGATGGTGGTCCATTTTGCTGTGGGGGCAAAAGTTTCTTCATAATAGACCCCTTATTTTTGTGCAAAATCTTTTGCCACAAGCATAGCTTTGTGCTTATCAAGTGAGTCATCTGCTGTGTACTTGCTCTTGTATACCCACTTACAACCAATTGGTTTGGTTCCCAAAGGAGGATCAACCAACTTCCAAGTGCCATTCTTTATCAAGGCATCATACTCCTTTTGCATCACTTCATTCCATTCAACATGAGTAGTGACTTCTTTGAAGGAAGTTGGTTCATGATCTGTAGACAAATTCAATTCACAGTTAGAAGCAATATCCATATCAACAGGTGAATCATAATTATCTACATCACCTTTGTTTTGTCTAGTGGAACTTCTTGTTCCTGTCTTTCCAACCTCATCGGGACGAACCTTTTCTAGTGTCTTTGTCAGCCATTTGGGGGGACCTTTCTGAGATGGCCCAGGCTGCTCATTTGACTAAGTTGGAATTGAATCAAGATTCAATCTCTCAATTCTGTCAATCACATCGTTCAAGGTGTCATCCGTGGTTGGTTCTTCATGTGGGGGAGAGAGTGCTTCAGAAAATGATTCCACAGATTGATTCAGTATAGGAATCCCCCCTTCAAGATGTGGAATTTTATTATCAAATTCTTGAAAATACTTTGCATGTGTGAATCTATCCAGGCGATCAAGTGTCACTCAAAAACATTGTCAGTCTTGGAAGATTCAAGGAATATGGCATCTCTTGCTATTACAAACTTCTTATTGACTTCATCATAGAGACGATATCCTTTGGAGGTATTGGAATACCCCAAGAAGATACATTTTTGACTTCTAGCACCAAGTTTATTCCTTTGTACCTTGGGTATCAAAGCATAAAAAGTGGAACCAAAGACCTTGAAATGCTTTACCGAAGGAATGTGGCCATGCCACATTTCATAAGGAGTTTTGTTTCTGATTTAATTTGAAGGACACCTATTCTTTATGTATACAACACATAGAAATGCATCAACCCAAAACATCAATTTTACATTCTTAAAAACATCATGGAGCGAACCATATTTAAAATTGTCCTGTTTATTCTTTGAGCTACATTGTTCTGTTGGGGATTATAGGGCACAATTGTTTGATGTTTGTTCCCATGTTGATGAAGATAATTTTAAAATTCATTTGAAGTGTATTCTTTTCCATTATCAGTACACAAAGAGCCAATATGAGTTTGTGCATCATTTTCAATCCATGCATGAAAATTCTTGAATGTTTGAAAAGCATCATATTTGTTCTTCAATAAGTAAACCCAACACATTATGGTGTAATCATAAATAAATGTCATCATATATTTATTTCCATTTGCAGAAGCAACAGGCATAGGGACACATAATCTAAATGAATAAGCTCAATTTTTTTATGTGCTCTGGAATGTGAATCATGACATTGCTGTTTGCTATGCTTTCCTAGAATACAAGCATCACATTGCTTAAGTTTCCTAGGAATTGTGGGTAGTCCATTAACACCATTTTCTTCAACAATTGAAGGTTGTCATAGTTTAAGTGTCCAAATCTAGCATGCCATAAAAGACTTGATGGGAATGTACCTTCATCATGATGTGAACTGAATGAAAAGTTTTGTGCAGGAGCAGAGGAACCTTGCAGCTTCAAGAGTCTTCCTTCTTCTATTCCCTCCATGACAAGTGAGCGATCTGATGCTTTTCTAACCTCAACCTTGCCATCAAACATGTGAATGGAGTGTCCTTGCTGGCGGATATGGACCAAGGACAAGTTTCTCCTCAACTCAGGGAGGTATAGAACCTCATGTAGAAGATGATCTGGAAGACCAGGCAACTTAAGCTTGATTGTGCCAAGCCCTAATGACTTGAGTTTGGATTTATCTGCGAAGTATACTGCTCCATCAAATTTGTTAGTAAATTCTTCAAAAAAATAGTTTCTAAATGTCATGTGACATGTTGCTCCTGAATCTAGCAACCAATCATTTCTCCAAGAAGTAAATGAAACATCAAATAAGTCTTTAGTTACTCCATTGTTACAATGTGCTACAACATAATGAGCGGATTCAGGTGCTTTACCTTTGTCTCTGTCATGAGTTTTACCTTTTTCTTGATTTCTTTGCTGCTCAATTTTATCCCAAGGCAACTTACATGTAGATGCATCATGCCAGTCTTTATTGCAGCGTATGCAATGAAGATCAAAATTTTCAATTTGAGTTTATCTTCCGCCCCTTCCTATGAAATTTCTTCTTCCTATTCCTCTTCGGCCACCTCTTCCTCTAGAAGAATCTTGAGCATGACTCTTCTCTCTATGTGAAAAGCAAACAACTTCTTCAGAAGATAGAGGGGCTGTCATCTTTCCAAAAGCTTTCTCTCTTTCTGCAAACTTTTTCTCAAGGGAATCAAAAGTGATTTTCACGAGGTTTCCACTTGCTTGTAATGACTCAAGATAATGTGAGTAAGTAGGATAAAATTCCTTAACATATGCTATGAGAGGTATATAAACTTCTACACCAGTGTTCTTAATGTCATGCATGATAGATCTTACTTCTGAAGCTAAGGCAAGAGGGTCATCATTTTTCAATTCAATATTGAACAGCTTAATCATTAATTGAACAATTTCAAGTTCTGAATGTGATACACAGAGTTATTTTAGCTTGCTCAAGGCTTCATAGGCATTTGAAAATGGTGTAATATGACGACTCACCTTTTCATTTACGGAAGCTGCAATCAAGGCATATGCCTTGCAGTTCTTGTTTTCCTAAATGGCGATCTCCTTGTCTAAAGTGGGCTTTGCTGGTGGAAGGTCTCCTTCTCCTTCACAAATTCCTCTCCATAGCTCATTAAAAATGGGAGTGTGCTTGATTTTATGAGACCATTCAGGATAGTTCTCCTTGCCGGAGAGAACAAATCCTACAATAGATATGAGAGAATGCATTATTTTGAAGAAAAAAATCTTTGTTGTCACGGTAAAAACTCAATTCTCGTTTAAATTTTGCAATTTTTTTTTATTTTTTTTGGAAAAAAAAATTGGGGAAAAAACAAAGGTATTATCTGAGGGAGGTATTTTCTGGGGGAGGTGTTTTCTGGGGAAGGTGTTTACTAGGGGAGGTATTTTTTGGGAGAGGTGTTTTCTAGGGAAGGTGTTTACCAAGGGAGGTATTTTCTGGGGGAGGTGGTTTCTGGGGAAGGTGTTTACTAGGGTAGGGAGAGGCATTTTCTGGGGTGGGTATTTGCTGAAAAAAAAAATAAATAAAAAAAAAAAAATCATGTGACAGACTAGGAGGGGAAGGGTGAGCGGGGAGGGGAGCGATGGGGGAGGGGGAGGTGAGTGGACGTGAGGGGGGCGGGGAGAGGGGTGAACGGGTGGGGAAGGGAGGGGAGTGGGCCGTGAGGGTAGGGATCTGCGGGTTGGCAGTGCATGAGCGGGTGAGGGGGATGGGAGTGGGCCGTGAGGGTAGGGATCTGCGGGTTGGCAGTGCATGAGCGGGTGAGGGGGATGGGAGTGTGTGAGCGGGTTGGGAGTGCGTGAGTGGGTGAGGGGGATGGGAAGGGAGTCCGAGGGGCCAAGGGAGAGCGTGAGGTGCGAGGGAGGGAAGGCCGAGGGGTGTGAGGTGAGGGCCAAGCGTTGTGAGGGAGCATTGTGAGGGTGGAGTAGCGTAAAAATTAAATATGCAGAGCTAAAATTGCATAGTAAAAATTAAATGTGCAGAGCTAAAATTTCACAGTGGTGTGCAGAGAAAAATGAGGCAGAATTTGCCAAAAAAAATGCAGAATTGTTCCAGAATTGCAGAATTCCAGGAGCAGTAAAAACAGAATGCCGGGAGTAGTAAAAAAAGACTGAATGCACAATGAAAGTTTGCAAAAAATACAGAACATGAGGGAGTTACACCAAAGGCAGGAACGCCAAGAATGGGACTGGCTCTGATACCATGTCAGACCAGGAGGTAACTCCACAAAACTGAATATGAATTAGATGGAGATTGTGTGTGTACTTATACACGGAGGTGAGGTTATTGGGATTCACTTCCCAATGTCTCTTGGCCTTCCTTATTTACTAAATTACAATAATATAAAATCTCACCCAATCCCTTAGGATTAGGTGTCAACACATCTTACCATATCAGTATATGGTAAATGTTGGGGCATACAGCAACCTGGTGTAGAAAAGAGTTGGAAACTTCTTCTAAAGTAGCTTATGAAGAATTAAAAGCATCTGCAATAGCTTTCTATTTAACCCTGCGAGGTTTCTCATCTTCAAATAATTTATACATCGCTTCCCAAGAGGAATAAGCACTTGCATGTCGTGTCTGTGAATAGAGGAAGCATTTATGTTCTTTCACTAATAATTGTTGTGGGATTTGTGGGTTCCATAGGTTTTGTTAGAATTGGAATCAACACTTGGAATACAACAAGCGCCTGACCAGACACATCTTAAACTCTAAGGCAATTTTAATGTTTTGTTTTATAGGATTGGAAGATGGTATAAGCTCTGATTTACTGAAGAGAGATTTAGGTCAAATCCACAGTTGTACTAAGAGGGTATTGTAACTTGATGTGGTAGAAAGGTGCAAGTTTTTAGTCCATGATGAGAGGAAATTGAAAGATGAGAGGAAAATCAATAGGTTTGTAAAACATAAATCTACTAATTTAGTAGAAATTGACAAAAGTAGCAGTTTGACAATATTCCATTGAGAGAAAGCTTTTTCTAGTATGACAAGATTCTCACTGAAATATCATGAATAATGACTATCATGAGTGATGCTCTTCCAATGTTATAACATATATTTTATCAGGAATGCTCACTGTGTGAGACTAACAAAAACTGATAAAACACATAACATGCTTAGGAGACTAATAGAAACACATAACAATATGGTGATTTTCAAACTGGAACAGGAAGAAAGGAGATATGGAAACAAAAATAAAGTAGACAATACACACAAAAAATTGGTAATAAGTCCTCAGTAGTATCATTCTATTTCATTCAAAAAAAATATTACACTTCATATAAGTCAATTCAATAACCACCAACCAACCCTAACTTCATATCAGTTTGGCATATATATACAAAATATGATACTGTCATCTTCCACAGAAAAAAGGTAAATCTGTTTCAAAAGTCATTACAACCTCATGCAAGAGGTGAGGCTTATCTAAAACTTTAATACAGAGTGTTATGACATAATGAAAATAACAACGTTAAGGCTAACAATTTGAAGTGGTTTGTATGATGTAGCAGTTTTATGGGAAGGCTCCTCTTCCGTTCTGGTGCAACCAACTCCATAAAAGTGCAAACAAAAATGAAGATGGTGTGTGTCTATTCCTTGAATGCTGCTCGGTGTCTGGTAAAAACGTGCTGGTACTGAGAGTAGTGGTAGAAAACAATTTGAGAGAAAATCTGTCGTTGTTCCGCTGTTCCTTTCCCTTTTTTGGTTGAAGGCCCTTTGTAATGGTGAGAGGCTCGAAAATTTTGGATTGAATGACGAAGTTTAATTTTATGATAAATTACAAAGAAAATCCTTTGAAACATGTTTAATTGATAAAGGAGACATGGAGCAGAATAAATGGTAAGTGCGGGGGGAGGGGGGGGGGGTGGTGACTTGGCGAAGAAGTGGGACCGATCGCAGATCACGCATCAGAAGTTTTATTGTGAAATGTGGGAAGTTAAATGTTGAAAATGGTGAAGTGTGATGTGCGATGAGGGTGGAGGTGACATGGCAGAGAAATGGGACCGATCACAGATCCTGCATCGGAAGTTTTATAAACATACATACTCATGCAATAAACAACATTTATTCGTAACTTTAAACAAAACTGCAATTGCTCCCAAACAATATGCATTCACGTGGAATTGTGGTTCTTGGGCCCCACAACCAGTTGACCAATTGGAAGCAATCACAAATCGGCCGCGCGCAAATTTTAACTTTACACTGATAACGACTAAACCATAAACTCTGCGATTTGCGAAATCACGTTGGTGCGCTATGCCAACATGTTTCCCTTGCCTTATCACATCGAAAATCTCTTAACATACCATGCAAAGCCTTAACGATAAACTTTAAAAACTGTGATTTGAAAAATTTCTCCACCTATGATTTAATCTCCACCGTTGATCTGCACCGAGATCTGACAGTCTTCCTTGCTTGCCCCTTAGCCTCATCGCATTGCAAATCACTTAACATACCATGCGATTTGACTTAATGATAAAAATTAAAAACTGCACTTTGCGAAGTTTCCCCATGTGCGCTTTAATCTCAACCGTCGGTATGCTCCCCTTTGGATCTGTGATTAAATCATGGGCATCCATTATTTTTTCATGCAGTTCTTCCCTGTTGCTTCATTCCTTAATCTATTTCCTGGCCAACTTCCTTTAAATATTGTCTGCTTTTCTTCTCTAGATCTCCCACTTTGTTGGTTAAGATGTTTTCTTCTGGATCCGCTTTTATTTTAAAGAACTCTGGTTGCCATGACGCCTTAATTTTCCTGCTTCGAAAATTGATTACCTATTTACCCATAACCTCTTTTATGAGATAACAAAAATCTCAGTGAAATAGCTGCACTTTTCACTGTCTGGAATATATGACTTCCATTTTTGAGAAACAGATGCCTTTTACTGTATTATTGTTTTGACAATGAATTTGCAACAAAGTTAGCTATTAATTCGGACTAGATGATTGAAATTTTATTAACCAGACATCAACTAACCTTCAACAGTAACATAAGCCAAAATAAATATTTTAACTTATTTTGGGACTCTAAAACACTATGACACCTATTCACTTAAAACCACCTTGATGTTGGGACTTTTTAACTTTTATTGGAAATGACTGAAACTTTGGAAATGGACTAGGACACAATAAAAAATTGAAAACAATGATACAATGGTGATTATTTAGTGCTAAGAGTGGCTCCTATTGGGGACGAAGTCTTCCCTGTGAGGCTTTAAGGACTGTAGACTAAGTTCCTCAAAAACTCTTGAACCTCAAAAGACTTTTTGAAAATAATGACTAGGATTGACCATTGACATACTGGAATCAATACTGACCATATATACAGACATAAGTAGCATTAGGAATTGAGTTTATTGACACATCACACCAGATATTTACAATGGAGTGACTCAAATGAATTTACTAAATAAAGAACCTTTTAAGAAAATGACCATTGACTGGGCCTCCAATCAACTGATCATCATCCAGATGTTTGAGAAGAAAAGTATTATTCTCCAAAACTTCAACAATTTTAAATGGAACAAACCATAGATTGCCGAACTTACCATGATTTCCATGGTATTCTATCCTAGCATCCCAATGCAACACCGAACCATTCTCCTAAAACAATTGTTGATTTTCTCTTTTATCAAAAATATATTTTAATTTAGCCTGATACATCTGAACTTTTTCCAGCAATGATTCTTTGATTTGATGTGCCTCCATCAACTGTAGCATTCTCCTTTGGACTTGGTTTTCATGATCAACTTCATTTTGTAGGAACTTCATCACAGGAAGAGCTAATCGCAAAGGCATTACAACTTCTGTACCATATATAAGCGTATCAGTAGCATTTCTGGTTGGTACAACTTCAATCCATTTAGTGAAATAGTCTGTAGCTATAAGAATCCATCTATGTTGTCCTGATTAAGGTGGATGAATTTCACCAATGAAATCTAGCCCCCCCTGCTGGAAAGGAACATCTGTTGAAATAGGAATGAGAGGTAATGGTAGCAATTTCTGTTTACCAACAAATTTCTGAAATTCGACACAACTCCTGACTTTGGCAAAGACATCAGAGAAAAGAGTTGGCCAATAATAGCCAACTCTTAAGATTTTGTTTGCAGTTGCTCTCCAATACAAATTCCCTCCATACACTCCTGCATGTATCTCTGCCATAATCTCCTGAGATTCAACTTCATCTACACATCTTAACAAGACTCCAACATGATCTTTCCAACAGTAAAGATGATCTTCCAAAATGCAATACTTCACAACTCTCAGTTTAAAAGCTATTCTTTTATATTTCTCCATTTTAGGTGGTCAGTTGAAATTTAACAAGAAGTAAAATATATCCTTGTACCAATATGAATTAAATATTTTAGGATAATTAGCAATACCTTCTCCATCTTCTCCTTCAACTGCCTCTACATTCAGATTCAAAGCTTTGCAGTTAGATTCAACCATCAAGTGAGCCAAGTCCTGACCCTTTATCAATTTAGTTGGTTTGATTTCAAAACCAAATTCTAGAATCTTGGTCAGCCATCGTCCTCTCCTTCCATCTGTATCTCGCTGCAGCAACACATCTTTAACAATGATATCTGGTACAAAAGCAATTATTTTTGAATGCAACACATAAACTCGAAAAGATTTAAAAGCCTTAACTAGTGCATATGCTTGCTTTTCAGTAAAGCTGTACTTTAATTCAACATCGCTTAAAGCACAACTGAAAAATGAAATTGGCTGTTCCAAACCCTCATTCTTCTATAGTAAGACATCTGCAATTGTTTCTTCTGAAGCATATGAAAAAATCAAAAACTCTTTTTCAAAATCAGGACTAATAAAAATTGGTGCTTCAGTCAAGGCAGACTTAATTTATGAAAAATAATCTTTAGCTTCATCTCGCCACTTAAATTCTCCATCATTTTTCAGCAAAACATTTAAATGTTTGATAAACTTTGGAAAGTTAGTAACAAAATGCCTCAGAAAATTGATTTTCCATAAAAATGGCTGTAATTCCTTCTTATTTCTTGGCAAACCAATATTTTGAATAGTTTCTACTCTTCCCGGATCAATACAGATGCCACTTTCTGTTACAATATGTCCTAATAAATTACCTTCTTGGACAACAAAAGACAAATTTTTTGGGTTTAAGGACAAACCAAACTTTCTGAATTTTTCAAAAACTTGTTTCAGATGTTTCAAGTGGTCTTCATCAGATTTTGAATATATTGTGATGTCATCCAAATAGATGAACACAAATATGTGCTTTTATCCCTCAGAGGCAATATCCATTGCCCTTTGAAAGGTTGCGCCTGCGTTCATCAAACCAAATGGCATTTTTTGTACACGAATGTGCCCCAAGGTGTGGTAAATGTTGTCTTTTCTCTGTCTTTCCTGTCAACTGAAATCTGATTATAGCCTGAAAAGCCATCAATCATTGACAGTATTTTGGATCCTACAACCTTCTGCAAGATATAATCCATCTTGGGCAGTGGATAGTTATCTTTCAAGGAGCACCAGTTCAAGTTGCGAAAATAAACACAAATCCTTATTTGTCCATTCTTTTCCTGGAATGGGACTATATTAGATACCTAGTTAGAAAATCTCAAAGGCAGAATAATCTTTGCTTCCCATAATTTTTTGATTTCTTTCTCATTGATTGGAATCAACATGGGATTGATGTGTCTGATTTTTTGTGCTATAGGATTTGCATCTGTTTGAAAGGAATTTTGTGCTCCATTATGCTCTTATCGTAAGTTTTCACCTCACTATAAGACCATGCAAAAATATCAACAAATTTCTTCAGTAGTTTGATATATTTTGTTCTGGTTTCTAGAGGAAGGAATTTGGACACTTTGAATAATATTGGCTGATCTTCTGTACCAACGTTCCATTCTATTGTACTCTCTCCATCAACATTACTTTCAGGCTTGAGAAAAACATCATTATTATCAAAAAAATATTTCTAAAGGAACCAAACCCATAGGAATAAAGTTAATTTTTAGATCTATAATGTTTTTCCCAGCCATAGTTTTCTTAAAAGGACTGCTATTTTGGTTTTCAACAATTTCCTGCTCATCATCAATTTGTATGTCTGCAAACTCTTCTACAAACTCCAAAAATTTCTAAATCTCCCTGTCATATTCAAATACTTTCCAGTGCTTGATGTTAACACGAATTGAAGGTATGTTTTTTATTTGAACATCATAGACTGCCTTGACATCTAGAGGAACTTTGAAATTATTAGCAATAATAGCTAGTGAATCAACAATTTGATTTTCTTCTCTAGTGACAAAATTAATATTAAATGTTGAAAAGTAATGTTCAATCAATTCCCAGACTTCATTCCTATAATTATTCAATTTGGATTTTTTCACTTGGTAATTATTTCTCACCTGCTTATTCACCAAATCTGAATCACCAAAGGCAATTAGTTGTTCTGCTCCCAAATCTTTCGCCGCATTCATACCCAACACAAGTGCTTCATACTCAGCAGTGTTGTTTGCGGTAGCAAATTGCAATTTGTATGATATGGTTACCTTCTGCTGAGTAGGAGAAATGAGGACTACACCGACTCCTGATCCTTCTCTTGAAGAAGCTCTGTCAAAGTAAAATTTCCAGATCTGTCCTCCTTCTAAATGCTACGCATTTTCACCTTGAAAATGCTATTTTTCACTTAATTCAGGCTGGAAATCATTATCATCAGCAGCAAGGTGCAAAATTGATGACCCCAATTATTTTTCTTCAACATATATGGGATGGTTTGATGGATTGTGCTGATCACTAATGATGTAGGCCATTTGAGTTTCCCTATACAACCTTCTGAGTTCCCCTCCAAATACTTGGATGGTGTCATATGACATGTCCATCTGAAGGGTACCTCCCAATTTCTTAGACCAAGATCTGAAAAGTAACGTCCCAAATCTAGAAGGAATGTCAGCAACCACAATGTCCAACACTAAGCTCTTCATAGGAAGTTGGGTAAGGGAAACAACCAAATCCTTAATCACTCCTAGATACTTGAATTTTTTGGAGTGAAAGGTGTAAAGGTCATGATATTTCTTGGTGATCTCTATTCCTAATTCATCCATTACTTTCTTTGGCATGAGATTGTGGGAAGCTCCAAAATCTAACAGAAAATTATGCAACAATTTGTCATGTATATTGATTGACAGGTAGAAAGGAGGTGAGTTATCATAATTTTGGTCTTGGACATGACAACCTAGATAAATGGTGGGATGATCATCCTCAAGGTTGACTGAATCAAGGGAGAGAGAAGGCTACAACAAACTCTTTATATTCTAGATTTTTCAATAATTCGAGGAGTGGAACTGGAATTTTGATTTTATTCAATTCAGATTTGAAACTGAAATAAATTGGAACTAATTCCTCATTTTATATAGAAATATTAACAATCGGGGCAGAATTTTGAGGTGGAGGAACATCATTTATCTTGGCCTTCTGTTTAGCAGCTTGTTTATTTGAATTTGATTTTTGTTGAGGTTGCTGAATATGACCTTTGGACCTTAAAGGGTGATTTTTGTTTTGAACTTCTCGCTGTTTTTGATCATTCCGTGCATAAATTTGAGCATTCATATCATCAGAAAACAAACAAATTCTTGATCTATCTTTATATTCCTGCAATGTCAAACATGTTGACTATGAATTTTCTCCCACATGGTTTATTTCTTCATTTTCTTCCTCATTTCCTTGTTTTTCTTCTTCAACAAAATTATTCAAAGGAGGCTGAACATTTTGATCATCATCATTCCTCCTTGGGCGCTGTAGGATTTGTTGAGGTTGAAAAGGCCTCTTCAAGGGAGCCTTATTCCTATTAGCTTCGTGTTGATTGCCTCTAGCAGCTGGTTTATTTTCTACCTCTAATCTTGACATCTTAGAGGCAAGTTCCTTGATCAAATTGGCCATTTGATCGATCGTTTCTTCTGCTGAAAGAGACTTAGAAGAATAAGGATTTTCTTCTTTCATCTTCTTTTTGTCTTTTACCTTTTCTTCCTCCATTTTTAATTTATTAGAAGCCATGAGATTGGATTGTACTCGATTGCAGCCTCTTGCATACTTGTCAATGTCTGTGCTTTTTCAGCCCTCAACCATAAAGAAAACTCAGAATCTAAAGCATTTGCAAAATTTATCATAGCTGTGGTTTCAATAGGTTTAATTTCTTCAGGATTTTTCTGATAAATCTTATTAAACCTCTTAGTAAAATCAACTAATGACTCATCTGCCTTGTTCTTTAGAGGTCCAAATTCTGTAAGATAATAGACATAGTCTTTCCTATCACCCCAATGCTTCAAAAATATCTCTTCTAACTCATCAATTCCTTTTATTGAATTTGGAGCCAAACTTCTAAGCAATTTTCGAGCTTCACCATCCAAACTCTGAACAAAGAGTCTTGACCAAACATTTTCATGTTCAATATTCTGATTGTCAGTATAACTATAGAAAGCCACTAAATGTTCCTAAAAAAAAACTCCTTCTCCCTCCACAGTGTATTTTGGAAGATATTTCAAGTAATCTCCTTAAGGAAGTGGATGTAAGTGTTTAGGGAGAAAAAGTGGTTCATATCTTGCAGCCTCTATCTGCTGCATCCTTGTAAGGGTAGGTTGAGCCATATTTTGCTGATGTAAAATTGATGTAGTTGTTTGGGAAATAGGAATTACAAGTGGAAAATTCTAATTCTGATTTAGAACAACAAAAAATTGAGGGATTTGAGATTATTTTTCAGGCTTTGGAACTGAGAAGAGTGGGTTTTCAAAAAAATGAACATAGGATGTCTTGAATTCTACTTCAATAAAAGAGTCAAAATATAAAGTTGTCTCTTGAGGGGATGGAGTTAATTCAACTTTATTTGTTGAAGGTTGCAAGAAGAAACAGTGAAGGAGGCATCCTGAAACATCATTCCTGGTCCTAGTTGGAAAATAATCACCTAAACTAGGTGGGGCCCACACAGGTGATTTTTGTTGCAAAGTCTATTTTTAGACATGTCGATCATATTCTATGAGTTGCAGGATGCTATTTGTGGATGGTTGGTCAAGTTGGAAAAATAGATGGACTTCTATTTTTAGACATATTAGGTGGAATATATTTTTAGATTGCCAGTCTAAAAATAGATATGTCGAATATTATTAACTCTTAATAATATTTGGACTATAAACATTATCTTATTCTCTTGGAGCACTTCAGTTAAGTGCACAGATGTGGCACAGGAGCTGACAGAAGGAATTACGCTATTCCTGAGGGTTAAGTGGAGCTATTGCATGGAGACTTCAGTTAGAACTCATGTGACGGAGTTTGGTGGAGTTATTGAGGTAGTTGGTGGAGTTGTGTTCAGTTTAACTCAGTTAAACATAGTTGAGCTAGTTGTATCTAGTCTAACTGATTGATACACTAGTGAGAGTGGTGTGAATTAATTATTAATTAACTCACTAATTATTAACTCATTAATCAACTGAAGAATACATCAGTTAACTACAGTGCATGGACAGTTTCAGTGGAGACCAGTGGAGAGGTAGGTGAAAGAGCAGGTTGACTATCAGTTGTGACTATAGTGTTGCATGAGTTTGCACCACACATTGATGGAGATGCCAATGAGGATTTCGTGGTAAATATAGGATGAATTTGAACTCATCCAGAGCCATTCTTCAGCAGTGATTGCGCAGTAGAGGCAGGCTAAAGGTTGGCAAAGATCGGTGCATGGATTTGCAAGATCAGGGCCTGATTAGTGTGTAGAAATTGGAGATTGTACTGAGAGCTTGTGAGTAGCTTTGTATAATGATTTTTACATGATCTCTATGACATATAATATACAGATAGTTGGGGGTTTTCAACTTTAAGCTTTCCCATAAATTACTGTGTTCATATGTGTGAATTTTTATGGTTTTAATGTGTGCATGCAATTGATTTTATTTCTGCATGTGATGATCAATGGTAGAAGAGATTCTGTATTGTGCATGAAGTCAAATAGTGTGTGATCAGGAGAATATCGGATGTATAAAATATCATTTATATATGATTTTCTACATGGTATCGGAGCGATATTGATCATTGGAGCAATTGCAAAGCATTGAAGCGATTGAGTTTTGTGCTGGTGGAATTCGAAATTGCTATAGTGATTTCTTGGTGTCGAAGTTGAGATGTCTTTCAACGGATTTCAATTGGAGTATGCCTTTGAGGGAAGCTTGAATTATATTGCATGGAAGGACAAGATGGAGGTGGTGCTGGATGACAATGGGTTGAAGGAGTTCATAGATGCAGAAATTCCAAAACCTACTTCTAGTGATGTTGTTGTACTTGACGCATGGAAAAAGAAGGTAGCAAGGTGTCGAAGGATTCTTTTGGAAGGTGTGAAGGATCACATAGTATTCAGCCTTCATGGTAAAGCTTCTCCATTCTTGATGTGGAAAGCTTTGACATATTTGTTCCAAAGCAAGAGTGACCAGAGGAAGTTGGCGCTCAAGGATAAACTCAGGAAAATAAAAATGGAGAAGAATGACACTATTCTAGTATACTTGACAAAGTTTTTCCACCGCAGGGATGAGCTTGGGAGTGTAGGAGTTAGTGTGGATGAAGAAGGACAAGTCAAGAAGGTTTGGCTTTGAGCAAAGAATATCTACAGACTTGAAGTAGATGGGATGTCTACGGAGCTTCCTACTGTTGGGAAGTGCAAGAAAGACATGCAATTGATGCTTGAGAGGGAGCAAGTTTTGCATGCAGGTAATAGTGAACCTCGGGATGTGGAGCAGCCACAAGATGAGGATCATGGAGTGGGAGCAACCACTCATGCAGAGAAATTTCATGCCAGATGGGTAGAGGGAGTGCATGCAGCTATACCACCAGGTGAGAGGTGGGGCAACATGCATGAGTAATCCCAAGAGGAGATTTCTAGGCAGGATTCATGGAGATGGTGTGGATATCATGAATTGAACCTGGCTACGAGGTGCCCACAGAGCAGCAGTAGCATGATCAGTTGGATTGATGCGGGCAGATCAAAGTGACAGTGTCTGATACTGGAGCGTGGTTCAGAGTTGACCGCAAGTGCAGAGTGCACGGGTGCAGAGTTCAACAACACAGTGATTCTTAAAGACATGTGCAGTTGGTACCAGCAGAATTCGAAGACTTTGATGATAGATGCATTAGACTGATTGAGTTTTTTGGAGCCTTTCAGTTTCAGAAGTGTTGCAGAGCGGATGCATGGAGTTGCATGGCGCTTGCAAAGGTTGCAGGGCGAATGCATGGAGTTGCATGTCGCATGCAAAGAAAATCCTTTCTTGTTGAGAGGGAGTGTTGAATTTTGCAACAAGAAACAGTGAAGGAGGCATCCTGAAACATCATCCTTGATTCTAGTTGGAAAATAATCACCTAAACTAGGTGGGGCCCACATAGGCTATTTTTAGGTGTATGTCTATTTTTAGACATATCGATCATATTCTATGAGTTGCAAGATGCTATTTGTGGATGGTTGGTCGAGTTGGAAAAATATATGGACTTATATTTTTAGACATATTGGTAAGTCTATTTTTAGATTACCGGTCTAAAAATAGATATGTCGAATATTATTATCTCTTAATAATATTTGGACTCTAAACATTATCTTATTCTCTTGGAGCACTTCAGTTAAGTGCATATATGTGGCACAGGAGCTGACAAAAGGAATTACGCTATTCTTGAGGGTTTATTGGAGCTATTGCATGGATACTTCATTTAGAACTCATGTGACAGAGTTTGGTGGAGTTATTGAGGTAGTTGATGGAGTTGTGTTTAGTTTAACTGAGTTAAACATAATTGAGCTAGTTGTATCTAGTCTAACTGATTGATGCACTAGTGAGAGTGGTGTGAATCAATTAATAATTAACTCACTAATTATTAACTCATTAATCAACTAAAAGAGCCATCGATTAACTACGGTGCATGGGCAGTTTCGGTGAACAGAGACAGTGGAGAGGTAGTGAAAAATGAGTTGACTATCGGTTGTGACTTCTAATAATGTATGATTTGCAACACACAGTGGTTGGAGATGCCAATGAGGATTGCGTGGTCAATATAGGATGGATTCGAGTTCATTCAGAGCTATTCTTCAGCAATGATTGCACAGTAGAGGTAGACTAAAGGCTGGCAAAGATCGGTGCATGGATTTGCAAGATTAGGGCTTGATTAGTGTGTAGCAATTGGAGATTGTACTGAGAGCTTGTGAGGAGCTTTGTATGATGATTTTTACATGATCTCTATGACATATAATATACAAATAGTTGGGGGTTTTTAGCTTTAAGCTTTCCCATAAATTACTGTGTTCATATGTGTGAATTTTTATGGTTTTAATGTGTGCATGCAATTGATTTTATTTCCGCATGTGATGATCAATGGTAGAAGAGATTTTGTACTATACATGAAGTCAAATAGTGTGTGATAAGGAGAATATCGAATGTATAACATATCAGTTATATATGATTTTCTACATTATTTTTCTGAGCAAGAAAATCAGATAAACTAAAAGTAAGACCTTCAGGTATAGTCTCTTTAAGTGGATGAGAGGAAGATGAACCAACAACTGGATTTTGAGAGAAAGGAAAATATTATTGCTGAGGGGTGACAAGTGACTAGTATTCAGGATGAGTCTGAAGGAAATTTAAAATAGCCTTGAAGTATTCTTTAGTCAAAATATCCCTATCAAAAAAAGGTGCAATAGCCAATACTTGTTTTAATTCCCCTTCAGTCAGCAAAAACTCTTCTGATTTCTTATCAACACTTATAAAATCACACTACAAGGAAAAAACCCTCTAGTGGATGTTTTTGAGCATCCCCTTATAAAAATACCCCAGACATCCGTTTCTAGCAGAGGCTACTAGAGGAGGTTGGCAGGCGGAGGTTTTTGCGGATGTTTTTCATTTGGTGCACTTATCATCCTAAACCACATCGGTGCACTCAACTAGAGAAAGCACCGGTGCGCACAAATCATTGGCACACCGGACACCGTGCGCTCTGTACACACCCTATTACTGTAGAGCACCGGTGCTTTACAACTCTTCCGCACAGGTGCATCATAAAAAACCGTGCCAAAACAAAAACCGCCTGGTGCGGTATTAAGAAACTGCACCGGTGCGCCTATAAAACCCCACGCACCGGAATAGGGTTGAATAAAAAACAAATTACAGCCAAAAAATTGTATTTTTCACTTTTCTCAGTGCTCTAGAGCTCTCAATCATCGGTGCAATTTATCCTTGTCTGAGCCACCCTGACATTGGTGCTCCCATTGCACCCATTGCAAGCACTGCTGCTGTGCATTTCCCACCAATCTCTAGCTTGCATTTTGCAAAACGGTGGGAAAATTTTCTTTTGCAAATTATACACCCAATATACCTCCTCAACGGCCAAATGTACAAGTATTTTTCTTGTTTTTCCATAATTAAGCTTTTTAGCGGATTATAATTTCAAATAACCTTAAAATTAACCATTTAAAAGAAAAAAAAAATTGTCATGTGGTGCGCTCAAGCCATTCGGCTCGTATCGGTAAGAAGTGCTGCATGTGAAATTTATAGGGTGCACCGCAACTGGTGCTAACAGTATCCACACCATTTCTGGGTCAGTATAGAAAGGCGCACCACATTATTTTAAATTTTTTAAAAAAAGTGTGGTGTAGTCGTTTAGCCGACCGCACCGTTGACCATGTGAAATAGTGGAAACATGGTGTGTTGACTGAAATATCCGTCCCGGGGCGGGTATTTTTGTTAGCGCACAACATTCGGCATTTTGACAGGGTCGACGGTGTGACCTGGTAAAAGACCACACTGTTGACTATGTAATGATGTCAGGAGGTCGGTGTGCTAGCCCAACTATACCCGCCAGAGCGTAGATTTTAGTCAGCACACCACACTCTTGACACCGTACATAGTGAACAGAGCTCTGAAAATTTTTAGATGCACCGCCTACGGTGCATTGAATATCATTTGGGGCACTGCCACTGGTGTGTGACAAACAAAAAATGCACCGGAACCGGTGCATGACTGTTTTTGTGGCGCACCGACTGTTTTATTTTGTTTTGTTCCAAAAAATTATATATGTATATTCCTAAATACATGTCTATTTAATAATTTTTTATTTATTTAATATGTCAATCATTCAGAGAGAAGAGTGGGAACAACAACAACAACAGACGGAGTAGTATGACATGGTTCACTTGAGGGAGACATGAGAGAGGGATAGAGATGTGTATCCTCGCCATATTACAACAGCTACCCAGGGGCTCCTAAGGCAGGTAGGCCTCCTAAATTTCTATGAGGAGGCTACTTCCTTAAAGGGCCATGGTGTGGTTTTGAGACATCTTATCTGTAGGTGGAATGCCCACCGATAGGATTTCCGGGTTGGTCCTAACTAGTGGTACATGCCCACTGAGGAGGACATATATTTCATTATAGGGCTATCGAGGAGAGTGGTGGATTTTCCCTCGTTCCCAGAGGTTCCAGCTAGCTATGTAGCAAGGAGTTAGTTAGTGTAGTCCCAGAAATACATTGGAGCATATGTACTGTCTCCTTCAGATTTTCAGGTCTACGAAGGTCAATTACGTATTGGTGCATTTGGTAGTGAGGAGGTGAGGTGCCTCTCACTTCTAATTTTGACAATTTCACACAACACTAGTGACGGGAAACAAATTAGTTGCTCACTTCTATATTATGTTGATTCTTTAGTACAGGAGCCACGACTTGTCAGGTGGTCTGCCATTTTTTTGCGGCAGTTCTGTACAACCTTAGATAGATGTCTTACTCATGCACAAGGGAAGGTCAACTTCCCTTTTGCTTCAGAGCCTTTTTGTTTATTTTTTGAGAGGTTTCCAGAGACGAGGCCTACTTTTGTTCGGCAGCCTCGTAGGCCAATGTTCGAGGCACAGATGCACATGGGAAAATGATGCCCAAGAGGGGCGAGATTGTGTTTCCAGCGAGGATATCGCATGATGCACTAGAGTTGCTAGCCAGTGTTGACGAGATGCATCCCTTCATTATGGTCCCTTGTCATTATGTTGGATTGGATTGGCGAGGGTGTGCCAACATCCTCTTCACAGATGATGAGCTGCCGGATGATAGAGGTAATATTACTCTTTTATTTAAATTTATTCTAACATGTTATTTAACTTTTTTTTATTAAATTGTGTAATGAAATTGTATAATTATTGTTGTGTACTTGTATATATTTTGCAGACATTGGGTCTTTTAATGGCGAGGACATGCCAGCACCACCACATGATCTAGGTGTGGATCCTGATGATGATTAGGGCATGCTAGATGCCGATGATCATCAAAAGTCCAGTGTAGAGAGACATGCTCCTGCTAGTGCGCCGATACCACCTTTCGCTAGGCACGGTCGGCTTGATAACAAATACAAGATGGAGTTGGCGACCAACTCAATGCATTGATTTTTGAGGCGGGCATCAGGCTCGCTAATATGAGAGACATATATGCCGACGGTAGGCCATTACATATGTGGAGAGGCATGCCGTGTGACATGTATAGCCTGATGTGCTAGGTTGTAGGAGCTGTGACCTTAGTTACGCGGCTGAGGAGGACCGTTGGATGTTATAGGCGTGGTCGAGATGCAACACGTGATTGAAAGTTCGCGAGAAACGACTCATCATCTCATGATCGTTCACCTCGCGTCGCGCCAGATGAGCAGCGTCCACTAGCATCTATTAGCAGGCATCATGGAGATGAGGATGGACCATCGGCCACATCTAGTCAGCAACCCGCATCATCCAACAATACTCATGATCATGAGCAGGCTGGACCATCGACCGTCAAGGCTGCACCATTGACTGAGCAGGCCTCGACTAGGCACTGCTATTGATGTTGTACCACCAGCTGATCCATGACATTTATATTACAGTGGTATATTTTTGACATTATTTAGTTATATATATATATATATGGTCCATGTATTTTATGTTCATGTTGTAGTTGTACTTAATTTACATGTTGGTGATCATCATGATGTGTATATTGTTAGGTCATGTTAGATATGTTTATTTAATGTGCAACTTGTAGATAGATGTATATGTGATAGCATGAGTTATTTGACATGAGATGTATATTTGATGTTTGTGTTGTGATGATGTTATACAATGCTAATTGTGTTTTGTTAGATGATCATGATCACGATAATGTTAGTGAATTTGAATGTGTTTTTTAGTTGAATATGATGTTTGTATGATGGTTATCATGATCGTGATGTATATTAATTAATTTAATATTAAATGACCATGATATTTATTAAATATTATGTCGTGATTGTAATTGAAATTTAAATTTTAATTGTATGTAAAATTTTAAAGTTGTATTTGTATTTGTAATTGTAATTTTAACTGTAATTGTATGTAAAATATTTGTAAAATTTTAATTGTAATTATAATATTTAATTTATTGTGAAATGATTGTAATTGTAATTTTAATTGTAATTGTATATATGACAAATTGTAAAATTGTAATTGTAATTCTAATTGTATGTAAAATTCTAAAATTGTAATTGTAATTGTATATAAAATATTCGTAAAATTGTAATTGTAATTGTAAATGTAATTCTAATTCTAATTGTATGTAAAATATTTGTAAAATTTTAATTGTATTACTGTGAAATGATTGTAATTATAAAATTTTAATTGTAATTGTAATTGTATGTACAATTCTAAAATTGTAATTGTAATTCTAATCGTAATTTTATGTGAAATTGTAAAATTGTAATTGTATGTAAAATATTTGAAAAATTTTAATTGTATTAATGTGAAATGATTTTATTAAAATTTCTAAATTTGTAAATTTGTAAAATTGTAAATAATTGTAAAATAATAAATCTAGAATAATATGAATTTTTGTAACATAATAAAGTTTAGAAAATAATGCAAATAAATTCATGTACTTTAGAATTATCATTATTTTATTATGATCTTACATACCAAAAAAAAAACTTTATACAGTACGCCATTTCTAGCGGAGGTTCCAGGTTTTTCGTCCAGTGCTCTTATCATCATAACCCACGCCGGTGTGCCTTAGTAATGTAGCGCACTGGTGCTTCAAAACTCTTCCACTAATGCGTCATAAAACACTGCACCAAAGCATAAACCGCGGTCTTATGAAACCGCATCGGTGCACCTATAAAACCCCGCGCACCGGAACTGGGTTAAATAAAACCTTGCGCGAACTAGGTATGTCATTGAAATATATTTTCTAAGAAGACAAATTTATTTTGCAAAGTGAAGTATTGGAGTAGCAGAGAGTTCAAATCGTGGGCAATAATTTTTCTGAGGAGACGAGGGTTTGAAAAGACGAGAGTTCGAATTTTGGTTGAGAAGTTTATAGCAGAGAAAATGAGTGATTCAAACAGAAAGATAGACAAAGACACTTACAGGGATGCAGACGGCTACAGAGCTCGACAGAGTACAAAAGGAGAAAATATTTATGAAAAATCTGAGAAGGGCAGTCGAGAAATTTCGGTTGAGACCAGCGATAGGGTTAAGAGGCCTGGTCACGAGGGTAAGTATTTTCTTGATCATGGTAGAGAGCATTCAGTTAAGGCTGGCGATATGGTTAAGAGGTCCCATGATGGAGAAAGGGAGAGTAGAGTTGATGGCAAATAAATACCCGTCGACGCTCTGGCGACTAGCAAGGTGAAACGGTCCTTTGAAAGCAAGGAGTCCTATTCGCTATGGGTTGTTAGAGAGAGATCAATTGAGTCTCTTGAAAGGGCTAAGAGATCACATGAAGGTAACGATTTTCATTCTTACAAGGATGGCAGGGAAATATTGGACAATAAAGAAAGATCAATCGACGTAGTCGATAAAGCCAAGGGGCACCATGAAGGGAAGGATTATCATTCCCTTAAGGACAACAGAGAAAGATCAATTGATGTTGTTGATCGGGCTGGTAGGTACCATGAAGGGAAAGATTCTCATTTCTATAGTGATAGTAACGAAAGGTCAATCAAGGCTGTTAATAGGGGTAGAAGTTCTTGTGAGACAAAGGATATGAATCCTTATGATGAAGAATTGGATGGTAGGTCTCTCAAGCAACGAGAGCGAGAGCATGACAGTGAGGGAAGGAAAGATAAGAGTGAAAAACGAAAGAAGTTTACAGAGGATGATACCAAAGATGATAGAAAGCACAAAGGATAAAAGAGGAAATCGGATGCCAAGATGGAGGAGGAACTTACAAATGAGAAAGCAGATCATGGGGCACCTTTTCTTGTTGCAAGTTATGGAAAGGTTCAAGTTTCTTTTTCTGAAAGAGGAAGAGGTGTAGTTTTGATTTTATTTTTTTATCGGTGTACCCTGCGTATTATACCAGTGCACCACGCAAGTACTGTGTAATAAAAAATTTAAAAACAATTTTTTTTAAATCAGTGCGCCATATCTAAAATAGGGCACAATGTGTACATTACGATAAAACATATGGGCTTGTTTGCTTTGATGACCATGTTCACTTGATCTCTCCAGAATGTGTTTAAAAGCTGGGAGTATTGTCCGAGCTTCAGTTGGCTTACATAAACTTTTACCGGCAAAGATGATGTTGCATAAAATCACATCTTCGGCTTTCCGTTGAACTTGAATGGCATATCTAACTTATCTGAGCTGTGGTCCTGTGGATAACGAGGAGTATCACATGGAAGGTACCCAAAAATCCAAAATTTTGAAAGTATAGGTGAATTAGCACTTATCAAAGAATGAAATGCCGAACAAAATGTGCACGTGATACACTTAAGGATTCCTTGGTTCCATTTTTTATTGAAAATGATGCTCTCTTTGGATGAAACTAGTAAAAATTATGCTTGTATTATAAATAGAAATCCAGTGACCATTTTTGTGGGAAGAAAAGCATAGATACATGCAACTACCATATTTCCACATCAAAATCGGTTTCCCATTGGAAAAGTTAATGTAATATCCCATTTTGCAATGTCTTTCCTCTACTCAACCCTATAATAATTTTCTACGGGAAACAATTGCCTCCACATGTAATAACTGCATCGTATAGTCAAAAATCGGTCTTGTTCTACTAACAAATTTAGAATGAAGGACTCGTTGTCATTGCTCCTAGAACATTCAAGGTCAGTTTCTCGTAAAACAGAGATTGTATAAATTTTGTTAAGATCAAGATAGAAAGCACAAAGGAGAAAAGAGGAAATTGGATGCCAAGATGGAGGAGGAACTTACAAATGAGCAAGCAGATCATGGGTCAACAAGCAGATCATGGGGCACCTTTTCTTGTTGTAGGTTATGGAAAGGTTCAAGTTTCTTTTCTGAAAGAAGAAGAGGTGTAGTTTTGAAAAGAAATGGACCAAATATTTTCAAAGAAAAATGTACATTTCCAACATGTCTAATTTTGGTGTACACACGTAAAATTAATTTCGGTGCCTTAATCGCAAATCGGTGTTAATGTACAGATAACTGCACCAGTGCGTTTTAGTTACTGCACACCGGTGCGTTTTAGTTACTACGCACTGGTGCCATGTTACCAATGGACACACCGATGCGGTGCTATTAAGTGACGCACCGGTTACAAATAACTGCAAATAAAAAAGCGCAACTCTATTTTATTTAAGTGAAAAAAAGTGGCAAATTGAAAAATGGGCGGCAACATATTTTCGAAAATCTAATTTCATAAAACAATTCTTTAAATACTAAACATTTTTCATTATTTCACGTTTTTTTGCTAAAATTTTGAGCCAGAGATTTGTAGGAGACATACCTAGAGAAAGAGAGCATGAGAGCACTGTGGAGCAGTGAAATACGTTTGAGCAGAAGTATTCAGACAGTCAGAATCCAAAAGTCTGGTGATTCAAACCCTGTAGCATAGAATTTCAAACGATCTCGTGATTAAATTTGATTTTTTTTTTTTACTTTTTCTACAGTTATTTTACGAAGTAAGAAATATTTTTTTTTTTTTCATTTTTAGAAACAAAAAAAAATCCATTTTTTCCCTAAACCCTTCATTTTTTTTTTTGTTTCTTCCCTTTCTTCTCCTTGTTTCTGTGATTTCAGAATTAGGGATTTTCATTTTATATTAACATCCAACCCACGAGACGACTTGCATAGTCGGATCCCAATCCATGTCGGCCCTTGCATGAATTTTTGAAAAAATGGGGTTTTTTTTTTTTTTTCCCCCGGTGCGCGTAACCTAGCACATCGGTGCGATGTATTATACAGCGCACCGCGCAAGTACTGTGTAATAAAATATATATATATATATATATATTTTTTTTAATTAGTGTGCCATATCTAAAATAGGGCACCGGTGTGCTATGTTATGAGGAGATCACCGTACGGTCTATTATACTATTTGTGTGATGCGTTTATAATTCCCCCACGCACTGACTTCGGTGCGTACATCATGAAAGGCACACCGGTTTTTTGAGATTTATTTTTTACCTGAAAAGTTGACAATTTTTTATAAATATATTAATGAATGATATGGTACAGGTTTTAGATTGATAAAGAAATGTCTGACAAGAGATCAAGTAACAAAAATATTGGTAACACATCAAGAAAAGAAAAAAAGGCAAGTTCTTTGTAAATTATTTACAATTTTTATTATTATTTTTGAACTATATGTAAGTTTAACTAATATGTATTGTTTACTGTGTATCATGCAGAGCCACAAAATGACGAAGCTCGATAAGATTATTTCTGATCTAGGACCGGAAGAGCGTAAAATCTTGATGGAAAAATTGCAAAAGGATGAATCAGGTGAATGAAAAGAATACTATCAATCCAATATGATTTTTTTTTTAATTGCCATTAATAATATACTTAAAATTATTAGATAACATGTGTTAAACAATCTATTAATTCACATCTGTTTAATGTTCTATAGGGACCAAAAACTCAGAAAAGGAATGTTGTTCTAAGAAAATAAAAAAAATAAAACATGCAAATGAAAATGAATTGCTCCTTAGCTCATCTGGAGTGGTTCTGGAGGTTAAGGAAAGGGGGAAAAATTTACAAAAGTTTGAGGGATCTAGTGGAACGAATGTATAGACATTATTTCCACTTAAAATACAAACAACAATCCAATGATTCCAAGAACCAAATTTTATCTAAACTACAGGAAAAGTTTCCGAAGAATTGGTCAATGAGACATAACAGACTTTTAATAGCAAAAACGTACCAAAAAAAAAGGAATGAAAAAGTAATATTCTTTTAAATGTTTTTCTAGAATTATTTATAAATATCACTTTTGTTATATTTACTTTTCATATATCAATATACAAATTAAATACTTTATTGTCATGTTAAATTTTCAGGAAGATTATGAAAATCTCAAAATATGAATGAGCTGATATCAGAAATATGTCAGTAGGAATGTCCAAAAAGGTGTACAAGGAGATGGTCAAAGAAATGGACAAAATTGCATCGTAGGAGGAGGCATCTCAACAATAACGTGCTTCAAATGTAATATGTAATCATTGAATTTTTCGATGATTAGGTAAAATAAATAAACAATTTAGCATTAAATATTAATTTTCAAGTATTTTCTTGCAGAAAAGAAAAGAAAATGGAACCCATTCAGCACATAAAACAGGATGACAAGGAAGAAAAGGGTTGATATCTAATTTTGTGAGTAATTGTTACTTCCTTATAACAACTTAACTAGATTTCATTTTTGTTTTTTTTTAAGTTGTTTTACAAAAATCATCATTGAATGTCTTCAAATGGGTGCTAACATACAAAGAAGAACCATCAGATGAATTTATTGAAATTGGGTTAAATATGGGTTGTGAGTATATGTTGGCATATCAGAAATTAATTGTGGAATTTGTAAGCATCTATTGATCTTGTTTTACTTAGCTCCGTCTATAATTAATAGAAAAAAAAGTCTTTTATATTAAATATATGATTTGTTATGGGGTATAAAATTTGCAGGAAACAAAGTATGGAACAACGCCAACAGATGAAATTTTGAAAGATGGCATGGTACATGGTTTTGAAAGAATGTGTATAGTTTATGAGTCAATTTTTGCTATAGTACGTCATTTTTCTTTTCGATTTACATTGATGTATATTATTTAATATTTCAATTTTCATTATTTTCACCAATGTATATACACTCATTTCAATTTATTTTTATGTTTGTAGATGGAAGGTGAAGAAAAAGAAAACAATCAACACCATGAAAAAAACATTCCTAAAAATAACCGAAGTCATGGAAGTAGCTCTAGCAGTGACAACAATTCAAGTGAAGAATGATGATCACTATGTTTAGATATCAAAGCAAGGCATTGTATTTTCTGAAATATTTGTCTATGAAATCAGACATTTTGTTTAATGTAATGGACATAGTGTCCCAGTTGAAAGACAAAGGGATACCAATAACTGCCCCATTTTGTATGACAAAGACTGTCTTATATATATATAAAATAAAATATGTTTTAATTTATTCTATTGCGTTCTCCATTGTTGTTTTCAAATGCACTAATAAAAATTTAATTCATATGAATATTGTTATAAGATATATATGTGTCGACTTTTGATGAATAATGAATTTTAAAAAATCACAATAATTATGATATGATATAACAAATTAATCCAAACATCACATTCAAATGCATTAATAAAAATTAATTAATATGAATATTGTTATAACATGTGTCAACTTTTGATGAACAATGAATTTAGAAAAATCACAATAATTGCACTATCACAGGTCGATGTTTCTAAAAAATACAAAATGAACACCGGTGCGTGTCAGTTACTGTACACTGGTGCGTTTCTACGACCTATGGGCACCGTAAAAATACCAAAACCAATTAAAAATCTCGGTGTGTTTTGTGTGATACTGTGCATCGAAGTGTTTATGTGATACTATGCACCAATGCATTTGTACGACAATGGGCACCGCAAAAATACCAATACGAAATATAAATATTGGCGCGCTTGTCTGATATGGTGCACCGATGCGTTTCTATAAGTCTACGTACCAGTGTGCTGAGACGACCTATGGGCACTGCACAAATCCTAAGACCAATTGGTATGACCCTGTGCGTTGTATCACCAACACTGCGCTCAGTGCAGTTTTATACCTTGATGGCTCGGTGTAGGAACCTTCGACTGCCCTGGGGCCACCTTCTAGATGACACACACCGGTGTGTTGAAACCTTAGTAGTGCACCGATGAAAAAAACATCTATAATAACCTTCGGCCGCCCAGTTTTTTTAGTTGTGTTGAATTTCTATTAAAAGCTCCACCAAAACCTCAGTAACCATAAACAGATGTTGTAGCAAATGTTTTTTTAACAATTTTGGCCAATTTTGTAACACTAAAAACCTCCTTTATAACCTCCGCTAGAGGGTCTTTTCAGTGTAGTGCCAGTTTCTCCTTCTTTGACTAGAACAATACTTATTTCAGATTTACTAGGTGATGAGTAAGAAAAATTTCCAGCTGAGCCTAGGATAACAAAATCCACTTTATTTTCTATGGAAGTAGCTTCAACTTGAGATTTTCAGTAGAATATTATGAAACTAAAACATCGTTTGTAATATTCCTTTTTAGGAATTTCAGCACTATGGACAGTAAAAATGTTTTTTTTAGAAAATTACGCTACAAAGTGAGAAACAGGACTTGGATCCTTTAGTTTATGATTAATAACCCTTAAATACCAAGTGGGATAAAAAAAAATCATTCTAGCTATGTTAAACAGATCTCCCCAGCTCAATATAGCTCAAAAACACCCAAACCTGATAACTTCCAACAGACAAAATTTTTGAAGCATGTAACAACGTTATTTCATGAGAGTTTCTACAGCAAAATATATGTCATAACAGATTTGGAGATTTCATTAATCATGGAGCCAAAAAGATGGAGGTATAGCCTCTTTTATACAAAATGGAGACAACCCGGCAAGGGTTTCATGAGTGCACAAGTATAAGATAGCAGTCCTACAGAAAATCACGTAGTATACTACAAATTTGTTTTGAATATGGCTGAACATTACATAACATAGCAGATCAAGACATAAAAATGGCAAAGACCTTCCTTACTAGCCTCCTAGAAGAGGGAGAGCCCCTTTTCCTCAAGAACTAGCACAAAATCAAGGGATTTAACCCTACCACAACATCAACTTCAGAAATGACACAGTTTCTGCAAGATACTACGTTGTAGAGGTTGGTGACTGCTTGACCCCAAGTCTGATAGTGGAAATGTAGCCCAGAATTCTCCTCTTAGATCCCTTCAACAAGCTGAACCAAGAAAGAGAGTGGAACTCCCGCATGAGAATCCCTTGCACTAAACAGTGCAAAAAACCCAGCTAAATAGCTGAAGCATGCAAGAAGTCATAAGACCCAAACATAGACAAGATTCTGATTGACTCTCATGGCTGCCATACCTTCCTTTTTATTCTTGGTGAGCCTCCTCACCCCGGAACCCACACATTTGTGAGGTTACTTCCTTGCAAAGAATCCTCCATCAAAACTACGCTATCCCTACTGGTTTTCCCTCTATTTTGCAGCGCAGTTGATTTGTTCAACAAGGATCTAGTCCTCATGCATTGCCTCCTTTCACACCAAGGTGGCTTTATTTTGTCTACCTACACAATCCCCTTTCACATTGGGAATGTTTTATTCCTACTAAAGAGATTTAAGGGTCTCCCTACCCCATTTATTCTTCTAAGCTACAAAATAGAGCAACTTATAATATTCCAACTAGTAGCAGCTAATTGAGAATATTACAGTCCTCCCCTCTCAAAAGTTGCTTGTCCTCAAGCAACAAAAAGAAGGATGTTGTAGAATCTTATCTCCTTCCCAAGTGGCATCCTCATCAGGAAGATTCCTCCATCGAATCAGATATTCTTTGATAACTTGGTTTCTTAACTGCCTCGCCCGTGTATCCAAGATTGCCTCCGGTTGCAAAAATAGATGGCCTTCACCATCAATAGGTGGGAGGTCCATATTGGAAACTATGTTTTGTCCAATGGCCTTCTTCAGGCATGAAACATGAAAGATATTATGGATCTTGCTCCCCTTGGGAAGCTCCAACTCATATGCTACCTCTCCAACCTAACGGATCACCTTATATGGTCCATAAAAATGTGGTTTGAGATTTTTAGCCCCTTTCTCCTTGAGTGTAGATCATCTATAAGGCTAAAGACGAAGATATGCTAAATCATCTACCTCAAACTGTCTCTCTATTCGACCACGGTTTGCATATACCTTTTGCTGATTTTCGGTAGTAGCAATGTTGTCTTTGAGGGCCCGAAGTATGTCCTGATTCTCCTGAATTCATTCTTTTGCTCTGGGAGACTTACTTGCTCCAAACATGACATCAAAAAATGAGAGTGCATCATACCCATAGAGGGTTCGGAATGGAGTCATACCAATGGACATATGGTAAGTGGTGTTGTAATAGTACTCCCCCAAGTGGAGCCAATGTAGCCATGCCTTCTGTTGTCCTGAAACATAGTTTCTCAAGTAGCCTTCCAACCACTTGTTCACTATTTCAGTCTACCCATCGGTTTGTGGATGATAACTGGTGCTAGGTGTTAATTCAGTCCCCACTAACTGAAAAAGTTCTTGCCAAAAGCCACCCATGAAGCAGCTATCTCGATCACTCACTATGGTCTTTGGGAGACCATGGAGCCTAAACACATCTCTAAAGAAGAGCTCAGCTACCTGTGAAGCAGTATAGTGTGCAGAAATGGAAAATAAATTGGAATACTTCGTTAGTCTATCAACAACTACAAAGATACAATTCTTACCTTGAACAGTAGGTAGACCGGTGATGAAGTCCATGGAGATGCTTTCTCACTTTCCATCCAGAATGGGTAGTGGCTGCAATAACCCAGCAGGATGAGTGTGTTCTCCCTTGTTCTGCTAACAAACTGTGCACTCCTTAATGTGTTGGAGTACATCCTCCTTGAGACCCCTCCATGAGAATCTCTCCCTTATGGCCCGATAAGTCTTTGTGAATCCTTAATGCCTTGCAAGTGGGGAATCATGTGATGCTTGTAATATATTCTCTTTGAGCTTAGAATTATTAGCCAAAAAGACCTGGTCCTGGTAATAGATTCTCACCTCCATCACTCTATACCTCTCATCAGATGTCACCCCATCAAGTACCTCACATGCAAAGTTGTCCTTGGAATACTCAACCAATAATTGGGCCTTCCAATCTGTGTCCATGCCCCTTAAGGACAACGCTGTTGGTCTCCTTGATAGAGCATTAGCCATTATATTGCTCTTCCCCTTGACATACTCTATGTCAAAGTCATATGATTGGATTTTTCTTACCCATTTCTATTGTCTCTCTTGGAGCTACTTTTGTTCAAGGAAGAATTTGAGACTGTTATGATCAGTCTTCACCCTAGACTTATTCCCCACCAAGTATTGCCGGAATTTTTCTAAGGCATGCATAATAGCCAACATCTCTTTATCATAGATGGGGTATATCCTTTCATGTGGCAACAACTTCCTACTCTCAAAGGCTATGGGATGCCCTCCTTTCATCAAGACTACTCCAATCCCTTCACCTGTTGCATCACATTCTAGCACAAAAGGTTTAGAGAAATCTAGTAAAACTATTACTGGGCAACTACTCATTACCTCTTTGAGCTTATGAAAATACCTCTATGTTGTAGGTGTCCATCTAAAAGCTCCTTTCTTTATGAAATCTATAAGAGGTGCTGCAAGTTGTGAGAACCCTTTGACAAACTTCCGGTAATATGTGCATATGCCCACAAACCCCCAGAGTTCTGTAGCATTCCTTGGCTCAGGCCAATCCTTGATTGCCTGGATATTTTCTTCATGTAATCTTACTCCATACACTCCAATGATGTGACCCAAGTAGAGCATCTCTATGAGCCCAAACTCACATTTAGAGAGTTTAGCATAGAATTGTTTCTCCTTAATAATATCCAATACTGTCTCAATATGTTGCAAATGTTCCTCCCATGTGCGGCTATAAATAAGAATATCATCAAAGAATACCAATGCAAAATTTCTTAGATGACCATGGAAGATGTGGTTCATGCAAGATTGGAATGTTGCTGGGGCATTGGTCAAGCCAAATGGCATTACCAAGAACTAAAAATTCCCATAGTGACATCTGAACGCTTTTTTGGGGATATCTTGATCCCTCACCCTGATTTGATGATACCCGGATCTCAAATAAATCTTGGAGAAATATTTGGATCCTCTTAGCTCATCCATTAGCTCATCGAGCCTGGGAATGGGGTACCTATTCTTCATGGTCTTTTTGTTTAATGCTCTACAGTCAATGCACATTATCAAAGTGCCATCCTTCTTCTTAACCAAGACCACTGAAGGTGCAAAAGGACTAGTGCTAGGCCTGATATGTCCTAGAGCTAATAGCTCTTGGATAACCCTTTCAATTTCATCCCTATAATCTTTGGGATGCCTATAAGGGGTGGTAATCACTACTTGAATCCCTTGCTCCAACTCAATAGTGTGCTCAAATCCTCGATCAGGAGGTCTCCCTAGAGGGATATCTCCAAATATTGTAGAGTACCGATCTAAGAGAGATTGTACATCAGGATGTATAGGGGAATCCTTGATTGAAGCTTTAGAAAAATGTAGTTCTACTGCCCATTCAATGTCCCCTTTGTGTAAGTCTGCTTCCATAATGTGGGCCGAAACAACCTGAGGTGGATAAGTGTGCATACCTTTGATCTTTTGATGCTTACCATTCTCCTTTTATATCCATTCCATCTCCAGAGTCTCCCAATCAGTGGTAACTCTCCCAAGAGTGATTAGCCATTGGACACCTAATATGAAATTAGTGTCAGGAATATAAACTACAAAGAAGTGGTATGTCAGAGTGTAGGTTCCCATAGTAATAGAAAATTCTGGAACATACTTGGCACACTGCATGGTTCTAACACCTGGAACCAAGACTAAAAAACCTTCAAAGTCTTCCATATGAATGACTCTCTTCTTTACTAGTTGTGAATCAATGAAGTTATGAGTAACTCCACTGTCTACTGGTACTGATACTCTCTGCCCCATAATAGTACCCTTCATTCTCAAAGTTAGATACTTAGGGACTCCTCTTAACACTGCAAGAGCTCCTCCAGTTGGAGCAAAAGTCTTCACTACATTTTATGTAGGTGGTACAGCGCTGGTATTATCCTCTTCATCAGAAAATATCTCAATACAATGTGCTTTCCCTGCAACACATTCATGGTTTGGCACCCAATTTTTCTAACAAGTGAGGCAAAGTTTCTCCTTCCTTAATTTCTTCTGATCATGATCAATAGGTATCCTCCTTGGCCATGAAGAAGTCTCTTGCTGTAATGATGCTTTTGCCTTGGGCAAGGTGTGTTGCAAATCTCTAGCCTTCTCCACAACTTCTATGAGTGTAGTTGGTTTAGTGGATTTTACCAACCCATGAAATGGTTCAGCCATCCCATCAATAAACATACATACCCTTCTACTTATAGTGAGATTGGATACCATCACTAACAGCTTCAAATATTCAGCAATATAATCTTCTAGATCTCCCTTTTGTTGGAGCTTGGTTAGCTCAACAAAGTGGGCCTCCAGATCCCTTGGATCAAATCTCTTTACTAGTCTCTTGATGAAGGCTGAGCATGAGGTGATATGCCCATGTCCAAGTGTGGTCAACCCATGGAACCACCATTCATGAGCCTCCCCTTCCAAGTGCAGCGCAACTATTTTGATAGCCTATATATCAGAAACTCTGTTGAGCTGAAAATAAGTATCCAGCTTCTCCACCTAAGCCTTAGCTGTGCACTTAGGTGATCCATCATATGCAGGCAAGAAGAACCTTCCCATACTGTGTTGTAGTTCTGATTCTTGCACAAGCCCTCCCTTATTTTGGTGATAACAAGCTCTCCTCCCATCTTTGATCTGACATAACTCTTGGAAGCTCAAGTGTTCTTTGAATCTCTTGGATTGGGATTCATACTCCAAAAAATAATCACGAAGGGTTTCTTCCTCCCTTTCTTTAGATAGAAATGAGAGCATGGTAGAGCGTTGCAGAAAAGGGTGTGTGGCTGATTATTCCACCCAATGTGAGGTGCTGGTGCTTGCTTCATGGTAAAACCCTCTAGGGGCTTCCTTATGCCTCATCTCCTTGAGATCTCTTGCAATGTTCTGCATGGTTTGAAGAAGAAGCTTTGAAATATCTTTCTCATCCATACTGTAGATATATTTTCCGCACAATCTGAGCCAAGAGCAGAGCTCTGATAGCACTGTAATATTCCTTTTCAGGAATTTCAACACTATGGATAGTAAAAATGTTGTTTTTAGAAAATTACGCTACAGAAGGATAAATAGGACTTGGATCCTTTATTTTATGCTTAATAACCCTTAAATATCAAGTGGGATCAGAAACAAATAATTCTAGCTATGTTAAACAGATCTCCCCAACTCAATATAGCTCAAAAAAACCCAAACCCCATGACTTCCAACAAACAAAATTTCTGAAGCATGTAACAACATTATTTCATGAGAGTTTCTACAACAAAATATATGTCATAAAAGATCTAGAGATTTCATTAATCCTGGAGCCAAAAAGATGGAGGTCTAGCCTCTTTTATACAAAATGGAGACAACCCGGCAAGGGTTTCATGAGTGCACAAGTATAAGATAGCAGTCCTATAGAAAATCACGCAGTCTACTACAAATATATCCTAAATATGGCTAAACAATACATAATATAGCAGATCAAGACATAAAAATGGCAAAGACCTTCCTTACTAGCCTCCTAGGAGAGGGAGAGCCCCTTTTCCTCAAGAACTAGCACAAAATCAAGGGATTTAACCCTACCACAACATCACCTTCAGAAATGACACAGTTTCTGCAAGAGACTGCACTGTAGAGGTTGGTGATTGCTTGACCCCAAGTCTGATAGTGGAAATGTAGCCTAGAATTCTCCTCTTAGATCCCTTCAATAAGCTGAACGAATAAAGAGAGTGGGACTCCCGCATGAGAATCCCTTGCACTAAATAGTGCAGCAAACCCAGCTAAACAACTGAAACATGCAAGAAGTCATAAGACCCAAACATAGACAAGATTCTGAATGAATTTCATGGATGCCATCCCTTCCTTTTTATTCTTGGTGAGCCTCCTCACCCTGGACCCCACAAATTTATGAGGTTACTTCCTTGCAAAGACTCCTCCATCAAAACTGCACTGTCCCTATTTGTTTTCCCTCTCTTTTGCAACACTATTGATTTGGTCAACAAGGATTTAGTCCTCATGCATTACCTCCTTTCACGCCAAGGTGGCTTTATTTTGTCTACCTACACAATCCCCTTTCACATTGGGAATGTTTTATTACTACTAAAGAGATTTAAGGGTCTCCCTACCCCATTTATTCTTCTAAGCTGTAAAACAGATCAACTTATAATATTCCAACTAGCAACAACTAATTGGGAATATCACATATGTAGATTCTAAAGTAGATAGAGGTACCTTTTGTTGTGGAACGTACTTTTTGTGTACCTTCTTCACTGACTGAGATGTGGCTTCAACTGATCTCTGTTTTCCTTTAGCGTCTTTGAAAATTTTATCTGGGTCAACAACTAGAGTCACATCTGATTTGAAACTCCTCTTCCTCTTCGTGGAGTTGCCAGGTGAACAAATTTGTAGTCTTATTTAGGTCACCAATTCTTGTTCACCATCAAGAACTGATTATCAGCAATTCATAACAATAGACTTGGGATAATACTTTGTTACAAGGCCTTCATCTCCCGGTAGACGCACCAAAAGATGTTGGCACTAGAATCAACACTTGGACTGTAGAAAGCGCCTGACCAGACACATAGGCAATTTTAATGTTTTTTTTATAGGATTGGAAGATGTTATAAAATCTGATTTACTGAAGAGAGATTTCAGTCAAATCCACAGTTGTACTAAATAGGGTATTGTAACTTGATGTGGTATCAAGGTGCAAGTTTGTAGTCTATGATGAAGGGAAATTGAAAGATGAGAGGAAAATCAATAGGTCTGTAAAACATAAATCTATTGATTTAGTAGAAGTTGACAAAAGAAGCATTTTGACAATATTCCATTGAGTGAAAGCTATTTCTAGTCTGACAAGATTCTCATTGAAATATCATGAAGAATAACTATTATGAGTGATGGTCTTCCGCTGTTATAACATATATTTTATCAGGAACACTTACTATGTGAGACTAACAAAAATTGATAAAACACATAACATGCTTAAGAGACTAATATAAACACATAACAGTATGATGATTTTCAAACTAGAACTGGAAGAAAGGAGATATGAAAACACAAATAAAGTAAACAATACACACAAAAAATTGGTAATAAGTCCTCATTAGTATCATTCCATTTCATTCACAAAAAATATTACAGTTCATATAAGTCAAAATTCAATAACCACCAACCAACCCTGACTTCATATCAGTTTTGCATATATATACAAAATATGATACTGTCATCTTCCATAGAAAAAGGTAAATCTGTTTCAAAAGTCATTACAACCTCGTGCAAGAGGTGAGGCTTATCTAAAACTTTATTACAGAGTGTTATGACATAATGAAAACAACAACATTAAGGCTAACAGTTTGAAGTGGTTTGTATGATGTGGCAGTTTTATGGGAAGACTCCTCTTCCGTTCTAGTGCAACCAACTCCATAGAAAGTGAAAACAATAATGAAAATGGTGTGTGGCTGTTCCTTGAATGCTGCCAGTGTCTGGTAAAAACATGCTAGTACTGAGAGAAGTGGTAGAAAACTGTTTCAGAGAAACTCTGCTGCTGTTCCTTTCCCTTTTTTGGTTGAAGACCCTTTGTAATGGCAGAAAACTTGAAACATTTGGATAGAATGACAGAGTTTCATTTTATGAGAAATTACAAAGAAAATCCTATGAAAAAAGTTTAATTGATAGAGGAGACATGGAGCAGAATAAATGATAAGTGAGGGGGGGTGGTGACATGGCGAAGAAGTGGGACCGATCGCAGATCATGCATCAAAATTTTTATTGTGAAATGCGGGAAGTTAAATGTTGAAAATGGCGAAGTGAGATGTGATATGAGGGTGGAGGTGACGTGGAAGAGAAATGGGACCAATCACAAATCCTGCATCGGAAGTTTTATAAAAATACGTACTCATGCAATCAACAACATTTATCAGAGCTTTAAACAAAACTGCAATTGCTCCCAAACAATATGCATTCACATGGAATTGTGGTTCTTAGGCCCCACAACTAGTTGACCAAGAGGAAGCAATCGCAAATCGGCCGCCCACAAATTTTACTTTACACTGATAACAACTAAAACATAAACTCTACGATTTGTGAAATTGCGCTGGTGCACTATGACGACACGTGCCCCTCGCCTTATCACATCACAAATCGCTTAACATACCATGCGAAGCCTTAACGATAAACTTTAAAAACTGTGATTTGCGAAATCGCTCCATCTGTGCTTTAATCTCCACCATTGATCTGTGCCCAGATATGATGGTCTTCCTTTCTTTCCCCTTAGCCTCATCGCATCGAAAATCACTTAACATACCATGTGATTTGACTTATCGATAAAACTTAAAAACTTCACTTTGTGAAGTTGCCCCATGTGCACTTTAATCTCAGCCGTTAGTCTGCTCCCCTTTGGATCTGTGATTAGATCATGGCCGCCCATTATTTTTATACACGATTCTTCCCTGTTGCTTCATTCCTTAGTCTATTTCCCAGCCAAATTCCTGTAAATATTGTCTACTGCTCTTCTCCAGATCTCCCACTCTGTTGGTTAAGCTGTTTTCTTTTGGATGTGCTTTGATTTTAAAGAACTCTAGCTGCCATGAAGCCTTAATTTACCTAATTTGAAAAATGATTACTTATTTACCCATAGCCTCTTTTATGAGATAACCAAAATCTCCGTGAAATAGCTGCGCTTTTCACTATGTGGAATATATGATTTCCATTTCTAAGAAATAACTGCCTTTTACTGTATTATTGTTTTGACAATGAATTTTCAACAAAGGAAGCTATTATTCCATACTACATGACTGCAATTTTATTACCTATACATCAACTAAACTTCAACACTAACATAAGCCAAAACAAAGATTTTAACTTATTTTGGGACTCTAAAACACTATCACACCTATTCACTTAAAACCACCTTAATGTTGGGGATTTTTAACTTTTATTGGAAATGACTGAAACTTTGGACATGGACTAGGACACAATAAAAATTTGAAAACAGCAATACAATGGCGATTACACCATTAACATTTTCAGTGCTAACAGGTTTCTTGGATTTCTTCGCAACTTTTGACATTTATGAAGAGATTTGGTTATTTGGACTCGCATGCGAACAATCAAGAATGATAAGTAGAAAAGAGGTGTTGGGGACTTTGTTTTGAGTAAGACAATTTTAAGTTGCGAAAGGATAAGTAGCAGGAAGAAGAGGTGGCAAAAGCCATTATGAAAGGAAAGGAACTATTGTGGGTTGTGGAGAATAGACATATAGGTGGTGGAGCATAGACATGCAACATTATAGATGGCAGGAACAAGGGACAATGAAGAAACGTAGGGACTCCTAGAAGTAGAGCCAACCACAGAAGAATACGGGAAACAACGGAGTGCAGGAGAACAACCGAGCGAAGAAGGGGCGAAGATTGATAGTGCCAATTGGCGGAGGTAGATAAGCAAGGGAAAAGAGAGTTTGCTCAATAATATTCGGGCGAGGAACTATTCTAGGAAAGAGATTGAGTTTTTTGTCCCAGGAGCTCTGCGGAGCCTGAGATGTATTGTGTTGAACTCTACAGAATATGTTTGTACTGTGCTGATGATATAATATAATAGAGAAATGCTCTGTTGTGGATTGTAATATGCGTTTGACGGATAGCTTATTCGATGTATGTTCAGTGATTCCAAAATTTTTGATGTCCTTGTTGATAGCTACTAAATGGTAGTTTACTTCCTGATTAATATGCATTGAATGTGTTTTGTATAACTATAATGTTTGGATAGCTGTTAGTAGCCTCTCTTCGGTAATATGGTTCTAGATCTTTATCTTAGTAAGGTCACGACACACCTTGGGTGCGACTCCTTGCTCTCTTTGAGTAGGGTGAAAATTTTGGCGTTGTCCTAGACTACAGCAGAATCTTGTTGGCCCCGAGCCTGAACCTGAGTCTTGCCCAGAAGTCACCCTTTTTTGCCAATAAATGGTTCCATTGCTGGGACCTAAAAACTTACTAGAGAGCTAGATCATGGTATCGAAGATCTACGAAAGGGAATTGCGTAACTAGTGGGATAATCGTGTAGATCAGTTCATATCCCAACAGGTGGAGCTCTGACATCAGAAGGAAAGGAATGTCAAGGATCAAGTTCTGTTTTCTTATTCAACGAGTGATTTATACAAAATTTTATGGGGAAAATTTCCTAAAGAGCTCCATAACTGGTTGCGAAGACTCCAAATTAAAGCACTTTATGGAAGATTGCATCGATCCCGTCGCAGTTGGACGCATACAAACCTGAAAACATTGCACAGACTAGATATTGAGTTAACCCAAGCAGTAGAATTTTTGGGTGCAGACTACCTTTGAGGGATATATCATAGAGTTCACAGTTGAATGTTATCAATATTTTACAAAATCAGAAGATATATTTAAGTCTGGGTTGCGGGGGAAGTTGTTGAAAGAAATCTCATTGTGGATTAAAGCTTTAATGGTGGACGAGGGACTAATGCATTTCCAAAGTCCCGTGATAGAAGCTTAAACCTTCAGTACTGGGGGAAGGACCTGAAGGAGAGATGCTACGAACAAGGGAGAAATGGAATAGGGATATGGACGTTGAGACCTCCAATAGTTTGAGAGAGTTAAGAGCACATCAGAGGGCACTAATTGCTGAGAAGTGGAGGGAAAGGGTGATATCAGAGTTTGAGAAGCATAAGAGGAGTACATAACAAAGATAATAGGCACCACATATGAAAGGGAGGAGAGAGGATGAATTAGGACCCAAAGGAATGGGAGGGTCCACCAAGGAAGTTAGACAGGTTCACAGGAGCCCATCCCAAAGAGAGAAGGGAAAAATGTCCAATGAAGAGGAGGACACATGCCCCAAGGATGAGTCCAATGTTGAGCTGCATGTTGTGATGGAACAACTATTCCGAGAGAGGCCGACGACCATAACAAAAGGTAATACTATTCCCAAAGTTTCAAGTAGCACTTGTCCTAACCTTCCCCTCGTACTTTACCACCTGCCTGATAAGTTTTTGATAAAGTTTCAAAAGTCAAGTAAGTTGTATAATGTTCAGTCTACAATACAAATAGCCGTTAGTAGTAGTACTAGCAAAAAAATTTCACAATCAGGAAGTAGAGGATTTATATTAGTTCCACCCACACAAGTAGAAATTCCAAGATCATTTACTCGATATCTATGCGAAACAATTTGGAGAGCTCATCAGGCACCAAATGCAGTTAAATTAATTGAATTCCAAACCACACTCAAGGAAAGAGCATTACGATGGTTTATCAAATGGTCGGAAATACACCAGAACCCGGCTATAGATGATGTTAAAAAATATTTTGTACAAGAGTTCAAGCTCCCTCAAACTAACCAAGAATGACTAACCGAGTTATGGGAGATCAAACAGAGAGAACGAGAAAAAACCTAGGATTTAAGGAGAAGGTTCAAAGATGCAATCGGGAAACTGAGTTACCCGATTGATTGAAATCACCAATGGGACAAGTTCATTAAAGCACTTTTACCCCTGACAAGAACACCATTGACCTAGAAAAATATTGACACCCTCCAAGTTGCACTAGAGCAAGCAATGAAGATAGAAGCAATGGCTGGCTACCCATAGGATTTTGGGGGGGAGTAGACACCCATGATCCTTCCATATTGGTATTGCAACATCAAATAGCAAGTTTGATAGAAAATCTCAAGGATATTCAGCTAGCACGATGAATACGACCCAATGTGTGGTGTACACATTGTCTGTTGGAAGGAAATTTGGTTACAGAGTGCCTGAGGTTGCGGGGAACCATTGTCGGGACTTCGGTGGAAAGAGCGCAAGGAACGCCACCAATGGGAGGAGTTGCGAAATTAAATACTCAAGGATTGTACAAGGTGCAACCCCATTTCCTAGGTTTTCCTAACCAGAAAAATCCAATGGCAACATAATATTTTGAAATATGCGAGGGAATTGGTCATCTGCTACGTTTATGCCCAATCTTACAAAAATATTCAAATGTAAATATTCTGAATTTTGTGCTTCAAAAACTCATCATACAAAGCAGTGCAGAGCCCTAGATGCATTAGAAAACCAACTAGATAGATCATCCTACATAATAAATGAAACTCTGAGAGGACAAGGAGGATCAGGAATGTGAGAGGGCAGGACTGGAGGAAGAGGACCTTTGAGATGTTACAATTGTGACCAAGAAGGCCATGTAGCGAGAGAGTGTCCGCTACCAAGACGACCATGGTTGTCCCAGTGTAGAGTGAATGCACATGACACATAGGATTTTCCAAAACTAATTAAAAGGTGGGAAGAGAGAACTAGGAAGCGAGGATACAATTTGGTCAATGAATAGCCAAGAGTAGGTGAGACACAACCTCTACTGATTTTAGCCATAATAACCCGAGGAGGGAATAAAACCGGGGAGTATGCAAGAGAGATGGAGCTGGAAAAACTAGTCAAACTAGCATCCCCAAAGAAGTTATTTAATCCAGAGCAACAAAGATAGTACTTTAAAGAAGCATTGGAAACATTCTTGACACTGGAGAACCGCAAGGATATGGAACTAATGCAACCAACAAAGGAAGTGGGAAAAACTTCTACAACATGAACGTCGATAGAAGAATGGTTCGAATTGTTCTTGAATATTGTAAATGACGGACATATGCTAGAGTAGTTAGAGAAAAATCTGAAAGTAATAGTAGAAGGAGGAATAGAGCACGAGGATCCAATTAACACTAACCTTCCAGAAAGGTATGTAAGGAGAGTAAAAAGAAACAAAAGAAGAAAGAGAAAGGAATTTCGCATAAATGCTCAAGTTTCGGGATTTCAAATAAGAGACACAATGCTGGATCTAGGATCATATGTGAAAATTCTACCTAGAAATACATGGGAAGCATTAGGAAAGCCAAAGATGGCATATTCCCCTATACAACTAGCAATGGCGAACCAATATTGCATTGTACTGGTAGGAAGGCTAGAAGAGGTTGAAGTAGAGGTTGCGGGAGTAAAAACTTACACATATTTTGAAGTAATCAACATTATGGGAGATGAGGATCCATATTGAGCTCTGTTGTAGATAGATTGGGCATTTGAAAATTATGCAGTTATCAATTTGAAGAAGGAGCTTATGATATTCGAAGACGGTGAAGTCAGAGTGGTCCAACCATTGGATCCATATCAGGGACACCAGTATACAAAAACCATTAGGACCAGGGAAGACGCAAAACTTCTCGACCAAATTTATCAGATGACAATAGGCAAAAGAGAATATTACATCAACCCTACAACAGGAGGAACAGTAAGTTGGCGAAGTGTTCAAAGTTCCGACGTAGGATCAGAAGTTGCATGGGAAGATTGGCATCAAGGCAGATACGAGGTCAATACCAGAATATGTGTGTTTGTTCACAGAGTTAACTAGATCGGCATAGAGGAAAGGGATTACCCCACCCTTACTAAAATGGAAACTGTGAATACTTTTATTAACAAAATTGAAGATAATGTGTTAGAGGAGCATAAGGTTCCTCTCATGGATGTAGCTTTGCATTCTACTTCAGCAAGGTGGTGGGAAAATCACAGCAAATCTCTTCATATTTGGGAAGAGGTAGCAAAGGCACTGAAAATGAGATTCCAAGCGTCTTCAGGACCACAACTAGAATATAAGTACAAAGGAGTTTTGGATCCCCAAGTACATATAAAAAGTTGTGAATACAAGTGGGAAACAGAGAGATACCTGAAATCCTTGTGGGTGCATAAATTTATACATTCATTAGATATAATCCCGCAATCTTGGTACCTAACAGAAGAAAATAAGAGACAAACATGTAGCTGGGAGACAGTAGCAAAAATATTTACACAAGGTTTCTCTTTCTAAGGGGATGATGGAAAAATTACAGAGACCTTGCAGGCGATCAAAGGGATTCTATTCGGTCCAGAATTTGCAGAACCTAAAGATATAATTATGTCAAGGCAGATACCCGAATCTAGTTATTAAGAAGCAGTAACATCTAGGAAAGTAGACCAGGGAATATATGATGATGCTTTAGAAAATATCAGAAACTTTTCATTTGAAGAAAAGGAAGGAGAACGTAGAATACAATATGAATATACCATAGAAGGACTGCACCTGTTACTCCTAAGGACAAAGAAACAAAATATTGGTAGTCAAGAAAATCCCAAAATAACATCCATAGGGGACTATTGGGATGAAGAGGCTAAAAAGGAAATATTTGATTTGCTAAAGAAATATGAAGATATATTCCCATCTTCCATAGCATAACTAAAAGGAATCAAAGGAGATTTGGGGGAGATGCAGATAATGTTGAAACCTAATGCCAGACTAGTAAAGCGTAGACCCTACTGCCTGAACCCAATGGTGAAAGAGAAAGTCAAAGAATAAATAGACAAGATTCTGAACGCAATATTGATATTCCCAGTTGAGGAGGAAAAATGGGTTAGTCCAATAGTGATACAGAACAAAAAGGAGAAGTCATAAATCAGGGTGTTTGTAGACTACAAAATTCTAAATAATGCATGTGTCCATGATCCTTTCCCAACACCATTCAGTGATGAAGTTCTAGATAACGTGGTGGGAAATGAAGCATATTGATTCACAAATGGGTTCTCTGGCTATCATCAAGTCCAAATAGTAGAGGAGGATAAAGGAAAAACCACGTTCACTACTGAATGGGGATCGTGTTCTTATCACGTAATGCCCTTTGGGTTAAAGAATGCACAGACGGTATTTTCAAGAATAGTGATAGCAGATTTTACAGAGTATATCCACAAGTTTCTAGAAGTGTATAAGGATGACTGAGTAATATACATTTTTTTGAAGAACCACGCAAGCCTCCTTCGGATAATGTTTGACCATTGTAGACAACTTCAAATCTCACTAAACTTGAAGAAGTGCATATTTACAGTACCATTCAAAACATTATTGGGCCATGTGGTTTGTAAACAAGGAGTATGTGTGGACCCCACCAAGGTGGTGGGAATTATAAACATGGACGCCCCATATAATGTTAAATAATTGAGATCGTTACTGGGACACATAGGATATTACAAAAGGTTTATTCGAAACTATGCTCAGATCATAGCACCATTGGAAAAGTTGTTGCAGAAGATAGAACTTTTTACATGGAATGAGGAATGCAACAAGGTGTTGGACATGCTAAAGGAGAAATTAGCAAGTGCACCGGTTCTAACTCATCCTAACTGGGATAAACAGTTCCATGTGCATATTCGTGCTTCAGGCATTGCTTTGGGGGTTGTGCTAGTGCAACCAGGAGAAACCAACATAGACCACCCGATATATTTTTCAAGAAGGAAGCTATCAACAACGAAAAATAATTACACAAAAACTGAAAGAGAAGATCTGGAAATGGTCTACTCTCTGCAAAAATCACGCCACTATATACTTGTAGGCACTTTTATTTTTTTTAGAGATCACTCTAAATTAAAGTATTTAGTAAATAAACCTGTTCTGGAGGGCTGAATTTGTAGGTGGCTTCTACTATTCCAAGAGTTTACTTTTGAAGTCATAATAAAGCCAGGGAGACTAAATGTTGGACCTGATCATATTTCAAGATTAAATAATGGGGAAAATGGAGGACCACTTGATGACCAACTACTAGATGCAAACCTCTTCCGGATAGAAGTTGTCCTCGATTATCTTGAGCAAGTAGCCACATACCTGGCTACAGGACAGTGCCCAAATGAATATACAACCACTCAGAGGAGACATTTGGTCATTAAAGCAGCTGATTACTAACTCATAGTGGGTCAATTATGCAAAATGGTTCTGGATCAAATACTATGAAGATGTGTATTAGACCATGAAAGAGCAGATATATTATGGGAATGTCACAATGGAGTTGCCGGAGGACACGTAGGATAAAATCCTACCACAAGAAAAATATTGTAAGTAGGGCTACGGTGGCCAACAATGCACACGGACAACAAATAGTATGTGAAGAAATGTGTTGTGTGTCAAATAATAGGGAAACCTTCACACCCCAACGAACTACCCCTACAGCCTGTAAGAGAAATGCGAGTATTTAAAAAATGCGCTGTCGACTTTGTAGGACCCATTTGATCAGGGGTTCATAAATTTTGCTCAAAACTCAAAGTTATAGGATTGGGTTGAAACTAGGATGGTTGCATAGATCTCGTCCTCCTGATTTCGGCGCTGTGAATGGTTCAAAAAAACGATGTCATATGAGGGAGATATCATGTTCTGATCGAAATGCCAAACAAGTAAAATTTGCAACAAGTTTGACTGGGATGCATAGTCAATAGGATGGAGGTACAGTGAGCAAAAGGGAATATTCTGAAGAATATTCCTTTCCTCAGAACCAACCCCATAATGATAAGTGGCACAATTCTATTGGTTGAATGAGTTTGTACATTTTTTTGAGGGCCAATTGGAAGGTGCCACATTGTTAGTATGAATATTTTGTCGGAAAAAGACCACTTTAGCTACGCATAACAAATAGCCCTAACATCAATTATGGCTGCCAATATCTTTAAATCTGCAGTTAGTTGATCCAAATAAAGCTGCACAAATCCAGATCTATGCGTAAAACAATATTAAGCAGTAAAAATGAAATGTTGCTCCATGCATCCAATAGATAAGACAAGAACAATATGTTTGAAAGAATTTTTTATATTAAAGGGGCACCTGAGAGAAAAACAAGAAAGGTGTTTCCAATTCTCCTCAATAGGATGGGTTCTTGAAAGTCCTCAGCATTTCAGATCTAAAATTTCTCTTTCTTGTTGGTGTAGAAAACCCAGACAAACATAGAACTCAAAGGGAGCTCACAAAGCAAATAATAGAGAACATGACAATGATAATGGCTCAAAGTCAGACCAAGAGTATAGATCTAGAGTGATCTAATGCAAATGAAAGGTGACAAATGAATGGAAAAACCCTTCTATTTATAACAAAATATTAGGGTGGCCTAGAACTTGGTGCATGAATAAAATATTATTAACCAAATTCTAGAACCACCTTTTAGGAATATTTTATTATATTTGTTGGAGGGAAAAGGATTTTTGACTTGGGTTAAATCCTTTATTTATAAATAATAAATAAATAAATGATTTATTTATTATTTTAAGGAAATGGTGGAAATATAATTAAATAAATAATGATTTACTTAATTATTTATAAATGATTTAGTCAAATTTAACTAGGAATATTATTTAAATAAGGATTAAATAACTTATTCCTAGGAAATAATCAAATAAATAAGGATTTATTTAATTGATTTCCTTGTTTTGGGTTAAATATAACCAGAAATAATAATTAAATTGATGTTTAACTAATTATTCCTTGAGGAAACATAAACAAATATAAATTTTTTTATTATTTCCTTTTGGGGTTTCCTATTTAGACCATAAACAACTTAATAAAGGTGTTTTACTAAGTTATTTCACATAGTGAGAGCAATTTTACTTAGGGTAAAATTGGTCTTACATGATGTACTTGGGTCCATCTAATGGTAATAGGTTAGATGACCAAAAAATGGTGTAACGGATTGCCCCCCAGCGTATGAGTGTTAGGAGAAAATCGTATGACCGAAGTATGTTGTAAGAACTCAATCACCAAACATCAAGAGGGAAGTCAGAGAGAGAAATGTAAGGTAGTCTAATTTGCTAAAGGACTAGACCCTGAGGAGACGAGACTTACAGGTGCAACAAGTTTATTTTTATGAAATGGTACCTGTGCTAAAGGCAGCGGGGGAGGCATACCTATGCCCGCCGAGACAAAGTACAAAAGAATAATGTGTCTAGTAAACAAGGAACCGAACTATAAAGTACATGCTGGCCTAAACACGAGCCAGATAAAAGATAACAGAATGAATCCCACATACATGCTGTGCCTGGGATAACAGCCAGGACTTATACAATAATATCTGAGTATATGAGATACAAATACAACCCAAATGCCCCCTATAAACGGGGAAAGGCTTGCAAAATCTGACTAATACATGCAAATCAAAGAGGCACTGCAAGCGGCTAAGGCTGACATCATAAAATATAAGGAGCTGCATCAAAGGCTGAAATGAAGAGGTCATCTGGGCATGTGGGGGGCTACCTGCAGGGCCACCCCCTCATGAGGGTTGAGACATCTCACACACACCTGAGAATCACCAATGGTTGTTGTTGCATCACTGGACCATCGAGTATACGGATCTTGATCATGCTGAAAGGAGCTGGAGCTGAGAAACAATCAAGTCAAAGGGTAATGAGAAATCCCTTTGCCTGATCCGAGGCATTGAACAAGTGTAGGAGCTGGAACCAAGGTACACCGCCCTCTAGACCTGTCTTCTGGAGTGAATGAGTTGATGTCGACAGAAGGAGGTCTGCCATAGGTGAGGCAATAAGGGAGCCCCAACTAAGGCACGATAGAAAATAGTAGAGCGACTAACAGACGGACACTAATGATGATGATGAAATGGGGGATACTGAGTAGCAGATGGATGACTTCCCTTGTTAGAGCATAAAGGGCATGAATGACTTGGCAGCAACTGACACAATATCATGAGGGATAGGGGACAATGGGACTGAAGGCCATAATGTGCAACACGAGAGAGGGACCAAGCAATGAAGGATGGAGGACTATAATGGGATACAAAGGGACTCGGGATAGACTCCATGAATGCGATGATGACTCAACTTGGATGCTCTAAACAAGGGCGACTCAATGGTGCTGCCACACAATAAAGGTCCAATGGGGGACCATAAAAACATGAGTACACTAGGGTATCTCATGACAAAAATCAACACAAACAAGGACAAGTAAGGAGGAAAAGTGGTGCCCCGAGTACAAGTGTTGTAAGTGAGGAAATTCGATTTGGAGGAGAGGTGAATAGACCCTTCGTGGACAAAATGTGTCCTGGTGAAGTATCAAAACATGAAAAACTAACAGATACCCATTTGAGTGCTCAGTGAGAGCTTTCCAACGGTGCAGACGATGTGTCAAAAGGGGCTACGTTTTGGTTCCATCGGGAAAAAGAAAAAGCAGGGGTTTCTCTTCTAATAAGGAATTTTCCCTCCAAATGCATTCATTTGCTTGTGTAGCTGTGGTGAATGTGGAGAGGAGAGAAGGCCCTAAATCTTGTGGCGATCGTAGCGGACAAATCGACCGTGGGAATCGAGATCCGTCAGTTGCAGGTAAGAGGCCTAATCCTACTCTTTGTTTTTGATGGATTAAAAGTTTACATTAGGGTCCCAAATCTCAGGAACAACCCCTCCCTCATATTTACGGTCGGGTCGCACTTTTTGGGCCAAAAACTGCGACCTGGGAAGCAAGTTTTGGCTTGAAAAGTGTGACCTGTCCCAGGAGTTGGCCAAAAAGTGTGACCTGTCGGATGAAGGTGATTTCAGTGCTGTTGTGGGCAGAGAGTCAGGTTTTATATAATTGAAGGTATTTTTTCCGATCTGTACTGACAAAGATGATGTGTTTGTGCAGAGATGGCAGATATATGGATCAAGTGGAGAGAGAGAGACCTAGGTACATTACGGTCAGAAATCCAAGCGGATCAGGGTATCCGTCATGCATTGGCCAGGTTTGGGGTTCTAAAATTTGTGGAGAACCCTCTGATGAGAGCTGGGGAGCCCTTGCTGGCCCGGATTTTCAGTTATTGGGATCCAGATCATGAGGTCTTTATAGTGCAGGGGCACAGGATTGAGTTGACAGTCCAAGATCTGTATTTCCTGACTGGTCTCCCACCATTAGGGATGGTGGGAAATACACAGCCAGTGTTATCACGGGGGCGTAACATTATGGAGTTCATAGAGAGAAATTGTCGACCAGGTGTCCGAGTCAAAGGGACTCAGATATCGATTGGGGATCTAGAGAGGTTGGAGACCCGTGCAGTGGCGGCAGCAGTGTTGCAGATTCTGGGTAGCCAGGCGCTCCATCACATCATTGGAGGGCAGATGATGATTGTAGAAAGTGTGTTGAGTGGGACCTACTATGGGTGGGCCCAGATGATGTTGGTGTCATTGAAATGACAGCTGTTGCTTTGCAAGCAAGAAGTGAACCATGATTGTGCTTATGGGACGGTATTGTGCTCCTTATTTTTTGAGAAGATCCCGACCTTGCGACCTCGTGTACAGCTACCTGATGGGGGTCTGAGAGAACCCAGGATGCGCTAGTAGGGAAGACTACTGTGCAAAGGAGGAGGGGTGGTCAGACAAGTGTTCTGACCAGAGTTCTTTGCCCATTGGGATCAGATGTTGTTGTACATAGACGACTATCCCTATAGTGGGATGAGTTATTGGGGAGATCTGGACTTGCCACTTCCGCTTGGTCGAGTATGGGGTCCGATGGTAAGTGACAAGTAACTAATCTTTCACGTGCATGTGAAATTTTGTGAATAGGATTTATGGTACCGATACTTATACTTTTGGTATGCAGATATAGTTCCGATGAAACCGACCGAATATATGGGACGACCTGCAGTAGCAGTAACTACAGGTGTGAGTGGATAGAGAACGACACAGAATGAGGATATGGCCACTCTTCTGGAGGACATCCGTCGTAGATGTGAGGGGCTACTGACCGGTGTTTCAGAGCGAGGTTGGCAAGACTTGGATGACCAGTACATAGAGCTATGTATTGGGCTACCCTCGGAATGGCGAGGTGTCATGCAGTGCATGGTGATGGCCAGTCAGACTGTGTGTGATCTACGATCTGCAGGAGCGGAGCCATTGGCTCGGGATCCTCCAGAGAGTGATTAGACGTAGGGCATGTGGTGACCCCTAGTGTGTATGTAGGGGCAAGTGGTGCCCCCCAGTTTTGAGTTTGGTTGTTTGTAACATGCTATGGGCATGTCATATGTATCAGAGTAGATGGACACTAAAAACATGTTATATGATATGTATTATGCATATGTATTGTATTGATGATTTGAAATGTTATGGTCTTATGTGTGATAAATGTCAGTCTAGAACATGGTTTGCCATGTTATCTATGTAGTGATTTTGTGCTCTAGGTACATGGTTGAAAGTAATGAATCTAAATACACGTATCAAAAGTTTCACACGTAAATATCATCTAAATAGGATAGGGTTATGCACACGATAGAAACCATTGAGTTTCAAGACAAGAAGCAGGGAATCTAAATGAACGTGCAGATGGAGGATGCGATGAGAAAGGGAATCGGCTAAAAGGCCACGTACTACATCATATTTTGCCTGATTATTGGTGGCATTACCAATGCAAACCCCATTAGAAATAACGAGGGTATGCGAGGGGGTAAATATGGCCCAAGTTGCCGAGGCGAGATTCCGGGAGTAGCGACTTGCTCCATCAGCATAGCCAATATAATGTGTGGATGGGAGGTCTTGCGAAAAAGTGTCACAAGATAAGAAAAGGGAGGAGGAAGAATAAGGATGGCAGCGAGAGTGTAGGGTAGACAACGAATGACAACTATGGGAGGGAGTATTCTGGGTAGGATGGCTAGGCCTCATAGACCGTCTAGAGGGTGATGTATGAGGGCTATGGGAGGAATAGCTGGAGCTCATGCTGCGGAGAACATCATAGATACGGATGGTATCATCCTGGTTATGTGTGGGAAGGAAAAGGTCAAGGAAACCACATAACGCTGCAAAGCTACCTAAATCATCAGCATGGGAAGAAAGGATCACATACGGGTCATCATGGGGGATGAAAGAAGAACAAGTAAAAATATAGTCAAAGGATGTGGAGACCAAGAATGTTGCTGAAGGGGAATCAAGCGAAACAGACGAAGTGGATTTAGAGGGAATGTACTCCGAGGGTCGCATGGATGATGATAGGTATAGGAGGGGGGAAGCAGGTGCCGACATCTCAATATCAGGAGGAGGAATGTCAATGGTAGCAGGGGGATCCTTGAGTTGGCCTGACGCATAATGTGCGAGGATGGGAGAGGCAGATTGATTTTGTTCAACCTCGTACTCGCGAATGACCTCTAGAGAGGCGTGGTAATGCATGAGGTGAGGAAAATGGTGAGAATAATGGCCATGGACACCACACAGGGCACAGGGTTTGTTGGTGCGAAGAGTATTTGGGTTCTTGGCTGCAGACGAGGAAGAAATAGAGGATTCGGGGACTGTAGACTCAGGGAACACGACTTTAACCATGGGTTTGATACGGGGCAACTCAGGACAAGTATGGGTGGCATGGCCGACACCATCACACAAGGCACAAGGCTTGGCGGGTGGAGGAGGGGTAGGGTCAGTCGGGGTGGCCTTGTCTTTGGATGCCCCCTTGCGAGCTTTGCATTTCTTTCTAGTAGTTGTCACAACAGGAGAAAGATCTTGTTGAGGTGTTGATGGCACTGTAGCGACAGAAGAAGCTAAGGGGATCCGTTGAACCAGTGTCAAAGCAAGGTATGGTTTGGGGTGACCTGGTGGGGTCTCAGCTGGAGGAGTAAGGTACCAGACAAGTATTCCCAGGGTCAAATTAGGGAGGGAAAGGGTTGCCATGATGGGGACCGAATAAAATCCGGGAGGGGGAGCAAGGAAAGGTATTTGACCGGCGAGGTAATGGCCAGGAGGGACGGCTCCCATATGGTTGAGACCTGGGGGAACCGACCCAGGAGGGTAGGGAGGCTCATGAGTGCTAGGTGGATGGGAAGGTCCAGGTGGAAGAGGTTCGGCTAGCTGAGGTGAAGGGCTAGGAGCGGGTTGCGGCGAGCGAGGTTGGGGTTGCTGACTAGCCGAAGCGGGCTGCTTAAGGTCAGCTCGAGACGATTGCATCATGAAAGAATTCGCTAAGTTGGGATTAGAGATAGGAGGAGGGGGAGGACCCAGGAAGGTTCCAAGCAAGGAGGAGTCTTTGTATACGCCGGGGGAAACACTGGTCAAAGAATAAACGTTTTGCTTATTAGTGATAGAAGAGATGGTGGACTCTGGGGAGGTCTGAGATTTTGGTTCATGATATGTCAACCGGTCGATGGTGAAAATATTTCCATTATGAGGGAAAAAAATCTTGCGGTGGACCGCGAATGGGACAACAGACATGGCATAGGTGTAGCTACGCCCCAAAAGAATTTTATGGTCAAGAGGCGCGTCAATAAGTTCAACGTCCATGCAAACAGTCTTTCCTGCAAGGGGGATAGGACAGTTACGGAATAGGCCAATGGGCTGGGAGGCATGGCCATCCCATGCACGAAGGGTGATTGTGGAAGGGGCCAGCTCAGGAGATCTGAGTTGTTTCCAAACCGATGCAGACATCACACATGTAGATGCCCCCTCATCAATAATACATGGAGTGACATTGGAATTTCAGATTTTGATTGGGATTTGGAAAGCAACGAAAGTAGGAAGGGGAGGATGGTCTGACTGACGGGCATCGAAAATAATCAATTGGTCATCAACAGGATCTACAGTGCCCATGGTAGATAGTAGAGCCTTCCTTTGAGAAGGACACAACTGGAGGAGTTCCAGTGTTGAAATGGTAGCAGGAGATTGTGCCAGATCATCTACTATGCTATACGAATGGGCAGCTCGACCAGAAGCAACATTTCGGCATAATGGGCCCTTAGGAATCTTGGTATGAACCTTAGCTTTGGGCTGAGGGATCTGCAAGGGATCATTGGGTGTCGACAGAGGCTCTGTAGGATCTGAAGATGGTCACTCGGGGACAGACGGAGCGGGAGGCATGGAGTACTGACGAGACCGAGTTTGAAGGTTAAGGTCGATGGTGAGAGGTTGGTCATCAGACATCATGAGAATCTGGTAATCGGAGGAACCAGAAGGGGAAGGTTGAGTGGTTACCGAAGCATGAGGAGGTTGAGTAGCCACGAATCCTTGTTGAGGGAAAGGATCGGTAAACAGAGCTGGTTGAGAAGTAGCCGCATTGGGGGGAACATTAGGGGAGGTATGCTATCCCCGCAATGTAGCCCGAGACTCCCACATTTTCCACATTTGTGGTGTTGGGAAAAATACTGAGAGGGGGGGGGGGGTGAATCAGTATTTAGTGCAGACTGAAAACTTTTTACTTTTTCTTTCTCTAAAACCCATACACTACTTTACTAAACCCAAGTCGCGTATACACGCGGATATCCTTAATGAAACTTGCGTATTACCAGAGATCTCATTATGTAGATAATTCTTTACTTAGATCATTGCATCATTCATTCATTAGATGTTTAGTAAGCAGTAAACATGTGCAGTAAGAACATAATAAATCATCACACATAAGCAACACACATGAACACTAGGATTTAAGGTGGAAACCCAATTCGGGAGAAAACCACCACTGCCGTCGTCTCAATATTCAATATTTATTATAAAGAAAACATCTTACAACATCGTATTGGCGCAGACTCCTACCAGCACACAGGCACCCACCTGCAGAAGGCTACAACCTTCTCTCGTTTACCAGCCTCTCCTGGAAGGGAGCTACTACCCCCTAATCTCGTTTACCAGCTATCACTGGAAGGGAGCTACAACCCCCTCACTAAAGGCTTCGACCCTCAGCACCATTGCGGACCACGTTTCATCAATTTTCATACTGGTCCATCAGCTTCCATACAACATACCTTGTAGGCCACTTTTCATCAGATTTTCAGACTGGACCCACTCCACACATTTAAGCTCAATCATACATCAAACTGAAACTTATAACCCCATCAATTCATTCATTGAATCATCAACCAATCAACCAACAACATAATCAGCAGCATAATCAACATTCAAACAACCCAGATCTGTGTGAATACATCATTGACAGATAGCATTAAAACAACAAAACAGATCAGACATTCCATTCCACATACTTTAGCAAAACCCTGGATTCCATATGCGCTTTTACTTCACTGAACCTGCGTATGCACGCGCTTTAACAGAAACAAACCTGCGTATATATCTGCACATATTTTAGAACTGATATTACATACCATACGCACTTTTGTTGAAGACAGCCCGCGTATATATGCGCTTTCTCTGCCACGAACCTGCGTATAGATCTTCAAACTTTGTAAGGCTGCGCAACTATTCAGATCAGAAAAACAACTCAGATTTCATCCTTTACTTCAGCAAAGATTCGCCAGATCACAGATCTAAACATTCCATAAACAGATCTAGAAAATACATATACATTTCAGATCTAGAGATCCCTCTTCATCATTTTCTTCATAGGTGCATTATTAATTCAGATCAATCAATGAACTGTTACCCATTCCAAGCAGATATGCTTCAGAGTGAAGTATTCATTAAAACCCAGAATTATGCACACCCTTGCACTAAGATCTTCTTCTCCTTATATAGATTTAGCCTTTGTCAATACCATGAGCCAAAACCACACAACTTCCGATGGTATTCCTGGACGGCATCAAATAGATAATCCAGCGCTCAATACTGTGGGCAAATACCATGGTTATGTCCCCTAGTTTTATAAATTTAGAGCGCAAATGGGCATACGCTACTTGGTACGTACTTTTCCACGTACATACACTACTTTGCCTTTACAAACCTGCGTATGCTTTGTGACATATCATATTCATCATTTCTCTGGCACTTGCTGCAATTCTTTCTTCTGTCACATCTGAACTGATTTGTAGCTACATCATCCTTCCTTATTTAACACAAGATACATCATCCTTACATATTAACACATAGGTTTCTTATCATAGGCAACTCATCAAGCAGGTTTCCATCAAGAAAAATTTCATCAAGTAGGTTTCCATCCAAAGACAACTCATCAAGTCAGTTTCCATCAAGGGCAAATTCATCTAGTAGGTTGCCATCAAAGACAACACATTGCATCATATTGCCAACAATCTTATTTCATCAAGTAGGTTGCCATCAAGGACAACACATGCCAACAATCTCCCCCTTTAGACTTGATGGCAACCATGATGGTGTTTGATCACCACAACAGATAAATACATTGATTATAACCATTATGCAAACACCATGATACTCTCCCCCTATTCAAACACTATGATACTCTCCCCCTTTGACATCAAGGGAAAAGGGCAGATCAAAACCAAAAAAAGGTTTTTTCTCCTCATGTAGAAAGAAGAACTCTGTAGATCTGATGTGCACTGAAGTTACCATGCTCCCCCTGAGTTCATGCTGAATCTTCAAACATATTTTTCAATGAAGTACATGACTCTATGACCTTTCCTATCACCAAGGACTCATACTTACATCAATGATCCAACCAAGTGGATTTACATATATGACTCAACTACCCAGCCAAGTGGGTTTACACATTTTGACTCAACTACCCAACCAAGTGGGTTTACACATTTTGACTCAACTACCCAACCAAGTGGGTTTACAAATTAGATCAAGTCCTTTCATGACTGAATATTACAATTTTACATCATAGGTCTCAACATGACCCTTTCAAAATGACCTTTTGTAACGAATACCAAAAATACCTCAAGAGAGAGATCATATTTCAGAACCATCATAATGCCAACAATGCATCCTTTCCACATGACCAATGCTCCCCCTTAGCTTGTGCATCCTGAACACTTTCAACAGCAAATCATCAAGGCATATTCATCAAATATCAGAGAATGAAATAGAAATATGAGAACTGAATCATCACCAGAGATACCCAACGGCACCATAGCTGTGCTGAAGAATGTTGACCGAGAAAAAATTTGTCAGCAACCACCCATACGCGGTTTTCTGTGCATAAATTCGCGTATATACGTGACTATCTTTCAGGAAACCCACGTATCCAATTTAATCTTCTGCATTTAAGTAGATCTGATCTTCTGTATGGCAAAGACCACTCCCAGCTTCTGTCTGAGATATTCGAACGCTTCCCTGGGCAGAGGTTTGGTAATTATATCAGAAACTTGTTCTTTGGAGGGAACATACTCCAACTTCACCTTTTTTTCAAGCACTTGTTCACGTAGGAAGTGATACTTGATGGGAATGTTCTTGGTCTTGGAATGCATAACAGGATTCTTTGAGATACTGATGGCACTTGTATTATCACACATAATGGAGATAGGAGGTGAACACTTGATTTGAAAGTCTTGTAAGGTTTTCATCATCCAAAGAAGTTGAGTGCAACATGATGCGGCAGCCACATATTCTGCTTCTGCTGTAGATAAGGCAATAGAGTTTTGCTTCTTGCTGAACCAAGATACTAACCGGGGCCCCATATAGAATGCATCACCACTAGTGCTTTTCTGATCATCAACATTTCCAGCCCAATCTGCATCAGTGTAAGCATGAAGAGTGAGATCAGCATTCTTTGGATACCATAGTCCAAAGTCTTGAGTTCCTTGTAGATATTTGAATATTCTTTTGACAACCTGAAGATGAGACTCTTTTGGATTAGCTTGGAATCGTCCAACAATCCCAACTGCATGCATAATGTCTGGTCTAGTCCTAGTGAGATAAAGTAGACTTCCTATCATTGATCTGTATTCTGGTTGATTCACCGTGGGAGAATCATCATGAGAACTGAGATTGCATCCGGTTATCATTGGTGTACTTACTGGTTTGCATTCTTCCATGCCATACTTCTTCAGAATTTGCTTAAGATATTTTTCTTGTGATAGGAATATACCATCTGCAGTTTGATGCACTTGTAAGCCAAGAAAGAATGTTAGTTCCCCAAGTAAGGACATTTCAAATTCTTGCTGCATGACAGAAGCAAATTTTTGACTCATAGATTCTTCGTTACTCCAAAAAATGATATCATCAACATATACAACCACAATCAATAGTTTATCATTTTCAATTTTTGTGTATAAGTTGCTATCAGCAGACCCCTTTGAAAATCCTTGTTGATGAAGATATTTGTCAAGACGATAATACCATGCCCTTGGAGCTTGTTTGAGACTATATAGAGCCTTTTTAAGTCTACAAACAAGTTTTTCATCATTTCCCAAAATGAATCCTTCTGGTTGTTCTATATAAACTTCTTCTTCTAGATCACCATTGAGAAACGTAGATTTAACATCCATTTGATAAACTTTGATTTGTTGGAAGCTTGAAAAAGTAAGAAACATTCTTATGGCTTCAAGTCTAGCTACAGGAGCAAAAGTTTCTTCAAAGTCTATACCTTCTTGCTGAGCATACCCCTTGCAGACAAGTCTAGCTTTATTTCTTATAACCTCCCCATTCTCATTTAACTTGTTTTTGAATATCCATTTAGTTCCAATGACATTTTTGTCATGAGGTCTTGGTACTAATTCCCAAGTGTGATTCTTTTCAATTTGATCAAGCTCTTCATTCATGGCTTGAATCCAACATTCATATTTGCTAGCTTGATTGACATTGTGTGGTTCAATAGTGGATAGAAATGCTAGATAGCTAGAAGATCCCACAAGAGTCCCTCTTGTTTTTACACCTGATCCCTTATCTCCCAAAATTTGAGATTCTGGATGATTCTTTTGAACATATCTGGATGGAGCTTTTTCAGATAAATCATCTTCAAGTTCTTCATTGGGTTCACTGTCTATATCATTGCTATTTGATGTAGAAGGACAAATGTCACCATCATCTTCATTTGTTGTTTGTTTTTCTTCTTTTGGGGCTGCAGGAGACTCATCAATAACAACATCAATACATTCAACAATCTTTCAAAGTCTTTTATTGTAACTTTTATATGCTCTACTCCTAGAGGAGTAACCAAGAAGTATTCCTTCATCTGCTCTGGGTTCAAAGTTTCCAAGTTTTTCATCATTATTTTTGATAAAGCATTTGCTTCCAAAAACTTTAAAATGCTTCACAGTGGGAGGATTACCATACCAAAGTTCATATGGAGTTTTGTCACTATTTACATGAACATGTGCCTTGTTAAGAATATTTACCGCTGTATGTGCTACTTCTCCCCAAAGTGTGTCAGGTGTTTCGGAATCATCAAGCATAGCTCTAGCCATTTGTTGAACTATTCTATTCATTATTTCTGCTACGCCATTTTGTTGTGGAGTGCCGGCTACAGTAAACTGTCTTTTTATGCCATGTTGTTCACAAAATTCAAGGAATTCATCTGAAGTATATTCTCCTCCTCGATCAGATCTAAGACACTTTATTTTTAGATCTAATTCATTTTCAACCAGAGCTTTGAAATTCTGAAATTTCTCAAATGCTTCATCTTTGTGTTTAAGCAACCCAATCCAACACATTCTAGAGAAATCATCAATAAACAAGATATAGTATTGTTCACCACGTGGTGAATTTTTCCTCATAGGTCCACATATGTCAGTATGAATAAGTTCAAGAGGCTTTCTTGATGATCCTTCCTTGGAATTAAACTGTACTCTGGTTTTTTTACCAAATTGGAAAGACTTGCATATGATATTTTCGGGTAGAGTAATATTGGGAAGATCACGGACAACTTTAAGTCTACTTGATTTGTTGATCTGAGAGAAGCTCAGATGTCCCAACCTTCTATGCCATAGCCAGTTTTATGAAGATTTACTCAAGTAACATTGTTCTTTGCAGTTCTTCAATACATACAGGTTGCTTGGAGTTCTTTTTCCTTTGATAATTGTTTTACCTGTATACCACACATTCTTTTGAACTAAAGATAACTTCAGTTCCTTGATCACACATTTGACTTACACTTAACAAGTTATGCCTTAGTCCATCCACATACATGACATCATTAGCTTTCACCTTCTCCTTTAGAAACACAGACCCTTTTCCCTTAATTACCGCAGGAGTATCATTTCCAAATGTAACCTTCTTTTCCTTTTCTAGAGCACTATATGCAAGAAGTTTGTTTTTGTCACCTGTCATGTGTCTTGAGCATTCACTATCAATGTACCATTGATTTTCTTCACCTTCTGCAAATAATGCTATGCCACAATTTTCAACCTGTAATTGCTTCTTTTTCCATACTTTGGAGCTTGAAGGAAAATGCTCTTTTGGATGAACTTTGCTCCTGCATTCAGATTCTTCATGGTCGAAGTTATTGCAATAAGCACATTCAACCTCATTTATAAGAGGAGAAAAATTGTTATAGGTATTCCATTTTGTTTCAATATCAATCCTTTTCTTTCTTACTTCTCTTGTCATAATGGTTTTATATGCAACACATTGAATAGCTTTATGACCAAAATTGTGACATGAGAAACATTGTCCATTGAAGAAGAAATTTCTGCGATCATGAAATATTCTACTTGAATTTACCTGTTGATTGGTGTTTCTTTGAAAGGTATTCCTGTTAGTGTTCTTTGAATTGAGATGATCATGCTTTACCTGTAAAGACTCTTTATTCCCTTGCTGAGTGGAAGAATGTTGTAAACCAATTGTAGTTGCTTTTAGATAATTTGGTGCTGAAGCCTGAGAGGATTCTCCGATATATCCAAGACCTGTCTTTATAAGAGGAGAACATTGTACCTTGATAATCTCTTCTAAAGTTTCAGATCCTTTAGCAAATTTAAGATTCAAAGTCTTTAATTTCTCAACTTATTTTCTTAGACTTACCACTTCACATTCTAATTTGTCATTGTGTTTCTTCACTTCTTCAATCTGCTTTTCCAGAGTCTCTGTGGTTATTTTCCTTTCTTCTAAGAGAATTTTACTTTCTTCTAAGCATATTTTGAGTTGATTGTTTTCTTCAAGAAAATCGTTGTCCTCTAGAGCATCCAAAAAAGTATCCTTTTCTTCTCTAGATTCTTTTTCAAATGCCATGAGAAGTCTAAGATCTTGTTCACATTCTTCCTCACTATCAGATAACCCATCACTATCTTCATGAGTATAGTAACTTTTTCTAGTGCTAAACCGATTCTTATTCCTTCTTGCTACTTCCTTCCCTTTTGCAGGTGTTTCTTTATCAGGAAACTTAGCAGCATAATGACCAACTCTTCCACAATCAAAACATTTGAAAGGAAGCTTACCTTTGAACCGTCCTGTCCCAAGTTGAAGTTTCTTTACAAATTTAACCTCATCTTCTTCTGAGATATATCCTGATCCTTCTGCTTCTTGTACTTCTTTTCCTTTTGTAGAAGCTCTAAAGACGGCTTCTTTGACTTCAGATGATCCTCCTCTTCTCATTTCATAAGCAGTTAATATGCCATGAAGTTGCACCACAATAAGATTTTGAAGATCCTGTTTTTCTTCAAGAGCAGAAACTTTAGACTCAAATTTTGCCGTTAAAGATCTTAAAATTTTCTCAACCAAAGTAGATTCAGTTATTGTTTCTCCCAGATTTCTCGTACGATTTACAACATCATCAAGACGTAAAAAGAAACTGGCAATATTCTCATCACTATGCATCTTCAGATTTTCATATTCAATTATGAGAGTTTGGAGTTTTGCACTTTTTACCTTTGCATCACCTTCACAACTTAGAATGATTTTGTCCCATATTTCCTTTGTTGTATTAAGCTGCATGACTTTGAAAAATTCAGATTCAGTTAGACTTCCCGTTAGAGCATTGACCGCCTTTGCATTTGATTCATAATTCTTCTTTTCGGTCGGATCTGTTGGTACTGCGACTGGATATTGATATCCTCCTTCTAAAATGGCCCATACATCTGCTCCCAAAGACTGAAGATAGGATCTCATCCTTGTTTTCCAAAAGATTAAATTGTTTCCGTTAAAGAGCGGAGGCCTGATAGATGCTATTCCTTCTTGATTTCTCATCTTGCTTGATTTTCCTTCTAGTGGCTAATCTTTTTCAGAAGGACCTGCTCTGATACCAATTGTTGGGAAAAATACTAAGAGGGGGGGGGTGAATCAGTATTTAGTGCAGACTGAAAAAATTTTACTTTTTCTTTCTCTAAAACCCATACGCTACTTTACTGAACCCAAGTCGCGTATACACGCGGATATCCTTAATGAAACTTGCATATTACCAGAGATCTCATTATGCAGATAATTATTTACTTAGATCATTGCATCATTCATTCATCAGATGTTTAGTAAGCAGTAAGCATGTGCAGTAATAACAGAATAAACCATCACACATAAGCAACACACATGAACACCAGTATTTAAGGTGGAAACCCAATTCAGGAGAAAACCACCGCTGCCATCGTCTCAGTCTTCAATATTTATTATAAAGAAAACTTCTTACAACATTGTACTGGTGCAGACTCATACCAGCACGCAGGCACCCACCTGCAGAAGGCTACAACCTTCTCTCGTTTACCAGCCTCTCCTGGAAGGGAGCTACAACCCCCTGCTCTCGTTTACCAGCCTCTCCTGGAAGGGAGCTACAACCCCACCTCCAGAAGAAACTTAGGCCTTCGCTGCCATTGCGGACCACGTTTCATCAATTTTCATACTGGATCCATCAACTTCCATACAACATACCTTGTAGGCCACTTTTCATCAGATTTTCAGACTGGACCCACTCCACACATTTAAGCTCAATCATACATCAAACTGAAACTTATAACCCCATCAATTCATTCATTGAATCATCAACCAATCAACCAACAACATAATCAACATTCAAACAACCTAGATATGTGTGAATACATCATTGACAAATAGCATTAAAACATCAAAACAGATCAGACATTCCATTCCACATACTTCAGCAAAACCCTAGATTCCATACGCGCTTTTACTTCATTGAACCTACGTATGCACGCGCTTTAAGAGAAACAAACCTACATATACATCTGCACATATTTCAAAACTGATCTCACATACCATACGCGCTTTTGCTGAAGACAACCCGCGTATATACGCGCTTTCTCTGCCACGAACCTGCGTATAGATCTTCAAACTTTGTAAGGCTGTGCAACTCTTCAGATCAGATAAACAACTCAGATTTCATCCTTTACTTCAGCAAAGATTCGCCAGATCACAGATCTAAACATTCCATAAACAGATCTAGAAAATACATAGACATTTCAGATCTAGAGATCCCTCTTCATCATTTTTTTCATAGGTGCATTATGAATTCAGATCTATCAGCAAACTATTACCCATTCCATGCAGATATACTTCAGAGTGAAGTATTCATTAAAACCCAGACACATGCACACCCTTGCACTATGATCTTCTTCTCCTTATATAGATTTAGCCTTTGTCAATACCATGAGTCAAAACCACTCAACCGCTGATGGTATTCCTAGACAGGATCAAATAGATAATCAAGCACTCAATACTTTGGGTCAATACCATGGTAATTCCCCCTGGTTTTATAAATTTAGAGCGCAAATTGGCATCCTTCGCAGTACGAACTTTTCGCGTACATAAATAACGCCTTTACAAACCGCGTGTGATGATTTGTGTATCATATTATCATTTCCTACGCTTACGCGAGGTATTTCTTGTCATGAACTAGAAAGGCCAGCTACATCCTTCCTTATGTAACACAAGATACATCATCCTTACATATTTAACACATAGGTTGCTTATCATAGGCAACTCATCAAACAGGTTTCCATCAAGAGCACCTTCATCAAGTAGGTTGCCATCCAAAGACAACTCATCAAGTCAGTTTCCATCAGGGACAACTTCATCTCAGTGATTTGCCATCAAAGACAACACATTGCATCCTGTGCCAACAATCTTATTTCCTTAAGTAGGTTTACGCATCAAGCACAACACATACCAACAATCTCCCCTTTGGACTTGATACTGGCAACCTTGATGTTTTTTAATCACTCTGACTGATTGGATATTGATTATAACCATTATTCAAACACCATGATACTCTCCCCCTTTGACATCAAGGGAAAAGAGCGGATCGAAACCAAAACAAGGTTTTTCTTCTCTTGTAGAAAGAAGAGCTTTGTAGATCTGATGTGCACTGAAGCTACCATGCTCCCCCTGAGTTCATGTTGAATCTTCAAACATATTTTTCAATGAAGTACATGACTCTATGACCTTTCCTATCACCAAGGACTCATACTTACATCAATGATCCAACCAAGTGGATTTACATATATGACTCAAGTACCCAACCAAGTGAGTTTACACATTTTGACTCAACTACCCAGCCAAGTGGGTTTACACATTTTGACTCAACTACCCAACCAAGTGGGTTTACAAATTTGATCAAGTCCTTTCATGACTGAATATTACAATTTTACATCATAGGTCTCAACATGACCCTTTCAAAATGACCTTTTGTAACAAATACCAAAAAGACCTCAAGAGAGAGATCATATTTCAGAACCATCATAATGCCAACAATGCATCCTTTCCACATGACCAATGCTCCCCCTTAGCTTGTGCATCCTGAACACTTTCAACAGCAAATCATCAAGGCATATTCATCAAATATCAGAGAATGAAACAGAAATATGAGAACTGAATCATCACCAGAGATACCCAACAGCACCATAGCTGTGCTAAAGAATGCTGACCCAGGAAAAATTTGTCAGCAACCACCCATACACGGTTTTCTGTGCATAAACTCGCATATATACGCGACTGTCTTTCAGGAAACCCGCGTATCCAATTTAATCTTCTGCATTTAAGTCGATCTGATCTTCTGTATGGCAGAGACCACTCCCAGCTTCTGTCTGAGATATTCGAACGCTTCCCTGGGCAGAGATTTGGTAAATATATCAGCAACTTGTTCTTTGGAGGGAACATAGTCCAAATTCACCTTTTGTTCAAGCACTTGTTCACGTAGGAAGTGATACTTGATGGGAATGTGCTTGGTCTTGGAATGCATAACAGGATTCTTTGAGATACTGATGGCACTTGTATTATCACACATAATGGAGATAGGAGGTGAACACTTGATTTGAAAGTCTTGTAAGGTTTGCATCATCCAAAGAAGTTGAGTGAAACATGATGCGGCAACCACATATTCTGCTTCTGCTGCAGATAAGGCAATAGAGTTTTTCTTCTTGCTGAACCAAGATAGTAACTAGGGCCCCATATAGAGTGCACCACCACTAGTGCTTTTCTGATCATCAACATTTACAGCCCAATCTGCATCAGTGTAAGCATGAAGAGTGAGATCAACATTCTTTGGATACCATAGTCCAAAGTCTTGAGTTCCTTGTAGATATTTGAATATTATTTTGACACAGCAGAGATGAGACTCTTTTGGATTAGCTTGGAGATAGATCAACAATCCCAGGTATGCATAATGTCACGGTCCTAGTCCAGGTGAGATGATAGACTTCCAATCATAGATCTATGTTGGTTGATTCGTGGGAGAATCATCATGAAAACTGAATTGCATCGATTTAATGATGGTGTACTTACAGGTTTGCACTCTTCCATGCCATACTTCTTCAGAATTTGTTTAAGGTATTTTGCTTGTGACAAGAATATGCCATCTGTATTTTGATGCACTTGCAAGCCAAGAAAGAATGTTAGTTCCCAAGTAAAGACATTTCAAATTCTTGCTGCATAGCAAAAGCAAATTTCTAACTCATAGATTCTTCATTACTTCCAAAAATGATATCATCAATGTATACAACCATAATCAATAGTTTATCACTTTTAGTTTTTGTGTATAAATTGCTATCAGCAGACCCCTTTGAAAATCCTTATTGATGAAGATATTTGTCAAGACGATAATACCATGCTCTTGGAGCTTGTTTGAGACCATATAGAGCCTTTTTAAGTCTAAAAACAAGTTTTTCATCATTTCCCAAAACGAAGCCTTCTGGTTGTTCTATATACACTTCTTCTTCTAGATCACCATTGAGAAACGCAGATTTAACATCCATTTGATAAACTTTTATCTGTTGGAAGCTTGAAAAAGCAAGAAACATTATTATGGCTTCAAGTCTAGCTACAAGAGCAAAAGTTTCTTCAAAGTATATACCTTCTTGTTTAGCATACCCCTTGCAAACAAGTCTAGCTTTATTTCTTATAACCTCCCCATTCTCATTTAACTTGTTTTTGAATATCCATTTAGTTCCAATGACATTTTTTTCATGAGGTCCTGGTACTAATTCCCAAGTTTGATTGTTTTCAATTTGATCAAGCTCTTCATTCATGGCTTGAATCCAACATTCATCTTTGCTAGCTTGATTGACATTGTGTGGTTCAATAGTGGATAGAAATTCTAGATAGCTAGAAGATCCCACAAGAGTCCTTCTTGTTTGTACACCTGATCCCTTATCTCCCAAAATTTGAGATTCTGGATGATTCTTTTGAACATATCTGGATGGAGATTTTTCTAAGACGGATGGAATCATCAGTAATGGAATTGGATGAACACCACATGTGGAAAGATTGGATATGGTTGGAAGGATCTTCACTAGCAAGGCCTTCGAACTTGGGAATGTCGGAGGGGAGCTTGGTTGGCATAGTAGGCAAACTAACATCGTGGAAGATAGGATCATTGATCAACTGATTGAAATCAGGGAGAATGAGACCGGCCATATAAGGAAGAAAAGGGACAGTCGAGGTAGTTCCCGTAGTGGTTCCACTAGAAATGGACCCAACAGTAGGACTGGAGTTGCCGCTAGTGTTAGGCCCTGGACTAGACATGGTGAAGGTAACAGGGGGAGAACCAGAAGGAGGGGGAGAACTTGAAGAATCAGAATAAGAGTCAGAGTGCTGACTCGGGGGAGGACTAACTCGATGACGACGGGAAGGAGTAAGTCAACCAACCGGAAACTGAGGGTGAAGGCCAAGAAGTCTCCGGGATAAACGCCTTGGAGGCGCAAGGATGACGAGAAGAAGAATAACCGACAAAGGCAGGGAGGTGCAGGATCAAGTGAGGTCAATGTCGAAACAAAGGCAGAGAGGTTCAGTGTCAATTGATTTTAAAGTCTTTTCCAGGAAATGTTAACCAGGCTCTTCTTCACTTAGGGTCAGTGTGTGGCGTGTGTTAATTTTAATTTTTAAACCCAGATGTTTTGAGAGTAAAAGAAAAAGTGTGCCACGTAACTGAAAATAAATCTGCAGAGAACAGTAAATAAGGCTGAAATAACAGAAAATGAATAGCTAACAATGCATCGATCTAACCCAAGAAGGCGAGTCTCTCAAAACTAGTCGAAAAGAGGGAAAAATATAATCAAAACACACTAAAAAAGAGGCCAATAGATCTAAGGTCGGGAGGGATAGGGATATAAAGGAGAAATCTACGGAAAAGAGGTGCAGAAAACAACAAAGAGGCAGAGGCAAAGGTTCTGCAACAAAGGGGGGAATCAGCTAAAGGTAGAAGGGACAAGGAGATGACCCTAGGGGTAAACCCAGACAAAACTATATGAGGTGATTTGAAAGGGAGAAGAGCTGATCTAAAGGGATCTGAAAATGAGGTATCAGATCGGAAAAGAACAAGGCTGAAACTCTAAAAATTCAAACGTCTGAAACAACTAAAACTCTTCCACAAAAAGTGGAGGGTACTAAAGCCGTAAGGGGAAAGATTCCCACTTAGTTGAGTGAAACAGATCAGAAACAGGTCTAAACGGGCAGAGACAGAGGCTGGAAAACCCTGACAGAAGCTTCAGACAAACCCAGAAAAATTGCTGGAAAAGTGCAGAAAAAGTGCAAGTCGCAGGTTCTGACTTGTTTTTAGTCCAGGTCACATTTTTGGGGCATAAAAGTGCGCCCTCTAGGCCAGGTCGCAGGTTTGGGGCCGATAAGTGCGACCTGCAGATCCGGGTCTCTCTGATCCAGGTGGATATTGGTGGTCACCCACCTATTCCACTTGGGGCTCCACCATTGTCTATTTTAGTTTTTCAGTTTCGGCACAGTTTACTATTTTTAGCAGTTTTTCGGGTCCTAAACTTCCGGAGCCGTTTTGAGGCCCTAAACGACGTTTTTTGGGAAAACGGAGGGCAACATGGATCCATGGACCGATGTTGCCCATTCCAAATTTGTATTCCTCGGATAGATCTTTCTAACGAGGTATGGTACGCGTCAAACGGAGATCGTATGCCAAAGTTACGCCCCTGGGAAGTTGAAACACCAATTTACCCAAACGGGGCCCATAGTTTTGGCGCTTCATCTCCTAGGGTTAGGGTTTTGGCTGTTTAGGATTTCCCATTGTTCCTAAATGATAAATAGGCCCTCGAGCCTCATTGTAACACAGTTCAGAGGCCTGTAGCCGCCACATCTCTTCTCAGAGATAGCTACCAGCGCCCTAGCTAGTTTTATTTCCATTCTGTCTGTAAGCAAATTTCAGTTCTTTGATTTTAATGAAATGAAGTGTTATTTCCGCTGCATCTCTGTATTTATGTTTATATGTTTATTCTGTTGCGTTCCTGCATAAATCCGGATCAGTGGTATCAGAGCGGTCTGCTTTTTCTCGATCCTTCTTTGCATGTCCCCAACGAGGTCGGGTTATAAGGAGCTAGGGCTTGATCTGGTGGAACCTTTGCAAGATCAGCCTCGCAAACCTCGACGGACGCCCATGGGGGACGAAAAGAAAGATGAGGGAGCAGGAGATCCTATCAAAATGTTGCTCGAGGAGGCCCTCGAAAAACAAAGGAACGCGATGATGGATAGCTTTGCTCAGATCCTTCAACGGCTGCCCACCGGCGGCGCATCTGCATCCAGTAGCCACTCTGGAGTTGCGACTCCCTTTAAGGTACAAGTAAATTTTGACATTTCCATATTTGAGGGTCAAATAGACGCAGATGCCGTAGATAGATGGTTGAATCTATTAGAAGGATATTTCTCTGTTCATGACTTTTCAGACCGGGAGAAGATTATTTTTGCACTCCTCAAAGCTACCCCCCATGTTAAGGACTGGTGGGAAACCTACTGTGAGAACAAGGACCAGACAGAACCCTCTCTGTTCTTGGCCGTACCAACTTGGAATTCTTTCCAAGACGCCGTCAAGGAACAGTACTATCCCGTGGGGAGCTATGAGGACAAGTACATACAATGGACCACGCTGCGACAACAAAGGGATCAAGATGTTCACGAGCTGATGAATCTGTTCCATACCCTGCGCACAAAGTTGGGTATCAAAGATTCAGAGAAACATTTGGTGCTAAAGTATCGCAGTTGTCTGCACAGATACATTCGGGAGGAAATGGAGTTCCTCGACATCTCCTCGCTTGGTACGGCATACCGGTATGCTGCCAAGATTGAGCAGAAATTCAAACAGAAGAAGCGAGACTTTGGATCTGTGAATCAAAAGCAAGGAAGGAACTGCTTTAAGCCCAGCGGAACAAAGGGCCAGGAGTGAGGCATGGCGGCTAAAGACAGCATCGAAGCACGCGAGAAAATAACGACACCTTGGCAAAGAGGAACACGGGAAAGTGGTGTGAGTTCCATAAGAGCTCCTCACAACACAAGTGAGTGTCGGGCCAAGCAGTCGCTAGTGGCCGAGATGAGGGCTTCTGAGTCAGATGCATGCTCTGACTCCGAATCAGAACCTGAAAAGGCGAATGAAAAAGGGAAACAGATTATTGATGCGGAGCCCAACGCCACTGTTGCCACTGCAAAGATCCAAAAGGAGGAGCCGGAAGATCCAGAGGAGGAGGAACGTCTCTTCCACTCCCAGATGTGGGTAAAGGGCTCCCCGGTACAGTTCATTGTCGACAATGGGAGCCAAAAGAACCTCATTTCAGCAGACGCCGTGAAGCGGTTGGGCTTGCCGACCACAGCTCACCCGCATCCATACACCATCGGGTGGCTTCACCAAGGACGAGATCTCCGCGTCAGCCAGCAGTGCCGCCTTCCCTATAGCATCAAGCCCTTCACGGATGAGGTATTATGTGACGTTGCTCCTATTGATGTTTCTGATGTATTATTAGGACAACCATACTTGTGGAAGCGTCATGCTGTGTATGAGTCTCGACCTCGTGCTGTTATTATTACTTTGGGAGATAAGTTGTACAGGATACGAGAGGTACCACCTCCTACGACTATCTCTTTGGTTACTGCAAAACAATGTAGTAAGCTCATTTCCCAAACCAGGAAATTCGTTTTCCTGATGATCCGCCCCCAGGGCAAGAAGAGAAGGCGACGCCTCCAGACGGGGCTCCTCTGCTGCTGTTGCTCAATGGATAAGGTTGTCGAAAGTCTGGAGACTCCTCCCACAGAGTTCTCACACTGCTTGTCGGGTCTTGCAGAGTGATCGACCCCCGTGCTGCTTAGCTACCTAATGGGCCAGATCTACTCCTGACAACTCTGTTCTAGTACACCCAGATGATCAAACGAGATAACTTTAGATGTTGCAGAAAGGTCACATCGGACCAAGTTCATCGCCCTGTGGGAGCCCGATCGTGTTGGTACAGAAGAAGGATGGGACGTGGAGACTCTGTATTGACTATCGGGCGCTGAACAAGATCACTGTCCGGAATAGGTACCCAATCCCACGGATTGATGACCTTCTGGACCAACTCAAAGGTGCAAAAATATTTCAGCAAGATCGACCTGAAGTCTGGGTATCACCAGGTACCAATTGAACCCTCCGATGTGTGGAAGACTGCCTTCAAAGCCAAGGAAGGCCTTTTCGAATGGCTGGTCATGCCTTTTGGGTTGACGAATGCTCCCGCCACCTTCATGAGGATGATGGATGACATCTTGAGGCCATTCACCAACTCATTTGTAGTGGTGTACTTGGATGATATTCTGATCTTCAGCCAGACTTGGGAAGAGCACCTTCACCACATCCGACAAGTCCTCCAAACACTTCGGCAACACAAGTTGTGTGCCAATTTGGAAAAGTGCACTTTTGGCATGACCCAGGTTCAATATCTGGGATACATTATTGATGAAAGGGGGGTGCATGTGGATCCGGCCAAGATCCAAGTCATTCGGGATTGGCCAGCCCCGACTACTATAACAGAGCTTCGCAGCTTTCTGGGTCTTGCTAATTTCTACCGTAGATTCGTGTTGGGATTCTCTCATATCACTTGGCCCTTGAGTGAAGTCACCAAAGGAGGAGCGAGAGAAAAATTCTTTTGGTCGGAACCTCAACAGAAGGCGTTCAAAGAATTGAAAAATCGCCTCTGTTCTGCCCCAGTGCTCACCTTACCAGACTTGCAGCAGCCATTTGAGATCGAGACAGATGCCTCTGACTATGCTGTTGGGGCAGTTCTTACTCAACAGGGACATCCAGTGGCATATCACAGTGAGACATTGTCTGAGACAGTTCGCAAGTATCCCACCTATGACAAAGAAATGTATTCCATTGTGCAAGCCTGTCGACAATGGAAGCATTACATTTTTGGGAAGGAAACAATCATCCACACAGACCACCGGCCCCTGCAGTTCATACAGACACAAGGGAAGTTGCAGAATGATCGCCATCAGAAGTGGTCCACATATCTGCAACAGTTCCATTTGAACATCAAGTACAAGAAGGGTAGCACCAATAATGTTGCAGACTGCCTCAGCCGACCACCGATCGTGGCGCTCACCACTGTGCTCAACTCTTGTGGGCACGAGACTTCTGATTGGCCGCTTCTCTATGAAAGTGACCCAGAATTCGGCCACACTTACAAGGCACTCTTGGGGGGCACGCAAGTTCCAAATTTTCACCTCCAAGATGCACTTTTATGTCACCTGGGACACCTTTGTGTTCCTTCAAGTGAGCGTGCCAAGATGATATGGGAAGCACACTACAGTCGAGTCGTTGGGCATTTCGGGGTCGAGAAAACAGTAGCAATCCTGCAGAAGTATTTCTATTGGCCGAACCTTCGAAAGGATGTTGAGAAGCACATCAGATCCTGCACTGCTTGTGCCATTGCCAAACCGACCATCAAGAAGCAAGGCCTATATACTCCTCTACCTACCCCTAGTCGACCTTGGGAATCCATCTCCTTGGATTACATGTCGGGCCTGCCTTCTACTAAGCAGGGAAATGACTGTGTTTTTGTGGTCGTCGACAGATTCTCGAAGATGGCCATTATGGCGGCCTGCAAGAAGAATATCACAGCAGAAGCCACTGCTAAACTCTTCTTTGAACGAGTGTGGGTGCACTGTGGGATCCCACAGTCTATCATATCAGATCGGGATAGCAGGTTCCTCAGCACATTTTGGTCCAGCCTCTGGTCGATGTTGGATACCAAGCTCACCAAGTCCACAGCTTTCCATCCCCAAACGGATGGCCAGACAGAGGTCGTCAACAGAATGATTGTACACATTCTGCGCATGTACAATTCAAAGCATCCACGCACATGGGACGAGAGCCTCCCTTATGTACAACATAGTTATAATCGGGCTCTCCACAGTTCAATCGGCCATAGCCCCTTTCAGGTGGGCTTGGGATTCCAACCACTATGCCCCATTGACGTAGCCATGCCATTTGCAGCTGCTCAGGCCAATTCAGCTCATGTCCAGTCTGAAGTTGACAAAGCCAGTAGCTTCATCGAGCGCATTCAACACATCCGCCAACAGGTTCATGATATATTGGATAGAGCCAATGCCAAGTACAAACAACGCCATGATCAACACCGGGTGCCACACAACTTCCAGGTGGGTGACAAAGTATGGCTACATTTGCAGAAGGAGCGCCTCACTGGACCCCACCGCAAGCTTCGCCCGCTCCGATACGGGCCGTACACCATCACCAAGGCTGTAGGGAACAATGCATTCGAGCTCAGTATTCCACCATTCCTTGGTCTGCACCGAGTCTTCAATGTGGATCGCCTTCGTCCTTACTTCCCACCTCTACTGGACACCTCGGACATTGCAGAACAACTCACACCAACTGAGTTAAATCCAGACTGCATGGAACAGGCCACCACAGATTGCATCATGGACATACAAATCAAGAACACTCGCCAGCAGAAGATCCAACTATATCGGGTTGTCAAAGCTGGCCAACTCCTGCACCAAGGAAAGTGGTTCACCAGGGACCAAGTTCAGCAGAAATTTCCTCATCTCATGGAGGAACTTAACGCAATGGGGACCATTGCTTCCTAAGGGGGGAGGAATGATCCAAGTGGATATTGGTGGTCACCCGCCTATTCCACTTGGGGCTCCACCATTGTCTATTTCAGTTTTTCAGTTTCGGCACAGTTTACTATTTTTAGCAGTTTTTCGGGTCCTAAACTTCCGGAGCCGTTTTGAGGCCCTAAACGACGTTTTTTGGGAAAACGGAGGGCAACATGGGTCTATGGACCGATGTTGCCCGTTCCAAATTTGTAGTCCTCGGATAGATCTTTCTAACGAGGTATGGTACGCGTCAAACGGAGATCGTATGCCAAAGTTACGCCCCTGGGAAGTTGAAACACCAATTTACCCAAACGGGGCCCATAGTTTTGGCGCTTCATCTCCTAGGGTTAGGGTTTTGGCTGTTTAGGATTTCCCGTTGTTTCTAAATGATAAATAGGCCCTCGAGCCTCATTGTAACATAGTTCAGAGGCCTGTAGCCGCTACATCTCTTCTCAGAGATAGCTACCAGCGCCCTAGCTAGTTTTATTTCCATTCTGTCTGTAAGCAAAATTCAGTTCGTTGATATTAATGAAATGAAGTGTTATTTCCGCTGCATCTCTATATTTATGTTTATATGTTTATTCTGTTGTGTTCCTGCATAAATTCGGATCACTCTCGGCGGCAGATTTCAGAAAAAGTTGTCGCCTTAGCTGCGGCTGATGTCTGTCACTTGCGCAATAGAGCCAGAAACACACGGAAGTTAAGAATTTGAATCTTTGAGGGTTTTTGAAGTGAAAAACACCATAAAAATAGGAAAAACAAAAAGCTGAAGAGAAACCCTAGGGTCTGAAATAGCTAGATATGCAGGAATATATAAAATGAAAACGGTCGCAAAAGAAAACCCGTGTGGAGTCGCCAGTTGTTAGTATGAATCTTTTGTCGGAAAAATACCACTTTAGCTACGCATAACAAATAGCCCTAACATCAATTATGGCTGCCAATATCTTCAAATCTGCACTTAGTTGATCCAAATAAAGCTGTACAAATCTAGATCTATGCAGAAAAAGATATTAAGCAGTAAAAATGAAATGTTGCTCCATGCATCCAATAGATAAGACAAGAACAATATGTTTGAAAGAATTTTTTATATTAAAGGGGCACCTGAGAGGAAAAAAAGAAAGGTGTTTCCAATTCTCCTCAATGGGATGGGTTCTTGAAAGTCTTTAGCATTTCAGATTTAAAATTTCTCTCTCTTGTTGGTGTAGAAAACCCAGACAAACATAGAACTCAAAGGGAGCTCACAAAGCAAATAATAGAGATTGTGACAATGATAATGGCTCAAAGTCAGACCAAGAGTATAGATCTAGAGTGATCTAATACAAATGAAAGGTGACAAATGAATGGAAAAACCCTTCTATTTATAACAAAATATTAGGGCAGCCTAGAACTCGGTGCATGAATAAAATATTATTAACCAAATTCTAGAACCACCTTTTAGGAATATTTTATTATATTTTTTAGAGGGAAAAGGATTTTTGACTTGGGTTAAATCCTTTATTTATAAATAGTAAATAAATAAATGATTTATTTATTATTTTAAGGAAATGGTGGAAATATAATTAAATAAATAATGATTTACTTAATTTTTTATAAATGATTTAGTCAAATTTCCTATTTAGACCATAAACAACTTAATAAAGGTGTTTTACTAAGTTAGTTCACATAGTGAGAGCAATTTTACTTAGGGTAAAATTGGTCTTACATGATGTACTTGGGTCCATCTAATGGTAATAGGTTAGATGACCAAAAAATGGTGTAACACACATGGCTAGCCCTGAGGTCGCCACGTGGCCCTTGAACCACAGTGTAAAATTTTGGTTGAGGTCTGCAGGGCTTGACCCCGCGACCCCCGGAAGAGCATGCACACACCACACTGCCCGAGCTACATGTAGTTCTTAACCATCATAGTTTTCGGGTTTAATTTAAAGTTCATTACAATATAGTTTCGGGGTTGGGGACCGTCGGTGGTCCCAAATCGCTAGCAGTCCCTATTGGTGTTCACATGGCATTAAACCAAATGTTACAACCCGATGGCTTAACCGACAGTGCTACCGCCAGCATTCTTTGCAACCATGTTCACATGGCCACATAATATGCAACACCTCCTGCGCAGTTATCGCAAACTCAACTGGAGTTTAAAACCTTATCAACAGTTACATGCCCAAGTTCCATCGAAGGTTAGAAGACCGCGGTTTGGGGTTGGCATGTGGCAACCCCAACTGCAACCATTAAATTTTGTAGTTAATTCCGACGGAGGTTTTGCCAATGTGCCATTTTGGGCAGAATTGGCTATTTTAACTCTAGATAAGTGGAGTTCTCCACTTTTAGTGGGGTTTTTCTAGGTGTAATTGGGAAAAAGAGTAGGAGACTCAATTTTCGCCCATTCAGAGGGAATGAAGAGTCATTTTTGACTAATTGGAGCATTTTGGAGCCATTGGTGTAGAGAAAACAACAATTACTTGCAAAATTTTGGAGCCAATTGGTGCAGAGAAAACTACATGTACTTGCAAAATTTTGAGCATAATGAAAGATGGACATGCCATTGGGAGCCGGACCAATAGATGTAGCCCAGGAGGGGTGAACTAATTCATCATGCCTACTATGTAAATTATATGTGGTGACTTATTTATCTATTTTACACTACTGTTCAGTGTTATTTTAAGCTTGTTTTATGCTTCTAATTCACCTAAAATCACCTACAATTCATGGTTAAAATCCTCAATCCTTAAGCAAACTAATGAGACAAGTATGCACATGTTTATAAACTGAAAAGACACTTAGCACAACAAAACTAATACAGTCCTTTCAGAGCAGATTGGTATCAAATCTAGAGTTTATTATCTGGTGTTGTTTAGTGCAAAGAATTGTTTAACTATTTGCAAGTTTTTAGATTCTTACTAGGCTCAAGCTCAAAATAGGAGAAGGCAAATTGGTGGGAGCAGAAGGGTATCGAGAAGAGACAAACCAAAGGAGAGAAATATTGCTACAATCTCCACCGACTAGTTCACCTCCTAAGGAAGTAGAAGCTATTATTATTATGCCTCATGAGGAAGGATAAATCCATGAAGGAGATGATCCAAAAGAGGAAGAAAGAGTGTTCAGGAAAGCATTTCTTGACATGACTGAGATGGTTATAATCCTTTATCAAGAAAGGAATGAGAGACTAGAAGGAGAAGGATCCAAACTTCACAAGGAAGGACAAGGATCTTTAGGAGGCCACAATGATGAATATAAGTCAAATAAGGGAAATGGACGAAATGGAGGCAATGGAGAGCCCTCATCCTCACCCTCATCATCATTATCCTCTACATCTTCTTCAGTACATCAGCCACACAAGTCAAAGAACATTGGTAAAAGTCCTTTTTTAAAACTTGATGTTAAGTTTGAATTGCCAGTGTTTAATGGTGAAGTCAATGCAGAAAATGTTGATAATTGGATTAGGAAATTGGAGGTCTATTTGAGAATCCATAACCTTCAAGATGATGATACCAAAATCCAATTAGCTTCATTGAGAATAGAAGGTGCAACACTTGTTTGGTGGGAAGCCAAGACAAAGGAGGAGATCCAAAAACATGGTAAGATTGTTCTATCATGGTCAGATTTCATTACTGCTATAAAAAACAGTTTTATCCATTATCTCATATGCAAAAAGCCATAATGAACTGGAAAAAATTTAGGCAATTGAAGGGACAAAATTTGCAAGAATACACCCAAGAATTTAGGAGAAGGGCTCTCTTATTAGGGGTTGATTTGCAGAGCCAAGATACTTTGCTCAAGTACATAGGAGGCTTACATATTTACATAAAAAAAATACTATTCTCATGTTTAACCCCACCAGTCTAGATGAAGTATGTTTTCAGGCCACACATCTAAAAGCTAGAGGGAAGAACATATCTGAAGAGGGTAGAAAGAAACCTTTTAAGGGTAAATCCAAAGAAAAGACCTCAAAAGGTAAAAGAAAAAAGAATGCATATGTTAATAAAGAGGGAGAAAAAGTGGTTTGTAAACATTGTTCAAAAGAAGGCCATGATGAAACTCATTGTTGGAAATTACATCCTGAATTGAGGCCAAAGAAACCCAATAACAAAGGGAAACAAAAAAATGTAGCTACAACTCAACATGATTTAGGAGATGATTTAGGTGATGAATCTAAGATTAAAACCATGGGATTAAAGAACATAAAGGGGAAAGAAATTGAAACTAAACCTAGTACCATTACATCAAATTGTCACATACATACTCCAAATGAAGAAGAAAGAATCAAATTGTTTCATGTGAGGGTCATATCCAAGCATACCAAGATTGACACATTGTTTGATAGTGGGTCACAAGAAAACTTAATATTTGAAGACTTGGTCAAGAAACTTAACCTTGAGACCATACCACATCCAAAACCATATCCATTGGGTTGGATTTGTAAGGATGAAAATTTACAGGTTTCAAAGAAATATATATTGCAGTTTGCAATCACTACAAATTTTGTTGACACAATTGAATTAGATGTGGTTCCATTTGATATAATAGGTAATGTGTTGGGGAGTACTTACTTGTATGACATGAAAGAGATCTTTCATTTCCATGAGAACAAATCTAATTTATTAAAATATGGCAAGGAGTACATTGTTAGAGCACATTGCAAGAAGGCACATATTGCTATGGTAAATGCTGGACAAGTAAAGAGGTTGGTAAATTCAAGTAATAATTTTTCTTTTCTTATGATTAAGCCTAAAGCTGATGTTAATCATGAATCATTTGAGGGATTTGATCCTAATTTGAAATCAGATTTATATGATCTATTTAATGCACATCATGAGATGTTTTAGGAGCCAACATGATTGCCTCCAAAAAGAGAGATTCACCATGAGATTTGGTTGTAGCAAGATTGTCCTCTTCCAAACATCGATATGTATCACATGTCGATAATGGAGAATTATGAAAGAAAGAGGCAAACCAAAGAGATTTTGGAAAAAGGAATCATAATGCCAAGCACCTCGCCATGCGGTTCACCCATAGTCTTGATACCAAAGAAATATGGTACTTGGCGCACATGTGTAGATTTTTGAGCTTTGAAAAAGATTACAGTAAAGAATCGTTACCCACTCCCAAGAATAGATGATTTTCTTGATCAGTCAAAAGAAGAAAAGTTTTTCACTAAGTTATATTTACAAGTGGATATCATCAAGTAAGAATTGCAGAAAGTGATATATGGAAAACTGCATTCAAAACCAAACAAGGCTCTTTGAGTGGTAGTAATGCCATTTGGTTTGTGTAACGCACCAACAAATTTCATGCATGTTATGGATAGTGTTTTGCATCCATTACTTGATGACTTTGTTATTGTGTACTTAGATGACATATTGATTTCCATCAAAATAAGAGAAGATCATGTCTTGCATGTGAGTAGAGTGCTTGATATTTTGAAGAAAGAGAAATTGTTTCTTAAGATGTCAAAGTGTGAGTTTGGAAATACTTCTTTGGTCTATTTGGGACATATTGTAGGAGGAGGAGAGTTGAGAATTGATCATTATAAAGTGGAAGCCATTGTGAATGGGCCCACACCAAAAACAATAACTGAGGTAAGAATTTTATTAGGTGCAGCTCAATATTGGAGAAAGTTTATTGCTAACTTTTTTTCCATCGCAGGTCCTATGCATGTATTGACAAGTGTGAAGAAAGGCTTCCAATGGGGAGGCAAAAAACAACAAGCTTTAAAAGCTTTAAAAGATAAGATCAATTCAACTTCAATCCTTGCATTACCAAATTTGAGACAGCCATTCGAGATTCAAACCGATGCTAGTGATTATGCCATGGGCGCAGTACTTTTGCAGCATGGTAAGCCTATCACTTTTCATTCTGAAATAATTAATGGTGCCGTGACCAATTATCCTACATATGACAAATAACTATATGCGTTAGTAAAAAGTGTCAAGAAGTGGAAACACTACTTGATGGGTAAAGAGACTATTGTGCATACTGATCACCAACCATTACAGTACTTGCAGTCGCAAACAAAATTGCAGCGATCAAGACATTTCAGGTGGATGGGATTTCTTCAAAATTTTCACTTGGTTATAAGGTAAAATAAATGTATTTTCAATAAATTTGCTGATCTGTTTTCAAGGCCCATCATTAGTGCATCTACTTTACTAAAAAATGATTATGTTTTACATGAGAGTTACATAGAACAATATGCACATGACGTTGATTTTCAAGATGTGTCTGCTAGTTTGAGTGAAGGGAATGAAGTTGAAGAAAAAGATTATCACGTGCATAAAAATTTGTTGTTTCACTTGGGAAAGCTGTGTATACCACAAGGAGAGAGGCTAAGTGTCATGAGAGAATCTCATTCATCTATTATTGCTGGAAACTTTGGGGTAAGCAAAATAGTGGCACATCTACAAAGGTATTGCTATTAGCCTCACATGATAGATAGTGTTTCATGTTTTATAAGAGGTTGTTCTATGTGTGCAACAAGTAAGCCTAGTAATAGGAAGCTTGGGTTGTACACGCCACTATCGGTACCATCAAGGCCAAGGGAGAGTGTCTCCATGGAATTTTTTGGAGGTCTACATATGTCAAGAAGACAACATGATTATCTTTATGTAGTTGTGGATAGATTCAGTAAAACGTGTATACTTATGCCATGTAAGAAAACCATTACTGTTGAAAAACTGTTGAAATTTATTTTCAACATGTTTGGGTTCATTTTGGGTTGCTAACTTCTATTTTTAGTGACAGGAATTCCAGGTTCATTGGGAATTTTTGGTCAAATCTATGGAAGATGATGGATAGAAAGTTTAAAAAGAGTACTGCTTTCCATCCACAAACAGATGGAAAAACTGAGGTGGTGAATAGAATCGTTGTGCATCTATTGAGAGGATATTGTAGCAAACATTCTAAGTTGTGGGATGGGAAACTGCATTACATTCAACACGCTCACAACTGGGAAAAGCACTCTTCGACACAAACATCACCTTTTGAAGTATGCTTTGGGTATTTTCCAAAATCGCCATTAGACTTCATCTTTGGGAAGGATGTTGCAATTAATGGTCATAGTGATATTGAAAAGGCTCGAAATTTCATTGAGAAAATTTAGATTATACATCAACAAGTTCAAGAAAAGCTTGAGAAAAGTCAAAGAAAATACCAAGAGAGGCATGAAAAACACAAAGTTGATCACAAGTTTCAAGAGGGAGATGAGGTATGGTTGCACATCAGCAAAGAAATGATGCAAGGGGAAGGTAAAAAGCTCAAACCCATTCACTATGGTCCATTCAAGATCATAAAGCAAGTTGGTAATAATGCATTTCAACTTGATTTGCCTTCATATATGCAAATGTATTCAGTTGTTAATGTTGAAAGCTTACGTTTGTATAAGCCACCTTTGATCCATGATCAAGGAAGTAATGTTCAGCTACCTTCTATTGAATATTTCTCACCATAATTTCTAGATGAGCTCAAAGAAGATACAATTCTTGACAGGAGGTCAAGAGAATCCAAGAGGGGAAGTGTTGACTACCTTCGAGTTGGGCTCAAAGGCACTAAACCAAGCAAGATAAAGTGGATGGAGGTTGGAAAGGTGAGGGAGATGTACCCTCATTTATTGAAAAAGTAATCAAGTCTTTTGGGGTCCAAAAGCTTCCCAATGGGGAGGAGTGATCAGGAGTTCATAAATTTTGCTAAAAATTAAAAGTTACAGGATTGGGTTGAAACAAGGATGTTTGTGTATATCTCGTTTTCATGATTCTGGCACTATGAACGGTTCGAAAAATCGATGTCATATGAGGGAGATACCGCAATCTAATCGAAATGCCAAACATGTAAAATTTGCGACAGGAGTGACGAGGATGCATAGTCAGCAGGGTGGAGGTACAGTCAACAAAAGGGAATATTCTAAGGGGTATTCATTTCCTCAAAACCAACCCTAGGATGACAAGTGTCACAATTATATTTTCTGAATGAGTTTGTATGTTGTTTTTGAGGGCCAATTGGGAGGTGCCACGTGGCTAGCCCTGAGGCCACCACGTGGCCCTTGAACCATAGTGTAAAATTTTGGGTGAGGTTTGCAGGGCTCGACCCTGCGACCTCCGACAGAGCACACACGTGCCACACCGTCCGAGCTACATGTAGTTCTTAACCATCATAGTTGTCGAGTTTAATTTAAAGTTCATTACAATACAGTTTGGGGGTTGGGGACTGACGGTCCCAGCGCAGTCCACAGTGTTCACAAATTAGAATTAAGCAAATGTTGAAACGGATTAGCGGCCTTTGCCCTATTTGCCATCATTCTTTGCAACCATGTTCACATGGCCACATAATATGCAATAACTCTCGTGCGGTTATCGCAAACTCAACCGGAGTTTAAAACCTTATCCACAGTTACATGCCCAAGTTCTGCCGACGGTTAGAAGACTATGGTTTGGGGTTGGCATGTGGACACCCCAACTACAACCATTAAATGTTGCAGTTACTCTGGCAGAGGTTTGGCCAACGTGCCATTTTGGGCAGAATTGGCTATTTTGACTCCAGATAAGTGGAGTTCTCCACTTTTAGTGGAGTTTTTCTAGGTGTAACTGGGAAAAAGAGTAGGAGAATCAATTTTCTCCCGTTCAGAGGGAATGCAGAGTCATTTTTGACTAATTAAATCATTCTAGAGCCGTTGGTGCAGATAAAACTACCATTGGAGCACTGTAACTACATGTATTTGCAAAATTTTGTGCATAATGAAAGATGGGCATGCCATTGGGAGTTGGACCAACAAATGTAGCCCAGGAGGGGTGAACTGCTTCATCATGCCTGCCGTGTAAATTATATGTGGTGACTTATTTCTCTATTTTAAACTGTTTTTTAGTGTTATTTTAGGCTTGTTTTATGCTTCTAATTCACCTAAAATCACCTACAATTCATGGTTAAAATCCTCAATCCTTAAGAAAACTAATGAGACAAGTATGCACATGTTTATAAACTGAAAATACACTTAGCACAAAAAAACTAATACAGTCCTTTCAGAGCACCATTACACTAGTTGCACGCCATTCACATGCAAGATACATAATAACCGCAGTTGAATACCTGACTAGGTGGGCAGAGGCAACACCGGTGAAGGATTGTACAACATATACAACAAACAAGTTTATCTTTGAAAACATTATTACCAGATTTGGTTGTCCAAGGAGCGTGACAAGTGATCAACGCACCCACTTTATTAATACCACAATCAAATCATTATTGGAAAACTTCATGATAACACATCACATGAGTAGTCCATATCACCCACAGGAAAACGAAACTGTTGAAGCTTTCAACAGAATCTTAGAAAAGGGCTTAACTATGATCTACAACGAAAATCAGGACGATTGGGATGAAATGATACCAACCATGCTATGGGCATACAGGACTACTGTAAAATGATTACACAACTAGACACCATTTCATCTTGTGGATGAGAAAGAAGCAGTGGTTCCAACTAAGTTTATTGTCCCCAGTTTATTATTTTCTGCAAGAGCACAAATTACCAAAGCAGAATCCATCTCAACATGCCTTCATGAACTGCAGGAATTAGAAGAAGCAAGATTTTTTGTAGATTTTCATCAATTAGTGGAGAAACAAAGACATAAATCCTGGCACAACCGCCACATCAAATGAAAGACATTCAAGGTTGGCGGCAAAGTACTGCTCTATGACAACAAGTTCCAAAAATTTCCAAGAAAACTCCAAATGCATTGGATGGGATCATTCTACGTCATAGAGATCCGCGACTCAAGAGCGGTGAAACTAGCGCAACTAGATGGAGAAATAATACCAGGTTGGGTGAATGGCACATGCTCGAAACTCTACCATGAATGAACAAGAAAATTTTGATTTCAATAACTCTCGTACCCGAGAGGAGTCAATAGTTTAGAATTCAATAACTCTCTCACAACCGAGAGTAGTCAATAGGTTAGGAGGTCAGTCAGTTTTGTAAAATAGGTTAGTTTCCGTTGATAAGATAGGAGTCTCAATAAAATAAGCTATATTTCACGTACAATCAATTGCCACCCTGTTGTAACATAGAGACCATACCGCAACCAATTGTGGTTGGGGTGGGGGGAGGGGGGGTTGGCAGTGACTATACGACCAAGAATGTTGGCCATCACTCAGTCATAATGAGCCATCGTGTAGGTGTCAGTCCATAGTCTCAGCCAAAATTTGGAAAATATTTTCCGTAATTAGTAATACCATTTCGTAATAAAGTTTCCACATTAGGAAACAATTATTAGCCATCACATCCACCCAACTTTCGAAGCCATCATCAGCAGAGTTAGATTCCACCTCATCCGAGTAACTAACCATACGATTGTAGCCATGGAGGGAGCCACGGAAAATTAATTAGTTATGTAGTCGCATCAAAATCCATAGTGCCCAAAAGAATATACAACCACTCAGAGAAGAAATTTGGTTTTTAAAGCACCTGATTACCAGCTCATAGCCGGTCAATTATACAAATTGGCTTTGGATCAAATACAATGAATATGTGTATTAGACCATGAAAGAGCATATATCTTATGGGAAAGTCACAATGGAGTTGCGGGAGGACACGTAGGAGAAAAGCCTACCCCAAGAAAATATTACAGGCAGGGTTATGGTGGCCTACAATGCACACAAAAAACAAAGAATATGAGAAGAAATGTGATGTGTGTCAAAGAACAGGGAAACCTTCACACCATGACGAACTACCCCTACAACCGGTAAGAGAAATGCAGGTATTTGAAAATGGGTTGTCGACTTTTAGGACCCATTACACCAATTGCATGGCATTCACAAGAAAGATATATAATCACCGCAACTGAATATTTGACTAGGTGGGAAGAGCTAGCACCAATGAAGGATTGTACAATAGATAATTATTCTAAAATAATGGGGGTTGTTAAATAGCACAACAATTGGCAATTCACTGGAAGAACTAGTTATCTCTGAAAAATGAATTTCTTGGTATTTTTAAATAAGTAAAAATAATTTAAGTAGACAAAAATTGTTTTCGAAATATTTTAATGAATAAAATTACTCTAAAAAAAAAACTCATCTTATTGCTTATCTTTCATAAACCTTTCATGAATAAACATTTTCATTCCTCTATATCAACATAAAAAAATTTAAAAGATAAAATAAGTGTCTTTTTGTAACTTAACCTTTTGATTTACTCCTTTTGTCATAGGTAGAGCCATTGCTGCCAGTATGCATTTATAGCCTCGACAAGATTACCTTTTAACCATCGATGATTCAGTATCTCATCCATCTATTATTACAATTTTATGAGAAAAATCCTTTACATATAGTTTGTTTTTCTTGTTCTTAAAAAGTCATTGTCCTGGCTTGGAGACCATAAAGTGAAAATTCCCTTCACTGGTTAAAATTGAACTAAAGAAGTTGGCTCGTGATGAGGTCCCTTGTCTTATGATTATTTAATAATCATGAGCCATTACCTTGGTTTGATATGCATTAGTGGTAATGTCAGTTTATTATTTACCTATGATCATGGTAAGCAAGCTCATGATGAGATCTCTTATCCTTCTAAGTTTTTTTATATTTTTGAATTACACTCTAGAAAAAACATAGTTAATGGATGGGGAGAATCATTGACTCCTTAAGAGTGTTTGGATGAAACTTTAGAGTTAAAGATGCTTAGTGACAACTAGTGTTTAATTTGTAAGGCTGAACCTTTTCTGACATATAATAAAGTAAAAAGACTTTACAAACTTTAGGTTTACAAAATTTACAATTTCAATGGAAAAAGTTTTCAGAGTTATATAGTATTCATTCAATTTTCAAGTTTGTAGTTATTTCCTCAAGAATTTTTATTCTTAAAAAATGAAAAGTCATAAAAATGATTTAGAGGTGTTGTGAAAAGCCAAAAGTATGTAATCAAACATTATTCTTCTAAAAATGTAAAATTATGAGTATGGTGCATTTAGAAGAAAAATTTTCTTATAAGAAAATAATTTTTTCAGAATCAACCCATTGACAGGAAGAAAATCTTTTCTCCCTTGAAGATCTTGTAACATGAAGGTTGATGGGCCAATTTTTTATGTGATTTGAAATGGTCCAAGCCACATTCTTCGGAATTTGATATGCTTACCTTTTTTCTCACGTGCCTTGTCCCACTTAAGGACGAGGTCTCCAACGTGAAATAATTTTGGGGAAACAAAATTTGCATCAAAATAATTTTTTACAGTATGTTGGTGTTGAGCATGAGTTAATTTGACCTTTTCCCTTTCCCTATAAGGATCTAAGACATTCTTAATTGTAAAGAAGAAGAAGGTACTTCATCAATAAATTGAACTAGGGCTAATGAAGGAAGAGCTAAATTTGATGGAATTACAACTTATTTCCCATAAAATAGATTGAATGGAGAAGCACCTATAGAGGTCTTCTAAGTAATCCTATCTGCCCATAGTGCAAATGTTAAAGGCTTATCACAATTTTTCTGACAATGATCAATAGTCCTTTTTATGATTCTTATGAGATTTTTATTTGTTGATTCGGCTATACCATTCCGTTGGGGATAGTAATTAGCAGAATATTTAAGTTTAAAACCTCTTTTGAGAGCAAACTCAATCATACTCTTTCCCGAAAAGTAAGATTCATTATCAAACATAAGTGCATTAGGTAAGACAAACCTAATAATCATGAATTGATCAATAAATTCAATGATGGACTCAGAGTTAGCTACCTTTAGTGGAACAACTTCCACCCACTTAGTAAAATTTTTTGTTACAGTGAGAATGTATTTATGATGTTTGGATGAGTTAGGAACAATCTCAGCTATGATATCTAGTCCCCATTGCTCAAAAGGTTGCTCAATGTTGACCAGCTGCGAGGGTAAAGCTTGTTTTCTTTGTCTTCCAAGAGCAGTTTGGCATGAATTACATTTTCTCACATATGCATGAGTGTCTTTGAATATTGTTGGCCAATAATATCCTGCATGAAGGATTTTGTGTGCTGTGATATCCCCTCCAAAGTGGTCCATTGTGGAGTTCCTGCAAAACCCTATGTGCTTCAGACTTTTCAAGGAATCTTAATATTACAAAGTCATAGTTTTTTCTAAATAAAACATTATCCATGATCTGATATTGATTAAATTTCAATCTTAAAGCTCTTTTTCTTTTATATTTGAGTTATGTGGGAGCATATCCATTTTTTAAATAAAATATCAGATCGACATACTGTGATTCATAGTCATTCAAGTTTACCTCAACAATGTGTACAATATTACCTGACTCTTCATCATCTGATATGTTGGTTGCTCCATATAGTAATATGCAGACACCCTCACCTCTGATGATTTTGGCTGCTTTATGTCAATTTCATATTTCTACAAAGAAGTAACCCAATTTTCTCTCTTTTATCCCAAATCCTTTTGAATAAGTAGTTGTCTTACTACCAAAAATGGAACTATTACCTTGGTGTGTGTTTTTAGGAGAAAAGGTTTGAAATGATTTAAATATTTGTAAACAACAAAGGCTTGTTTTTCCACTTCTCAATAGTTTAGCTCAACACCTTGGATATTTGAACTAAATAAGGAAATGGGTGCTTCAATCTTTTGATCATTGATTTGTGTTAACACAGTAGCATAAGATGTTTCGAAGAAAAAGTATATAAAAATTAAATGATTAGAAAAATATGGGGTAGTTAGAGAAGGATTTAGAGAAGGATCATTGATGATGGCTTGCTTGATTAGATTAAAGGCTTCTCTTTCATTGTGTCCCCATTTGAAGAGTACATTTTTCTTAATCATTACTTGCAATGGTAAAACAATTTGGGAAAAGTTTGGAACAAATATCTTAACAATATTTATTTGTCCTAAAAAGGACTGCATGGATTTCTTGTTATGAGGAAGAGAGATTTCATAAATTGCCTTTATCCTTTCTGAATCTATGCAAATGCCTTCTTTTGACACAATAAATCCTAAAATTTTACCTTCACTTAAAGTGAAATAAGACTTTCGAGATTTAATGAAATTACATACTTTAAACATCGTTCAAGGATTTTCTTAAGATCGTGATAGTGGTTGCTTATTTTATTGAAATAAATGGTTATATCATCTAAGTATACAACCAAATTTTTGTTTACTAGTCCTCTGAAAGAAATATCCATTGCTCTTTAAAAATTCGCTCCTGCATTGATTAGACTGAAAGACATTTTCTGATATGCATAAGTGCCCCATTTAGTTCCAAATGTAGTATTTAACCTATCTTCAGGATGAACCAAAATCTGATTGTAGCTTGAAAATCCATCAAGGAAAGACATTAATTCAGATCCAACAACTGATTGCAAAATTTGTTCCATAAGTGGTAATGGGAAATTGTCTTTTAGGCAAGCTTTGTTTAAGTTCCTAAAATCTATACAAATGCGAATGTTACCATTATTTTTCCTAACAGGGACTAAGTTTGAGACCCACTTTGAATTCCTAATAGGGAAGATGATCTTTCCCTTAAGGAGTTTATTCAGTTCAGTTTTGATTGAATTTCAAGATCAAGGTGAATTTTCCTTACTTTTGTTGTATGGGCTTTTTGGTGGATGTCATTGGGATAATATGTTGGATAATGAAGGCATCATATGTTTTGAGATCTTCATATTTCCATGCGGAAATGTTCTTGTATTTATTCAGTAAATGAATGAAGGTTAATCATTCCTCAGACAAAAGACCAAGTCCTGAATTAATATTCTGAGGATTGAGATCAGTGCAAAGGTTTACTAGTTCAAATTTTAAAGTTGAACTTTTCAGTTTAGAATTAGTAACATTCTTAAACTAGTCTTTGAGGTCATAAAGATCTTCAAGTTTAACCACAAATTAGGTATGAAATTCTCTTTAGGTTTTGATTCAATTTTATTTCATGTGCATCTTCATCGATTAGTTGATAATCATATGACCCTTCTGATGTGAGAAAGGTTATAAAATCTTCATCATCGTTAAATACTCTCCAATTAGTGGCATTATCAGAAATTGATGGGCAAAAAATAAATTCTATAGAAAATATATTTGGACTATAATCCTTAGAAGGAATAAGCCTAGATGCTACATTATCCAGAAGGTCAACGCTTGCATTTTGGAGCCTTGGAATAGACGAGATATTGAATGCTACAATGTGAGGTAAGAGATTGTACTAATGCCTCATAATGCTTGAGATGAACAAAAATACAGTGAATAGTATTTCTTACATGTTTGATAGTTATTTCAGAGTCACAATATACTTGAAGATATTTAACACCATGATCTATTGCTTTGTACAAGCCTTATACCAGTGCCTCATATTCTGCAATATTATTTGTGCACTCAAATTCTAGCCTACATGCCAGCTTTGTCTTTTCTCCTTCTGGACTAATTAGTATGCAACCAACACCTGCACCTTCACTAGATTTTGATCCATCAAAGTATAATGTCCAAAGTGAAGTTTTAACACAAGGTTTATCTATGATATTTATACATTTGGAAGAGTCCAACTAAGAAAAATGATCGATTTGAGAATTAACTGAGTTGATAAGAAATGGAGATTTATGAGCATTGAAATTTCCTAAAAAATATTTGGCAGAGTAATTTCCAAGAATGTTATTAGTAAAAGCCATGGGTTCATTTTAATCTTCGAAGTCTATTAACTAATATTTCATGTGTTGTTTGCGATCAAATTGAATTTGATTTGGCTTACCATTGTAGGGAAGCCACATATGAGACCAATCAGTTGTGAAATAACCATGAAGTTTCTTTGACCAATCTCTACTCAGACTTAAACCGGAAAATTCAGGAATATAAGCAACCAAAATATCAATTACTTGGTGAAATTTTGAATTAGATGCTAGCCTGATAAGGACAAAATTCATTTCTCCTATTACCTTGATTTTGGTTCTGTCTAATTGCACGATATGTACTACATTTAACTTCAATAAAATAGAATACGACATGATATTTGATGAAGCTCTAGAGTCTGTAAGACAATTATGCACTTTTTTGTTAAACACTTCAAAAGTTAAAAGAAAAGGAGGGGTATGTGAATTAGATATGTCTCCTATTAGAATAGCATCATTTGCGTCTACTTTGTCAGATGAATTAGTAGCAGGTTTTCCAAATCCTTTTTAGGCTTTGGAAGTAACAGGGGTAAGTAAGGGTGAAGTAGGGACTGCATTCAGTTCTTTGAGTAAGATTTTCTGCTGTTGTTTTAATTTTCTCACGTCATACATGGAGATATTTTCCTTCACTTTCTTAATGTCTTCCACTATATTTTAATATATAGTATCAGAGACAACTAGTTTCTTTGATATAGATGGAGTGGTAGAAGAAGTTGGGCTTGATTGAGGATAAGGTATCCTTTTGTTAACAACTTTATCCTTAACAACAGGGGATGAAGATTTCTGTTTTTGAGGAGACTGAGTAAGATCTGTAGAATTTTTACTTCTAGTGTTAACTGGTAGTGCCTCATATTCATCTTCATTATCAGATGTAGGAAGAATAAAGTCCCATAATCCTTGAACTTCGACTAATTTTTCATACTGTGATTCTTTTGCGGATAATATTGTTTCATCCTAATCTTCTTCTTGATCTCATTCAATGTTTGAGATTACATTTGGTGGTTGAGAATTTGAAGCTTGAGTTTTCTTTAAAAATCTAAAAGGTTCTTTAAAGAAGATTCAACTACTTGTTTCTTTATTTCAACCATATCATTTAACATAGTTTTAAGAACCTTTTGTAATCCCTTAAGATCATAAAGATCCTTAGATGTTTTCTTTTTGGGTTCATCATTAATGAAACCTTTTCAGTTTTTCTTTCCTCCTGTGCAATTTTCTTTTCTCAAGCAAGAATTCTCTTTTCTGCAGAAAGGGCCTCTTTCATATTTTCTACCAAGTAGCCTTATTGGCTCTATCTACAAAAATTGCTATATTAGAAGGAAGAGAGGATATATACCATTCAATTTATACATCTACACTTGGTTTTGATGTAGCTGGGATTTTGTTGAGCAACTTATTAAATCTGGAGTTGAAATCTTTAATCTTTTCACATGAATTTGCTTTGAGATTTGAAAGATTATTGATGAGAGTAGTAGTAGTACAATCATCACCAAATTTAGTCAGAAATTGTTCCTCAAATATGTCTCAACTAGTAATGATTCCTGGTGGTAGTGAAAAGTACCATGATCTAGTTGATCCTTGAAAAATATAAGGAAACAATCTTACAACACAATCTTCTTCAGAGACATTATATAGACTCATAGACAACATGAAATTATGGAGATGTTATCCTACAGGGAGACCATCATCTGGATTATAATTTCGTAGCCATATTTTTGGATGCTTAGGTAAAGGATGAAGAGGATCCGCTAATTGAACAACCCCAGGATTGGTGCAAGGTATATTTGGAGTGGAGGAAGTAGTTCTAGTGGTGGATGTTGGTGAAGATGAAACTACCACTGAACTAATACTGCTTGAAGCAATGATTATAGTTTGAGAAGAAGAGATGTGAATTGATGAAGAAATCAATTGAGAAGATGTAATAGAGGGAGGAATGAATGATAGAGTTTGAGGGGAAGAAGATGAAAGAATCTCACTAGTGGATGATTGAGTATCGGATACCAGAGATTTCCTAAGTTGATATTGAAGATGAAACTCAAAAGGGATTATTCGGATATTTTCACCCTTAGAACAAGTTAATACACCAGTGCCTTGTAATATTGAAGTAAATTTTCCTTTAGAGGTTTCAGAAAGCACAAGATTTTCTTTCGAAATAGAAATTTCTTCCAATTTCTTTATTAAGGTCTGTACTTCAGGGGATTCTGGGGTGTAATCAGGGGAGATTTCTTTGGGAATGGAACTAGGAGATTTGGGAGAAGTTTGAACAACTTCTGATCTATGGATAGGGGATTTAGAATGAGGACTAGAAGTTGTACGATATTTGGAGGGAGAACAACTCTTTAGATGGTTTTTTTTTTTAGAATTAAGCTTTGGTGACATTCATAGTCTGAAGGCCATCCTTCTAGTGCCAAAAATGTTGAGGCCCCGAAAATTGCTGTAATAGCAATGGGTGTTATAGGTCAATTTGGTCACCATTCCCAATGACCTGGTTAACTTGACATCATCTCTAGAACCAATGAATAGGGTCTATCATCCCCTATCATTTCAGTTTCTAGAACAAGACAAGTCATCCATGAATTCCATTGGAAAGTTTCCAAGATTTTAAGTACATGATTAAAAAACCTATGAGCTCACCAAGGCTGTCTCTCAAGGGGCTAAGTGCGTTGCATATGCAGTTACCTCCATTCAATGGTGCTCTGCAAAGCACTTCCTGACACTCAAGGGTACGTTGGTCAATTGTGAGCAAAATTCTCATTGTTCTTGAATCTCCACTTGGCCAATGCCTTCTAGAAGAGTGCATATGTGTCAAACTTCGAATCCATGTGTCCATTTGAAATCTTTGAACTTGGGAACATGTCTTGCCTATTATTATAAAGTCATTGATTGTGAAACTACCTTAAGCTCATGTTACGTCCCTATATTACTAGTATAGTCCCTTATTGTTGTTATTGTAACCCCCTTATTGTTATTGGTGTACCCTTGTAACCCCCATATTGTATTATTGTGCCCTTACATTATTATTGTTAAGTCGGCTAGGATTACATTGTGGCCCCATGGACTCCTATATATAGAAAGGAGGTTTTGTCATTTGTATCATCCAAGAATTGTTCATTCATGTGATGTATTGGAGGTTTCCCCCTCCAAGTGGCTTATTTCTAAGGTGTTGATATCTCCTTTATTCTATTTTTGAGGTTGGTTTCATAACATTCGGTATCAGAGCTTTGGATTCTAGGGTTTCGTTGCTCCAAACAAGTCATCGTGAAATTTTCGCTATAACTTTTTTTTCTATGAAGTTTCAGAAGCTGAAATTTTTAGAGTGCGAAGCCAAAATCCCAAGGAACATCTTCGCAAAATTTTAGAGCTTGGTTCGTAATATTTTCAGAGATATGATCTGTGGAAGTTAGGTCTTTTTGCAGGCTCCTGAATTTAACCTAAATAGGTCATCGCGGAATTTTCTCTATAACTTTTTTTCTACGAGGTTTCAGTAACTGAAATTTTCACAGAACGAAGCCGAAATTATGAGGAACCTCCTGTAAAAAATTTAGATCTTGGTTCGAAATATTTGTGGAGATATGATCTGTGGAAAGTTAGGATTCTTTCAGGCTCCCGAATTTCATCTCAAAGAGGCGACCGTGGGAAGAACATCATAACTATCTCTATGAGAATCAGATTGGAATTCTGTAAAAAGTGACTAGAAGTACACAGATTTCAGTTTCCTGTCTATCAATTTTAGAGCCAAAGGATAAAACAATGACATGTGGCAAGCCATACAAGTTTGATCTACTGAACCAGTCCATAATTAGGTCATTGTGGGAGATTGGACATAATGTTGCCTTGAAGAATCCAAATCAGGTCAGAACTATGGAATTCGAAAGAGGATTCAGAGGGCTACGTCAGGGCCAAATTTAAGATATTGAAGATCCTAAATCACAGAGATAATTCAATTTCAATATCGAGCTCCTCAAAAGAAAGAAAAAGGTGTGTATTTTATTTTATTTTATTTTTTTATCCGAATTGCATAAGTCTTGTTTGAAGAATCAATTTGAATTGATTCCAAGGGCATATTGTAGAATAGATATCAATATTGGGTTCTAAAATGCCCCCTAAAAAGGATTCAACACCCATTAAGTCTCTAGAAGGCTCTACTATGGCTCATGAAGATGAAGAAATGCAACATGACATATCAAAATTACAAGAGAAAATGCAACAAATTTCGCTCTTGCAAAGAGCAACAAAAAATGACATGGAAGTTTTGAAGAAAGGCGTGGAAACTAAGATGGATGGTTTGAAGCAAGACGTGGAATCTAAGATGGATGGTTTGAAGAATGTCATGGAAGCTAAGATTGATGGCATGGAAGCTAGCATGGAATATAAGATGGATGACATGGAAGCTAAGATCGATGAAAAAATTGAAAACATGAAGAATGATCTAAAATCAGACATGGAAGGTTTGACAAAGTTGATACAAGAAATGTTTCCTAATGGTGAAAAGATAGTAGAGGAAACTCATGATGAGAACAAAATAAATGTTAATCGTGATTTCATAAACTCTAATGTTGGTGGGAAGAACCACCATATTCAAAAAATGGATATGAGGAAGTTTGATGGAAAGGATCCTGTAACATGGATACTACAGATGGAGCAATATTTTGATCTCCATAACGTGCAAAACACACAAAAGGTACGCATTGCAACTTTACATTTAGAACAAAATACATTTGTATTGTATCAATGGCTTTGCTCCCATAAAAAAATTGTCACTTGGTCAATTTTTACGGAGGAAATGATAGCACATTATGAGGATACAAAGAGCAACACCTTCTTTACCCAATTGATAAATCTCAAACAAAAGGGTTTAGTGGGGCAGCACATTGAGGACTTCCAAAAATTGAATATAAGGGTAACCGATATTCCAGAGGAACACAGGATTGATCTCTTCATAGGCACTTTAAACGATAACATTCAACATGAAGTTCGCGTTCTGGAACCTGATTCATTGGAGAAGGCATTCATGTTGGCAAGAAAAGTTGAATGTAAAATTATGGCGACAAGGAAGCCTACCACTCAATTCTATAAAGAAGGAAGTGTTGCTACGCCTAGATTTCCACAACCTACAAGGTTGACACCACAACAATTGGAAGAAAAAAGAGAAAAAGGGCTTTGCTACATTTGTGATAGCAAATACACTAAAGGTCATAAGTGTGCTAAGAAGAAATTATTTTACATAGATTGTGAAGAGGAGGAAGAAAATGAACAAGAAACTTCAAAAGAAGAGGATATACACTAGGAAGCAACCCTAGAAGAAGAAGAAATGAGTCTGACCATATCATGTAATGCATTGGCAGGAATTACCACTCCTCAAACTCTCAAGATAGAAGGACATATCAAGAAGAAAAAGGTAATAGTTTTGATCGATTCAGGTAGTACCCATAATTTTATTCATTGTAAGGTAGCCAAGGAATTGAATTGTTTCCTATACCCAGCACCAGAATGTCAAGTGATGGTTGCAAATGGAGGAACTATAAATTGCTCTGGAAAATGCCACAATATCAAGCTAACCATGGGAGAATATGTATTGAATAGTCCAATGCTTTCCATTCCTATGGGAGGTGCTGATGTTGTACTAGGAGTACAATGGTTACAATCTTTGGGGACGGTAGCTTTTAATTTTCAAGAACTTTTCTTGAAATTTTTTTCGGAAGGAAAGGAAGTCGAATTACGGGGTATCGCAGGGAAGCCAGGAAGGATAATAAGCTCTAATGTCATGACAAAGCTTCTAAAGAAAGAACAGCGAGGCGTAATTGCACAATTATGCTCACTAGAAGTTCCAACATCAAAATCATATATTTCTGCAGATCTCCAACAAGTCTTGGACAATCATTCCAAGGTGTTTGAAACTCCCAAAGGACTACCACCTATTCGTGATCATGATCATGCTATTCATTTGATTCCAGGAAGTGTTCCTCCAAACATCAGGCCTTATAGATATCCTTACTTCCAAAAGAGCGAAATTGAACGTATGATTGCAGAAATGTTAGAGGCGGGTATAATTCAACCTAGTTAGAGTTCTTTCTCTGCTCCTGTAGTATTGGTACACAAGAAGGATGGATCATGGCGAATGTGTCCGGATTATAGGGAGCTCAATAAGCTCACCATTAAAGACAAATTTCCCATTCCTGTGATTGATGAATTATTGGATGAATTAGATGGAGCAATTTATTTTACCAAGTTGGATCTTCGTTCAGGATATCATCAAATTAGAATGAAGACTGAAGATATTCCAAAAACAACATTTCGAACTCATGAGGGTCACTATGAATTTTTGGTCATGCCTTTTGGCCTTACCAATGCACCTTCTACATTTCAAGGGTTGATGAATTCCATTTTCAAACCCTTCCTTAGAAAATTTGTGCTAGTATTTTTTGATGATATACTAATCTACAACAGGTCTTGGAAGGATCATTTTCAACATGTTTATAGGGTGCTCAAACTATTGGAGGAGAAACAATTATATGCAAAAACATCCAAATGTTTCTTTGGAGTACAAGAGGTGGAATATCTGGGTCATATTGTATCTCACGAGGGTGTTAAGGTAAACCCTAACAAAATTAAAGCCATTAAGGAATGGAAAGTCCCCACAACCATAAAGCAGTTGCGAGGATTTCTCGGGTTAACAGGGTATTATCACAAGTTTGTTAAGAATTATGGGAGAATAAAAGCACCTCTAACAACATTATTGAAGAAAGATGCATTTTCATGGACTCCTGAAGCAACTAAGGCCTTTGAACATCTTAAAGAGGCAATGTGCCTAACATCGGTCTTAGCTACGCCAGACTTCACAAAAACCTTTATTGTGGAATGTGATGCCTCAGGAAATGGAATTGGTGCAGTTTTAATGCAGGAAGGAAGACCCATTGCTTTTGAAAGTCGTCCAATCAAAGGAAAGTATTTAAAAAAACCTATTTATGAGAAGGAAATGTTAGCAATACTGCATGCACTAAAGAAATGGAGAACTTACCTAATGGGAAGACACTTCAAGGTAAAAAATGATCATGATAGTCTTAAACACTTCTTGGAACAAAGACTATCTTCAGAAGAGCAGCAAAAATGGGTCACAAAGATGTTGGGTTATGACTTTGAAATAATATACAAAAAAGGGAAGCTAAATGTTGCTGCAGATGCACTCTCAAGAAAGAATGAAGAGGTGGAAGCATTGCTTTGTGCCATTTCTATTATCCAACCAGATTGGATAACCAAAGCAAGAGATGAATGGAAGAAGGACAAAGATGTATGGACACTCATTCAAAAGTTGCAGCAAGATCCTAGTACATCCGATACATTTAGTTGGAAAAATGATTCCTTATGGTACAAAGATCGCTTATATCTTTGTAAGAATTCCCAACTAAAACAAAATATTCTTTGGAATTGCACACTTCTGCTTTAGGAGGACACTCAATATTTTTAAAAACTTTCCACAGGGTGAAGAAAGAATTCTCTTTGGATGGCCTTAAATCTAATATTCAAAATTTTGTGGCAGAATGTTTGGTTTTCTAGCAGAATAAAGTTGAGACAATTAAGACCCCGGGTCTTCTACAACCTTTATCCATTCCAAGTCAACGTTGGGAGGAGATTTCAATGAATTTTATCACAAGATTACCTAAGTCCAAAAGAAAGATTGTCATCATGGTGGTACTTGATAGACCTACCAAGTATGCGCACTTTTGTGCATTATCTCATCCATTTAAAGTACATTTGCTAATGATTATGGAAACAATTCAAAAGCTACATGGAAACCCAAAGATTATTGTAAGTGACAGAGATCCCATTTTTACAGGAAATTTTTGGACGGAATTATTTTCTTGTTTGGGTACTCAACTAGCTCATAGCTCATCTTATCATCCTCAATCTAATGGTCAAACAGAGATAGTGAATAAATGTTTGGAAGGATATCTTCGTTGTTTTTTATTTGATAAGCAAGCACAATGGGTCAAGTCCGAACACAACATTCAGGGAGTTTGCCTGATAAGCAAGCACAATATGAAACACCGAACACAACATTCGGGGAGATTTCCTGCCCATACTTCTTGGTTCGCCAGGAGGTATTTTGCAATTCACAGTTTCTTAGTAAAATTTTTGCCTAGCATTACCATTTTTATTTTGTTTATTTGTTTTTTGGTTAAAATAAATCAGTCATCGTGGAAAAAAAAATCATTTTCCCCTTCGTTCACGTAGATTAACATTGAAACCACCTTTACCACTGGAATTTACTCCTGGTTAGTGAAGGCGAAATCACTCTATTGAAACTAGTACTATTAGTACCTTTGGTGAAGCATCATCTTCCCATATGCCGGAGTCAGCACAAGTTGTTTCTACACATCCTGGTTCATCTACTATTGTCGATATAGAGTCGTCACAACTACCCGTGGTCACAATCCTTTCAATTAGTGAGACCATACCTCACGAACCCGACGTTGTTCAACTGGAAGTTGATTCGGATCCCATCATGCTTTAGGGAGTAGCTGTTATTGGTCAAACTAGACATCATCCCCAAGAACAATGAAATAGGGTTTATCATCCCCTTATATTTCAGTTTCTATATGCCCTAAGTGAAGAACATCTAGATCCCAAAGTCGAGCAACCGAAAGTTGTTCTTGTATTGGTCACTCCACAATATATTGTAGCCATTGAGTCTCCCATATCATGTAGTCAACCACCTGAAATATACTTCGGGCCTGACGACGAAGTTCTTCCACCTAGTTTGATTTTGATTGAAGAAATACCACAAGACGAGACACCTTTAACTCCAACTCATTTTCGGTAGGATATTTACCTGTACGAGTCTTTTCCTCAATCACCTTCCTCTAATTTTGTTGATCCTGTTTCACTTTGATTTCCCATAGATTCTATAGGGTATACATTGGGTGATTTGACCATGGCTAAGATAACATCCGAGACTGAACCATCTATTTCAGCTGCGACAACATCTACTATTGCTTCATCTTTGATGTTTTGTCCATTGACTTCACCCATGTCATCATCTGAAATCCTATCTGGTTCCTCCCTTATGAGTACTGAACGACTTGATCCTTTATTCACATCTTCAGTGCAATATCAAGTTGGTCCCATCAGTTATTCCCCTTGGTGGCCATTGATTTCACATAAATTATGCTTTGAAATTCCAAAATTCAATGAAAACCCTGGAGAACACCCGTCAACGCATGTTATAACTTATTTGTGGTGCTCATCAAGCTCCTTAAATGATGACTTCGTTAGACTACGTCTTTTCTAGCACACACTCACTAGTCCAACTACACAATGATGATGGTTCTTTTACTTTATCAACCTTGTTAAAAATGAAACAGGTTATGAGGATGGTTCTTTTCCTATTTCGACCTCGTTAAAAAAATGAATCAGGTTTTGAGGATAGTTCTTTTTTCTTGTATCAACCTTGTTCAAAAATGAAACAAGTGCCTTTGAGGATAGTTATTTTTTCTTGTATCAACCTCATTAAAAAATGAAACAAGTGCCTTTGAGGAAAGTTATTTTACTGTGTCAACCTCGTTAAAAAATGAAACAGGTCATGAGCATAGTTCTTTTCCTGTGTCAAGCTCATTAAAAAATGAATCAAATCCTATGCTAATTACAATGAGTCTTCCATCTAATCTCATAAATGAACCTTCATTCCATCCAGCTATTAGTAACGAACAATTTACTTAGGTGAATGAAATGAAGCTTGGGGGGAATCTTCTCTTGCAGGGGGCATTCGACATGTGCTCTTGCAGGGGGCATTCAAAACATTCTTACCAATTGCACACAATCAAGTTGCTAAAGTTTGGGGGCAAAAATAGGTTCAGAGCTCCAAAATACAAATGGTAACTTTCAAATAGTAAAAATGAATAGTAAAACTCTTTTTATTAGTCATTTTATTATTTTCAAATCATATTTATTATTGTGACTATGGTTTTATTATATTTTTTATAATGAAACAGGTATTTTTAATCCATTTGATGTTGTTCATTTAGAATAACAGGTTAAAGAATTTGCAACTACTTTTCCTAATAGTAAATAGACACATAGAATAGATCAAGAAACTTACTTGGAGTATAAGAACTTCCAAGTCTCCTTCTGTCACTCTTGCTGTAGCTTCAAATCCAAGCTAGATCGCCAAAATATTTCCTACAAGAATGAACACTAAACAACAAAGAGATAGCAATATACAGATGCCTATTCAATTTATTCGATTAAATCAATGAAACATGAACCATACACAAGCTTATACAGATACGTATGTGGGAAAGTAACCAACAATCTTTATTAATGGATAGAAGGGGAGGTTACAACCAGTAATTTATATGATGTCACAATCTCCAGCATCATCCCAGCCTCATCACAATGCACATCTCTCCAGCAACATGTCACTCAAATCAAATCCTCAATTGAAATTCCACTAGCATTTCTCTACTCAAATTCTTCCTTCTCAAGCACTAGGATCTGTGCTCAATTTATAGATGAGCTGTGACACACCAAACACAACATTCAGGGAGATTGCTTTCTCGTACTTCTTGGTTCGCCAGGAGGTATTCTGCAATTCACAGTTTCTTGGTAAACTTTTTGCCTAACATTACCCTTTTTATTTTGTTTATTTTTTTTTTTGGTTAAAATAAATCAGTCATCGTGGAAGAACAAATCCTTTTCCCCTTCATTCGCGTATATTAACATTGAAACCACCTTTACCATCGGAAGTTACTCTTGGTTGGTGAAGGAGAAATCACTCTACCGAAACCAATACTATTAGTACCTTTGGTGAAGCATCATCTTCCCATATACCAGAGTCAGTACAAGTTTTTTATACACATCCTGGTTCATCTACTATTGTCGAGACAGAGTCCTCACAGCTACCCGTGGTCACAATCCATCCAATTAGTGAGACCATACCTCACAAACCCGACGTTGTTCAACTGGAAGTTGATCCGGATCCCATCATGCTTTAGGGGGTAGTTGTTATTGGTCAAAATGGACATCATCCCCAGGAACAATGGAATAGGGTCTATCATCCCCTTATGTTTCAGTTGCTATATGCCTTAAGTGAAGAACATCTAGATCCCAAAGTCGAACAACCGGAAGTTGTTCCAGTATTGGTCGCTCCACAATCTATTGTAGCCATTGAGTCTCCCATATTGCACAGTCAACCACCTGAAATATACTTCGGGCCTAACGGCGAAGTTATTCCACCTGGTTTGATTTCAATTGAAGAAATACCACAAGACAAGACACCTTTAACTCCAACTCATTTTCGGTAGGAGCTTTACCTGTACAAGTCTTTTCCTCAATCACCTTCCTCTTCTTTTGTTGATCATGTTTCACTTTGATTTTCCATAGATTATATAGGGTATACATTGGGTCATTTGACCATGGTTGAGATAACATCTGAGACTGAACCATCTATTTCAGTTGCGACAACAACTACTTTTGCTTCATCTTTGATGTTTTTTCCATTGACTTCACCCATGTCATCATCCGGAATCCTATCTGGTTCCTCCCTTATGAGTACTGAACGGCTTGATCCTTTATTCACATCTTCAGTGAAATATCAAGCTGGTCCATCAGTTATTCCCCTTGGTGGCCAGTGATTTCACATAAATTACGCTCTGAAATTCTAAAATTCAATGAAAACCCTAGAGAAAACCCGTCAACGCATGTTATAACTTATCATTTGTGGTGCTCATCAAGCTCCTTAAATGATGACTCTGTTAGACTACGCATTTTGTAGCGCACACTCACTAGTCCAACTGCACAATGAGGATGATTATTTTACTGTGTTAACCTCGTTAAAAAATGAAACAGGTTATGAGGATGGTTATTTCCTGTGTCAGCCTCGTTAAAAAAATGAATCAGGTTTTGAGGATAGTTCCTTTTTCTTGTATCAACCTTGTTAAAAAATGAAACAAGTGCCTTTGAGGATAGTTATTTTTTCTTGTATCAACCTCATTAAAAAATGAAACAAGTTCCTTTGAGGAAAGTTCTTTTACTGTGTCAACCTCGTTAAAAAATGAAACAGGTCATGAGCATAGTTCTTTTCCTGTGTCAAGCTCGTTAAAAAATGAAAAAATCCTCTCCTAATTACAATGAGTCTTCCATCTGATCTCGTAAATGAACCTTCATTCCATCCAGCTATTAGTAACCAAAAGTTTACTTAGGTGAATGAAATGAAGCTCGGGGGGCATCTTCTCTCACAGGGGGAATTTGACATGTGCTCTTGCAGGGGGCATTCAAAACATTCTTACCAATTGCATGCAATCAAGTTGCTAAAGTTCGGGGACAAAAATAGGTTTAGAGCTCCAAAATACAAATGGTAAATTTCAAATGGTAAAAATGAATAGCAAAACTCTTTTTATTAGTCATTTTATTATTTGCAAATCATATTTATTGTTGTGACTATGGTTTAATTATATTTTTATCATGAAACAGGTATTTTTAATCCATTTGATGTTGTTCTGAATAGGTTTTACAAGTGATGAAGGGATTAGTCGTGCAGATTTATTTCAAGAATGATTTGACCACAAAGCATACTTTTTATCCTTATTTTTCGAGCTTTGTTAAAAATGAAAAAGGATTTGAAGCGCACTTTTATCTCTTTTTCGAGCTTTGATAACAACGAAAAAGGAACCCATGGAGTCTTCTTTTAGCTCTTTTCAGACTCCGATAATGTGAAAAGATTGCCGAACACTTGTCTTTTCGATCTCGTAAAAGTAAATGAATTGATATCTACTTAGTATAAGTTTAACCCTTTTCCGGACTGAGATATATTATTTATGAAAAAGGAATACCTTGGTCAAACATGACTAGAAGGGTTCTCTCAGATATTATTTTACACTTTTTCGGATCTGAGCGACAACTTTACGAAAAAGTACTTATGAGTTTTCTTTTGTCCTCTTTTTCAAACTATCTAAATATGAAAAAGGATCGGGCTGTTACTATCGTTAGGCTCGTTAAAACATAAAATAGCGACGGACTTGTCGATCATGGCAAGAATTGAGTTTCATTCATCGCTAGACTCATTAAATTATTAAATAGCGATACATTATTCGCCTGAAGGGTTAAATTATAGATCAAGCATATGTTATCCTCCTCAAGCTTGTTAAAAAATAAAGAGGTATTGGTCGAAAAATGACCAAGGAAAATTTGGGAATGTAAAAAGAAATTTTTACAGTAGGAGGTCGCTCTTGAACATGACACTTCACTCCATCACCATGACTGTTTGGGTTGGGTAATCTTCTTGACGGTTCATTCATACCTATGGTTCATCATACCTTCACTTTGGTTTTGGGTTAATGCTAAAAAATCATCTCAATGTCTACGATATGTTCAAGAGAAGTCACCCAGTGAATACTCATCCTTATGCAATACTCATAAACCTTCATTCTCATGACAGTCATCCCTGAAAATTGATATATCAAGTCATACCTTTGTCTCTGAAATCAGTAACTCCCATTTCGAAATAAAGTGACTTCCTGTCGACGACAAATCATTATGCAGGAAGTTCACTTAGAAACATCATATTCCAGTACCATGAGGCTTGTTACAGTATCGACAAGATCCTCGCTTCTGGACTTTTGACTGAAATATTTTTTTTTGGTGTTCGACATCAAATCATCTATTCAATGCTTACAAAATGTACTTCAGTACCTTGAGGGCCATTAACATCAATGGTGGTTCTCTCGAGTTTGTTAACAAATCACATTATTGGCTGGTAATCAAACCATGTCTTACCATGTTCAACTAAAAATCATATATTCGCATGGTTATACTTGTACCTGAATGATCGAGTGAACGAGATAAGAAAACCCCGGATCTAGTTTCAGCCATTTGGGCTGCGATTTTAGGATTGTTGTACACATCATCTATGTGGAGACCTTACATACAGATCGTCATCCGAACATGGGCCTATATCTGTAGGCATATCTGTATTGGGCAACATTCCAATATAGATGAATTTCTGAACTATGTACATGTTATTAGATAGTTTATGTGCTGAGCATGGGAATGCCTTCCCTCAGCAATTCGTGATCAAGAGGATATATCATGATGTAATGTATTGTAAGATTGATGCAGGTCGCCACTCCACTTCAGCTCCAGCCCATCACAGTGTAAAGCATATCATTCAAAAAATATTGTTATTATTATTTTGACTTCATGCTTTAGGGGGAAATTGTTGTAGGTCAATTTGGGCACCATTCCCAATGACCTGGTTAACTAGACATCATCTCTAGAACCAATGAATAGGGTCTATCATCCCCTATCATTTCAGTTGCTACATGCCCTAAGACAAAGAACAAGACAAATCATCCATGACTTCCATTGCAAAGTTTCCAAGATTTGAAGTACATGATTAAAACACCTATGATCTCACCAACACAATCTCTCAAGGGGCTAAGTGTGTTGCATATGCAATTACCTCCATTCAAAGGTGCTCTACAAAGCACTTCCAATACTCAAGGGTGCGTTGGTCAATTGGGAGCGAAATTCTCGTTGTTCTAGAATATCCACTTGGCTAGCAGGGAAAATTTTAAGGATGGAAGTTTATCTTAAAGTTTAGAAACCTTGGCGAATCTTACAAGTCCCCAATATGTAAACAGTAACTTTTTTAATGATATTTTTGTAAAAATATTTATTTTTCTTATTATTTTATGTTATTATATATGATTTTTTGGCGATTTTTAGGGTGAAATAATTTTATACTATAAAATTTTGGCGAATCAATTTTCAAAAAAATGGAAATTGGCGAATCTTTTTTTTTGGAAAAAGCATGGAAAATTAGCCCACCTACGAATATTAGCCCCTAAAATTTTCCATGTTGGCCAGTGCCTTCTAAAAGAGTGAATATGTGTCAAACTTCAAATCCATGTGTCCATTTGACATCTCTGAACTTGGGAACATGTCTTACCTATTATTAGAAATTCATTGATTGTGAAACTACCTTCAACTCATCTATAAATTGAGCACATATCCTAATGCTTGAGAAGGAATAATTTGAGTAGAGAAATGCTAGTGGAATTTCAATTGCGGATTTGATTTGAGTGACATGCTGCTGGAGAGATGTGCATTGTGATGAGGCTGGGATGATGCTGGAGATGGTGACATCAAATCAATCGTTGGTTGTAACCTCCTCTTGTATCCATTAATAAAGATTACTGCTTACTTTCCCACATATGTATCTGTATAAGCTTCAGTCTTTCATATTATGAATTCTAATATGATGTATATGGTTCATGTTTCATTGATTTAACTGAATAACTTGAATATGCATCTGTATATTTCTATCTCTTTGCTATTTAGTATTCATTTTTGCAAGAAATGTTTTGGCGATCTAGCTTGGATTTGAAGCTACGACAAGAGCGACAGAAGGAGACTTGGAAGCGCTTAGACTCCAAGTAAGTTTCTTGATCTATTCTGTGTGTCTATTTACTGTTAGGAAAATTAGTTGCAAAGTATTTAACCTATTGTTCTAAATGAGCACCACATTTAGGGAAGAATGTTTTATCCATAATCCATAATTCCGCATAACAACGGGGAAAACCACCTGGTTGGGGACTTGAAAACTATCCCTTATCCATTTGATACGGTGGATCTGACTGAATTTATGGGACTAGTTTCCCAATGAAATATAATTGGGTGGATGGATGGTATTATAACTGACTGTAACTTGATAGATGGGAGTGATAACAAGCTTGAAGTAAATAAATATACCTATCTATATCTATCCTAGGATGAATTATCTTTCTGTGTGATTTAAAGACATGGTCTTTCAACGAATGCAAATAAAGATTACACAAACACTTAGAGAAATGAAAACACATTTAAAACAATTGATTTAATTAAATAGTTAATTAAATCAATTGAATAAGCATATATCACATCTGTTTACTGCATGTATTGAATATGTATAAAAGATGGCAATCGAACATGTTCAAAAGTGAATTAATGCTTGATTGTTAAAAAAAAATACATATAACAAAACACCATAAGAAAATCAACTATTTCTCTTTTGAAATAGAAAATTAACATAAGGATAAAAGTACCATGTATACGTTAATTCTACTCATTTGAAAAAACAGTGTTTAGTCCAGCCTTTTCTATTAAGAAAACTTTAAAAGTACAAAAGTGTGACTTATGTAAAGTCTTCCTTTCAAAATTTTAGGACCCCATTCTTAAAAGACACGAAGGGGTTTATATAATAAAATAGAGAGTTTAAAAATAGTAATTACAATAAAAGCTGAGGAGGTTTAAACAACTCTCCTTAAATTAAGTGAAATTAAAAACAGAAACATAATTTAGTAGGGTGACTTGCTTAAATATTTTACTGCTGTCTCATCAGTCATTGGTTCCTTCATTTGAAGGAGTTTGAGCATAGACTGAACCTCAGGAGGTTGGCCTGGCCTGATGTGCAACTGTCCAGTATAAGCCGCATATGAAAGTGGAGGTATCATATCAGAAGAAGTATCTGTTAGACAAAGAAACATGAGTCATTAGCTATGTGGCTTAACCAAATATTTCCAATAGCTTTCCCAGTCCAACTTTTCTAATTTTCCGATGCTTTCCTCTTTTACATTGGAGATTTCTTGCCATTGCCTTATCAAATATTTAACAATAGGAAGAGATCTAGGAGGAAATATGTCAAAAATATTAGCAGCAATGAGATTCTGGCTGACTGTTTCAACAATATTATTAGCAACATCTCTAGTGTTGCAGATGGGCCTTTAATATTGTTTAAATTGTATGTCCCAATCAGTAAATAGAATTTCCTTTTTGGAATCCTCAATCCTATGAAGATTAGCCTTTCGACCTTCAACAATATATTTCCAGGTGACATACTTTGACATTTTTCATCAGTATTATCAAATCTAATTCTTTGGTCCGTTATTCCATTCATCAATGAATCACTTTTCTCACATAATTCAATGATACTTGAAAACTTTTGGCAAAAAACAAATTTTTGTTGTGCCAACAGGGTATTCAATTCCAGTGCTTCCTTCCTGAATTCATCTATTTTCGGATTGTCTTTCAATTTCTCAACAATGAATTGCAATTGATGAATTTGAGTATCCTTAGCACCAATTTCAGTTTGGTGTTGCAACTTCAATTGATTTAGGCTCTCTTGGAGTTGTAATACTTGTACCTGTAGTTTTTGGTTGACACTCTGCTTCTCTGCCTGTAATTCATGTTCAAATTGAATGATTCTTTCATCCTTTTCTTTGATTAATTGTTGAACTTCGGTGGCCTTATCTATAGTAGAAGATGCATAGGCTCCTGCAAACTGGGTCAAACGAGTTAGATCCTAAGAAGGATATGCTTATGAATCTTTCCAAAATACCTCCATAGGAACATCTCCTAGAACAAGGAGTTGAGACTGTTTTGTTCTCCTTATTTTTCTTTGCATTACCACTGACAAATTTACGCTTGGGGCTATAATATATGTCTAGAGGAGGAATTTATTCAATTTTCAATACAATTTCTGAATTAGGGTTGGCCGAGATGAAATCCACTTGTTCTGTGCTAGCTGACTTGTCAGTTGACCCAACAATAAATAGGTTCTGACTTTTTCTTTGAGGCGTTTCCACTCTTTGTTGGTAACCAATGATCACCACTTCTTGGTCTCCTTGGAGTTGTTGATTAAAATCTTTCCAAACATCATTTAAGTTACTTGGAAACTGTAAATGCTTGGTCTAAAATTCAATAGAATTATCCTCTTCATCTTTGATAAGGACTTCAATATCCTTAGGTGTTTCTCTTTTTCTTGTTCTTTCTATGTGATGGATTGGGATACCTCTAGTATATTTAAAGGAATCCCTTCCAATATTTTATTTATGTACTACTTGAACTTTGACAATTGTTGTGGATTGAGGCATGATGTTTCTAACTTCTGAACTATGGAATGTGTCGACTGACTCAAACAAGTAATCAAAATCATTTTCTTCATGCACAAAAGGCCTGATTTTTATTTGAGTGGTGAAATCATTGACAACTTGATTTGGGTCATATTGCATGTTTGAAATTATTTTCCTATTTGAAATTATAAACAATTTGAAACATAAAATTAGATTTACCTTCAACCCTGCATGATTATAGTTGTCTAACATGTAGACACCACAGTGAATTGGAAAAGAGGGCTATGAAGATTTCTTGGCTTCCTTCAGAAATTTAGTTAATCCATTACCAATAGTTTGATAAGAGATTTCTCTTGCGAGAATCTTATCCGGAACATACAATGGTAAAATATGTGGCCGATCCAAGCTCCTGAAGAATATGACATAGGTAAACAATGCTTCACCGAACCCTTTTCCAATGGAGGAGAATTCATCTTGAGCTTCCTTAGATAACCCATGGGATTTTTCATTGAACACAACTTGAAATAAAGGGAGCATAACTCCATGGCAGATTTTATAGAAATGTTTTTCATATTTTGCTCCCATAAAATACTATGATAGACATGAATGGGGAGAGGGTCCTGGGTATTCCATTTCCAACTCATGGTTGGAAAATTTGAGGTCAAACTTACAACATTTATAATATAAGCACTCATGTAAAATGGGGAAAATAATTTGGACGAAATGGAACGATTCTTTCTATATTCCAGAATCTCGGTGACAATATTGTTGGAAAAAATGGTTCCCCAGTCCATGATATAAGAATCTATGACTACTTTTGTTATCACTCGTTAGTTTTAAACACTTCATTGATAGGATTTTACATGCCATTCACCTATGTTCTTGTTGTCTCTTAGTCAGTTTCATGAATTTTTTGAAAATATTACATGTGGTGATGTCTACCCTAAGTATAAGCCCACCTTGAGTCTTGTCATATCAGTCAAGTCCACCTCATATCATCTAGTTTTCATTCCCACGCTTTAAAATAAAAAAGATAATCCACTTGTTAGTTTTACACAGTTTCGTAGTGAATTATATGGAAAATCAACAGATTTCACTACGAAACTGCCTAACAATTCCACAATGAATCTGTCAGTAGTTTAATTGATTTCGCTACGAAATTTGTTTTTTTTCCTGCAGAGAGTGACAAAGTGGTGTGAGGTGTCAAATTTTGACGGATGAAGACAAAGGTGAGGTCATGCGAGTTAGTTATCATAATTCACAAGCATGCAAGGTCGCATCTTTTTTAATCATTGCCTCTTATGGTCACATGTGTCATATTTTCACCTCGAATTGTCAAATTACCTTTTAAAGCTTACCCCAAAGTTTCTCTTTGTCATGCATCATCTAATTCTTGCATGTTAAGCAACTCAGTGTCATTGTATGAGAGTTGGTTCACCACACAAAGCAGGTTGTTGTTCAATTTTGATTATGCACGTGTCATAAGCAAGGAGGAAACCATAAGTATAAAGGATCAATGGCATCGAAGAGGAAAGAAAACAAGGGTGGTTATTGCGTAAGATATGAGATCCCAGTGCTATGGAGGCTTTTAGGAAGGTAGGTTGCCTACAATTTTTTTAAAAACTATAGGGTTTCCATGTCCAGGTATCTAAAGACTTTGCAACAAATTTTACAGGGACAACCACAAAACTTGGATTTTTGAACCTCACAATGTCACTAGATGTCATCTCCCAACCTACAGAAATACCCAGAGATGGTAAAGAATGGTTCAAAGGCACAAAATTTAGAATGCAAAGCTGTAAATAATTTCTCAAATAGGAGCACAGAGAAGTTGCATGAAAAATGGCATCCCCAGGGGTTATATGAAAGAAAATTATGCAAAATTTCTATTGGTGGTCCAAAAATGCTTCACCTACGAAGGGAGATTCGACATGGTTTATTCTTATCATTTTAGACTCCTTCTGCATTTTTTTGGTAAGAAACCACTTGACCTACCTTTATTTTTATACAGAAGTTTGGGAAATATGTCAGATAAAGTCCAGGTCAAGGCAGAGGGTAGTGAAACATCGATCTTTCACCATGTTCTGATCAAATTTTTACTGTTGGAGGAATTGAAAAGGTTGAATAGAGATTAGGCCTCTTTTCTTTTTATGAGTGGATATGAAGTAGATGCAATGACTGCAAAGAAATTTTAAAAACCAAAAAATACTCCATCTCCAGCTGTAATAGAAGATATTGATGAAGAAGGAGGACAACCTCCTGTAGAACCAATGGACATTGAATTTGAACCTCTGCAAGAGACTAGTATCCCTCAGCCATCACCTGCAAAGAAAAAATAAAGAATTAGCAGACAAAGCAGTAAGAGCATAACAAGGAGCCAAAAATTTGCTAAAGGAAACTTGGAAGACATTCTCCAGGCAATAGATATTGAAGAATCCTCAATAGTACAAGCAGAATACATTGAGGGGGATAGAAGAAAATTGAAGAAAGGTAAGTCAATCAAGAAGTTGGATTTTGCAGGAGAGGATGCTAGCTTCATTTTTTAGCTAAGGAAGCCAATGAAGAGGTCACAGATTGCAAAGGATTCCGTGGAAAGAAATGGAGCAGAAATGGTCAGTGAAGGTAAGAAGCCACAGAACATCATAGATCTATCCCTAGCAATAGAAGAAGTTTTTGTACAAAGAAAAGGGAAATAACACGTTGAAGAAACGACTGAAGTAAAAATTCTACAAGAACAATTAAGAGAGGCCAGGGAAGAGGTAGTTGTAGTAAATAAGGAATTAAAAGAAGCCAACGTGGACAAACAACTAATGGTTGGTTTTGAGAAAGAGATGAAGGAGCAGCTGGATAAGTATGACAAGACTTTGTCAAAGGCCAAAAATATGCTGAAGAGAAGCCTTCCCTTGAGGAGGGTGGTAAAAATCACAAGGAAAATAAATTTTTGGTTAACTGTCTGAGAGGAAAAGACTCAAAGGACATGTCAAAGATTTGGAAGAACAAATGGACATGATTCAAGATGAACTGAAGAAAAGAGGACTGAAAATGAGATTGGTAGATGAACTTGAGGGGAAACCTATTGTTAATTAAGATGAAGCACCCAAGGAATGAGAAGTTGATCCAAAGCATTTTTGTTAAATTTTACAGCTTGCAGGTGACACAAATTTTGTCTTAGAAGGTAAATTTTTGAATAAAATTACCAAATCTGCAGTTTCAGCCATATCAGACAGTTTCTTATCGAGCTCCAAGCTTGAGGCAAAAATTCATTACAAAATTTCTGAAGAGTGTTTTTTTATCTTTAAAATCAGTTTTATGAAGTTCCAAGGAGGGATTTCGATGGTATTTAGCTATTTTGACCTAAAAAACACTTTTTGACTAGCAGAGGTGGCAGAAGAGAAGGTTAAAGGGCAAAAATGGGCACACTATGAAATTGCCTAAAGATGCTATGTTTTGCAGCGAGGTATTTTTTAAGAGTTTTTAAAGGTTTGAAAGGCAAATGGAAGTCCAACCAACCACCTGGAGGCATCCAAACATACAATGGGCCATCCCAGAAAATATCCATTGCTTGGCATGTGTATCATTCATACAAATAAGCATGAAGACAAAGTTCTAGATAATGCTAATATTTTCCTGAAAAATAGGACAGTTGTTGCTAAATTCTTGGGGAGTACATTCATGTCTTGGTCATGGAGAATGCCACTCGAGCATCTCATCTCTATCTATGCAATTGTGCCACTATTAGATAAGTGGGTGAATTAAATGTAAGTAGATTCCTATTAGGAGAGTGAGTCTTAAATGGATATGTGTCTTTTTATGTTCCAGAAATGTAGTTTTTAGTTATGATTAGGTTTCAAAGTCATGGTTTGATGATCTAGCCAGCTGGGCAAGTCCTATGTAAGCAAAAAGGGTCTATTTATGGACAGGATATTGAATAAAAAAGTTTTAGAGAATGCTTTTGACACAACTACTATTGTAAATTTATTCATATCGGTAATAGACAAAAGTGACCATTTCCTGCTTCACCTAAGATTCTTGATATGTTTTCAATCAGTTTATGTGTTTCTTTTATATCGTGCTTCAAATAGTCTTGATGTTAAATTACTCAGAATTCATGTCATACGTGCTCTGACTTCCTTTCAGCATTAAGTTATTGATTATTCCCATGTATTAATGTTGTTCTATCATTGAAACATAAAAAGCCTCAGTTTCCATAAGTAGGAATGTTTGTCATTGAATTCCTATTACTGACTCCATGAACCCAATGGCAGTTGAATCTTTCTCATTTTTCACCTACAATCAAATACAATGAGAAATTCACAAAGTTAGCCATATGTTTTAGGACCTAATTGAGTAAATTCTTTGATAAGTTGAGAGTGCCCTCTTAGGATGAAGAGGCTAAACCTCAGTCAAAATTTGGTTTGAAAGAGTTACTCTAAGTTGTCTGGTGGAACAACCCATTAGGACCAATTTAGAGATAACAACTTCCATTAGGGGAACCCATTCAACTAAAAATTTAGTGGTATTAGGTTGACCGAAGTGTCTAGACATCATTGCAGCAACATAACAATAGGGACTAGCAAGGCAGTCAGTAGAATACATGTCCTTATCATCATTTTTATGTTTGTTCAGGTTCCTCCTCCATTTATTTATAGGATTTGACTTCAGCTCATTCTCCTTGGCTAATTGTGCCAGAAATTCTTTGTTGTAGACCTTCTCCGGGTCTATAATGTGAGACATTGAATTCAAATCTTCAGCTTTGAAAGAACTTATCATTTTTACTCTGCTCATCAGGAAATTTTTTTCTCCAATATTGAGATTATCGATTATCCATCTTACCATATCAGTATATGGTGAAATTTTGGGGTGCGCAACAACCCGGTGTAGAAAAGAGTTGGCAACTTATTATAAGTAGCTTCTGAAGAATCAAAAGCATCTGCAGTATCTTTCCGTTCAACCCTGTGGGGTTTCTCATCTTCAAATAACTTATACATCTCTTCCCAAGAGGAAGAACCACTTTGTGACCCACATGTTGTGTCTGTGAATAGAGGAAGCATTTTTGTTCTTTCACTAACAGTAACTCTAGGATTTGTGGGTGCCATAGGTTTCTTGGATTTCTTCGCAACTTTTGACATTTTTGAAGTGCTCTGTTTATTTGGACACTCCCACGAATAATCAAGAATGATAAGTAGAAAAGAGGGAATCTTGTTTAACCAATAATAAAGTACCGTAATAATTGAAATAACAAGCGAATGAAACTTGGCACACAGTTAATCCATAAATTCAATGCTCTTGTAGTCAAATCATTTTTAGAAGCATGGGTTGTAAAAACCGTTTAAGTTATGGCATTAATGAAAAGTATGGGTTGATGTGCCCACACAATCATTCCAACATTTAAATAATATATTTTTTCATCGCAGATGCCATTCATGTGTGAACCTTTTTAAGAATGTTGATCAACTACCTTTCGCTGATTGCGATATCGAAATCACAATTTTGGCGGAAATGAACAAGGGGCAAGGGTGGTCACAAAGAAAAAGTGCAATGCGATAGAGTATATAACATCGGGGAAATATAAAGGACGATTTAAATATTGTTGTGATAAAAACTATGAAAAGCAATTTGTGATTGACTACGTGGTGGGATTGGGTCCTGTGATTTCTTTCTCGTGGAATTTTATTCGGGAAAATGCCTTTTTTTCTTCATTAAAGTGCTTTATTGTATTTCGCATCTAAATTTGTGTTGAGTGGCTTTTTAAGGGCCACATGTCTTTCATGCGATATTGCGATTTTGATTGAGATTTACTTAACATTCTCCGCTTAAGTGTTTTTTAAATGAAAAATCAATGTTTTCTAACCCATTTCATTCATATTTCTATTTGACTTAATTTATTAAGGGTTTTATTTGTTCTAATCTAAAAAATTTAAAAGGTCCCCATTATTTTTCTAAGATAACTATTCTAAAATAATGGGGGTTGTTGAATAGCAAAACAATTGGCGATTTACTGGAAGAACTAGTTATCTCTGAAAAATGAATTTCTTGGTATTTTTAAATAAGTAAAAAAAAATTAAGGGGATAAAAAAATTGTTATCGAAATATGTGAATGAATAAAATTACTCTGAATAAAAAAACTCATCTTATTTCTAATCTTTCATAAACCTTTCATGAATAAACATCTTCACTCCTCTATATCAATCATCAAATAGTTTAAAAGATAAATAAGTGTCTTTTTGTAACTTTGCCTTTTGATTTACTCCTTTTGTCATAGGCAGAGCCACTGTTGCTAGCAGGAATTTATAGCCTCGACAAGGTTACCTTTTAACCATCAATGATTCAGTATCCCATCCATCTATTTTTACAAATTTTTGAGATAAATCCTTTACCATATATATTTCTTTTCTTGTTCTTAAAATTTTTTTGTCCTGGCTTGGAGACTAGAAAGTGACAATGCCATTCACTGGTTATAATTGAACTGAACAAGCTAGCTCATGATGAGACCCCTTGTCTTATGATTATTTAATAATCATGAGCCATTACCCTAATTTGATATGCAGTTGTGGTAATGTCAGTTTATTATTTACCTATGATCATGGTAAGCAAGCTCATGATGAGACCTCTTACCCTTTTAAGTTTTTATATTTTTGAATTACACTTTAGAAAAAGCATAATTAATGGATGGGGAGAATCATTAACTCCTTAAGAGTTTCTGGATGACAACTTAGAGTTAAAGATGCTTAGTGACAACTAGTCTTTACTTTCTAAGGATGAACCTTTTCCGACTAATAATAAAGTAAAATGACTTTACAAACATTAGGTTTACAAAATTTACAATTTCAATGGAAAATGTTTTCAGAGTTATATAGTATTCATTCTATTTTCAAGTTTGTAGTTATTTCCTCAATAAATTTTATTCTTCAAAAATAAAATTCATAAAAATGATTCAGAGGTGTTGCGAAAAGCCAAAAGTATGTAATCAAACATTATTCTTCTAAAAATGTAAAAGTATGAGTATGGTACATTTAGAAGAAAAATTTTCTTTTAAGAAAATATTTTTTTCAAAATCAGCCCATTGACAGGAAGAAAATATTTTCTCCCTTGAAGATCTTGTAACATGAAGGTTGATGGGTTAGTTTGTTATGTGATTTGAAATGGTCCAAGCCACATTCTTTGGAATTTGGTATGCTTACATTTTTACTCATGTGCCTTGTCCCAATTAAGGACGAGGTCTCCAACTTAAAATTATTTTGGGGAAACAAAATTTGAATCGAAAGAATTTTTTACAATCTGTTGGTGTCGAGTATGAGTTAATATGGAATTTTCCCTTTCCTTTTCTAGTCTAAGGATCTGATACATTCTTAATTGTAAAGAAGAAGAAGGTTCTTCATCAATAAATTGAACTAGGGATAGTGAAGGAAGAGCTAAATTTGATGGAATTACAACTTCTTTCCCATAAACTATATTGAATGGGGAAGTACCTATAGAGGCCTTCTGAGTAATCCTATCTGCCCATAATGCAAATGTTAAAGACTTATGCCAATTTTTCTGACTCCGATCAATATTCTTTTTTATGATTCTTATGAGATTTTTATTTGTTGATTTTGCTAGACCATTCCCTTGTGGATAGTAATTAGCAAAATATTTAAGTTTAAAACCACTTTTGAGAGTAAACTCAATCATTCTATTTCCTGAAAAGTAAGATTCATTATCAAACATAAGTGCATTAGGTATGCCAAACCTGGTAATAATGAATTGATCAATAAATTCAATGATGGACTTAGAGTTAGCTACCTTTAATGGAACAACTTCCACCCACTTAGTAAAATATTCAATTGTAGTGAGAATGTATTTATGTTGTTTGGATGAGTTAGGAACAATCTCACCTATGATATCCAGTCCCCATTTCTCAAAAGGTTTCTCAATTTTGACCAGCTGTGAGGGTAAATCTGGTTTTCTTTGTCTTCCAACAACAGTTTGGCATGTTTTACACTTTATCACATATGCATGAGCGTCTTTGAATAATGTTGGCCAATAATATCCTGCATGAAGGATTTTTTGTGTTGTGGTATCTCGTCCAAAATGTCCACCTGCGGGTCCATCGTGGAGTTCTTGCAAAACCCTCTGTGCTTCAGACTTTTCAAGGCATCTTAATAGTACAAAGTCATATTTTTTTCTAAATAAAACATTATCTATGATATGATTTTGATTAGGTTTCAATATTAAATCTCTTTTTCTTTTATAATTTAGTTATGTGGGTCATATCCATTTTTTAAATAAAATATAAGATCAACACACTGTGATTCAGATTTGTTCAGGCTTACCTCAGCAATGTGTACAATGTTACCTGACTCTTCATCATATGATATGTTGGATGTTCCAGATAGTAATATTGAGAGACCTTTCCCTCTGATGATTTTGGCTACTCTTATGTCAATGTCATATTCCCGCAGAGAAATAATCCAATTTTCTCTGTTTTCTCCCAGATCCTTTCTAATAAGTAGTTGTCTTACTGCCGAAAATGGAACTATTACCTTGGTGTGTGTTTTTAGGAGAAAAGGTCTGAAATGCTTTAAATATTTGTAAACAACAAAGGATTGTTTTTCCACTTCAATATAATTTAGCTCAACACCTTGGAGATTTGAACTAAATAAGGAAATGGTTGATTCAATCTTTTGATCATGGATTTGTGTTAACACAACAACATAAGATGTTTCGAAAGAAAAAGTATATAAAATGAAATAATTAGAAAAATCCGAGGAAGTTTGAGAAGGAGCATTTATGATGGCTTGCTTGATTAGATCAAATAATCCTCTTTCATTGTGTCCCCATTTGAAGAGTTCATTTTTCTTAATCATTGCTTGCAATGGTAAAACAATTTGAGAAAATTTTGGAACAAACCTCTTAACAAAATTTATCTGTCCTAAAAAGGACTGCATTGATTTCTTGTTATGAGGAAGAGAGATTTCATAAATTTCCTTTATGTATCTGGATATATGAAAATTATTTCTTTTGACACAATAAATCCTAAAAGTTTACCTTCACTTAAATCGAAATAAAACTTTTTGCGATTTAATGAAATTACATACTTTAAACAACATTCAAGGATTTTCTTAATATCGTGATAGTGGTCACTTCTTTTCTTAGAATAAATAGTTATATCATCTAAGTATACAACCACAATTTTTTTTATTAGTCCTCTGAAAGAAATATACATTGCTCTTTGAAAAGTCACTCCTACATTGATTAGACCAAAAGACATTTTCTGATATGCATAAGTGCCCCATTTAGTTTTAAATGTAGTCTTTAACCTATCTTCAGGATGAATGAAAATCTGATTGTAGCTTGAAAATCCAACAAGGAAAGACATTAATTCAGATCCAACAACTGATTGCAAAATTTATTCCATAGGTGGTAATGGGAAATTATCTTTTAAGCAAGCTTTGTTTAAGTTCCTAAAATCTATACAAATGTGAATGTCACCATTCTTTTTCCTAATAGGGACTAAGTTTAAGACCCACTTTGATTTCCTAACAGGGAAGATGATCTTTGCCTTAAGTAGTTTATTCAGTTTAGTTTTAATTGACTTTCAATATCAAGGTGAATTTTCCTTAACTTTTGTTTTATGGGATTTTCGATGGATGTCACTGGGATAGTATGTTGGATAATGAAGGTATCATACGTTTTGATATCTTCATTTTTCCATGTGAAAACGTTCTTGTATTTCTTCAGTAAATGAATGAAGGTTAATATTTCATCAGACGAAAGACCAAGTCCTAAATTAATATTGTGAGGATTGAGATCTATGCCAAGGTTTACTAGTTCAAATCTTAAAGTTGAACTTTGTAGTTTTAGAATTAGTAACCTTCTTAAACCCGTCTTTGAGATCATAAAGATCTTCAAGTTTAACAACAGATTTAGGTGTGGCATTCTCTTCAGGTTTTTGATTCAATTGTATTTCATGTTCATCTTCATCGATTAGTTGATCATCATATGACCCTTCTATTGTGAGAAATATTAGAAAATATTCATCATCATTAAATGCTCTCCAATTAGTGACATTATCAGGAATAGATGGGCGAAAAATCAATTCTATAGAAAATCTATCTGGACTACAATCCTCAGAAGGAATAAGTCTGTATGCTACATTAGCTAGAAGGCCAGCGCTTGCATTTTGGAGCCTTGGAATAGACGAGATATTGAATGCTAAGGAGTGCGAGGTAAGAGATTGTACTAATGCCTGGTAATGCTTGAGATAACCAAAAATACAATGAATAGTATTTCTTACCTGTTTGATAATTATTTCAGAGTCACCATATACTTGAAGATATTTAACACCGAGATCTATTGCTTTGTACAAGCCTTGGACCAGTGTCTCATATTCTATAGTGTTATTTGTGCTCTCAAATTCTAGCCTACATTCCAATATTGTCTTTTCTCCTTCCGGACTAATTAGTATGCAACCAGCACTTGCACCTTCACTAGATTTTGATCCATCAAAGTATAATGTCGAGAATGAAGTTTTAACACAAGGTTTATCTATGATATTTATACATTTGGAAGAGTCTGACTAAATTTTTTTTTTTGATTTGAGAATTAACTGAGTTGATAAGAAATGGAGATTTTTGAGCATTAAATTGCCTAAAAAATATTTGGCATATTAATTTCCAAGAATGTTATTATTACAAGCCATGGGTTCATTTTCATCTTCGAAGTCGATTACTGAAAATGTTTTTTGCGATAAACTCGAATTTGATTTGGCTTACCATTGTAGGGAAGCCACATATGAGACCAATAAGTTGCGAAATAACCATGAAATTTCTATGACCAATCTCTACTCAGAATCAAACCATAAAATTCAGGAATATCAACAACCAAAATATCAATTTCTTGGTGAAATTTTGAATTAGATGCTAGTATGATAAGGATAGAATTCATTTCTCCTATTACCTTGAATTTGGTTCTATCTAATTGCACAATGTGTACTATAGAATTTTGTGGAGAAATATTTAACTTCAAGCAAACATAATATGGCATGATATTTAAAGAAGCTCCAGAGTCTATTAGACAATTATGCACATTTTTTTAAACACTTCAAAATTCAGAAGAAAAGGAGGGGTATGTGAATTAGATATGTCTCCGATTATAATAGCGTCATTTGCGTTGAATTTTTCAGATGAATCAGTTGGATGTTTTCTAACCCCTTTTGAGGCTTTGGAAGTAACAAGGGCAAGTAAGGGTCAAGTAGGGATTGCGTTCAGTTCTTTGAGTAAGATTTTATGTTGTTGTTTTAATTTACTCACCTCAAACATGGATATATTTTCCTTCACTTTCTTCATCTCTTCCACTATATTATACTCTATAGTATCAGAGACAACTAGGGTCTTTGATATATATGGAGTGGTAGAAGAAGTTGGGCTTGATTTAGGATAAGGAGTCCTTTTGTGAACAACCTTATCCTTAACAACAGGGGATGAATATTTCTGTTTTTGAGGAGAATGAGGAAGATCTGTAGAATTTTTACTTCTAGTTTTAACTGGTAGCACCTCATATTCATCTTCATTATCATATGTAGGAAGAATAAAGTTTAATAATCCATGAACTTCAACTAATTGTTCATCCTATGATTCTTCTACAGATAATATTGTTTTATCCTTATCTTCTTCTTGATCTGATTTAGTGTTTGAGATTACATTTGGTGGTTGAGAATTTGAAGTTTGAGTTTTCTTAAAAGATCTAAAAGGTTTCTTTAAAGAAGATTCAACTACTTGTTTCTTTATTTCAACCATATCATTTAACATAGTTATAAGAACCTTTTGTAATCCCTCAAGATCGTAAGGATCCTTAAATGTTTTCTTTTTGGAGTCATCCTTGAATGAAACCTTTTTAGTTTTTCTTTCCTCTGGTGCAGTTTTATTTTCTAAGGAAAGAATTGTTGAGATTCAACAAGAAGATCCTAGTGAAAATTATGCACCTACACTAGGATGGAGCCTCATGCTATTTTTAGGTGGTGGTGTATTTTTAGATGCATGAGAAAATTCTATTTATAGATGATGTCTATTTATAGATAATGAGAAAATTCTATTTATAGATGTATGTGAGAGTTCTATTTATAGATCACATGTCTATTTATAGATGCTGTCGACTATTATTATCGCTTAATAATAGTTGGAGAATAAACAATAATCTATTCTCAATGAGCACTTGGAAATAGTTAACTGAAGTGGAAAATCGGTTAGCTATAGGAAATTTGAGTTCAAAGGTTGGTTGGTGGGACATGCAAATGGGCTTAGTTGGAATTGAGTGATTCAAAGTTGTAACAGAGTTGGATGTGTTGTGAGTTGTAAAGTAGCTTAACTCATTTAAGTGAGTTAAAATCAGTTGTGCTAGTTGTAACTAAAGATACACTAGTGAGAGATCAGTGAATTAATTATTTAATTAATTCACAATCAGTGGTCTTACATGCAACTGAAGATTTACTACTGTTAACTACATGCATGTCAGATCTAGTGGAGACCCAGTTGAGATGTAGGTGAAAGGGACAGTTTGACTATCAGTTGTGACATTAGTGGGTGCACTCATGCAACCACACACACATTGGATGTGCCCATGAGGATTGCATAGTAAATTCAAGCAAGATTCCATTCATTTAGGTATTTCTATCAGCTGGGATTGCGCAGTGGAGGCAAGTTGTCTAGAGGCAGTAAATTGGCACATGAATTTACCAATTTTTGTATGACAGTGTGAGACGATTGTATATTGTACTGAGAGTTCTTGGATTAGAGTTTTGTATGATATTGTTTCATGATCCATGATATATACATAATATATGATAGTGGGGTTTTTAGCTTTATGCTTTCCCGGTAAAAACATATGTGTTATGTGTGATTGATCTTTCTTCTTGATATTGAAATTGGCGATCGTGTTTTAAATTCCACAAGAATTTTTGTAGAAGCGATTATGTATTTAACAGTGGCATATAATTTTTAGATCAGGAGAATCCAGGAAATACATAATTTGTATTAAAATTTCTACATAGTATCAGAGTGCAGAAGATTGCAATTTTGAAGTAGGAGCTGAGTTTGTTGGTGGAAAGAATTTGAATTTGCAGAAAGATTTGCTTGGTGCTATAGTTGAGTAAACATCGAAATGGATTTCAATGGCTTGTGGCTAGAGTATGCACTCGAGGGAAGCTCGAACTACATTTCCTCGAAGGACAGGATGGAGGCAGTGCTCGAAGATAATGGCTTGAAGGAGTTAATTGACAATGATGTTCCGAAGCCCACTTCGACAAATGCTGCATTACTTGATGCATGGAAAAAGAAAGTGGCAAAGGCGAGAAGGATTTTGTTGGAAGGTGTAAGAGACCACATTGTCTCAAGCCTTCATGGGAAAGCCACACCACATGATATGTGGAAGGATTTGACAGATCTTTTCCAAAGCAGTAGCGACCACAGGAAATTGGCGCTAAAAGATAAACTCAGGAAGATAAAGATGGAAAATGGAAACATCATTCCAAAGTATCTCACAAATTTTGTCCAATGTCAGGATGAACTGGGGAGTGTGGAAATCACCAATTGTGATGATGAATTGGTGAGCTTGGCTCTCTTGGGACTTCCTAAGAGTTGGCACAATTATGAAGACTCTGTCAACGGATCAGAAAAACTGCTGGATTGGGAACGACTGTGGTCGGATCTAGTGCAGGAGGAGTTTTGATGGAACACCAGAGATGGCTCTTCATCAAAGCATGATGATGAAGAGGATTTTGATTTGGCTTCCAAGGAAAGGAAGGGGAAAGGGAAGAAATTCCATTCAAAATCCAAGTCTAAAGGAAAGAAATTGGATTTGTCCAAGATGAATTGTTTTCACTGTCACGAACATGGGTATCTCGCTACTAACTGTCCACAGAAGAAGAAGAAAAAGAAGGTCGTTGGAGCTGCAACTGGTGAGGCCCTTACCTCACAATTTGAACTTGATTTACCTTTGATCACATGCATGGTGTCAAGTGCATTGGGATCGGTGTGGTATTTGGATAGTGACGCTTCCTTCCACATTACGGGAGATAAGGAGCTTTTCAGTGACTTGGAGGAGAAATATCTATAGATGCATATAGAGATGGGCGATGATGGATGATACAATGAGAATGGAATTGGTACCATTACCTTTGAGAGGGAGTCAGGTAAACCATTTCAATTGAAATATGTTATGCATGTCCCATGTCTGAAGAAAAACTTGGTCTCAGTCGCAATGTTGGAGGACGGAGGCTATGACTTTGTTTTCAGCGATGGAGAATATTTCCTGCGACATAAAACAACGGGTCAAGCGAAGAGGATAGGGATTTGAGTTAAGAGTCCCTACAAGCTGGAGGTAAATGGCTGCACGACCATGATGGGCAAGGCAGAAAAAATGGTGAGCCGAGATGAGGGCGAATTATGGCACAGGCGATTGGATCATCTTCATCATGGAGCCTTGAAAATCATGCAACAAATATCTACTAGACTTCCAATGGGAACACTTGCTCAATTAGATCAGTGCAAGGGTTGCACCATGGGGAAGTATGTAAAGTCCATCTTTCATGAAAAGGAGAACCATGCTTCGATGATTTTGGAGAGAGTTCACATAGACATGTGTGGACCATTCTCGGTTGCTTCAAAAACAAAACATAAGTATTACATTATTTTTGTTGATGACTTTTATCGTAAATGTTGGATCTTCTTCATGCAGAAGAAGGATCAAACATTCTCAAAGTTCTGTGAGTTTAAGGCATTGGTGTAGAAAGAGTTGGGGAAGCAAGCGAAGGCTCTAAGGAGTGATAATGGTGGAGAATACATCTCTAACAAATTCAAAGACTTCTGCAGTAAAGAAGGAATTTGAAGAGAACTCATAGCGCCTCATAACCCACAACAAAATGGGGTCGCAGAGAGGAAGAAAAGAACGATCGTGGGTGTGGGTGCAACACAAGCGTTGTTGCATGATTAGGGCCTACCAATGCATTTGTGGGTGGAAGCATGCAAAACTGCGGTTTATATTCAAAACCGTTGTCCTTATAGAGTACTTGGCATGAGTACACCTAAAGAAGCTTTCGCTGGTAAGAAACCTAATGTTTCTCACTTTAATATTTTTGGCTCATATGTTTATGTGCATGTGACCAAGAACGCCAGGAAGAAGTTGAAGCCGATTGTTGAAGTTGGGATATTTGTGTTTATGTGCATGTGACCAAGAACGCCAGGAAAAAGCTGAAGCCGATTGCTGAAGTTGGGATATTTGTGGGGTACACAGAAACACCCCATAATGACCGTGTGTATTTTCCTAACAATAAGATGACTGTTATGCGATGGGATATAAAATTAAGATGACTGTTATGCGATGGGATATAAAATTCGATGAGGGGAAATCCATGCGGTTGTCGCTTGAGAGGGAGCTAGACTTGCATGCGGAAGAGGAATTGTTAGTTCCCAAAGATGATTCTATAGATGTGGATCAGCCACAGGAGGAGGTTCATGGAGTGGAGGAGTCCACTCACACAGAGCCAAACATCAGAACTGACAAAAGGCATACCATAGAACTTGATAGGCTGAGACTTGATGCTGTGCAGAATGTAGGAGCCCCTACTTCACAGTGCAAACAAAGACAGTCTCCTAACCAATTTACTGGATACATGGCTCTCATGAGAAATGTATTGTGACTGAGCCATCTTCCTTTTAGGAAGAAGTGCAGGAGCCCACATGGGTAAATGAAATAGTGGAGGAGTATGACTCCAATTTTAGAAACAGTGCTCGGGAAATTGTTCCAAGGTCAGTTGATAAATCAGTGGCAGGTTAAAGATGGATCTACAAGGTAAAGCAAGATGTTGATGGGAGTGCTGAGAAATACAAGGCCAAATTTGTGGCCCAAGGCTTCTCACAGATTGAGGGGATTGATTATGAAGAAACATTTGCACCTGTCGCAAGGTATTCTTCCATAAGGACCATCCTTGCTCTCTCAGCACAGATGGGTTGGTGTATTCATCAGATGGATGTGAAGACTGTGTTTCTCAATGGGATTATTGAGGAAGAGGTGCACATAGAGCATCCTAAAGGATTTGAGATCTTCAACAATGAGTCACATATGTGCCAACTCAAAAAGAGCGATGTATGGGCTTAAGAATGCACCCCATGCTTGGTACACTCTGATAGACAACTATTTCATCGGACTGGGCTTCACCAAGAGTGAGGCAGATGAAAACCTATACCAAATTGTGGTGGAGGGTAAGATTTTAATCATTTTTCTTTATGTTGATGATTTAATACTGACTGGTGATGAGTAGCTGATACATTCATGCAAGGAAGACCTTGCAAAGGAGTTCAAGATGAAGGAGATGGGCCTCCTTCATTATTTCCTTGGATTGGAAATATGGTAGCGATATGGTGAAATTTTTGTGTCTCAAGGCAAGTACGCAAGAGAGATACTAGGTAAGTTTCACATGGAGGGCTACAAACCCATGGATACTCCTCTTCCAGGAAACTAGAGGAAAAAGGATGCTACATCTGGAGAGGTAGTGGATTCTACTGTCTATCGACAGTTAGTGGGTTCGCTAATGTATTTAGTGAACATGAGACTAGACATATGCTATGTGGTTAACTAGCTAAGTCAAGCGATGGTTAAGCCTACTAAGCTCTTTTGGAAGGCAGGCAAGCATGTCTTGAGATACCTGAGGGGCACATATGAGTATGGCTTATGGTACAGACAGATGGATGAGGTGAAGTTGCATGGATTCACGGATGCAGATTGGGCAGGCATCCCAACAGAAAAAAAGAGCACATCAGGGGGGATATTTAGTATCATATCTACAGTTGTTTCTTGGTACAACAGGAAGTAGATATATGTGGCACTCAGTTCAGCAGAAGCGGAATACATGGCAGCAAGTCAAGTTGCATGCGAGGCTATCTGGATGAGAAAGATCTTGGTTGGTTTGTTTGTTTCTCATTTAGATCCTACAGTGATTCATTGTGATAATCAGAGTTGCATTAAACTCTCGATTAATCCTGTGTTTCATGAAAGATCTAAGCATATAGATATATGGTATCATCATATCAAAGATTGTGTGCATCGGAAGATCATGTTGCTTCAATACATTACTATGGAAGATCAGGATGCAGATATTCTGACGAAGGTGCTCACCAGGAGCAAATTCGAATACCATAGAGACAGGATCGAGGTGAAGGATAATCCCTTTCTTATTAAGAGGGAGTGGTTAAAAACAACAAGAAGATCCTAGTGAAAATCATGCACGTACACTAGGATGGAGCCTCAGGCTATTTTTAGGTGGTGGTCTATTTTTAGATGCATGAGAAAATTATATTTATAGATGATGAGAAAATTCTATTTATAGATGATGTTCTATTTATATATGTATATGCGAGTTCTATTTATATATTACATGTCTATTTATAGATGCATGTCAACTATTATTATCCCTTAATAATAGTTGCACAATAAAAAATAATATATTCTCAATGAGCACTTGGAAATAGTTAACTGAAGTGGAAAATTAGTTAGCTATAAGAAATTCAAGTTCAAAGGTTGGTTGGCGGGACATGGAAGTGGGCTTAGTTGTAGTTGAGTGATTTGAAGCTGAAATAGAGTTGGATGTGTAGTTATGTGAGTTGTAAAGTAGTTTAACTCAGTTAAGTGAGTTAAAATCAGTTGTGCTAGTTGTAACTAAAGATACACTAGTGAGATATCAATGAATTAATTATTTAATTATTTCAAAGTCAATGGTCTCACATGCAACTAAAGATTTACTACTGTTAACTACATGCATGTCAGATCTAGTGGAGACCCAGTTGAGATGTAGGTGAAAGGGAAAAATTGACTATCAGTTGTGACATTAGTGGGTGCACTCATGCAACCACACACACATTGGATGTTCCCATGAGGATTGTGAAGTCAAGGCAACAAAGATTCCATTTATTCAGGGATTGATATCAGCTGGGATTGTGTAGTGGAGGCAGGTTGTCTGGAAGCAGTAAATTGGCACATGAATTTGCCAATTTTTGTATGACAGTGTGAGACGATTGTATATTGTACTAAGAGCTCTTGGATTAGAGTTTTGTATGAGATTATTTCATGATCCATGATATATAAATAATATATGATAGTGGGGTTGTTAGCTTTATGCTTTCCTAGTAAAAAAATCCATGTTATGTGTGATTGATCTTTCTTCTTGATCTTACAATTGGCGATCGTGTTTTAAATTACGCAAGAATTTTTGTAGAAGCGGTTATGTATTTAAAAGTGGCCTATAATTGTTAGATCAGGAGAATCTAGGAAATACATAATTTTTATTAAAATTTCTACAAGAATTCTCTTTTCTACAGAAAGGGCCTCTTTCATATTTTCTACCAAAGTAGCCTTATTGGCTATATCTACAAAAATTGCTATATTAGAAGGAAGAGAGAATATATATCATTCAATTTGTACATCTACACCTGGTTTTTACGTAGCTGAGATTTTGTTGAGCAACTTATTAAATCTTTAATCTTTTCACCTGAATTTGCTTTTATCTTTGAAAGATTATTGATAAGAGTTGTAGTAGTACGATCATCACCAAATTTAGCCAGAAATTGTTCCTCAAATATGTCCCAAATATTAATGGTTCTTGGTGGTAGTGAAAAGTACCATGATTCAGATGATCCTTGAAAATTATAAGGAAACAATCTTACCACACAATCTTCTTCAGAGACATCATGTAGATTCATAGATAACATGAAATTATGGAGATGTTCTTCTGAAGAGAGACCGTCATCTAGATTATACTTTGGCATCCATATTTCTGGATGCTTAGGTAAACGATGAAGAGGAACCGCTAATTGAACAAACCTAGATTGGTCCAAGGTCTATTTTCCAATGTGTGAATCCGAGTATGAGAATAACAGATGTGAATTGATGAAGAAATCGGTTGAGAAAATGTAACAGAGGGAGGAATAAATGATGGAGGGGAAGAAGATGAAAGAATATCACTAGTGGATGATTGAGTATCAGATATCGGAAATTTCCTACGTTGAGATTGAAGAGGAAACTCAAAAGGGATTATTCTGATCTTTTCACTCTTAGAATGATTTAATACACTAGTGCATTGTAATATTGAAGTAACACTTCCTTCAGAGGTTTCATAAAGCACGGGCTTTTCTGCCGAAAAAAAAATTTCTTCCAATTTATTTATTAAGGTTTGTACTTCAGGTGATTCTGGGGTATAATCAGGGGATATTTCTTTGGGAATGGAACTAGGAGATTTGGGAGAATATTGAACAACTTCTGATCTATGGATAGGGGATTTAGAACGAGGACTAGAAGTTGTAGGAGATTTGGAGGGAGAACGACTCTTTTGATGGTCTTTGTTTTTTGGATTAAGCTTTGGTGCCATTCATAGTCTGATGACCCTCCTTTTAGTGCCAAAAATATTGAGGCCTCGAAAATTGGTGCAACAACATCGGGGAAAACCACCTGGTTGGGACTTGAAAATTGTCCCTTATCCGTTTGATATGGTGGCTCCGACTGGATTTATGGGACCAGTTTTCCAATGAAATATAATTGGGTGGATGGATGGTATTATAATTGACTGTAACTTGATAGATGGGAGTGATAACAAGCTTGAAGTAAATAAATATACCTATCTATATCTATCCCAAGATGAATTATCTTTCTGTGTGATTTAAAGAGATGATCCTTCAGCGAATGCAAATAAATATTACACAAACACCTAGAAAAATGAAAAACAATTTAAAATAATTGATTTAATTAAATAGTTAATTAAATCAATTGAAAGCATATATCGCATCTATTTACTACATGTATTGAATATGTATAAAATATGGCAATCGAACATGTTCAAAAGTGAATTAATGCTTGATTGTTAAAAAAAATACACATAAAAAAAACCATAAGAAAAATCAACTATTTCTCATTTGAAGTAGAAAATTAACATAAATATAAAAGTACAATGTATACATTAACTTTTCTCATTTGAAAAAACAATATTTGGTCCAGCCTTTTCTATTAAGAAAAATTTAACAGTAAAAAATGTGACTTCTGTAAAGTCTTCCTTTCAAAATTTCAAGACCCCATTCTTAAAACACATGAAAGGGGTTTATTTAATAAAATAGAGAGTTTAAAAATAGTAATTAGAACAAAATCTAAGGAGGTTTAAAAAACTCTCCTTAAACTAAGTGAAATTAAAAACAGAAACAAAATTTAGTGGGGTGACTTGCTTCAATTTTGCATTGTTGTCTCATCAGTGATTCGTTCCTTCAGTTGAAGGATGTTGAGAATAGGTTGAACTCCGGGAGGTTGGCCTGGCCTGATGCGCAATTGCCCAGTATAAACTGCATCTGAAAGTGGAGGCATCATATAGGAAGACGTATCTGTTAGACAAAGCAACATGAGCCATTAGCTATGTGCCTTAACCAAATATTTCCAATACTTTTCCCAGTCGAGATTTTCTAATTTTCTGATGCTTTCCTCTTTTACATTGGAGATTTCCTGCCATTGACTTATCAAATATTTAACAATAGGAAGAGAACTAGGAGAAAATCTGTCAAAAATATTAGCATCGATGAGATTCTGGGTGACCGTTTCAACAATATTATTAGCAACATCTCTAGCTCTGGAGATGGCCCTTTCAGCTTGTTTCAATTGTATGTCCCAATCAGTAAATGAAATTTCCTTTTTGGAATCCTCAATACTGGGAAGATTAGCCTTTCAACCTTCAGTAGTATCTTTCCAGGTGACATACTATGACACTTTGTCATCAATCTCATCAAAGCTAATTCTTTGGTCCGTTATTTGATTCATCAGTGAATCACTTTTCTCACATAATTCAATGATACTTGACAAATTTTGGCAGGAATCAACTTGTTGTTGTGCCAACAAGGTATTCAATTCCAATGCTTCCTTCCTGAATTCATCTATTTTCGGATTGCCTTTCAATTGCTCAACAATAAATTGCAATTGATGAGTTTGAGTATCCTTAACACCAGTTTCAGTTTGGTGCTGCAACTTCAATTGATTTAGGCTCTCTTGGAGGTGTAATACATGTACCTGTAGTTGTTGATTGACACTCTACTTCTTTGCCTATAATTCATGTTCCAATTGAAGGATTCTTTCATCCTTTTCTTTGATTAACTATTGAACTTTAGTGGCCTTATCTATAGTAGCAAATGCATAGGCTCCTGCGAACTGAGTCAATCGAGTTAGATCCTGAGAAGGATCTGCTTGTGAATCTTTCCAAACTACCTCCATAGTGTAATGTCCCTTAATAATAATAATAAATAATAATAAATAAACATTATAACATAATATTAAAATAAATAGTAAATAAATAATACATAATAAATAATAAAGAGAATAATAATAAATAAATAAATAAAATAGTCAATAATAAACTGGAGTTCTAAAGAAAAAGAAAAAAATATATATATATAAGTAAACTATAAAATAAGTGAAGTTAACAAAAGTAAAAATGTATATAATAAGAAATAGTTAAACTAAAAAAACCATAAAATAATAAAAATAGGTAAATTTAACAAAAAAATAAAATAAATAAATAAATAAGAAAGAGCTAAATTAATAGAAACGTTAAATTAAGTAAAACTTAAAATAAAGAAATAAAAGTTGTATGTTGACACATGGAATATGTTCATGAGGTTCTCATTCCATTGTTTGGTCTATTTAATAGACGTTGAGGAAGATGAGATTCATTCATCATTCGTTCAACCATTCTCTTGGGAGAAATGTATTGTGAGACAAAAGATTCCCTAGCAGTAGTACGTTGATTGAGGGCTCGGGGGAGGCCAATTGTAGAAAGATTACGTGCAACTGAGCCTACGGTTGGGTCGAGAGTCGTCCCCAAAACTTTGTTGCGGTTAGCGGGATTCAAATAGCGTTCCACTTCAGAGTCTCAAGTCAAGAATGTCATCGTTACAAGTAAGCCGTTTTTACTCGTGTTTATGAAATTTTTATGCTAGCTTGTTAATAGTTTGTGTGTTGATTATTAATTGCATATTTGATATAATTAATTGCATGTTAAATTTTGGAGTTGTTACATATGGTATCAAAGCGGGTTTCAACTCTATGTGACCTCTAAATAAAAATTCTTATTTACAAACAATTGTATGCATGCATATATAAATTTTTAATTATTTTTAATAAATAAATTATATAAAAAATAAATCTTACACACGTCATAAAACAAAAAATTAAATATTTAGGCGGTTTTCCATTATCCAAAACCTGCTAGACGTAAGAGAACTTCAATAAGCTTTCGTACATGACCTTTTGGACAAATTTCAATTGTAATCTCGATTATAGAGCTTTCAACTCTTTTCAAAATTGATTAGTAATTTAATTAATATTTATTTTGAAATATACCTATTAAATTATTTTATTTAATAAATAATTTTATTTATTCATTCATTTGAGCATTATTTAAGATTTATTTGGTTTTAAAGAATCACCCTACAAACCATATTTAAAAGCATTTCCGAGTATTGTTTTAGATTTATAAAAACAAAAATCTCAAATTATCGGCAACAGGACTCGAACTTCCGCGAGCCACTTCCAACGTACTTTGGAGGTCGTCTTTGTAATTGTCTCATAGGCATGCAACAAACCACACACAATTCTAGTTTAATAGAGAATAAATGACAAGTGAGTTTAGGCATTAAGAATTTGTAATAATATATCTTCTTAAATAAGTAAAGTAACATTTAAATGGAAAAATTAGTTTAAAAAATGTAAATTGTTTAGTTATGTTATTAATTTTAGAAATTTATCACATCGTTTAGAGTGGAAAATTCTTCATATGATATTTTTATTTTTATTATTATTAGGGGACATTACATACTCTCCTTCTTTAAGGAACTTCATCTCGAAGTTAAGTTGAATTATTTAACATTTTATTTATTTAGTTATTTATTACTTCACGTTTTCCCAACACCCTTTGCTGAACTAGTATAACCAGCAGGCATCGAAAGTTTCCACGCCACGTGGGAAATCTCAAGGAATCTCTGTCTTTTTTCTCACTTTTGGAACCAAGCATAACCCTCATCGGTCTGTACCATAGCCCAAGGCTAGCCCCAAGGATAACGCTTGAATCAAACCTCATCTGGCCCAAGGCAGGCACCCAGTCCTAGTACTGAATGACTCCGAGCATCTCACAAGGTTGGCCCACTCCCTCCAGCCTCACTAAGGCACACAACCCCAGACATCGAAGTCCTTAAACAACTTCCGGACTTCAGCATCCCAATCTAATACGAGGCACTTGGGCTACAATATCAAGCACTTGGCCTCCTCAAGATGGTCCCATAGCCCCTCAAAAGTTATCCATCAAAAGATATACAAGACAAAGTAACCATTGGCATATGTAGTGTTGATTGAGTTTGTCCCCAACCCATATTACAATACACATTTTTTCCTTATTATTATTATGTGTTTTAAAAAATAATGTCTTGAAATTTTAAATAAAGTAAAAATCAATTGAAAACACTTGAAATGTTTTGTTTTTTTATTATAGATTTAAATCAATTGGATGTGTATGTTTTCTTTGGTAGAATACATTACTAAAGTCAAGCATTTTGTTTAGGTTTGAATTATACTTTATTTATATATATATATATATAATTCAATGTTATCATGCATTTTGTTTAGGTTTGAATTATACTTTATTTATATATTAAAAAAAATTAAATATTATCATTGGTTGATATTGCTTTTTGAATGTGTATATGAAAGAGAAAACAAGGATTTAAGGGGGTAAGTATGATAAAATATAATATTAATATTATTGTATGGGTAATGAATATTCAACTATGAAATAAATTAATGTTGAAATGAGAAGATTAATTATGAAATCAATATTGTAATTGACATAAGATTTTATCTAGTCTTATAGTATTTGAAAATGGCACAACTTGATAATTTTCTCTACTGGCACAACTTGAAAATGGGATATGAAGAATATACAGGTATGAAGATCGATTGGTTCCTTAGCTCTAAAATTGTTGAGACCGAATTATACAGGTTTTGTGGTTGTACAAGGGTTATGAAATGCTTACTAGTGGTGAAGAGAAATATTACATCTATTTGGGATTAACTATAGGGAAATTAATGTTGTGGTGACATGTACAACAATGAGCTAGTGTTTAAGAATGAGATTGTTCTTTGTGAATTATGGGTGACCTATTGAGATTGGTGGATGAAAGTATGCTCCATTTGTTGAATATCTTGCATAAATGAAGTATGTAACCAATACAACTCATGAGGGTTATGATCATAGGATAAGCATTCATTGGGAAGAATATCCATATCAATTAGTGTGTTGTGTTCTCCCATATACTAGAAAGAGGACCTACAAGCATAAAACATTTAGATCGAATCAAGGCGAGTCATGTAGTGATGATGACTTAATAGTTTTTAGATGATTGAATGACTAAGATTATGATAACATGAATTTAGAGGATTGTTTACTTATGGTGGTTGAAAACATTAACGCCCATTGGTTATCTTGCTTCGAGGATGTTTCTTCTCAAGAGGGAAGAATGGTAATAAATGAACTATGTCAACCAACACTAAAAGGGTGCTAGATAGATACTTAATGTGGTTGAATGTAAGTATCACAAGAGTAAGAAATCAATAAGAAGGGGTAGCCTATTTTAGAACAAAATGGAATATTTTGGAATAATAATAACTTTTTACTCTAAATGTATCCCTTGAATGAACAATTATGTGGCAAATGGTTGTGGAATCATAGAATTATCTCCATACGAGAACATGATGAGAATCAAAATAAGGTATATTTAAGGATGATGCATACAAGGAGGAAACACTCATGCACCAACAACTGTGACATCATAACTTCCATAACTCCATATCAAGCTCCATATGCGCGGAATCAAAGTCCACGCAGTATCTATCAATATTGACCAAGCTACAAATAAAGCCAACTTTCATAACTTTCATGGAAATAATGAAGGTCATTTTGAAGGAACTTGGAAAGTATGATAACCTAGATTAAAGAAGTAAATCCATAATAAAATTGATCAATTAAGGGAGATAAATTGTGGGCATGAAAACATCTATAATAGTTTTTCCCTTTAATGCAAGAGCCACATTATAAATTTTTCCATAGGTGACTAGCTACATGCATGAATTTTGGAAATAAATATCTATGATTAGGAAATTATATTAGTTTAATGAATTAAAACAAGAAATGATAAGTGGATTACATTTGATAGCCACCTTATTAAATTTAATTATAGGGTATTACCTAAGTTTGGGAATAGTAACAACATTTCCAAAGTGTATCAATGTTATGCAATTAAGAGAGGAGGAAAAGAAACCAAAATGACTGGAGGTGAGAAATTAAAGCCAATTTGATAATATGTTTTTTAAAATTGATCAAAGTGAATAATTTTTCATTGTTGAAGCTAGACATGGAATATTAGGTAAATGAGACCAGTGGAAAAATAAACTGTATCTATGAATATTCAATATGAGGAAGTGAAGGGGTGATTCAACATGATTGGTAAGGGTTAAAGTGATGACTTATAATTTAGAAGTGTCAAGGTAGGAAGTTATGAGCACTTGTAATTGGTGAGAAATGATAAGTGATAAACTAGGAAAGTGTTTCAAGGATAATGATTGTTTAACTTTTGGAAAAAAAAAGACACTATGTAGACTAATGAGAAAACACCGAGCATGATACTTTGAGAATGATTACACATAAATTGGCAGAATGAGTGAGAATCAAATAATAAAGGATGTATTTGACTAAATTTCACTCATGAGTGGATTGATGATCTAGTGTTACTTCATATAAAAAAACTTACTAGGGTGTGTCATTAGTATTGAAAGAAGTTATTTCCAAACACGTTGGGCATACCAAATCATTCATGAATGAAAATGGTGGTAGTAGTTCCATGCATTTCAAATTCTAAACTTAAGATTTAATAAGTGAAAATTAAGGTGGAAGAATCCCTAGTCCAACTTGAAGATGAGTGAATCTACGATAAAAGAGATCAAGTGGGAACTTGATGACATAGGAAAATGTTTTTAAAGATGAACAATGACAATTATGTGAGTGATGGATAAATCACCAAGGGACAACAAGCCCTTATGCAGGTGGATTAAGCATAACATAAGACTTAAATAAGGACGACCTCATGTATGGGTTCCATTGGATAAGAAAAATATGTGTAGTGATCATGGAACTTTAATTTGATATTGATAATTTAAATGATTTTATAACCAGTAATATCTTAACAATGAATTTCACTAAATTTTCCTTGGGGAAGGAAAAATATATGATAAGAGATTAAGGCCCAATATGATATATGATGATAGATTAAGGCCGAAGATGATGAGGTTCATTTAAAATTTAATGATGTACTTAGATAAGTATACCTACAGTGTAAATGGTCAACTTCCTAATAGAAAGAACAATAAATTATTGTTGAAAAGTAATTGGTATCTTGATGAAAATATGACACTAATAGTTTTGATGAGATAACATAGATCCTAGATCGATGTTGAATAATCTTAGTTCATAGTAGGTATTCAATGCTTATGCAAGAAAATAAAATTGATTTTTCGATGAATCATGATAAGAATGATTATAATGTATTATTGTTCTATATTTGATAAGTGAAGTAAGTCAAGTAAGTCAAGAGTTTTACTTTGTTTAAAAGTTTAGCACACTTTAAATCATTTATAAAGCAAACATTTTTTTTTTAAATATTTGTTCAAATGGCTTCAATGCTTGTTCTTTTTTATGTGTTTCCTCCACGCTGGTTGAGAAGACGCTTCCTGTAACACATAGTATTGGTATCCTTTGACACTTTGACTTTAGGCGTACACCCTACGCCATACTTTTAATTCAGAAATCCACGTTGGCCTATGCAATGAAGCTTCTGTTGTCAACCATGGCAGTGAAGCTTTGCTGTAAACGAATTTTGTAGATTTTGTAGATTTGTTGTAAATATCCTCTTGCACAATCTATCTCTACAGCTACACACAAACAAATTTCTATATACAAAATGGTCGAAGCTTCACCAGTAGTTGCATGCACGAGAAAAACATCGGCAACATGGAATTAGTTCAACTCTTCATTAATCAGCTAATGACAACGAGTATTTTTCTCTAAAATGCATCGTCAATCGTTCGTGCAGAAAAATGGATAATAAGGCATCTTCAAGTGTAAGGTGTCTTGACCCAATCTTGGTCTTCGGCGATTTCTTAAGGTGTCTCTCGGAGATGTTTCTTCTGAGATAGGAATCCCTTGACTGAACTTTGATTCTTTTCCTCAGCTGTCGTCAATTAACGTATTTCCACATTCCTACTGCTGAGATTGTACATCGGCATTACATTAATAGGAAATTAATTGTTTATCATACTGCTCTTCATGCTTGTGATGATCTGGAAAGTAAAGAGGTCGTAGAAACAATTTCGGAGATGCTGAAGCAAGATGGTTATGCACCTGATCTCTTTTGTGTGACACAAGTAATGCGGTGTTACCTACGTTGCAGGGATATTAAAGGAGCTAAAAAAAAAATATTTGATACCTACATCAGCTCTGGGAAACCTCCTGCACTGGAATTCTATACTACACTAGTACAGGGAGTTATGACTAGATACACTCCTCATGGAATGGAGATAGCACAAGATATATTGCAAAAAATGACTGCAAGGGGGTGGTTCCTCAATGCGAGAATGGGGAGTGAAAGATGCATTAGGGGAAACTTTTGGAGGATTTACAACAACAAATTACATATGGGAGATAGGTGTACCAAATCGCACTGCTGGAGAATTTTTTATTCTAGATCCTAAGCCTTGCTACATCAACAAATTATATCTCAATCATCCTGAAAGTTTCCGGCAATACACCTCTGGGAAAGATATCCTGAAATCTTGAAAGACAGTGATTTGATATATACAGTTGGCACTAGTGACTGGAGAACAGATTGGTACTTTGCACACACACATGCAGTATTGAAAATGATGGAAGCTTTCGTCCCACAACATGGCAAGTAAAATTCCAGCTAAGTGGTGTGGAACAAAATAGTCTTTATAAGCTTCGATTAGCAATTGCATCATCAAACAATGCAGCCATTCAAGTTCAATTCAATAATGCTAATACATCTACTCTTGAGCATCTATTAACAATATATGTAAGAATCTGTAACTTCAAACTTTTAAACTCTGTGCAATCAGCTCTGGAAAAATCTCACCGTGCCAAATTCTACAGGTTACGGTCCAATAATCTCAAACGCAGACTTCACACATACCTTTCAACACATCCTCTTTTCTTGTTGCAGAGTCTCCCACTGCATTCCTTTAATCGCACAGCAAGGTAACGAACTTACGTCGGCCTGTAGTTCCGGCTATGCACCTTTTCGCAGTTTTAAAACTCTTCGACTGCATGACCAGAACTGAATCTCATGCTACGTAGCACTGGATGATTGAGCTCAACACCAAGAAACGAGATCCACATCCCAGGGGATCCTCCTTTGATGCCTACGCATTTCATCCATTCGCAGTCTGGCCAAATTTTTATGAACTAGCGCAGAACTTCATTATTGTAGTTACATAATTCATTTAGCAGTGTTGAAATCCACATCTAATTCATTACAAACTCTTGCCCATGGCTCTGATACCATATATTAAAAAATAATTAACTCAGAAAAAAATTACAGAAAACACACATACAGAAACAGACACAAAATATTGGCGGAAAGGACTGAAGCCTCATGGCTTCCTCACCTACTCTCTCTTATTAAAATAATTTAGAGTTACAATTTAAATAGATGAGAGACAATGTCTTAAGATAGTCCGTGCTATCTTAGACTCCTTTGGTTGAGATAGTTTCTCACCAAAAACCCACCAAGATAGGAGTTACTAAACAAACTCCAATATTTGAGGAACAACCCAAGAGTTAGGCACATATTCCTAACTTGGAATATTTAATTAATTAATTTATGTTTGGATTTATTATTGTTTTTGTGAGAGAGGCTAACAGTATTGAGATGATATGAGGATAATGATGAACATGTGGTTTGTTATGATAATGATGTTATATGCTCATGATGGATATGATATTCATAACGTGGCATATGAATATTGACACGTGGTTAGTTTATTATGTAATTTCATGATATATATTTGATGCAAATATTCTGATATTATAACTTGTGATGGTATTTCATAAGGTGAAGCATGTGATAATTGCATGCAGAGTTTATGACATGCATGAGCATGCAGTTCTTTATTGTTCATAATGTTGTGATTAACAATGATGTTATGTTATCATGATGGCATGCAAGAGTTGGCATGTGGATTATTTTTTATGATTATAACTAATGCATTGGATGCATGTTGAGATGTGGTGACTGACATGAACTATACAAATGTGCCGAGAGGGCCAAGTTATTTGATGATCTCGTGGGAGCCCATACCTACGAGGGAGAATAAGTAACACCATATAGGCTAGGGAAAAACTCAATCAACACTACATATGCCAGTGGTTCCTTTGTCTTGTATATTTTTTGATGGATAGCTCTTGAGGGGATATGGGACCATCTTGAGGAGGCCAAGTGCATGATATTGTAGGCCAAGTGCCTCATATTGGATTGGGATGCCGAATTGTGGAAGGGGTGTAAGGAATTTGATGCCTAGGGTTGTGCGCCTTAGTGAGGGTGGAGGGAGTAGGCCCTTGTGAGGTGCCCAGAGTCATTGAGTACTAGGACCGGATGCCTGCCTTGGGGCAGATGAGGTTTGAGTCGGGCGCGAGCCTTGGGCCATGGTACAGACTGATGAGGCTTATGCCTGGTTCCGAAAGTGGGAAAAAGGACAGATATTCCTTAAGATTTCCCAGGTGTTGTGGAAACTTTCGATGCCTACTGGTTATACTAGTTTAGCAGAGGGTGTTGGGAAAACGTGAAGTTATAAATAAATAAATAAATAAAATGTTAAATAATTCAGCTTAACTTCGGGACGAAATCTCTTAAAGAGGGGGAGTATGTAATGTCCCCTAATAATAATAAAAATAATAAATAATATAACATTATATTAAAATAAATAGTAAATAAATAATAAAAGGAACAATAATAATAAAGAAATAAAATAGTAAATAATAAAATGGAGTTATAAATAAATAAATAAAATATATATAAGTAAACTATAAAATAAGTGAAGTTAACAAAATTAAAAAGGTATTAAAAAAGAAATAGTTAAACTAAAAGAACCATAAAATTAGTAAAACTAAGTAAAGTTAACAGAATATAAAATAAAATAAAATAAGAAAGAGTTAAATTAAGAGAAACATTAAATTAAGTAAAACTTAAAATAAAGAAATAAAAGTTGTATGTTGACACAATGAATGTGTACATGCGCTTCTCATTCCATTGTTTGGTCTATTTAATAGACGTTGAGGAAGATGAGATCCATTCATCATTCCTTCATCCATTCTCTTGGGAGAAAGATATTATGAGACAAAGGATTCCTTGGCAGTAGTACGTTGATTGAGGGCTCGGGGGTGGCTAGTTGTAGAAATATTACATGCAGCTGAGCCTACGATTGGGTGGAGAGTCATCCCAAAAACTCTGTTGCAGTTAGCGGGATTCAAATACCATTTCACTTCGGAGTCTCAAGTAAGGAATATCGTCGATACAGGTAAGTCGTCTTTACTCGTGTTTATGAATTTTCTATGCTAGCTTGTTAATAGTTTGCGTGTTGATTATTAATTTCATATTTGATATAATTAGTTGCATGTTAAATTTTTGGGTTGTTACAGATAAGAAAATCTCCTGGAACAAGGAGTTGAGACCGTTTTATTCTCTTTCTTTTTCCTTGCGTGGTCATGACTACTTTATGCTTGGGGCTATAAAATATGTCTAGAGGAGGAAATTATTCAATTTTCAATACAATTTCTGAAGTAGGGTAGGCTGGGATGCACTCCACTTGTTCTGTGCTAACTGAATTTTTAGTTGACCCAACAATAAAAAAATTCTAATTGTTTCTTTGAGGCATTTCCACTCTTTTTTGGTGACCAGTGATCACCACTTCTTGGTCTCCTTGGAGTTGTTGACTAAACTCCTTCCATACATCATTTAAGTTACTTCGACACTGTAAATCCTTGGTCTGAACTTCAGAAGGCTTATCCTCTTCAACTTTGCTAAGGACTTTAGTATCCTTAGGTGTTTTCTCCTTTTCCTGTACTTTCTGTGTGATAGGGTTGGGATACCTCTAGTATATTTAAAGGAATCCCTTCTAATATTTTTTTTTCTGTATTGCTTTAACTTTGACAACTATTGTGGATTGAGGCATGATGTTGCTAACTTATGAAATATGTAATAAGTGTCGAATGACTAAAACAAGTCATCAAAATCATCTTCTTCAAGCACAAAAGGCCTGATTTTTACTTTAGTGGTGAAATCATTGGCAACTTGATTTGGGTCATATTGTCTGTTTGAAATTGTAAATAATTTCAAACATAAAATTTTATTAACCTATAACCCTGCATGCTTATAGTCGTCTAACGCATAGACACCACAGTGAATCGGAAAAGAGGGTCATGAAGCTTTCTTGGTTTCATTCAGAAATTTAGTTAATCCATTACTGACAGTTTGACAAGCAACTTCTCTTGCGAGAAGCTTATCCTGAACATACAATGATAAAACATGTGGCCGAGCCAAGATCCCGAAGACTTGACATATGTAAACAATTATTCACCGAACCATTTTCCAATGGAGGAGAAGTCAGCTTCAGCTTCCTTAGATAACCTGGGGGCTTTTTCAATGAACAAAACTTGAAATAAAGGGAGCATAACTCCATGGAAGATTTTATAGAAATTATTTTCATATTTTGACTCCCATAAAATACTATGATAGACATGAATGGGGAGATGGTCCTGGGTAGTCCATTTCCAATCCATGGTTGGAAAATCTTAGGTAAAACATACAACATCCATAATATAAGCACTCATGTAAAATGAGGGAAAGATTTTGGATGAAATGGAATGATTATTTCTATATTCCAGAATCTGGGTGGCAATATTGTTGGAAAAAATGGTTCCCTAGTCCATGATATAAGAATCTGTGACTGCTTCCATTAGGGGAACCCATTCAACTAAAAATTTAGTGGTATCAGGCTAACCGAAGAGTCTAGACATCATTGTAGCAACATAACAATAGGGACTAGAAAGGGAGTCAGTAGAATACATACCCTTATCATAATTTTTATGTTTGTTTGGGTTGCTCCTCCATTGCTTTTTTGGATTTGACTTCAACTCATTCTCCTTGGCGAATTGTGCCAGAAATTTTTTGTCGTAGACCTTCTCCGGGTCTGGAATGTGATACATTGACTTAAAATCTTCAGCTTTGAAAGTGTTATCCTTGATAAAAACTAGTTTTTTCTTAGTTTGTCTTAGTTAAGTTAGGTTAAGTCATTAGGATGAAATAAGGTCATGAAGTTTATTAAATTTCAAATTTTTGTACATAGTTTAAAGTGTCTAAATGGTTATTGGTCATGCAATAAAGGTCTTATCAAAGTAAATTTCAAAATATCCGTTTGCATGGGTTAAAAAGGTCATTTTGTGACACTTGGCAGCTTTTTCTAGATTCCTCAGCGATTCTATGTAAGACAATATGTTTTCGCTACGAAAGTGCCTGACAGTTTCGTAGCGAATTTTCCCTCCCAATAACTGAAAACTCTAAGAAATGTGTGTTTTCCGCTAATAGTGGGATACATGTATCTTGTCATAATTCCAATGGTCAGAACACACTTTGTCATCATAGTACTTTTTAGTTATGTGTCATCATGTGTCATGTGCATGCATGGTAATCATTATGCCTTCCATCATTTCGATTTCCCACCCATTCCTCTTTCTTAGTTTAGTCCGATCCCAATTTGAAAAGAAACACCTTACCTTTCATCCTTGTAATTTGTTTGAACCTTTTTGCCGCAGTCTTGAGCCTTGGTTTTTGTCAAGTAGCTGTCTTAGGCTAGGAGATGCCTGTGTCAAGGAAGGTGCTTGTTGTATCAAACAATTTTGCAGGTGTCAAAGAGGAAGCAGATTGACGATGTGTTTGAAGGTATCGTTTCACATAAAAATTCAAACAAAGGTAGCATTGTGGTAAGATACGAGCCCATGGATATAAGGTTAATTGCAGAAGACCCCAGCATCTCATAATATTTTTCAAATGCAGGTTGTATCAAGTTTTGCCAGAAACTGCAAGGATATCATGCGCAGATGTCCAAAGATTTCACTGTAAACTTCGTTGGCACAGGTTTGAAGGTGAGAATCCTCAATTTTATTGTTTCTCCTGAGACCATTTCACATGAAACCGAGATTCCAAGGTCTGGAGAGGAGTCGTTCAAAGAAACAAAGTTTAGGCTTCAAAAATGTGATGATTTTGTAAAGGAGGAGCACATAGGCATTGACATGAGCTCATACATCTCCAGGAATTGCCTCAAGGAAAATTATTTAAAATTACCGATGGTGATTCAAAATTATTTTGCCCGTGAAGGTAGATTTCACATGATTTACCAGTACCATTTCAGATTGTTACTTCATTTCACAGGTAAACAACCTATGGACCTACCTTTTTTTCTGTTTCGGAGGTTAGGAAAAATGACTGACAAGGTGCAAGCTAAACCTGAAAGCAGTGATACTTCTATTTTTCATCATGGTTTAATTAAACTATTAGTTATGGAGAGTTGAAGAAATTGAACAGGGATTGGTCCACTTTTTTTTTCTTGAGTGGGTATGAGGTGGATGTCCTCACTCCTAGAAAGACACCTAGGTCAAATAATTAAGGGTTGCAACAGAGGTTGAACATGAGGTGGAGGTGCAACCTATGGTGGAGTCAATGGAGGTAGAAGTTGATTGTTAAGTCCCTATATTAATAGTGTAGTCCCTTATTATGTTAATGTAACCCCCCTTATTTTTATTGTTCTACCCCTATAACCCCCATATTGTTATTATTGTGACCTTACATTATTATTGTTAGGTCGGCTAAGATTACATTGTAGCCCCATGGACTCCTATATATAGAAACGAGGTTGTGTCATTTGTATCATCCAAGAATTGTTCATTCATGTAATGTATTGGAGGTTTCCCTCTCGAAGTGGCTTATTTCAAAGGCGTTGATATCTCTTTTCTTCTCTTTTTGGAGTTGGTTTCACAACATTTGGTATCAGAGCTTTGGGATTCTAGGGTTTCGCTGCTCCAAACAGGTCATCGTGGAATTTTCGCTATTAATTTTTTTCTACGAAGGTTCAGAATCTAAATTTTTTAAAGTGTGAAGCCAAAATCATGAGGAACATTTTCACAAAATTTCAGAGCTTGGTTCGCAATATTTTCGGAGATATGATCTGTGCAAGTTAGGTCATTTTGCAGGCTCTTGAATTTAACCTAAATAGGTCATCACGGTATTTTCGTAATAACTTGTTTTATACGAATGTGCAGAAGCTGAAATTTTTAGAGTGCGAAGCCACAATCCTGAGGAACATCATCACAAAATTTCAGATATTTGTTCGCAATATTTTCAGAGATATGATCTGTGGAAGTTAAGGCTTTTTTAGCCTTCTAAATTTCATCTCAAAGAGGTGATCGTGGGAAACTCTTCATAGCTCTCTCTCTGAGAATCGGATTGGAATGTTGTAAAAAGTGGCCACAAGTACACGGACTTTAGTTTTTAGTCTATCAATTTCAGATCCAAAGGAGGAAACAGTGACATGTGGCAAGTTGTACAATTTCGCTCTACTGAACCAGTCCATAATTAGGTCATTGTGGGAGATTGGACATAACTTTTTTTGAAGAATCCAAATTAGGTCAGACCTCTGGCAGTCAAAAGAAGCTTCAGAGGGCTACTTTAGGGCTGAATTTTAGATATTGAAGATCTTAAATCAAAGGGATAATTCAGTTTCAATATCGAGCTCCTCAAAAGCAAGTAAAAGGTGTATATTTTTTTTTCCGAATTGCATAAGTCTTGTTTGAAGAATCAGTTTGAAGTGATTCCAAGGGCCTATTGAGCATATATTTCAGTATTGGGTTCTGAAATGCCTCTTAAAAATAATTTAACACCCATTATGCCCTCAGAAAGCTATACTATGACACATGAAGAGGATTAATTGCAATATGAGATATAAAAATTACGGTACCAAGTGCAACAAATGTTGATCTTACGAAGAGCAACCGAAGATGACATAGATGGCTTAAAAGCATAAATGGAGGCTAATTTAGATGGTTTGAAGGATCAAATAATAGTTAGTATGGATGATAAATTAGTGGAAGATCACATCGAGCATCAACAACAAGTTCTCCAACTCTCAAAGGATAACCTAACTTTGGTGCAGAATTTAATGAAACAACAGGAAGATCAACATCACATTGAAAGAAGTTCTGAAGCAGTCACAGAAACAAGAACTCGAAAAGTACGATCAATTTCAGAGTATCTCAACAAGTGGAAGAACTTTCCTGTAGAAGATTCCACATGGGAGGATGAGAATTTTATACAGAAGCATCAAGAAATAATCAAGCGTTGAGGACAACACTTGTTTGAAGGAGAAGGGCATGTTAAGTCCCTATATTAATAGTGTAGTCCCTTATTATGTTAGTGTAGCCCCCCTTATTGTTGTTTTTGTACCCCTGTAACCCCCATATTGTTATTATTGTGACCTTACATTATTATTGTTGGGTCGGCTAAGATTACATTGTGGCCCTACTAGGATTACATTGTGGCCCCATGGACTCCTATATATAGAAAGGAGGTTGTGTCATTTGTATCATCCAAGAATTTTTCATTCATGTAATGTATTGGAGGTTGCTCCCTCAAAGTGGCTTATTTATAAGGCGTTGATATCTCTTTTCTTCTCTTTTTGGAGCTGGTTTCACAACATTGATCAGTCATAGGAGACAATGGTGCCTCAACAAACCCCTACCAGCAGTAAAGTCAAAACTAATATAAGAGCTCATAGAAGGATAACTAAAAATCAGACAAAGGGGAAAGGTAAGTTTGAATATATCTTACAGGAAATTTATATTGAGAAAACTCCTGTTGTGAATCCCGTAGATGTTAAAGGAGAAAAAAGCCAAGAAAAAGGGTCTTAAAGCTAAGAAGCTAGATTTTTCCAATGAAGATTCATGATTTGTTTTTAAACCTAGGAAACCACTCACTAGGTCACAACTATCAAATGGAGAAAAATTTAAGAAATTGCATAAGGAACCAGAAAAGAAGAAACAACCAACAAGGGAAGAAATCATAGAGTTATCTCCAAAAGAGGCAGGTGTGATGAAGGCAAGGAAAGGCAAATAAAAAGTTCAAGAAAAGTTTGAATTGGAAATTCTAAGATAAAAAATTAAGGAAGCTAGAGAAGAAATTTTAGAAGCTAATCTAGAGTTGGCAAACTTTAAACAAGAGAGACATGAGCTCACATAATTCAAAAACTAAGTGAGCAAACAGATTGATTTTTATGATGAGGTTGCAGAGAGGTCAAGGAAGATGTTGAAAAGAACATTACCTCTGCAGAGAATGATGAAAGATATCTTCAGGAGGAACATGTGGTTGCAGTCAGAAAGAAGGAAGCTAGAAGGCCAAGTCAAAGAATTAGAAATACAAATGGAGATGGTGCAAGCAGAATTGAAGAAAAAGGGTTTAAAGATGATTGTAATGGATGACCCTGTTGCCCCTTGAAAGATGGTAAGAAACACCCATTTTTGGCAACATTTTGTCTTAGGATAGTATATCAAGTCAGTTATAGAGCTAAAAGCATGTTTTTTGGAGACAAGGAGAAAAAATTGCAAATTCTAGTGAAGTTAGGCAAGTTCGTAACGAGCTCCAAGCTTGAAGCTGAGTTTTCGCTACGAACTCACTTTAGAATGTTTTGAAGCAAAACTTCCAAAAAATATCATGTCAGGGGTGAATGAAGATATGTTTTTACCTTATTTTACCTATTGAAGACCCACCAACATGCATAAAAGTCATAAAAGTTGCAGAAGGTGGTGTAGTGAAAATGCTACAAAAACTATGCTAAGAACTTGCCTAAAATACTCAGTTTTTCTAGCGAGCTAGAGTTTTCGTCTTTTTGAAGCATTTAATGTATTTCAGGGAGTAGATGAGTCATCAAAAGAGATTGAGGAGTATCATTGGGACACCTGTTGATGAAGACCACTCAACAAAAGGATGACATGGCTACCAACACACCATTTTTTCCACCTCACCAATACACGGCTCATCTTCAAATTTGGAATATCAGGGCCTAAAATCTAGCATGAAACTTTGCCACCTAATCATGGTTGTTTCCACCTAAGCAAGTTTGTTTGGTTTGATAGCCATCATTAGCATGGGTTATTTAAAGTTTTGTTGATGTAGTTAATAGTGATAGACTCCTTTTAGACTACAAACTCATTCCAACATAATTATCTCTATTTTTACTCAATCTAATGAATTCCTTTTTAGATTAGACCTCTAGATTAGTTTCAAGAGTCTAGCCCAAGTGGAAGAACTGTGTAAAAGGGATTTCAATCTATAAATAGAGGATTTTAGAGTTAGAGAGGGTTGATGGATGTAATGAACAAAGCTACTATTGTAATATATTTTTCACTCAATTAATAGACAGTTGCAGAAGTATTTTGTTCAGACCTGAGATTTTGATTAAGCTTTTATGTTTTTGTGTCCCTTATCTTTTGAATGTTATTTCAGCTTGCTCATACATAATTACTTGGAATCATAAATCTTATGCTCCAACTTCCTTTATGTATATGTTTGTTGTTAGAATTATTTTGTAAAAGCTTATGTGCCTCAACTTCCATGAATGATACTTGTTTGTAATTGAGTTTTTATGCTCACTCCATGCCCAATGGTAGCCCTCACTCATCTTCCACCTGCAAGAAATTATTTAAAAGACATTTAAGAGTTAACCCTCTTCATTTTTAAGCATTTTTATTGAATATCTCACCTTTTCTTGAGAGAGCCCTCTCTGGTTGGAAGGGATAACTTCCAACCCAAGTGGTTTTAAATAGTTACATCAAATTGACTGTTGGACAACCCAATTAGTCCCAGATTGGTGATAACAGAAAGAACCTATCATTGTTCCTCTGCTCGTCAGGAAAGTTCTGTCTCCAATATTGAGGTTGTCGATTATCCATCTTACCATATCAGTATATGGTAAAATTTTGTGGCGTGCAGTAACCCGGTGTAGAAAAGAGTTGGCAACTTATTATAAAGTAGCTTATGAAGAATCAGAAGCATTTGCAGTAGCTTTACATTCAACCATGCGGGGTTTCTCATATTTAAATAAATTATACATCACTTCCCAAGAGGAAGAACCACTTTGTGACCCGCATGTCATGTCTGTGAATAGAGGAAGCATTTATGTTCTTTCACTAACAGTAGTTGTAGGATTTGTGGGTGCCATAGGTTTCTTGGATTTCTTCGCAGCTTTCAACATTTCTGAAGAGATCTATTTATTTAGACTCGCTCGTGGGCAATAAATAATGATAAGTAGAAAAGAAGCAATCTTGTTTTACAAATAAGAAAGTACTGTAATAATGGAAATAACAAGCAAATGAAACTTGGCACGCGGCTAATACATAAATTCAATGCTCTTGTAGTCAAATCATTTTCAGAAGCATGGGCTGTAAAAACCATTTAAGTTATGACATTAATGGAAATTATGGGTAGATGTGCTCGCACAATCATTCCAACATTTAAAAATTATATTTTCGCATCACAGATTCCATTCACGTGTGAACCTTTTTAACAATTCCGATCAGCTACCTTTTGTCGATTGCAATCTCGTAATCGCAATTTTGGCGGAAATGAACAAGGGGCAAGAGTGGTCACAAAGCAAAAGTCTGATGTGATAGAGTATATCGCATCAGGGAAATATAAATTATGGTTTAAATATTTTCGTGATAAAAACTGCGAAATGAAAGTTGCGATTGATTATGTGGCGGTAGTGGGTCCCGCAATTACTTTCTCGTGGAATTTTATTTGGGAAAATGCCCTTTTCCTTCATTAGAGTGCTTTATTATATTTCGCATCGCAATTTTTGTACAGTGGATTTTTAAGAGCCATATGTATTTCATGCTATATTGCGATTGCAATTGCGATTTACTTAAAATTCTCTGCCTAAGTGTTTTTTAAATGAAAACTCAATGTTTTCTAACCTATTTCATTCATATTTATATTTAAATTAATTTCTTAAGGGTTTTATTTGTTCTAATCAAAAAAATTTAAAAGGGTCCCATTATTTTATAAGATAACTATTCTAAAATAATGGGGGTTTTTGAATAGCACAACAACTCCTAAGGGAAAATAAGCATGATTATATATGTCTTCATACCTGTTGAATGGGATATGTGCTCAGAATTCTTTCCGTGACATGAGATGGACTTGGACACCAAAAGAGCCTGTTGTTCATATTTATCGCAAGTTGCTTTTAGAGTGCAGTTATAGAGGAGTCACGGATAAGTTGGTTGATCACTTTCTCATAATATTGTACCAGATGATCTTCAAGGATGAACCACCTGGCATGTTCCGTGAGGCTATGGATGCAGTATCTGAACTTGCCTATTTGTTTTCCTCACCTGATGGCACTTACCTCAAGGTGTTTGATTGCCATAAGTCATCACATCTATTATCAAGGTATGCCACTGATAAATTGGTCATGCAGGATATTGCTTATCATCTTGCTATAGAATTATTAGTAGTATTGCAAAGGAAAAAGAAAGCACCTTGGACCACTTTTCCTTTGCAGGTGGAATCCCACGAGATTAGGAATACGAAGGTTGTAGAAATGAATGTAATGAGTTGGAGAAATTCAAGGTCGGTCTTATGGAGTATCACCCGTATGATCCTAGAAGTGTTTGCAAGGGAAATTGTGCCAAGATAAATTTTAATTGGCTAAGCAGGACCTATTGAAAATATTAAAAAAAATTATAATGCCTCTAGGCCCCACACGCCAGTTAGCCATGTAGGTCCATCGCATGTGACTCCAGAACAAGAAGCTACTCCAAAAGTAGGGCCATCAGATAAACGCAACCTAGTAAGCATAAATTATGAAAGGAAGGTTGCACGCAGTCTGGCAGAAGAGAAAAGACACAAATACAAAGCAAATCCAACTATCTTGGAAGCAGCTATGGCAGTAGACAGAAATAAAAAATAGAAGAGGAAGTAGGAAGAGAAAATATAGAAGGAATAACAGGAGAAGAAATAACAAGAGGAAAGGAAGATTAAAAAATAAGAAATGAGAAAATAAGAAGAAGAAATAATGTTGAAACAAGCCGAAGAAGAAGATAAAAATCAACTACTAGAAGAATAAAGCAAACAATAATAGGATAAAGAACCTTTCCCAAGATATTGAAGACTTGATAGTGATTCAAGACATGGAGGAAGAATCAGACTAGCAGAATCAAGATGTTGATCTCATGCCTTGTACAAAATAGATCATCACTCAGTCTCCCCCTCCTCCTGCAGAAGGGAAAGTTCCAGATGATGGAGAGGAAATTGATCCTACTGATGAAGGTTAGTCATGGATTTTTACAGCTTAAATTTTGATGATATTTAGAAGAAAATTATGCAAGCAAGAAAGAAGCACTTTCTGGATGACCCGCACATCCTGCTTTCATCAAAGAGAAGGTGATCATAATGGAAACCAAAAATAATCCTGAAGCTATTGCTACAACCAACTTGGCCTTTGCAAGAGCTTTTAAGTTAAAAACAAAATATTTGATGTTGAAAATGCAACAAGAAAATCTAGTTTTGACTTTGCCTTGGTCAAACTATATTAAAATTCAAATTTCAATTTCAGCAGAATAATTGGAGGTATTTAACTGAAGTGACATGGCTCTTGTCACTCGGTTAATTTTCTTTGGAGAAACTTGAGTTCATTTCAATATGATTGATTGCGAATTTATAGAAATCTATTTCAATTAAGTTGAGTTATTTTCAGTCAAACTAGTTCCAACTGTTGGAGAAACTAGTGGAAGGTAAAATTGTGCAGTGTAACTTCAATCACACTCAATGGTCATCCAGTCAACTGATAAATCAACCCAAAATAACTTATTCATGCAAAGAATTCGAGTTACCGAGTTGAGTTTGGATTTCAAGGGAAAGGTACTATAATTTTTAAACTAATCCAAGTTGTATAGGTGGTGCATGCAGTCAAAGGATGGGCCTACAAGAATTGCAAAATACAATTGAGTTATTTCCCTAAAAAAATAGTGGCTAATTCCTTAATGAACAATGCAAGAAAATAGGAGCTTGGAGGCTTCAAAATTTAGCTAAGTATTAGTCAGGTACATTCAGTTAGGCAAAGGATAGAAGATATAGGTGCAGGTTGTGCTCAAGCTTGAGCAAGCATATTTTTATTCATATAGATTCTTTAATCAATGCAATACAAATAGTAAGTGGTTTTGAGCAGTTTATTTCCCCTAGATAAATTTATGTGCATGTGTGATGTTTCCTTTTTTCATGTTAATGATTTGTGTTCTCGGTCATGAATTTTCTTCTGCATATCAATAGAGTAGCTTCTAGTATTGTGATTTAGTAAAATTCATGAGAAGTTTAGAATCTACACATTATTTTTTACATGATATCAAAGCTAGATTCAGAATAGAGAAGAGATTTTGAAGTTGTCTTTCTAGGAGATTCAAATTTGAAGATCAGTGTTACAGATTTTCTTCGGGACTCAGAAGATGGTTTTCAATGGACTCAGGCTCGAGTATGCTTTAGAAGGCACCTAAAACTTTGTTGCATGGAAGGACCACATGGAGAAAATATTGGATGACAATGGGCTGCTATAATACATCAAAGTCATATGTAGCAAAACCCCAAGCATATGATGCCCGAAATATTACTCAGTGGAAGAAGGATGTGACCAAAGCGAGGAAAATCTTATTGGATGGACTACAAGATCATATTGTCTCTAATCTCCATGGGAAAGAGACTTCGTTCGGGATGTGGAAAATACTGACAGAGTTGTTCAAGAACAATAGTGACCACAGGAAGTTGACACTCAAGGACAAGCTTCGAAGTATCAAGATGCAAAATAATGACACAATTCCACGATACTTGACCAGGTTTACACATTGTTGTGATGAACTTGGCGGGGCCAGTGTTAATGTCCCTAAAGAAGACTTGGTAGCTCTTTCCCTTTTGGCCCTTCCCAAGAGTTGGTATAACTATCAAGGATCAGTAAATGGTATAGAGAAACTACCAATTTGGGAGCGATTATGGTCTGATCTAGTACAAGAAGAAATAATATAGAATACTAGAGACAAGACTTCATCCAAGGGTGAGGATGAGGAGAAATATGGCTTGGATGGAAAGTAAAATAAATGGAAAGGGAAGAAATCCCAATCCAAAGAATAATCTAATCAAGGGGGAAAGAAGAAAGACTTGTCTATAATCAAGTGCTTTCACTGTCATGAATTTAGGCACTATGCCACGAAATTTCCACACAAGAAGGCAAACAAGAAGACCTCAGGAGGAGTGGCAGGTGAAGCTTTGGCTTCACAATTCAAACTTGACTTCACCCTAATTGCATGCATGAAAAACATAATGATGGGAAGTGTGTGGTATCTGGATAGTGGTGCCTCGTTCCACATGAAGGGGAACAAATAATTTTTCGGTGACTTGGAGAAGAAATATCTTCAGATGCACATCGAGATGGGAGATGATAGAAGGTACATCATGATCGGGATTGGAAAATTCACCTTTCAGAGGGATTCAGGCTCCCCTCTCAACCTCAAGGATGTGATGTTTTTACCAGGTCTAAAGAAGAGTTTGGTTTCTGTTACAATGTTGAAATACCATAGCTATGATGTGATATTCAACAAAGCAAAGGCACTCTCCAGACACATCCCCACGGGACAAGTGAAGCATATTGGGGTTCGAGTGAAGAACCTCTACAAGCTAGATGTGGAAGACTGTGCTATTTTGAGCACAAAGGTGGAGAAGGTGCATAGATGATATGTTAGTGAATTATGGCATAGAAGACTTATTCATTTGCATCATGGAGCTTTGAAGATCATGAAGTAGACACAACAAGCCTCCCCAAAGGAGAACTAGAACAACAAAATACATACAAAGGGTGTACCTTGGGGAAGTACACAAAATCCACCTTCAATAATCGGGCCAACAGGGTGCATGAAATCCTTGAAAGGATCCACTCTGATGTCTGTGGACCTTTCTCGATAGCCCCCACTTCCAAGCACAGGAATTATGTTATATTTGTATATTATTTCTCACAGAAGAGTTGGATTTTCTTCATGCAGAAGAAATACAAAACATTCTCCAAGTTTGTTGAATTTAAAGCACTTGTTGAGAAAGAAACTGGAAATAAAGTGAAGGCTCTCAGGAGTGAGAACAGATGTGAGTATGTGTCGAATGAGTTTAAAAAATTTTGTGCAAAGGAAGGAATTTTACGGGAGTTGACAACACCCCACAACCTACAAAAGAATGGGGTGGCTGAGAGCGAGAACAAAAGTGTTGTGGGAGGAGCAAGGGAGATTTTTCATTACCAAGCCCTACCTCTACACTTGTGAGCTGAAGCATGCAACACACTGGTCTATTTTCAGAACATGAGTCCTCATTGGATTCTTGGAAAGAGTACACCGAAAGAAGCTTTTTCAGGGAAGAAACTAGATGTGTCATACTTTAGGATATTTTAAGCATCAATATACTGCCATGTCTCCAAGGAAGAAAGGAAAAATGTAGAGCCAACAATAGAGTTGGGGATATTTGTGGGATACACTGATACACCTCGAAACTATTGTGTGTACCTACCATCCCTTAGAATGAAATTTGTTTGAAGGGATGTGAAGTTCGATGAGGAGAAGACAATGAGGTGTTCCCTTGAGAGGGAGCTTCAGTTGCATGCAAATATGAAAATTTTGACTCCAAATGAAGAACCTCAAGAAGTTGCGCAACAACCACAAGAAGAGGAGCAGAGTGTGGAGACAACCACTCAAAAAATACATCCAAAGAAGGAAGGAAACAAACCAAGGAAGCTGACAGATTATTGTAGGATGCTAGAGAGAGTGTGGGAGCACCCACATCACAACACGGTTAAAGGAGGTCACCAGATTAGTACACTGGCTACATGGCTTTGATGATTGAGCTAGTAGAGACAGAACCAACCTCATTCGAGGAAGCAGTATAGAATCCTATATGGGTTGATTCCATGGTATAGGAATATGATTCCATTGTCAAAAAAAATGTTTGGGAAGTGGTCCCAATACTGACAAACAAATTAGTTGAAGGTTCAATATGGATTTACAAGTTAAAGCATGCAGCAGGAGGAAGCATAGAGAAGCATAAGGCCAAATTTTTGGCCAAGGGGAACTCTCGGGTTGAAGGGATTGAATATGAGGAGATTTTTTCTCTTTTAGCAAGGTACTCTTCCATCAGATCAATTCTTGTTGTGGCTGCATAGATGGGGTGGAAGATCCACCAAATGGATGTGAAGACAAAATCCTTCAATGGAGTTATTGAGGAGGAGGTGTACATTGAACAACCTGAAGGTTTTGAGACTGTGGACAGAGAGTTGCATGTGTGAAGCGAGCACCCCGTGCTTGGTACACCAGGATCAATAGATATCTCAATATTTTGGGCTCCACTAAAAGTGAAGCGGATGCAAACCTTTACCACAGCTTGGTAGAAGGTAAATTGCTAATTATTGTCTTATATGTTGATGACTTGATTTTGATCAGTATTGATGAACAAATTATCATATATTGCAAGGAGGACTATGCAAGAGATTTCAAAATGAAGGACATGGGTCTCATGCACTATTTCCTCGGTTTGGAAGTATGGCAAGGAGAAGGGGAATTGTTTGTCTCTCAGGGAAAATATGCAAATGATATACTTTAAAATTTCCACATGGACAAATGCAAACCCATGGAGACCCTTCTAGCGACCACCTGGAAGAAAGAGTATGCCACTTTAGGGGAGGAAGTTGATGCTACTTTGTACAGGGAGTTGGTGGGTGCACTCATGTACCTTGCGAACACACAACTAGACATGTGTTATGTAGTCAACTAGTTGAGAAAATCCATGGTTCGACTGAAAATAAATAAATAAAATAAAATAAAATAAATAAATAAAAATTAAATAATAAATAATAAAAAATTAAAATAAAATTAAAAATTAAAAAATAAAAAATAAATAAAAAAAAAAATTGTAGGGCTGCTAAACATGTTATACGGTACCGTAGAGACACTACTCAATTTGAACTATGGTACAAACAAACTGACAGAGTGAAGTTATGTGGCTCCATCTATGCAGATTGGGTAGGGATTCCATTAGGCTGAAAGAGCACATCAGGAGGAATTTTAAGTGTTGGGTCCCTAATAGTTTCTTGGTACAACACGAAGCAAAGATCTATGGCACTCAGCTCAGCATAAGCAAAGTACATGGTTGCTGGTCAAGCATCATGTGAGGCAATTTGGATGAGAAAGATTCTTATTGGGTTATTTTGTTAGATGATGGATTCTACTGTGATTTACTGTAGTAATCAGAGTTGCATCAAGCTCTCTGAAAATATTATTTTTCACGATTGATCCAACCATAGAGATATCTGGTACGACAATCTACGATATTGTGTGCATAGGTGGATCATGTTGTTGCAGTACATTATGACAGAGGAACAAGATGCAAACATTTTGAAAAAATCGTTTTCAAGAGGTAAATTTGAGTTCCATAGAGGGAGGATTGGGGTGGAATATAATCCCTTTCTTGCTAAGAGAGAGTGTTGAAAATGCAACAAGAAAATCTACTTTTGACTTTGCCTTAGTCAAACTAGATTAAAATTCGAATTTCAATTTCAAAAAGATACTTGAAGGTAGTTAACTGAAGTGACGTGGCTCTTTTCACTCAGTTAAATCAGTTAATTCGAGTTGGAGACACTTGAGTTCAATTCAGTATGACCGATTGCTAATTTCTAGCAACATATTTCAATTAAGTTGAGTTATTGTCAATTAAACTAGTTCCAACTATTGGAGAAACTGGTGGAAGGTTAAGTTCTGCAGTGTAACTTCAATCACACTCAGTGCTCATCTAGTTCACTAATCAATCAGCCAAAAATACTTGATGCATGCAGAGAATTCGAGTTACCCAGCTAAGATTGGATTTGAAGAGAAGTGTACTATCAGTTTTAAACTAATCCAAGTTGCACGTAGTGAAAGGATGGGCTTACAGGAATTGCAAAATCCAATTGAGTTATTTCCTTGAAAAACATGGCTAATTCCCCAATGAAAAACATAAGGAAATAAGAGCTTCTAGGCTTGAAAAATTGGCTATGTATTGTTCAGGGTCAATCAGTCAGGTAGAGGATTGCAGATACAGGTGCAAGTTGTGCTCAAGCTTGAGCAACCATACTATATTCATCCAAATTCTTTGATTAATGCAATAAATATAGTAAGGGGTTTTGAGTAGTTTATTTCCCCTAGATAAATATTTGTGCATGTGTGATGTTTCCCTTTGCATGTTAATGATTTGTGTTCTCGATTGATAATTTGATTTGACATATCAGTAGAGTATATTCTAGTCTTGTGATTTAGTAAAATTCATGAGCAATTTAGAACCTACACATTAATTTCTACATTTCATGGACGAGAATAGACAAATGGCGAAGAATTTGAAAGCTGAAAAGCAACATATTGAAGAACTCCAGACATAGGTTTAGAAGAAAGTGCCTGCACAAGTGTACTTAAAAGAGCTTCAAGCAGCTATAGTTGGTGAAGTAATAGAATTGGGAGAAACCATGAGGAACCTATATGAGGATTTGGTCGCCGTGCACAAAGAAGTTGTCCCCTTACATCACATGCAAAAGAAATCAAGGGATAATTCTAAAAACCCTCAAATTTGTGCATGCAAATACTACAGTGCATGAATAGGGAATGTAGTACAAAGGTGCACTGCCTAATTTGTTTAAGAAAGCAAGGCAGTAAGCCTATTGGGAGAAATATGAAGTTTGGATGCCTATACAAATAAAAAAACAACTTGACACTTTCATAGCCAACATCTCATCCTTTTATGCACAACTGCATAAAAACATAGATTCTATGGTGAAATATCATAAAACCCATTCAGTTGGCACATTCTTAGAAGCAAAAGGCAAAAAATAAATCAAACAAGAAGTCTCTAAATACTTGGACCATTTGAAGCAGATTGCTACCAAAGAGGACCTATAAGTCAACAAACATAACATGCATAAGTATATTGGTGGCCCTGCTAAGATCAACACTATGTTGTTCTTATTGAAGAAGGAAACACATACTGGCTCCAAAAATGTATACCCAATTGCAATGGAGGCTAGAGTCCACTTTCAGACTAATCCCATTGCAAAGTTTGAGGAGACCATCACACAATACAAAGCTTGGAATTGATATGGGATTAAATATTTGCAAGTTGAAGCTGTTGAGCTAGAGTTTCCTCAAACTCAAGCTTGATATGTTATTTTGTCTTATTAGGCTTATTTAATTGGGCTCTACCCATTTTTTCTCTTATGGGTATTTGTAATAGTATTTGAAATAAATTTGTAAGTGGAACTCCAATTTTTATTTGTGGAATATGAAAAGTCATTAGTTATAAAAGGACAGAAGAAGTCAAAGAGTCATGAGGGAGTCCAAAAGTCACAAAGGGAGATGGATGGTCATATCATATGTTATAATTTCATCCTCATAACTCATGTAAAGGTGTTAGGTCCCTATATTACTAGTGTAGTCCCTTACTATTGGTAGTGTCACCCCCTTATTGTTATTTTTTTACCCCTCTAATCCCCATATTGTCATTAGTGTGCCCCATAAAACCCCACTATTTTTATTGTTGTGCCCTTACATTATTATTGTTAGGTCGGCTATGGTTATATTGTGACCCCATGGACTCCTATATATAGAAAGGAGGTTTTGTCATTTGAATCATCCAAGAATGGTTCATTTATGTAATTTAAAGGAGGTTTCCCCTCAAAGTGGCTGATTTCTAAGGTGTTGATCTCTCTTTTCTTTTATTTCTGGAGCTGGTTTCATAACAATTGGTATCATAGCTTTGGATTCTAGGGTTTTGCTACTTCAAACAGGTCATCGTGGCATTTTCGATATAATTTTTTTTCTACAAAGGCTCAGAAGCTTAAAAAACTCATTTGCGAAGAAATCCCGAGGAACGCCATGTAAAAATTTCAGATCTTGGTCTGAAATATTTTTAGAGATATGATCTGTTGAAGTTAGGGTTTTTGCAGGATCCTGAATTTCATCTCAAATTAGTGACCTTGGGAATATCTTCATAACTCTCTCTATGAACATTGGATTGGAATTTTGTAAAAAGTTTCCAAAACTACATGAACTGTAGTTTCATTTGTATCAATTTCCAAGCCAAAGGAGGAAATAGTGACACGTGGAACGTTGTAAAAGTTTTCTCTACTGAACCAGTCCATAATTAGGTCATTGTGGGAGATTGGGCATAACTTTGTCTTGAAGAATCCAAATCAGGTCAGACCTATGGCATTGGAAAGAAGACTCGGAGGGCTACTACAAGAATGAATATAAATTCTCGGGGATCTGAAATTACAGAGATAAATTAGTTTAAATATCTAGCTCCTCAAAAGCAAGAAAAATGTGTGTATTTTTTTTTTTAAATTGCACAAGTCTTGTTTGAAAAAACGGTTTGAAGGGATTCCAAGGGAATATTGTAGCATAGATATCAGTATTGGGTTCTAAAATGGACCCTAAAAATAAATAAACACCCATTAAGCCCTCAGAAGGCTCTACTATGACTCATGAAGAGGAAGAAGTGCAACATGATATATCAAAATTACGAGACCAAGTGCACCAAATTTCACTCTCGCAAAAAGCAATAAAAAATGAAATGGAATTTTTGAAGAAAGGTGTGGAAGCTAATATGGATGGTTTGAAGAAAGGAATGGAAGTTTTGAAGAATGGCATGGAAGCTAATATGTATGGAATGGAAGCTAAGATAGATGAAAAAATGAAAGACAACATGGAATACATGAAGAATGATCTAAAAGTAGACATGGAAGGTTTGAAGGAAGGTTTGACAAATTTGATACAATAAATGATTCCTAATGATGAAAAGGTAGTACAGGAAACTCATGATGAAAACAAAATAAATATTAATCGTGATTTCATAAACTCTAATTTTGAATTGAAGGCCCACCATATTCCAAAGCTCGATATGAGGAATTTTGATGGCAATGATCCCCTAAAAGGATACTAAAGATGAAGCAATATTTTGATCTCCATAATGATCAAAACACACAAAAGGTACGCATTGAAACTTTACATTTAGAAAAAAATACATTTCTACGGTATCGATGGCTTTGCTCTCATAAAAAAATTGTCACTTGGTCAATTTTTACAGAGGAAATGATAGCGCATTATGAGGATACAAAGAGAAACACCTTCTTTAGCCAATTGATAAATCTCAAAAAAAAGGGTTCAATGGTGGAGCACATTGAGGACTTCCAAAAATCGAATATAAGGGTAAATGATATTTCAGAGGATGACATGATTGATGTCTTCATAAGGACTTTAAAGGATAACATCCAACATGAGGTTCGATTTTTGGAACCTGATTCATTGGAGAAGACATTCAAGTTGGCAAGAACAATTAAAAGTAAAATTATGGCGACAAGGAAGCCTACCCCTCACAACTATAAAGATGGAAGTGTTGCTACTCCTAGACTTCCATAACCTACAAGGTTGACACCACAACAATTGGAACAAAAAATAGCAAAAGGGCTTTGCTACAGTTGTAATAGCAAATACACTAAAGGTCATAAGTGTGCTGAGAAGAAATTATTTTACATAGATTGTGAAGAGTAGGAAGAAAATGAACAAGAAACTACAAAAGAAGAAGACATACACCAGGAACCAAACCTAGAGAAAGAAGAAATAAGTCCAACCATATCATGTAATGCATTGGCAGGAATTACCACTCCTCAAACTCTTGAGATAGGAGGACATATCAAGAAGAAAAAAAGTAATAGTGTTGATTGATTCAGGTAGTACCCATCATTTTATTCATTGTAAGGTAGCCAAGGAATTAAATAGCTTCCTATACCCAACACTAGAGTGTCAAGTGATGGTTGAAAATGGAGGGACTATAAATTGCTATGGAAAATGCCATAATATTAGGCTAACCATGGGGAATATGTATTGAATAGTCCAATGCTTTCCATTTCAATGGGAGGTGTTGATGTTGTACTAGGAGTACAATGGTTACAATCTTTGGGGATGATATCCTTTAATTTTCAAGAAATTTTCTTGAATTTTTTTTTGGAAGGAAAGGAAGTTGAATTATGTGGTATCGTAGGGAAGCTGAGAAATATAATAAGCTCTAATTTCATGACAAAGCTTCTAAAGAAAGAACAATGAGGCGTAATTGCACAATTAAGCTCACTAGAAGTTCCAACATCCAAATAATCTATTTCTCTAGATCTCCAAAAAGTCTTGGACAATCATTCCAAGGTTTTTGAAACTCCCAAATGACTCTCACATATTTGTGATCATGATCATGTTATTCATTTGATTCCAAGAAGTGTTCCTCCAAACATCAGGCCTCGCATATATCCTTATGTCCAAAAGAGTGAAATTGAACGTATGATTGCAGAAATTTTAGAGGCTAGTATAATTCAACATAGTCAAAGTTATTTCTCTACTCCAGTAGTATCGGTGCACAAGAAGGATGGATCATGGCGCGAGTGTCTGGATTATATGTAGATAAATAAGCTCACTATTAAAGATAAATTTCCCATTCCTGTGATTGATGAATTATTGGATGAATTACATGGAGCAATTTATTTTACCAAGTTGGATCTTCGTTCAGGATATCATCAAATTAGAATGAAGATTCAAGATATTCTAAAAACAAAATTTCAAACTCATGAGGGTCATTATGAATTTTTGTTCATGCCTTTTGGCCAGACCAATGCAACTTCTATATTTCAAGGGTTGATGAATTCCATTTTTAAACCCTTCCTTAGAACATTTGTGTTAGTGTTTTTTGATGATATACTAATCTACAGCAGGTCTTGGAAGGATCATGTTCAACAGGTTGATAGGGTGCTCAAACTATTGGAGGAGAAACAATTAAATGTAAAAACCTCCAAATGTTTCTTTGGAGTACAAGAGGTGGAATATCTGGGTCATATTGTATCTCAAGAGGGTGTTAAATTAGACCCTAAAAAAATTAAATCCATTAAGGAATGGAAAGTCCCCACAACCATAAATCAGTTGCAAGGATTTATCGGGTTAACAGGGTATTATCACAAGTTTGTTAAGAATTATGGGAGAATAACATCACCTCTAAAAACATTATTGAAGAAAGATGAATTTTCATGGACTCCTAAATAAACTAAGGCCTTTGAACATCTTAAAAAGGAGTTGTGCCTAGCACCGGTCTTAGCTATGCCAGACTTGACAAAAACCTTTATTGTGGAATGTGATGCCTCAGGAAATGGAATTGGTGCTATTCTAATGCAAGAAGGAAGACCCATTGATTTTGAAAGTCTTCCAATCAAAGGAAAGTATTTACAGAAAGCTATTTATGAGAAGGAAATGCTGGCAATACTACATGCACTAAAGAAATGGCGACCTAATGGGAAGATACTTCAAGGTAAAAACTGATCATGATAGTCTTAAATAATTTTTGGACCAAAGATTGTCTTCAAAAGAGCAGAAAAAAGGGGTGACAAAGATGTTGTGTTATGAATTCAAAATCATCTACAAAAAAGGGAAGCTAAATGTTGTTGCAAATGCACTCTCAAGAAAGGATGAGGAGGTGGAAGCATTGCTTTATTCCATTTCTATTATCCAACCAAATTGGATATCCGAAGCAAGGGAGGAATGGAAGAATGACGAAGAAGTGTGGACACTCATTCAAAAGTTCCAACAAGATCCAAGTACATCTGATACATTTAGTTGGAAAAATGATTCCTTATGGTATAAAGATCGCATATATCTTTGTAAGAATTCCCAACTAAAGCAAAACATTCTTTTGGAATTGCACACGTCTCCCGTAGGAGGACACTCAAGAGGGATTTTAAAAAATTACCACCAGGTGAAGAAAGAATTTTTTTGGGATGGAATTAAATCTGGTATTTAAAATTTTGCGGCAGAATGTTTGGTTTTTCAGCAAAATAAAGTTGAGACAATTGAGACCCCTGGTCTACTACAACCTTTACCCATTCCAAGTCAACGTTAGGAGGAGGTTTCAATGGTTTTTATCATAGGTTTACCTTAGTCCGAAGGGAGTGTCATCATGGTGGTATTTGATAGACTTACCAAGTATGCACACTTTTATGAATTATCTCATCCATTTAAAGCAAGTGTAGTTGCTGCTGCATTTATGGAAACAATTCAAAAGCTACATGGAAACCCAAAGATTATTGTAAGTGATAGAGATCCCATTTTCACTAGAAATTTTTGGACAGAATTATTTTCTTGTTTGGGTACTCAACTAGCCCATAACTCATCTTATCATCCTCAATCTGATGGAAAAACTGAGATATTGAACAAATGTTTGGAAGGATATCTTCGTTGCTTTGTATCTGATAAACAAACACAATGGTTCAAGTGGTTACCACTAGCTAAATGGTGGTATAACACTTCCTTCCATACTGCAGCAAAAATGCCCCATTTATGGCACTTTATGGATATAATCCACTGTCCATCACATTATCTATAAGAGAAAATTCTAAGGTTCAAGCAGTGGAAGATCACATCAATCATCAACAACAAGAAGATCAAAATAGCAGCGAGAGAAGTTTTGATGTAGGAGATTGGGTATTTTTACAGCTACAACCATACAAAAAAATGTGTCTCAAGAAAACTAAGAAGGATAATAAATTATCGCCAAATTGTTATGGTACTTACAAGGTGTTGCAAAATATTGGTACTATGGCATACAAATTGGAGCTTCCTACTTCTTCTCAAGTGCACCCAATTTTCCATGTTTCATGCTTAAATAAGGTTATAGGTGACAAAATTATAGTTCAAACAATATTTCCAGAACTTGATGAGGAAGGAAAAATCATATTGGAACCTGAAGCAGTCACGAAAACAAGAACCGCTACGAAATCAATCAATTTTAGAGTATCTCATCAAATGGAAGAACTTACCCACTGAAGATTCCACATGGGAGGATGAGAATTTTATACAGAAGCATCCAGAGCTACTCAAGCATTGAGGACAACACTTTTTTGAAGGAGAGGGGCATGTTAGGTCCCTATATTACCAGTGTAGTCCCTTATTGTTGTTAGTGTTGGCCCCTTATTATTATTGTTGTACCCTTGTAGTCCCCATATTGTCGTTATTGTGCCCCATAAAACCCCACTATTGTTATTGTTGTTCCCTTACATTATTATTGTTAGGCCGACTAGGATTATATTGTGACCCCATGGACTCATATATATAGAAAGGAGGTTTTTACATTTGAATCATCCAATAATTTTTCATTTATGTAATGTAAAGGAGGTTGCCCCCTCGAATTGGTTGATTTCTAAGGTGTTCATCTCTCTTTTCTTCTTTTTTGGAGCTAGTTTCATAAAAAAAATGACTTGGAATTGAAAGGCTGGGAGCTTTTTTTTGAGCCTTGGCTTCTCTTATTTGGCATAGGAGGATTATCTTTCTTTGGAGAAGTAAGTGTTGACTTCATGCTCCACTATTAGGGCTAGTGTCTTGTCAATTGTAAATGTATGTCTGGAACTTTCACTTTTAATAACAGCTCAGAGTCGGCATGTCTTCATGCATATGTCGTGGATGTAGTAAGACTATTCTTGTTATGTTTGTGATATGTTTTATTTCATTTACGGTAATTCTTATGAAATAATTCGTTTTCTTTAGTATGAATCTTGTTGAATGTGTATTGATATGTTATTTCGATCATGGTTACCTTGTCAACTATTTTTCAAGCTAACTTATGATTCTCTTTTATTTCTTGTCCAATTTCCATGCTTGAGTATCTTGTTTAGATTTATTTGAATTCATTTGAGTATGAGTCTTTTGAAATTCCTCCAACATTTCTTACTTATGGAGCTCTCAAATCTGTGGAAGAATAATTTGTTGTTTAGTATGATTCTTCATCTTCTTCTCATTCTTCATTAGATCAAACAACTCGATGCACACAAGTTGAGGTTGGAGAACTTGAAAGTCCATCTGTTGATCTACCACCATCTTCTCCCACCCCACATGTTCAAAAATTGAATGCACATTCAATTATGAATCTGATTTAATCAATGATATCCCTTCCTCTCATTCTCCATCATTTATTTCCTTTGATCCTCCTGATCTTGAGTTGCCACATCAACATTTCATAATTTCTTCTTCTAATTATCAAGAGGATCAAGTCCAAGATGGATTCAGTGATGACCAAGAAACTCGCAATATCTTTCATAATGACTATGTGTGGGATTTTTATTTTGAAGAAGTATTTGTTATGAAGGATGATTTTTCTTCTATATTTCAAATTCTCCCTCACCTCTCTCCCATTATCTTGACATTTTCCATGATTCTGTCGTAACTATCACATTTATTGGTGAGTTAGTATTTGAGAATGTCAATTCTGATTGTGGTTAGGAATGGTGGAGTATCAATTTCACATCAAAACAGAGTGGGGAAAATATTATCTTCATGATCTCTTTCATTCATTATTCTATCAGTCTGAGGAAATAAACAATGAAAATTATGGTTTCAATAAGCCCCTCTCTATGATTCATCAGATCATGAGGATTCATTTCTTTCTAAAAAAGAAATTTTTAATCATGATTGTCTTGACATATTCATTGATTCATCTAGTAATGGTATAGTATCTCCAATTCTCAATTATTCTAAGCCATCGGTCTTTGATGATCTATCTTCAGATACCTTGTAACTACCTCAATATGTTGAGACACTTCAACCTATGCTAATGGTTATGTCAGGTTCTCGTCATCTTGATGTTTATCCTAAGCATGATCAAGTTGATACTCTTTCTCAAAAGAACCCTCATCAATTGATCACGAAAGTTGAAATTCAACCTATCTCTTAACTTCCAAATCCTTCACTTGTTTTCCATGATCTTATTGCTCAATGGTTGGATTAATCATACATGAAAAGCCCTTTTGCGAAACATAAGTTTTTTATTTACTTTATGTTTGCCAATTTTGAAAGTTTGAATGAATGTTTTAACACTACATCGTGTCGTGATGTGTACAAAGACCATGATGCATTAACAAAACGTTTAGCATGTGCTTTCTTACTATACTTTTCTGCTTGTGCTTTCTGGTCTTCTAATTTCGGAATATGTCACATTTCATATTTCTTGTCATGTGTTGTTCTTGATGACCTTTCTTGCTATTAATTTACTTTCCCATATAGGTCAGGAAATGCTTCGTTGGTTACATTGGAAGTTTCATTTTACATAAGTATGGCCTATCCTTTATTAGTTTAGGAGTAGGGTGTGTTAGCTTTTGTAGAATCGTAGGTGTTATAGTCTCAAAAAATTGTGGAGAGGCTAAAACACAAGATTTATCCAGAACCCATAAATCGTTTATGGAAAGTCCAACTAGAAGTGTGTCAATTAGATTATTAGCCTATTTTTAAATATTTCCTAAGTATAAACTTAGGAAAAGGGTTTAATTAATCATAATTAATTAATATAGGGTGTGAATCATCTCGAAACTCACACAGATTGATGGGGAATTAATCTGTGCCCTTTATTAAGTTTTAATCTTGACCTTTGGAGGTCCACCAGAGGATTATAAGAAGAATTTGATGGGTAGATGAAGATCACACTTGCGGAATTCAATTTCCTTGGAGAGTTCGATTTTCCATAGGCAACAACGGGAATATTTTGAGCCAGAGAAGGAAGTAGAGACCAAGAGGGGAAGAGACAGTGAATTTTTCCAGATCCAACGAGTGTATTGCAGAGAGAGGTTGGAATTTCTCCAAGAAGTTGTGTAGAGACAAAACAAAAACTTCAGTGAGCAGTTCGATTTTGCTGGGGTGAAGCTGATTTTTAGTTCTAGAGGTCAGAAAGTATTTCCAGAGTGCCAGAGGGTTAGTTTCCTAGTCACCAGCAAGAAGGAAGACTTGATCTACAATTGCTTATGGTTGAGCGTATAGCAGACTGTGCTAGGGTGATGCAGAAGCTGTGAAGGGCTAGGTGGACGACTTGTTTTTCAGAGCCAGTCAAGTGTCTGGATTGCTCAGAGTGAGGGTAATTTCTCTCAAATTATTTTTTCCAGTATTTTTTCTACATGATAGCCATTTTTCAGCATCAATATTGCACTCAGATTATTTCACTGCACTGCATAATAATAAAAACCCTCAACTGTTACACCGGTTTTTCCAAGTTGGGGATTTTCCGGGGAATCTTGTCCAAAAATATTTGTGTTCTTTTTTATGTGTGTATGCTAGAATATTTCTTAGTTTCCAATGCTATTATTTTCCACAATTTTATTTGTGAAGGTTGCAGTGTGATTTATTCAGTATTTGTTGTAGTAAATTATTAAATTAACTAACAATTAGAAGAATAATTTTAAGTTGTTGCAATACAATTTCAAACTTGAAATTTTCATAGGGTGAGTCTAGTTGAGTTTGTTTTACTTTTTGATTTACTTTTCCCTGCCCTTTTCTTTTCTTTTCGTCATAATAAGCCTTGCATGAAACTTCTTTTTCCTCTAAAATAAGCATGGAAAAGTTCAAGAGGACATTGTATGATTGTGAATGCTTGGATTTATGTCTATTCCTTCTCTTTGCATGGGCCTTGTATCTTTTAGTCGATGATGCGCGGATGGAAAATATGTTCTTCCTAGGAGAGAACCCTAGTGGAATTATGATTCTTGGATCTATAACTAGTACCCTCTTCTCTAATAGATATTTTTTTATGTTTTATTGGTTCTATATTCTCAACTAAGTCAAGTAGAGTAAGGAGGGGAGGAAAATCAAACAAGTGGATTGTATTTCAGAGGTGTATAAATATCCTTCTCTTAAGGGACAACCTGTTTTTCTCTCAATAAGTCGGGATCCCTCTTTCGCCCCTTGAAAATAAGGGCCCATGCACAGTTCTATAAAAATAAAAATGATTAATGGTTGAAAGAAGAGAAAGTCTTCCTACACAGGGAGGTGAAGCAACCAACTCCATCGGGGTATTGTCCAGGCTCGCTGGAAGCGGAGAAATATTTGTGATCTAGATATTTTACTTCATGGATGCATACATAATTGCATATAAAATATCATGTAACCAAGTAACTTAAAATAGATGAAAAGAAGCGGAAATCATAAGAAAACATGAGATCAAAGACCCAAGACGATTTGATTATGGAGTTCTTCCAGTGTGGGCTACATCTTCGGGCCGTGCTCAATGTGCGGAGGATATGGAACCAGGAGTGGTCCAGGAGAGAGGAACCTTGAACAAGGTGTATTTTTTTATGCCTAGAAGATTCTTTTGGGGGTCCAGAAGTGCCAGCGTCAGAACAGGACAAATTTATAGTCATTTTTGCACGATTTTTCGCTAGGAATCCAACCGTGCAACCCGTTTCTCCTGTTGAGGTCTCCATTTTTAGGCCATCCCTGGAAGTGGAGGTATAAGGTGTCATTTTTGTGAATTTATTGTAATTTATTTATGTCTCCATTTAATGAAAGAGGCCTCCCCACATTGAGCAGGGCCCAAAGACATAACCCACATTGGGTGAACTCCGTAATCAAATTGTATTGTGTCTTTGATCTCATGTTTTATTATGATTTACGCTTATTTTCATGTGTTTTAAGTTACTTTTTTACATATTATTTTATGTTCAATTTTGTATGCATTCGTGAAGTAAAAGATCTGGATCAGTTTGTGTCCCTGAAGTGACTTTTCCATGGTACTGTCTGGTCTTGCTGACAATGGAGAAACGCCAAATATGGAAACCAAGACTCTGATAATCTGTTCCCATTTGCATAACTATATACTCCTTATCCCCAATCAAAACAACTAACTTTGAATTTATTTTTCTAGTGTGTCGCTGATGAAAAGAACGAAGGGGACTATATCTTTAACTCAATAAAAGTAAAAAGAAGCTTTGATAATCAATGAAACGAACAATATTTATTGAAGAGCTAGACCTGGTTTATGGAATTAGATTCATTCAAAGAGCTAGAGTTCTACCAGCGTGTCACCAAGTGTTGTAACCTCTACAACAGTTGTCTACATATATTTGTTTTCCCTTATCTTTAGGAGGGACTTGTGGCATGGGTGGAGTCTTCACTTTTGATGATGCGCCTACCATATCTCGAGTCTTCTTGATGGAATCCTACAGGGTTGTGGGATTGAATTACTTAACCCAACCCTGTAGGGGTTTAGCTAATCCTTCTGTGAAGAGCATGATTAGTGTTTCTTCGACCATGTCTATGACCATGACTGCAATACGTTGGAATTATTTTATATACTCTTCATGTGATATTGTCTACTTAAGTTGTGCCAACTCTCTAAAGTTTATATCTGTGTTCTTCTGATCAAATCTATATATCAATCTCTGTGTAAATTATACATAGGAAGTGATGTTTGCATCTCGCAACATAATTAGTCCATGATATCACCAATCATATGCTTCTCCTTCTATGTGTAATGTGGCAAATTGAATAACATATGTTTCCTACATGGAATTAAGTTGGAAATAGGTGTCCAACTTGTGTACCCAAGCTCTATTGAGCATTTTGATGACCCATCAAAAGAGGGGGTGGGAAGTTATCAAAATCAGGACCGTGTTACCAAAATTAGGGTTTCCCAAGTAGTGTTCATCCCGAGGCTATAAGACAATAGGGGAGATCCCATGGGAATAGGATTAGGGATTAACCCCCCATTTCAGGTGAGGTAACAAAACTACTGTCAAAACCCTTATTCCTTTCAAGTCACCCAATAATCCATACCAAATGTTCCCAAGGAAAAACAAGCATAAGCACCTGATTTCACAATGAAAAACATACCTTTAGGATTGGATGGACCAGCTTCAAAAATACACTCTCGACGAATGGGCAAGGGGACATATGACAAGCTTAGGGAGAAAAGATCAACTGAAAAAACATATATTGACTACACTGGTGGATGTCAAGGGTTTTTGGCTGTTAGTTGAAGACTAATTTAGGAGAAAAATCTACTATGGGGTCACATACTGGTGGTGGGTAACATTTGGCTCCAACTAGGACATGAAATCTTTAAACAATGCACAAACTATGCACTCGGACAAGGAGGTTATGAGAACACCAAAAATCCTCTGGGACCGTAGACTTGTATCCTGCACATCAAAAACAATTTTTGGAAGCATCTATCCTAGGTGTAATTTATCGCCCATGTTTTTATCAAATAATAAATTATGCAAAAAATAAAATACATGCAAGTCTAATCTAAATGCATATATTCTAGCATGAAAACTTGATACGATGATGGTTTCTATTCAAAAATAAATATGTCATGCATACTACTCTAACATGCATATAATACAATGTCAAGTATCAAGGAAAGAGGTGATGTGACTAACCTTGACGGGTTTAGGACAAAGCTCGTCATCAAGTCTTGCTATGTAATACTATCCCTCACCATCTTACCATGGATCTTGACAGGAATGAGGTTTTTTCTACCAACACTACTTCCCCAACCTTAGATTCCTTCCTAGTTTTTTGCAACCACTTCTTCTTATGCTTGTTTTCCTTGGGGCCAGGCCTCTTAAGGATACACACTTCCTTGGAAGGATGTGTGGCAAGGGAATTTGAGTCCTTGAGCTTAGGAAGCCTATCGAGATATGGAAGTAGGCCAAGGTCCTCAACATGAGCTTGAAATTAGAACTCCCTATAAATAATGAATGGAGTCTCATTAGGTTGTGGGATGGTGGCGTAGGATAATTCCACTTGAAGTTGAATACCCACAGTGGCACCCCATTTTATAGACAACAAAATTTCCCACACATAAGGTATATCAATAACCACAACGTCCATGAGCAAGGATATTTATTCGTTCATAGATAATGTTACTTTGAGGTCTTTGATAATACCTTCAATGAGAATGGATCTAAAATCAGAGCCACATACATTCTTATATTTTCAAATAATATTTAACTTGAGTTACTTCATGACATTTAGTGGCATGATATTTTCAGAAGACCTTGAATCCAACATATGATTGTGGAGGAGAAGATTATTTATGCTCCATGACAATAGGAATGGTTCATGGTCAGGATTGGTTTTAGTGAACTAGATATTTTGCAACACAATAGGTGGGTCATGTTCATCAAGCCCTAAAGCTTTCTTCATTTGCGATCTTTGGGATGGGATATTTAAAATTTCCTTTATGGGAACCTGCATACTCATTTTACTCACAACAACACTCGCATCAATGTCCAATTCTACTTCTTTACCTTTTGTCTTGTGTTTGGGCCCCCCTTTGGGAGGATCCTTATTGGCGTTATCCTTTTTAGGGGGATCCTTATTTGGGGGTTCCTTGTTAGGTTCATCTTTCTCTTCTTTAAGTTTTACTTCGCTGATTTGAGGATGAGTATATGTTTCGCCTAATATAATGTTGACATCTTGGAATTCATTGAATACATTCATTTGCTTACCACCTTCCTCATCTTTGCTTTCTTCACTAGGGTTATCGCTTTGATATTCCTCAAAAGAGGAACCCCCTTCATCCACTACGTTAGTGGGGGCTAGAGTATTAGGAACATAGTGATGTTCCCAATTTTTGTGCATGCAAAAATCACTTAGTAGTTTTGCAAAATTTTGGAAATATTAAAAAAAGGGAATTCTTATTTTGTGAGAGAAGGGAGAAATTATTATTTTAATGGGATGGAGACAAAATAATATTTTAATGGAGGAGGAAAGAAAAATATTATTTTAATGAAAAATGGTGGAAAACTAATATTTTATTGGAGAATGAAAGAAAAATATTATTTTATTGGACAATGGCAAAAAATAATATTTTATTGAAAAATGCGGCAAGTTGCTATTTTATTTAAAATGGTGGAAAAAGGTATCCTAGTGTAAAATGGGCCCCACCAATAAAATAATAGGGAAAAAGGAGAAGCTAGAAGCTGGAAGAAGGGTCAATGGATAACTATAAATAGAGGATTGGACTCAATAGGAAGGATTTTATTCTATCATTTTCTATTTGACATTTAGAAGAAGCTCTAGCAATTTTCAAGGGATTCAAGTGAAACTCAATAGCTAATTAAGGTGTAATTCAATTGCCACCCTAGTTAGCTTAGGGGAAGATTAATTTAGATCTATCATTGTCTTTATTGCAGAGATCTAACTATGATTATTGCAGGAGGCTCCAACATTGGGATTTTAGTTTGATTTCAGGACCATTCCATTTCCAGAGCCAAGTTTAGTTCTTCAATAGAGATGAATCTATTTGTCTTCCACGGGCCGCAACAATCCAAGGAAGAGGACGAGTTGAATTTTGTGGGCCCAGTTCTTCCTGTATAGTGTACACATAGTTATCTTTCAGCCATTAAGACCATCTTTGACTATAATGTACAATGCATGTTTTAGATGGTGTTCTCCTTCATTTCTGAATTATTATGACAATATATTTTAGTGCCAAAGGACTGAGTTCCTTAATATCCATGTCCAAGTGTACTCTACCAAAAATCTAAAGATGCTAAGGGATTAATTGGGAAATTTAATAGGTTGTATTTTCGAAGGTAAGGACCAAGCTCCTCAATACTTGAGACCAATTTTTTGTACCAATTCTGAGGCATCATTTTCTGAATTAGGCCATGTTTTACAAAGGAAAAAGGGGTCGCTCTGTCATGCACTTCCAATCAAGTTCATATATGCAATATTAGTGACCTTGTGAGGCCAAGTTTGCCTCTTTACAATCTAGAATGAATGATTGGAGTGTTGTAGCAATTCACCCGTTGGAGGAGGAGACTAATTTTCTTCAGGAGCACAAAAGTGAGCCTTGTACATCAAATAAATTACTAATTTGTCCTCCTTATCAACATGGAGCATATTATACGTGTCATTTATCCTTGGAATTGTAATTCTAAATATTGATATCAGTGAAAGAATATGATTTTTGCCTATGATATTAGATGATGATTCCATTTTTAAGTTGTTATTAAATTGTTGTCGCAGTTTAATATTGTCTATTGGCAGTAAATTATAGAGCATAAACACTAACTATTGGAAAAAAGTGTCAAAAGAATTTATGTGTACCCTCGAATTTATTTGAAAAATATATATCAACAGTTTTAAGCACTTTCATAATATTTACTTGGCATCACATATGTCATTTCACTTGAAACATATAGAGTAAACACCTACAACATAGGGTATGCCAATTATTTGACAAAACACCACAGTGACCAAAACCAAATATACTCAAAAATTTCGAGGGTTTCCAAGCTATTCCGAAAAGGGAATATTAATATGGTACCAGAGCATGATCTTTACTAACTGCGAGGAAGCTATCAAAATCATAATAGTTGTTGAACCCCCAAAATTGCTTCTTTTTTACAACCTTTTTTCATTCCATTCTCCTCTTTTTGACCTTCATAAATTTAATTTTGGCATAAGTTCACAAGGCTTATGGCATATAATCATATTCTACTTCATAAATGACAATTTTCATTATTTTTTAGCTTAATATTTACATTAGCTACAGAATTACGGTGATTCCATAGTTAATGTATGATTCTGCAACTAAGTTCAAGTTTTGATAGGTTTCGAAGATCCAGTCCAGCAACGGGGCATATAGGCAGGTGTAAATTAGCTGGTACAACATTTTGTTACTACCTTCATAGCCTAGATTGATAAATAAGACACCTTAGCACCTCGGTCAAAGGAAAATTAAACCACCATAGGAGGCAAACCAAGCAAGCGAGATGAAAATTTTTAGCCTCATGATTTGCTACATTGATATCAAATCATGAGAGGATCATGTTATATTATATTTAAAAGTTAATTTTAGCTAGATTCTATTAGCATAAGGTGTAATAATTTGAAACATTTAATGCGTAGGAGTTTTATAAATATGTGTCTCGGAATAGTAGACACAGACCTGGATTTTATATTGAAAACACTTTGTTTTATATAAACTGATTTAGATTATTATTTCTCTGTTGTTTGATTCCAATGTATGGTTGAATCATCTTGTGAAGGAAACATATTGATACCTGCTTCTCGCAAGAGGGAAAGTAGAGATAGTAAGGTTTACTTTTAATTGTAATTTAGTATTTCGTTTTATGTTTTCTGTAGGATTATGTTAGCTTAATTTTTTTATTTTAAATGCAAGCTCAAGACTATTTTCATAGCTAATGTGTCTAATCCATTTTATTTTTGAGTGAAGCAAGATATATTTTGCACATGGATAAAGCATAGGTTTACATAGATAAGTAACATATATTTACATTTCAGTTACATAGATATGATTTTAATTTGCAGATATAATATTTCTTTCTGTCAAGAGTAGATTCATTTGCAATGTGGTTTCAATTCAAGCAAGTGTGATTTCATTTTAGATAAAGTGTGATTTCAGTTCAAGCAAGTGTGATTTCATTTTAAAGCAAGTGTGATTTCAATTCAAGCAAGTGTGATTTTATTTTAAAGGAAGTGTGATTTCAATTCAAGCAAGTGTGATTTCAATTCAAGCAAGTGTGATTTTATTTTAAAGCAATAGTGGCGTGATTTTATTCGAAGCAAAGTGTGTGTGATTTCATTTAAAAGCAAAAGAGTGTATTTGATTTAATTTTGAGTAAGCATGAGTAAGTGTGTTATTCATTTCAAGAAGAGTGTGATCTTTCTTTTAATAGAATTAATTTCATTTACGTACTCTTAGAGAAACATGTGCATTTTGATATCTCAATTTAACTTAGGATTTTTTGAGTGACAAATACTCCTAGCACATACAATGCACATACATTTCTTCAGTATAATAGTCATCGTTGATAATTTATGTAAGCTTCAATTAAACTACCAAACAGTAGTACTGGGCATTCATGCACACTGATTGGTGAAAGTATGAACATTCCAATGTCGCAAGAAATATGGAGTACACAAAGGCTTAGGGAGAAAATCAACATAAACAATGAGGAAATAATAGAATTAAAATAAATGTGTTCCTAGTGGTGTATCCATAAGGGTATAAATGAGGACGATCTTAATTTTTATGAAAAATACCTTAGATATAAGCATGCCGTGGGGATGAAGCCATCACATAGGGGATGTTGTATCTTAAAAAACAATTCCTTGGTTGTGGTAAGGAATCAATTCTCAATACATTTATATATATATATGTCACAGAAATTTTATATTGAATGGTATTTGCTTAATCACCTTTAGATATTTATTATTAAACCCTCAAGAACCAGATGTAATAAATGCTTCACAATGCCATTATCTATTGATATTAATTGAAATGATGAGAAGAATAAGAAGGAAGGAAGCCCAAACTGATATGTTGATAAACAGAATCTATCACTTCAAACTTTAAAGGAATTTTAAGGCAGTGAAATAGTTAAAATGGAGGAGCGTCCATTAAGGATATTTAACTCTTATTCACATATGTAAAAAGAGACATGTTGCTTCATTACTTCATTTTATTCATAAAAGGAAATTACAAAACGGGAACTAGAAAACATATCTATAACAACAGATGCAATAATCTTGATTTTCATTCATTCATCATCATAAAATTGAGTACAAAACTTGTAGTAGTCTGAAGGTCCAAAACTCGGAACCTTTTCCTCTCAATTCGTTTTCTTTAAATATAAGGTAAAGCAGTTTGTAACTGCTCAAACTACTTGAAAATGCTTAAACTACCTATTAAACCTCATCAAAATGTCTTATCACAATTACATTCTCTTAAAAGAGATAAAATAAAACTTAAATCCTAATCTATTTGTTGAATATGGACTGGTCCCGCTGCTGTTGTATTCTCTTGATTAGCTGATTTATCTTTCTTTGAAGTTGAAGGATCCTTTGGTAGATTTTTCATCCAAGCTCTGCATTTCTTCCATACTTCAATGTTTGTCTTAGGAGAATTAACCATCCTATCGTACTCTAGCCTAAAGGCAGTGATTCTGTTGAATGTCGGTCGCTCTGTAAATAAGGTCTTCACCAACCATAATAGCTGAAAATTTCTCTGAAGAAAGTTAACAACTATTGCTCCTTTCAAAATTTGAGTCTTCTCATGAGTGTTATCCACCTTGATTTTTTCTAATACCAGTATAGGTTCATAGGAATCCCATGATTAAAAACTGCCTTCAAGGCCCCAGCATGATGGCAATCCTGCCCTGGATCTTTTGTCATATACATTGTTAAACTTGTATACTGCCTCTTTAATCTTTATTAATTTCTTCTCAGTGGACTACCTGTAAGTATTTTTAACAATAAATTTGTTAATTTCCACAGCATATAGAATTCTATCTTTAATCTCATTTTCTTCTAGCTCTTGATCAGTCTTAGAATCAATGAAATCAATAAATTTCTTTGCCCATATGGCTCTGTTAATAGTCTTTTGTTTGTTTGCCATAACCTGCTCCTCATAATCTCTGATAAATCCTTTTTCTTCTGATATAATAATCAGAGATCCCCAAGCTGCTCTCATCTCTTCAATTGTTTTGTTCCAAATGATATATTTGGCCTGGATCAAAGTTATGTTTCCTTTCAAATTCTCCTTCAGGCTCTTAACCTCAGCATCAGTTGTTTGGCAATCTCTCTACCAGCTTTAGTTCAGTATTCAATTGAGATATCTGTGCTGCTGGATCTTCATTGCCAGATGGTAAAATGAAAGTAAGGGAATGAGAATCAATGTGATTCTGTAATGATAATGCAGTTTGTTTCAACTTAGTAATTTCTTCTTCTTTCTGCAAGAGTTGCTGAAGAAGGTTCTCTTTCTCATTTTCCACTTCTGCCACCTCTGTTGCCATAAAATTCTCTCCTGTAGGTAACTTCAACTTTTTCTTCAACGCAGAAATCTTTGAGTCTGCACTTTGCAGCAACTTCTACACAACAGACCTGTCATTTGGATCTACTCTAATGTTCACAATAATCTTCTTGAGTTCTTCAGTCTGTGTTGTTAAAGCCCTGGAATTGGCTTTCTCTAACTGCAGTTTCTTGATCACCTTCCCTAGCATGTTCTCTGCCTTAAGAGCCATTGCATTAGTTTTGGTCAAATCATTCACTATAAATTGACCTATTTGCATATGTAAATTTACTTTATCAAGCAAAGGAATTTTTCTTACATCCACAGTTAGATTTACAGTATTGAAATTATTGGATGACCCTATAGTCATATCAGAGGGATGAGTGAGATAAATCTTAAACTGAACTTTTTCAAGATCCATAGCAGTTAGCAATCTTGTTTGATCTAGAGTTATTTGATACTCAGCCTGTGCCTCCATGCTAGTCTTCATCTTTTGATTTCTTTCAGCAATCTCAGAAAATACTTGTTTAATCAAGGGCACTTTCTCCTGAGCATCTCCATGTCTTCTTGGTGAGGCTGGAACATTTTGCTCATCTCCTAATTGAAGTGAAAAACCAAGCTGAGCACCTACTAAATATTGATTGAACTTTGTTCTCTTCTCAGCTCTCTGCTCTTCATCTTCTGAATCAACCACTACTTCTTTACTCCTCTTGCTAGATTTCTTGGATATGACAGGATTTTGTATATTTGAGCTAACAGAACCTGCAAAATCCTTATTTGCTAGCTTCTTTATGTTAGGTCTGCTTTCATGAACAAATGTTGAATAACCATTTTCTATACTTCTATTTGAAATCACTTTATGGGGGTCATAAGCCGACTTATCTCCTAACAACAAGTACATTCCATCTAACATCCTATTGACTTCATCAGTTGCCTATCTCATGTTGACTATAAATGGACCCACAGACATAGGTAGCTTAAACATATGACCCTTTTTCATAGGCACAAAATGTATTTGGTCAACGTTTAAACTCTGCCTAATAAACTCCAAAGCAAATAATCTCAAGGCACAAATACAGGAGGTCTATATGGTTCTACCCCAACTCCATAAATTCTAATCTCTGAATAATCCTAAAAAACATACCAATCTCCAAACCTACAATTTGTTCCCAGCTGCAGGAACTCTTGAGCCTTTGTCAGGAAGCATGGATGAGAAACCCCATTCAGAACTTTATATGCAGTAGACATAAAATGATTTGCAAAATCAAACCCCAACTCATTTTGTTCCTCCCTTACTACATCAGTCCAAAACACTATTGTCTGCCTCTTTTTATTGGCATCCATGATATTTAACCCCAAATGCAAGAGGTCTTCCACATTTGGATATAAAAAGAGTTAAATGATAAGAGAGGGGAACCTGAATGACCCAGTGAGTGATAAACTCATAAGTTGAGTATTGACAACTTCTTGCCAATATGAAGGAATATATGGCATTACCGTTGGCTTCATCATCAATGCAAACATTCCGAGAACTGATTTGTCAATTGTGTTGTCATCTTCTTTTCCCAATATCTTTGTAATACACCTCAACACTGGTCAGACATCTGCGTCGAAAACTTCCATGGGGAATTCTTTGTTGTCAGGTACAAACTGCTTCGTATCTGGCTTCAAGAAAAATACAAACTGATTGAATTATTGATGTGCAAGACTATCATAATGTGCTATCAACGAATCATCAGTGAATTGAACATAATATTCTGACTCAGGGTAAAATAGAGCTTGACAAATTAAAAGGGCTGAGACTTGCAAGACGTTTTCTCCTTGAAAATTCATCACAAAACACTTTCTAGGGTACATGACAGACACCAGTCAATACACAAACTCAGGAAAAAGGTGCATTCTTGGAATGCATGCAGACAATACACCTGTTTTGACCATGGTAGATAAAATTGGCCCAGGATTTTTCATTCAGACAAACCTGCTGATAAAGTGGTAGGTGTTCTAAAGAACAAACAGTGTCTTGGATATCCCTCTTAGTGTCCATGAGAGGAATATGGTTGGATGAGCCGAAAAGAGACGAATGCTTAGCCATATTTCAGCATAGGGTGGCAAACAATGACGAGGTTGAAGACAGCGATGGAAGGCACAAATGTAATCTAATTGACCAGAACAGAAAAACAACAATAGCCTTATGACAAGAAGAACCAATTTAAATAATTGGCACGGGGCTTATAAATTAAATGTTGAGTTGACGCGCCAAAAGACCGTTAAATGGTACCATGACGTGGCTACTAGTTGTCGCCAACCAATTGCTTACGTCACTGCGGGAGCCTCAAAGACTTATCAGGGTCATGCCCCCGTAGTTAATCTTGGTCGTAGATCTTGATCGGCCCCGCAGTCAACTGGGTCAACTGTGGAGGCATCCTCCTTGTTAACCGGCGTGCTGAATGTGCCCACGAGTTGCCACTTTTATTTCCTGCCAGACGAATCATCGGATCCCGCTCATAAACTTTCTCGTTAATTAACTGAGCGCTGGGATCCGCTTTCACGAAAAGTTTAAAGTATTAAACTTTAAACTTATAGAAAAAATATTACATATTTTATGCTAAAGTATGAGAAAATTTGTACTTTAACATATATTTTCATAGTTTTCTATTTTTTTGTATTTTTGAAAAATTTAAAATAAAGGATATTACAAATGAGCCACAACATCTGGCTCAACCTGGGGATAGTGTTTTTTGCCACAAAACACTAAGAACTGCAGATTAGTGCCTTCACTTCGGGCATGGAGTCAAATGTTGTTTGATGAAATATGAACAATGAGGAAACTGAATGTGTACAATGGTGGATCATAAAATCTCAATGCTAAAAATAATGTTTTAGATACTGCCCATTCATAGGAAGCTTTATTGTTTCTTCATCAATATTCTCCAGCATAAAAGTGTTATTTTATCTAGCCTCAACAATTTTGTATGGGCCATACCAGAGTGGATCAAACTTACCATGCTTTCCTTTCTCTTCTCTTCTGGTATCCCATCTTAATACCAAATATCCAGTTTGAAAAAGAATATCTTTTGTCTTTCTATAAAAAATGGACTTCATCTTTTCTTGGTAGGTGATCAAGTTTTCTCTGACTTTGTTCCTGCTCTCACTTGATTCTATAACCTTGTTTAGCCTTCTCACCAATGCATTAGGTTCTTCCTGTGCTTCTTGAAGAAAAGAAATCACTGGTCTAGCCAATTGAGTAGGAAATAAAGCTTTATTACCATAAACCATTTCATAAGGAGACTTACTTGTAGATATTCTAGTAGTCACTCTTACTGCCCAAAGAGAAAATGTCAATTTTGAATCCCAATTTTTCTGATTTTCACTAATTGTCTTCTTCAAGATCTTAACCAATGTTTTTTTGGAAGATTTGGCTAGCCCATTCCCTTGAGGATGATATGTTGTAGAATGAGATATAATGACATTATATGTTTGACAAAAATTAATGAATCTGATTGAATTAAATACCTAGGCATTGTCAGTTACAATCTTGATTGGACACCCAAACCTGCTGAAGATGTTTTCTTCTAGAAACTTCATTACTACCTGATCATTTTCCTTTCTGGTAGGTATTTCATCCACCCACTTTGTGAAATAATCAATATCCATTTGAACTGCCCACTTGATGGTGGATTGATCTCCCCAATAAAATTTAATCCCCATTGTATAAATGGTTCTTCAAAAAAACATTGGGAGAAGAGGTAGAGGAGCTAACCTTTTCTTCTCTGCAAATAATTGACATTTCTAGTATCTTCTAACCAGTCTGTATACATCAACAAACAAGGAGGGCCAATAAAAACCTGATTTGAGTATCTTACAATGAGCAGTAACCTTCCAACTATAATGGCCTCCACATAGGTTCTCATGATATTCTTTTATAACATCCATTAATTCACTTTCTGTCAAACACAACAACAAAATGACTGCAGGATCCTTCCAATATAACTTAGCATCAATTATAACATATGGCTGAGATTTGAGTTTGAGAGCTATGTACTTTGTTCTATTTATTGAGGGTGGGTAAGAGAAAAAACACAAGTAATGAACGATATCCTTATACCAATCAGAGCAGAGAAATTTGTATTTAATTGATGTCTTTGTGCTGCTTTGACTCCTCTCATCAACAGCTTCCTCTAAGGGTGCCAGCAAATTAATTCCTAAAGCTTGAAAAATTGACTATGTCAGCAACTTTTCCAAGCCCTGTCCCTTCACCAATTTTATGGGCTTGATATCTAAGTCATATTATTGGATTTTCGCTATCCACTTTCCTCTTTTACCTTCAACATCACTTTGAACTAACACATCATTTACAGCGGAGTTAGGAACATAAGAAACTATTTGAGACTGCAACACATAAGTTCTGAAGGATTTTAATGCTTTGACTAAGGCATATACCTGTTTTTCCAAGATATTATATTTGATTTCAGCATCCCTGAGAACTTTACTGAAAAATACCACATGTTGTTATTTTCCCTCTTCATTCTTCTACAGCAACACAACAGTGATGGTCAAAGGTGAGGCAAATGAAAATATCTGAAAATCTTTTAGATAGTCTAGATTGTTCAGGGCTGGAGCTTCCTGAAGGGCTTCTTTAATCCTGGAAAAATATTCCCGAGCATATTTATCCCATTTTGCTTCTGCATTCTTCTTCAGCATATCTGTTATATTCCTAAAAATTTTAACATAATTAGGGAAAAATCTTCTCAGGAAATTTATTTTTCCTAAAAACCTCTGAATATCCTTCTTACTCCTAGGAAAAGGAATTGTCTGGATAGCTTCAACTATTTTTGGATCAATTTTCACTCCCTAATTTGAAACTATATGCCCTAACAACTTTCCTTCCTCCAAGGCAAACAGGGATTTTTTGGGATTTAAAGACAACCCAATTTGTTTTTCATTTCAGGAAAGCCTTCTACAAATGTTCCAAGTGTTTCTCATCTGAACCTGAAAAAATAGTCACATCATCCAAATATATTACTACGAACATATCACCCACAAACGCTATGTCCATTTCCCTTTGAAAATTAGCACCTGCCTTCATAAGACCGAATGGCATCCTGGCATACATGAATGTTCCCCAAGGTGTGGTAAAAGTTTTTTTCTTATGATCTTTCTTTCAATAGCAACTTGGTTGTACCCAGAGAAATCATCAACCATAGAAAATCTATATGCTCCAGTCACTTTCTGTAAAACATAGTCCATCTTAGGAAAGGATAATTGTCTTTAAGTGATGCTCTGTTTTGATTTCTTGAAGTCAACACATAGCCTTATCTCTCCATTCTTTTTCCTCACAAGAACTAGGTTAGAAACCCAATCTGAGTATCTAAGTGGTACTATAATTTTTTCTTGCAACAATTTCTTTACTTCTTTTTCAATTGGAGCAAGGAGAAATGGATTGATCTGCCTAAGTTTTTGTCTGTGAGGCTTGACCCCATCCTTCAATGGTATCTTGTGTTGAATAATATCCAGATCATATGTTTTCAAATCCTCATAGGACCATGCAAATACATCCATATATTCTTTGAAAAGATCAATGTACCTTTCTTTATAATTCTTAGGGACTCCTTTGAATAACTTGACAACCTTAGGCTCTTGCTGAGTTCCCAGATTACAATCTTCCATCTCACCCTCTTGAGGTAACTTTTTTTGATCCAGTGCTACATCATTTGAATTAAATAGTCTTTCTAGAGGAACCAATCTTCTGGGCAATATATTTTCTTTCACCTGGATTATCTTCTGATCACCTATTGATTGCTTAAGATTTTTCAAGTCTTCATTATGATTAGTATGTTCACTTTCTTGATCTATTTCACTATCTTCAAAGTTTTCAATCATTGTCAAGAAATGATTTATCTTCTCATCATATTCAAAAACCTTCTTGTGCTTAACATTGTCAGGGATTGAGGGTCTATGCCTCAACTCAATCTCATACCTCAGTTTCGGATTAACAGGTGGCTTGAAGGTACTGGCTGCAACTGCCAGTGAATCTGCCATTCTCTTTTCTTCTCTTTGAATGAATTGAAGATTCAAAGCTTCAAAATAATTCTCAATCAGGTCCCATACTTCATTCCTATATGACGTCAACCTTGGATGTTTGGTTTGACACAAATTTTTAATCTGCCTTACAATCAACTCAGAATCACCAAAAATTAAAATACATTGGATTCTCATTTGTTTAGCAGTTTGAAGACTCAAAATTAATGCCTCATACTCAGCCACAATATTTTTTTATTCAAATTCAAGTTTAAAAGAAAAAGGCAAAATATTACCTTCTGGAGATATTAGTAAAATTCCAGCTCCTGTACCATCCTTTGAATAGGCACCAACAAAATAACACTTCCAAATTTTGTTTGAATCCAGCTCATTATGTACAATTGCTGAAGAGAGTTGCTTCTCTAAGTCTTCAGCAAATTCTGCATCTTCATGCAACATAAAACAAGAAAGATCTTCCTTCTCTTGGCCATAGATAGGGGAATTTTATGCATCCTTCTTTGTGGTAGTTTTAACAAATCTTGTTTCTCTGTATAACCTTCTTTCCTCCCCATTGAACATAGGAATAATAGAATATATGAAGTCCAGTTTTAAAACACCTCCAAGCTTCGCTCCCCAAGATCTGTACAACTGCATACCAAATCTAGCGGAAATATATGCAACCACTACATCCATCATAATAATTTTGGCTGGAATTTGGGCCAGGGATACCACCATGTCTTTAATAAGCCCAACACACTTCACCCTTTTTTAATCAAATGAATATAATTCTCTATAGGGTTTAGTAATTTTTAAATTCAATTCTTTCATTACAGATAATGGCATGAGATTATGTGAAGCACCAGAGTCCAACATACAATTATGAAGAATGAAATCATGAAGAAGCAGTGATATATAAAATGGGGGAACAGAAGAATCTACCTCCTCTACATGTGGACCAAAAGTGACCACTAGTTTTTCCTCTTGAAAATTCACAGTATCACCAATATCATCAAACTGAGAAAGATTAATGAATTCTGCAATATCCTACTTGTAACCTAGTGTCTTAGCTAGCTCAAGAAGGGGTACTTGGATTTTGATCTTTTCTAGCTCTTTGGATAGACTAAAAGCTTGATTTTGTTTGACAATCTTCTCAGGCTCTTCTTGATTTCTGCTAGGATTAGCAATCTTTTCAGGCACAATAAAAACCTTTTCCAAATTATTAGTATCAATAGACTTATTTTGGGAAGTCTCAACCTGTTGTTTTTCAGTTCCACCTACTGGACTTATAGGTTATTTCACCTTATCTGATTGCTTTATAGAGTTCTTTGATTGTGGAGTCTCCATTGGAGAAGGAACTGACTCTTGTTCTTTCTCTTCATCATCCTGCGTCCTTGATCTCTTTCTTGATATTAAATCATACTTCTTATGCAGCTTTGCTTGCATAAAATCCGTGAATTGATTACAATACTCATCTATTTCTACCTGTTCAAATGACACATCAGCTTCAGTGCATTATTATTCACATTCTTCTTCCTCCTCACCATCTTCCATATAAACAGCAGATATCTGATCATCAACTTATTTTTTATCCTCTTCAGCAGACTATGAAGGTGTTGCCTCTATATACAGTGGAACCTAAACTTGATCTTCGTCTCTTCTCTCCCTCTGCAAAATTTGTAAGGGTTGCTTTCTAAATTGTGGATTGAAAACTCCTCTGTTTTTTTATGCAGGCCTTTGGGAGTTTTTACTATTTAGATCGATCTTCACAAGTTTATTTAACAAGTTCTTGATAACCTTTGTCATGTCATCAATCCTTTTATCCTGTGGTGATTCCTCTTTGGCCTTACCTTTCTCTTGAACTGACTGCTTTTCTTGTATCTTCCCAGCAGCAGTCATATTTGCTTCAATCTCCAAAGCATCTGTTTGGATTTGTTCAAGAGTAGAAGATCTCCTTTCTCTTAAATTGAAACTAAAATCTGACTCAAAAGCTCAAGAAAAAACAACCCTTGCTCCAAAAGTAGGAGGTTTCATTTCTATGGGTAAACTACAATACAATTTATTGAATCTTTTAATAAACTCATTCATGCTTTCATTAGGTTTTTTCTTGATTGCATTAAACTCAGTTAATGAATAACCATGATCTCTTTTTTCACCCCATCTTTGGGTGAAATGTGTTTTTAATTCTTACCAATTATTAATTGAGCCATTCAGCAAATCTTTAAACCATTTTCTTGCCTCTCCATTCAGATATTGTATAAAAAGTCTCATCACTACATCAAGATGTTTAACATTTAGATTCTCAGCAAAAGTGAAAAACAATGGCAAGTGTTGTTCTACAGTCACTTCATCTTCATCGGTAAAATGAGGAAGTAACTTGAGGTATTATTGGGGCATGGCATTCATAGATTCTGGAAGATTTAACGGTGCATGCATGTTCATCAAGAAAGCAGGGGCTGCCATGTTTATGCCTTGATTAACTGCTCCTTGAGTAGGTGGGGATTGTGAACCAATTGAGGATGTGGATGAATGGGGTGAAACAACTGATATAGGAAGGGGTTGATAAACAATAGCAAAAGAACCAGTAACTGTATTCAGTTGAGTTTCTGTAAATGTGAATGAAACAAACTCAAAAGATTGTTCTTCTAACTTTAGTTCTTGAAAATGAACTAGTGGGGAAAAGGATTCTTGTTCCAAGAAAATGAGTTTTCGGGAAATATCCTTGGATGATGGATTATGTGAACTGATGCCAGGTACAGACAGTGTAGCATCAGGTGTAGAAAACTTCTTTGGCTTTTGAGCTTTTCTAGAAACCAATTTCTCAAGATCTGACAGAATTGGTGCTTTCTGTTGCGAGGTGTCCGACCTTGTATGTGGCCTTCTATATGCCAGAATTATGGAATAAAAACATAGCCTGAAATTTCCTCCTCTCTAAACAACCAGAGAAAATATGATAAAAACCCACGGAATGAACTTAGCTTCTTCGTCCTCGGCAATGGCGTCAAAAAATGGTGTATCTTAAGAAACAATCCCTTGGTTGTGGTAAGGAATCAGTGCTCAAGACAGATATATATATATATATATATATGTCACAGAAATGTTATATTGAATGGTCTTTGCTTAATCACCTTTAGATATTTATTATTAAACCCTCAAGAATCAGATGCAATAAATGCTTCACAATGCCATATCTGTTGATATTAAATGAAATGATGAGAAGAATAAGAAGGAAGGAAGTCCAAACTGATATGCTGATAAACAGAATCTATCACTTCGAACTTCACAAGAATTTTAAGACAGTTGAATAGTTAAAATAAAGGAGCTCTCATTAATGATATTTAACTCTTATTCACATATGTAAAAAGAGACTTGCTGCTTCATTACTTCATTATTATTCATAGAAGGAAAATACAGAACAGGGACTAGAAAACATATCAATAACAACATATGCAAGAATCTTGATTTTCATTCATTCATCATCATAAAATTGAGTACAAAACTTGTAGTATTTTGAAGGTCCTGTTGTGGCCAGCAACAACCCCCCTTCTTATTTAGTATTATCACTACTATTAAATAAGTGGGGACCCTTAGTCAAAAAAAATTTAAAAATCGATTAGTGCTTGTATTTCCTTTTTTCAATAAAACTTGTTATCATAGACTTAGGAGAATACCCCTTGAAAAATATAAAAAACTTAAGTTGTATGATAAGATAGAATAAAAATCATTCCTTAAAGGAATATCGCACCGCAAAAAGGTAATGAATATCTCCTTACAAGCGGAATTCTAAATATTGCGAGATCGCGATGCGAAACTACGCACTAAAAAACATTTATCGCATCGCATGCTTCAAATGTCATATGTTACGCTGAAAAATCTCAAAACCGCCAATATGCGATGGCACATATCGCAAATCACGTTTCGCAGAAAAAAACATTAACAATGGTTTGTCATATGCTACGCTCTAGCGATTTTGCGATATTTTGATCCAGTGATTTTGCGATTCTGCGATATTGCGGTATTGTGATATTACAATTTCACGAGATTGCGATCTGTGATACTGCAATCTGCGATATTGCGAAGCAAATCGCAGATCTTTAGGGCTCATTGTACAAAAAAAAAAAATTCCATAAACCGAGGCCTGTTTATGCGCTTTAATGTTAATCAATGAATTGGTTGTCAATCATTAATGAAATATGGTTTTGTTATGATCGAAGAGCCATTTCACGTAAGGTGGTATATTTTATATGTCTTCGCATGTAAAATCTTTCTCGTCACCTTTTTTTTGTCATTATTCTCACTTCATTTGTAAACTCAGAACGAAGAACAGAGAACTATACAAAGCAAACATTCAGATATTATGGGAAAGAAAGATGCGTTCCGAGTTCTGAAGACAAAGAAATGACGCCCTTGTATACAGACACCGCCTGTAACAAAGATGCTGGTATTACTACTTGGGAAGGCATGTACAGTCTACTTGAGGAAGAGAATCCCATAATAATGGAGGTTACAGTTACTACAGGCTCACATGGGTCTTCTGAGGCGTCTATTACAGAGCTAGCTTGCTCGTTCTTGCACCAGATAACAACGAGGCCCAAAATTCTTCCATACACGGACATGGTTAAATGGGTACTGGACAACACTAACATTACAAACAGACAGTTTAAGACTCAGGGTCAAGAACTCATTGGATCATTCACTCCACAAGATTTGAGACTCATGTATCATTTACCAGAGCCATAGACAACTTATAACGAACAGTTCATGAAGAATTTTGCTAAAGAAAATGAAAACTTGGCAGAATGAACCAAGGATTGGTCAAGGAGGGATGAACCACTTAAAAAGGACAAACATGGTATGTATAGTACTGGTTCTCTCACCTCCCCGTATTGCTTTGCTGCTGTTATGCTCTGTAGGCTTTTTGGGAAGCCAGACATTAATAAATTTTCATCTGAATGGCTACCATTATTGAATGCCACTGTTAATGCTACTGTTGTGGATTGGGCTAAGATATTATCTGACAAATTAGCCACGACCATTTTAAATTACCGGTCTAAAAGAACTGTTTCTCAAAGAATTTATCCCCCTTTTTACTTATCTGCATATGTGATGGATTCAATCTATTATATTTCCAAGTTTCCTTTAATGGGTTGGAAATGGATGACTCAAGACCCCTTACCCATTCATATTTATCATAAATAATTGTGGTATTCCAAGTTCACTCCGTATCTTTACAAGATTTGTCATGGAATTATGTTGCCCCTGTACAAAATGTTATATGATAAAGACGCTCCAAGATTTTCTCTCGAAGCAGAGGTAGATAAACTCCCTGTCCCGAGATGGTTTGGAGAAGAACTGTTTACATATGTCAGGGTATTTGGAAGTCTCGCTTCCCCTCATCTCTTACCTTTGTATGTTCTTGATAAACTCATGGCACGAGAAATTGCTTATCAAACCTGCGGAGAAGGAGGTTTGACTAAAGATTTGAAGGACAAAAAGAAGGCTATTTGGCCACAATTTCCTGTGACCTGTGGGGCCTTTTCACTATTTGATGTAGGCCATGCATTCAAAGAAGTAAACAACATAACATGTTTACGTTTGTTCAAATTTCCAAGAAGACCGTTCGACCCTTATGATATTGCTCAAAATTTCACTACTGCAGTCAAAATGAAGGTGTTTTCTAAAGAAGATGATCTTTTTGATGACATATTCCAAGAGAAATGAACACTTAAAGAGGTTCTACATTCGGCCCAAATGCGATTTCCTCCAGCAGAATTTCAAGAGTTCAAGATATACAGGGAAAGGAGGTTAGCTAGTATCCCTTTGGATAAATTACGCTTGGAACCCATAAGGGAACCAACTCCCAGTATTAGTCTCAGTGGAAGTTCAGGCACAGACAGATCTAAATCTAAGTCCGGGAGAGAAACGTCAGAACACTCTAAAACGCCTGAAAATGACCATGATAAAAGTGAAGGGTCAGTAAGGGATACTGCCCAGTCAAAGGAGCTCCCACAGCAACAGGTTTTGACCTCTCCACAGCTAAATCCTCTCCCTCTCATCATCCAGAAACCATCAGTCAGAATTGAGCTAGATAAAGAATGGGAGACATTCAATGATTTAATCAGTATTGAAGGACAGAACACACAGACACCTGTGAGTAATGTACAGGCAACAAAAGATATAGTCACAGGAATAACTAGCAATGTCTTAGAAATGGAACATATTCCCATTACCCCCATCCTCTGAACTTATGCTCAAAATAGATGAAATTCCTCCTCTGATGTATTTTATAGTCCACAACACAAGGAAGTAGTGAGAAGACAAAGAAAGAAAATGAAATTGGAAAACGTGCTCTCTCATGATGCAGAACAATTATACATCCTATGGTAAGATCCTACCACTGATCCCACTAAAAATCTCACCAAATTATCTCAGATCACAGGAGCATATGCCTCTGCGGCCATTGATAAAGCATCTGAGGTACGGCAATTACTGAATGAGAAAGAAGATCAAGTACAGGTTTTGCAACAACAACTGCAACAAGCCAACGCCAACAACGAAGCACAGAAACAGCTTAAAAAATTACAGCAGGACTTCCAACAAATGCAGATAAGGTACCAGAACAGTTTGGCTGAAAGAGAAAAACAGTTACAGGTTATGCAAGAGATGCATAAGGATGATCCTAAGCTTACAGAATTCATCACAGAATCCATTTCCTTAAATGATCAACTACTGCAGCAACAGGAAATATTATGCCAAAGAATATCACAGTGGAACTCTTATTGCGAAATAAACAATAAAATCACTAATCGAGTCATAAATTTACGACATGATTATGATTTAATTGATAAAAGAGTTACCGAATATTTGGCTCAGAGGAGGGGAAAAGAGCAGGTGCACTAATAATCAACGACAATCACAAAGAAATGCTCTTTAACAATTGGGATGCACAAATCAGGAAAGTAGAGCAAGCAGCAGAAGAAACAGCCACAACAACAAACAGTGTTATTGACTGCATAAATGAAAATTTGCACAAGACAAATCTAATCTCAAAAAGCACTCCAGGGTATCTACCGAAAGCACAGCAACTGCAGACAGGCTGGAGACGGAAGGCTCAAGAAAAGGCAGAATCAATTAAAAGATTAACTAAGTTGAATTGGGATTCTTACTGGGCATATTTGATAAAACCACATAGCCAGTGCATGACTCTCAAATGTATCATCAATTCTGCCGAGAAGATGGCGCCAGCTCTTGCTGATTCCGTTTTCACGGGACAGTTAAAGTCTGAAGTCGGCCAGCCTACTCTTCTCAAACAAATACTGAACGCTTGCAATTTCAAAGAACAGATTCACAAATAGTTAGTTGTTAGTTTTAATTTTAGATTCAGTATTAGTATCAATTTTGCTTTAATTTTGCCTAAAATGAGGACGATCATTTAAACCGTATCCTACATTTTTGTAATAAATTATTTTTAGATTTAGTTAGTAGTATTTAAACCCTTCTCATGCATTTAGAGAAGGGTCCTGAAATTTGTCAAAAACTTGTCCTCAGAACATGCAATTTTGCACCCTCCAAGGAGGTTTTGATGAATGAATGGAACATGATTTATTGATATCTACGTTTAATATCTACTACTGATGTTGCACTTTTGTACTCTTAGTGGATGTTGGATTAAGAAGAGATAAGTCATTATTGCTTGAAGCTCATGAGTAGAACTAGTTATAAATGGTACTTTTATCTCTTAACTATTTCTACCTTTGTGTTAAAGTGATATTTATGTTCAGTTGTTTATATATTGATGCTTGAATTCTTGAGTTATCATTTGGCACTTTTTCACGGTGATAGCTATTTATTTGTGCTTAATATATGAGTAGCTTATTATGTGATATGTTTTTCACAACTGTTTCGTCTAACTTTTTATACGAAGTGGTTTATCTTTATTGAATTATTTTCTTATAATAGTTGAATGATATTTATTACCAATTGTTATTTGAAATCATTTTAGATCGCATAACGGAAAGATTACATCCTGGGTTAGTGTAGAATTAGATATTTCTGTTTATTAGAATACAATTGCATGTTATTAGATTAGAATTAGAATAAAAGCATTTCACTTAGGAACTTTTAGAAAGGAAATATCAATTCTCAACACACACACACACATATTGGGAAACTAGTCCCATATCCCCAGTCGGACCCACTATACCAAACGGAAAAGGAGCTGCTAACCAAGGTCCGGACCGGGTGGGTATCCCCCTTGTTGTAGACCCGATTTTCAGGGCTTCAACATATTTGGCACTGGAAGGAGGGCCTCGAACTATGAATGGAAAGTAAGTCAAAATCTAAATACCATTCTGAGAGTAAATCGCCCTCACCATCTCCCCCGACTTCCCCATCGCACTTAGAATCTTTAAATCTAGAGCCAGAAGTCGAAAGAACAACAACCACTGCCACAAACCCTGACTTTTCAGAAGAATATGCTATTGAACCTCCTAAAGTTGAATCTTTGATCCATAAACTTCAGCGATTTTTAATATCACCTCAAAGATCTAATAAATATCAAGGCAGTGTGACTTCGCAATATAACTGTTACACCATTTTTTTGGTCATCTAACCTATTATTATTAGATGAACCTCAAGTACACCATGTAAGACCAATTTTACCCTAAGTAAAATTGCTTTCACCATATAAAATAACTCATTTGGTCATATTTAACCCAAAACAAGGAAATTAATTAAATAAATCCTTATTTATTTAAATATTTCATAAAAACAAGTTATTTAAATCATGGGTATGTGTTATATCTTTCCACAACTAAGAATGCGTGGGGGGCGCCGGGCGCAACGGGGCTGTGCTGTGGGGCAAAGAGTCCCCCCGTCGTGTCCGAGGCAGCGCGCCCCATGGTACCTTTGGTCCTTAATTTCCGGTGGGTAGTTCGCGTCCATGGTTTTGTGCATGGTTTTGCACATGGTATTGGGGCACGATGGTTTTCGGCCCATGGTATTTTTTGTAGATCCGATCAAGGGAACTACGGTTATGTTCTAATCCATGGTTTATGGATTGGGGTTTATGTATGCTTCGGCATGTATATATATGTGTTGTAATACTAAAAGGAATATAATGAAAAATCAAGCTGGTCGTCCCGATTTGGGATCTAGGGGAAAATCTCTGTGTTTATCTATTTTATGTTTTATGCTCTTGCTATTGTTTATTTTCTCGTTATTAGAATCGTGTGTAGATAATTTCGTTCGGCGCATTAAAACCTACAAAATCATTATTTAAATAATATTCTTAGTTAAATTTGACTAAATCATCCATAAATAATTAAATAAACCATCATTTATTTAATTATATTCCCATCATTCCCCTAAAATGATAAATAAATCATTTATTTATTTATTATTTATAAATAAAGGAATTGACCCAAGTCAAGAATCATTTTCCCTCCAACAAATATAATAAAATATTCCTAAAAGGTGCTTCTAGAATTCAATTAATAATATTTTATTCATGCACCGAGTTCTAGACCGCCCCAATATTTTGTTATAAATAGGGGGGTTTTCCCCATTCATTAGTCACCTTCATTGCATTAGATCACTCTGGATCTTCTCTTGGTCACCATTTTTCATTTTGTTTTGTGAACTCCCATTGAGTTCCATGTTTGCTTTTCCACATCCATAAGAGAGAGAAATGTTAGATCTGAAACACTGAGGACTTCCAAGAACCCATCCCACTGAGGAGAACCGGAAAACACCTTTCTTGTTTTCCTCTCAGGTGCCCCATTATTTAATATAATACAAAACATTCTTTTAAACACTTTGTTCTTGTCTTGTTCATTGGATGCATGGAGCCATGTTATATTTTATCTGCTTAATGTCTTTTTGTGCTTAGATCTGAATTTGTGCAGCAAACTTAAAGATATTTTGCAGCCATAATCGATGTTAGGGCTATTTGTTATGCGTAGCTAAAGTGATATTTTACGACGAAAGAATCATACTAACAATTGGCGACTCCACACGGGTTTTCTTTTGCGACCACTGTCGTTTTATCTATTCCTGCATATCCAGTTGTTTCAGACCCTAGGGTTTCTCTTCCATTTTTTGTTTTTCCTATTTTTATGGTGATTTTCACCCCTAAAACCATTTAAACAGTCAAATTTTTAACTTCCGTGTGTTTCTGGCCTTATTGCGCAGGTGACCGACATCAGCCGCAGCTGAGACGACAAATTTTTCTGAAATCTGCCACCGAGAGTATAGGAAGTGCAGGTCGCACTTTTTGGCCCAAAAAGTGCATCCTAGGTCACGAAAAACAGCCCAAAAAGTGTGACTTGAGCGAAAAACAGGTCAAAAACTGCGACCTGGACTTTTTTCTAGAATTTTTCTAAATTTTTTTTGGGTTTTGTCTGAACCTCTGTCAGGGTTGTCTGACCTCCGTCTTCACCCATTTAGACCTATTCTTGCCTTGTTTTACTCAACTAAGTGGGAATCTAGCCCCCTAGCGCTTGAGTACCCTCCACTTGTTGTGGAAGAGTTTTAGCTGCTGTAAGTGTCTAAATTTTCAGAGTTTCAGCCATTTCTTTTACAGATCCGATACCTCCTCTTCAGATCCCTTTAAGCTTAGCTACTTTCCCTCTCAAATCACCTCTTATAGTTTAGTTTGGGTTTTTCTTTAGGGTCACCTCCTTTTCCCTACTTCCTTTAGCTGTTTCCCTCCTCTTTTTCCGCAACCTTGCCTCTGCCTCTTTGCTATTTTCTGCACCTCTTTTCAGCAGATTTCTCCTTTAGATCCCTGTCCCTCCCGACCTTAGATCTATTGGCCTCCTTTTAGCATGTTTTGCTTAGATTTTTTTTCCCTCTTATAGACTAGTTTTGAGAGACCCACCTTCTTGGGTTAGATTGATGCATTGTTAGCTGTTAATTTTCCGTTATTTCCGTCTTATTTACCGCAGATTTATTTTCAGTTACGCATCACACTTTTTATTTTACTCTCAAAATGTCTGGGTTTAAAAATTAAAATTAACGCACACCACACACCGACCCTAAGTGAAAAAGAGCCTAGTTAACACCGCCTGGCATAGACTTTAAAATCAATTGACACTGGACCTCTCTACCCTTGTTTCGACCTTGACCTCACTTGATCTTTCACCTCCCTGCCTTTGTCAGATCTTCTTCTTCCCATCATCATTGCAAGGCGTTTATCCCAGAGACTTCTTGGCCTTCACCCTCAGTTTTCGTATGGTCGAATTCCTCCTTCCCGTCATCGTCAAGTTAGCCCTCCCCCGAGTCCCCACTTTGACTCACTTTCTAATTCTTTAGTTCCTCCCCCTACTTTTGGTTCTCCCTGTTACCTTCACCATGTCTGGTCCAGGGCCTAATGCTAGTGGAAACCCCGGCCCTAATGCTAGGACTATTACTAGTAGCACCGCCACAGGCACTCCCTCGACTGCTCCCTTGCTCCCCTTCATGGCAGGCCTCAGTTTTCCCGATTTCAATCAGTTAATCAATGATCCTATCTGCCACGATGTTAGTTGGCCTGCTATGCCAACCAAGCTCCCCTCCGACATTCCCAAGTTCGAAGGCCTTGCTGGAGAGGATCCCTCCAACCATATCCGATCTTTCTACATGTGGTATTCCTCCCATTCCATTACTGATGATTCCATCCGTCTTAGATTGTTCCAACGCACGCTTACAGGAGAAGCTTCTAAGTGGTATGTTGATCAGCCCACTTCCTCTCATACCACCTTTGCGACTCTTGCCTGGGCTTTTTTATCTTACTTCCAGCTTCCCCTTCATTAGGACACTGGTATCGAACTTTTGACTTCTTTCTGTCAATCATCTGCGACCCGCCTATCCGATCATGTCCAGGAATGGCGAAGAAGAAAGAGCCTATGTCAATCTCCTACCTTCGAAGACCATGTCTACATGGACTGGTTCCTTAGATCTCTCTTGCCACCTATCAGGAAAGATGTCGCATCGCATTTTCCTCAAACCGAAGAAGCTTCCCTCCAAATGGCGTTAAAATATGACCTGATCTATGCTCGCATGTAGACGCATCGTTGGAGCTCTCTCTGATCCTTCCGCTCAACCTCCCATGAGATATGGTTTTCCTGGGGGAGGGGGCACCACTTCCTGCACTTCTCCCCCTCCTGGTAGCATGCATCCAGGATCCGGCATGCCTCCTCTTTCTGTCCAACCCCCTATTTACCACATTGTTACCCAACCTCATTATCATCCATCTCCATAGCCTAGTGCTCCAAATCCTCCAGCATTAGCACCCCCGCCTCCCTTGTCTTCTCAACCCTCGCAACAGCAGCCACTACCCCCTCAGGGGCAGGTGTATGCACAGCAGAGCACGACCAATCCTTTCCCGCAGCAACACTTCATGGCTACCCAATCACCTCACGGACCGGTAACCGCTCAACCTCCTCCATTTGGTACCTCCGATTACCAGATCCTCATGATGAACTCTGAACAACCTATACCCGTCGACCTTAACCTTCACACTCAGTCCCGTCCGCACTCCTAGCCTCCTGCTCCATCTATCCCCGAGTCACCTTCTTCAGGTTCTACAGAGCCTCTTTCGACAACTAATGGTGCCTTGCATATCCCTCTGCCCAACGCCGAGGTTCATACCAAGATTCCTAAGGGACCATTATGTCGAAATGCTGCTTCTGACCAAGTTGCCCATTTTTTTAGCATAGTAGATGAGCTGGCCCAATCTCCTGTTGCCATTTCAACGCTGGAACTCCTCCAGTCGTGCCCCTTCTAAAGAAAAGCTCTACTATCTGCCCTGGTCGCTGTAGATCTAGCAGATGACCAATTGATTGTTTTCGATGCCCATCAGTCAGAGTCTCCTCCTCTTCCTGCTTCCGTAGCTTTCCAAATCTCAGTCAAAATCCGGAATGCTAACATTTCTCGGTGCATCATTGATGAGGGGGCATCCACTTGTGTGATGTCTGCTTCGTTTTGGAAACAACTCGGATCTCCTGAGTTGGCCCCTTCCACGATCACTCTTCGAGCATGGGATGGCCACGCCTCCCAGCCCATTGGCCTTTTCCATAATTTTCCCATCACTCTTGCGGACAAGACTGTTTGCATTTACGTTGAAGTCATCGACGCCCCTCTTGATTATAACATTATTTTGGGGTGTAGCTACACCTATGCCATGTCTGCTATCTCATCCACGGTCCATCGCAAGATGTTTTTCCCTCACAATGGAAAGATAGTCACCATCAACCAGTTGACGTCTCATGAGCCAAAATCTCAAACCTCCCTTGAGTCAACCCTCTCTTCTGTAACCAATAAACAAGTCGTTGATTCTTTGACCAGTGTTTCCCCCGGTGTCTACAAAGACTCCTCCTTGCTTGGAACCTTCCTTGGTCTTCCTCCTCCTCCTATCTCTGATCCCAGCTTAGCGAATGTTTGCATGATGCAATCGTCTCGGGCTTCCCTTAAATAGCCCATTTCAGCTAGTCAGCAACCTCAACCTCACCTACAGCAATCTTCTCCTAGCCCTTCGCCTCACCTGCCCGAACTTCTTCTCCCTGGACCTTCCCATCCAGCTAATACTCATGAGCCTCTTTACCCTCCTGGAACGGTTCCCCCAAGCCTTAGCCATTTAGGAGTCGTCCCACCTGGCCACTACCCCTCTGGTCAGATACCTTTCCTTGCTCCCCCTCCCGGAGTTTATTCGGTCCCTCTCTTGGCCAACCTCTCCCTCCCTAACTTAACCTTGGGTATTCCAACCACTACCCTACCTGGTCAACCCAAACCTTATCTTTCTTTGACCCCGTTTCAACCGGTCCCCATTACTTCTCCTGCTGCAACAGTGCCTCAACCACCTCAACAGGAACCACCTCCCATTGCGACCACTTCGGGTAAGACTGGCAAAGCTCGCAGGGGGGCATCAACCGACAAGACTGCCCCGACAAACCCTGCCCCTCCTCGGCCTCCAAAGCCTACCATCCAGTGTGCCTTATGTGATGTTTTCGGTCACACCACACATACTTGTCCTGAATTGCCTCATCTCAAGCCTATGGTTAATGTCGCGTTCCCTGATTCCACGGTCCCGGAAGCCTTGGTTCCTTCCATGCCCGCGGCCAAGAACCCCAAGACTATTCACACCAACCACCCCTGTGCTTTGTGTTATCTCCATGGCCATTACACCCACCTTTGTTCCCGCCTCAAGGACTTCCGCACCTCTCTAGCCGTGGTCCACCAATTCGAGGCCAAGCGCAATGAGTCCACCTCTCCCCTACTTGCGCATTTTGCTTCGGCAGAACTACTAGACATGATGGATCCCATTGACATTCCCCCTCCTGATGTCGAGATGACGGAGCCTTCGTCCACCATCTTCTACCTATCATCATCCATGAGACCCTCGGGGAACATTCCCTCTGAATCCTCCCCTGTTTTTTCGCTTGACCTTCCTTCAGCGATAACCTTGGGCTCAACATCGGTAGATCCTTTATCTGCTTACTCTTCGGTCACCCCTTGTGACGATGCGCATGTGAACCTCTCTTCTCATGATGGTGAGTTAGGTAGCTTTGCCGTGTCAGGTGGTCTTTCTTCCACCAGTCACCCCATCTTCTATCACGATGATGACCTTATAGAAGGAATCATCTCCCCTGACTTTCTCTCTTCCCCCTAACATCAAAACCATGCATTTGAACCACATACACCTTGTGGCCATTACATTGCAACCCAATGTTTGGGTAAGGGGGCACCCATATTTGAGAGACCAGGAGAAGTCATTCTCCATAACTCTCCTAGTGTATCTAGTTATGTCGACTCTAGTACCATTATTCTTCCACATTTAGAAGAACCTCTAGAGCCCCATACCCCTTCAGATCACTCTCGGGATGATACCCCTTATCGTTCCTTCATTTTACATCCGCAACCCAGTCTCTTAGACATTGTTGTTGACCAACTTATAGGTTTTCTAGGAGAGCATCAATTCATTATCTCCAAATCATCTATTTGGGATCGTGGCACCAGGTATGCCAACCCAGCAACTTAAATTCCATTTGATTCATATATGCAGTACTAAACGAGATTGGTATTCCTCCATTGCCTTTCTCAAACTGCATAACCATAACGAAAACAAATGGCGCACCATATCCTTCAAACGTGTTTAAATTCCCCTTTTTCTACATACATTTTGGCCTGACCACAACATGCTTGTGGGCACCTATGCCCCTCAACCATAAATATCCCAAATATCAGCCAAAAACATCAATGAAACCCCCTTTCTCTGCCAGGTCGCACTTTTGAGGTCATTTCCTGGGACAGGTCGCAGTTTTCTGCCCAATACCTGCTACCTAGGTCACAGAATAGACCCCAAAAAGTGCGACCTGGCCTGTTCATGAGCTCTGGGTACCTTTTAGTTTTTAGTACCTTGATACTTCACTAGGACACATTTTTTCCACAAAGAGTCTATTCACCTCTCCTACAAATCGAATTTCTTCACTTACCTTACTTGTACTTGGGACACCCCTTTGTCTCCTTACTTGTTTTTGTTCGTGTTGATTTTCGTCATGAGATACCCTATTGTACTCATGTTTTTATGGTTCCCCATTGGACCTTTACTGTGTGGCAGCACCATCGAGTCGCCCTTGTTTAAAGCATCTGAGTTGCGTCATCATTAGTCATGGAGTCTATCTCGCATCCCTTTGTATCCCACTATAGTCCTCTATCCTTCATTGCTTGGTCCCTCTCTCGTGTTGCACATTATGGCCTTCAGTACCATTGTCCCCTATCCCTCATGATAGTGTGTCAGTCGCTGCCAAGCCATTCATGCCCTTTATGCTCTAACAAGGGAAGTCGTCCATCCGCTACTCAGTATTCCTCGTTTCATTATCATCATCAGTGTCCGTCTGTTAGTCACTCTACTATTTTCTCCCGTGCCTTAGTTGAGATTCCCTTGTTGCCTCACCTATGGCGGACCTACTTCTGTCAACATCAACTCATTTAATCCAGAAGCCAGGTCTGGGGGGCAGTGTACCTTGGTTCGAGCTCTTTTCAGCATGATCGTGATCTATACACTTGATAGTCCAGTGATGCAGCAACAGCTATTGGTGATTCCCGGGTGTGTGTGAGATGTCTCAACCCTCATGGGGGGGTGGCCCTGCAGGTAGCCCCCCACATGCCCGGATGACTTCCTCATTTCCGCCCTTGATGCAGCTCCTCCCATTTGATGATATTAGCCTCAACCGCTTGCGGTGCCTCTTCGATTTGCACGTATCAGTCAGATTTTGTGAGCCCTTCCCCGCGTGTAGGGGGAATTTGGGTGTATTTGTATCTCATGTACTACCATATTATTTTATAAGTCCTGACGATTATTCTAGGCATCACATGTATTTGGAATTCATCATGTTATTTATCTGGCTCATGTTTAGGCCAGCACATGCTTCACTATTGCGTTCCGTGGTTTTCTGGGTGCCTTATTCTTTGTACTTTGTCTCGGCGGGCATAGGTATGCCTCCCCCGCCGCCTTTAGCACAGGTACCACTTCATAAAATAGAGACTTGTTGCGCTTGTAAGTCTCATCTCCTCAGGGTCTAGTCCTTTAGCACATCAGACAACATTACACTTCTCTCTCTCACTTCCCTTTTGATATCTAGTGATTGAGTTCTTACAACATACTTCGGTCATACGATTTGCTCCTAACACTCGTATGTTGGGGGGAAATCTGTTACACCATTTTTTTGGTCATCTAACCTATTATTATTAGATGAACCCAAGTACACCATGTAAGACCAATTTTACCCTAAGTAAAATTTCTTTCACCATATAAAATAACTCATTTGGTCATATTTAACCCAAAACAAGGAAATTAATTAAATAAATCCTTATTTATTTAATTATTTCCTAAGAAAAAGTTATTTAAATCATTATTTAAATAATATTCTTAGTTAAATTTGACTAAATCATCCATAAATAATTAAATAAACCATTATTTATTTAATTATATTCCCATCACTTCCCTAAAATGATAAATAAACCATTTATTTATTTATTATTTATAAATAAAGAAATTGACCCAAGTCAAGAACCCTTTTCCCTCCAACAAATATAATAAAATATTCCTAAAAGGTGCTTCTAGAATTCGATTAATAATATTTTATTCATGCACCGAGTTCTAGACCGCCCCAATATTTTGTTATAAATAGGGGGTTTTCCCCATTCATTGGTCACCTTCATTGCATTAGATCATTCTAGATCTTCTCTTGGTCACCATTTTTCTATTTTGTTTTGTGAACTCCCATTGAGTTCCATGTTTGCTTTTCCACATCCATAAGAGAGAGAAATGTTAGATCTGAAACACTGAGGACTTCCAAGAACCCATCCCACTAAGGAGAACCGGAAAACACCTTTCTTGTTTTCCTCTCAGGTGCCCCATTCTTTAATATAATATAAGATTCTTTTTAAATATATTGTTCTTGTCTTGTCCATTGGATGCATGGAGCCATTCTACATTTTATCTGCTTAATGTCTTTTATGCTTAGATCTAACTTTATGCAGCAAACTTAAAGATATTTTGCAACCATTATTGATGTTAGGGCTACTTGGTATGCGTAGCTAAAGTGATCTTTTACGACGAAAGAATCATACTAACAATAACCCTGCTCATCCTCTCACCAGATTACAAAGCGAAAATTTTGGCATTCAGCGAACCGAGTTACCTCTACCTACAAGGAAGAGAGTAAGAAAATCACCTAAAGGGTATGATAGCGAGACTCTTTCATCATCATCATCCATCTCATCCTCTTTACCGTGAAGTCAACCATCCACCCCTCCACTTTAGGTTATTGTCCGTCAATCCACTGGAACTTCCACATCTCATTCTCAAACATCTGGAATCGTAATATCCTCATCTTCTCAACCGTAAGGATCATCTTCAGCGCTTTCTTCTATTGGTAGTTCAGCGATGGCCCAATCTCCATGGAATAATCCAGGGGCAGTCTTAATGCCTGCACCCTTGAGTCAAATACCGGCCCATCCTGAAAAATGGTTGCCTAAGTTTAATCCTGAAGCAGGCATGCTAGCGAAAGAACATATAAATAACTTTATGTTGTCCATAAATCTCAATGGAGTTACCAATGAAGACGTTGTCGTCCGACTTTTTCCCTATACTCTACAAGGAGCAGCTGGATCATGGTATTTCTCATTACCATCTGGATCTATCACTAGTTGGGATATCTTCCAAGATCAATTTTTGACTAAGTTCGGTGATGAGAGGTCTACAGCGACACTGATCAATGACCTGTCTAACCTTAGGGCTGAGTCAAAAGAACCTATCAAGGATTTTAATTCATGTTTCAATAAACTGTTAAATAAAATTCCTACTGCTTCTAATCCTAGCGAAGAAGTGCGAAGTGAATGGTAAATCTCTGCTTTACCATCAAACATAGAAATCTTCGTTGATAGGGATAACAAAACAACTTTAGCTAACAATATGAAGGAACCAATAGCAGTAGAAAAATGTATCATTTCTCTAGAAAAGAAAAATGTGATAGACGAACGAAAATACAAGAAGGTTACTTTTAAGGAAGACCCCAAGAAAAAACAATCAAAAGATCCATTCGATTTAGAAGGATTGCAGAAATTTCTGAAAACCATGTCCAACGAAATTATTGACATTAAGAAACAAGTGGCAGAAACATCTTCTAAAAGGTCGTTCAAACCTTATAGAAGAAACCCTTCGACTAATTCAAAGCTGCCAAATGCTATCACAAGTGATGAATCAGAAGAAGAAGAAGAGGACATTGCTACTGAAGAAACTACCGATGAAGAAGAAGTTGTAGAAGTACAAGGTATGTGGGATTTCATCCTCCCAGATGAAGAAGATCAAGAGGCATCCCCGGTTAGCACTCGAAATAGAAATCAACTTGATCCTCCTCAACCTACTCCTAAGCCAAAGAGCGCAAGCTCAATGACTAAGGATAAAGTTGCAGCCAAGAAAACAACATCTAAAGCGATTCAAACCAGCCCAGTCCAAATAGATTCATCAACTCCATCAAAAACACTGATCGTTTCAGATGAAATGGAGTATAATATCATAGAAGACATGAAGAAGACTAGGGCTAACATCACTTTTTATGAATTGAGCAAGTTAAAACACCAGAAAAAGGTACTTTTGAAAGAATTACATGATGTACCAGAAAAACCTTTGCCCGCCCCTGTAATCTCTCAAGCTTCCCATGAAATGGGAAGACCTCCAACTAATGTGATTAGTAAAGTTGATCTAGAAAATATCGCTTTAATTGGAGGAAGGTCGAGATCTCATACTCCCCCATTTCTTCTTACTTATGAAGTTTTCAATAAAAATTTGCATAATTTCTTAGTGGATTCTGGAGCTTCATCTAATATTTTACCAAAATCAATATGTGCAAAGTTGAACATTCAACCGCAAAAATCTGTTGTGCGCATAGTTCAGCTAGATCGATCGCAAGTTGAAGTGATCGGCGAATTAAATCAGGTTACCATAAGGCTGTCATCTAATCCAAAGGTATGTCAAGTTATCGACATTTTAGTTGTAGATATTCCATAATTTTATGGCTTAATTCTTAGTAGAGATTGGTCAGAAAAACTTCACAGATACTTTGCAACTGATTGGTCGCACATGTGGCTCCCTTACAATGGTAAACCAAATCAGATAAAGGTTGAGCGAGAAAAACATCAGAAATACATAGTAACAGAACTGGAAGGAGAAAATGAACCGGTAGCATACAACAATAATATCATTGGAAACTACTCAGTTGATTCTTTCTTAGGAAATTTTAATGCTCATACTTCACCTTACTTAGAACATTCTGTTTTATCTCAAATAGAAAATTTTTCTCAAACAGATAGTTCTAAATGTATTAATTTTATAGATGCTCCTGTAAATAAATGTTTATTTTGGAAGTTATTTTTTGATGGTTCTAAGTCTAATGAAGGAGCAGGAGCAGGATGCGTGTTGATTAGTCCAGAGGGAAACAAAACTATGCTAACTTGTAGACTCGAGTTCGATTGCACCAATAATACCGCAGAATACGAGGCTTTAGTCCAAGGATTATACAAAGCAATCGGATTAGACATCAAATATCTACAAGTTTTTGGAGATTCTGAAATTGTAATCAAACAGGTAAGCAATACTATACATTGTTTATCAGGTCATTTAAAGCATTACCAATCTTTAGTTCAAGATCTGACTAAACACTTTATAGCATTTAATATTTCATCAATCCCCAGACTCCAGAATGCTAGTGCAGACCTCCTAGCTAACGTAGCTTCCAAGCTCATTCCTTCAGAAGACTATAGCCCTGATCGATTTTCAATCGAATTAATCTTTAGACCCTCGATTCCTGATAACATTACCAATTGGAGGATTTTCAATGATGATCCTGATATTGTAAGCTTCCTCACATCTGAAGGATCTTACACCAATCAGATAATTGATGAGGACCAACATGACAAACAATTGCAACAAGATAGCACTAATAATGCTATGCCAAAGTCAGTAGTCAAGTTAGAAGACCTTTATGATTTGAAAGATCGATTCAAAATATCTACCAATTCAAAACTGCAAAGTTCAACTTTGAACTATGAATTAGTAAATCTAGGAACTGATACCAAACCACATAATATCAACCTAGGCCTTGGCCTAGCTCCTGAAGAAAAATTAGCGTATGTTCGTCTCTTGAAAAAATACAAAAGTGTCTTTGCTTGGAACTACGATGAACTCAAAACTTATGACACTTCTATCATCCAACATACTATCCCAATGATAAACGATGAAAAACCTGTCTAGCAAAAGCTGAGAAAGATCCATCCCAATTTAGAAAACCAGATCAAATCTGAACTCAATAAGTTATTGAAAGCCAAAATCATTTTTCCCGTTCGACATTCTAAATGGGTTTCCAATATGGTTCCCGTTAGAAAGAAGAACAGAGACATTAGAATTTGCATTGACTTTCGAAATCTTAACAAAGCCTGCCAAAAAGATAATTTTCCTTTGCCTCCCATGGAGCAAATACTGCAGGCAGTCGCAAGATCAGAATTAATGTCCTTCTTGGATGGTTTCTCTGGCTACAACCAAGTGTTGGTCCATCCCGATGATCAATTGAAAACCACATTCAGAACCAAATGGGGCACTTACGCATATCAAAAGATGCCCTTTGGTCTGATCAACGCTGGTGCCACATTTCAGAGAGCCATGGACATCGCATTCAAGGGATTAGTTAACAAATCAGTGGTAATTTACTTGGATGATATAACTGTATATTCCAAGAAACGAGGCAATCATCTTAGAGATTTAAAACAGATCTTTCAACGTTGTCAAAGGTATGGAATTTCACTTAACTCAAAAAAATCCCTTTTTGCATTAAGTGAAGGAAAACTTCTTGGATTCATAGTATCAAAATCTGGAATTCATATTGATCCTGATAGAATCAAGGAGATTTCTGAAATACCCCTACCTTCATGTTAGGTCTCTCGTAATTTATTAGCAAGATTGGCAGAGTCCAATTACAGAAACAACATCGTTTCAACCAACTTTGGGATTCTAGGATCTAGCCCTCCTGAATCCGGAGAGGGATCTCTCCAATATGTACAAAGATGGATATTGTCTTTGAAAAGATTAAGGTAATGATATTAGGCTAGTTATGAAGGCCAAGGGTTTTGTTTTGTTTTGGATGGTTGAGCATGAAATGTTACTTGAGGGGAAAGTCCCAAGTGCAAAAAGTTTCAAAAGTGAGAAGTTGCAAGCAAATAGAACAGTTTTGGCAGATAGATAGATATAACGCTGGTTTTTAGTCCATTGGGCTATGGAGTCATATCTCGGCTTTAATTGAACAACAACATCAAGTGTGATCCAAGGGGCAAGTCATCTATACCACAAGATTATTGAGATTAAAATGATGAAATGGAAACATTAAAATGTTGGAGGGGTGGAAACTGATAATAATTTCTCAGAGGATTTATAGTCAGTCCAAACAAGAAAAGCCTCTTAAGTAACTGTTTTAAAACCAACCAAGGATAGGGCTAACCATAGAATTCTTGGGCAAGTTCTTATTAAAGCAGCTTAATTGACAAACAATCCAGTAATCCACATAATTACCTTCAGAAAGTATGAAAACACATAAGAAAAACAGAGTGTAACTTAAGATCAGATAAAGTACTTTTAAACCTAGTCTTCTTTCAGTCAACACCAAGGGAAAATTTCAGAATCTGCCTTTGGAGAAAAGAAACTAGGAATCAGGGCAAACCATATCTTCTCTAGTCTAACTTTGATAGCAAATAATGGAAATAACATTCAAGAACAATGTTTGAGCAAACAGAAGGACGAGGGAACGCCAACATTCCTAACTGTTTAAACTGTATTGAATCATTCTTAAATAAACAAATCTGAAGAAAACATTAAGATAAATATTTCTCAGCCAGAGAAGGTTACTGCTATACAGAAAATCCTAACCATGTTTAAACTGTTCTTTACAGAGGGAAAATGAACAATATGGCATACATAGAAGGAAAACGATTAACAAAGAAAGAAGCACTTCACCAGTGATAAAGACCAGGATCCCAAGAAACAACTTTTATATTGATGTCAAACCAGTTACAATCTTCAAGTCCAATGTTTCAGTTCAGCAATCATCTTCACTATTCAACCTAACTACTCTAGCGCAAACAGAGCTTCAAGGGCCAATGAACACTATGTACAAATAGAAGTCTCGAGCTCAAGTGTATTTCAAAGTTCTGCAACCAACAATTTCTCATCTTCTGTAGAAGTACTTATAGGAAGATGAGGAGGTGAGATTTTAACAAAATATCTCAAGGACAATTAATGCAAAGTGAAGACTTCTCGGCCCTTTGAGGGGCTCGAGGGAAGAATTTACAGGTGGATCACTACATTAACTGTTTCACAATAAATATCAAAGCTCGGTGGAAGCTTTGTTTCTTTGAGAGGCTCGAGGGAAGAATTTACAAGTGGATCACTACATTAACTGTTCCACAATAAATATCAAAGCTTGGTGGAAGCTTTGTTTGACTTTGAAGCTCTGTGTATGTTTTGGAGTAACTCTGCAGATATTTATTCATTGGTCTCCTTGCAGAAATAACTTCTTGGCAATGCTGGAGGCAGATATTTCTTCGAGCAATAAATTCGGCCTCTGTTCTGAATGGTTTGAGGCGACAGGTGGCTCTTTGGTAGCTGAGGAATCAATTTGCCTCAAGTTGTGGCGGTGGAGGCTTTCTGTCTGATAAAACACTTTAGGTTTTCTTTAAACCGTGTTTTGAGTCGGGGATTAGGCTTTTGATAACTGTCTTAGCCGTAATCCCCGTAATATTGTCTTCAATCTTCTTCTGCTGTGCTTTATTCTCAAAACTGATACTCTTTAACTGTTCTTTCGAATAAAACAGTGTCTTGTCGATGTGCAGGGCCGCGCTGGGCTTTTCGGCATCAATGCTGATGAAACATTGACAAATTATTGAATCCAACCGTGTGAATGGTTCCTTTTAGTAGCTTCGAAGGCGCAGGAAACGTCTTTCCCAACCCTCGTCTTTTCTTTGTGATACAACGGAAAACCATTGAAAACACCTGCATAAAACAAAAAACAATTAAGAAATCCTGCGAAATGGGTTAGACTGCTTCAGAAGGCAGGAGAGGAGCATAGCCGTCGGATGAAGGCAACCAACGGTGGAGGTCTGCATAGAAAGGCAAAAAGAATAGTGGGAGAAGAATAAGGAGGAGCAATTTTGGACCATCCGATCTGGACACGTGGACGGTCCAGATCTAATCGGAGGGTCTCAATCGGGGGTGGCAGAAAAGGGGATGCGATTGAAAATTCCAGTGCGATTAAGCGCTGGCCGTTGATCTGCAGATCAGATCGACGGCGGAAAACGAATCGACAAGTTTTGAAATGGCGGTAAGACTTGCAATCGGAGGAAATAAGGACCGTTGGATAGGCGGGAAATGGACGGCCCAGATTTAATCGGAGGATCGCAATCGGGGAGGCCACAAAACAACATGCGATTGAAACTTTGCGATTGAGCCCTTTGCGATTGAGCGCTGGCCGTGGATCTGAGGACCAGATTGACGGCGGGGAATGAATCGGAGGTAATCGCAAGGGGGTGAAACATTGCGATGCGATTTTGCGCGGACCGTTGGATCAAGGATTAGATCAACGGTCGGGATTGAATCGGGGATCGGCAATCGGGGGAGCGACAAAAAACGCATGCGATTGAAAGTTTGCGATGCGATTGAGCGCAGGCCGTTGGATCAAAGGACTAGATCAACGGTGGAGAATGGAATCGGGGAGAAACCCTTGTATTTTATATAAAATCTGAACTTTTGAAATAAACAAAGGCTTTTATGGATCGGGGCGGAAAAACATATATATAAAGTGATAAGGCCTGATCATGGGCTTTTGATGTATGAAACTGATAGGTTTGTGGTTTTGATATATAAGTATGGGCCTAATCGCAACGGAATTCTGCCTGTCTTTCCATCAACCCATTGAAATTTCCTGATTACATTGCGCCGGACGGCCTTTTGATCTAACCATTTTATTTTTAACATGTGACTTTGCCTCATAAATCAAAACTTTGAAAAGATGTTTTTGTAATTCTGAAGCAAAGGAAAATGGGTCTGAATGAAATATTCACAAGGTTTAAGCACCAGGCGTCTGGGGTTATAGAAATAATATGATCTAGGGTCTTATAAAATAAGGCCAACGCAACTAGTGAGTTTGAGTATGGCAAAGACTTGTGTCTTTGATTCTTTCCGATGCGATTAGCACCTTAACGTATTAGCAAGTGGTTCCAGACCCAAAGCGTATGGTGGGGAAGTGGTTTAGGGCTTAGCTCAAGGGGCTTAGGTCCATAGCAATGAAACTTTGTTTTTTATGAAAAATTTCAAGGTTTTAAATGGATTTGGGGGTTTTGGCACAGCTCAAAAAGAAGTTTTAAACCATGTCAGGAGGATTTTCATGAATGGAAGGAGAAACTTATGAAAAGTAGGGAAATAATATGGAGAAAAGGGGGAGTAAATGAAGGTTAGTTATGAGTGTGAGAAAGGGGAAAAATGATGGTTTCTTCAGCAATTTCTTACAGGAAATCAGCAGAATTAATAGGGAAAGTGATGAAGATTTTGGACAGAGGCATGAGGCCTACAAGGAGTCTTCAAGAGCCAACAATTTTTAGTGATAAAATTTGTTCCTTGGAGGCTCAAAAAAGATCTTAGCCACCTTTTGGTATAACAAAATATTATAGGTGGCTAACCGTGGCTCCACTTGGGGATGGTGCCTTCTTGAAGGCATCAAGAATTCAGACTTGATTTCTGGGAGGCTGATTAGTTGCCTCATCCATTGGGCTGTCCTTCTGTGATTGAATGATCTTCTCTAAAAACATATTTGGCAGCCATGAAAACAATGGACCTTTATCAACAAGCTTGCTACCTACCCAATCCTACATATCTAGCATTTTTTCTTCATCAGAGTGCACTTGGATTGGCAAACTCTATTCACAACATTTTATTCTTTTGAAAGCAAGAAATCTGATCTACTTCTAATCCTTATTTCTCCCTGAACTCAGATTAAATAGTTGAGCTCAGATATTTCTCTACTTAGTCTACTGTCTGTTGGGATTAAACAGTCCAACAAACTTTCATTCTCTAAATTCTACAACAGAAATTTAAAAATAGTCAAGTCAAGATTGAGCTATTCGACTTGCTATGATCTATGGCATAAAAGCAAGCTGCACATAGATTATTATTTGCAGAAATTGAACATCAAAAATTGAAGGCTTAAGATCTGAAAGCTTCTTATTATGGCCTTCTCTCTTTACAGCTCTGTTTTTAATTTTGTTTTGAGTTGTCTCTTTCTTGATATCTGATTCAGATTTTGGGCAAATTAGAACCAGTTTTTCTCTTTTATGACTCAGAAAAATAAAACAGTTTTGAGTCATCTCTCTTTGGAAACTTTGGTTCAGATTTTGAACATGTTTGAACCTTTAATTTCTATCCTAATCTATCCACTGATAAGCCAAGATTAAACAGTTTGGAAAATCAAATTCACTACCCTACCAGCAGAAAGTTGAAAGCTAATTAGTCAAGATTAAACAGTTTGACTAACTAGAAGTGTGTTTTTCAGGAGTGGAATTTAAGCTTGCACACTTTTAGATTTATTTCTCTTTTTGGCATGGGGCTGTGCCTTTCTTGTTTTTCATTTCTGCCCTCTTTTCTTTCTTTCTTTGTTTTTGTATTTTTTGATTTTTCATAACTTTGAATGCAATGGTGGATGAAATATTCATAATGAAAAAGAAAAAAGAAGGCTTAAAAACATATCATGAATCAAGAGAAGTAATGTTTGAGCATCCTGCCATTGACAGGACCCCCAAACAAATTTGTTCCATCCAGCTCTTGTAAGAAGAATGCATTGTTTCCAGCAACTGAATGAATAGAGTAAGGGCCAAGCCATAGATTGTCAAATTTACCATGCTTTCCCTTGTCTTCCCTCTTTGAGTCCCACTTTAAAACTTTTTCCCCAATCTTGAAATTGTTGGCCTTTGTTCTTCTATCAAAAAGCTTCTTAATGCTGTCCTGTTTCTGCAATGTTTTTTTGTACACTTCCTCTCTGATTTGCTGAAGATGAATGGTCTGATTTATTCTTCTGATCATGTCATTATCTTCAGTCTTCAATTCTTGGATAAACTTCATAACTGGTACACCAAGGCTATTAGGAAAGATTGCATCTGTACCATACACAAGCTGAAAAGGTGACATACCAATAGATTTCTTCAAAGTTAATTTGTCAGCCCAAAGTGCATGGACTAGCTTTGTGTGCCAAGACTTTTTATTGTCCTCCAATAGTTTCTTGATTATGTTCACTAAGCTTTTATTGGAAGATTCTGCAAGTCCATTACCTTGAGGGTAATAGGCTGTGGAATGCCCTAGTGTTATCTGGTATTTATGATAGAAGTCAACCATTTTCTTTGATCCAAATGCTGCTGCATTATCTGTGATGATCTTGGTAGGATAGCCAAATCTGGAAAGGATATTGGTTTCTATGAACTTTATAATAATTGAATCATTGGCTTGCCTACAAGGAATGAATTCTATCCACTTAGTGAAATAGTCTGTGGTAGTAAGGATCCATCTATGCTGGGCAGAAGATGAGGGATGGATTTCACCTATGAAGTCAAGTCCCCACTGTTGAAATGGGGCTTCAACAGTGATTGGATGCAGAGGAAGGGGTAATAATTTTCTCTTGCCCTCAAACAATTGGCATTTATGGCAAGTAGTTGTCATTTTGTGAACATCAGGAAAAAGGGTGGGCCAATAGAAACCAACCCTCAAAATTTTGTTGGTTGTTGACTTCCAGTACAAATGGCCTCCACACTCTCCTTCATGAAATTCCTGCTTAACCTTCTCTGCATCAAACTCAGGCAAACATTTAAGCAATATACCACTAGCATTTTTCCAATAAAGACACCTATCTACAATGCAATAGTTTATTGCTTTCAGTTTTAAGAACCTTGCCTTTGTTTTCGATAAACCAAGAGGTGTATTTAAATTAAGCAAAACATAAACGATATCAGCATACCAAGGAGAATTCATAAAATGGTTTTCAATAATGGGAGTTGAGAATTCTTCTTGGCTGTCCAAAGCATTAATCATATTGATATCAAGAACTTCAAAATTGGATTCAACCATTAATCTAGCTAGACCTTGGCCTTTGATGAGTTTAGTGGGTTTTATCTCTAAATCATATTCGAGAATAACAGCAATCCACTTACCTCTCTTACCATCTGGGTCATGTGTTAGAATGTCTTTAACAACCGAATTAGGGACAAAGGCAATGATGTGTGAGTGAAGGATGTATACTCTAAAGTCTTTCAATGCTTTAACCAAAGCAAAAGCTTGCTTTTCCATAATATTATACTTCAAAGGGGCATCCCTCAATGCCTTGCTAAAGAATGCAATAGGCTGCTCTTGTCCTTGTGGATTTTTCTATAAAAGGACAGCAGCAATAGTATGTTCTGATGCAAATGAGAAGATATAAAAATATTTTGAAAAATCAGGGCTTATGAGAACCGGTGTTTTGGTTAATGCTTGTTTCACCAGCTCAAAGGATGTCTTTGCTTCCAAGGTCCATTTTATCCCTTGCCCCTTCTTCAACATGTTTGTGATATTTCTAAGGAGCTCTGCCAAGTTAGGGATGAACCTTCTCAAAAAGTTAATCTTTCCAATGAAAGACTGCAACTCTTTGATATTTTGAGGATGAGAGATTTGCAATATAGCCTCAATCCTCTTTGGATCTATCTTTATACCCTCTTATGAAATAATGTGTCCAAGAAGCTTACCTTCTTGGAGACCAAATAGTGTCTTCTTAGGGTTTAAAGATATTCCAAACTTTTTTCACTTCTCGAAAACTTTTCTCAAATGTTCTAAATGTTCTTCATCTGTTTTTGAAAACACAGTGACATCATCTAGATAGATAATGACGAAGAAGCCCAATTATTCCGAGAATGCTATGTCCATGGCTCTCTGAAAGGTTGCTCCAGTGTTCATTAGACCAAAAGGCATCTTCACATACATGAAAGTGCCCCATGGAGTAGTGAAAGCTGTCTTTAATTGATCAGCAGGGTGAACTACAATCTGATTATACCCTGAATAGCCATCAAGCAACGAAATCCTTTTAGACCCCACCACCCTTTGTAAAATGTGATCCATTTTTGGTAAAGGGTAGTTGTCTTTTAACGAAGCTTTGTTTAAGTCTCTAAAGTTTATACAAAGCCTGATTTCTCCAGTCTTCTTCCTAACGGACACCAGATTAGATACCCACTCAGAATATCTAATAGGGACAATAATGCCAGCCTCATACATTTTCATGATCTCCTTCTGAACCAATGGCAACTGGACAGGGTTTATTCTGCGCAGTTTCTGTTTAAATGATTTTTGGTTTTCTTTAAGAGGGATTTTGTGTTGTATTATTTCAGTGTCATAGGATTTAAGATCTTCGTAACTCCATGCAAAAACATCAGAAAATTCTTTGAACAACTCTATGTATTTGAGTTTAATGTGATCTAGCAACGTTTTGGACAGTTTGATCATTTTTTGGTTTTTCCTCACTGCCTATATTGCACTCCTCTACTTCAGTCTCTACAGGTTCCAGTTTTGGTTTATTGGCCACATCGTTAAAATCGAACAACTCCTCTAAAGGCGTTAGACCACTCGGCAAATTTTCATCTTTAGAATGCAGAGTTTGTAATTCTTCCGTTTCTAACTCTGCACTTAATTCTGTTTTGTTCCTAAGTTTTCTAGACAATAGGTTAATATTGGCAGGTTGAGGAGACGATTCTTCTTCACCAAGAAAGTTTTCTTCACTGCAGTCTGTATCATCATCTGAATCTGAACTGTGGAGTTCGAACTCATTTCTGAATTGCATGAAGTCTTCTATTTGTTTGTCATCGTCAAACACTTGCCAATATTTTTCGTTATCAGGCACTGCCAGTCTAAATTTTATCGGAGTTGTGTTGTCTCCAGTCTCATATGGCGTTAGACATGTTCTGGCCGCAAAATCTAAATTGTGGGCCATAATGTTGTTTTTCCTTGGGATGAAACTCAGGTTTGACTCCTCAAATGTTGTCAACAGATCCATGACATCATTCCGATAGGCTCTAAGTATGGGATGATTCGCATTATACTCCCCATTGACTTGCCTAATGATTAACTCAGAATCCCCGTACACATTAATTCTTCTGGCTCCTAATTTCTTCAAGAGATGAAAGCCTAAGAGAAGGGATTCATATTCTGCTATGTTGTTGGAACACTGAAAGTTTAATTTGCATGAGATGCATTCTGTGTGGTTGTTTTCAGTGTTAATGATCCAAACCCCTGCACCAGCATTATTTCTAGTGCATGACCTATCAAAATACATACTCCATAAAGGACTGTCTTCGGTTTCGTCTGTTTGGCGATTGTCCTTTTTAACTATGGTGCCTTCTGACTGTTCATGATTAGTAGCACCCAATTGAATTTGTTTTGACTCCTCAAATTCTTCAATAGATTGAGGGATGATGCCAGAAATGTTAGGGGTATTTTCTGGGTTGTTAAGTCCTAAAAACAATGGACTCATAACCGGTAAATCAAGACCTATGCTTTTTTTACCAATGTTTTCACGTGGCAAACTATTTGGACACTTCTGCGTTATTATACTCTTCTTCCCTGTCGGCCTTTAATTCTGTTAAAGTGACTTGCTCACTAGGAGTTTCATTGTTAAACATGATAAAAGAATCAAGGCCTGTATTGACAGAATATATAGGAGAGTTTCGTGGTCCGTCTTGACTTGTAACCATGTATTGCATATGAGACTCCCTGTAAAGTCTTCTGGTCTGATTGAAAACCGGGATGGTCGCATATGTCATGTCCATCTGCATAGTCCCCTGTAACTTAGCTCCCCAGAATCTTGATAATAGCATTCCATACTTTGGGGGGACATCAGCCACAACAATGTCCATGAGTAAACATTTGGCTGGAATCTGGGCTAGGTTAACACAGAGGTCTTTGATCAATCCTAGACATTTTACTCTATTTGAGTCAAAGGAGTATAGGTCTTTGTAGGGTCTGGTGATTTCTAAACCAAGGCTCTCCATCACAGCTTTAGGCATTAAATTATGAGAAGCCCCGGAATCATGCATAGCGTTGTGTAGAATTTTGTCATGAATGTTCAAACTCACATAAAAGGGAGGAACCGGTCCTTCTTGAAACTTCCCTTCAATCTTAGGGCCAAAAATCAACTCTGGTAGGTCGTCACTAAGATTAACTGTATCTCCATTTTCCTCTATATTTAAAGCCTTCAAAATTTGGTTCCTATATACATGTTGGGTAGCTAACTCAGTTAATGGAACAGAGATTTTGATCTTTAAGATTTCCTGTTCCAGGCTGAAAGGGGTTTGATTCTTTGAAGCACTTGTTTCAACCTTATTATCTGTCACTCTATCAACAATTACAGCTTGCTGATTTGTTTTATTTGACACAACTGTTGTAGAAGGAGTACTAGCTGAAGTGTTAGTACTGCTGATGTCTTCACTCTATTTTTCAGAATTTTGAGTGTTTTTCTCCTTATCCTTATCAAAATTAAGAGCCACTGTTTTGTCTTTTTGTTTGGTTGTTTTGGGTTTAGCTGCGGTGCTGCTTTGAGAGGATTTGTCAGAGGTTTTGGTGTTGGGGGCTTGTTGACTGGTCTTGCTTCTAAGGTCATATTCTCTTTGAGGTTCTATGACGACATTTTCCATGTCCTGATAATAATTTTCATTATCATCTCTTCTGTCGTCGTAAGGTGTGTAAAGACCTTGCTTATTATCATAATGAACCTCAAAGTCATCATCCTCTTCCCCAAACATGTTGATATCCCCTTCCTCTGTTATGTCTTCTATTTCTTCAACCTCACTTACATAGTTTTGATGAAAGGGAGGGGTGATCTGTTGATCATCTTCCCTGGGTCTGTTTGGAGGTTGGTTCCTTCTAACATTCTGATTCTGGTTTCTATTTTGAGGAGCAGTTTGATTTTGATTTTCTTGTGCTCTCTTAATTATGCTCATCTCTTTCATCATTTATTCCATCATTCTCTCCATTTTTGAGTTGGAAGTAGAAGGTGTGGATTCCTCTCTAAAAGATACTCTCTTTTCCGCTTTCATCCTCGCTCTCTTCTCCATAAGGTTAACTTCCACAGAAAGAGCACCTCTTTGCATATCTTCAAGGGTTGCAAAAACTCTTTCTCTGAGTGAATAGGTCATGTCTGGATCAAACCCTTCAGGAAATTTGTTTAAATCTGAGCCCTGAGGAGGTTTTAGTTCAGGGGAAAGTGCATTATAGACGCTGTTAAATATGGTACAATAAGATTGTACACTTTCCCCAAGGTTCCTATGGAGATTGTTATAGTCAGCAAGGACTTGGAGAGGATTCTTTCTCACTTCCCATTTGTTTAAGAGTGTTTGATGGAAGGCTTGGAGATCGTTAATACTATGGGGGGTTAAACCTTTAAACCATTTTCGTGCTTCTCCCCCCAAACTTTGAGCAAATAGTCTCAACTTGACAGAATCATCATCAATTTCGTTTCTGTCAAAGTAGTCATTCATCTTGTCCACATGTTGAGATGTTGTTATAGTATTGCTAGTATCATACAATGGAATTTTGGACTGATAGTCCTGTGGAAGATTGGCTAATGGTACAGGAAGGACTAAGGGAGCATACCATGCTGCCATGATAAGTGGTGGAGGTGGATTTACAGAAGGGAAAGTGGGCTGAGGTGAAGTGGTTTGAATAGTGGATGTAGGGTGAGTAGAAGTGGATGGACCAGGAGTAGACTATTGAGATGATCTTGGATGGGAGACACCTAAATTGTGAAGGAAATGTAAATCAGGGGGTGTTGTTTCCCTGCTACCAGGATGTTCACTTGTTTCAGGAGATGAAAGTGAAGATTCAGAGTCTAACTGGATTATATCATCCAATGACCTAGTCCTAAATGGGTTCACTAAGTCAGCTTGTGGTTGTTGCAGAGCTGAAAGATTTTCAGGGACTGAATTAGCTCTCAAGGGTGATCTGAAAACAGTTAATAATTTAACCTTAGGAGACTTCCAAAGGATACTTTCTGGATTATCAACTATCTTAGGCGGGTTAGGGTTTGGATGGGCTCTAGTGTGAATCTTTTTAGAAGCCACTATGCTATGTTCTTTAGACCTAAAACAAGAAAAGTTCAACCAGATATGACAATCTTGGAGAGGTTAACCAATCTGTTTTTACAATTTTAAATCCCACAGTCCTCTAACTGAGTTTGAATGATTTTATAATGATAAGGGTTCTTCCTAGTGGAGTCTTAGGGTCTGCTAGGATTGTGGAGTCGCCAAGTGGAAATTTTTAGCTCCTTTCAGAGGTAAAAGGTCTTATGGTCCACCACCATGTTTATTTAATTCCAATCTGAAATATTTTTAGGTTTTTCTAAATCATTTTTCAGTTTTGTGGTTGTTAAGAATATCCTAACTTTGTTTCAAAACTTAGCTAAGGTTGCGAGACAAAGGCAGTCTACTCTTATGGCTAAGCCAGCTGATTTTTCAAGGTTAGATGAAGTCTTAAGAGAAACCTAGGGTTTACCTAGTTTGTCACTGATTCAAACAAGTCCATCATGATTACCATTTCTTGGTAGTGCTTGAAAAGGCTGCTTTTTACTCTCAAAATTTTCTCGAATAAAGGGTTTTCTGAGGCCTCTAAGAGGTTTTAAAAACACTCAGGTTCCCCAGTGGAGTCGCCAAAAATGTTAGGTCTCTGTAATTTATTAGCAAGATTGGGAGAGTCCAATCACAGAGTTAACATCATTTCAACCAAACTTTGGGATTCTAGGATCTAGCCCTCCTGAATCCGGAGAGGGATCTCTCCAATATGTACAAATATGGATATTGTCTTTGAAAAGCTTAAGGTAATGATATTAGGCTAGTTATGAAGGCCAAGGGTTTTGTTTTGTTTTGTTTTGGATGGCTGAGCATGAAATGTTACTTGAGGGGAAAGTCCTAAGTGCAAAAAGTTTCAAAAGTGAGAAGTTGCAAGCAAATAGAACAGTTTTGGCAGATAGATAGATATAACGCTGGTTTTTAGTCCATTGGGCTATGGAGTCATATATGGGCTTTAATTGAACAACAACATCAAGTGTGATCCAAGGGGCAAGTTATCTATGCCACAAGATTATTGAGATTAAAATGATGAAATGGAAACATTAAAATGTTGGAGGGGTGGAAACTGATAATAATTTCTCAGAGGATTTATAGTCAGTTCAAACAAGAAAAGCCTTTTAAGTAACTGTTTTAAAACCAACCAAGGACAGGGCTAACCATAGACTTCTTGGGCAAGTTCTTATTAAAGCAGCTTAATTGACAAACAATCCAGTAATCCACATAATTACCTTCAGAAAGTATGAAAACACATAAGAAAAATAGAGTGTAAATTAAGATCAAATAAAGTACTTTTAAACCTAGTCCGCTTTCAGTCAACACCAAGGGAAACTTTCAGAATCTGCCTTTGGAGAAAAGAATCTAGGAATCAGGGCAAACCATATCTTCTCTAGTCTAACTTTAATAGCAAATAATGGAAATAACATTCCAGAACAATGTTTGAGCAAACAGAAGGACGAGGGAACGCCAACATTCCTAACTGTTTAAACTGTATTGAATCATTCTTAGATAAACAAATCTGAAGAAAACATTAAGATAAAGATTTCTCAGCCAGAGAAGGTTACTGCTATACAGAAAATCCTAACCCTGTTTAAACTGTTCTTTATAGAGGAATATGAACAATATGGCGTACATAGAAGGAAAACAATTTAACAAAGAAAGAAGCACTTCACCGGTGATATAGACCAGGATCCCAAGAAACAGCTTTTATATTGATGTCAAACCAGTTACAATCTTCAAGTCCAATGTTTCAGTTCAGCAATCATCTTCACTATTCAACCTAACTACTCTAGCACAAACAGAGCTTCAAGGGCCAGTGAACACTATGTATAAATAGAAGTCTCGAGCTCAAGTGTATTTCAAAGTTCTGCAACCAACAACTCCTCATATTATGTAGAAGTACTTATAGGAAGATGAGGAGGTGAGATTTTAACAAAATATCTCAAGGACAATTAATGCAGAGTGAAGACTTCTCGGCCCTTTGAGAGGCTCGAGGGAAGAATTTACAGGTGGATCACTACATTAACTGTTTCACAATAAAAATCAAAGCTCGGTGGAAGCTTTGTTTGACTTTGAGGCTCTGTGTATGTTTTTGGAGTAACTCTGCAGATATTTATTCATTAGTCTCCTTGCAGAAATAACTTCTTGGCAATGTTGGATGCAGATATTTCTTCGAGCAACAACTTCGGCCTCTGTTCTGAATGGTTTGAGGCGACAGGTGGCTCTTTGGTAGCTGAGGAATCAATTTGCCTCAAGTTGTGGCGGTGGAGGCTTTCTGCCTGATAAAACACTTTAGGTTTTCTTTAAACTATGTTTTGAGTCGGGGATTAGGCTTTTGATAACTGTCTTAGCCGTAATCCCCATAATATTGTCTTCAATATTCTTCTGCTGTGCTTTATTCTCAAAACTGATACTCTTTAACTGTTCTTTCGAATAAAACAGTGTCTTGTCGATGTGCAGGGCCGCGCTGGGCTTTTTGGCATCAATGCTCATGAAACATTGACAAATCATTGAATCCAACCGTGTGAATGGTTCCTTTTAGTAGCTTCGAAGGCGCAGGAAACGTCTTTCCCAACCCTCGGCTTTTCTTCGTGATACAACGGAAAACCATTGAAAACACCTGCATAAAACAAAAACAATTAAGAAATCCTGCGAAATGGGTTAGACTGCTTCAGAAGGCAGGAGAGGAGCGTAGCCGTCGGATGAAGGCAACCAACGGTGGAGATCTGCACAGAAAGGCAAAAAGGATAGCGGGAGAAGAATAAGGAGGAGCAGTTTTGGACCGTCCGATCTGGACACGTGGACGGTCCAGATCTAATCGGAGGGTCTCAATCGGGGGTGGCTGAAAAGGGGATGCGATTGAAAATTCCAGTGCGATTAAGCGCTGGCCGTTGATCTGCAGATCAGATCGACGGCGGAAAACGAATCAACGGGTTTTGAAATGGCGGTAAGACTTGCGATCGGAGGGAATAAGGACCGTTGGATAGGCGGGAAATGGACGGCCCAGATTTAATCGGAGGATCGCAATCGGGGAGGTCACAAAACAACATGTGATTGAAACTTTGCGATTGAGCCCTTTGCGATTGAGCGCTGGCCGTTGATCTGAGGACCAGATCGACGGCGGGGAATGAATCGGAGGTAATCGCAAGGGGGTGAAACATTGCGATGCGATTTTTCGCGGACCGTTGGATCAAGGATTAGATCAACGGTCGGGATTGAATCGGGGATCGGCAATCGGGGGAGCGACAAAAACGCATGTGATTGAAAGTTTGCGATGCGATTGAGCGCAGGCCGTTGGATCAAAGGACTAGATCAACGGTGGAGAATGGAATCGGGGAGAAACCCTTGTATTTTATATAAAACCCGAACTTTTGAAATAAACAAAGGTTTTTATGGATCGGGGTGGAAAAAAATATATATAAAGTGGATAGGCGCCCGACTGCGGGGCCTTTGGATGTATGAAAATTGATAGGCTCTGGGCTTTATATATAATAAGGGCCTAATCGCAATCAGAACTGCGGGCCTGGTCTTTCCGATCAACCCATTGAAATTTCCCCGATTGCGATTGCGCGATCGGTCTTTTTGATCTAACCATTTTATTTTTAACATGTGACTTTGGCTTATTAAATCAAAACTTTGGAAAAGAGGGTTTTTGTAATTTACAAAGTAAAAATGGGTCGGAAATGAAATATTCACAAGGTTTAAGCGCCGAGGGTGGGCTCAGGGTTATATGAAAATAATATGATCGGGGGTCTTAAGCAGCAAGGCTAATCGCAATCGGAACTTTTGGAGTATGGCAAAGACTTGCGTCTTTGATTCTTTCCGATGCGATTAGCACCTTAATGTATTAGCAAGTGGTTCCAGACCCAAATCGTATGGTGGGGAAGTGGTTTAGGGCTTAGCCCAAGGGGCTTAGGTCCATAGCAATGAAACTTTGTTTTTTATGAAAAATTTCAAGGTTTTAAATGGATTTGGGGGTTTCGGCACAACTCAAAAAAAGAAGTTTTAAACCATGTCAGGAGGATTTTCATGAATGGAAGGAGAAACTTATGAAAAGTAGGGAAATAACATGGAGAAAAAGGGGGAGTAAATGAAGGTTAGTTATGAGTGGGAGAAAGGGGAAAATGATGGTTTCTTCAGCAGTTTCTTACAGGAAATCAGCAGAATTAATAGGGAAAGTGATGAAGATTTTGGACAGAGGCATGAGGCCTACAAGGAGTCTTCAAGAGCCAACAATTTTTAGTGATAAAATTTGTTCCTTGGAGGCTCAAAAAAGATCTTAGCCACCTTTTGGTATAACAAAATATTATAGGTAGCTAACACCACTCATTCTCCTCTTACCTTGAGCATATTATAACAACATCATTTATAGAGATCACCTCATAGTTGTTTGCATTCCATATGGGAATATGAAATGAACAAGTATAACTCTTTGCATTTGACCTTCCCATTTTCTCGCTCAACACTTCAGGATGTTACAATATTATGTACTCAATTCAGTATTACAGGGGACATTTTTTATTTGCCTTCGGAGACTTGCCTTTGCATCACATACACTAAGAAAAATTAATTAATTTACATTGACAGTTACAGAAAATATGTCTCGCTTAACCCTTTCAGCTCTTGGCTCGCAGTGTATTTGTCTTTTTGCTGTTATCACTGTATTTTCAGTTTCTGCTATTTATATTCTAGCTCTGCTACATAATTATGCTATTTCTTCCGTTATCTATGTCTTTTGTGTTGTGTTCACCCACACTTTGCATATAAATTTAATTATACGTATCCATATACACATCAACCATAACCTTAACACGGATTTGTCACATATTCTAAAAGCGGAATTATTTCATGATTTACCTTGGAATTTTATCCTTTCATTAACATTATTCATCATGGCATGTTAATAATACCATAAAATATGAATTTAGTTAAGACCCATCATAACCAAATACATTAAAACCATGCATTTTGCTCTATAATCATATAACCTTTAATATATAAAACATTTGTAAAGGTTTATCTTTCCGCCAGTCTTGCACGTATACCGATGCCGCATCCCCAATTAAACGACTACCGTTGATCCTGTTCGCAATTTGATGGTCTTCATAATATTGCAAATCTCAAAGTTTATTACCCTTCCATACTTTGGTTAAATGTACCATAGTGCCATCATATAAATACACTCGGGTCCCACATCTTTTTACCTTAGTTAAAAGAATGCCGACATCTTATTTATCTAGACCCACAGGTGTACACTGATGGTCATACACGTCAGTTTACTCCGTTGACCATTCTAATCTCAATCGATGATTTACTCTGCGTTAGATCAGATGATCATTGCACTTCATCTCTTTTAACTTCCCAATCCGATGAAATTCGTACACCAAGTTTCATGTTATTTAATTGTTCCCAACCTATGCGAAATAGGTGGTTTTAGAATGCCATGTGTCGCCCTCTTATCGCTATCATGTTCATTTCACCTTTCACCACTTATCTTCCAAAAGAAGTGCGAAACAAAAACTTACCAGTTTTTTAATCCTGCCTTCATTGTTCCGCAGATTTCAAAATATATTCCACTATCCGTTTTTTCTATCGCATTTCGGCATTCCACCGTTATATGTCATAATCCTTCTTTGTCCTCCGATGCGATTTAAAAAAATAAGACCCCATATTACTGGACTTGAAAATATCTTTAGGTTTCGTCTTTGATCTTCATCGCGTCCCCTCTCTTTATCGCACTTTGGCGATTCTGGTTCCCATGTGCCTTCGTCCATCTGATCTCCTGATATGCGATATGTGAAGGGTCCCACTTGACTTTATCGCTACTTTGCATTGCAACTCACATGACTTCTAATATTGTACGATATCTCTCCTGCCCCGATTGCGATATGCGATTGCATCGCATCGCATCCATCAATCGCATCGATCGCCTCGCATCCATGTCTCTACTACCTTTCTACCTTTGTTGCGTAGTTGTATTTGTTGCTTAGCTAGTGTTCCTTTGTGGTCCTTTGCCTTGATGATAATTTCTGGTGTTTCTTCGGTCTTCGCTTTTGCTATCAATGACAATATTTCCAACAATCTCCCCCTTTGGCATTGATGGAAATACTCCAATGCTTCCCCCCTCTTCTCATTATGAGAAGTGTCTTGTCTCCCTCTGTTTTTTTTTTAGGAAGAGCCTTTCTTCTTTTGTTTGCTTTTCCTCCCCCTTTGACATCAATGGCAAAGGGTTGCACATTTCCCTGTTTCATGCATTGCTCACTTTCTCTTTTCTGACAATATTTGTTGATTGTTCTCCCCCTGGAATGATGCTTTCTTTTCTGATACCCCACATCTCCACCACTATCACTTGTATTCTCGTTTCTCTCGTCTGCCTATATATATATATATATATATATATATATATATATATATATATATATATATATATATTTTTTATTTTTTTTCAATCATGTCAGAGAGTAACATCTGCAGACACTACCCCTATTTTATCTCTTAGATATTCGAATGGTTATTTAGCAAGTGGTTTTATGAATATGTCTGTTGTTTGTTCCTTTTTTGGTACATATTCTAACTTCAGTAATTTCTGTGCTACTTGTTCTCTGAGGAAGTGGTACTTTATTGTGATGTACTTTTTTTTTGAATGAAATACATGATTTTTTGATATAGTTATTTCACTTGTATTGTCACAATTGATTGAAATGGGATCATCAATGCTTACCTTCATGTCTTGGAAAGTTTGTTTCATCCACATTACTTGTGTGCAACATGCTACTGCCGCTATGTATTCCGCTTCTGTTGTAGATATAGAGATAGAAGTTTGCTTCTTGCTTAGCCATGCCACCAGAATTTTTCCCAAATAAAATGCACCTCCACTTGTGCTTTTCCTGTCGTCCATGCAGCTGGCCCAATCTGCATCTGTGTATGTTGTCAAAGTGAAGCTTTTTCTTTTTGGATACCATAGGCCATAATGTGCAGTTCCTAGTAGATATCTAAATGTTCTTTTGATTGCTAGTAATTGATTTTGTTTTGGTATTGCTTG